>CM060919.1:607209659-608562159 GCA_030737875.1 Allium sativum | reverse complement strand
GGTTATCAAATATTGATAAGGAAATGGAGAAGTAATTTAATTAATGAAATCTTAATTAAGGGGCCCTGTGATTGTTTGATGCTTTGAATGGATGTTTATTTTTCTTCGATAGTTAAATAACTGACTATCGAAGTATTTGCCAATATCGTTGTCAATATGGAGTGACCGGTTGGATTATTATCCGAGAATCACTCCGTATTGGCAGCAGCATTATGAACCAGATTATATGAAGATAATCAATGACGAAGTAAAGTGCAAGGGCTTTTTCTGTTAATCTTAGGTAGAAATTGCCTAAGACGGGTTAATGGAAATTGTGCCTTTGGTTTCGTTCAATCCCAGAACGAACGTATATGGATGTGTGTCTAACAGAGTATGTCCGATGATCATACATGTTGGTCTATATAGATATATATGGTGGCGGAGAATTTATTCTCTTAGCGTAATATCCAGAATATATTTTTTGCCAATCAATTAATGATTTACGGATCTGAAAAAGTGACATTCAAAGTGATTGTGTTATCAACGAATGATAAGTAAGCGTGGCCTCAGGACTCAACAACTGGGAAATGACAATATTCGGGTAGACAGCATGGCTAAGTGGGTAGCTCCCAATTAGGGTGCATTATCACCTATCTAGAGAAATTCATTTAATTCTTTATTCTATTCGATGTTGTCCCATTCGGGAAAACGGTTGCTGATCTCAACCGTTGGTGATATACATTCGATACACTCAAGCGAAATGAGTGGTCGGTCATGTGTGGCCGGGTTACAAGATGTTCTTGTTGAATCTAGTGTATTCTCCTCTAAAGATACACTATCGGAAGGTGGTTCCATACCTTGTCATAGTTGGAAATCCATTACCAAATAAGTGCTTGCGGTTTTGATTGTATATTATATATATGTGGAGCGTGAGATGCAAACGTTCCACTAGATTGTTATTAATTTGATTTAGACACTATTATGATATCAAAAGAGTTATGATATAAAGATTATCATTTCTTTCAAAAGGAGTTTGAAAGTTAAGTTAAGTGTTTTGGATTCTCATAAGGGAAACACCCGTTCCGTGTTATACAGCGTGCTCTTATGAGATATCGTTTATTTTCTAAAACTGTTTTAAATTGTTTACTCATACCAGTCCCATGACCGACCCAGAGTTTATTTTGTTTTGTTTTACCTAAACTCTTGGGTGCCCAAATTTGTATGGGCAGTCAAGTAGTTAAGGATTTTACAGATCTATCTAAAGGAGCTTGGAGCAGGAGGCTTCAGTGTTAGATATATAGTATTTTTATTTCCGCTGTGTTGTAATTGTTGTACTCTGATAATTGTATGTTATACAGTTAAAATTTTGTATTTCAAAAGTTATGATATATTATATTTTGTTCCCTTGCGATGTGACATTCTGCGTTGTCTGTTCTTCTTCTGCCTTTTTCTTCTTCGTACTTCTGTGATATTTGGGTAGGACGTGTGATATATGTAGTCAACGCAGATAGTACAGATTTGCTGTCCATTACAGTTGGTATCAGAGCTTAGGTTGAGCGAATACCTAGGCTTTGGTGGGGTTTACTCATTAGAGATAGGGTCAGTAGTACCCTAGAATGAGTTGAGTGTATAAATATACGAGAGCGCCTATTTGTTAATTGATTAAAACAAATGTTTTATGTTGTGTTGACTTGTCTGTTGAGTGGTTTATGAATACTGATCGAATCGTGGGACGCCACAAAGTCAATAGGAATTTCTAAACACTTGAATAGAAAAAATCGACATGATATTGTTTTAAGTGGGTAAATGAAATAATTTTTGCCCCAAATTCTATTTTGATAGAAAAGGAATAATTTTCTGAAATTATTATAATATATGGATGTGTTGGATGATAATATTATAATTAGAAGAGATTATAAAATTGGAATGCTTACATAACCAAATAAAATTTGTATATGAATGAATTATACAAGTGAGATGAATTAAAATTAAATTCAAACTAGAATTTGGAATTTAAATCCTGGGAAGTTGGAAAATATTTTCAAAAGTATATTAGAACAATATAGCTTTGTGTTTGAAGGATTTTTGAGCCAAAATCATTTTTATGAATTTTGAAAGTGATAAAGCACTGAACTCACTTCAGTGGCTGGAAAATAATTCTGATGATGATCGCGATATCATCGGTGTTCATTTTCGAGTTTCTAAGTGATGAATTGCTACCTTAGAAAAGTTTTGATGGAAATTTGTATGAAAGAAAACAAGTTGATTTGGGAAATTAAAATGATTTGAATTTGAAAAGATTATAAATGTACATATATATTTATGTGATTTCAAAAGGATTTGAAATGAAAACCCAAGGATTTGAATTCTGGAATTAAAATTTAAGCAAGATAAATGGATTGAAGTAAATAGATTGATGACAATCAACTTTTGAATAGTTTTGAATGCATATGAATGAAATATGAAATGTTGAGTTTCAACATAAATGAGTTTTGAATAGTAAATGGGTTTGTACCATTTTTCCTACCTTAGTAATTTCGGGGATGAAATTCTTTTAAGGGGGAAGAATGTAACGACCCGGATTTTTGGTTGATTAATTTTAAATATTTAATATGGTTTTAAATATGGAGTTGATAAAATAAATGATATTCTGTATAGAGTTACCGATTTAATAATCGAAATATGATTTATTTCAAATATATATAATTATCGTAATACAAGAATCTGGAGTAATTCAATTCAAGATTTAAACTGAGTCAAAACAATTCAGATGACTAATATAAATTTTGTTTGAATATAAACGATAATGATAATAAATTATTATCGAGAAAATGATTAGTTTTGAATTTAAATTATATTATACTAATTTAATATAGTATATACGTTCAGATTAAATTTCAAAATGTATATTGTTCAATTCAAAATAGCGTTATAACATTTAAACATCAGTAGTTATGTTAAACTAGCGGTTCGTGAATTCATATAAAGGACCCCGAGATATTTGTAATGGATAAGATCAAAATCAAATTGAAGATCAAATCAGAATCTGTTTAAAAGAAATAAAAATATCTTTATATCACATCATATTAATTAAAAAATCAAATCATATTTAATTTAATGTAACATACGCAGTCCCTTTGCTTAATGCCAAAGTATTCATGGTTTATAAAATCGCAAAAACCCGTACTCAATTCATTTTTATTTTTCTCTACGAAATCAAAGGAAATCTCGAGCCTCAATTTAAAATGGCCGATACTTCAAAATCAAAGCTTCTAAAAGAGTATCGCACCCCTTATCCTCTCTTCTCATTTCAGCAACAAAAGGGTCAAACCGCGATTCCTTTTCCCACTTTGAAATCGAAAACCGCTTGCAGTTTAATCCTCAAAATCAACCGTATAAAAAAAAGGAAAAAAAATTTATGTTCTAAATCGATTTCAACAAATCCAGAGAATAGGGGATGACGATCGAACAAAGTAAGCTCGACTTGATGAAGTACGTAGGGCGCGATGACCTTGGGAACTCGATTGCCATCCTGTTGGAAGAAGATGACGCGTCCATATGAGTGGTAAAACGATGGTGTTGATACCAGTTTATAGTGAAGTTTTTAGGAGGTGCGAGAGGTGGTTCGGAGGGGTTCTAACGTTGATTGGAGTAGTGCAAACACTGACTGATGACGGAAATGATATTGTGATTGGAGGAGATACATTTTTGGAGAGGCTGATTAAGTGCGATGTTTGATGATTGAGGGGCGACAGTGCGTTGATTTTAAGAGTGCGACAGCCTGAAGATGTAAGGAGGGAGTTCGAGTGGTATTAGTGCAGTTCGGATGGTTCACTTCGACTTCGACTGTGGAGGGTTTGGCAGTTGAAGATGGGGGAGTTCGATCTAATGTTTTAGGGTGCGTAGAGGCCAACATTAGCAGTAGAAATTAAAGTGGGTTCTGAGGTGATGAAAGAGTGGAGTTAGCGGTGTCGAGTAATTGAGGGATGGGCTCGTGATCTTTTGAAGAGCGTGGAAAGGATTCAGCTATGGATGGGTGGTCAGTAAGGGTGGTTATAGGTAGTTACGGCATTGTGTGAGGATAAAGAAGGAAGGGGTAAGGGATGGGTTTGTATGTGCGGCAATAGGAAATGCAAATTTTTTTGGAAGGTGTTTAAGGTATGAAGAGATAATTTAGTGAATTAATTTTTTTTAAATATTTTCTACTTATTTATATACATATATATGCAAGAGTTGGATGTCGGTCATGGTGACAACGTACAATAACTGGGACTGGTGAGTATAAGGAGGAAGGAAGATTTTACTTGGTAATTAAGAAATTAATTTATTTGCTAATGGTATTTAATTTATTTTAGTTCAAAAATAAAACTATAACGCAGTATAAAATTCACACGATGTCAGATTTGGATAAAATCACCGGCATTCGATTTGTATGGATATAGACATCACTTTGGAAATTGATTCGAAGTAATTTGGAGCCCGTAGAGATTCTATAAAAAAATCGAATGTCGTTCGAAGTTTAATAAATCCAGAAAGCGACAAATGAAAACCACTGTGAGTAAATCTCACTCATATTTTTATTTAGAATTATTTTATTCATTAAAATAATTGTTCGTTGGATGTTTGCATGCACTGAAATAGTATTGTGGCAATAAAATATATAATAGTCATATAGGATTGGTTTTTGTGGCTATTATACATGTATAGGTGGTTGGATTCCCGCAGTATCATTAGTGGATGCCCACAGCATCATTAGAGGATGACCCTATGCGCCCCACGCTAAGATAGTGGATGACCTTCTATACCGCGATATCCTGCCTCGAAGCAGGATGGGTATTATTTATGTTGGCTAACGTCTGTGGATTGAGGAAAACAGGTTGGAGGGATCCAACAGGATTCCTCAAAAATATTATTATTTGTTTGTTTTCACATATATATTAGCATATATGATGTGCTAGAAAACCTGTGATTGATAATTGAGTGTTTTGTATGTTTACATATCACTGGGCCTAAAATATGAATTTATAAAATATCGAGAAAGGATATTTTGGGATTTAAGAGGGAAAACTATTTTTTTTCAAAAATACAATTTGAATTTCAAATGGCTATAAAAAGATATTAACTTGTTTTGAATAAATATAACAAGTATTGAATTTATAAACGATGCTTATAAATTAAATAATACAGGAAATTTAAGTGGTGAATTTATAAATGATGCTTAAAAATTATATAACGCAGGAAACTGAAGTAAATTTATAAATGGTGTTTATAAATAAAATGGAATGATTTTCATTGGATAATCAGGGAATTGAAATGAACTTATAAACGGTGTTTATAAATGAAGTGGAAAAACTATCATTTGATAATTTGAATATTTAAATTCAAATGTGAATTTAAAAATAGAAATGGGGAATCATTTTAAAGAACTAAACGATGAAATTATTCTGATGTTCAGAATATAAATTGAACTAAAATAAATCCGTAAGGATTTATGATTTGAATTCGATTAGTTCGAATTTATTTAAATAAAATATGTCTAGAAAAAAATATTAGGATTATATTAAATAGAAGTTAAATTTAATATTAAAATAGATTCTATGTTATATATAGATAAGTTAAAATAAATAGAATATTCCAAAAATAAGATTTTGGTTTTTAAATAGTCTTCGAAATGGAACTTGTTGAATATATATAACAAGCAAGTTTATAAATGTGGTGAATTTATTATCAAGAGATAATTTATCATTTTAAAATCAAGTATGAATTTAAATTTAAATTTGGGATCATTTCGAAAAAGGGAACGATAGTTTTTATTTCGGAATTCGGAATATAAAACGTATTGAGTTTAAGTTGATTTGAAATGAAACTTGTGTTTAATATATGAACAAGGAAGTTGGATTTATAAACGATGTTTATAATCAAGTAAAATAAATTATCATTTGATAATTTAGACGTTTAAATTCAAGTGTGAATTTAAAAAGTGAAATGGAAAACGGTTTGAAATAGAACGATAAATTTTATTATGGAATTGGAAATATAAACGGAACTGAGATAAATCTAAGGATTTAAAATTAGAATTTGATTATATCGAATTTTATAAATAATTTATTTATAAAGGATTGGAATTCAGTATAGAAGATTTAATTATAACTGAATTATAAAATAATCAATGGTTAGGGGAAATTAGAAATGTTAAGTTGAACTTGGAAAACTTGATTAATCTAGATTTAAAAATATGGAAGAATGGAAGTGAAATTTAAATTAAATGAAGTTTAAACTTTTATATTTAAATATAATTAAAACTAACTCGCCGCAGCGCGGTAGTTTGTAAATTGGCGTTTCGAACTTTAATTGAGTATATAGAACTCAATTTAAGTCGGAATTCTTTGAAACAAGAATCGCCAGGTTCGATTTAGTATTAGTTTTCTAATGCAAGAGAAAAATATGGATTTTGTCTTATAGATTTTGAGTTATGTCAAAGTAAAATTTTCAGAAAAAGCAGCGCTATAACCATTATAAAACCATAACGGTTTATTAACATTATTAAAAGGATTTTAAGTAAATAAAATCCGAATTTCCATTAGAAAAAATCCAGACTTGAGTTATAAAATATTAACTCAAGTGGAGTAATGAATTATTATTATTTTTTGAAATAAAAATCAAGTTTTTAAATTATTGAATAAAATTAACTAATTTGAAGAAATTAGTTAATAGAGTTTTAAATCGAAGTTGGGCTTTAAAAGGTAAATTGGGTTCGTGAAATTATATTCTAAATCGAATATGAAACATGAATAAAAAAATGGAGTTTGATTGGTTATAAGCAAGATTAAAAAATATATGAACATGATATGTTCAGATAAAAAGTGGAATAGGAAAAAGAGATAATTAGAAGACTAATTTGCGAGTTGAGTAAAAATGATCGAATGGAATTGGAATAAATTGGGAATAAATGTGTAGATGTTAAACAAGTTTGAAAATGATGTATACGAAGATTTGTAATTCGAGTGCCCGACAAAATGGTACGTGTTTAAATTCCATATGAGGTTTTACGCGCCGAATCGGCAAGCCGCTTGGCTTTTTGATTTTCTTTTTGAATGGAAAGGGCCTAGAGAGGCGAGTTGAGGTTTTAACTATCGACCGATACAAAGGAGGTGTTGGCGAAATTTTTTGGAAATTTAAGGAGTTAGAATATTTTAAGAAAATTTGACAATTAGAAATCAATATATCAATATATATATATATATATATATATATATATATATAGAATTCGTTGAGGAAACGAACTTAAAAATAGAATATTATAAACAAAAGGAAATCTATAATTAAATCTGGTAAAAATAGAATAGAGAATCATATATACGTTTTAAAGATGAATAATTGGGTTTTATGATATTGATTATTTGAGATAAGCAGTCTTGCCCATTTTGAAGTTAAGAATGTTATTCAGTCAAGGTCTGAGAGGTAGTTATACCCCAACTTGATTGATTTCATTTTAAACCGATACATAACAAGATTCAGTATCGAGGATAAATGTTTGAATAAGATTAGGCTGAATTCAGTATTTTGGGTTGTTGTAACGATGTTTTACACAACATTCGTTTTAACCCAAGTAAGTGGAATTTTAGAAGTATAATAAATATTTCCTAAGTATAAAAATAACTGAGTTCGGGAAAGAGATAAGTAATTGGAATATTTTCCAATTATAAATAGGAGATATTTTCTAAGTTTAGAAAATAAAAGAAGGCGATATAGGAAATGTTTTCCAAATAGCGTAAGATGCCAAGATGATTATTGAAAATATTTGGTTATCAAATATTGATAAGGAAATGGAGAAGTAATTTAATTAATGAAATCTTAATTAAGGGGCCCAGTGATTGTTTGATGCTTTGAATGGATGTTTGTTTTTCTTCGATAGTTAAATAACCGACTCTCAAAGTATTTGCCAATATCGTTGTCAATATGGAGAGACCGGTTGGATTATTATCCGGGAACCACTCCGTATTGGCAGTAGCGTTGCGAACCAGATTATATGAAGATAATCAAAGACGGAGTAAAGTGCAAGGGTTTTTTCTGTTAATTCTTGGTAGAAATTGCCTAAGATGGGTTAATGGAAATTGTGCCTTTGGTTTCGTTCAATCCCCGAACGAATGTATATGGACGAGTGTCTGACAGTGTATGTACGATGATCATACATGCTGGTCTGTATAGATATATATGGTGGCTGAGAATTTATTCTCTAAGCATAATATCCAGAATATATTTGTGCAAATCAATTAATGATTTACGAATCTGACAATGTGACATTCAAAGTGATTGTGTTATCAATGAATGATAAGTAAGCGTAGCCTCAGGCCTCAACAACCGTGAAATGAAAAAAATCGGGTAGGCAACATGGCTAAGTGGGTAGCTCCCAATTAGGGTGTGGTGACCCGAACTTCCCCGTAAAGTAAAGAACGAATTGCTTTGAGGACAAGACGAATCAGAACACGAACAGAAGAACTTTTCGTTGCTTATTACAACAATTTCCATCAAACTACAAGAATATACAAAGTATGAATAAATATTACACATTTGATAATATTCAGAGATTTAAATACATTACTGCAGCGGAAAAATAATACAAAACCCAACTGAAAGAAATACACGGATACAGAACTTTCCGAGTATCGTTCCAGCTGTAAACCAGGATCCTATGAATATAAATCTGCAAAACCCAACTACTAGCTGCCCGTGCGGAAAACAAGGGCACCCAGAGTTTAGGTCAAAACAATAAACTCCAAGTCAGTCATGTGACTGGTGTGAGAAGTAAAACATTTATTAATCTTTATTTTAAAGTTAGGTAAATCAAGGGACCACGCCGTATAACACGGAACGGGTTTTTGCCCCAAGAATACCAGTGCATATAACAACAGCGCAATGCTAAATAAAGAAAATGAAGCTATTATAAGACCTAGGTCCCATCACACAATGCAACACAAGCCGGAGGATAGGGTGTTCCCTTATAATAGCCAATAATACTTGATACGTGAAATTTCATATTTTATTATTACTATAAGTGAAGAAAACAACTTCAAATATAAATGTTTCAATCATAGACAGCATAGTGCCCCATACCACTATGTCGCCAATACTAGGCTCTACAATCAAAACTGAAATGTCACGTATTGGAAATTGGATTTTCGTCATGAGTCAAGGCAAAAGATAGTCCTCACCGGCTTCGAGACACTCTAGCAAATGCCTTAGGGTCACATAGATCCCTTGGAATCAATAGGGCCGGTCCACACATAGCGGATTGGCAATTCCTGAACACACGTTTCCCGGTCCTATCGGATCTATCCATCAGCTCACTTAGAGACCGATATATCTGAGGCGCCTCGCATTCCAACAACCACACAGGTGAAAAATAGTATAAATGTCAGGGATGGTAGGTCACTGACACCACCCATAGCTAGAAAGAAACGTCGTGTTCTCCTTACGGTCCTGCTCCCGTTTTTAACTCATACCGGGGTGTGAGGGTCGCGAATTAACGTTATACACAAAGATATCCCACATAGGCCGTGCTTTGATCATCAACCACAAGACTCTTCTTTTCAACAGAAACCTTGATCATTTGCCACTTAGCCATGCCACACAGGCAATTCACTCCATGCGACTGATGTCCATCGATATACAATCTCTGAGCTCGTACTTCTCAGAGAAGGGTATTAAGCAAGAGAATAAATTCTCCGCCACCAAACAGATGTATATTTAATAGAGATCAATCAACACAGAATAAAATCCAGTGTCAGACAAACAGTCCATTTACAGGTTCCTTTTGGGTCTGAACGAAACCGGAGGAACCTTATTCCTCGCATATCCATCGATCTCCAAGTACGTCTGGATGATCACCAACTGATTCCCTCCTCTTGTGTGTACAGCCCAATCAAGATCATCAGTAATCATCCAAACGATGTGAAGATCTCCGGTCTTCAACCACCATTTTCATCGTCAACTTATCGTCGAATCGGTTATTCAGAATGAGTATAAACCTGGCCTTTCCGAATAACCCGCATATATAATAAAAAAGTGTTACACAAACACAACATACGCCTCATTCCAATTAAGAATATTCTTTTATTCAAATATTCACATTCTTAGGGAAAGGTTCCTATTAATTTTATCGAAGATAAATTCTTCTAAATTTATTCTTTAATCTTCCTTTGGATATCATTTCAAACCATGTTAAGGTTTTCCAAACTAGTCGGGATTAGCGAACCACACCGAAGTAATCATTTATTTTATTTCCCAATCCCAACCTATTCATCCCATGGAGCAAAACTGGTAATACTCCATATCTAAAACCATGGTGTTATCGGTAAATATTAATTACCACTTCACGTTCAAATCTAATTAAAGATTTAGCTATTGCTTTGGAGCAAAACTGGTGATACTCCATTCTCGATCATTTCAATCTGATTAAAGATTCATTAAAACTCCACTTAGTTTTAATCTTCCCAAAAATCAATATTAATGATTATTTAACTTGGGAAATCATATCCTGTCTTTAACTGGGTTAAAGAACCAATGTCATTTGAAACACAGTTCACGATAAACCCAAAATCACTTTCCATTCATCAGTCTCTAACTGTAAATTAGTAAGAGAACAATTCCCTAAGCATTAACCCCGAAGGCTGAAACCAACATCAGATCGATACCCAGGAAACCATTCAACTTAGCTAACCTTCAGTTAGTTTCTAATTTTTACACGGGGTTTAAGAATAGTGTTAGTGAAGACACCGTTCACGACAAACCCAAAATCCCATTTGATATTAAATACAAGGCTCTGAATAGAAAATATATCGGCTTATATTCAATATCAAATTCTGAAATCAACAAATATCGTATTGGAATAACGATATATATATATATATATATATATATATATATATATATATATATATATCTTCCAAATTCCTCCACAATGTCCGTATAATCACGGAACCCAATATCGAAATATTCCGAAGATAATTTCGATTCAAATCCATTCCAATTCATATACTGGAAATTTTGGTTATTTTTAAACCATTTCAAATCCAATTTATTTATTTAAAAATATTGGATTAATTTTCTAGCTAATAACTAGTTCATTTCGATAAATATATATTTTTATCTTTTCAAATATGGAATTTTTCATTCCAGTTATTTCTAAATCATGTATTATGATTTTACACAAATTATTAATAATTTTATCAAGGCCCGTACAGTCGATTTCCATATATGTTCATCGAACTGCACTTACAACGACCTTTTTCAAATTTGATTTGGACATAATTCCAAATCCAACCGTTAGATTTCAAATTCCTCATATTTGTTAGAAAGCTCTTTTCGATATGAACCCAATGGTCCCGGTTTTAGGAGAATCCGACGGTCAGATCTCCCGTAACGTCAATTCGAAGTCAATGGTCGAAATTCGCGAACTGCCGTGGCGCGGCACGTTCTATTCAGGTCATCTAATATATATTATATATATTTCGTCGATTTCCTTTCAAAACTTATTTTAAAAATCGTTTTAAATTGGTTATCAAAACGGCTTCAATTTCATATTCAATTTCAAATCAAAATTGAATATTCCATATCATTAATATATAAATGACAATATTTTCAAAATATCAGACTTCAAAATAAATTCCTTTTCGATATTCATTATAAAAATGAATAAAATCGATATGAATATCGTTCACGTTAAAATGGCGCATATCTAATCGACACAGCTTTTATTCAACACATGGATGTTTATTCTATTCAACATATGAATATTTATTTTATTCAACACATGAATATTGTTAATGGTTTATACATTCAATAAAAATGATGTTTTTATGGTTTAAATATTTTATTCAACACATGAATATTTATTCTATTCAACATATGAATATTGTTTAAATATTTTATTCAACACATGAATATTCTTTTCAACACATGAATAATTTTTATGGTTTATACATTCAATAAAAATGATATTTTTATAGTTTAAATATTTTATTCAACACATGAATATTTTATTTAATCCTTTTCCGAATATTATTTCAAAATATTCTTTATCTTCCAAATTGGAATGAGGCCCAATCAAATACCATATAATGTTAATTATATGGATTCCATACAACACATGTATATAATAACAATGATAAACAATCAACCATCATCCATAGTGCATTACACAACTGCATAAGTATTAATTATAAATAATTAACGCTTACAACAGCCTGTCAACCAATCGATCGACATACAACTAAACAATTGGGATTAGTGTACGTCAAATATCCTCCTAACACCCGTGTGGGGTTTTAATCAACAAACACAGATTTTTATTTGTGCAGTTGGGCGATGTGTAAAATTTTTCGTCCCAATTCATATCAGTCAAATGGGTGTACATCTACAAATCGTCTGATTTGTAAATGAATATTTTATTTTATTCATTTATCTAATAAAAATAATATTTTTAGTTTTCTATCATATTTTAGAAAATTTCGACGGCATAACGGGGTGATACTAGAAACGGGATAAGGCCTAGCCTTATCCCCAGTCTAATAATGGCCTGTGCCATATGCAATAACTGAATTAAAGATCTAATTGTAGGATAACACAACCAAGCCGCCATGGTGACGTTCAAAACCCTAATGGAGAATTCTAAAAACGCTATTAACAATCTTACTTCTTCCTTTTCTAACCACGTTTCTTCATCACATGAAGACAGACAAGATAAAAACAAGGGTGTACTTCCATCATACAAGGAGATCTTACTGAAGCCAGATGTAAAGCGTAACTTTTTTCCTTGAGATAATCGCCCAATTTTTAAATCGCGTAATTATTCTTTTTCCCAACAGCCGCCTCGGAATACGAACCATTACTTTGAAAAAATTATATCCATCAAATCCAGTAATGGCTGCTTCAGGTGCGGATCTTCAAATCACTGGGCAAGGAGCTGTCGAAATCCTGTGGTTTGTTTCCGTTGCAATAAAACTGGGCATAAGGGATTTAATTGTAAATCTTATCTCAAAAATCCTAAAAAAATGGAGAACCCTAAATCGCGCCTCCCTATTTCAGCGGCTTATTACCCAGAGGATTTCAGAAAAGCCAGATAGATGGTAGTTCTCTCCATTGCTCGTGGTGGTTATTCTATCAATGAATTGGAGTTTCTGTTGGGATTTCATTTTGGTAGGAAAGTGCCTGGTTGGATCTGGACAGTTCGAAAGTTTGGCACTGATTTCATTGCGAAGTTCCCCTTCTTTGCTGACGGAAAGCTTCTACTATTCACTGCAAGACTCGAAAGGAGTTGTCAATCTGAAAAGGTGGTCTCCTCAGTATGGAAGCATGCCTAAAAGGAGAATTGAAGTATGGGTTGCACTTAAGAATGTACCCTTATGTTGCAGAAGTTTAGACTCCCTCAAAACGGCGTTGGCGGATTTGGGCGAGGTGATCAGGCTACAACATGGCGTATGGAATACATCTGATTTTTTTTTCTTTGAGGGCGCTGATGTTAATTGACGAGGAGATGGATCTCCCACCCTCTTGTGTGGTTCTGGTTGAGGGTTTTTTTCATGAAGTTTTCATTTCGATAGTGGATGGAGAATCTTCAGGGGAGGCTGACATACGGGAGCTTCGTCAAACGGTCTTTGCAAGGGGGGACGATGGCAACATGAAAATTCTGAAGGCTAGAAGTAGTGGTGCTCCCAATACTGCAGTGGGGTTGGGTAGCAATTCTTTTGCTCCTATTTCGGTTGAGGGGGTTGACCGGAATGTTGGGAAGGAGGCTGTGGGAGGTCCAAGTAGGGTGGCTGATGCAACTGTGAGGCTGGATGACAGTGTTGACAGTGATAATGTTGGACTGGGTGCCATGTTTACGGAAGGCGAGGATGATTTTGATCTTGGGGGTGACGATAACGATGTGGATCTTGGGGGTGAGGATAACGATGTGGGCCTTGGTGGTGATGATAACGATGTGGATCTTGGTGGTGGAAACAATGCTTTGGCTATTTCAGATCCAGAGGAGCGCTCAGATGCAACCGGCAGGAGAAAAGGCAAGAAAACTATGGATTCTGGACTGGTCATTTTACGGAGGAGTGCTCGGGGCCTTCCATATCCAATGGAAGGTAGTGTTTTTATCCCTGCTATTCTTAATTCAATGTCCTCTAATCAAATGCATGCACTTGCCAATAGTTCCAGCTTTATGTTAAATGATAATGTTATGACTGACATCAAAAGTAAAGAGGTAGATAGGGCTGACTTACCCCAATGATTGTTATTTCTTGGAATGTTAGAGGCTTGGGTAATTTTGATAAACGTATGAAAGTCAAAAATTACCTTAAATCTATTAAACCAGACATTGTTTTGTTACAAGAAACTAAACTCGACAGTCCGGATATACACATTTTTAAAAGTCTGGGTTGGGGTGTTGTGGATGAATGGAGGTTTATACCAGCTGTGGGCAGCGCTGGTGGTTTGTTTACTGGTTGGAATAGTGCTTTATGGTGTTTCAAACAAGAGATTTGTCAGACTCATTGTTTGCATGTGGAATTGGAATGTGTCAGGAGTAAGAGGTTATATATTTTTTCAAATGTTTATGGTCCAAACACTAGATGTGAAAGAAAGGTTTTGTGGAGAGAAGGGGTTGAATTCCACACCTTGATGTATGGCCCCTGGGTCATTGGAGGGGATTTTAATGTCACAAGATTTGGTTACGAAAGAAACAATCAAAGTGCCAATCATGGTGGCGATATGGCTGATTTTAGTGAGTTTGTGGGTGAATGTGAATTAATTGATTTGCCTCTGAAAAATAGGAAGTATACTTGGTCAGATGGTAGAACTCCTCCAACGCTTGTTAAACTTGACCGCTTCTTCATTAATGTACCATTTGAGGATCTTCACCCTTTAACTTCTCAAAAAGGGTTAACTTCGATCATTTCTGATCACTGTCCTGTGGTGTTGGACTCTGGTGATGCAATCCGAAAGAAGCCTTTCTTTAGATTTGAGAAAATGTGGTGCTTAGAGAACAATTTTGATGACATGTTATACAACAAATGGTCTGAATTTGGTGGAGGTGGTGATGCCGCGAGATCTCTTAGTACTAAATTCAAGTTACTGAGAAAATTTCTCACAAAATGGAATGTTGAAGTATTTGGCCATATCAGACTTTAAAAGGAGAGGATTGAAAAGGAGATCTTTGATCTTAATGTACTCGAAGAGGAAAGATGTTTAGACGCTGAGGAAAGAGAGTTGTTGCATCAGAAAGAGCGAGAGCTGAATAAAGTTTTGGATCAAGAAGAGATTTTTTAGAGACAACGTTCCAGATCTCAATGGTTGAAGGAAGGGGATAGGAACACTGCTTATTTTCATCGTGTTGCTAATGGCAGAAGAAGAACCAACCTGATCCATAGTATTTGGTCAGAAGGAGTGGGGATTTGTGATCAACAAAGGCTAAGTGACACTTTCACTGCATACTATAAAGGCATTTTTGGAGATCGCATTGAGAATCGCATTTCTCTTGATTGGCATAAGCTTTACCCTGAATCTTTGGATCTTTCAGATTTGGCAAATGAATTTTCTGATGAGGAGATTGCCAATGCTTTGAAAGAGATGCCGAGAGACAAGGCACCGGGTCCCGATGGCTTTCCAAATTTTTTCTTCAAACAATATTGGGATTTGATTAAGTATGATGTGTTTCGTTTGTTTGAGGAATTTCATAACGATTCTTTAAGGCTGGACTTGCTTAGCTATGCTAATGTGGTTTTAATCCCCAAAAAAGAAGGTAATGTCACTACGGCGGATTTCAGACCGATCAGTCTTCTCAACACTAGTTTCAAACTGATTACTAAGATGCTTGCGAACAGATTGAAAACTAAGATGGATATGTTGATTGATCAATCCCAAATTGCTTTCATTAAGGGTAGAAATATTCTTGATGGAGCGGCGTTGGTTGGCGAAGTTATCTCTTATTGTGATAAGTTTGATGTCCCTTGTGCTATTCTGAAGTTGGACTTCGCTAAAGCTTTTGATACAGTTGACTGGAGATTTATGATTGAAGTTTTGAAAGCTAGAGGTTTTCCTCACAATTGGATTCACTTGATTCTCTCGTCTAGTAGATCAAACATCTGTGTTAATGGCATTGCTGTCTCCACTATTTATTCAAAACGAGGATTGAGACAGGGAGATCCTCTCTCCCCTCTCCTTTTTGACTTGACGGCGGATGTTTTTTCAAAAATTCTGAAGCTGGGTTGTGCTAAGGGCATTATCAGCGGCTTTAGTAGCGAGCATGTGGTTGGGGGCATTAATTCGCTACAATACGCTGACGATACCATCATTTTCAGTAAAGCAGACCGTAAATATCTTGCTGCTCTTAAATTCATTCTTTATGCTTTTGAAAGTTTGTCTGGTTTAAAAATTAATTTTCGTAAAAGCAGTATTTACACGCTTGGTTGTAGTGATGATTTACGCAGGTCATGTGCTGAAATGTTTAATTGCAAGGCTGAAATTTTCCCTCTGAATTATTTGGGTATGTGTATTCGTCCCAAGAGATTTATGAAGAAAGACTGGCAACATTTGATTGAGAAGGTGGACACAAGGCTGGCGAGGTGGAAAGGAAACTCATTGTCAAGGGCTGGACGGCTCATTCTTGTGAATTCCGTTTTGTCTTCAATTCCATTATACTGGATGTCATTCTACAAGTTTCCTGGATGGGTGCTGGAGAAGATTGATGCCATTCGTCGTAACTTTTTTTGGACCGGAAGTAAAGAGACGAAGAAGCTTAGCTGTCTTATTTCATGGGAGCAGGTTTGTAAATCGAAGGAGCAAGGGGGTCTGGGTGTCATCAACTTGAAGGCCATGAATTCAGCATTACTTTGTAAGTGGCTATGGTTTATGATTTCTGATAAGAAAGCTTTATGGAAAGAATGGATTACCAACACTGGTTATAATGGCATTTTTGATTGGAATTCTGATTCTTCAATGTGTTCATCGTTTTGGCGTAATGTTATGGTCCACGTTCATTGGCTGAAGCTAGGCACCAAGATTGTGGTGAGCAATGGACTTAACACGTCATTTTGGTTTGATAATTGGATCTCCCCAATCCCTTTGAGGGTGGAGTTTCCGGATCTCTTTGCAATTGCTTGTAACAAAAACTATACGGTTAGTGATATGTACGATGTTGATGCTCCGAGCTTCAAGTGGAAGCTAACATTCTCCAGATTGGTGGCTGGTAACGCGTTACTCCAGCTTCGCTGCATTTTTGACTTACTTGAAAATGTGAGCTTGTCCAATAATCGAGATGCCTTTGTTTGGATGCTTGATGGAAAAAGGAAGTTGTTCAATGTTAGCAGTATTTACAAATTGATCAACTTTTCTGGAGTGAAGAGGATGGGGTTTGAAAATATGTGGCGATTCAAAATTCCTAACAAAGTTAAAATCCACATGTGGATTGTGATGCATGGTCGACTAAATACGGTTACCAGGCTTTGACAAAGAGGAGTGCATGTAGTGGATGGTTGTGTGTTTTGCGGTCATGATGAGGAGGACTACCATCACCTTTTTTTTAATTTGTGACTTTGCGTTTTACGTTTGGACAAAGTGTTTAGTTTTTCTCTCATTGGACTTACATTGGGGGGACTTCATTGCTGATCAATATAACTTTTGGCACGTCATCTACCCGGCTTTAAACAATTCACACAGCAGTTTTCTTTTTGCCTTGTTGAACTTTGCTTATACTTGGATTTTATGGCATGTGCGAAACTCCAGAAAATTTAAATGCAAGATGAAAGCCCCTAATAGTATCATTTACTCCATCCTTAATTTTGTTTATGACTGGGCAGGCATGGAAAGAAAGCGGCACATGGAGAGCATTGCAGATAGGGTGCACAAGAGGGTGCAGCACATTACTGGTCCTGATGCTTAAGGACGCTAGCTGCTAGGTTTATTTCATATATTTTGGCTCTATGTATAATGCTATGTAATGCTTGTTCTATCTTTTTGTCAGGCTGTATGTATTTATAATCGCTGGTATGTAGCGATTTCCTGTTTTTGTTGTACATATGCTGTATAAACACGACTTCTATGCTATGATAATATATTTAAGGCGTGAATCATGCTGATTCACTACCTTTCCTTTCAAAAAAAAATTATTCTTCCTAAACCAAATTCAAACAAATATTCCAATCAACCACCAAAAAAACAAACAAACAAGTCGTCCATGGTTTGTGGACGACGGGTGTCGGGTGCTACTAAGCACCATCTGCATCCTAGTATATATTTTAACTAGAAAATAAATTAAAGTGAGAAGTTCTCACCTTTGGGATCCACTACGCCCTGCTTTCAAAGGGAAGCAGACGAATATCACACCGACTACCAACTTAAGCGAACATGATATCCTACATGATTTATTTTTATTAATAACATATATAAGAAAAAAAATCATATTTTTATATACTAAAAATATCATCTTTACGAAACTAAAAATCTTAACTTTTCTATATTAAAAATCTTAACTTTAAACAAATAGAGATCGTATTTTTAAACAAACGAAGATTATATTTTTAAACAAACAAAGATTATATTTTTGAACAAACAAAGATTATATTCTTAAACAAACAAAGATTATATTTTTAAACAAACAAAGATTATATTTTTAAACAAACGAAGATTATATTTTTAAACAAACAAAGATTATATTTTTTTTATTTCTCGACATCATGATAAAAATCATATTTTTCCTATGAACAAAATCATATTTTTATATTTAGAAAAATCATATCTTTCTCTTTTGAAAAATCCTATTTAAAAATCACGTTTTTTTCTAGTAAAAAATCACGTCTTTTTCTAGTATAATAATCACATCTTTTTCTATACACAAATAAAAATAATTAAAATAAAACAATAAAAAGAAAGCTTACTTCTTTTTGAAAGGAATCGAATCTTTTGCTGAGGAGGGGGGAGGAGCTCCGGCGAGGTCTGGGTGGTGGAGCAGGCGGCTGTGGGCGCCCACATTGCTGGCGACGGCGGATCTACAGGCAGATTTGGGGATGGGGCTGCGGATTTAAGGAGATTGAAGAGGAGAGAGAAGGGCGGAGAAGGAGGAGGTGGCCAGTGGGGCGCGGTCGGTGGCGGCGTTAGGACGGAGGAGGTGGAGGCGATAAAGGGGGGCGACGACAACGTTAGGCTTAGTTTTTTTCTTCTTACTTTGAAAAATGACTGGCTTTGAAAGGAAGGGGCGGGTTTGAAGGGTTGACCACGGGGAGCATGGATAAGGGTTTGACCATCTATTAGGGTTATATATATTTTAATTTCTTTTTGAACTTTAAAAGGTAACCTTTTTATTTGAACTCGAAATCAAACCTACCGACTGTCATCCCTAGCTAAATACCCCCATTCCGAACACAATAGGATATATCACGTAGGCCAATTTGATCGTTTCGATAGGTTTTCGCTAAATTTAAAACATAAATCTATATATTCAATTTCAAACGTACATTTCAATTTATTGGGCCCACATACGAACCCCAAAAATTCCGGAAAAATTGTTTCTAGCTTCGTATTGACGATACGGCCCTAACAAAATCAATTTCATCAAATTCTGAGACCGTTCGAAAAATGACCATTTTCTGGTCGATCCAATTTAACTGAAACTATTAAAACACGTTTAACTTCTCCATGCTCACATATTGATTCAGAAAAATATGAATTTTGAAACCTAGCAGTAATTTGACATCCTGGTTCCAACAAAAGTGGTTTCGTCGAAAACGAAGGCCATTTGCAAAATTTCCTTTTTCAAGGCCTTTATATATATATATTAAAATATATATAAATTCCACAGCGACTTTTATGAATTTTAAACTGGACATATCTTCTCATCTCTAAAGTGAAATCTCAGTTTCTTAACTTCTTTGAAAGATATGATTAATCAGATTCATATATTTCTTGTTTCGTTCAATTCTGACTTAAAACGAATTGTATATATTCATTTGAAATTCAAAATTGAATTTTCAAACTGCCGCGCCATTTCAGGCTCGTTATATAATTAAAATAAAATTATTCGTTCTAACTTCATCAAAAATAAATTTTTAATCATTATTATTTAAAATAATCCATTTTAAATGTTCAAAATTCATTAAAATCGCCAAAATAAAAATTTTAAATTGGCTCAGAATTTCTGGGTTGTTACATAGGGTGTATTATCACCTATCTAGAGAAATTCATTTCATTCTTTATTCTATTCGATGTTGTCCCATTCGGGAAAACGGTTGCTGATCTCAACCGTTGATGATATACATTCGATACACTCAAGCGAAATGAGTGGTCGGTCATGTGTGGCCGGGTTACAAGATGTTCTTGTTGAACCCAGTGTATTCTCCTCTAGAGATACACTATCGGAAGGTGGTTCCATACCTTGTCATAGTTAGAAATCCATTACCAAATAAGTGCTCGCGGTTTTGATTGTATATTATATATGTGTGGAGCGTGAGATACAAACGTTCCACTAGATTGTTATTTATTTGATTTAGACACTATTATAATATCAAAAGAGTTTCGATATAAAGATTATCGTTTCTTTCAAAAGGATTTTGAAAGTTAAGTCAAGTGTTTTGGATTCTCATAAGGGAAAAACCTGTTCCGTGTTATACGGCGTGGTCTTATGAGATATCAATTATTTTCTCAAACTGTTTTAAATTGTTTACTCATACCAGTCCCATGACTGACCTAGAGTTTATTTTGTTTTGTTTTACCTAAACTCTTGGGTGCCCAAATTTGTACGGGAAGTCACGTAGTTCAGGATTTTACAGATCTATCTAAAGGAGCTTGGAGAAGGAGGCATCAGTGTTAGATATATAGTATTTTTATTTCCGCTGTGTTGTACTCTGATAATTGTATGTTATACAGTTAAAATTTTGTATTCCAAAAGTTATGATATATTATATTTTGTTCCGCTGCGATGTGAGATTCTGTGTTGTCTGTACTTCTTCTACCTTTTTCTTCTAAAAAAAATGATTCGCATTTCTTTGATATTTGGGTTGGACGTCTGATATATGTAGTCAACTCAGATAGTACAGATTTACGGGCCATTACATTTGTCAAGTTTTTTTTTCTTGTCTTAGATATTTCAATATCAATAGTTTAATACCAAATCGTCCAATCATGATTTTTTTTATATATACAATAAATCAAAAGGTAAAAAATAAAAACTAACACGAACCCAAAATTAAATAAATAATAAAATTTAATTGTTACCTCTTCGGCAACGACGACATAAACTTGATCGATGCTTTCCTAGTAACTAGAAAAGCGAAAATTTATAATAATAACTGCAAGCGCACAGATCGTGTAATATGCAGGTCAAACTTAGGGAGGATTTTAAATTTTATTACTTATATATTTCTTGGGCGAGTTAGACAATATCTGGAGATGGATTTGAAATAATGCTATTGAATTTACTATGAATCTAAATCTAATCAAATTGATACCAAATTCAACAACTAAAACGAAAGGACAAATTATTAAAAAAGAAACAACAAGCAAAAACAAGAGAAAATTAAAATTAATATTGCCGTTGAATCTAATCGAATGGTCAATCCTAATATGCAATAAAAATAACAATAACAATTCGTGTTCTACCAAAACTAATTGATTAAAAAACACATATTGTTATGAAGAAAAAGAAAATAATAAATTAGAACGAAGAAAAACTTTATTGAGAATAAATGAGAATACATAAAAAATAGAACTCTATTTTACAATGAACACAATGGTATTTTTATAAGGGATGTAGCCTCCTCTCTCTATGTGAATATAAGGCCTAAAAAATATATGAAAATTTCTTTCCAAAAATGAAGGAATATTCCTTTCATGGTGCTTGATTGAAGATTTGTAATTAAAGCCTTTCCTTTTGATGTATGGAACTGTCAGTGGAAAGATAAGCATATGCTTAATTGGAGAATTGTAATCAAAGTCTTCCCTTTCTTTTTGTATGATAATTAAATGTAATTGACTGGATTTGAATTCTTTTAGAGGATTATGCCAAATTCCTAAAATCTTTATTAAGTGCATATTATATATATATATATATGCACAAATATGACTATATATATAATATTACTTAGTTTATTTATTCTTCAAAACACATGAGGCGGGTTGTGAAGCATTCAGGTTCCTTTCTTCATAAAAATAGTACTTGACAGGGATTGAACTTGGAACACTCCACCAAACTGTCTAGGCCTTTACCAATGTGCTATAGCATCGTTTGCGATTTAAAACTTGTCGATTCCAAGAAGTAGCACTTTTCCATGCAATTGGTCTTTAATTGAGACAGAGGGGACTTTTATTTACAATCTGTAAAAACACACAAAAATACCCAAAGTATCATTTATTTATAAACGATAAACATAAGACATGTGCATAAAAGTAAACACTTTTACATGTCAATCAGTGATGCAAACTGGATTTCCGATTCAGAGGAATCAAAATCAACTAGTGGTTATGTTTTTACCCTAGCAGGGGCAACAGTGTTATGGAAATCTACTAAACAGACATGTATAGCTGGATCCACTATGGAATCAGAGTTCATCGCTTTTGATAAAGCAGGCGAAGAAGCAGAATGACTTCGTCACTTTTTAGAAGATATTCTTTTTTGGCCCAAACCTGTGCCGGCCATGTGCATACACTGTGATAACCAAGCAGCGCTAACCAGAGCACAAAACTTTGTGTATAATGGAAAGTCGTGACATATTCGTAGACGTCATAACACAGTTGGGCAATTACTCTCAAATGGAACTATTTCCATAGATTATGTGAGAACAAATGATAATCTAGCGGATCCATTTACTAAATGTTTATCCAGAGAGAAAATTGATTGTGCTGGCCATATCTGAGATGTACTCTTCAGTGTTATACCATTTTGCGAGGCTGATTTCAATCCCTTTACCAAATGTTCGTCTGGGCAAGCGATCATGATTATAAGACTTAGGTCCTTTACCTTCCCGGCGAGGAGGTTCCTCCGTAGCGGGACGGGTAACCCTTCAAATATTTCCATCGGAATGATTCTTAGCTTTTGGCTTCAAGTCTTCGACATTAGCCTCGTATTTGTTACTCAACCAATTATTATCGTCTTCCATGTTGTCATTGCGGCTACGATCAGAAGTGGATAAATCAGCATTTTCATCAAGATCAACATGGACCCTTTAAAGGGTTGGATTTGGTCGAGCATTGAGAACTGCATCTAACTTGTCCATCAAAGCCTTGGTATAACTATCCATTCGTTGGTTTAAATTGGCGATAGCGACGTCCAACTCATTCCTATTCACACCAGCTCCGCCTGCCGAGTTTTCATCAACTTCAAAGCGGTAACCTAGTGGCGTAGTCTCGTTAGCAACATTATCGGTTTCTCCAACGGTTTTACTTGCAGTTTTCTTAGATTTTTCCATTATTTCGGACAAGGCTTTGATTTTCGGAGAGAAGTCGTCTATTTGTCCGGATCTTAGATTTGGAGAATCTATAGTAGAGACAGGCTTCGCACTTCAATGTAATCATAAAGCGATTAACCTTAATAGAGTGAGCGTGGCCCACAGTGGGCGCCAAATATTGAAGTCAAAAAATGACCACAACACCAAAGGTGCTCTTAGAACACTTCAGCAAAAGGTAGGATTTGAGATTAAGGAGCCACAAACACAAAATAAGAAGCAAAAAATAAAGAACGAAGAATTTTAAAGTGATTCGGCTTTAAACTAGCCTATATCCATTATAGGAAGTGCTTTCATTATCACTTTTTGATTTACAAAGTATGCCGCTTCATGCATTTCACTCATCTCATGACATTTCTCTCTTTTCTCTCTCTTTAATCTATCAACGGAATGGTTTGATCTCTCTAAGTGTGGCGGAGATTGATGAATATATTCAACACTTGAACATTTGAGTGACTTTCCCTGATTCCATGGTGAATTTGTGTTAGATCTAGGTTTTAGAGAGGATTAATAGAGATTAGAGAAGTTTGAATTGAATAGAAAACTCTAATGGAGTTCGGAGAAGATTTGATCCACTTGTTGTTAGAGAGAGATGAAATGATCTTGATAAGCAATTAATGAAGCTTGGAGAGAGCTTGGAGTTTGGCGGCACTTCGTGGAAATGAAATCCCCTAAGAGAGTATAGGGGTATTTATAGAAGGAGTTGATGTGTTGTGGCGGTTCAGTAAATAAGGGTGACTTGGACATGCTGCATGAACATCTTATATGGCATAACTATCTGCGGCATTTTTGAATTAGCCGACCTGCGGCATGCTTTATGTTCATACAGCTAGCGCCTTGCTCTTTACAGCTATTGACAGCTGTCATCAAGTGCTCATGACATGAATTATTTGCGGCATGAAGGCCTGGTTGCTTTGTGGCATGAAAGTTACTCATGACATGGTTCTCTACAGCTGGCGCTAGCCTGGCATATATTGTATTAAATGATCCAAACAACGACGTGCAATCTAAATGCTTTTATATGGGTACGGTCTTAGCCCTCTTTAAAGCATTTTTACCCGATGTTTATGCCACGTGTCCATTTTAACAAATAAATTCATGAGCGCATGGTCTCAAGAAGATACAACTAGCACTCGTGATCCCATATTTATGTGTTTAGTTCTACTAACTTACGGATTGGTTCTAACGACATGCGGCTTGATTGAGAACGACATGCAGCATGCTGATTCTTCCTTCATTCTCCACGTGAACACTGGTAACCGTACCTCACAGCTAGCAACGGGTCGAATATAAAGCACTCCCCACGACTTGAGTCTTTTTCGGCACGGCTTCGGCAGGTTGACAAGCACGGCATGGTTCAAATATGTACAGCTTGTTGGATCTAGATTAACCCTAGAGGGGGATGAATAGGGTTTATCACAATTTATCGCAGAGTTCAACAATTACAGGATATTAAATAATAATCAAATCACATAATGCAGCAGAAATAAAAGTGCAGAAAGGAAATAACACACAAAGATACCCAGCTTCGGCAAAACCTTGCCTACTGCTGCATTCCTAAGGTTTCTACTAGGTATAAGAACAGATCCCGCATACAAGACCATGTACACTTGCAACCCCTCGCTCCTATTCTAATCCTACGCTCAAAACCCTAGACTGATCGATATTCCCTCGACCAGATTTTCTCGTATTACAAAATCGTAACACGTAAACCCTAGATTTTACAGACTCTAGCAACTATCAGTTAACCCCTAACTGAAACCCCTAGATTTTACAGACCTAGAAACTATTCAGACGGTTTACAGAAGATTTAAAAAATAATACAAAATAAAAAAAAAACCCTAGATTAAAAATGAAACTTAAATCTCCTTTATCACTTTAGACTTGGCTAAGACAAAATGAAAGTGAGCCAGCCCATTTATTTGTGTCCACTGTTATTCTTGAAATCGTTCTCTCTTGAAAAGTGGCGGTTGGAGAATTTGCTAGGGTTTCACTGAATCTTCCCCCAAATCAAATCGACTTCGAATGATGGATAGATGGTTCTCTAAAAATTGAACTCATGTTGCTCCTTTGTCGTTGAATTTGTCCCTCTCTGTGGCGATCGAAACCAGACGGAATTTGTGAGTAATCTGAATTTTCTTTCTTTGAATTGCTATTCGGATTGTTTGTGGTTTCTTGTCAAATTGCCAGTGATGAAATGGGTGTAATATAGGATAAAGGAATCCTATGATGGCTCTCTGATTTCAATATGACTTGGCTTGATCATTTGCATGATTCCCCTTTTGGTTTGCTCGATTTAAAAAACTCTCTTTTTGACATCCTTGGCTTTGAGTTGATTGAATGCGTGGCCTTTTGAAGTTATTCTGGAAATCAATTTTGAATTTAAAATTTGTGGAATTGTTTTGTAGGAAAATATTTCGTTCTCTGACTTTCTGCAATTCTGGATACAAAATAAAACTTTCCCCTTTTTTTGCCTCAAATTAAAATTCTCTACCAAATATATTTTGTTCAAATCAGGAAACAAAACTTAATTTGTTTCATGTCAAAGATGCTGTGATTTTCAATTTGTTGCCGAGTTTGATTCTGCCTTGTTATCATGCCATATATGATTGAATCAAATCTTTATTTTCCCTGTATGATTGAAGAATTCTAGAGAAAAGGAAATTCGAATTTTAAGCCATTAAACTCTTTTCAGAATTCTATTTGTCACATTTTTCACAGTATGACCACAATTTCACCACTTCCTTTATTTGTGTTACTGGAAATCTGATTTTGTTGCTTGGACTTCTTGCTGTGTTGACATGTTCCCTGTCTTGTAGTTGATCTTGTTGCATCACTGTGCCTTTGAGTAATGCTGAACGACATTTGGAAAATTGCTGAGCATTGTATAACACTGATACTGTAACACCCCGTATGTTGAATAACTTGCTATAATATAAAACAAGGCAGAATTAAATTTTAAAATCTGAATCAGGGGAAACAGGCTATTCCATTGCGTTCGTCTCGGAAAAATACGCGAAATAGAGTCCGAGTTTTCGAAAATCGGAGTCCGTATGACCCAGTTAAGGCCCGAAGAAGTTTTCAGAAAATTCAAATTTTGAAAAACAGATTTCAAATGCAGAAATGGGGCTAGGCGGGAAAATTCCCGCCTGCACCAGGTCGACCCCCGTGTCGACTGGGGAGTCGACACACATGGGGGCGTGTCGACTGTAGTGTCGATACCCCTGTCGACACAGGTGGCTCGGCCAGTTTGGCTGGGTGTACTATTTTGGCTTTTGGGCTGTGCTTGGTGGCTTGTGACGAAATCTGACGGCTCTAACCAGGGGTGGCCCTGTGGGCAGCCCACCAAGCCCATGGGCTGGGGCAACCCACTAGGGTCGGACAAAATAAAAAATATTTGCATAAATATTATCTTGTTTTAGACTTCATATGTATTAGAAATATAAAACATGTGTTTGTTCAACTATTTAGCATATGTTTATAACTGTTAAAGGTTAGGAGTTTAATTCATGCTGTTGTGATTATTAATTTACATTTTAACAAATACTTTAAGAGTGAATTTGATTTCGATCTCAATAAACATTATTATAATAACTTAGCATTGTATTGCATTGATTTTTTATCGTTATGAAATATAGACAACCTTTGAAGAAACATTCATCAAACTCAATACACATTCTTTGATTATTCTCAAAGATGTGTGTTCATAGGACCCCAACACATATTATAGTTTAGAATTATATTGATCGAGAACAAATACTAGTTGATAATAATAATAAAACGTGAAATATACATATTTGTAAGTTTTGTTATAATATGATAATGCAACACTTAAGCAAAAATTTTCATTATTAGTTAATTTAAGTTTTGGGTATAATTAAAGGCAAGCATTTACTAATACCAGATTGGTATTAGTAAATGAAAATCTTGGTGCCCTTAGTATCACAGTCATACTTGATGCTAAGCATGTTAGAATTTGCACTTACAAAACTTAGCATTATTAAGTTTAGACCAATAAGTTTTTAGCATTACATTAATTTTTTTATGCTGAAAGTTTGGGGCAACAAACTTTTATTTGGACCGGGGCAACCCATTCTATTGGGCCGCCACTGGCTCTAACTTAAATTAGGGTTAATCTAAGGGCCTAAAACACTTAACTAATCTATAAATACACCCTAAGACTACCCTAATCCATACTAAAAAAGATACAATGCCATCATGCTGTCAAAATGCAACTTGAAGGAGTCTCCATCAAATTAAAGAGGAAGATAGCTTCTCAAATCAACTTCTAATCAACTCTAGCAACTTAATCTTCTTCATAGGAGTGCTAATCAACAAGTTGTTAGTTTTTATGCCTTTAGCAAGCAATTGCTAAACTAATTATGATAGGATATAATGAGGTTATGGTTGTGTATGTGGATCAATGCAAGTTATGTTATCATATGCAATGTGTTCATGATGTTAGTTATGCAAGTTTTATGCTATATGTTCATGATGCTAGTTATGCAAGTTGTATGCTATATGTTCATGATGCAAGTTTGATGCTATGTGCCCATGAAGCTAGTTATGCAAGTTGGGTGTAATTTATGCTATATGTTCATGATGCTAGTTACGCAAATCACTATGATAAACATTGATCCATTATGACACCATGTTATGCAAGTTTGGTGTTTGATTATATGCAAGTTCATATATGACATGTTATGCAAGTTTGGTGTTTGATTATATGCAAGTTCATATATGACATGTTATGCAAGTTTGGTGTTTGATTATATGCAAGTAACATGTGCAAGTTTACACCTTTGTATGATATGCATACATATGCAAGTTAACCCCTTTGTATGTCACACATACATATGCAAGTTTACCTCTTTGTATGACATAAGTAACTTATGCAAGTTACCCTCTTTATGACATATGCGATTCATGCAAGTTTGGGTTGATTGTTTATGCTAGTTGGGTTTGATGCTATGGTCATATATGCATGTTGACACCTTTAAAACCCATGTTGATGCTAATGTTATGCAAGTTGAACCCATTGTGTTTATGATGAATCTCCCGTTTTAAGTATGTCATGTCAACGTATTACGTGGGGAACGATGGGGTTAATATTCATGTTAATAAAATGGTGTGAAGTTGGTATGATTATGCATACCATAAAGTGGATGGACATAATTGAGTCAATTATGTACATCGTTAAATTTGTAATTAATTTGGGATAATTAATACGAATTATGGGGGTGATTAATTAGGTGTAATTAATCGACTAAGACACGAGGTTGGACCCTTTTGTAGCATAAGACTGCCCGGAACTGACCGGCAAATCCAGTGGCTACAAATGATTGGCCCAATGTGAGAGGTCTTAGGCATAAACTAAATACGTGACAAGTGTAAAGACACGAGGTTAGACTCGGTTATGGCGTAAGGCTGCCCGGACCCGACCGGCAAATCCAGCTGCCATAAAAGATAGTCTAATGTGAGAGGTCTTTGCAAAGGTTACGGTCTTAATCAATTAAGAAACACTTAACCAGATAAGCATGTAGTGGGGCATGAGGGGTTAAGTGGGTGCCTTGGGTGGCATGTGGAAATCAAGTAAATGCCTTGGGTGGCATGTGGAAATCTAGTGGGTTGCCTTGGGTGGCAATAGAAAATACGATTAGAATACTTAACCAAGAGGAAACATGTAATTAAACATGATTAAAGGGTTAAGTGGGATGCACTATAAAAAGGGACAAGCTTAGGTGGGTAGCTTGTGGGGGCCCATTTCAACCAGTAACCCATATGTATCTTATTGGGCTCGACCCATGTCGAGGACGGGACACGCGTACTGGGCTTGACTATAAGAGGCCAAAACGGGTTAGCGGTGGCAACGCAAGTCCAACGGGTTTTCATATGCGTGTGTGGACCCGGGCTGGTAGGTAAGACGTTGTTGCATCGTGTAGGTATAAGCCGTGCACCGTTGATTGTATCGGGTTGCCACTTTGGGGAGTGATACAACCCACTGTGGGGCCAGCACGGGTATCTACGGTAGGGAGCCGATCGCTTGGGAAGTAGTGGGTACACCTAGTGGAGATAGGGGCAGACGGCACCTATGTAGTCAGCTAGGGGTACACGAAACTACTAGTTAAATTTTCTAAGTCCTTGGGTGGGATCAACCTTTAAGTTAGGAATGACTGGTGTGGTGCAGTGTAGTAATTACCCTTGGGTGGGTAGATGCGTCTTTATCTGATATCTTAGTTCATCCTATGTCTAGTTGGCTGCTTAGTGTAGTCATTTATCCCCAGTCATTACCGTACCAAGTTTATATCATACCCTAATTACTTTAATGATTGCACTGTTAAAGTTATAGGACTCACTCAGACTTATGTCTGACCCCATTGTTTTTATCGTTTTCCCAACCCTCAGGTTCTCAGAGTGGGCCTAGCACTAGTGGGCTTTGATCAGATTTCTTTATCTATCTTTTGGAGCTTGGACCGTTGATGTAAAGCCCAGCTTATCTTTTCTATTATGGCTATTAGTTATGTAGTGGTATTATGTACTTATGTTTTTATCAGGATGGATATTTAGTACTTGACTCTTGTCTTATGGTTTTGTAACCAAACATGTTTACCTTCTGCTGCAATGAAATGATGTTTTAGTTAACAAGTATTATTTATATCCGTCTTGTTGTAATTTTTCTGTTCTATATTCACTTAAAATACTCCACTGAAGTTAAGGCATTCCCATAGTGAGTGACCTTAGCGGGTGTGGGGTGTTACACGTGGTATCAGAGCTGAAGGTTACCAGAACAGATAAAACTTTTAGAAAAACTATTTTTCTAAAAACATTTTTTGAAGAAGTATTTTCAAAAACATGTCTTTTGAGAGAAAAAGTTTTTGAAAGAAAAGCATAATCCCCAATAGCCATATCTTTATCTTTCGAATTCTCCGTTTTGAATCTTTCCTTTTTCGTTTCAGCATGGCTGAAGATCTTAACTTTCCGGAGGGTGTAGCGATACCAGTATGGTATAGGAGGTTGATGGAGGCTAGGGCCGCCACTGCGGGTCCAGCAAATGTTCCTCCACCAACAGTAGCACCCGATCTTCCTCCCCCTCCTCCTCCTCGAGCGGATACTTTTGCTAAGACTTGCAAGGAATTTAAGGCTATGGGAGGGAAACCTTTTCAAGGATCAGAAACCTTTGTGGAAGCTAGGGATTGGCTTAAGGAGGTGGAAGAGTTGATAGATATCTTTGAGATGGAAGAAGGAAAGAAAGTCAAGTTAGCTGCTTGGTTAATGAAGGGAGATGCCTCATTCTGGTGGGAGGTCACAATTGGAGAGCGCCCTGTTGACTCTTGGGCGGATTTCAGGCAAAGGTTTGTGGCAAAGTTTCTCTCAAGGGCGGAGGAAAACTTGTATATGGAAAGGTTCTTGACTCTAAAGCAAGGAAACCTATCAGTGAAGAAATATGTCAACAAGTTTAATCAATTGGCAAGGTTTGGCATAGACATGGTGAATACACCAGAGAAGAAGGCTTTGAGGTTCGTTAAAGGCTTGAATGAACCGATGCATGGATTGGCTATGACTCACATCCCTATGGGGGCCACCTTTGAGAAGCTAGTAGACATGGCACTCATGCATGAGGAAGAGAAGGGTCCCAATGCTAATAAGGCACCCGAGAAGAAAGGAGATCAGAAGAGACCTCAACAGCAACATCAAAACAAGGGTGGGAAAGGCAATGGTGGCAAAGGAAAGAAGAAGTGCTTCAATTGCGGGACACCAGGCCACCTAAGCAAAGATTGTCGGAAGAAGAAGAAGACTGGCTGCTTCCACTGTGGCGAAGCAGGGCATCTAATGAAAGACTGCCCTAAGAAGGGGAAGAGGACGGGATCTACCTCGGGAGGACATGTGCAAGCTCTTATGGCACCAGGTCAGGCAAGGGGGCAAGTTCAGGCTCTCGCGGTTCCACCGATTCAGGAAAGAGGTAGAATTATTTCCGTTGAAAGTCTAGTTTTTCTGTTTGATCATCCTGTCCGTACTTTATTCGACTCTGGCGCATCGCATTCGTTTATCTCATCATCATTAGTTGAGTCACTGCACTTAGACACCAGTCTAGTAGATGATTCCTTGGTTGTTTCAAACCCAATTGGGGGCTCCACTTATTTGTCCATGATATGTTTGGTTTTGAAGATTTCTATACTTAGCGTTGAGTTTAGATGTGATGCTTTTGTTTTGGGCTTCACGGGCTATGGGTTGATTTTGGGCATGGACTGGTTATTCGGTAATGGTGCCGTTCTTGATTGCGAAAGGAGAGTTGTTAGGCTCATGACCCGCTTGGGGAACACTCTCGAGATCTCTTGTAATCCCATGGATTCTGTTATGCTAAGTTATCTTGAATCGCTTGACGCTTCGGTCGAGAGTTTGCGATCTGTTAGAGTGGTCCGGGAGTACTCGGATGTGTTTGAGGAGATGAAGGGCTTACCTCCGAAGCGGGAGATAGACTTCCGAATATATCTGGTGGACAATGCTAAGCCAATATCTTTGCCAGTGCGCCACATGGCTCCTCGTGAGAGGAGGGAACTCCATAAGCAAGTAGGGGAGTTGCTTGAGAAGGGGTTCATAAGACGAAGTATATCGGAGTGGGGTGCTCCAGTGGTTTTTGCCACGAAGGCGGATAGGTCCCTCAGACTTTGTGTAGACTATAGAGAACTCAACAATCTCACAAAGAAGAATATACACCCAATGCCGAGGATTGATGATCTCTTTGATCAGTTGGTTGGTGCCTTAGTGTTCTCGCAGTTGGACTTAGCCACGGGGTTTCATCAGTTAAGAGTGGCTGAGGATAATATAGAGAAGACTGCCTTTAGGACTCCGGATGGTTTCTATGAGTGGCTTGTGATGCCATTTGGTTTGACGAATACCCCCGCATACTTTGTTGATTTGATGAGTAGGGTGTTCAGGGAGTACCTTAATAAGTTCATGGTGGTCTTTGTGGATGATATCTTAGTCTTTTCTAAGAGTGAAGAAGAGCATGTCCTACATCTTAGGGAAGTTTTGGAGACTCTTCGAGCGCATAGCCTTAAGGCTAAATTCTCTAAATGTCACTTTTGGAGGAAGGAAGTGCGGTTCTTGGGGCACGTGGTCTCCAAGGAAGGGATAGCTGTGGATCCCGCGAAGGTAGTGTCCATCCAAGATTGGAAGGTTCTGAAGAATGCTACCGAGGTGAGGAGTTTCTTGGGGTTGGCTGGCTACTATAGGAAGTTTATCAAGGACTTCGCGAAGATATCAGCCCCATTAACTCGCTTGACGAAGAAGAATCTAGTCTTCACATGGGACGTAGATTGTGATGACGCATTCCAACGGTTAAAGAGAGCTTTAACCACAGCTCCAGTCTTAGTGTTGCCAGATGGGAGTAAGCCATTTGTTGTTTATACCGATGCTTGTGGGACAGGACTGGGCGCAGTCTTAATGCAAGAGGGAAGGGTAATAGCCTACGGTGGAAGGCAGTTGAGGGCGCATGAGAAAAATTACCCTACACATGATCTAGAGTTGGCCGCTATTGTTTTTGCGCTTAAGACTTGGCGCCATTATCTTCTTGGCGAGAGATTTGAATTGTTCACTGACCACAAATCATTGAAGTAGTTGTTTTCTCAGAAGGATTTGAACTTAAGACAACAAAGGTGGATGGAGTTCTTAGCATCCTATGATTTCGAGATAGCGTATACCCCTGGCAAGGGTAACGTGGTGGCGGACGCCTTAAGCAGAAAAAGGTTGTCCTTGAGTCCATTGTTCGTGGAACGACGAAGCTTGGAATTTGTCTCGATGTTTGATTTCAAACCTTCCGTTGACTTTATACCGGGTTTGCTAGCATCCTTAGAGGTTAGACCTACTCTTTTGGGACGGATTGGTGAGGCACAGCGGGACGACCGACAGTTGGTTGAGTTAGTAGAGAAGCTCATAAGGGGGGAGTCGTCCAGCTATTTGAGTAGGTACACCCTAGACGATAGGGGGTGCTTGCGCAGAGACGGTAGACTTAGTGTACCGCAAGACGAGGGTTTGAGGAAGGCTATTCTTGATGATGCACATCGTTCAAAGATGACCATTCATCCCGGTGGGGACAAGATGTACCAAGACATGAAGCGAGTTTTCTTTTGGGCTGGTATGAAGAAAGATGTGGCCGAGTATGTCGCTAGATGCTTGGTGTGCCAACAAGTGAAAGCGGAGAAAAAGAAACCCGGTGGGTTGCTTCACCCATTGGAAGTTCCGCAATGGAAGTGGGATAGCGTCTCGATGGATTTTATTGATGGGTTACCGAGATCGAGGAAGGGTAATACGGGAATTTGGGTTGTGGTAGACAGACTTACTAAGAGCGCCCATTTCATACCCGTGAAGAGTAAGAGGACTGCTCCATGGCTAGCTTCAGCTTACCTTCGAGAGATAGTTCGGTTGCATGGTGTACCTTCTAGCATAGTGAGCGATCGAGATCCTATCTTCACTAGCGAGTTTTGGAAGAGTTTGCAAGAGGCGGTAGGGACTCAGTTGTGTTTGAGCATCGCTTATCATCCTCAGACGGACGGCCAGACCGAGAGGGTGAATCGTGTTCTGGAAGACCTTTTGAGTCTTTGTATCTTAGATTTTGGAGGTACATGGGAAGAGCATCTTCCATTAGTGGAGTTCGCATATAATAACATCTTTCAATCTAGTATTGGCATGGCTTCTTTTGAAGCTCTTTATGGAAGGCCTTGTCGATCACCTACATGTTGATGGGAATCTACGGATAAGATCTTGCTTGGGCCCGATATGGTTAGAGAGACTTCGGAAAAGATTGATTTGATTCGAAGAAGGATGAAAGCAGCGCAAGATAGGCAGAAATCTTACGCGGATAAGAGGAGGACGGATCTTGAGTTTGATGTTGGGGACATGGTCTTTGTTAAAGTATCTCCATTACGGAATGTTGTTCGCTTTGGGTCCGTTGGGAAGTTAGCACCAAGATTTGTAGGACCATTTCCTATTAAGGAAAGGATTGGACGGATGGCATATAGAGTGGATTTACCCGAGAGACTTAGTGGGGTACATGACGTATTCCATGTGTCACATTTGAGGAAGTGCCTACATGAGACCGCAGAGGTGGTAGAGCCGAGCTTGCTTAGAGAAGTGGAGGTAGAGCGTGATGCGATGATTCGACGAGCTCCTACTTGCATCCTTGGGTCAGAGGTTAGGAAGTTGAGAAACAGAGAGGTTCGACTAGTCAAAGTGCAATGGGGAGAGGATGAGAGCAATGCTACTTGGGAGACAGAAGCGAAGATGCGTTCACTGTACCCATTCCTTTTTGAGGGTATGTCTTTTAACTTCTCCTTTATCGTTTGTCTAGTACTTATCTTATCTTTAGTATGTCCTCTCATTAGTATCTTTGACCTTTAGATAGGGTAAACCTATGGTTGAAATATGTGTTTGAGACATGTTATGATTGATGGATGCGCGTGGATGCAAGTGTTTGCTAGTGGTTGCTCGTGGATGCATATACACACACTTTAGACACTAGATCAGCTCAGTCACTTCATATTGCATATTGCATATAATTGCGTGTAGGTAGCTATATTAATGGATGTATAATGGTTGTGTTATCATATGGATGATGCATTTTGGTGTATGGTTGTGCACACATGTAGAAATAGTATGTGTCGATAGGGTTCTTTCGCATACATATTGAATGCATGGCACTATCATAGATTGCATTAAGGAGGTCAACTGAATCAGTAGACCGCCTGATTTTGCATTAGACAGGGAACATATACACACACTCTTTGCATATGTTCATACAACATTAGAAACTTTAAGGACAATGGATGCCAGTGTTTGATGGTTTAGTAGATGGTTGTTTGGTTGGTAGGATACGTTCTTCTTGACTTAGAGATTTCGGGGACGAAATCCTTTAAGTAGGGGAGAATGTAACACCCCGTATGTTGAATAACTTGCTATAATATAAAACAGGGCAGAATTAAATTTTAAAATCTGAATCAGGGGAAACAGGCTATGCCATTGCGTTCGTCTCGGAAAAATACGCGAAATAGAGTCCGAGTTTTCGAAAATCGGAGTCCGTATGACCCAGTTAAGGCCCGAAGAAGTTTTCAGAAAATTCAAATTTGAAAAACAGATTTCAAATGCAGAAGTGGGGCTAGGCGGGAAAATTCCCGCCTGCACCAGGTCGACCCCCGTGTCGACTGGGGAGTCGACACACATGGGGGCGTGTCGACTATAGTGTCGACACCCCTGTCGACACAGGTGGCTCGGCCAGTTTGGCTGGGTGTACTATTTTGGCTTTTGGGCTGTGCTTGGTGGCTTGTGACGAAATCTGACGGCTCTAACTTAAATTAGGGTTAATCTAAGGGCCTAAAACACTTAACTAATCTATAAATACACCCTAAGACTACCATAATCCATACTAAAAACAGATACAATGCCATCATGCCGTCAAAATGCAACTTGAAGGAGCCTTCATCAAATTAAAGAGGAAGATAGCTTCTCAAATCAACTTCTAATCAACTCTAGCAACTTAATCTTCTTCATAGGAGTGCTAATCAACAAGTTGTGAGTTTCTATGCCTTTAGCAAGCAATTGCTAAACTAATTATGATAGGATATAATGAGGTTATGGTTGTGTATGTGGATCAATGCAAGTTATGTTATCATATGCAATGTGTTCATGATGTTAGTTATGCAAGTTTTATGCTATATGTTCATGATGCTAGTTATGCAAGTTGTATGCTATATGTTCATGATGCAAGTTATGAAAGTTTGATGCTATGTGCCCATGAAGCTAGTTATGCAAGTTGGGTGTAATTTATGCTATATGTTCATGATGCTAGTTATGCAAATCACTATGATAAACATTGATCCATTATGACACCATGTTATGCAAGTTTGGTGTTTGATTATATGCAAGTTCATATATGACATGTTATGCAAGTTTGTTGTTTGATTATATGCAAGTTCATATATGACATGTTATGCAAGTTTGGTGTTTGATTATATGCAAGTAACATGTGCAAGTTTACACCTTTGTATGATATGCATATGTAATGGCCCGCAAATCCGTGCTATCTGAGTTGACTAAATACAACACACGTCCAACCCAAATAACACAGAAATACGACTCATTTTTAGAAAGAAGTTAGAGGATGAGAAATAGAAAGAAAGAAATATTAGAATAGAAGAAAACGAAGATCACAAACTCACAGCGGAACGAATAAAATATATTATATAACATAAGCTTCGAAATACAAATCTGTTTGTACATACATACATACCATCATCAGAGTACACATAACATTTGATCCAGCGGAAGTAACTCTAAATAACTAACGTTGAAGCCTCCTACTTCAAGCTCCTCCAAGTGTATCTGTAAAAGCCTGAAACACTTGACTGCCCGTACAAATTTGGGCACCCAAGAGTTTAGGGAAAACAAAACAAAATAAACTCTGGGTCAGTCATGGGACTGGTGTGAGTAAACTCCAACCACTTGTTTAACTTTTAAAATCCTTTCAAAAGAAAAGATAATAGTAAGACCGGCCCACACATAAACACGGACGGTTTTTACCTTACTATAACCCAAAACACTTTGATATCAAATCCAGTGATATTATAATAATGTCTACATCAAGTAAATAACCAAATAGTAGAACGCTTGCATCTCACGCTCCACATATATAGTATATAATCAAAAACCGCATGGCGCTTATTGGAGATTGGATTTCTAACATGACAAGGTATGGGACCACCTTCCGACGATGTATCTCTAGAGGCAAATACACCTGGGTTCAACAAGAACGTCTTGTAACCCGGCCCACACATGACCGACCACTCATTTCGCTTGAGTGTATCGAATGTATATCACCAACGGTTGGACTCAAACCACCGTTTCCCGAATGGGCAGAATCGATAGATTTAGAAACAAAAGGAATTTCTCTAGATAGGTGATTATACACCCTAATGGGTGCGACCCACATAGCCATGCTGCCTGCCCGATTTTTGTCCTTTCCCGGTTGTTGAGGCCTGAGGCTACGCATACTTACCATTCATCGATAACACAATCACTTTGAATGCCACATCGTCAGATCCGTTAATCACTAGTTGAGTTTGCACAAATATTCTGGATATTATGCTAAGGGATAAATCCGTTGCAACCATATATATTCATACAGACCAACCCATTTGATCATTGGAAATACTCTGTCAGACATTCGTCCATATTACGTTCGTCCTGGGATTGAACGAAACCGAAGGCACTATTTCTATTAAATAGAAAAGCCCTTGCACTTCACTCCGTCTTCAATATATCCAGCATACTTGGTTCGCAACGCTTATGCCGATACGGAGTGGTTCTTCGGATAATAATCCAACCGGTCTCTCCATATTGACAACGATGGTCAAAACTTCGATAGTCTGTGATTTAACTATCGAATAAAAACAAGTGTTCATCCAACATATCAAACAAATCACTGGGCTCTTTAATTAATATTCATTAATTAAACCACTTCTCTATTTCCTCTATCAATATTTGTTAACCAAATATTTTCAGTAATCATCTCGGCCTCTTATGCCATTTGGAAAACGTTTCCAAATATTAACTCCTTTTATTTTCTATATATTAGAAAATCTCTATTTGCAATTGAAAACAATTCCAATCACTTATCTCTATCCCTTTTTCAACATTCGATTTTTATATTCACTTTACTATCGAATTCAATACGTCGATACGATGATTTCAAATTATCAAAATATCTTAAAAATATTCTAACTCCTTAAATTTCCGGAAAATTTCGCCATAACCTCCCCTGTATCGGGAGCATCGGGAAATTTCAAATAGCATCCCGGTATCTTCCTCAATCAAAAAGAAAAAGGAAAAGCCAAGCGGCTTGCCGATACGGCGCATAAAACCCATATATGAATTTAAACATGTACCTTTTTGTCGGGCATTACATTTATAAACTTCATATACCTTATCCCATACCTGTTTAAACCTGTTCACCTGTTTCCAATTCAATTCAATACCATCTAATCATTTGAATTCAGTTTTGCCCATTTATTCTTTAAATCGGCCATTTTGCCTATTTCACTTCTTTGTTGAACATAACATGTTCAAACAAAATATTTAACTCGTTCATAACCAAATTGAATTTCAATTTCAATTTTAGTTTCCTTTTTGATTTCGAATATAAATTCTCAAATCGAATTTACTTATTCAAACCCAATATTCATTCGAAATCTCTTTAACTAATTTCTATTCAATTTAGTTGATTCTATTCAATAAACCAAAATCTGGTTTCTGTTTCAAAATCATATTCATTTTAACAACTTGAATTCACATATATTTTACAACTCAACTCTGAAATTTTCTAAATAAAAACTTCGGATTTTATTTGCTTAAAAATCCTTTTATAATCTTAAATAAACCATTTTGGTTTTAAAATGATTCTGGCGCTGTTTTTCTGAAAATTTGATTTTGACATAACTCAAAATCTATACGACGAAATCCAGATTTTTCTTCTTCATTAGAAAACTATTATCAAACCGGTCCGTACGTTTCTTGTTTCGAAGAATTCCGACTTCAATTGCGTTCTATATATTCAATTGAAGTTCGAATCGCCAATTTACGAACTGCAGCGCTGCGGCGAGTTCGTTTTAATTATATTTATATATAAACAAAACTTTTAAACTTCTAAACTTTTTTAAATGAATTCAACTCCATTTAACTCTGCTTGATTCAAATTCAAATCTCCCTTTTATTTGAATTCTAAATTCAAATTCCAATTCCTTTTCTATTTGATATTCAAATCCCATTTGAAATCCTTTATTCGAATTTCATTTCAAATCATTTATTCGAATTCTATTTCAAATCCTTTATTTAATTTTCACTTTAATTCAATTCCTTTTTGAATTTCTACATTTGAAATTCATACTTGAAATCCCATTTCAAATTCATACTTGAAATTCATACTTGAATTCAAATATCCAAACACCATTTAAATTTCTATTTGAAATTCTAAATGTTTCAGATTCCATTTCTCTTATTTGAAATTCCCAAAATTTCAAATTACATTCTTCTTTTATTTGAAATTCCATTTTTGAATTTCCTTTATTCCAATCCCATTTGAATTCTAGTATTCAAACTTATTTTCAACGCCATTTGAATTTCTTCACTCAAAGCCATTTGAATTCCCTTGAATTCAAATTCCATTTCAAAATCATTTGGATTTCCTATTTTTGAAATCCTATTTCAATCCTACTTTGACATCCTACTTTCAAAGTTTATTTCAAATTCTATTTTGAAATCTCATATTCAAATTTCTACTTGAATTTCTGTATTTAATTCCATGTTCAAATTCAATACTCGAATTTCTATTTCAAATCTCTATTCAAATTTCATATTTGAATTCCAATTCAAATCTTTATTCAAATTTCACATTTGAATTCTTCTTTGAAATTCTATATTTCAAATTCTATTCAATTCTTCTTTGAAATTCTATAATTCAAATTTTATTTTGAAATTCTACATTCAAATCTCTATTTGAATTTCTTTATTCGAATTTCTTTGAATTCAAATTTTATTTAAATTTCTTGAATTCAAATTCTATTTGAACTTCTATTCGAATTTCTAATATTCAATCTTCTTTTTAAAATTCAAATATTTTAAACTTCTTTTCTAATTCTACCATTCAAATGTTATATTCAAATTTCATTTGAGTTATATATTTAAAAATTTCCATTTCAAAACCCTTTTTGAAATTTCCTTTTCAAATCCCAATTTCACACTTGTATTTCTATTTCTGAATTATCAAATGATAATTCTTTTCACTTCATTTATAACTTCGTTATAAAAGAACTATTTTCAACTTCGTTTATAAAGAAACTACTTGTTTTATTTTTCAAAAACAAGTTTATATTTTTATTCCATTTAAAATTCAAATTCTATTTAAAATAGAATTTTTCCTTTTTAAATCGCCAATATCCTTTTTACGATATTTTAAAATATCATTACTTAAGTCCAGTGATAAAACACACAAAGCAACCAATTGTTTATTTTTCTAACACATCATATATAACAATATATATGCAAACAAACAAACAAACAGATAATATATTTTTGAGGAATCCAGTTGGATTCCTCCAACCTGTTTTCCTGCATCCACAGATGTTAGCACATAAATAATACCCATTCTGCTTCGTGGCAGAATATCGCGGTATAGAAGGTCATCCACTAATCATAGCGTGGGGCGTATAGGGTAATCATCCGCTATGAAACTGCGGGCATCCGCTAATGAGACTGCGGGAATCCAACCAATCAATCAACCCAATATATATATATATATAGCCTAAATAACTAATATATATAAAACAACCAGAAAACATTCACACAAGCAACAAACAATTATTTTTAATGAAATAAAAATAATTCTAAAGGTGAGTGAGATTTACTCACCAGGATTTTTACTGTGCTGAATATCCCGTCTAGTTCAAACCAAGTTTATTTCGAAGTACTCGTCATCTTGGTTCTAGTGTACTTCGCATTGTTCGAATCTAATAACATGAAATAAAGTATGATTTTTATAAGTTATTAAACGAATTAATTGATTACTCACTTAATAAAATTCCAATTTAAACCTTCATTCTATTTAAACGATTAATTTATACATTTTATTTCCTTATTGATTAATTTCCTCGATATACACTAATTATATGAACTATTTTATTTAATCAAATTCCCAATTAGATAAACTAATTTTCTAGGCATAAAATGAATTTAACCACTATATTAATTTAATTCTAACCATTTTACAAATAAAATTCTAACCCTTTTACTACTTAAATTTGGATATAAATCAAACAAATTAAATTTAAATATTATTGGCCTTAATTAAATAAATTAAACTGACCTTACGGTGTCTCACCAATATTCATGACAGACTCCAGGCGACTCGCGTTCTTCCATATACAGTATCACCAGAACCATGTCAGTACACCCTGAAGCCCTGTCGCACTACTCCATCAACTACTCAGCATCATCCCCTAAAAGCCACCGCAGTTGACCAGAACCACCCTACCGAACACCCAATCTCCATCGCTCCCTCTTCTGAAAGTCGCGACCTTGAATTTGAACCCCGACATCACTGACCTCGCCTCCGAACTCGAGCAGACATCCCCTTTTGAATCCCGAAATCACAGCCCTAGTTCGTTCCCTCAGTCGACGTCCAGGTGATCGCGCCTGACTCTGGTGATTCAAACGTGATCGTTTGCGGATGTAAGGGAGGATGGAGCTTCTGATTTTGAAGGAGATTTTGATTTCGATTTAGAAATGGTTTGGGAAAGAACTCGAAAGAATGAAAAGAAGGAACCGTGATTTTTGATTTCCAGAAAAGAATGAGGAGGGTAACTGCGGTTTTTATAAGGGCGGAGGGAGACAGTAGTATACGGCCATTAAAATGATGTTTCTTTGATTTAGAAGAAAACAGACAATATTTTCAGCTCGAGGAAAAGGGATGTCTGCGTGATTCAGTTTATAGGTCGGCTTTGTGAATTCTGAGTGTATAGGTTAGCTTATAAAAATATATACTTATTTATTTATTTGATTTGATTTCATTTTAATTAAAACATATCGTGGTCCCGTAACTAAAATCTCGAACCACTATTCAACCGTGACGACCGATGTTTCCAACGTTATTCACTATTCTGAATTTATTGAAATAGATTATACAATTTACTTTGAACGTATATTTAACATAGCCATATTAAATCATTTTAAATTCAAAATAAATAAATTCTTCATCAATGAATTTCTATTATCATCGTTCAGTTTTATCTTCGAATTGAATTATTTCAAACTTCTCGTATTTCGATAATCATCATAATAAATCGTATTTTGATTGATAATCTAATATAAAAATTCTTTTATATTACCAACACAATATTTAAAACGATATTAAATATTTAAAATAAATCGTTCAAAAACCTGGGTCGTTACATTCTTCCCCCCTTAAAATAATTTCGTCCTCGAAATTGCTAAGGTAGGAAAAAGGGTACAAATCTATTTCTTTCCCACATCTCACTTATGTTGAAACTCAACTCCCCATATTTTTACACCTTAACTCCAACCAAAACTTTTGGTCTTCCTTCATTTGATTCGAATGATTTACGATCAATCCATTTATATCCAATCTATATTCCGTTAAACCTGTTCAAATTGATTCTAATCAATTCACTCACTTCGACCCATTTAACTTGTTTAAGTTAAATTTCAATTCCAGAATTCAAATCCCAGGATTTTCATTTCAAATTCTTTTGAAATCCCATAAATATATATACATATATTTATTTTCATTTCAAATTCAAAACATTTGAATTTTCAAACCACTTGTTTTCTTTCAAACAAATTTCCATCAAAAACTTTTCTAAGGTAGCAATCTATCACTTAGAAACTTGAAAATGAACACTGATGATGTTGCAATCATCATCAGAATTATTTTCCAGCCACTGAAGTGAGTTCAGTGCTTTATTACTTCTAAAATCCATTCAAAAATGGTATTTATTCAAATCCTTTACAAAATAAAGCTATATTATTTACTTTTAGAAAATATTTCCAAACTTCCCAGGATTTTGAATTCTTAATTCTGGTTTGAATTAAATTCTAATTCATCTCATTTGTATATTTAATTCATATACAAATTCTATTTGGTTATAAATAACCATTCAAATTTTATAATCTCATTTGATTATAAAATCAACATTCAACACATCCATATAATAATAATTCTAGAAAATTATTCTTTTCCTATCAAAATAGAACTTTTGGGTAAAATTATTTCATTTACCCATTTTAAAACAATACTGTGTCGAATTTCTCTGTTTAAGTGTTTAGAAATCCCTATCGACTTCGTGGCGTCCCACGATTCGACCAGAATTCATAAACCACTCAACAGACTAGCCAACACAATATAAAACAACTTTTATATCAACTAACAAATACGCTCTCTCGTATATATACACTCAACTCATTCTAGGGCACTGCTGACCCTATCTCTAATGAGCACATGCCACACAAGCCTAGGTGTTCGCTCAACCTAAGCTCTGATACCAACTGTAATGGCCCGCAAATCCGTGCTATCTGAGTTGACTAAATACAACACACGTCCAACCCAAATAACACAGAAATACGACTCATTTTTAGAAAGAAGTTAGAGGATGAGAAATAGAAAGAAAGAAATATTAGAATAGAAGAAAACGAAGATCACAAACTCACAGCGGAACGAATAAAATATATTATATAACATAAGCTTCGAAATACAAATCTGTTTGTACATACATACATACCATCATCAGAGTACACATAACATTTGATCCAGCGGAAGTAACTCTAAATAACTAACGTTGAAGCCTCCTACTTCAAGCTCCTCCAAGTGTATCTGTAAAAGCCTGAAACACTTGACTGCCCGTACAAATTTGGGCACCCAAGAGTTTAGGGAAAACAAAACAAAATAAACTCTGGGTCAGTCATGGGACTGGTGTGAGTAAACTCCAACCACTTGTTTAACTTTTAAAATCCTTTCAAAAGAAAAGATAATAGTAAGACCGGCCCACACATAAACACGGACGGTTTTTACCTTACTATAACCCAAAACACTTTGATATCAAATCCAGTGATATTATAATAATGTCTACATCAAGTAAATAACCAAATAGTAGAACGCTTGCATCTCACGCTCCACATATATAGTATATAATCAAAAACCGCATGGCGCTTATTGGAGATTGGATTTCTAACATGACAAGGTATGGGACCACCTTCCGACGATGTATCTCTAGAGGCAAATACACCTGGGTTCAACAAGAACGTCTTGTAACCCGGCCCATACATGACCGACCACTCATTTCGCTTGAGTGTATCGAATGTATATCACCAACGGTTGGACTCAAACCACCGTTTCCCGAATGGGCAGAATCGATAGATTTAGAAACAAAAGGAATTTCTCTAGATAGGTGATTATACACCCTAATGGGTGCGACCCACATAGCCATGCTGCCTGCCCGATTTTTGTCCTTTCCCGGTTGTTGAGGCCTGAGGCTACGCATACTTACCATTCATCGATAACACAATCACTTTGAATGCCACATCGTCAGATCCGTTAATCACTAGTTGAGTTTGCACAAATATTCTGGATATTATGCTAAGGGATAAATCCGTTGCAACCATATATATTCATACAGACCAACCCATTTGATCATTGGAAATACTCTGTCAGACATTCGTCCATATTACGTTCGTCCTGGGATTGAACGAAACCGAAGGCACTATTTCTATTAAATAGAAAAGCCCTTGCACTTCACTCCGTCTTCAATATATCCAGCATACTTGGTTCGCAACGCTTATGCCGATACGGAGTGGTTCTTCGGATAATAATCCAACCGGTCTCTCCATATTGACAACGATGGTCAAAACTTCGATAGTCTGTGATTTAACTATCGAATAAAAACAAGTGTTCATCCAACATATCAAACAAATCACTGGGCTCTTTAATTAATATTCATTAATTAAACCACTTCTCTATTTCCTCTATCAATATTTGTTAACCAAATATTTTCAGTAATCATCTCGGCCTCTTATGCCATTTGGAAAACGTTTCCAAATATTAACTCCTTTTATTTTCTATATATTAGAAAATCTCTATTTGCAATTGAAAACAATTCCAATCACTTATCTCTATCCCTTTTTCAACATTCGATTTTTATATTCACTTTACTATCGAATTCAATACGTCGATACGATGATTTCAAATTATCAAAATATCTTAAAAATATTCTAACTCCTTAAATTTCCGGAAAATTTCGCCATAACCTCCCCTGTATCGGGAGCATCGGGAAATTTCAAATAGCATCCCGGTATCTTCCTCAATCAAAAAGAAAAAGGAAAAGCCAAGCGGCTTGCCGATACGGCGCATAAAACCCATATATGAATTTAAACATGTACCTTTTTGTCGGGCATTACATTTATAAACTTCATATACCTTATCCCATACCTGTTTAAACCTGTTCACCTGTTTCCAATTCAATTCAATACCATCTAATCATTTGAATTCAGTTTTGCCCATTTATTCTTTAAATCGGCCATTTTGCCTATTTCACTTCTTTGTTGAACATAACATGTTCAAACAAAATATTTAACTCGTTCATAACCAAATTGAATTTCAATTTCAATTTTAGTTTCCTTTTTGATTTCGAATATAAATTCTCAAATCGAATTTACTTATTCAAACCCAATATTCATTCGAAATCTCTTTAACTAATTTCTATTCAATTTAGTTGATTCTATTCAATAAACCAAAATCTGGTTTCTGTTTCAAAATCATATTCATTTTAACAACTTGAATTCACATATATTTTACAACTCAACTCTGAAATTTTCTAAATAAAAACTTCGGATTTTATTTGCTTAAAAATCCTTTTATAATCTTAAATAAACCATTTTGGTTTTAAAATGATTCTGGCGCTGTTTTTCTGAAAATTTGATTTTGACATAACTCAAAATCTATACGACGAAATCCAGATTTTTCTTCTTCATTAGAAAACTATTATCAAACCGGTCCGTACGTTTCTTGTTTCGAAGAATTCCGACTTCAATTGCGTTCTATATATTCAATTGAAGTTCGAATCGCCAATTTACGAACTGCAGCGCTGCGGCGAGTTCGTTTTAATTATATTTATATATAAACAAAACTTTTAAACTTCTAAACTTTTTTAAATGAATTCAACTCCATTTAACTCTGCTTGATTCAAATTCAAATCTCCCTTTTATTTGAATTCTAAATTCAAATTCCAATTCCTTTTCTATTTGATATTCAAATCCCATTTGAAATCCTTTATTCGAATTTCATTTCAAATCATTTATTCGAATTCTATTTCAAATCCTTTATTTAATTTTCACTTTAATTCAATTCCTTTTTGAATTTCTACATTTGAAATTCATACTTGAAATCCCATTTCAAATTCATACTTGAAATTCATACTTGAATTCAAATATCCAAACACCATTTAAATTTCTATTTGAAATTCTAAATGTTTCAGATTCCATTTCTCTTATTTGAAATTCCCAAAATTTCAAATTACATTCTTCTTTTATTTGAAATTCCATTTTTGAATTTCCTTTATTCCAATCCCATTTGAATTCTAGTATTCAAACTTATTTTCAACGCCATTTGAATTTCTTCACTCAAAGCCATTTGAATTCCCTTGAATTCAAATTCCATTTCAAAATCATTTGGATTTCCTATTTTTGAAATCCTATTTCAATCCTACTTTGACATCCTACTTTCAAAGTTTATTTCAAATTCTATTTTGAAATCTCATATTCAAATTTCTACTTGAATTTCTGTATTTAATTCCATGTTCAAATTCAATACTCGAATTTCTATTTCAAATCTCTATTCAAATTTCATATTTGAATTCCAATTCAAATCTTTATTCAAATTTCACATTTGAATTCTTCTTTGAAATTCTATATTTCAAATTCTATTCAATTCTTCTTTGAAATTCTATAATTCAAATTTTATTTTGAAATTCTACATTCAAATCTCTATTTGAATTTCTTTGAATTCAAATTTTATTTAAATTTCTTGAATTCAAATTCTATTTGAACTTCTATTCGAATTTCTAATATTCAATCTTCTTTTTAAAATTCAAATATTTTAAACTTCTTTTCTAATTCTACCATTCAAATGTTATATTCAAATTTCATTTGAGTTATATATTTAAAAATTTCCATTTCAAAACCCTTTTTGAAATTTCCTTTTCAAATCCCAATTTCACACTTGTATTTCTATTTCTGAATTATCAAATGATAATTCTTTTCACTTCATTTATAACTTCGTTATAAAAGAACTATTTTCAACTTCGTTTATAAAGAAACTACTTGTTTTATTTTTCAAAAACAAGTTTATATTTTTATTCCATTTAAAATTCAAATTCTATTTAAAATAGAATTTTTCCTTTTTAAATCGCCAATATCCTTTTTACGATATTTTAAAATATCATTACTTAAGTCCAGTGATAAAACACACAAAGCAACCAATTGTTTATTTTTCTAACACATCATATATAACAATATATATGCAAACAAACAAACAAACAGATAATATATTTTTGAGGAATCCAGTTGGATTCCTCCAACCTGTTTTCCTGCATCCACAGATGTTAGCACATAAATAATACCCATTCTGCTTCGTGGCAGAATATCGCGGTATAGAAGGTCATCCACTAATCATAGCGTGGGGCGTATAGGGTAATCATCCGCTATGAAACTGCGGGCATCCGCTAATGAGACTGCGGGAATCCAACCAATCAATCAACCCAATATATATATATATATAGCCTAAATAACTAATATATATAAAACAACCAGAAAACATTCACACAAGCAACAAACAATTATTTTTAATGAAATAAAAATAATTCTAAAGGTGAGTGAGATTTACTCACCAGGATTTTTACTGTGCTGAATATCCCGTCTAGTTCAAACCAAGTTTATTTCGAAGTACTCGTCATCTTGGTTCTAGTGTACTTCGCATTGTTCGAATCTAATAACATGAAATAAAGTATGATTTTTATAAGTTATTAAACGAATTAATTGATTACTCACTTAATAAAATTCCAATTTAAACCTTCATTCTATTTAAACGATTAATTTATACATTTTATTTCCTTATTGATTAATTTCCTCGATATACACTAATTATATGAACTATTTTATTTAATCAAATTCCCAATTAGATAAACTAATTTTCTAGGCATAAAATGAATTTAACCACTATATTAATTTAATTCTAACCATTTTACAAATAAAATTCTAACCCTTTTACTACTTAAATTTGGATATAAATCAAACAAATTAAATTTAAATATTATTGGCCTTAATTAAATAAATTAAACTGACCTTACGGTGTCTCACCAATATTCATGACAGACTCCAGGCGACTCGCGTTCTTCCATATACAGTATCACCAGAACCATGTCAGTACACCCTGAAGCCCTGTCGCACTACTCCATCAACTACTCAGCATCATCCCCCAAAAGCCACCGCAGTTGACCAGAACCACCCTACCGAACACCCAATCTCCATCGCTCCCTCTTCTGAAAGTCGCGACCTTGAATTTGAACCCCGACATCACTGACCTCGCCTCCGAACTCGAGCAGACATCCCCTTTTGAATCCCGAAATCACAGCCCTAGTTCGTTCCCTCAGTCGACGTCCAGGTGATCGCGCCTGACTCTGGTGATTCAAACGTGATCGTTTGCGGATGTAAGGGAGGATGGAGCTTCTGATTTTGAAGGAGATTTTGATTTCGATTTAGAAATGGTTTGGGAAAGAACTCGAAAGAATGAAAAGAAGGAACCGTGATTTTTGATTTCCAGAAAAGAATGAGGAGGGTAACTGCGGTTTTTATAAGGGCGGAGGGAGACAGTAGTATACGGCCATTAAAATGATGTTTCTTTGATTTAGAAGAAAACAGACAATATTTTCAGCTCGAGGAAAAGGGATGTCTGCGTGATTCAGTTTATAGGTCGGCTTTGTGAATTCTGAGTGTATAGGTTAGCTTATAAAAATATATACTTATTTATTTATTTGATTTGATTTCATTTTAATTAAAACATATCGTGGTCCCGTAACTAAAATCTCGAACCACTATTCAACCGTGACGACCGATGTTTCCAACGTTATTCACTATTCTGAATTTATTGAAATAGATTATACAATTTACTTTGAACGTATATTTAACATAGCCATATTAAATCATTTTAAATTCAAAATAAATAAATTCTTCATCAATGAATTTCTATTATCATCGTTCAGTTTTATCTTCGAATTGAATTATTTCAAACTTCTCGTATTTCGATAATCATCATAATAAATCGTATTTTGATTGATAATCTAATATAAAAATTCTTTTATATTACCAACACAATATTTAAAACGATATTAAATATTTAAAATAAATCGTTCAAAAACCTGGGTCGTTACAGCATACATATGCAAGTTAACCCCTTTGTATGTCATACATACATATGCAAGTTTACCTCTTTGTATGACATAAGTAACTTATGCAAGTTACCCTCTTTATGACATATGTGATTCATGCAAGTTTGGGTTGATTGTTTATGCTAGTTGGGTTTGATGCTATGGTCATATATGCATGTTGACACCTTTAAAACCCATGTTGATGCTAATGTTATGCAAGTTGAACCCATTGTGTTTATGATGAATCTCCCGTTTTAAGTATGTCATGTCAACGTATTACGTGGGGAACGATGGGGTTAATATTCATGTTAATAAAATGGTGTGAAGTTGGTATGATTATGCATACCATAAAGTGGATGGACATAATTGAGTCAATTATGTACATCGTTAAATTTGTAATTAATTAGGGATAATTAATACAAATTATGGGGGTGATTAATTAGGTGTAATTAATCGACTAAGACACGAGGTTGGACCCTTTTGTAGCATAAGACTGCCCGGAACCGACCGGCAAATCCAGCGGCTACAAATGATTGGCCCAATGTGAGAGGTCTTAGGCATAAACTAAATATGTGACAAGTGTAAAGACACGAGGTTAGACTCGGTTATGGCGTAAGGCTGCCCGGACCCGACCGGCAAATCCAGCTGCCATAAAAGATAGTCTAATGTGAGAGGTCTTTGCAAAGGTTACGGTCTTAATCAATTAAGAAACACTTAACCAGATAAGCATGTAGTGGGGCATGAGGGGTTAAGTGGGTGCCTTGGGTGGCATGTGGAAATCAAGTAAGTGCCTTGGGTGGCATGTGGAAATCTAGTGGGTTGCCTTGGGTGGCAATAGAAAATACGATTAGAATACTTAACCAAGAGGAAACATGTAATTAAACATGATCAAAGGGTTAAGTGGGATGCACTAGAAAAAGGGACAAGCTTAGGTGGGTAGCTTGTGGGGGCCCATTTCAACCAGTAACCCATATGTATCTTATTGGGCTCGACCCATGTCGAGGACGGGACACGCGTACTGGACTTGACTATAAGAGGCCAAAACGGGTTAGCGGTGGCAACGCAAGTCCAACGGGTTTTCATATGCGTGTGTGGACCCGGGCTGGTAGGTAAGACGTTGTTGCATCGTGTAGGTATAAGCCGTGCACCATTGATTGTATCGGGTTGCCACTTTGGGGAGTGATACACCCCACTGTGGGGCCAACACGGGTATCTACGGTAGGGAGCCGATCGCTTGGGAAGTAGTGGGTACACCTAGTGGAGATAGGGGCAGACGACACCTATGTAGTCAGCTAGGGGTACACGAAACTACTAGTTAAATTTTCTGTCCTTGAGTGGGATCAACCTTTAAGTTAGGAATGACTGGTGTGGTGCAGTGTAGTAATTACCCTTGGGTGGGTAGATGCGTCTTTATCCGATATCTTAGTTCATCCTATGTCTAGTTGGCTGCTTAGTGTAGTCATTTATCCCCAGTCATTACCGTACCAAGTTTATATCATACCCTAATTACTTTAATGATTGCACTGTTAAAGTTATAGGACTCACTCAGACTTATGTCTGACCCCGTTGTTTTTATCTTTTTCCCAACCCTCAGGTTCTCAGAGTGGGCCTAGCACTAGTGGGCTTTGATCAGATTTCTTTATCTATCTTTTGGAGCTTGGACCGTTGATGTAAAGCCCAGCTTATCTTTTCTATTATGGCTATTAGTTATGTAGTGGGATTATGTACTTATGTTTTTATCAGGATGGATATTTAGTACTTGACTCTTGTCTTATGGTTTTGTAACCAAACATGTTTACCTTCTGCTGCAATGAAATGATGTTTTAGTTAACAAGTATTATTTATATCCGTCTTTTTGTAATTTTTATGTTCTATATTCACTTAAAATACTCCAGCGAAGTTAAGGCATTCCCATAGTGAGTGACCTTAGCGGGTGTGGGGTGTTACAGATACTTGCACATGTCCCATTTGTTTGATGTTGGGCTCCACTACATATTTTCTTTTGTTGCTTCAGTGTAACTTGACCATGTATGAACACTAGTGTTGTATCAACCTGAAAGCTTAACGCCATTATTTGCTTGTTCCATTGTGTTAGTGACCAGTTCCATTGTTTGTGAGCATTTGTACTTTGTTGTACCATTCTTGTTTTGACATTGATTGAGCAATGTTTTAGTCGTTGCCTCCATTCATGATAGTTTGTGTGAGAGCTGCTTGTGTGTCCATGCACGTATGCTTATCACTTGTGAAACTTGTATTTGTGATGCTTCATCTATAAAAATACTTGCTGAACCAATCTTGTATATGCTGCTATCATGTATGACTATGCCACTGTTCATGCTGCTTGTACTTGAATCATGCTTGCACAACCATTTGCTGAATTACCATGTTTCTCCTTTGATCATGTTTCATTCATCACCACTGCGCTCATGTGCAAGTGAACACGCTGCTAAGCTCATACACTTCCTATTCCTGGCTTCACCTGTCCATTGTGTTTGTGTGGTTGACACATGTACATTGCTGTGAGGCCTTTTGTTGTTGCATTATGTTGCTGGATATTTTTGTGTTTGCACACTTGTGTGTCCTGCTATTTTGTTTTTCTTCTCGAAACATTTTATATCCTGTATCGAATTGATTACAAATGTGTTGACTGCTGAGTTGACCTATACTACTCATTCATGTTGCCCCATGCTGTGTGTATATGCCATGCTTGTATCCATGTGTTGCTGTGACATTTTGTTGAGCTGCTCCACTCATATTTGTCTCACTTGTACACCTGTGTGAGTTAATATTTGCTTATCCATGTTGCACTTGCATATCTTGACGGCTCCAACCTGCTTTACTCCACTGACATATCTTCACTTGCATCATGAATGCTCAACCACTTTTGCTTATTAGCTTGTTGTTGAATCACTTTGTAGTGTGGTTCCATTTTTCTTAATTGCATGACTTGTGCTTGAATACTTGTTTACTTTTCCATTGCTACTCGACTATGCTGTTGTGTCCACTTCTCCATTTCACTATCATGTTGCTGAGCTGTATGTATACATATATGTATATATACACGTATGTGTACATATATATGTGTGTGTATATATATATATGTGTGTGTGTCTATTCGAATATGTATCAGCAGACCGCTACACTGTGTTGGGGCTATTCAGAAACAACTGGTTCTGATCAACAAATCGGTGTAGTGTGTTGAGGCTGATTAGTGAGCATTAGAGATATATACATATCAAATCGAGTCTTGAAAAATGATGAGAAACACACCGAAATTCTGAGGCAAATAAAATTTTAAAAATAAAATTTATATTTGCATGTGTTCAGTTTTTATTTCTATTGCAGTGTACTGTGTGTGTTTTTCATGTGATAGGTAAGCGGACGATGACTGGACTGACTAGAAGATGATGTAAAGCAGAAGACAAAAGACTGAAGACAGTGTTGAGTGTCAATATGTAAACGTGTCAATGTATGTATGTAAATATGACTGCATACTGAGTGTGAGAGTTGTAGAGAGGAACTGATGTGAATATAAAATGAATGTAAAATATATTACTGAGAAATTGTACAAATAGTTGGAGTTGTAAATTTGTAATGTTTAAATATTGAAATAAAATATTATATTTAAATAAAATACTGTGTGAATATTTGAATTTCTATACAGTCGTATTCTATTTAAATATAAATATTATATTCCTGTCTGTGATGTATATATAGAACAGTACAGTAACAAACACATTTAAAATAATAATTATTTGGTGGTTATCATCAAACAAAAATCATATAATTGTGTATACAACTATGTCATATACAACAATCTCCCCCTTTTGATGAGGACAAACAAATAAAAGATTATGGGCACAATAAATGTGTTTGGCAGTGAATTTTGAACTCCCCCTATTTATTAGCTCCCCCTACAACAGAAAACCCCCCTATAACTGTGCATGAGTGAATTGAACTGAATAATAATGAATTTTCAAAATTAAAAATATTCACTCATAAATCAAAATCTCCATCCATTCTCCCCCTTTTTTATCATCAAAAGGATATAAAAATTAAAATATAGATGAAAAGTGACTAAAAAAATATAATATCAGCATAAGAGGAAGAACGGTCATCATAAATCTCAATTAATCAAACAAAAATCATAATAAACTGAGAACTAGCGTCTTATTTCACATTATAAAGAATGATGGATTTACGATGAAATATATATAAATGGGGAGAGTTACAAAAATATGAATATTTTTCAATTATTTTCCAATAAAAATTTATAACATGAAGTACAAAAACAGTGATGGATTTGGACTACAATTATAAATTCAACTTGAGTGACAAAATAGTATAATCTCAAATCCCAATAGCTATCAATCGACAAATCATAATACGTCATATTCAACACATTTCACAAATATAAAATGGATTGATAGGCTGGTTTTTACACACCAAGGAGAATTTTATATAAAAATTTATTTATTGCAAATAATTTCCTTTTCTTTTATTTTTTTATTTAAAAGCACACCAACCACGCATAACCAGAGCTTGGATTTTTAAATGAGGTCAGTCGCAACTTAAATTATAAGTTGTCTCTTAACCATGCATGACCAGAGCTTGGATTTTTAAATGAGGTTAGAGACACACTTATATATTAATTATAAATTTATCGTTTTCAGCTTCAAAAGAAAAACTCCTTGGTATATAAAACCAATATAAATGATAGAAATGTGGTAGGTACAAAAATGGATTGTGAAATAAATTTCTAAATTTATCATATTATGAAATTTGCTCGACTGTACCGGGATCATTGAAAGTTTTCAATTATCACTAATTCTGAATAATAACATAATCCAATTTCTATCACAAATATTTTCATTGTTTATACAAAAAGATTTTAAAAAAATATATTAAACTCTCCACATTAATATAAAAAAAAAGATGGATGGCAGAATGATGATAGATAAAGGAGATGGTCATGAAATAATTGCCAATTCAAAGATATTATAATAATTATTCAACCATCATGAAAATATAAATAAAATCTCCTCTTGTTGTGAAATATACTGTAGTCACAATTCATCACAATTTCAAAATATAATAATAATTTTGACGAATTATAAATACAGTTCAATTTGGATTTCGATTTCAATTTCTGAATGAATAATTAATATATAATTTTAAAATTGAAAATCAATTACAAGAGGAATATGCAGATCTATACAAGACAAGAGGGATTAAAAATATATATACAGAAAAAATACTCAGCACTTCTAAACTAATACCACTTGATGTCTCTATTAATGAGGATTTTAAAAATGACACTGGAGATGAACCAGGATATCATAGACAAAATAATTATAAGTACAAAGCCCAAGCAGACAAGATAACATATTATGCACATGTATCAGAGCAGCAAACAGATGATTCCAAAACAAACATTTTTCAAAACAGTATCAGAGCACAACAAATAGTCTCAAAGCAGACTTGTCAAGATGACAGTCACATAAGATAATTCATGATCCAAGATTAAAAATACGGTTTATTTTAAATCATTTGATGGAATATGAAGATATCAATATCCAATGAATCGATCACACCATATTATTAATTTCAGATCCAAGATATGTGTGAGATTCAATAAATCAATAATTGCAAATGATTTTAAACAAACATATATTCAAATCAAATAATCATGAAGTAACAAAGAGTTTTAAGACCGGATTTTCAAAGAACTTCTCACATGTAATACTGACAAGTACAAGAGTAATTTCAGATCATCTACATCAGACTTGGGAGATATTCATGATCTAGAAAATTAAACAACAATTTATTTGAAATCACTTGAATCAATGTCAAGTTTTGAGATATAATGAGTCAGTCACACAAGATTGATAATTTCAAATTTAAAAGGGGTGTTATATTCAAAATATCAAGAATTTTAGATGATTTCAAACAAACCAATTTAAACCATAATGATCATGAATATAAGATGAATTTCTAGATGTATCACTGTAATTCAAGAAAAATCAAAATACCCAAGCCAATCTGAAAATCAATGAAATTATCACAACTGATAAATAGCAGAGTGCTGTAATCATGCCTTTCCAAAATAAATTAGAAGAAACTCAAATAACATAGGTGTGTGAAATTCCATAAATTTTCAGATCTTCAAAATTTAGAATTCAAATCAACAGTGTTCAAGATATGACAAGAATACATCAACACTGTTATGAATTCAGCAATCAAAAAATAAACTTCACAACAATTGTAGATATTTACAAATTTAAATCAAGATCTGGAAATAATTAAAACATTAGAGTTTCATACAAATGAAGTGAATTTCCAGAAAATAATGTGTACTGCAATTGGGAGTTAAGAAAGCATAAAAGAAGTTACAATGATATGACAGTGACAAATCAACTGAAAAAAAATCAAAGAAAATATCCATAAAGGGTAGAAGGAGGAATACACAAAGAAAAAGAAATATATTTACAAAGATGAGTTTAGAGATCATACCAGATTTTTGGAAGATGTTGTGGATCTCCAACTCAACAAGCTTGGCCAAGGAACTTCAAATCATTCAATGAAATGTGGCAGTTTGATTTCAGATTCTCTTTAGCAATGCAGTTCCTCAGCCCTCTTCGGTGCCTAACAATTTAGGGATTCGAGTGGTCTAACAAAATTAGTAAAACCACACTCAGTTTCATTCACCCGTTTTGGTACCTAAACTTGTTTATATAACAATCCATCCGAATTTACCTTTGTTCCCTTTGGAACCCAGAACTGTTTGAATTTAACGAAGTTTGTTTTATTTCTTTTTGGGATCCAGGATAGTTTAGATGGATTATTATAAAAAGAATTCTCATCTTGTAACAACCCGGAAAATCTGAGCCAGTTTAAAATTTTTGTTTTGGCGATTTTAATGAATTTTGAATATTTAAAATGAAATATTTTAAATAAAAACGACGGAAAATTTATTTTCGACTAAGTTAAAACGAATAAATTTTATTTAATTATATAACGAGCCTGAAATGGCCCTGCAGTTCGAAAATTCGATTTCGAATTTCAAATGAATATACAGAATTTGTTTTAAGTCAGAATTGAACGAAACAATAAATATTTAAATCTGTTTGATCATATCTTTCCAACGGATGTAAGAAGCTGAGATTTCGATTTAAAGGTTGAAAGATATGTCCAGTTTAAAATTCAGAAAAGTAGCTGTGGAATTTATATATATTTTAATATATATAAAGTCCCTTAGAAATGGAAATTTTGCAAACGACCTCGGTTTTCGACGAAACCACTTTTGTTGGATCCGGGATGTCAATTTATTGCTGAGATGAATTTTCCATAATTTTTTGAATCTATATGTGAGCATGGCGAAGCTAAACGTGTTTTGACAGTTTCAATTAAATCGGGTAGACCAGAAAATGACCATTTTTCAAACGGTCTCAGAATTTGATGAAATTGGTTTCATTAGGACCGTATCGTCAATACGAAGCTAGAAATATTTTTTCTGAAATTTTTCGGGTCCGTATGTGGCCCCAATAATTTGAAATGTACGTTCGATTTGAATATATACTGATTTATATTTTAAATTTGACGGAAACTGATCGTAACAAGCGAATTGGGTCTCGAAACATATCCCATTGTGTTCGGAATGGGGGTAATTAGCTAGGGGCGACAGTCGTTGGGTCTCGTTTGGAGGTCGAATACAAAGTCAACTTCTTTATGGAAAAATAATAATAAATTATTATATTAATTATATAAATTGGATGCCCCCTTTTTACTCTTCCTCCCTCCCTTGTATTCATCCAGATCTGAAAAAGAAAAAAGAAAAGAAGAAACCCCATCGATGTCAAGGCCGCCCACCACCGCGCTACCAGACGCCGCTGCCACCGCATGTACCTCGCCGCCACCTCCCCTTCGAGTCCTCCCTCCATTGCTTGCTCGCGAGACCACCGACGCGCCCCCCTTTTTCAGATTTCAAAAATGCCCCATCCTCCACCACCATTGAAGTCCACCGCCGGTTGGTAGGGGCCATCGCCGCGCCTGAGTGCGCCCTCCTCCCTTCCAGCGACGAGCCTCACACCCCTCCTTCCTTCAGCGCCTCTCTTCTCTTCAAACTCGAGCCCTAGCCCTTCCTCCACCTAAAAACCCACCACCACCGCATCGAGAACGTCATTCCCCCTCCTCCGACACGCTGTAAGATTTTTATCACTTAATTTTATTTTTATTTATTTAATGTGATTAAAAATCTGATTTTTAGTTTTGGGAAATTATAGGATTTTTAACTTTGAAAAGGTATAAATTTTAGTTGTATAAAAATGCGATTTTTATGTTATAGGGATAATAAAAAGGTGAACTTTATTTTATATAAGGCGAAGTAAAAATATAATCTTTATTATATATGTATATATATATAATCTTTATTATATATATGTATATATATAAAAAATATAATCTTTAATATATAAATAGCGAGATAAAAGTCGGATCTTTATGTATAGAATAGCGTTGTAAAAGTATGATTTATATACAAAGATTTGATTTTTAATCATGTGAAGGTTCGATGTTAAATTATAAAGAGAAGTGGTTTATAATATATATATATATACATAGTGTAATAAAAATATGATCTTTTAGATAAGAAATGGAATAAAATTGTATTTTTGCATTATGAAATGGCGGATGAAAGAAGTGGTTTTTATATGTGAAAAGGTTATATTTTTATATAAGGAAAAGATATGATTTTTATTTAAATAAGTTCATTATAAAAATGTGATTTTTATTTTAAAAGTAGCGGTATAAAAATTCGATTTTTATAAATATGAAGTGAAAATAAAAATTCGATCTTTATATATATAAAGTAGAAATATAAAAATATAATTTTTATATAGAATGAAGTGTCGAAAATATATATGAAGAAGAAATAAAAATATGATTTTTATTTATTAGAATGAAGTGATAAAAATATAATTTTTATTATAAACAGCGGGAAAAGGACTGCATTGGAATTTCAAACAGATCCAGATGGTTCAGCAGTTCAAAAGCAAAGCACGGCGGAGTGGAAACCTCGGTGAGAACTTCTCACTTAAAATTTTATTTCCTAGTTAGAAATATATACTAGGATGCAGACGGTGTTTAGTAGCACCCGACACCATCGTTCACAGACCATGGACTTGTTTGTTTGGTTGTTTCGTGATTGATTAGAATATTTGTTGAAATTTTGTGGTGTGAATGATAAAATCGATTTGGTTGATATGTGTATCGCGTGGGCCATTATTAGACCGGGGATAAGGCTAGGCCTTGTCCCGTTTCTAGTATCATGCCGTTATGCCGCCGAAATTTTCTAAAATATGTTAGAAAAATAAAAATATCATTTTTATTGTGAAGATGAACTGAATAAAAATACATGTGTTGAAAGAAAATATTTTATCGTTAAAAATATAATTTTCAACGTGGAAGTGAATAAAATAAAATATTCATTTACAAACCAGACGGTTTGTTTATGTACACTGATTTGACTGATCTTGATTGGGAAGATAAATTTTACACATCGCCCAACTGCACAAATAAAATCTGTGTTTGTTGATGTGAAACCCCACACGGGTATTGGGATGTACACTAGTCCCAATAATTAATTGTATGTCGATTGATAGGTTGACAGACAGTTGTGTTGTGCACTTTGGATGATGGTTGATTATTTATCGTTGCTGTTATATACATGTGTTGTATAGAATCCATATAATTAACATTATATGGTAACTGATTGGGTCTCATTCCAATTTAGAAAATAAATTAAATTCATGTGTTGAAAGAAATATATATTCATATGTTGAAAAATATATAATACTCATGTGTTGACGGTACTCATTTGTTGAGATTAGTCATGTGTTGAAATAAAATTTACATATTCAGGTGTTGAATAAAAGAAAATTCATGTGTTCAGTGAAATATTTTAAATTATAAAATTTACATCTTTATCATATATGAAATTAGGAACTGACTGGAAACGAGTTAAGATGAGTGGTTTCTTGGATATTGATCTGATGTTGGTTTCGGCCTTCCTGGTTAATATTTAGGGAATCGTTCTCTTACTAGTTTACGGTTAGAGTCTGATTAAGAATTAAACGATAAAAATCATAATTTTATAAAATATATTAAATAACAAAAATACTCATGTGTTGACGGTACTCATTTGTTGAGATTAGTCATGTGTTGAAATAAAATTTACATATCCATGTGTTGAAGAAAATATTCATTTGTTGAATATAATAACGATGTTATTGAAGTATAAAGCCGTGTTGGTTAGATTTGCGCCATTTTGACGTGAATGTTATTTATATCGATTTTATTCGAATATTGAAGAAGAAGTGATTTAAAAATATAACGTTTTGAAAATATTATCATCATATATATATATATATATTGATCATATGGAATATTCAATTTTGATTTAAAATTGAATATGAAGTTGAAATCGTTTTGAAAACGATTTATAAAATACGTTTAGAATTGAAATCGATGAAATATATATAATATATATATATATATTATATATTAAATGGCCTGAATAGAACGCGCCGCGCCACGGCAGTTCGTGAATTTCGACCATTGACTTCGAATTGACGTTACGGGAGATCCGACCGTTGGATTATCCTGAAACCGGAACCGTTGGGTTCATATCGAAAAGAGTTTTCCAATGAATATTAGGAATTTGAAATCTAATGGTTGGATTTGGAGATACATCCAAATCAAATTTAGAAAAGGTCGTTGTAAGTGCAGTTCGACGACCGTTATTGGAAATCGACTGTACGGGTCTTGATAAAATTATTAAAAAGTGAAAATTAGGTACACATCCCTAAAAGCAAACTTAATTAGGTTAACATCCTCCCCTTTTCAAACATATAAATTTCATCCTTATATTTGAATAGCCGCTAATTTATTTCCAGCGTTGCCCTTGTACTTAATTAACGGCTTAAAACACTAGGTTTAACATACACAGTTCAGATTTAGTTTTCTGAGTAACGTATTTTACGTTGGCAATGGCGGCGCCTTCTTCTTCTTAAATTTCTGAACTTCGTATTTTATCTCACAATAAAATTCAATTTGATCGACTATTCTTCTAGATATCTATTTTGATCGAGATGGTGTTTCAGATATATAATTTGATCGAACGTATATTTATTAAATGGATGCGTCCTCGTCCAGGTATTTTTTACTTTTAATATTTTTTTGAAAATTCCGTATACTTACACAATTTTTACTGGTCGTGTTTAAAAATATGCAATTCGTGTATAAAAATATGCAACTGTTGTGAATTTTAGCATACCATTATGCAACTATTTGGTGGAATACGTGCTTACTGGTGTCTTGCATTTTATTCAGGAAAATTGTGTATTATTGTGCATATATTCTGAACATATGCATTGAAATATGCAAATCTTTTGAATATCTATTTGTAAGCGTGTTTGACGAAAAGGTTTCACAGGTGTATTTGTACGTATGCATTTTTAATTTTTAATTTTCAGTATTTCTATTAAAAAGTTGCATACAAATATTCATCTATTGTTAATATATGCATATAAATATGTAGTTATTGTTGTCTGATAAAAAGTTGAATGCACAGATATTTAAAATTTTGTTCTGTAAACATGGGGATGTACTGCTGAATAATTTGTAAAATCTCTATATTTGTTATTCTGTTGTACTTAGATGAATAAATTTATGCATGTTTTCAGCATTTCTTTTAAAACGTTGCATACAAATATGCATCTATTGTTAATATATGCATATCTACAGACGTGCAGAAAAACATATATTTAAATTATATGCATATTTATATGCATATATCTTTAATGCGTGCATATACATATGCAAATATTATTGTTATTTTGCTGAATTGTACGCATGTATTTATATTAATCTGCAGCTATATATGTAATTTGATTATTGCACATTACGCTTATTAATGTTGATTTTCTTCTTTGTATAACAGTGTTCCGACGGATGTTGGTGTATTGGTGTTATTGAAGCTTGGGAATGAAAGCCTGGTCGTCCATCTCCTTCCGTAAGACCATAAGATCTGCTTTGTTATTTTGTTTTATTTTTAATACACTTTGTTTTAGTGTTTAGTTTCACCATTTGTTGTAAACATTCATCTGATGTAATAAAACCAGTTTAGTATTTTGTTGTACATTAGTTTTTGATTGCCTTTTTTTTACGCTGAAATGTTTGCAAATACTAGTTATATTTGAATAAATGTATGCAGTATTTTTTAACATTCCTTTAACTCGGCTGTACAAAATGTATGCAGTTTCTTCTCGACTACTTGTGCAAATTCTTGTAGTACTGTTGGCAATAATTACACATAAGTGCATAAATGTATGCAAGTTTTAAAATTATATACACGCAATTAGTTTTTGAAATGTTTGCATATTCGTATGCAATTAATAAGAATAAATTCATATAATTATGCTGGCATTTTAATTTTGCAATTGAAATATGTATTTTGTTGTACATTAGTTATATGCATGCAATTATTATTTGTATTGTCTGCATATTCGTATGCAAGTAATAACAATATTTTCATAAAAGTATGCTAGTATTTAACTTCTGCAATTCCAATTTGCAAATTTTCAAAATAATTGCATACCATGATGCTAATATTTAGAATAACTGCACACCAGGATGTAAACATTCTAGGTTATTATACAGAACCAAAATAACTTGAAACCATACAAAATATTGCCCAGCGAGTCATTATTGCAAATAATAAACAACAGACCATAGTTTGAAATCAAAATACCAGTACGAATATTCAAAAAAAATCATGTAATAAATGCACATAACCATGCAACTTTTATTACAAAATTTATTTGTTTATGCAAGAATTAAAAATTTTCTGAACAAATAATTGCATACTTGTAAACAACAATTTTGATTATTTGCATACAAATATGCAACTATTTGCTGACATTTGTAAACTTTCCATCAACACTTCACATTTGAATTCAGAGATTTCTTCATGGCGGCGCAATTTTTAACGATGGTGTACATCGTTCTATATTCCGATATTTCATAATTTTAGGATCTGATTCTTCATGGAAATTTTTTGTGTGCACGGCGGCGGCTATTTTTGGGGAAGGAGGAGGTAGACGAGGGTTTGTCGATGGCGGTGGAGCCATTGGTGGGAGGCGCGGCGGCTGTTACAGGGGGGAACGACGGCGATGTCAGGTCGTAGGAGGGTGGACGACTGGATTGATCGAACGAATTGGCTAGAATTGTGGGATTAGGGTTTTCAGCATGATAAAAGGGACGATTGACTGAGTTAATGCGGACGCATCTTTGTTGGATAATTTTTAAAGTGCGTAAGGGTACATCTGATATTTTTTGAGCGGAAGTTCAAAAACAAGGATGTATTTTATATTCTTTTTATCAGCCGGTTTTTTTTTTTGAAACTTAGTAGGGACCTGTAAAAAACGCACCCTATTAAAAATATCTATAATTTGTGAAAAATCAAAATATATGAATTGAAAGAACTGGGATGGAAAATTCCCTATTTGAAAGGATAAAAATATATTTTTATCGAAATGAAATTGTTCTGAACTAGAATTAAAATCCAATATTTTTAAATAAATAAATTGGGTTTGAAGTGGTTTTAAAAATAATCAGAATTTGATATTGAATATAAGCCGATATATTTTCTATTCAGAGCCTTGTATTTAATATCAAATGAAATTTTGGGTTTGTCGTGAACCGTGTTTTAAATGACGTTGGTTCTTTAACCCAATTAAAGATTAAAACTAAGTGGAGTTTTAATGAATCTTTAATTAGATTGAAATGATCGAGAATGGAGTATCACCAGTTTTGCTCCAAAGCGATAGTTAAATCTTTAATTAGATTTGAACGTGAAATGGTAATTAGTTTTACCGATAACAACATATTGTTAGATATGGGGTATTACCAGTTTTGCTCCATGGGATAAATAGGTTGGGATGGGGAAATAAAATAAATAATTACTTCGGTGTGGTTCGCCAATCCCGACTAGTTTGAAATGGTATTCAAAGGAAGATTAAAGAATAAATTTCAAAGGAATTATCTTTGATAAAATTAATGGGAACCTTTCCCTAAGAATGTGAAATTTAGCAACTAACTAGAGATTAGCTGAGATGAATGGTTTCCTTGGTATTGATCTGATGTTGGTTTCGGCCTTCGGGGTTAATATTTGAGAAATTGTTCTCTTACTAATTTACGGTTAGTGACTGATGAATTGGAATGAGGCGTATGTTGTGTTTGTGTAACATTTGTTTATTATATACGTGGGTTATTCAGAAAGGTCGGGTTTATGCCCATTCTGAATAACCGATTCGACAATAAGTCGAAGATGAAGACGGTGATATGCGAAGAAAGTGCCTCCGGTTTCGTTCAGACCCAGAACGGACGTGTAAATGGACTGTGTGTCTGACATCGGATTTTATTCTGTGCAAATTGATCTTCGTTAAATATATATCTATTTGGCGGCGGAGAATTTATTCTCTTGCTTAACGCCCTTCTCTGAGACGTACAAGCTCAGAGGTTATATATCGATGGAAATCAGTCGCACGGAGTGAACTGCTTGTATGGCATGCTAAGATGCAATGATCAAGGCTTCTGTTGCAAAGAAAAGTCTTGTGGTTGATGATCAAAGCACGGCCTACATGGCCTAGCTTTGTGTATAGCGTGGATTCGCGAGCCCTCACATCCGGTATGAACCAGAAACGGGAGAACGGACTCAGGGAGAACATGCGTCTCTTTCTAGTTAGAGGTGGTGTCGGTGCTTAAACTGGCCGACATTTATATTCTTTTCACCTATGTGGTTGTTGCTGTTGCGAGGCGCCTCAGATATGGAGTCAGTGGGCTCATTTACGCCCCATAGGGCGGGAAGACGTATTGTTCAGGGTTTTATTTAATCCACATCGAGTGGACCGGCCCTGAAGATCCAAAGGTCACTCGAGCTCTGAACTGAGGCTCGGGCTAGAGAGTCTCGAATCGGTAGAGGACTATCTTTTGCCTCGGTACATAGATGGAAATCCAATTTCCAATACGTGACATTGCGGTTTTGATTGTATACCTATATATGGCGACATAGTGGTATGGGGCACTTATGCCGTCTATGATTGATACTTATGATCGAAATTAATTTCTTCACTTATAGTAATATTAAAAGGTGAAATTTCGCGTATCAAAGCATTCTTTGGCCGTTATAAGGTAAAACCCTATCCTCTGGCTTGCGTTGCATTGTGTGATGGGACCTGGGTCTTATAACAGCTTCATTGTTCTTTATTTAGCATTGCGCTGTTTGTTTATACACTAGTATTCTTGGGGTAAAAACCCGTTCCGTGTTATACGGCGTGGTCTCTTGATTTACCGAACTTTAAAAATCAAAATTTATAACTGTTTTAGTTCTCACACCAGTCACATGACTAACCTGGAGTTTATTGTTTTAACCTAAACTCTGGGTGCCCTTATTTTCCGCACGGGCAGCTAGTAGTTGGGTTTTGCAGATTTATATTCACAGGACCTGGTTTATAACTGAAGTGATATTCGGAAAGCTCTGTATCCGTGTATTTCTTTCAGTTATGTTTTGTATTATTTTTCCGCTGCAGTATTGTATTTAAATCTCTGATATTCTGTGTTGTATAATATTTGTTCATACTTTGTAATATTCTTGTATTCTGATGGAACTGTTGTAATAAACAATGAAATGTTCTTCTGTTTGTGTTAGACCAAAAAGTGGTTCCAACACCCAAATTGACTAAAAGCAGAATGAAATAAGATCAAAAGTAAAATGAACACACAGAATTTATAGTGGTTCGGCGAAGAAAAGCCTACGTCCACTTGTCAATCACTATTCTCAATGATATTGTTGCAATTACAATGAGATATTCACTCAATTTCTCTCACAACTCACATACATTCACTCAATTGTCTAAAAACAAAGGTTAAAAGACGATTTGGATTATCCGGGAGTGCTGGAATTCGGGTTATGGAAGTGGTTGATCTCTCAAAGTGCCAAAAAGAAGCCCCTCTCAATTGTCTCCAGACAGGGTATTTATAGGTGAAAATTTGCTCAGAACCTGATCCGGATCGGAGCCACGTGTCATCCATCCCATCAGCCTCGGGTTCAGATGGATTTCTGTGTTGACAACGCATCAGAGCAGTGGACGTTGTGGGTAGGAACTGGTCATAGCCGCTCCGAATAACCAGGCGATCATGGGGGAGAGTGACGTGGAACATGGGTTCTGATCGGAGGAGTGTACAGGAGGGGTTCGGATCGGGGTACCCGATCCGATCCGGTTTTGTCCCAAGGCTAAGTCTTCGTCCACTTTCACCCCGTTCCGATCTGTCTTTGTAGCAGGTAGCCCTCCGCTCCAACTGGCAGTAGGTTGCTTTCCGATCCGAACAGCTGTGCCTCTCTGATTCCAACAGTAATAGCTCACCGATCCGAACAGCAAAACTTATCCGATCCGACCCGCTACATCGCTCCGATCCGATCCGCTATAATGCTCTTTAAGTTTTTCAATGTTTCACATCTCGACTTTGTGTTGCCCAGTTCACAAAGTGGGCTAACATTTTGCCCCCTCAAAGGATGCTTCTGTTGGAGACGGAGCATGCTTTGACTATCATTGCACAACGTTCTTCGAGGTAATTTTTCTTTTGATTTTCCTTGTGTTTTCATCTTCTTCTTCACACTTCAATTTAATTCGCTGCTGAGCTACAGAATTCGGTTTGGTTCGGATTCCGATCCGAACGGCCTCTGCCCTTTGACTAATGACTTCTCAAACTCACGGGCTGCGAATGTTTCATGGGCTAATGTTCCAGCTCGGACGAGTTCTCGTTCAAATCCACCATTGTCGAAATAATGTGCTAAGCATTTGTCCAAGGGTTCGGCCTCTGGTCCGATCGGAGTAAGATGACACATCAGCGAGAACACAAAGAGTCGCCCCGAAATCACGTATATATTCATTATTTCTTTATTTCCTCCTTCCTCTCTTTTTACCTCCGTCACTTTCTAGGAATTTCTTAAAAGATAAGAAAAAACTCTAACCCTAAAATCTTCAAAACTCCCATTTCAATTCTCCAATCGATTACATAGGTGGGTTAAAGAATTTCTGTCAATTCCTTTTTAGTTGATCTTGATTCGAATTTGCGGATAAGTTAAGCGGTTTGAGCATGGTATTTGATTGACCTTGACACCACGACCTCCTCCCCCTTGCCGTCGTCGCTGGTGGCTTCGCCACCAGATCTAGGCACTGGGATGTTGGAGGGGATATACGTCCCTTCTTAACTGGAGCTTTGAAAACAGGATTGGGTTTGGTTATGACTGAGGAAGGGGAAGAAGAAGAAGAGGATTGAGGGGATCGGTTCGGGCTGGAGTGTCGAAGGTGGATGAGAGGGAAAAGAAAGGAGGTTCAGGAAGTCGGATCGGGTCGGGGTAAGTAAAGAAAGGGAAAAAGAAAAGAAATCCAGGAGATCGGATCGGGTCGGAGCAAGTATTTAAAGAAGGGGGGAAGGGAGCTTACCTAACCGGATCGGGTCGGACCGTAAGATGACGGAGGAGAAGTATAACTACGTGATCCGATCCGAACCGTTAGGGGACTCTGCCTCCGAGCCGATCCGATTTTGATTTCTGAGTTTCATTGAGATATCCAAGCCTAAGGCCACGCCCCCGATCCGATCCCAATGAATGCGACCGAACCGAACCGAAGCGCAGTCTACCTTAACGCATAAAAACTCGTCTAACTGGCCCAATCAACTTTTGGCATAATCTTCAATTTAATGGACAGTTAGGATAGTGCCTTGCGAACGTAACTGGACATCAGGAACTACTTCAATCCTTTATACTTTGCCAAAATATTGCGTCGCACTTTTAAACATTTATTTCACACTTTTCACATACACCGTTTACACTTTAGTTTGCACACATGCACGGGGGGATACGGGCTAATTTGCTCTAATTTGTGCTATTGCTTCTTCAATAGTTTTATGACCATGAGACCCAGACGCTCTTCCAGACTAGCTGAGAAGAAAGAGGCCCCGGAAACCTCCAACAAAATTACTCTCGAGGACATATCTTCTCCGTCGGATCCAGAATGGGATAATGAGGGTTCAGACTACGAGGTCGGAAATCGTGAAAGTGGCGATGTGTCTTCGGAGAATGAAGTTTCTCTAGGTTTTGAAGAGGAAGGAGGGATCGGTGACGACCGGGCTCCTGATGAGTTTGAATCGGCTGTCATATTGGAATCACCCCAAGATTCTGTTGAATCAACAATCGACAACGACTGACTTATCCGAATTTGTTTAAAATACGGGATAATGAAAAAGGACACTCTAGTGCCTTCGAGATCTGACCGTCCCCACAACCCTCTAGAAGGATATATGGCGATTACTCGGCTGATGTGTATGGTCGGTGCTATCCCTCCATTTTCTCCCTTCATCGTAGATTTTCTAAGACAAATGCGGATTGCCCCCATGCAGCTGCATCCCAATTCTTATGCTTACCTACACACTTTATATATAACATACCGTGAGATCTTAGGCATAGAGCTCACTTTTGATGACGTTCATTTCTTCTACAATTTCAAGCATTGGACTCGAGAAACTCCTTCTTTCTGCTATTTTGAGTCTGTCCCTAAGAGGAAGATAATTTCAACGCCATTCAGCAGTAAAGCTAGAGATTCCAAACTGGAATGGTTTTATGTGAAGCGACAACCTGGGTGTGCCAGGAGATGGACGAAATCAAGTAAAGCACTGATTATCTACATCTTGGCTCTATACATTCAAGTCATCGCCTTAACTCGTTTTTCTTTTTGTTTGCAGTCGACAATCCAAAACAAATATCAGACCAGGTGTTCTTTGACCGGATGCACCAGCTCCTCAATGGCGATCAGAAGTTCCTGACTATTGATGAAGTCCTTAAGGACGAATATCTTCATTTTCATGGGCTGCTATCCGTTTTTCGTAGTATCGGTCATGGGACGGCTCCATACGTATATATTCCTCCAGTGGATGTAGTCCCAGAAACAGGAGAAGGTTCGGGAGCTCCTATAGTGCCTCTTCAAACTTCACCTTCTCCATCTTCTATTCAAGACGACGAATTGGCTAACTTGGCCGAAAAGAATCGTGAAGGGTATACTGCTCCTGAGGATGCCATTTCTCCAGAAAAGTCAACGTCTTCTAAAAAGTCGCCAACTGACGCTTCCGAGGGAGATGTCCCTAGCACTGATGACCCATTATTTCAGGGTTTGGGGGATCTCCCCTTACCTGAAACTATATACACCTCAGAGGATTTTAGGAAGGATCCTTTAGTCTTCACCTCTTCTGAAGAAACCACTCCTGCTAAGGCCAAAGAGCCTGCCCGTACTAGTCTAGCTTCGGACTCGGGTTGGTTGGGGGGAAACACACCACTTAGGACACACTTTACACAATAGCATTACCACTCATTGCACCCTTCTCTCTGTGAAACTATTGATTCTGAATTTCATTTGTCTTATTGTGCAGGCACGATGTCCCGATCTTATTATGATATCAGGAAGCTTCGCCGCAGCATGTCTAATCCACCTCAGGATATTGAGTATGATCGCCGCGACGATCGCAGTAGGGAGGAGAGAAGGCCTTATGAACCCTATCGCTCTCGAACCTCGCGTTCTCGCTCTCCCGTTCGGTCGGACCAAGAGAAGTATAAAGGTTATCAAAGTCGTAGGGAAGAGAACAGGCCACAATCAAAAGACTCCACCTCTTCCCAAGAGAAGCGCAACAGAGAGAGAAGTCCTCCAAAAGATACTGAGTCACGAAGTATACGCAAGGTCCCTGCTAAACGGCCTAGAACAGATAGAGACACTATTGAATCCTCCACACACAGGAACACTGAATTGACGATCCCCGCCCCTCCACCACTAGATGCTGAAACTGCAATCAAGCGGGCGTATTTGGAGGAGCAATTTCCCGAACATTACTTCGAGATTTTGACTTTTTACCTGCCCTCGAACCTATTTCTTCCAGGTGGGCAGACGAGGCCAAAGCAAAGATAGATGCGGTTGAAAAACAGTATTCAGAAATGTTCAAATATTCACGCAACCTTTCCAGAATTATCCGTACTCTAATCACGAATGCTGATTCAATGCAAAAAACCGCGGAAGAAGATGCAAAGGCCTTAAAGAATCTAGGAAAAGATTTAGAGGACACACAGGCCCAGCTCGCTGTTGCCCAAAGGGACGCTTCTAATTTCAAACAACAATTTGAAGATATGCAAAAACGTTATCATGATTTGCTTGAATCCCACACTCAAGAGCATTCTGAGTTAAAAAAGCAAGCTGAAGATGCTAAGTCAGATGCCGCTAAAACGCGCCTTGCTTACACTGACCTTGAACGGAAAAATGCCGAGTTGGCAAGGAGGAATGCTGAGCTAGAAAAGAAAAATGCTGACTTGGCTTCAAAGCTACTGGAGGCGGAGAACAGAGCTGCCCTGGCGGAGGGCAACGTTGAGTGTGCTATCAAATCTGTGGAGGAGGCCCACAAACAATTGTCAGAGGCGGAGGCAGATATTCAGGGTTTCGGCGAATTAATGATTGAATTCTTTGCTCATATCATCCATCGCCGGAACATTTCTTGGATTGAGGATTATCCATCTACTCTAGTCCAAGTATGGAGTCAAATCGTTGAGTGGGAAAAAGAGGAGCTTAAGGTTGATTCCATCGATGAGGACAAGCTGATGGAGAAATACTTAAGGGATGATGAGCCAGAACGCCTAGCTGAAGGGCGCCGCCTCATTGCTGATGCTATGGAAGAAGAAAGGCGGAGGACTAAACAGAAGAACATTCCCGAGGCTGGTTCCTCTTCTACTGCCCCCGAAACTCCTGAAGTAGAGGGGTATGATCCTGAACACCCGGGAATCCCTCGAACAACTCTGATATCTCCTATTCTTGAAACGGCATCAGAGACAGCAGTTACCCCTGCCGAGAAGTCTTCAGAAGGTATCCCTACCTTTTCTCCTCAATTCGTCAAGGCTATTTCTACCTTTCGCCACGTGATTGAGCAATCGATGAAAAACCCATTATTTTCTCCTGAGTTGATAACTGTTGCTTCTCACTCTGTAGGTATTGAGCCATCCGGAAAGACAGATGTGACTCAGGGAGTCGTGTCTGGGGCAGAGCTTACAGAGAAGGCAAAAGAGGGGAAGGACAAGGCTGCTCCTATAGATTTGGGAGAAGGAAGCGAACCGTCTAAGGCTGACACTCCCCATGTTGAAGAAATGATAGCAGCCTTAAAGGACGATGGCGGCGACGGAGGACATGAGGGAGATCCAGAGGTGGCAATAGTCGGGGAGTCGAAAAGTGCAGATGATGTTACATTGGCTGCAATGAAAGCTGATCAAGATAAACGCTTGTAGTTAAAAGCTGAAGACTTAGACCCTGAAGTCCTCAAGCCTCTCGCAGTTGTGGATGCGGGATCAAGGTTAGTTGTTAAGCTCTCAACTAGATCTATTACAGAGGAACTCGCTAAAAAATCTTCTCTTGATTCCAGCGCTCCGCCCTCTGGGAAGAAGTCAACCGATTCCAGCGCCGCATCTTCGGGAAAGAAAAAATCAAAGCGCATCTTGACGGAGGCCGAGAAAGAGGCAAAGGATGCGGAGAAAGCCGCCAAGAAGTCCAAGCCTCACTCGAAATCTAAATAGTGGGTTGCCTTGCGTTGTTTTAGTATTTGGTAGATCAATAATTGCTGCTGTAAGGGTGGCTCTTGCACCTTCTTTTTGGCTATTTTCCTGTACAAATTCATTCATTCGTAAATAAAAAATAATTCATTTTCTGCAATGTCTGTTTGTCAGTAGTTCTGCACTTATGTAAAAATGCATGTCTTACTATAGTTATGAAATGAAGTTACGGAGGGAGGAAATATGTGTATACATATATGCCCCCAGTCAATCTCAAAAAATAATTTAAGGCTTAATCAAGTAATCTGAATGCTCCCGATTTTCTGACGGGATTGCATTTTCTGTGTCGTCAATGCCTGTCGTTTTTTTTCTAGCATTTCTTTTATACTCTCCTGTCTTATACTTAGGTTAGAGTTCTTACTGAGGCGGTCTCTTGTCTGGGTGCACTTCACGCCTCAGAGGACGTCGTCTTCCCGTCCTTTTATACTCTCTCTCTCTCTGGAGAGTTAGAGTTCGAGCTCAGCAATTTATTCACTCCCCGATCCTTCAGCGGGGAAGGATCTCTTTCTCAGCGCTCAATCGGAGACGCTTTTATACTCTCTCTCTCTCTGGAGAGTTAGAGTTAAGAATGTCGTTTTCTCATTCTTTTATGTCTTGTCGCACAAATAGTCGTTGTGCTTTTTCTTATGTTTAAACCGTTTTCAACCTTTTCAGGTTTTGAATCATCTTATATTCCATAATCACAACGGAATAGTCGATGAATGTATATATACAATGCATAAAAGTAAATAACACACGATATTTTTATAGTGGTTCAGCTAAGTCGCAGCCTACATCCACTTTATAGTCCTTTATTCATATCATCAGATTTTCCTAAGGCAAGTCGTGCCTTATTACAGAGTTCATAAGAAAAATAACAAAGAGTACAACATTTCTAGTCCAAATATCACATCAAGTGTTGGGCATTCCATGCCCTAGGGACTTCTTCGCCATCTACGGTCGTTAACTTGAAGGTTCCTTTTTCAAGTTTCCGTTGGATGACAAAGGGTCCTTCCCACTTTGGACCGAGGTGAGGAAGGGATGGAAAGACTCTCTTTAGCACCAAATCTCCTGGTTCAAAAGTCCTAAGGCGAACTTTTTTGTCGTAATAGCGTGCCATCTGACGTCGATGTCTTGCCGCACGCAAATCCGCTTCGTCCCTTTTTTCTTCGATTTCATCAAGAGACACGAGTAGGAGTGCCCGATTCGTCATCGGGTCATAATACGTCACCCGGTGGGAAGGAACTTCAAGCTCTACTGGAATTACTGCTTCTGAACCAAAAGAGAGAGAGAGAGAGAGAAAGGGGTATGACCGGTAGCCGTCTTAAATGTTGTTCGATATGCCCACAAAGCTAAAGGCAATTCGTCAACCCATTTTGCCTTTGCGCGCTCTAACCGTTTCTTGAGGATGGATTTTATTACTTTGTTTATTGCTTCAACTTTCCCGTTCGACTGCGGATAAGCAACCGCAGTGTATCGTGTCGATCTTATACTTCTGGCAGAAATTTCTGAATTCAGTACCATCGAACTGGGTTCCGTTGCCAGTTATAATGGTCCTTGGGATCCCGAATCGGCATATAATATTTCTAACCACGAAACTTATCACCTTTCTCGCCGTGATTTTGGTTAGGGGCTCAGCTTCCACCCACTTCGTAAAATATTCCACAGCGACTATTGCATATTTCGCTCCTCCTTTAGCAATTGGTAGAACTCCGATGATATCAATTCCCCACGTGGCAAATGGCCAAGGACTCACCATTGATTTGAGTTGGGTTGATGGTGCTCTGGGGATTTTGGCGAATCTCTGGCACTTATCGCAGCGTCGTGAATAATCAGCTGCATCTTTTTTAATCGTGGGCCAGAAGTATCCATATCGCAATATCTTTTTCGCTAAAGTCTGACCTCCTGTATGATCTCCACACTCACCTTCGTGCACTTCTCTTAGTACACGTTTGATGTCGTCGTGTGCTATACATCGTAACAGGGGCATAGAAAATCCTTGCCTATAAAGAGTATCATCTTGCATGACATATCTGGTAGCCTTGCGAACTATAGCCCTTTTCTCACTCTTCTTTGATGGGAGTGTCCCATTCTTAAGGAAGTTCTTAATTGGGGTCATCCACGACTCCTTCTCCGGTTCCGCTTCGGAAGCGAACTCAATTTCCATTGACTCAAAGCTTGGCGATTCCAACATTTCAATTGGAATTATTTCAGTTTCTTCTGGATTGTCGGAACTAGCTAGCTTTGCCAGCCTGTCTGCCTTCTGGTTTTCGGCTCTTGGGATATGTGTTATACTGTACCGCTCCAGATTGCTCAACAACTCTTCTACTTTTCCGAGGTAAGCGATGAGTCGAGGTCCCCGGGCCACAAATTCCTTTCGTACTTGGCAAACAACGATTTTGGAGTCGCAGAATATGTCCAACAATTTTATCCCGAGGTCTTTAGCAAGCTTTTGCCCGGCAATCAGGGCTTCGTATTCAGAGTCATTGTTAGTCGCTGAAAATTCTAATCGTAGAGCGTAATATAACGATCACCCTTCAGGAGTAACTAAGATGATTCCAGCTCCGGACCTTCGGTCGTTTTTGGCTCCATCTGTGTATAGCTTCCATGGATCTATCTTTAACTCATCTTCGGACTTGACCACTCTGTCATCGATTACTTCCTCCTCGGGGATGGTGAACTCTGCTATAAAGTCTGCCAGAGCTTGCCCCCTTATCGACCTTCGTGGCTGAAAATTTAAATCAAACTGACTTAATTTTATATTCCATTTGATCAATCTTCCCGATGCTTCGGGTCTCTGCAACACCTGCCTCAGCGGCTGGTCAGTGTATATCGTTATTGGATGAGCTTGGAAATAGTGACGAAGTTTTCGGGATGCGATTAAGAGGCTGTAAGCGAGCTTCTCAATCTTTGGGTAGTTGCGTTCTGCCGCTGCCAATTTCTTGCTTACATAATATACTGGCCTTTGCACTTTGTCTTCTTCTCGAACCAAGGCTATGCTAACAGCGTGAGCCGAAACTGCCAAGTAAACAAATAACTCTTCATGATCCACTGGTTTTGACAAAATCGGTGGTTTTTCTAGCAATTCCAATAAATTTCGAAAGGCCTCAACACAGTCCGGAGTCCACTCGAAGTTCTTCTTTCCCCTTTTAATCAAATCAAAAAACGGGACACATTTGTCCATGGCTTTGGAGATAAACCTACTCAACGCAGCTACTTTCCCCGCAAGACTTTGGACATCTTTAATTCTCCTCAGCTCTTCAATGTTTCTAATCGCTGCTATTTGGCTGGGATTGATTTCAATTCCTCGGGAGCTCACAATGAAGCCTAGAAACTTTCCCGATGCCACTCCAAATGAGCATTTCAAAGGATTCAACTTCATCCGATACTTTCGCAGGATACCAAACATTTCTGCCAAGTCTTGCGTATGGCTGGAGGACTGTTTCGATTTGACAAGCATATCATCCACATAAACTTCCATAGTCTTCCCTATTTGATTATAAAACATTCTGTTCACCAGGCGTTGATAAGTGGCTCCGGCGTTTTTCAATCCGAATGGCATTACAACATAACAATATAACCCCAAATTTGTAATGAAGCTCGTATGCTCTTGATCTGGCACGTGCATAGGAATTTGGTTGTACCCAGAATATGCATCCATGAAAGAAAGAAGTTCGTGTCCCGCTGTCGAATCTACAAGCTGGTCGATCCTGGGAAGTGGGAAACTATCTTTCGGGCAAGCTTTGTTTAAATCTGAAAAATCAATGCAAGTCCGCCACTTTCCATTCGGCTTCTTTACCAAAACGGGATTCGATATCTAGTCGGGATACGTCGAATCTCGAATAAATCCGTTCTGTTTCAGCTTCTCCACTTCTTCTTTGAGAGCAGCCGACCTCTCTGGGCCCAGCATACGTCTCTTTTGCTTCACAGGCGGGTGTTTCGGGTTTACATTTAGTGAGTGACTTATGATGGATGGCGATATCCCACACATGTCAGCGTGGGTCCAGGCAAACACGTCCAAGTTTGCCTTCAGGAAATCCATTAGTTCTTTGGCCCGATGTGGATCCAATTGAGATCCAATCTTCAAAACTCTTGTTGGATCAGTTTCATCAATGGGAATTTCCACTGTCGCTTCATTAGGAGTTGCATTTCTAGTCTCTGGTTCCTCGTCTTTTCTGGGATCCAGGTCTTCAGGCGTTCCTTTGGGCAACTCCTTCGGGGTTGATCTCTCTAATTGCTATGTCGAGCCCCCCTTTGAGGGAGGCGAGGCATCTTTACTCTCGATGTTAAGTCCTTTCATCAACATTTTTAATTCGGCAACATAGCAGGCCCGTCCGGAAACTTGATCCCCTCTCATTACTCCAGTTCCAGCTTCAGTTGGGAACTTAAGCAATAAACACCAAGGGGCGATGCAAGCCCTGAACTCAGCAAGGGCAGGCCTCCCCAAAAATGCATTATAAGGCAAATCTACGTCCAACACTACGAACTGAAGCATCCGCACTCTTCGGCGTTCTCCTTGCCCCAAGGTTACGGGCAATTCTATGTACCCCATGGGAGCCGTTGACGCCCCGTTGAAGCCTCTGATCCAACTTTCACATGGCTTCAAATCTTCAGATTCAAGCTTCATCTGATCGAATGACTTTTTAAATAAAATATTAACAGAACTTCCGTTGTCTACTAATACCTTATGAACCAAGGCCGGCCCAATGGTGGTAGTAATGACCAACGGATCATCAGTGGGTGATTGGATCCCAGTATTATCTCTGCTGCGGAATACCACGTCGTCAAACATTGTCTTTTGTTGCTTTATGGGGGCGATATCTTCCAAATCATCACCTTCATTCACATCTACATGCTTGGCAGCATTTACATATTGATCCATTGCTCTAAAACTACGGATTGCCGGGTGGGGTCCACCCACTATGGAGTTGATAACAATTCCCTTGCCTTTCTGCTGCGCTGTAGGCTTGGGAGCGGATTGAATCTGTTTTGGAGCCTGCTCTCCTTGCCCCCGTCCCTCGGGGCAACCTTATATTCATCCAGTTTCCCTTCGCGCAGCAGCTTCTCAATCACGTCTCTCAAATGCCGACATTCATTGGTTGAATGCCCATGAGTTCCATGAAACAAACAAAACTTCCCAGTTGCCATTTCTTTCTCCGTCAAGTCGCGAGGTGGCGGTCTTTTATATTGCAAAACATTGTATGTATCCAGGTAAATGTTCTCCAGAGTGTCGTTCAACGGTGTATAATTCTCATAAGTCTGGAATCGGGGTCTTTTGTTAGGATCACTTCCCCTATTTCTATTTCTTCTGTTACCGTTCGCATTACGGTTATTTTTGTTGCCCCCGTTTCCAGAATTGTTGTTTCCACCCTTGTTTCCCACATTTACTTCAACTTTTCCGGAACTTTCCCCAGACTGCTTCACGGCAACGTTACTCTGAACATTTTCTTTTGAAGCCGCTTCAGATTTTCTCTTTCGGTTTGCCCTGGCCTCCTCTCGTCTTAAATAAATATCGGCCTTTTCATTGAATATCTCTCTCGTGGAGGGTGTCTTTCCAGAAAGGTAATCTCCAAACTCGGACTCAGGATCGACTCCTTCCTTTAATGCCATCAAGATGGTGGGCTCATACGGATCACTAACTTCAGTCACAGCTAAGTTAAAACGGTCAAGATATGACCTCAAAGACTCTCCTGGCGCCTGCTTAATTCTTGATAATTCAATAACACTTTTGGACTTTCGGGTATGGAGTCGGAACAGATTTATAAAACGTTCGCTCAATTCCCTATAATTCGATACCGAACGAGGGGGAAGTCGGGTAAACCATAACAGCGCCACATCTTCTAAATAGATCGGGAATGCCTTACACTTCACTGCATCAGGAGCAGCAGCAGCATTCATGAGCCACGAGTATCGCATCAAATGCTGTCCTGGATCAGTTCTCCCATTGTACTTGTCCATCTGTGGCAGGTTAAAACGCCGGGGAAACTGAAAGTCGAGGATGTCGTCAGTGAAAGGAGTACGGCTTCTCTCAATGCCATAATCTTCATTGGTATAGTTCCGGCTCTCGGACATAATCTGGCATACCATTGCCTATACATAAGCATTAGTTAGGGGCCGTTCAGGTTCCCTGGCCCTGGTATCTGGGTTCCTTCTGGGCTTTTGTTCAGGAGATGCCCTTCTTCTTTGAGCTGCTTCTGCTCTACTCCGTTCCCTACGCTCCCGGTCGATCTCGGGAGGAGGAGACTGGAGCCTTTGCCCCTGAGTGGGATCATTGTTTCCTAGTGCTCGTGCAACATCCTCGCGAGACCCCAAAGATCCGAATGTCAGCTGCTCCAAATTCTGAGGTCGTTCGAGCGGCCTTCGTTCACGGGGCCGCTCTTCCTCGGAAGAAGAAGACTGATCCACTGGTGTGTGACGAACCGGGGATGGGGTTATCTATCTACGGAGTTCGCTAATTTCCCTGCTCATGAGTCTCATATTTTCTTGCATCATGAGATTGGTGCGCTCGTGGATTTTCATAGCCTCCCTAGTACTCTCAAGCATGTCAAGTAGGCTCGAGAAATCTCCTTGAGTAATGGGCGCGGATGGATTGACCTGATCGTTGACCCTGGTGGCTGGAATCGGAGCATTTGTAGGGGCTCGAGTAGAGGTTCCAACATCACCAAGTGACGGGTCGGTTCGGAGATGGGATATCGGGTCGGGTCGGAGCTGGGAAGCCTGTTCGAGTCGGAGCTGGAAAGACAGGTCGGGTCGGTGTAGGGCAAGTTGCTCGGGTCGGTTCAGATTGGGGGAATGCACTGCTTCAGATTCTCCTACCCGGATCGGATCGAAGCTCTCCCCTGTAGGCGGTTCGGGTTTCCTGTATCGGTCCGTCCTGCTGCTGAGCTTTGCCCACGAGACCTTGTCACGACCGCATTTTGCTGATCTTCGCCAACTCCATTTCCTCGACTAGATTGAACTTCTTTGCCTTTTCCTTTGGCCATGGTTCTTCAACAATCAATTCAACAAATATCCAAGAGCGTCGAAACTTGAGGATTAACTTCTTTGAACTCAACGGTCCAAAAAGTAGAACGATAATCCCGAAAAACAGAGAATTCAGATGGTTCTCAGTGAAAGCACCAAAATGTTAGACCAAAAAGTGGTTCTAACACCCAAATTGACTAAAAGCAGAATGAAATAAGATCAAAAGTAAAATGAACACACAGAATTTATAGTGGTTCGACGAAGAAAAGCCTACGTCCACTTGTCAATCACTATTCTCAATGATATTGTTGCAATTACAATGAGATATTCACTCAATTTCTCTCACAACTCACATACATTCACTCAATTGTCTAAACACAAAGGTTAAAAGACGATTTGGATTATCCGGGAGTGCTGCAATTCGGGTTATGGAAGTGGTTGAACTCTCAAAGTGCCAAAAAGAAGCCCCTCTCAATTGTCTCCAGACAGGGTATTTATAGGTGAAAATTTGCTCAGAACCCGATCCGGATCAGAGCCACGTGTCATCCATCCCATCAGCCTCGGGTTCATATGGTTTTCTGTGTTGACAACGCATCAGAGCAGTGGACGTTGTGGGTAGGAACTGGTCATAGCCGCTCCGAATAACCAGGCGATCATGGGGGAGAGTGACGTGGAACATGGGTTCGGATCGGAGGAGTGTACAGGAGGGGTTCGGATCGGGGTACCCGATCCGATCCGGTTTTGTCTCAAGGCTAAGTCTTCGTCCACTTTCACCCTGTTCCGATCTGTCTTTGTAGCAGGTTGCCCTCCGCTCCAACTGGCAGTAGGTTGCTTTCCGATCCGAACAGCTGTGCCTCTCTGATTCCAACAGTAATAGCTCACCGATCCGAACAGCAAAACTTATCCGATCCGACCCGCTACATCGCTCCGATCCGATCCGCTATAATGCTCTTTAAGTTCTTCAATGTTTCACATCTCGACTTTGTGTTTCCCAGTTCACAAAGTGGGCTAACAGTTTGCGTTCTGATGTGTGTTGTTCTCAGAGAATCTGTGCTTTCCTTACCGGGGAAGTTGCGGGTCCTTACATTCACTACACCAAAACAGCAAATTTGGCACACCAGGATATTGAGATTTGATACGGTTGAAAACCGTATCAAATTTGATATAGCTAATAGCCGTATCAAATTTTATTTGCTACAGCTCAACCGATCCGCACCTCTCTCAATCCCTAAAATTTAACCGTAGATCTGTGAAGCTTTGGATCAGTTCATATAATACAGCCTTCACCCGTATCAAAATGGCATGATGTTTTTTCCTTCCCATTTTCATTTTTCGTCCCTCCCTTCCATGCTTTTTCATTTCAGCCAAAATAGAAAATTTTCCCTAAACCGAAAAAATGGTTTCCCTACCCTCTTCTCCAAATCAAAACCGCTTCCCCAAATCGCGTCTTCAAAATCGATTGCTTTGGCTCTAATCTCGGATGCTCCGATTTCTTTCAGTTCTCTGCTGCGCTTTTAAATGTATGATCTTCATCTTCAAGTTTACTATAAAAAATAGCTAAATTGATTACAATTTCACATTTATATGGAAGACAAGTATCGATTTGGATTAAACTGCTCAATATTCCTATTTTTGCTTAGCCTTTATTGCGAATAAGTTGGTTAGCTTCTATAATAGACAATTTCTTATATATGGATGATACTGTGGAAAGGTTAGATAGATTAGAATACGCTAAATGCTTGGTGGAAATTACCCTTGATCATGACTTGTTGAATGAATTCTCTATCCGAATGGTCGATGGTAGTGAGCATTTTGTCCAAGTTCAATATCTTTGGAAACCTGAAATATGCAAATTTTGTCGTGTTTTTGGTCATGTTCAGGACAACTGTGTTAAGTTTAGTAAGACGATGAATAATGGTGTTGAAAACGATAGAGATGTTGTAGTGGATAATCTTCCTTATAGCCAGACGAAGCCTGTTAATTTTAAAGTTGTAGATGCTGCTCAAACCAAAGTACCGTATGTCCCTGTTAGCAAGAGGGAGCAGGTCTGAAAAAAGTAGTGAACCATAAAAAGGGATTCAGTGAACAAAATTTTGGTACTAAACTGAAGGTGAGTGGTACTGATGTATTTGATAGTCAAGTGGATCCTTCTCTGTGTGTAGTCCTAAAGTTACAGTGGGTTTGATGGATACATTTCAGTGTCTAGATAATGTTTTGGATGGTACTATATGTGAAAGCCCCTTACTTTTTAAAGAAGGAAGGAATGTGGATGTGCTGGCAAAAGGAACAGGTGAGAAACTAGGGTACACTAACGCAAGGAAATGAACAAGCTAAGAAGGAAAGGGAGTTATGTGAAGAAAGTGGTGGAAATGACAAAAATTTGAATGATGCTAATGTTAATTCATGCTGTTCTGACAGTATGTTGGATGGCATCGCCGCTTTATTAATGGGAATGGTGCAACTGTTTCTGCTGAAACAACTAATGGCAATGTGGGAAGTGGTGGACTGAATGAACAACTTAGGGACGTTGTGCATGTATTTACTGACATGTAGGTATTCCTTTACAATAGTACTAGGTCATACAAGGCCTCATACTGAACTAATTTTTAGTAAAATTAAGGCTAGACTGACTTTGGATTTGGTTGACTTGGATCAAACGGTGCAGCAAAAAAGAACGATATTTACTTGGTTCTCTTACTTTAGCTCAAGCAAAATTTTAAACAATCAAATTACGTAGAGTTCCTTTGCAGAGGAGAAAATTCACCTTTGATTTTGAGTCGTTTTTTTTGTAGGTTACTTAGACATTACAGATGATGTTATTCTAATAAGATATCAATTAGTAATAATATTTTCATGACCAAAACTAGGAAGTATGTTTGATTTTTCATTGTATATCTATTCATTTTGGTTTTTGATTCATTTGATTTTAATTTACTGTCAAGTTTGATGCGTGTATACAATTTTTTATTAATTGCAACTATCATTTTCGTGTTCTATGCATCAAACTGATCTTTAATATTGTTTTATATTGGCACCATTTGCATGTGTGTCGTTTGAATAAACTAATTATTTAGTCTCGTAGGAAATATTTAAGCATGTACGTAGCTTTTATTTGTATATCTAAACAACATTTGTATAAAGTTGGCAGCACACCAAAGGATATGACATTGAATCTTCCATGAACTTTACAATGTCACTTGTCTAAAATAGTTTTATATAAGGTTGTACAAGCTATGGTGAGGCATAGTGTGAAAATTTCAGTTTCAGTTAGATGGAATGAACAAGCTATTAATGGAACTCTCACTGATCGTTCCTTTGATTGGTGGGTGTGTGTGTACATTGGAATGTGGCTAAATGCTTGACTTCCCCTGGCATCATCTTCTGCACATAGGAATCTGGCTGCCCGGCTAAGTCTCCATCTCCCACAATCAATGCTATCCACTCCAACACTTCCACTCCTGGTAATACCAAGGCCAAGAAAGCTATCAAACCAAACCACCACCGCTACAATCATATCCTTCCCTCAGCGGCTTATCAAGCACCTCCCACAATGTCACTTGATGAAGCTATCCATCAAATTCCAACGCCTACATCGCGCAATGCCTGCACGCTTTCTAAAGGCATTATTTCTCCTGCGTCCAATCCAACTTTCTCGAACCCTGTTACCAGCTCTTTTCATACTTATTGTTAATACATATATTTTTTTTCCTGCATTTGTAGTGTATAATTAAGCATATAGCTTGAATATCATACTTATTATGTCTATTAACATTTTATTTTGTATTTGGTATTGCAGTCAATGATGGGATGATTGTCAATCCTAAAGGTGGAATGAAAGGTAATGCATTTTTTCCCTATGTTTTCATATATTTTTATGGTATGTTACATTGTGGACTATTAATATAGGGATCCAAATATATCTTTATACTAAAGTTCTTGAGTTTTATTGATGATTTAATTTTTCATTTTTAGTTCATAATGATTCAGTGATGTTGATGAAAATCGATAATATTTTGTGAAAGATATCATGTTTTTGAGTCAAAAAAGGAATTTATTTGGTGATTACAAATATGGATGAGTTATTATTCCTCACAACTGTACATTCAGCTTCCTGGAGCATTGCAACCCAATTGAGCCCATATTCAGTGGAATTTGGGGGCATCCACCAAAGAGGATTTAGTTTCTACACGCATGCATCTATACGAGGTGAACTCGATCCTTCTTTGTGGTAAACTTATATATTCATGTCATTGTTTTGGCTGTTATTTGCGTTTGGAATTTGTCCCACCTTATTTAATTTTAGTGATACAAAATCCAAGATAATAAACCCTTTTCCTTCTCATTCTTGATCAGTAAAGCATGTGAGAACATTACATCAAGATTATTTTAATACCTATGTCATAGCAGTTTAATGCAAGCTCATCAAGTAACTAAAATGAAAAGCTTTGCAAGTATATGAACATTCAGCATGAACGAAACAAAATTTAAGTGTTTAACTTCTGTCCAAAAAATCAAATTACCGAAACATAACTGATCAGCAGTATTCGAATTAGTCAAACGCTGATAGTGTACATACACAGTCAATACTCAGAGTGAAGAAAGAAAAAAGAACAGATTCTATTTCATATGCTTGCTTGATCAACAAATAATACACAATTCTACTCAAAAATAATATTGTTTAGAGATTACTATGACACCACAATCAAAATTACCATTCTTATGGATCAAAATACACATATTTGCAGGACGCTCATGTTTTATACATCAAAAGAATCGCTAGCTAGGCTGGAAAACAATAAATAAACGTGACTGAAAATCAACCATTTCATTAAGCCTCAAAATGAGAAGCAGAGTTTGAGAGATCTAGAGTTATAGATCTCCACCTTTTTGTACGGACAAAAAAATCAGTTTAGAATTAAGATTGCAGCTGCGATTTACAAACCGGTAAACAACATTAAACTTCAGAATTTACCCTTTTTTTAAACATTATAAAAAAAATTAAAATCGATAATGAAAAGAACGTGGAGTGTAAGGACAGAAAAAATTGATTTTTTTCGTGAATCTCGATATTAGTTATCATCATTCGACACCAAGCAAAATTGAAGGACATAGCACATCTCCCTGTTATTCATACCTTCTCTTCAGTTAAAACGGAGCGATGGAATTAAACAATGAAATGAAGATATTCATGTTTGTACTGAATATTTTGTTGCTAGTGAACCTGGAAGCAGTAAACGGAGGTCCTGTGCCTATGACATTTTTATCCAATGCTTCAGCTTTAGGAGCAGGTACATAATACGCTTATCAGATTTTGTCTTTGTCATTTCCACAATATGTAAAAAACTTATCTTGGTAATTTTGCAGTTTGCTTAGATGGAAGCCTGCATGTTTATCATTTTTCTCCTGGATCTGGTTCGGGTATAAATAACTGGTTGGTTCATATGGAGGTATGAGACTCACACATAAAAATACAACCAACAGTATATGAATGTATATGTGTGAATTTGACAGTAATATTTACTTCCTGCATAATGGTTTTTTTACTTATTACCAGGGAGGAGGTTGGTGTCGCATAGTTGCAGAGTGTGTACATCGCCAAAGCACGTACAGAGGCTCCTCGACTTTGATGCCCAATGTTTCATTTTCTGGGATTTTGGGCGATAAGCAAAGTTCCAATCCTGGTATGCAAGTTAAAAACTAAAATGCTATAATTATATATAACATACCATTCATATTTTTGAAATAATGGTTACGTTTTGTGATTTTGATAGACTACAAACCTCTACTTCAGAGGAAATCGGGTTTGGGTGGCTATCATAAATGAACTAATGGAAAAGGGAGTGATAAATGCACAGACTGTACGTTTATTTTTAATTTGCACAACTTATGATTTTATTTACACCCTATAGAAGAACATACTGCAGAATTTGATCTTCCTTAAATTTAAAAATTGAAATGATCACAGGCTGTGCTCGCCGGAAAAATATTACTGCAGAATCAGATGCTGGTTACTTCCTTCATGCGTGAGTTCATATCGTGTACAAATTAAAACTTTGTACAAAGAATAGTTTTTTGCAAATAGTCTAAATTACAATTTCAAATTGCAGGAAAGATATTACTGGAGCAGAACGAATTTACAACTACTACTCTGCGGTTGTAGCTCTTCATGTAAGCGTGCTATCTTTTTTGTAGGGTTCGGCAAACAATCTTCCCTCTTCTTGCACTTCTGAATTCTCTTATCCGCACCTGGTATGCAATCATTCAAAATTCTATATACTAAAATTAAAAATATGGTATAACATATGTAACACATAAATATTCGACTCATGCAGTGTTTCCTCCCACAATATGTTGTTCAAGACTTGCTCCCTCCATTCTTTATATTAAATTCAGCATATGATTCATGGCAGGTAAACACAAATGTTTATGGTGTAATCTTTGTACCTTCTGCTACTTATACATGTCTATGTCTTATTGTATATAAAAGCGGAAAACCACCTATATTAAAATTGAATTCGATAACTATAACTAAACTTAGCAGAGTCCATGGAACTGAACGTCAGAACATTTGTGAATGTATTACCATTTCATTTGATCGATCCATGTTACTTGTAAGACTTGTAAGACCTTCCATATGTTTAACTAAAGCAGGAACTTGGAATGTAGAAATAAATACAATAATGAATGAATTCTCAATTTTTATGTGCAATTCAAAAGCACTGATATGAGTGAGTAGTTAAAAATCTTTATCTTAATTTTAGTGTTATGATTTAAACTTAAAGAAAATGATGGGGATAAAAGTAAACTAGTCCCAGTTTTTTAAGATAATAAGAGAATCTGTATAAAAGTAGGATAAAAGGAAATCATGGGGAAAAAATGGATTATAGGTTAAACAACGAGATTACTAGAATGAGCAAGAAAAATAGGGTATCCATCAACCATAATAATGGGGACGTAAATAGATTGGGCATGTGCAATAATGGAGATTCCAATAATTTGCTCACTATGGAATTGATTTCTATTCAGTGTTTTCAGAATTCAGAACTACATTCTTGATAGTAATTATGTGGTAAATTGATCTTCTTCTAGGAAACTGAGTTTGTAAACTCAGTTTGGAACTGAGTTTGTAAATTCAGTTTTGAACTGAGTTAAACTCAAGCATGATACCATGGCATTAGAACTTACATCTGTAAAGAGTGGGATTCAATAAATATCAGCATGTGCCTTATGGATATTTAATTAATGAAGAAGTTGATTTACAATTGGACATTCTATTTTGCATTACAGTTATTTTTAATGGGCAGGCAACAACAATTTGGTTGAAGTAGCAACAATTTGGTTGAAAAGCTTTTGATCAATGCTGTGAGCTGTATTTTTCATGTGTACATTGGTACATTTAAATACTTGGTAATGATACATTTAAATATTTGGCAATGATCAATGTTGTGAGCAAAACAATTTTGTTTAGACTGTCTATATGTATTGGTCAAGAATCATGTGTAATATATATTGTATGAATTTGCTGCCTATCATACTCTCTACTTTGCTGTAATGAAGCAGCTAATTGTATTTTTTTATTTTTTTATTTTAAATTTGATATGGCTCATGGCCGTATCTAATTTTCAAATAGATACGGACATGAGCCGTATCTCATTATCAATTAGGTACGGCCATGAGCCGTATCAATTTGAAAATCAGATACGGTCAAAGCCGTATCAATCCGTGAATTTGATACGGCTTTGGACCGTATCAAACGATGAATTTGATACGGTTTTAAGCCGTATCAATCTATAAATTTGATACGGGTTAAGCCCGTATTTGAGTAACAAAGACGCCATTTTTTGATATGGCCCAGAGCACTACCAAATCGATTTAGATACGGTCATGAGCACCGCCTAATTGACATTTCTAGTGTAGTGATTTGGTAATTGAGCTTTGGTTTACAAAGCTCGAGAACAAGGCACATTAGAACCAAACGAAAGAATTCATCAGAGATTGGACTAGTAATGTCCAATAAGAATAACTCGTTAGAGATGGGATCAGCAGTATCCTAGAACGAGTCAAAAGAGTGTATTTTTAAAATAAAAATGAAAACCAGTTTTGTTTTGAAAATTTAAACCATTTTATACGTATTTTAATATTTATTTTATATTTGAATTTGGACCATCCAATATATAAAGATTTTGCATATACGCCTTGCAAACGTGTATTCGAAGTTTTAATATACTGGATAGATATAGAATCACACTCTAGTCGCCCGGAGACAATTCTGATGATCGGTGCACCATCATCAGAGTTTGTGTTCGAGTTTCGAAAGTGAGATATCTATATATTTCCTTTAGACTGGTGTGAGAACCAAAACTAGATAGGTTTATTGTTGTGATTTGACATCAAAACATGATTTTCTGTATATATATCAAAATTATGAAATTGAAACATTAACCAACTAATTGACTGCTGATTATTTTGTTTGATTTTTGTTTGATTAATTTAAATTTTAAACCATTATGTGAATGTAAGGTATATGTAGCCAAATTGAACCAAATGTTAAACTGTATTGAAAATTGTTTGAAATTGCATGCATATACATGTGTATACATTGAACAGGTCATAGCAAGGTGGGTAGAGAAGAGGAATAAAATTTTTTGCCCGACAAATCGGTACATGTTTATTGTATTTCTTTGGTTGGTGATGATTTTATGAGCCGATTGGCTAGCCGCTTGACTTTTTCTTTTTCTTTTTATACCACCATTGGATTGGTGAGGGCCATCGGAGGCTATTTGAAATATCCCGATGCTCCCGGTGCAAAGGAGGTTATGGCGAATTTTTTCGAAAATTTAGGGTGTTAGCCAAATTTTTTGGAAAATTTGAATGTTCTTAGAAACTGAAAAGTTTAAGAACTTAAGCCGTAATGAAAATATTGAAAGTTGAGTTGATTATAAAACAACTTTCAGCTTCGTTCCTTTTCGAGGACGAAAAGATTTTAAGTGGGGGAGATTGTAACAACCCGGAAAATCTGAGCCAGTTTAAATTTTTTATTTTGGCGATTTTAATGAATTTTGAATATTTAAAATGAAATATTTTAAATAAAAACGACGGAAAATTTATTTTCAACGAAGTTACAACGAATATTTTTTTTTAATTATATAACGAGCCTGAAATGGCCCTGTAGTTCGAAAATTCGATTTCGAATTTCAAATGAATATACAGAATTTGTTTTAAGTTAAAATTGAACGAAACAAGAAATATTTAAATCTGTTTGATCATATCTTTCCAACGGATGTAAGAAACTGAGATTTCGATTTAAAGGTTGAAAGATATGTCCAGTTTAAAATTCAGAAAAGTCGCTGTGGAATTTATAAATATTTTAATATATATAAAGTCCCTTAGAAATGGAAATTTTGCAAACGACCTCGGTTTTCGACGAAACCACTTTTGTTGGATCCGGGATGTCAATTTATTGCTAAGATGAATTTTCCATAGTTTTCTGAATCAATATGTGAGCGTGGCGAAGCTAAAAGTGTTTTGACAGTTTCAATTAAATCGGGTCGACCAGAAAATGACCATATTTCAAACGGTCTTAGAATTTGACGAAATTGGTTTCATTAGGACCGTATCGTCAATACGAAGCTAGAGATATTTTTTCTGGAATTTTTCGGGTCCGTATGTGGCCCCGGTAATTTGAAATGTACGTTCGAATTGAATATATACTGATTTATATTTTAAATTTGACGAAAACTGATCGTAACAAGTGAATTGGGTCTCGAAACATATCCCATTGTGTTCGAAAAGGAGGTAATTAGCTAGGGGCGACAGTCGTTGGGTCTCGTTTGGAGTTCGAATACAAAGTCAACTTCTTTATGGAAAAATAATAATAAATTATTATATTAACTATATAAATTGGATGCCCCCTTTTTACTCTTCCTCCCTCCCTCGTATTCATCCAGATCAAAAAAAAAAAAACCCCGTCGATGTCAAGGCCGCCCACCACCGCGCTACCGGACGCCGCTGCCACCGCATGTACCTCGCCGCCACCTCCCCTTCGAGTCCTCCCTCCATCGCTTGCTCACGAGACCACCGACTCGCCCCCCCCTTTTCAAATTTCAAAACCGCCCCATCCTCCACCACCATTGAAGTCCACCGCCAGTTAGTAGGGGCCATCGCCGCGCCTGAGAGCGCCCTCTTTCCTTCCAGCGACGAGCCTCACACCCCTCCTTCCTTCAACGCCTCTCTCCTCTTCAAACTCGAGCCCTAGCCCTTCCTCCACCTAAAAAACCACCACCACCGCGTCGAGAATGTCATTCCCCCTCCTCCGACACGCTGTAAGATTTTTATCACTAAATTTTATTTTTATTTATTTAATGTGATTAAAAATCTGATTTTTAGTTTTGGGAAAATATAGGATTTTTAACATTGAAAAGGTATAAATTTTAGTTGTATAAAAAGGTGAACTTTATTTTATATAAGGCGAAGTAAAAATATAATCTTTATTATATATGTATATATATATAAAAATATAATATTTATTATATATATGTATATATATAAAAATATAATCTTTAATATATAAATAGCGAGATAAAAGTCGGATCTTTATGTATAGAATAGCGTTGTAAAAGTATGATTTATATATAAAGATTTGATTTTTAATCATGTGAAGGTTCGATGTTAAATTATAAAGAGAAGTGGTTTTTAATATATATATATATATAGTGTAATAAAAATATGATCTTTTAGATAAGAAATGGAATAAAATTGTGATTTTTGTATTATGAAATGTCGGATGAAAGAAGTGGTTTTTATATGTGAAAAGGTTATATTTTTATATAAGGAAAAGATATGATTTTTATTTAAATAACTTCATTATAAAAATGTGATTTTTATTTTAAAAGTAGCGGTATAAAAATTCGATTTTTATAAATATGAAGTGAAAATAAAAATTCGATCTTTATATATATAAAGTAGAAATATAAAAATATAATTTTTATATAGAATGAAGCGTCGAAAATGTATATGAAGAAGAAATAAAAATATGATTTTTATTTATTAGAATGAAGTGATAAAAATATAATTTTTATTATAAACAGCGGGAAAAGGACTGCATTGGAATTTCAAACAGATCCAGACGGTTTAGCAGTTCAAAAGAAAAGCACGACGGAGTGGAAACCTCGGTGAGAACTTCTCACTTGAAATTTTATTTCCTAGTTAGAAATATATACTAAGATGTAGACGGTGTTTAGTAGCACCCGACACCCTCGTCCACAGACCATGGACTTGTTTGTTTGGTTGTTTGGTGATTGATTAAAATATTTGTTGAAATTTTGTGGTGTGAATGATAAAATTGATTTGGTTGATATGTGTATGGCGTGGGCCATTATTAGACCGGGGATAAGGCTAGGCCTTGTCCCGTTTCTAGTATCGTGCCGTTATGCCGCCGAAATTTCCTAAAATATGTTAGAAAAATAAAAATATCATTTTTATTGTGAAGATGAACTGAATAGAAATTCATGTGTTGAAAGAAAATATTTTATCGTTAAAAATACAATTTTTAACGTGGAAGTGAATAAAATAAAATATTCATTTACAAACCAGACGGTTTGTTTATGTACACTGATTTGACTGATCTTGATTGGGAAGATAAATTTTATACGTCGCCCAACTGCACAAATAAAATCTGTGTTTGTTAATGTGAACCCCACATGGGTATTGGGATATACACTAGTCCCAATAATTAATTGTATGTCGATTGATAGGTTGACAGACAGTTGTGTTGTGCACTTTGGATGATGGTTGATTATTTATCGTTGCTGTTATATACATGTGTTGTATGGAATCCATATAATTAACATTATATGGTAACTGATTGGGTCTCATTCCAATTTAGAAAATAATTTAAATTCATGTGTTGAAAGAAATATATATTCATGTGTTGAAAAATATATAATACTCATGTGTTGACGGTACTCATTTGTTGAGATTAGTCATGTGTTGAAATAAAATTTACATATTCAGGTGTTGAATAAAAGAAAATTCATGTGTTGAGTGAAATATTTTAAATGATAAAATTTACATCTTTATCATATATGAAATTAGGAACTGACTGGAAACGACTTAAGATGAGTGGTTTCTTGGATATTGATCTGATGTTGGTTTCGGCCTTCGGGGTTAATATTTAGGGAATCGTTCTCTTACTAGTTTACGGTTAGAGTCTGATTAAGAATTAAACGATAAAAATCATAATTTTATAAAATATATTAAATAACAAAAATACTCTCATGTGTTGACGGTACTCATTTGTTGAGATTAGTCATGTGTTGAAATAAAATTTACATATCCATGTGTTGAAGAAAATATTCATTTGTTGAATATAATAACGATGTTATTGAAATATAAAGCCGTGTTGGTTAGATTTGCGCCATTTTGACGTGAACGTTATTTATATCGATTTTATTCGAATACTGAAGAAGAAGTGATTTCAAAATATAACGTTTTGAAAATATTATCATTATATATATATTGATTATATGGAATATTCAATTTTGATTTAAAATTGAATATGAATTTGAAATCGTTTTGAAAACGATTTACAAAATACGTTTAGAATTGAAATCGATGAAATATGTAATATATATATATATATATATATATATATATATATATTATATTAAATGGCCTGAATAGAACGCGCCTCGCCGCGGCAGTTCATGAATTTCGACCATTGACTTCGAATTGACGTTACGGGAGATCCGACCGTCGGATTATCCTGAAACTGGAACCGTTGGGTTCGTATCGAAAAGAGCTTTCCAATGAATATTAGGAATTTGAAATCTAACGGTTGGATTTAGAGATACGTTCAAATCAAATTTAGAAAAGGTCGATGTAAGTGCAGTTCGACGACCGTTATTGGAAATCGACTATACGGGCCTTGATAAAATTATTAAAAATATCTATAATTTGTGAAAAATCAAAATATATGAACTGGAAAGAACTGGGATGGAAAATTTCCTATTTGAATGGATAAAAATATATTTTTATCGATATGAAATAGTTATGAACTAGAATTAAAATCCAATATTTTTAAATAAATAAATTGGGTTTGAAGTGGTTTTAAAAATAATCAGAATTTGATATTGAATATAAGCCGATATATTTTCTATTCAGAGCCTTGTATTTAATATCAAATGAAATTTTGAGTTTGTCGTGAACCGTGTTTTAAATGACGTTGGTTCTTTAACCCAATTAAAGATTAAAACTAAGTGGAGTTTTAATGAATCTTTAATTAGATTGAAATGATCGAGAATGGAGTATCACCCGTTTTGCTCCAAAGCAATAGTTAAATCTTTAATTAGATTTGAACGTGAAATGGTAATTAGTTTTACCGATAACACCGTGGTGTTAGATATTGGGTATTACCAGTTTTGATCAATGGGATAAATAGGTTGGGATGGGGAAATAAAATAAATAATTACTTCGGTGTGGTTCGCTAATCCCAACTAGTTTGAAATGATATTCAAAGGAAGATTAAAGAATAAATTTCAAAGGAAATATCTTTGATAAAATTGATGGGAACCTTTCCCTAAGAATGTGAAATTTAGCAACTAACTGGAGATTAGCTGAGATGAATGGTTTCCTGGGTATTGATCTGATGTTGGTTTCGGCCTTCGGTTAATATTTGGGAAATTGTTCTCTTACTAATTTACGGTTAGTGACTGATGAATTGGAATGAGGCGTATGTTGTGTTTGTGTAACATTTGTTTATTATATACGTGGGTTATTCAGAAAGGCCGGGTTTATGCCCATTCTGAATAACCGATTCGGCAATAAGTCGAAGATGAAGGCGGTGATATGCGAGGAAAGTGCCTCCGGTTTCGTTCAGACCCAGAATGGACGTGTAAATGGACTGTGTCTCTGACATCGGATTTTATTCTGTGCAAATTGATCTTCGTTAAATATAAATCTGTTTGGCGGTGGAGAATTTATTCTCTTGCTTAACTCCCTTCTCTGAGACGTACGAGCTCAGAGGTTATATATCGATGGAAATCAGTCGCATGGAGTGAACTGCCTGTGTGGCATGCTAAGATGCAGTGATCAAGGCTTCTGTTGCAAAGCACAGTCTTGTGGTTGATGATCAAAGCACGACCTACGTGGCCTAGCTTTGTGTATAGCGTGGATTCGCGAGCCCTCACACCCCGGTATGAACCAAAAACGGGGGAACGGACTCAGGGGGAACATGCGTCTCTTTCTAGTTAGAGGTGGTGTCGGTGCTTAAACTGGCCGACATTTATATTCTTTTCACCTATGTGGTTGTTGTTGTTGTGAGGCGCCTCAGATATGGAGTCAATGGGCTCATTTACGCCCCCATAGGGCGGGGAGACGTATTATTCAGGGTTTTATTTAATCCACATCGAGTGGACCGGCCCTGAAGATCCAAAGGTCACTCGAGCTCTGACCTAAGGCTCGGGCTAGAGAGTCTCGAATCGGTAGAAGACTATCTTTTGCCTCGGTTCATAGATAGAAATCCAATTTCCAATACGTGACATTGCGGTTTTGATTGTATACCTATATATGGCGACATAGTGGTATGGGGCACTTATGCCGTCTATGATTGAAACTTATGATTAAAATTAATTTCTTTACTTATAGTAATATTAAAAGGTGAAATTTTGCGTATCAAAGCATTCTTTGGCTGTTATAAGGTAAAACCCTATCCTTCGGCTTGCGTTGCATTGTGTGATGGGACCTGGGTCTTATAACAGCTTCATTGTTCTTTATTTAGCATTGCGTTGTTTGTTTATGCACTGGCATTCTTGGGGTAAAAACCCGTTCCGTGTTATACGGCGTGGTCCCTTGATTTACCTAACTTTAAAAATCAAAATTTATAACCGTTTTAGTTCTCACACTAGTCACATGACTGACCTGGAGTTTATTGTTTTAACCTAAACTCTGGGTGCCCTTATTTTCCGCACGGGCAGCTAGTAGTTGGTTTTGCAGATTTATATTCACAGGACCTGGTTTATAGCTGAAGTGATATTCGGAAAGCTCTGTATCCGTGTATTTCTTTCAGTTATGCTTTGTATTATTTTTCCGCTGCAGTATTGTATTTAAATCTCTGATATTCTGTGTTGTATAATATTTGTTCATACTCTGTAATATTCTTGTATTCTGATGGAACTATTGTAATAAACAATGAAACGTTCTTCTGTTTGCATTCTGATGTGTGTTGTTCTTAGAGAATCCGTGCTTTCCTTACCGGGGAAGTTGCGGGTCCTTACACATCACGATTTTGATTCAAAAATCATTTGAAAATTTCAAAGTTCAAATTTTCAAAGCGGTTCTTTCCAAAGCAGTTTGAGGGATTTTTCAAATCATTTGAATTTTGTTTTCCAAAAACATCATTTTTCTCAAAACCAAGACCATGCTTATTTTCAGAAGAAAATTGGTTTTTCAACAACATATTTAAAGATTTTCTCCATCAGAAAATTTGCTCAAATTTTTTCCAAGTTGTTGAATTTCAGTTTTAAGATCACTGTTTTCTTTCATTAAATCTGAACAATGATTTTTAGTGATCTTGCACCTTTCAAAATCAGATTTCAAAACCAAATTTTCATCATTAAGCAATTTAATTTTTGTTTGGGACTCAGCGATCTCAAATTCAAAAAAAATCCGACTTTCAGATTCAAATTTCTTGAGTTTTTCAATCTCAATTTCTAGCTCATTTAGAATAGACTCAGTTTTCGACAAATTTTCTTTTTCAAAAATTTCAAGTTTGGAATTTTCAGACATCTTGAAATTATCCAATTCCTTTTACAAAAAATTGTTTTTAAAAATTAGTTTATTCTCGTTTTCTTTTAAAAACATGATTTCATTTTCAAGTCTTTTAAAATCTTCATTTTGATGAACTAAATCAGCTTTGAATTTGAAACAATTTTTGCAGTCGGAGTTTTCTAAATTTCTGACATTTTCAAGTTTTAATTCCAAAATGTTATTTTTTGTAATCAATTCAAGTTTTTCAGATTTCAGAGATTTATTTTTAGATTTGAGACTATCAACAGCTTTTGTTAATTCAGTACAAAAATGAACTAAATCTTCATATGAATAACCTCCTGTCTCATCATCTGTTAAGTCTTCATCGTCTGATTCATCCTTGGTAAATCCAGTCAAGCAAAATTCTAAACTTGAGTTGTCCTTGTGTTTCGTGCATACTTTGCATTGAGAGTTCTCCATATTTCCTGCGCAGTTAAACAACAGGAGACAAGTTTAAATTGATCAATACTAAGGAAAGAAAAAATAATGTTCATAGCACGACTATTGATAGCTTTACACTTTTTATCTGACAGATCTCCTCCATTAATAATAATATTCCAATATTTAATATGAACATATTTTAAATAAATTTTCATTTTTAATTTTTAATTTCCAATTTAAAAAATCTATTCCATTGAAAATAGGTGGAATGTTACTGGACTGACTCTCGATGGACTGACAACTAGGGTTACCCTTGACTCTAGAGTTAAAGAAAATACCCTCTCTGATACCACTTATTGGATCTAGATTAACCCTAAAGGGGGGGTGAATAGGGTTTATCACAAATTATCGCAGAGTTTAACAATTACAGGATATTAAATAATAATCAAATCACAGAATGCAGCAGAAATAAAAGTGCAGAAAGGAAATAACACACAGAGATACCCATCTTCGGCAAAACCCCGCCTACTGCTGCATTCCTAATGTAACGACCCGCATTCTACGCATCGAAGGATCGTAGAATATTTATTTCTTTTTGTTGGAAAGTCGTATGATCATGTACTCTTGGGGGACGACTAGTGGGGTCATTTCCCATGTTCATGATTTTTGTCGATTTTTAAATGACCGTTTTGCCCTTAGTTGATCTTGTTTTGACCATAACTTTTGACTGGAAAGGAATTTTGACCTGAAACCACTTCCATTGGATCCGGATGATGGTTTAAAATTCCGTAGAGTGGTCACATTAGCCAAACGGACTCACCGTTTGGGAGATATGGCTGAAACAAGTTTCAGATGGTGAAAAACAGCTTAATTGGGCTTAACCGGGTGATTAACAGCTAGACCCAAAGGGGAATTTCGGGATTAGGAGCTTGAAAGGGCTGTTAGGGTTTGGAGAATACCTATTTCTCATTATTCAGCCGTCACTATTCATTCCTCTTAACCTAGCCATGGCCTCCAACCTCTAAAACATTCCCAAATCACCTCTAATCACTTTTTAATCAAGTTTTGGCTTAATCAACATCAAATCAAGGAGTATTAGCACGAGAACCGAGGTAGAGCTGCTGTGTAAGATTGGGAACAGTGCCAAATCAGAGAATATTTCGGTTTTGGGGTTTTAGCTGTGGCAAAGGTGAGTGATTAGCATTGTTTTGACACTAATTACAGTTAATCAGGGTGATTAGTGATAATTAGTTAATCCTTACACTATTAAATTCTGGAAAAATATGTATAAATTCATAAATGCTATTTTAGACCTCTGTTAGAAATTTGGAATGGTTTGATTAAGTTTTGCTAATTATATCCTTAGATTTGCTTAAACATGGTTAAGGGAAAATATGGGGTTTTGGCTATGCTTGATCCATTTTAACCTATCATATTGATGTTTTGGTGTTTGTGGTTACTTCTATTTGTCGCTATGACTGTTTGGTATGACTTGTGATTGTTTAGAATAATTAGAATGGTAGAAAACGCCGTCGAATGGCGTAAAACAGCTCGCTGGACAAAGTGCAGGAATTCAGATCAGATGGGGGATTGAGGGCCGGATCGGATCGCCCTATGGGGTCGTGGAACCATATCACGAACCAAGCCATCTCCTCCGAACCGAACCATCCGTGTGAAGTCCACGAGCATCAACTGTGAACTGCCTCTCGTACCCGATACGAACCACTCGAGAGAAGGAGCCCGACCCGAACCGCCTGGAAGCTCGTGAATTGAAGGCCATGGAGGATCACAAGTTGGAGCACACTATCCGAGCCGACCCGCTCACACCACCCGACCCGATCCGCCTCTTGTGAGCATGAGCCACTCCGACCCGAACCGATGATGGAGACTGGACTTGGAGACCCGACCCGACCCGCTGGGGTGATTACGATCCGAACCGCCACGAGATGAAGGCCACGAACCGAACCGGAAGCTGAAGGTTGACCGAGCCGAACTGGTGATGCTTGACCGATCCGAAGTAAGTGAAGTAAACTGAAGAAGACCGATCCGGTGGTGACCAAAACCCGAGATGCAAAGGTAGTCCAAATGGAAGTTAGAGCTCAGGATCCAGTTGGGAACCAATGAGTTCACTTCATGAGTTGGGCTTTGCTGCGGGACGTGTGCAAAGGGGTTGTCGATGTCTGTAACTTTGTGTCACTATGTATGGGAGGTACGTGAACGGATTCAGGGACACTGTGGCCTAGGTACGACTAAAAGTGGTTAAAAACCAATGAAGTGGGGTCATTTGTAAAGGTTTAGTCATGACTCCATGGGGTAAGCTTGGTAGTAGCAGTATTCGTACAAGTCGAACTCCGTCACTACTTCGATGGGTCTAGTGATTGGCAGTGGTGGACATCGTATACTTTACGCACTGAGTGAGAGATGTGAGGATGGTTGCTATGCTTGATTGTTTGACATACACACCCCCACCCCCGTATTCTATACACCATGTGTTAGTGGCACCTTAGAGTATTGTACAGTATGTAGTGCTAACTCTTTGGTTGCAGGTCCAGGTTCAGGTATGGTTTAGTATACCTATTATTGTTCTGTTTAGCTGCTTATCGCTCATACCAGACTTATTGTCTGACCCAGAGTTCTATGTCTCTTCTTATTACTCTGGGTGCTCTCACGAGCAGAGTAGAGACAGGTTAGCTGGGTATGCCCGAGTAGCTGATCCGGAGATGAGCAGGAGGCTTCCAAGTATGATATATATATATATATACTATCCCTGTGTTGTTGATGGTCGCTGCTTTGGGCATTGGTAGCGTACCTTTTCCTTTTTGCTTTAGAGACAGTATTTTGGAAGTTGAAATAAGCTGTATTTTGGATTTCCGCTGCTATAATGTTTTAGTTTTCAGCTTATACACTGTCTCACCTGTTTTATGTCAAGATTATGTTATTATTATATTTTTTCCATGCACTATGAGACATTCTTCAGGTTCTATGTTAGTTCATTCTTTTTTTTTTTCTGGCGACCGTCCCGTGCTAGCTGGGCATGTGTACAACGCACTTTCGGAGAAAATGTCGGCTGGTGCGGGGCGGGCCGTCACATTTGGTATCAGAGCTCTAGGTTGCGTAGTTAACCTAGGGAAGTCATCAGGGAGAGTTAGTATACGTATATGAGAGCGCGTATTTGTGATTAATTTGGTTTTCAAAAACTATATATATATATACTACTAGTATAGATAAGAATAAGGTTGCACTGCACTGACACCACAAAGAAGATGGTTAATCGTTTTCTCTGTACAGATTGAACGATGAGCCGATATGCAAGAGGTACTGGTAGAGGAGCCAATAATGGGAATGCTGTTGAGATGAGGACGATGTTTACTGACCTCATGAGAGAGATGCTTAGAGAAGTTCGGAGAGCAGCTCCTAATGCTGTTAATGGTGGTGGTGCAGCGGTGCAGGCGCCTAGGGCCGATTTCGCCAAGCTCAACAAGGATTATACTAGTCTTGGTGGGAAGCCGTTTCATGGAACGGAGTCGGCTACAGATGTTCAGGACTGGTTGGATAGTTGTGAGTGTATCTTCAAAGACTTGGGTATCGAGGACGCAATGAAGAGAAGGCTAGCATCTCGTCAGCTGCAAGGGCGAGCTATGAATTGGTGGAATGCTATTAAGGCAGCTACTCCGGAGGATTAGTACATGGGATCAGTTTAAGGCTCGCTTTAGCGATATGTTTATCCTGGCTGCTCAGAAGTCAGAACTGTTTAGGAAGTTTCTGGAGCTTAAGCAGAATGGATGGGCAGTTTCAGGGTATGTTGCTAAGTTCGATACTTTATCGAAATATGGATTATCTTTGATTGATACTGCCGAGAAGAAGAACGAAAAGTTTATAACTGGTTTGGATGGATACTTGGGGGAAAGGCTGATTAACTACATCGATGAGACATTTGAATCGATTGTGGGGAAAGCTTTGAGATCAGAGAGCCTATACCCTAAGTCGAAGACTGAGGTTGCATCTGCAGTGGAGCCAAAGCCGCAAGCAAGCGGTGGAGGCAAGAATGGTTCTCAAAATAAGAGAAAGCAGAATCAGACCAACGATGGCCAGAAGAAAAAGAATAAGAAAGATGTTGAGTGCTTCAGCTGTGGTAAGAAGGGCCACTATGCCAAAGAGTGTCGGGCCAAGCCAGCGGATAGGAAGTGCTCTAACTGTGGCCAAGTCGGACATCAGAAGGATAAGTGTCCACAACCCTTGAAAGAGAAGCAGATTGTGAAAGCATATGCTATTAATGTTGTTCCTTCTTCGTCGAATGCCCCAACTGCGGCGGAGAAGGGAAAGAATGTCGTTATCCAAGGTATGCTTTCCGTTTATGATGTTCCAGTAAGAGTTTTGTTTGATACCGGAGCTTCCAGTTCCTTCATATCTAGTGACCTGGTAGATAGGTTGGGATTGGAACCCGAGATAGTCGATAGACCTTTAGTTGTGACGAACCCGATAGGTGGTTCGACTAGCCTTAGTATGATTTGCCGTAATGTGGTCTTATCGAGTCATGGATGCATGCTTGTTTGTGATTGCTTTGTTTTGGGCTTTACTGGGTTTGGCATTATTTTGGGAGTCGATTGGCTCCAAAGATACGGGGTGGTGGTAGACTGTGAGGGCTTTTTGGTGACAGTTAGAGCGGACGATGGGCGGAGGGTAGTGTTTGGTAGCCTGCCTAGTGATGGGGTGATGGCTAGTTTTCTAAATTCCCTCAACATCCCGCATGATGAGTTGTCAGGTTTGCCCGTGGTTGGCCAGTATCCGGACGACTTCGAGGAAGTGACCGGGCTTCCACCACACCGAGAGATTGAGTTCCGTATTGATTTAGTGAAAGATGCCAGACCTATAGTGATGCCACTGCGTCGTATGGCACCAAGAGAGCAGCGAGAGCTCGGGGTGCAAGTCAGCGATCTTTTGAAGAAGGGATTTATCAGAAGGAGTGTTTCTAAGTGGGGAGCACCACTTGTGTTTGCTACCAAGGTGGATGGTTCCCTTCGTTTGTGTGTGGACTACCGCGAGCTGAATAAGGTGACGAGGAAGAACAAGTATCCTCTACCGCGGATAGATGATTTGTTTGATCAGTTGAGTGGAGCGAGAGTGTTCTCCCAATTGGATCTCACGACAGGATTTCATCAGCTCAGAGTGGCAGCTGAGAGTATAGATAAAACAGCCTTTCGAACGCCATCTGGATTTTATGAGTGGTTGGTTATGCCATTTGGGCTGACCAATGCCCCGGCATATTTTGTGGATCTTATGAATAGAGTTTTCAGAGATCAGTTGAATAAGTTTGTTCTTGTGTTCGTGGATGATATTCTGGTTTACTTGAGGAACGAGGAAGAACACAAGAGACATTTGGAGACAGTGATGGAGGTGTTGAGGAAACACCAACTGAAAGCGAAGTTTTCTAAGTGTCACTTCTGGAGGAAAGAAGTGAGGTTCTTGGGCCATGTTGTTTCAGAGAATGGTATTGCCGTGGACCCTGCGAAGGTGGCTACGGTACAGGATTGGTCTACGCCCAAGAATGCAACAGACGTAAGAAGTTTCTTGGGATTAGCTGGATATTATCGTAAGTTTATCTAAGACCTCTCCAAGATAGCAACACCGTTGACTCAATTGACCAAGAAGAATCAGGCTTTCGTTTGGGATGAAAAATGCGAGGATGCATTCAAGAGTCTAAAGGAAAAGTTGACAAGTGCACCCGTGTTAGTCATTCCTAAGGGGAGTGAAGAGATGACGGTATATACAGATGCATGTGGTACCGGACTAGGTGCAGTATTGATGCAAGGTGGTAGGGTAGTAGCTTATGCTAGTCGGCAACTGAAACCGCACGAGAAAAGATATCCTACCCATGATTTGGAATTAGCAGCTATCGTATTCGCATTGAAGATGTGGATACATTATCTCTTGGGAGATAGATTCGAGTTGTTTACTGATCATAAGTCATTAAAGTATCTTTTCTCTCAAAAGGATTTAAATCTTTGTCAGCAGAGATGGTTAGAGTTCTTGGCTTCGTATGATTTTGACATCGCATATACACCAGGAAAGGGCAATGCAGTAGCTGATGCCTTGAGTAGAAGACATGCAATCTTAGGGGCTATGTTCCTTGATTGGAAGCAACTGGAGTATATCGCAGGGTATGATTTCAGACCAAAGTGCAAGTTGGATCCAGTAATGTTAGCAGGTTTGACGATCAGACCCACATTGATTGAGCGGATTGGTTCCGAGCAGAGGGACGATCCTAATCTACTGGAAATCATCTCCAAGTTAGAGATGGGTATAGATGAGGAGATGAGCAAGTATGGACTTAATCGAGATGGATGGCTTCGAAAGGATGGAAAGCTAGTTGTGCCAAACGTAGATGCATTGAGAGATGAAGTGCTTAGAGAATGTCATCACTCAAAGTTAACTATACATCCCAGTGGTAACAAGATGTATCGAGATATGAAGCAGACCTACTACTGGGAAGGAATGAAAAGAGACGTTGGGAAGTTTATATCCAAGTGCATGAATTGCCAGTTAGTTAAAGCTGAGCAAAAGAAGCCTAGTGGTTTGTTACAACCGTTGGAAATCCCAGAATGGAAATGGGAACAAGTTTCAATGGATTTTATCGATGGTTTACCGAGAGCTAGATCAGGCCATGATAGCATTTTGGTAATTGTGGATCGATTGACCAAGAGTGCAAGATTTATACCAGTTAAATCGACCAGAACTGCAGCTAAGTTAGCAGAACTGTATATGAAGTGGGTAGTGAGATTTCATGGAGTACCCAAAGGCATTGTGAGTGACCGAGACCCGAAATTTACTAGTGGGTTTTGGAAGAGCTTACGAGAGGCGTTAGGATCAAAATTACATCTCAGTACTGCGTATCATCCTCAAACCGACGGCCAGACCGAGAGGGTGAATCGAGTGCTAGAAGATCTTTTGCGAGCTTATGTATTGGATTTTGGTGGATCATGGGATGATCATTTACATCAAGTAGAGTTTGCCTATAATAATAGTTATCAATCCAGTATCGGTATGGCTCCATATGAAGCTTTGTACGGAAGACCATGCAACTCACCATCATGTTGGATAGAGACTGGTGAGAAGTTTGCGCTTGGACCAGACGTGATAACAGAAACTTCAAATAAGATTAAAGTCATTCAACAACGAATGAAGGCTGCCCAAGATAGGAAGAAGAGTATGCTGATAAGAGGAGAAGAGACTTGACATTCTCCGTTGGCGACTTGGTGTTTGTCAAGATTTCTTCACTAAAGAGCGTGATTCGATTTGGCAGGAAATGCAAGTTAGCACCAAGATTTGTTGGTCCATTCCCAGTTCTCGAGCAAGTCGGGAATTTGGCATATAGAGTTAACTTACCAGAGAAGATGGCGGGAGTTCACAACGTATTTCATGTTTCCCAGCTAAGGAAGTTCGTGCACGACCCAGATATGACTATTTCACCTGATCAGTTAGAGGACTTCGAAGTAGAACCTGAGGCGGTTGGGAACCGCAAGTCTATTCGTATTGTTGGGAATGATACGAAACAACTTCGAAGGAAGGCGGTGAAGCTAGTCAAGGTTCAGTGGGGCGAGAACAAGAATGACTGTACTTGGGAGACAGAGGAGAGCATTAGGAAGACGCATCCAGAACTCTTTGCCTGGTAAGATTTTCTTTGCGATTTAGTTATTCTGCATGCTAGGATAGGCTTGCTTTGTTGTTTTTCATGTTTGATTGTTTTTGAATGGTTCATAGGCATGTGGGGTACCTATGTTTGTTTTGGGGTTGAGGAATTTCGGGGACGAAATTTCTTGGGGGGGGGGGGGGGGGATGTAACGACCTGCGTTCTACGCATCGAAGGATCATAGAATATTTATTTCTTTTTGTTGGCAAGTCGTATGATCATGTAATCTTGGGGGACGACTGGTGGGGTCATTTCCCATGTTCATGATTTTTGTCGATTTTTAAATGACCGTTTTGCCCTTAGTTGATCTTGTTTTGACCATAACTTTTGAGTGGAAAGGAATTTTGACTTGAAACCACTTCCATTGGATCCGGATGATGGTTTACAATTCCGTAGAGTGGTCACATTAGCCAAACGGACTTACCGTTTGGGAGATATGGCTAAAACAATTTTCAGATGGTGAAAAACAGCTTAATTGGGCTTAACCGGGTGATTAACAGCTAAGCCCAAAGGGGAATTTCGGGATTAGGAGCTTGAAAGGGCTGTTAGGGTTTGAAGAATACCTTTTTCTCATTTTTCAGCCGTCACTATTCATTCCTCTTAACCTAGTTATGGCCTCCAACCTCTAAAACATTCCCGAATCACCTCTAATCACTTTTTAATCAAGTTTTGGCTTAATCTACATCAAATCAAGGAGTATTAGCACGAGAACCGAGGTAGAGCTGCTGTGTAAGATTGGGAACAGTGCCAAATTAGAGAATATTTCGGTTTTGGGGTTTTAGCTGTGGCAAAGGTGAGTGATTAGCATTGTTTTGACACTAATTACAGTTAATCAGGGTGATTAGTGATAATTAGTGAATCCTTACACTATTAAATTCTGGAAAAATATGTATAAATTCATAAATGCTATTTTAGACCTCTGTTATAAATTTGGAGTGGTTTGATTAAGTTTTGCTAATTATATCCTTAGATTTGCTTAAACATGGTTAAGGGAAAATATGGGGTTTTGGCTATGCCTGATCCATTTTAACCTATCATATTGATGTTTTGGTGTTTGTGGTTACTTCTATTTGTTGCTATGACTGTTTGGTATGACTTGTGATTGTTTAGAATAATTAGAATGGTCGAAAACGCCGTCGAATGGCGTAAAACAGCTCGCTGGACAAAGTGCAGGAATTCGGATCGGATGGGGGATTGAGGGCCGGATCGGTTCGCCCTATGGGGTCGTGGAACCACATCACGAACCAAGCCATCTCCTCCGAACCAAACCATCCGTGTGAAGTCCACAAGCATCAACTGTGAACTGCCTCTCGTACCCGATACGAACCACTCGAGAGAAGGAGCCCGACCCGAACCGCTTGGAAGCTCGTGAACTGAAGGCCATGGAGGATCACAAGTTGGAGCACACTATCTGAACCGACCCGCTCACACCACCCGACCCGATCTGCCTCTCGTGAGCATGAGCCACTCCGACCCGAACTGATGATGGAGACCTGACCCGACCCGCTGGGGTGATGACGATCCGAACCGCCACGAGATGCAGGCCACGAACCGAACCGGAAGCTGAAGGTTGACCGAGCCGAACTGGTGATGCTTGACCGATCCGAAGTAAGTGAAGTGAAGTGAAGAAGACCGATCCGGTGGTGACCAAAACCCGAGATGCAAAGTTAGTCCAAATGGAAGTTAGAGCTCAGGATCCAGTTGGGAACCAATGAGTTCATTTCATGAGTTGGGCTTTGCTGCGGGACGTGTGCAAAGGGGTTGCCGATGTCTGTAACTTTGTGTCACTATTTATGGGAGGTACGTGAACAGATTCAAGGCCACATTGGCCTAGGTACGGCTAAAAGTGGCTAAAGACCAATGAAGTGGGGTCATTTGTAAAGGTTTAGTCATGACTCCATGGGGTAAGCTTGGTAGTAGCAGTAGTCGTACAAGTCGAACTCCGTCACTACTTCGATGGGTCTAGTGATTGGCAGTGGTGGACATCGTATACTTTACGCACTGAGTGAGAGATGTGAGGATGGTTGCTATGCTTGATTGTTTGACATACATACCCCCACCCCCGTATTCTATACACCTTGTGTTAGTGGCACCTTAGAGTATTGTACAGTATGTAGTGCTAACTCTTTGGTTGCAGGTCCAGGTTCAGGTATGGTTTAGTATACCTGTTGTTGTTCTGTTTAGCTGCTTATCGCTCATACCAGACTTATTGTCTGACCCAGAGTTTTATGTCTCTTCTTATTACTCTGGGTGCTCTCACGAGCAGACTAGAGACAGGTTAGCTGGGTATGCGCGAGTAGCTGATCCGAAGACGAGCAGGAGGCTTTCACGTATGATATATATATATATATATATATATATATATATATATATATATATACTATCCCTGTGTTGTTGATGGTCGCTGCTTTGGGCATTGGTAGCGTACCTTTTCCTTTTTGCTTTAGAGACAATATTTTGGAAGTTGTAATAAGCCGTATTTTGGATTTCCGCTGCTATGATGTTTTAGTTTTCAGCTTATACACTGTCTCACCTGTTTTATGTCAAGATTATGTTATTATTATATTTTTTCCATGCGTTGTGAGACATTTTTCAGGTTCTGTGTTAGTTCATTCTTTTCTTTTCTTTTTTCTTCTGGCGACCGTCCCGTGCTAGCTGGGCTTGTGTACAGCGCACTTTCGGAGAAAATGTCGGCTGGTGCGGGGCGGGCCGTCACACCTAAGGTATCTCTAGGTATAAGAACATATTCTGCATATAAGACCATGTACACTCGCGAACCCCTCGCTCCTATTCTAATCCTACGCTCAAAACCCTAGACTGACCGATATCCCCTCGACCAGATTTTCCCGTATTACAAACCCGTAACACGTAAACCCTGGATTTTACACACTCTAGCAACTGTCAGTTAACCCCTAACTGAAACCCCTAGATTTTGCAGACCTAGAAACTATTCAGACGGTTTACAAAAGAATTAAAAAATAATACAAAATAAAAACAAAAACCCTAGATTAAAAATGAAACTTAAATCTCCTTTATTACTTTAGGCTTGGCTAAGCCAAAATGAAAGTGTGTCGGCCCATTTATTTGTGTTCACTGTTATTCTTGAAATCATTCTCTCTTCAAAAATGGTGGCTGGAGAAATTTGCTAGGGTTTCACCGAATCTTCCCCCAAATCAAATCGACTTCGAATGATGGATAGAAGGTTCTCTGAAGCTTGAACTCATGTTGCTCCTTTCACTACAACAAAATGACCCTATTACAACGGTGGAACACCATTGTAATATACATTTTACAACGGTGGGCTAACCGTCGTGTATTAAGAAGTTGTAATAGACTAAAATCTTTTACAACTATTTTGCACCGTTGCAACACCGTTGTAATATGTATATTTTACAACTTTTTCCACCGTTGTAATAATTTTTATTACAACAGTTATGCACCGTTGTAATAATATCTACTACAACTGTTATGCATCGTTGTGATTGACAGTTGTGTTTTAAAAAAAAATAGACATTTTTTGTAATTGAAATGAACAATACACTAAATATAGCGATACTCCATAAGCAAAACAAATATTACAGTTATTTGCGAACTAATTTATTTAAATACTCAAATTTTCAACATTACAAACAATAATTTTTAGAAAATATTTCGCGTATTATTACATGATCATACACCAACTTGCGTTCTTGACATCAAACAACAGTGACATAGAAAAAACACTTCCAAACAAACAGGCCTGGAAACATGACATGAGAGACTCACTTGCAACACCATTAAGTTGAGTTCCTTGACTTGCAACTAAGAGCAAGCGCACAGATGTGTAGTATGCAGGTCGAACACAGGGAGGCAAATTAAATCAAATTATTTAGATAATTTCTTGGGCGAGTTTGAAAAGACTTGGAGTTGGGTTGAAAAACAATAAAAATTGAAACTGTAATTTGATTCAGAACAAATCTAATTGAACCGACGATCAAATCACAATTTTCGATTGAAAAATAAATAAAACTATGAATCAGATCTGAATCTAATCAAATCCAATTTAACCTAGGAAAGCAATAACAAAACAGAGATTAAAATTGCAGAAATTAACAAACAGAAAATAGAATTAGGATTACCGCTGAATCTAAACAGACGGTCGATCACTAATGAAAAGAACTGCAAAATACAACTAGTACCCTACCAAACCTAATTGTGTAGATGGCACTAGTTGCTAAGAAAATAAAAATACAGAAAAATAAAAGAGAACCAGAAACTTTATTAATGGAGAAGAAGAGGAAATAGGATGGTGTTACAATGGGTATACATGTGCTTTTATAGATGAATTGGAAATCCTAATCCTCTAATGGGCCTTCTCATCAAAGATTCTGGTTCAATAGCATATCTCAAAAGATATTTTCCACCAATCCCTTCCAAATTGACTAATGTGAACACAAACAGCCTCCAATGATATCTTTAGAGATCTTTTATACCAATCTTCTTCTAATGTGAACACATCTAACCTCCAATGAAAGCTCTTATGCAATTCTTCAAGTAAATGATATCTATTCTTCACTTTTAAGGCTGAATGAGGTCTGGACAACATTTCTATAAAAACAACAAAATTATACCCAACGTAATAATTATTTATATGCAAAAAGATAAAATATAGGTGCATAAATTAACATATTTCTATGCTGATCAAATACCCCCACACTTATCTTTTACTCGTCCTTGAATAAAACAAAAATTAAAAACTAACTAGATAGGTCACACTTTCGTAGGAAACACGATTGCATTGAGCGTATGCAACATGCCGTTAAACCTCGAGGTGTCCCTAGTAGGACGAGTGGTGTCTCGTGAGGGGTTTCAGCGGTTACTACCCAAAAACTCCAAATGCAATATGATATGGTTCTGATGCAACTACATGAATGCAATGGACATATGCAAATAAAAACAAAAAATGAAAACACGACTTGTTTCAGGAAAGTGGTACATCAAATTAAGTTAACAATTTCTAATCAGTTGATTGTATTTTAGATACCTCAACTTGTCACAAATTTTCAACATAATTCAAGTTTTCAAATGTTAAATTCCAGTTTGGCCAGTTAGTTCGGTCGATAACATAGTGCAACCGTGAAATAAATTCTTAGTTTGCTTGGCACAGTTTGTAAAGTGGTATTCTAATTTCCTTTTGTATGGCTAGTCAAATCAATAAAGTCAAGAAATGTTTGGGCATCATCGCTTATTCTCTATCTCTATAAAAGTTAAAATTTATGATTAATTACATACACCAAACGTAAAAGACCAATGTATACCACCCATACACTGCCTTGCGGACTGATGGAGAGTTGGGACAGAGCTTGGCGGATTGTGCGGACCGACGTTGACTTTGTCAACAACATGTCGGTAATCCTTAGGTGTCCAACTCATAAAATGAGACCAAGATATTCCAACGCTGACTTTGTCAACAACAAGTCGGATAGAGCTTGGCGGGTTTGCACACCAACGCTAGATATACAAGCAATGTTGGATACCCTTGGATTACTATTATTATTATTGAAAATATAAGCACAAAAGAGAGTTACGTGAATTCAGCTTAACACAACTTAGTTTTAAAGATTTGAAAAGCCAATATAAGTATTTTAAGTCCTCCACTTATTTAAACAAAGACTACAATATAGAATAGATTTCATGGCCATCACCTAAGAATCTCCCTATGTACCGGTTACACTATTATCCCTCAAAATTAAAATTTTCATTATATTTCTTATTTGATCTTAGTTGAGAGAAAAAATACTATCAACTGATTAATAATCCTTAACTTATTTTGCTGTATCAATCTAAAATGGGTCGTATTAAAAAAAATTATGGTATGTTACTACGATCTAAAATGTATGATGGTCCTATCTAAATGCATGAAAATGAAAAATAAAATAAAAATAAAAATAAAAAGGATGAAATGCAGACTCCCCCCACACTAGATCTAAACAGTGTCCACACTGTAATTTTTTTCTATATTTGAAAGATAGTACCCAAAGGTTTATCAAATGCAGAATGATTTGTAAAATGAAATGCAATTTAGCAACTATCTGCGTATGAAAATCATATGCAAGATGAAATCTATGAAGATGATGAATGGTTTGTGAAGAATGAAATTTCCTTTTCCCCCACACTTGCCTATATCGAAAACGATGGATGATGATTTCTTGTTTGATTTGTGAGGTACCCTAGGCATATCAATGAATTCTAAAATCCTTCCAACAAAATTTTGATCGTGCCAATTATTTGTATCATTCAACTGAAGATTATCATAATCCCATAAATTTGAGTTTTCAATCACAATTTCTTTTGATGATATGGAATTATGATTATCTTTGAGACTTCCCAAATATTCATTTTTGCCGTTTAAAAGCTTAAGTTCATCTTCAAATAATTCTTCAAAAGACATAGTGGTCACATCTATCGAAGAAAGTGAAGTTTTCTGAGGAGATAAATCAGACGTGTCATCTAAAACTGTTTCTATTATGTCGACTTCTCCTATTTTGATTTCTTTGGGTTGATGAAAAATATTCAGTTTGATGGTTAAGTGCCCAAATGTAGTCGAAGTAGGACGGACCTACAATTGATGATGGCATTCGAGGTAGCTAAGAATGGACGACCCAATATCAATGGAATCTGATTATTTGGATTCGAAACAGGCTCGGTTTCAAGAACTATGAAGTCAACCGGGAAATAAAATTGTTCAATTTGAATCAAGACATCTTCAACAATGCCTAAGGGTTTTTTAAAAGATCGATCATCCAGTTGAAGTGCGATACTTGTAGGTTTCAATTCTCCTAGTCCAAGTTGACGATAAACAGTGTAGGGAAGAAGGTTGACACTTGCACCAAGATGAAGTAAGGCGTGATTGAGTATTTCCTATTTTACAACCGATTGTAGGGCAACCGGGATCCTTATACTTGATTAGTGAAGGATTCGAGAAAATAGAGCTAGTATTTGCTATCAAGAAGGCAGTTTTGGGAATGTTGGTGGCTCATTTTTGGGTGCATAGCTCCTTGAGACACTTGGCGTATTGCGGAATTTGTTGGATAGTGTCTAAGAGTGGAATATTGTCATGAACTTGTTTGAAGATTTCAAGAATTTTTTCGAAATTCGCATACTTCTTCTGATTATTAAGTCTATGAGGGTATGGAGCTACTGGTTTATAGACTCTTTCAGACTTTTGATCATTTGAAGAAGAAGGTTTCGATATAGGAAGTGAAAGAGCCACGGGTGTAGAAGATGGTTTGTTGGGATTGCCAACATTAGGGGAAGACATGTTGTCGGGGTTGCCGACATTAGAAGAAGATATGTTGGGATTGCTGTAATTAGAAGAGGAGATGTTGGGATTGCTAACATTCGGTGGATGTTTAGAAAGTTCAGAATAGTAGGCACTAGTAGTCATTGGATGAGTGTCAAGGATTTCGATTGGGGTTGAAATCGAATGATTGTCGGGATTGCCGACACTGTTGTCAACCATTTTTCCTGATCTGAGGGTGATGACTGAGTTATTCGAATTAATGTTTTTGTCCTTACAAGAGTTCACGGTACGATAATTATATTTTGGATTCTCCTCGGGTTGACTAGGAAAATTTTCATTCTCATCATTATTTTTTCTTGGTTCCTTTATCATATTCATCATTTGTTCCATTCGTTTCTCTAAACGCACAATTTCTGGTAACGATTGAGAAGATGAAGTAGATTGAAAGTTAGAATGTCTATATGGTTCACTCGAAGGCTCGGATTGAGGTGAAACTTGAGAAGTTTGAGGACCGAAAGAAAATGGAGCTTGGTGATTCGAATTCGATATCATGTGAGATGGATTTGCGACATTATTTGGATTAGACCATGAGGAATTTAAATGATTTCTCCAACCAGGGTCAGATGTGAATGAGTAAAGACCATTTTGAGCTATGACATTGACTTGGTCTTGAAGGTAATATTGGGGTAGTCCATTGAATTGAGGAGTTTGAGTCTCTAAGGGAGTATGAATTGTATCCATGACATGCACTCCTCTAGTGTAAGCACGGATGGGAACACGAATGGACTCCCATTGCATGTCCTTTTCAGAATAATCCTCTAAGAATTTCCAAGCTTCATTGGCCATTTTAGACATAAAATCTCCCCCACACATTGATTCTAGTTGAGTTCTAGCCTGATAGTTTAGACCTTCATATACAATTTGACATAAGTGATCTTTTATGATTCCATGATGAGGACAACTATACAGTAATTGGTTGAACCTATCAAAGTATTTTGAAAAAGTTTCCCCCTCATTTTGAGAAAATTGATGTATTTCAGTTCGAATTTTCAGAGTTTTGTAAAAGGGGAAAAACTTTTTCAGGAATACAGTGACGAATTTATCCCAACTTCTTATTGATTGTTTGGGAAGAGAATTTAGCCATCTTTTAGCGCTTTCAAGCAGTGCAAATGGAATTAGCCTTAGCCTGATTGATTCATTAGATAATTGTTGCATTTGAGTTGTGGATGAATACAATTCAAATTCACTTAAAAATTCATAAGAATTTTCAGAACTAGTGAATTTTGTACCCCTTGAATGAAAGAATGTTTAAGCTCAAAATTTCCGTAAGCTGGTGGAAACACGATGACAGAGGGTTGAACGGTTCTATTCGGATAACATCATTCTCGAAGAGATAAGGGTCTATTCATTTCCAAATTGAGATTTTGAAAGTTTTGATTAAATTGGTTTAGGTTCATATCATTTGGAAAGCTTTGGTTTACCCAAGATTTCCTAGGAGAATTGTGGTGGCTAACAAAGTTTTCACTCATCGTTATCAAATATAAACAAAGAAAATCTGAGATTCGAGGTTGACAAAATGAGCTTCAATTCAAAATAAATAACGTACACTAGTATATCTTATTAATTGATAATCTCGATTTAAAGGTGGCAGAGGGTCTTATGGCCGTTCACGTATAGTATAAATACTAAGGGATACGACCAATGTTTTACGGGTAGTATGCAACCTCTTTTGCTAGAAGTTTAATAAATTGAACTAATATATATCCGCGATCAAACCGTTGAGAAAATCAATTTCATGAAATACACTCTTGTAGTTAAATAATTTGAAATAACTAATCAGATTTTACTGTCGAAAAACGATGAAAGTGATGATTTTAATTATCGAAATTCGCTCCTCACCAGATAGATTCAGAAATTTCAACAACACAGAAAAGTCACAGAATAATAAAAAATTGTACAAGCAAGCCGCTGCCCCTACAGGAGATTTTTACAAACAATTTCTATATTTTCAAAGCAGCTTCAGCACCTGTAGTGTTTAGAAAAATATTAACGTGGGGTATGGTTGTCCGTCCAGAAATTTTTTATAGCACTGATAATTCAATCAACCGTTTTGCAATCGCCTCACTTCTGACTTCTTGTTTGTTTGCTTGAACTCTGTCCCTTCACTTTGGCTTTTGATTTGTTTTTGGAGATTTCACTTCATCTTTTTTTTCTTTTGAAAGAAAACTTTGAGATTGAGAGGAAAAAAAATTAAAAAGGAGAAAAACAAAAACAAAAGGTAGAACTAACAACAAGCCCGGGTTACCAAAACCAAAACCACGCCTATGAGCTCAGCACAAAGTAAGCGACGCACCTTTTTTTTAATAAATCATACAAAACTCACGCCCCTTTTTAACTTTCAAGAAACAATCACCACCACACAAATATAATAATACCCCAAGACAAACGCAAGCCTCCTCTTTGTTTTAGAAACAAATCGCATTACCAAAAGAAAAAATCGGGGCGAGATTCATGGCAATTGCCCAAAATAAATCATGAAACAAAATCTTTCCTTTCCTTTATTTCTTCTTTCGAAATGGATTTGATTTGGGTCTCGCATTTGGTTGTGACGATGGTTATTGTGGGTTGATTGTTTGTTGATGGGTTGCAATGATATAGCGTTGAGGAGGGAGTTGAAGGGAGGAAGGCGGACTGGTCTGGGTGTGCGTGATGAAGGGTGGGATCTCCAAACGGCGTTCGAATTCGGTGGTGGTTTTTGTGAAAAGGGGGGTACGGAATTATCTGGGAGGGGTGTATTGCTGTTTAGTTTGGGTTCAAGACTTCGAGATTTGGAGGTGGTCTGATGATCGGAGAAGGTATGGTTGGCGTGATGAAGATTATGTAGTGGCAGAGGGTTGCGTTGGTGAACTGTTAGATGAGGAAGGATCTGGTGTGATCGGTGATGGTCAGGATGGCCCTGCGTGATGATGATTGAATGCAAGGAGGGTTTGGTGCTTGTTGAGGCAGGAAGGAGTTTGGTATGGCAGGAGGGTACGTGACAGGGTGCTGAAACTGTTGCAGGATGATGGTTGTGTGGTAGCAGGTGGTGAGTTTGGACGTGAAGTGTATGGTTTGATGCGTGTAGATTAGAAGAAAGGCTTGTTCGTGACTGGAAGAGAAGTGGCACAGGTTTTTCAAGGATGATGAGGTTGTCTTGTGGTATGGACAACGTTCAGTGATGTCTAGTTTTGGGTGGATGGTGAAATTGTGGTAGTGTTCGACAGTTGTAAAAGTGGCGATGAAGATGAGAGGTGATCGGATTTGGGCAATATGGCAATATCAAGGCAGAGAATATTACAGAAGAAAAAGAACAGTATAAGGAAAGAATTTTTATTTTTTTTATTTTTTAAAAACTTGTAGAAATCAGAAAAGGAAGATGCAGAGAAGGTGGGAAGAAATAAATAAAAGATGGCAGTCTCTTTTTTTTTCTTATTTGAAAGATTACGGCATCATTGAACAACACCAAATCTATTCAATCAAGAATTATTTTTTCTACATATACAAGAAAAACAAAAGGAAAATATAAACAAAAACTAACACGAATCAGAAATTAAATAAATAATAAAATTTAATTGTTACCTCCCCGGCAACGGCGCCAAAAACTTGATCGTTACTTTTCTATGAACTAGAAAAGCACGAAATTTTAAAATAAATTCTGCAAGCACACAGATGTGTAGTATGCAGGTCGAACACAGGGAGGCAAATTAAATCAAATTATTTAGATAATTTCTTGGGCGAGTTAGAAAAGACTTGGAGTTGGGTTGAAAAACAATAAAAATTGAAACTGTAATTTGATTCAGAACAAATCTAATTGAACCGATGATCAAATCACAATTTTCAATTGAAAAACAAATAAAACTATGAATCAGATCTGAATCTAATCAAATCCAATTTAACCTAGGAAAGCAATAACAAAACAGAGATTAAAATTGCAAAAATTAACAAACAGAAAATAGAATTAGGATTACTGCTGAATCTAAACAGACGGTCAATCACTAGTGAAAAGAACTGCAAAATACAACTAGTACCCTACCAAACCTAATTGTGTAGATGGCACTAGTTGCTAAGAAAATAAAAATATAGAAAAATAAAAGAGAACTAGAAACTTTATTAATGGAGAAGAAGAGAAAATAGGATGGTGTTACAATGGGTATACATGTGCTTTTATAGATGAATTGGAAATCCTAATCCTCTAATGGGCCTTCTCATCAAAGATTCTGGTCCAATAGCATATCTCAAAAGATATTTTCTACCAATCCCTTCCAAATTGACTAATGTGAACACAAACAACCTCCAATGACATCTTTAGAGATCTTTTATACCAATCTTCTTCTAATGTGAACACATCTAACCTCCAATGAAAGCTCTTATGCAATTCTTCAAGTAAATGACATCTATTCTTCACTTTTAAGGTTGAATGAGGTCTGGACAACATTTCTATAAAAACAACAAAATAATACCCAAGTAACCCAACGTAATAATTATTTATATGCAAAAAGATAAAATATAGGTGCATAAATTAACATATTTCTATGCTGATCAACGAGCTAAGATTGGTGGTTTCCTGGGTATTGGTCTGATGTTGGTTTCGGCCTTCGGGGTTAATACTTAGGAAATCGTTCTCTTTCTAATTTACGGTTGGAGTCTGATTAAGATTTAAACGATAAAATTTACATTTTAAGTGATTTTACTTTAAACGTATCAAGCATTCTTTGGCTTTTATAAGGTAAAACCCCTAACCCAATCTTCCCAAGGGCGTTCAAATACCGGCTTGGTTCTGTAGATATCTTTAGGCTACGACACCTACTGAAGGCCAAGGAGATGCCCCTCCCCATATGCAGTCGTTGTTCCCCCACCTCCGCGAGTAGATAATTTCTATAAGATATGCAAGGACTTATGTGCTATGGGAGGAAAACCATTCCGTGGAACGAAAAGCATTGCTGAAGCACAAAACTGTTAACGAGAGACAAAGAACTTGTTTGGACTTTTTGAGGTCGGCGACCGAAGAAAAATAAAACTGGCTGCATGGCAACTTAAAGATGAGGCTTCCTGCCGGTGGGAAGTAACGCAAGCTGGACAACCAGTGGTAACTTGAGAGGACTTTAGGTAAAAGTTTGAGATGAAATTCTTATCTCAAGTAGAAGAGGGACTCCAAATGGAAAGGTTCTTGGCTTTGAAGCAATGAGACATGCCGATTAAGGAGTATGTGTATAAGTTTAACCAATTAGCGAGGTTTGGACTAGAGTTGGTGAATACGCCCTACAAGAAGGCACTCAGTCTTTTGAGAGGGTTGAATGAACCTCTCCAAGGACTTGCTTTGTCTCACATACCGATGGGGGAAACTTTTGAAAGGCTGGTTGATATGGCGCTTATGCAAGAAGATGGCAAAGGAGAAAAGAAAGAGACCAAGACCGAGGAGACCCAAGCTAAGGGCGAAAAGCAGAAATGGTAACCTAAGAAAAGAAAGCAACAAAAGAAAGGTGGAAAACCCGATAATGCCCAAATCAAAAAGGAGGTAAAGTGTCATGGTTGTGGTGGAATGGGTCATTTTGTAAAAGACTGCATAAAGACTAAAGGAGCTTTCTTTAATTGTGGACAGATTGGACACTTCACCAAGAAATGCCCTAATAAGCAAGGGCAAAGGGCAGGAACTTCTGGAAAAGTGCATGCTTTGGAAGCAAGTAGACCCGATCGAGGTAGGAAAGTCACAATTGAAGGTTTGATTTACATTGTTGACTATCATGTTCGAACCTTGTTTGATTCTGGTGCTTCACACTCATTTATATACAATTCTTTAGTTGATAGTCTGCACCTAAATACTAGAATAGTTTATGAACCTGTAATAGTCTCAAACCCCATAGGAGGATTAGCTTATTTATCTATGATGTGTAAGGGTTTGAGAATTTCTATTTTGGGCGTCGAATATGAATGCAACGTATATGTACTATGCTTTATGGGCTACTTTTTGATTCTAGGCATGGATTGGCTAGCCATGTATGGTGCCATCCTTGATTGCGAAAAGAGATTGGTTATACTTCTTTCCTGTCATGGTAGGACTCTTGAAATTTCATGCGACTCACGGGGGTAAATAATTCTCAGCTTTCTAGAATCACTTGATACTTCTGTGGATGACTTGCGATCTATGCCCATAGTTAAAGACTTTTGAGATGTGTTCAAGGATGTTAGGGGACTACCTCCAAAGTGTGAGATAGACTTCCGGATTTACCTGGTAGAGAACGCGAAGCCAGTTTATCTACAAGTATGCCACATGGCTCCTAGGGAAAGGAGTGAGTTCAATAAGCAAGTAGGGGAGCTATTTGAGAAAAGTTTTATTAGGCGAATCATTTCAGAATGGGGATCTCCAGTCATCTTAGCAACTAAGGCAGACAGCTCACTTCGTCTATGTATGGATCATAGAGAGCTGAATAAGCTCACTAAGAAGAATAGGCACCCGCTACAAAGAATTGACGATATGTTCAACCAACTAGTTGGAGCGTTAATTTTCTCGCAGATGGATCTGGCCATTGGGTTTCATTAGTTAAGAGTTGAAGAAGACAACACAGATAAGACTACATTCAGAACTTCAGATGGCTTCGTCGAATGGTTGGTTATGCCTTTTGGGTTAACCAATGCACCCGCCTATTTTATGGATTTGATGAGTAGGGTGTTTACGGAGTTTCTGAACAAGTTTGTGGTGGTCTTTGTGGATGACATCCTGATCTTCTCAAAGAACGAGGAGGAGAATGCCCAACACTTAGGGGAGGTTCTATGCACCCTCCGGTCATCAACTCAAGGCGAAGTTTTCTAAATTTCATTTTTGGAGAAAGGAAGTAAGGTTCCTAGGGCATGTGGTCTCCAAGAAAGGGATAGCAATGGATCCTGCGAAAGTAGTTGCATTTCAAGATTGGAGAGAACCAAAGAATGCAATGGAAGTGAGAAGTTTCTTAGGGTTGGCGAGCTACTATAGAAAGTTTATCAGAGATTTCGCAAGAGTATCAACACCGCTTACCTGATTGACGAAGGAGAACTTCTCTTTTTACTAGAGTGTTGATTATGAGGATGCTTTTAAGAGGTTAAAGAGGGCTTTGACAACAACCCCAGTTCTGACTCTCCCAGACGGAAGCAAAATGTTTGCAGTTTACATTGATGCTTATGGCACATGGCTTGGTACCGTCCAGATGCAAGAAGGAAGGGTAGTATGCTATGGAAGAAAATGGTTGAGAGTTCACAAAAAGAACTACCCAACCCACGATCTAGATTTGGCTACTATAGTGTTCGCATTGAAATCTTGGCGACAGTTCTACTTATAGAAAAGTTTGAGCTATATACAGATCATAAGTCGCTTAAATACTTGTTCTCACTTAAGGATCTCAACTTGAGGCAGCAAAGATGGATGGAGTTCCTAGCGTCCTATGACTTTGAGATAACTTATACCCCTGGCAAGTGTAATGTAGTAGCAGACACACTGAGTAGGTAGAGGATGACTTTAAGTCCTATATTCATTGAGAGGCGGAGTTTGGAGTACATCTCGGCTTTCGATTTTAAGCCTTCGATGGATTTTACAGAGGGATTATTAGCATCATTAGAGGTGCAACCTACTCTATTGGAGCGAGCTGGATCCATGCAGCAGAAGGACCCACAGATTTCAGACATCTTGGACAAGCTTGATAGAGTAGAGACTTGTAATCACCTTGCCAGGTGTACCGTGGATGAAAAGGCGAGAAGGAAGGCTATGTGTCCCTAAGATTGGGGAATCGCTTAAGGCAGTACTTGAGGAAGCACATCATTCTCGGATGACTATCCATCCAGGCAGTAACAGAATGTATCGGGACATGAAAAGGGTTTTCTTTTAGAATGGCATTAAGAAAGATGTAGAAGAATTTATAGCTTGATGCATGACTTGGCAAAGAGTAAATGCTGAAAAAAAGAAACCTAGCGGATTGTTTCAGCCCTTAGATATCCCGCAATGGAAGTGGGAGAGTGTCTCTATGGATTTCATCGATGGATTTCCACGATCAAGGAAGGGCAACACGAGCATTTGAGCGATCAGGGACATACTTTCACAGAGCGCTCATTTTATTCCTGTAAAGAGCAAGAGGACGGCGTCTTGGTTGGCATCAGTTTATCTCCGTGAGATAGTTCAACTGCATGGGGTACCTTTCAGTGTAGTGAGTGATCGTGACTCCATCTTCACCAGCGAGTTTTAGAAAAGCTTGCAAGAGGCGTTAGGTACACAACTACGATTAAGCACAACATACCACCCTCAAACAGATGGATAGAATGAGAGGGTGAATAGGGTTCTTAAAGATCTTCTAAGATTGTGTATCCTAGACTTTAGAGGGACTTGGGAAGAACACATTCCTTTGGTGGAGTTTGCCTACAACAATAGTTACCAATCCAGCATAGGCATGGCACCCTTCAAAGCATAATATGGACGACCGTGTAGATCATCGACTTGTTGGTCGGAGTCTACCGACAGACTTCTGCTCGAGCCAAACATGAATCAAGATAATTCAAAAAATGTGATGGCCCGCCCCGCATCAGCCGACATTTCCTGTAACACCCCACGTCCATTAATGTCACTCACAAAGGGAATGCATTAACTTCCATGGATCGTTATTAGTGTATAGAACAGAATATAACAAGACAGATACAAATATTGGTACTTGAAAAATTTAAAACAACTTCTATTGCAGCGGAGAAAAGCTTTGATTACAACAACTTCATAAACCAATTACACTTAATATCCATCTTGACAAATTGTTTTCAGAGTACATGAAGTAAAAAAAAAAGCATAAACCCAAACACAAGTAGCCATAACAGAGATGAGCTAAACTTTACTTTCAGCAATCCAAGCACTTTCAAAAGAGAGAAAGAGATCCAAATCAAGCTCCGATAGTAGTAGTCCCACCCTGAGAACCTGGGGGGAGGGGGGAAGGAAGAAAAGAGGCGAAAACAAAGTGGGTCAGACATGAAGTCTAGCGGGTACCATAACTTTAACAATACAATTATTAAAGTAATTAGGATAAGGCATAAACTGGTAAAACAAGGAATGACTATGAAGCAAGTGGGAAAGATAAAGCAAACAGAAGAATATTTTGGCGATAATTGCGCTCCTAATCACTATAGGATAATTACTATACTGCACCAATGCTAATTACACCACACCATTACTAGTCACCCTAAAAGTTGATCCTGCCCACTGGAAAAAAATTTGGTAGTTTCGTGTACCCCTAGCTGTATTCATAGGTGTCGCCTGCCCCAATCTCCACTAGTTGTACCCACTACCCTCCCCATTCTAATTACAATGTATTCATAATATGGTAGTTATACTCCTAGTTGCCTTCATATGTGATGTCAGCTCCTATCTCCGCTAGTCTTACCCACAACCTTCCCCATTCGATCGGCTCTCTAACTCGTATATACCCGTGTTGGTCCCATGGTGGGGTGTATCACTCCCCATAGTGGCAACTCGATACCACTAAAGATGAACGGCTTATATCTACACGATGCAACAACGTCTTACCTACCAGCCCGGGCCCACGCACACACATGACCCCGTTGGACTTACTTGCCACCGCTAACCCGTTTTGACCTCTTACAATCAAACTCAGTAAGCGTGTCCCGTCCTCGACTTAGGTCGAGCTCACAAAAATACTTAATGGGTTACTGGCCTTTTTTGGATCTACTTTATCGTATGCCCTTTCCATGTCTCTCCTGCACATTCTCTGTTCATGGCCTCCTACCAAATGAGGCTTTGTTCTTCAGTAACCAAGAAGCTAATTGAACCTTCCTCCCGTCGTCTTTCCTAAAGGTACCAACAAGTCCTCCACTTCCTCCTAGTTTTAACAAACGTCCCAGTCCCATGAAGTGGTTTTCCACCAATCGTACGGAAGTTCTTACATATCTTAGAAAAAACATCTATATGCGTGGAGGAAGAAATTCAAAAAGGAAAGAGGACGAGATTCAAAATAGAGAATCGAAGGAAAGATATATGGCTCTCGAGGGTTATGTTTTTAAAACAAACAAACTTTTCTCTTAAAAATGCTCTCCTTAAAACATACTTTTGAAAGTATTTCTTTACAAAATGCTTTTGAAAAACAGTTTTTTAAAATTCATATCTGTTTTGGTAACCTTCAGCTCTAATACCACGTGTAACACCCCACGTCCATTAATGTCACTCACAAAGGGAATGCATTAACTTCCATGGAGGGTTATTAGTGTATAGAACAGAATATAACATGACAGATACAAATATTGGTACTTGAAAATTTTAAAACAACTTTTATTGCAGCGGAGAAAAGGTTTGATTACAACAACTTCATAAACCAAGTACACTTAATATCCATATTGACAAATTGTTTTCAGAGTACATAAAGTAAAAAGTATAACCCCAAACACAAGTAGCCATAAAAGATATGAGCTGAACTTTACTTTCAGCAATCCAAGCACTTCCAAAAGAGAGAGAAAGAGATCCAAATCAAGCTCCGCTAGTAGTTGTCCCACCCGGAGAATCTGGGGGGGGGGGGGGAGGAGGCGGAAAGGAAGAAAAGATGCGAAAACAAAGGGGGTCAGACATGAAGTCTGGCAAGTACCATAACTTTAACAATACAATTATTAAAGTAATTAGGATAAGGCATAAACTGGTAAAACAAGGAATGACTGTGAAGCAAGTGGGCAAGACAAAGCAAAAGAGGAATATTTTGGCGTTAATTGCGCTCCTAATCACTATAGGATAATTACTATACTGCACCAATGCTAATTACACCGCACCATTACTAGTCACCCTGAAAGTTGATCCCGTCCACTGAAAATAATAATAATAATAATAATGGTAGTTTCGTGTACCCCTAGCTGTCTTCATAGGTGTCGCCCGCCCCTATCTCCACTAGTTGTACCCACTACCCTCCCCATTCTAATTACAATGTTTATTCATAATATGGTAGTTATTCTACTAGCTGTCTTCGTATGTGCCGTCTGCTCCTACCTCCGCTAGTCGTACCCACTACCTTCCCCATTCGATCGGCTCCCTAACTCGTAGATACCCGTGCTGGTCCCCCAGTAGGGTGTATCACTCGCAAAGTTGCAATCCGATACCACTAAAGATGCACGACTTATGTCTACATGATGCAACAACGTCTTACCTACCAGCCCGAGCCCACGCACGCACATGACCTTGTTGGACTTGCGTTGCCACCGCTAACCCGTTTTGACCTCTTACAATCAAACTCAGTAAGCGTGTCCCGTCCTCGACTTGGGTCGAGCTCACAAAGATACTTAATGGGTTACTGGTTTGAAAAGGGTCCCCACAAAAGCTTTCCACCTATGCTTGGTCCCCACTAGAATTTCCCACATAACCCTTCTTATTCATGTCTTCTTACATGTTTTCAACTTGGATAAGTGTTTATAATTATATCCCACATGTCACCCACGTTATTCACTAAACAAATCAACATGTGTTATTGGTTAAGCTTGTCTTAACCCTATCCGCTTATTAGATCAATATATTATTGGTTAAGATGGTCTTAACCCCATCCACTTATATCTTATTGGTTAAGTTGGTCTTAACCCCTATCCGCTTATCAAGTCAATATACATTATTGGTTAAGTTTGTCTTAACCCTATCAGATCAATACATATTATTGGTTAAGTTTGTCTTAACCCTATCCGCTTATTAGATCAATATATCATTGGTTATGCTGGTCTTAACCCCATCCACTTATCAGATTAATATATATATATATATATATATATTATTGGTAAAACTGGTCTTAACCTTACCCACTTACCATGTTTTTTATGATTAAGTACATCTTAGTTCACAGATACAATGGTTAAGAGAATAACTCCCTAAGTATCAAACCCGAAGATCGAAATCAACATCAAATTGTTACTCAGAGAATCACTCACTCAACCAAACTTCTGTTTGTCATTCATATTCGTCTTTACTCAGCATTAATTAATTATTAATGCATAGACCACTCACATTAAGTCGATTGCTTGTGGCCGCTGGATATGCCGGGCGGTTCCGGGCAGACTTCCACTACAAGCAAGACTTAACCTCGTGTCTAAGCATCTTTTAATTTATGCCTTTGACCTCTCACATTAGACCACTGTTTGTGGTTGCTGGAGTTGCTGGGTGGGTCCGGGCAGTCTTACACCACAAACGAGTCTAACCTCGTGTCTTAGGCCTTTATTACTTATTTAATTTGTGCCTTTGACCTCTCACATTAGACTACCATTTGTGGTTGCTGCATTTGCCAAGCGGGTCCGGGCAGTTTTACACCATAAACGAGTCTAACCTCGTGTCTTAGGCATTTATTATTACACATTATTATTCAACCGCAATTTGAATTAATATCCCTATTTCAAATTTCCAATAACTTCCAATTTTAATCCATGTCCATAATTGTCACTTAAATTATGTCCATAATTACTATGCATATAAATTAGGCCAATTAATGTCTCCAATTAATTATATGCCTTTATGCCATTTTATGCCAATTCACAATTATGCATATTTAATATTTCCCCATTATCCCCACGTCGTTCGTACGTTGAATGTGAAATATATTAGACTCGCAAATAGTCTAACTCATAAAAAGGAAATAAACATCACAACTTGCATAACACGCAAAATAGATCTAACTAGCATAACATGGATCAAAACTGGCATGATTATGATTCATATTAACATAAATTTGCATAATCAACACTTGCATAGGCAATAGTCATAAAACATAAATTTGTTTAAACAATGTACTGTCATGGATCTAAATGTATAGATCTAAACATGTAATTATGAACTTGCATATATGGATATGGTTTTCCTATGACTTGCTGTGACGACCCAAAATTCCCTGGTAAGGAAAGCCCGGATTGCTTTGAGAACAACACACATCGGAACACAAACTGAAGAACATTTTATTGCTGATTACAACAATTACACCAGAGTACAAGAATATAACAGAGTATGAATACTTATTACACGAAAGAAATACAATAATATCAGGGATTTAAATTACATTTAAATAGCAGCGGAAAAATATTACAAATATACAAATGAATGGAATACACGGATACAGAGCTTTCTGAATACCGCTTCAGCTTTAAACCAGGTCCTGTAAATATATATGCAAAAGCTACTCGACTGCCCATGTGAAAAATATGGGCACCCGAGTTTGCCAGTGAAATAAACTACAGGTCAGTCATGGGACTGGTATGAGAAATCTTAACTTAACTAATCTAATAATAAGGCTAATCACAGGACTATGCCGCTAACGCGGAACGGGTTTACTCCATTGGATTGCCAGTGCATAAAATAAAGTAAAAAGTTAAACAACGCAATGCTTTTTGGAAAAATGAAACCATTATAAGACCCAAGTCCCATCACACAATGCAACGCAAACCGGAGGATAGGGTTTTACCTTATAATGGTCAAAAGATGCTTGATACGATAAAACGGATTTAGTATTAGTGTGTATATCTATGGGTATATGTATTTCAAAAACAATTCAATCATAATGTATTAATCATAGATGGCATAGTACCCCATCCTACTATGTCGCCATACTAGTTCTACAATCAAAACCGCAAGGTCGTATTGGAAATTGGATTTCCATCATGAGTCGAGGCTAGGGGCAAGCTCCTCTCCGATTCGAGACACTCTAGCAAATACCTCAGGATCCCCCGCAGTGAACCCTTGGATCTTCAGGGTCGGTCCCTACCTAAGGGTAGTTGATTAATTATGCCTGAACACATGCTTCCCGGTCCCTTTGGACCTATAGTATGACCACTAACGGCCTATAAAAATCCGAGGCGCCTCAAAATCCATCATCTACATAAGTAAAATGTCAGCCAGTTTAAGCACTGACACCACTCCTAGCTAGAAAGAAACGTGTGCACTCCCTGCATTCCTAATCCCATTTTTGACTCATACTGGGGTGTGAGGCTCGCGAAGTCACGATATACACAAAGTTATGCCGTAATAGGCTATACTTTGATCATCCCACAAGGCCTTGCTTTTCAACAAAAGCGTTGATCATTTGCATCTTGGCGTGCCACATTGACAATTCATGCCATGCGATCAATTACTATTAACATAAATCCGGGTGTTAAGTAGAGAATAAATCCTCCACCACCAAACAGACATACATTAACAGAAATCGATTTAATTCACATGGAACGAAATCCAATGTCAGACACGCATCCATTTACTAGCTTATGCTCTGGGTCTGAGCGAAAACCAAATCCGAACAATCAACAATAGTCCAGACGGCCACCATTGATGCCCCTTCAAGGTAGCTACTCCCATCAAGGGTCTCTGTAGCAACACATCTGTCCTATGTGAAGATAGTCGGTCTTCAACCACCGTCTTCATCTTCGACTCTTCATCGTCGTAGTAATTATTCGGAATGGGTTAAACCCGGTCTTCTCGAATAACTCACGTATTTTATAATTAAAATCAAGTACTATAAAAACACATCCAACGCCTCATTCCAATTTAGAATATTCTTCTAATAAAATATTCGCATTATCTTATCAAAGATAAACTCTTTAAATTATTCTTAAATCTTACTTTTAAAGATTTATCAAAACTTAAATTTGGTTTTAAATACCAAAAATCACAATTCAATGATTATTTAAATTTAAGAAATTAATCTTATCTTTAACTGGGTTAAAGAACTAATGTCATTTAAAACATAGTTCACGGTAAACTCAAAATCATCTTCTGTAAAATATGGAATCGTCACAGAAATCAAATCAATATAATCGTTATAAATTTTATGTATCCGACCAATAATATAAATGGAATAACGACAAAGCCTCTTAAATTCCATATGTAGTATCGGTCTTCTTATACAGAAGCTTATCTCGGTTATTATTAATTCAAATTCCATTCAACTCCAATTTAATATATTAAATTGGAAAACTTTACTTTTGGGAAAATTCCCATTTAAATCTTAATAAAAGATTTATAAATTCCAAATCATATCTTCACTATTAGTCGGGTTAAAGAACACATGTCACTTAAAAACATGGTTCACAATAAACCCAACTCACGTTTCATCTTATTTCAATTACTAAATATAATAGAAAACTTTAATAATATAAATTAAAAGATTATTCTTTTCATATGGGGTTTAAGAACAGTGTTATTTAAGACACTATTCACGACAACCCAAAATCCAATTTATTTAATTTAACTTCAATTAAATTTTAACAAATTGGAAAACTTCATTAAATCTTAATTCAATGATTTATTCTGGTTGATAACTAGTTCATTTCAAATAAAATATTTTTTTCTAAAATATATTCTTTTCTAAAATATTCTTTTTCTAGAATAATCTTTATTGGAATATGACTCAATCATAAACCATATATTGCATGTAATCAACAATCATGATAAATAATTATCAAACATCCAATTAATCAACCAGAGTGGATTTTACACTAAATATTGGGACTAGTGTAGATCAAATATCATCCCAACACCCGTGTGGGTTTCATCCAACAGTCAAATAGTAAATTATTTGTGCACTTGGGCGATGTGTAAAAATTATCGACCCAATCACATAAACAAGTCGGATGACTTGTAAATGGAAGTGTAGTATTCAGTTTGAATATACTAACAATATATTTAACACATCAGACATTTCAACATCATAGACATAAATTTCAAGCCATTGCTAATATCATATTTATAACCTATGATCTTTTTATTATAACTAATCGACGGAAAAGATACTAACTTTTATTTCTAATCTTTTTGTGTAATCCCTTTTAATGACCAAAACGTAATTTTGGTGTAACTCTTTTAAATGACCAAAAGGGTATATTTTGGTTAAACTCTTTTTAATGACCAAAATGCTATTTTTGGTTAAACTCTTTTTAAATGATAAAAAGAATGTTCTTATCTCATCCTTTACATTTGAAAAAAATGTATAATTTTCTTTCATTCCTTTTTATTTACAAAAATGATAAATTTGTCTAATTCTTTTAATGTAAACAAAATATGAATTTTTGTTTAATCCTCTTTAATGTAAATAAAATGATAATTTTTGTCTAGTCCTCTTTAATGTAAACAAAATGTTCATTTCTAATTCAATCTTTTTAATGATTCTAAAATGACGGTGAAATATGACATTCCAAAATGTAATCAAAAATGACATTTTGTATTATTTGACTAAAAATGACATGTTTTTATTCTAATATTATATTTGCTAACAAAGCGGTCTTTTTATACTAATGTTACATTTCTATGTCACAATGTATTTTAATGTAATATTCCATTTTAAAATAAAAATGTATTTTACTACAGAGATAACATTTTATAACAAATGTTATTTTTGTCACCAATGAAATATTTTATAACAAATGTACTTTTTATCTAATATTAAATTTTAAAACAAAAATGCATTTTTTTATGATAGGTAACATTTTATAAATAAAAATGTATTTTTTAATTCAAATATTTTGTATGTAAACAATATTACCTAGAAATGATGTCTTGCAACTCTAATATTTTATACGTAATTAATATTACATAAAAAGGATAACTTGAAACTCTAATCTTTTAAATGTAAACAATATTACACAAAAATGTAATATTGAAAATCAAATCTTTCAAATGAAAATAAAACTACATTAAAATGTAATCTTTTTATTTGGAAACAGATTACATAAAAATGCAACTTTGAAATCAGTTCTTTTTTTTATTGTCTCTAATTTGAAAATAAAAAGGCTGTCTTTATAAAAAGTCTATTCTTTTTATGTAGACAATACTGCATCAAAATGTGTATTCTATTTTGTTGAAAATCTAGTTCAACAAAATGACATAAAAAATTTATTTCTATTTTTGTTGAAAAACTAGTTCAACAAAATAACACAAAAATATGAATTCATGTTTTATTGCAAATTTTGACCCCATAAAAATGAATAAAATGTTTGATCCATTTTAATGTTAAAATTTCTGATCTAACAAATTAACAAGATTCTTTGTTTCATGTATGGTGAAAAATTCTAATTTAACAAATTTACAAAATTTGTTGTTCTATACATTTGATCTATTTATATAAACAAAAATTATACATATTTTGTTTAAATCAAATTCTAATTAATAGCAATGTTAATTTTAAACAATCAAGTGGACAAAATGTTAATTTGGGTTTAACCCAACTTTGATTAACATAAAGGTTAATTTTCATCGGTACGATAAATAAAATAATAATTTTGTTTAATCTAAATAACAGAAATGTAAATTTAACAATTCTATCGCCACAAAACATAACCAAACAAACGAATGTATGTTTTACATTTAACACAGAATAATAACAACATGAATTAGCTGTGGATTAATAATAATAATTTCAGAATTTATTTCTAATTTTAAAAGAAAGGAATAAATAGATTTCTCACCGTTAGTTCAATTCTGAATAAATCAGATTCGAGAGTTGGCCAAAATTTTATCTGCTTAGAAATGGTCCTAGTCAGTTCCATGTTGTAGAGTTTTCTGATACGAATCCAACGCGACTGATTTCGTGAAATTCCGACGTTGTTTGAAAAAGTTACACGATTCTGAACATTTGAATTATAATTTTAATAACTAAATAATTAGCTAATTTATTAATCACATGCTTAGAGTTATTACTCTTCTTCTTCGTTGTACACAGTAAAGGCCAGAACCCGTTCATCGACTTTGATTTGCACTTGCGCACCGAAATCCGCGCCACCAGCACTCCATTGGCCACCACCAATTCGACCGCCACCTTGCCACGTCCATCCGCCCCCAACCCGAAGCAACTCGGTGGACACCACCGTGCCAGCCACAGCTCCAAACGCAGCGCCTTCGTCCTTCAATTCCGTCCACTTCGAACGTGAAACTCCATCTCGACCGTTGAGCAAGTAGAGGGCGTTGAGCTCTTCCATTTGGCTTTTGAATTTCCGAAAATCATCAGGCGGATTGAGAGAAAAGGGAAGAAGAAGATTGGAGCTTTTCTGCCATCGATTTATGTAGAGGGCGGCGGCAGTATAATACTTTTAGGGTTTAGCGTATTTTACATAGTATATATATACACTATATTTTATACTATTTAGTTAATTAAGCCCGTTAATCCTCACCTACTCCAATTTTAACCCAATTTATGTTGCCCCTAGCCAAATACCCCCCTTCCAGACTCAATGGACTAGGTCCGGACTCCCAGTTTGATCGTCTGTGTCCTGTTTTATTTAGATTAATATTTAAATCTTTTATTTATTTAATTTAATAGCATATATAAATTCACCGGGGCCATATACAGACTCAGAAAAATCCAGAAAAAATATATTTGGCTTTGTCATGACAATACGGTTCTAACAAGACTAATTTCGTCAAATTCTGAGACTGTTTGAAAAATGGCCTTTTTCTAGTCGATTAAATCTTACCGGAACTGACAAAACACATTTTCCTCTGCCACGCTCACATAATAATTCGAAAAATTATGAAAATTGAAACTTAGCAAAAATTTGACATTCTGGTTCCAACAAAAGTGGTTTCATCGAAAACCGAGTTCATTTGCAAAATGGCTATTTTTAAGGCCAATATATTATATTAAAATATATATAAATTCTACAGCGACTTTTCTAAATTTTGGACTGGCCATAACTTTCAAAATATGAAGTGAAATTTCTGTTTTTCAGATTCATTGGAAAGATATGATTAAACAGATTTAAATATTTTTGGTTTTACTAAAATCCGATATGTTTTGAATCTTGTACAGTCAGTCAAAGTTCAAATTCAAATTTTCAAACTGCAGCGCTGTTTTATACTCCTTTTATAATTAAATTAAATTTATTCGTTTTAAAATAAATTCTTAGTCGTTCTTATTTATAATAAATTACTCTTAATATTAAAAATCCATTAAAATTTCTAAAAAAAAAATTTAAATTGGCCCCAAAATTCTGGGTCGTTACACTTGCATATGAATTTCATACAAACTTACATTCAAACTAGCATATGACTCACATACAAAACTAGCATAGGGAACATAAATTTACATATGTATGTTACTGCCTTGGATCTAAATATAGATCTAATATCATAATGTGAACTTGCATATGGATCTAAACATATATCTAAACATTAAAATGTGAACTTGCATACGGATCTAAACACATAAATTAATGTCACACTTTTCTCTTATAAACTAGCATATGTATATACTTGATTAACCTATGTTTTACATCCCATCTTGCACAAGATTCACATATGTTTCAACATCCTAAACTTGCATATTTATGTTTTAACATCGCAAACTTGCATAAGATTCGCATATGATTTAACACATAAATTTGCATAAGATTCACATAACATAAACTTGCATATGATTCAAAAATTAACATATGTAAACCTGCATAAAATGAATCAAGTTAAACATGTATAATTGTACATATAAATAGATCTACCAATCATACAACAACAAAACTGTCTTATGTTCACAAACAGACAATAACATCACATGTTTCAACATACATGTCCTCATAATCCAATTACAACCCATCATAATTAATTTATTAATTATATTGTGAAAGAAATAGCACTCACAATCAAAAGAACAGTCTTGTTTTTCTGGGATCTTTATTATGAAACTGAATTGCTCGCCTTTGATGTAGACTAATTGTTATTCTAATTTGGATTTAGATTTGATTTTAATTCCTGCTTCTGTCTTGCTTTTAAGTTGAAGAAGGAATGGTGGCTAAACTAGAATGATCATGGACGACATGTGGCTCCTTGGAATCAATTTGTGTGATTTAGGGTTTCAGGATTATGGTTGCTTTTATAGATTTAAATCTTATGTGAGCCGTTTAATCGTTTTAGGAGCAATTAGAGCCATCCAACTAAAGATAGTATCACTCAGCCAATCATAGCATGACACATAAGCCCTAACACCTCAGAATTTGTCACAAAGCCAATCAGAGAAGGCCACGTAAAAAAGACAATCCTTGACCAACAAAAAATGCGCCACGTGCGCCACATATGTGTACACGTTTTATATATATATATGTATGTATATGTATATATATTTTCTATATTTATATATATATATTCTTTTTATCTATCTTCCCAATTAACCACTTTTTGAACTGCGTTCACACTAAACCACTTTTTAGCCATTCCCCTAAAACAAAAATATGGCGCTGGCGGGGATCGAACTTTGTACCTCTTGTATGTAGATCACATGTTCTAACCAAATGAGCTACTAAGTCTTTTGCTTACAAAACTTAGAACAATGCTAAACAATTTTCTTTTCTTATTCTTCTTTTTCATGTTTTGCTGCAATATTTAATTTAAAGATATCTTCTTCATACGGAGTCCGATTTACGCCAACTCGGACTCTGTCTCAAGCAGAATTCTGAGGTGAACGCAATGGCGCAACCCGTTTCCCTTAATGCCCACATTTGAAATTAAGTATTCGTTAATTTTAATATTTAAAATCATGGGGTGTTACATTCTCCCCTCCTTAAAGGATATCGCCACCGAAATCTCCAAGTTAAGGAGAATGCATATCCTAACATCCAATCATCAATCTACTCAACCATCAAACACAGGCATCCATTGTCCTTACAAGATTTCTAATGTTGTATGAACATATGCAAAAAGTGTGTGTATAAGTTCCTTATCTAATGCAAAATTAGGCGGTCTACTGATTCAGTTTACCTCCTTAATGCAAATCATGATAGCGTCATGCGTCCATTTTGTATGCGAAAAAATCCTATCGATACAAATTATTCCTAAATGTGTGCACAACCATTCATCAAAATGCAGCATCCATGTGATAACACAACCATTATACATCCATTAATTTAAATATGCACAAACATTTATATGCAACATGAAGGTGATTGAGCCGATCTAGTGCCTAATGTTTGTGTACATGCATCCACGAGCAACCACTAGCAATCACTTGCATCCATTTGCATCCACTAAACATAACATGTCTCAAACACATGTTTACAACCATAGGGTTCTTCCTAACTAAAGATCGAAGATGTTATCACAAAGATAATACTAAATGATAGGACAAGTATCAACAAAGCGGTAGAAAAAGGAGAAGTTAAAACATACCCTCAAAAAGGAAAGGGTACAACATACGCATCTTGTCTTCCGTCTCCTAAGTCGCGTCTCTTTGATCATCTCCCCATTGCACTTTGACCAACTTGACCTCTTTGTTGCGTAGCTCTTATACCTCCGACCCAAGGATGCATGCAGGAGCTCGTCTAATCGTGGCATCTCCCTCTACTTCCACTTCTCTAAGAATGTTCAGCTCCACTACTTCCGCGGTATCTTGTAACACTTCCGCAAATATGATGCGTGAAAACATGTCATGAACATCACTAAGCTAGTTGCCTCTTCTCATGTCCTTCCAAAATCTAGGATACATAACCTCAAAAGATCTTCAAGGATTTTGTTCACCCCTTTCTGTCCATTCACCCGTTTGTGGGTAATAAGCGATACTCGTACTTGCCGCCTTTTGCATATAACTTTTTCCTCTTGCACTGAAAACTACTCCAAGCCCGGTCTCGCAAGCACCGGTAAACACTGTGAATGACTTACTTCCATCTGGCAAAACTAAAATTGGAGCGGTCGTCAAAACCCTCTTCAAATGTTGGAAATCATCGTCACAGTCAACATACCAAGAAAAAATCAAGTTCTTCTTCGTTAACCGAGTAAGTGGGGCTGATATCTTCGCGAATTCCTTAATGAGCTTCCTATAATAACCAGCCAGCCCTAAAAAGCTTCTTACTTCTGTTGCGTTCTTAGGAATCTTCCAATCTTGGGTTGCCACCACCTTTGCGGGATCCATAGCTATCCCTTCCTTAGAGACCATGTGTCCTAAGAACCTCATTCTTTTCTCAAAAAATGGCACTTAGAGAACTTAGCTTTAAGTTGATACGCTCGTAGGGTCTCTAAGACTTCCCTAAGATGTAGGGCATGCTCTTCTCCACTTTTAGAGAAAATCAGGATATCGTTCACAAAGACTATCACAAACTCGTTTAGAAACTCCTTAAACACCCTAATTATTAAGTCAACAAAGTATGCAGGTGCATTCTTCAAACCGAAAGGCATGACGAGCCACTTGAAGAAACCGTTAGGAGTTCTAAATGCAGTCTTATCTATGCTATCTTCAGCCACCCTTAACTGATGACACCCTGTAGCCAAATCCAGTTGTGAAAAAAACGAAGCACCCACCAACTGATTGAATAAATCATCTATCCTCGGGAATGGGTGTCTGTTCTTCTTTGTTAGCTTATTCGGCTCTCTATAGTCCACGCACAATCTAAGTGAACCATCAGTTTTCGTAGCAAAAACGACTGGAGCGCCCCACTCTGAAATACTCCTTCTTATGAACCCCTTCTCAAGTAATTCTTTCACTTGCTTACTAAGTTCTCTTCTCTCTCTCGGAGCCATGTGGAGCACTAGTAATGCAACTGGCTTTGCATTGTCTACTAGGTATATTCGAAAGTCTATCTCGCGCCTCAAGGGTAAACCTCGAACTTCATCTAAGACGTCACTATATTCATGGACCACACGAACAGATTCCAAATCATCATTGGATGCGTCAAGGGATTCTAGGTAGCTAAGTATTACCGGACCTCTAGGGTCACAAGAATTATCGAGGGTCTTTCCACAACGAGTCAACAATCTAACTACCCTTCTTTCACAATCTAAGATGGCACCATATCTAGCTAGCCAATCCACACCTAGAATCAAGCGGTAGCCCATGAAGCCAAGAACGAAGGCGTTGCATTCAAACCCAATGCCCAAGATATACACTCTCAAATCCCGACAAATCATTGAAAGATGAGCCGAACCACCAACAGGATTTGAGACTACTATGGGATCCGTAACTAGACTAGTATTTGGGTGCAGTGTTTCAACTAACGAAGAAGATACAAACGAGTGTGAAGCGCCACAATTCAAACAAGGTTCGAACAAGATGATCAAAAAGAAAAACCAAATTTCCAACCAAGATATATTTCTACCTCTATCAGGTATGTCAGTCGTGAGGGAACGCGTCTGCCCTGCAGAAGATCATGTACCTTGTCCTTACCTTTGCCTTTTGCTTCTTTCGTCGATCCTAATAAGATGTCTTGTAATGATAACAACTAGTCTTCTTCTTCTTTCTAACGTCTTTATTTAAGTAGTCAGGTATTTCACAAGTGTGGCCCTTCCTTTTCTCTTGGCCCCTTGTTATCCTTATCGCCTTTCTTTGCATCTACTTTATCGTATGCCCTTTCCATGTCTCTCCTGCACATTCTCTGTTCATGGCCTCCTACCAAATGAGGCTTTGTTCTTTAGTAACCAAGAAGCTAATTGAACCTTCCTCCCGTCGTCTATCCTAAAGGTACCAACAAGTCCTCCACTTCCTCCTAGTTTTAACAAACGTCCCAGTCCCATGAAGTGGTTTTCCACCCATCGTACGGAAGTTCTTACATATCTTAGAAAAAGCATCTATATGCGTGGAGGAAGAAATTCAAAAAGGAAAGAGGACGAGATTCAAAACAGAGAATCGAAGGAAAGATATATGGATCTTGAGGGTTATGTTTTTAAAACAAACAAGCTTTTCTCTTAAAAATGCTCTCCTTAAAACATACTTTTGAAAGTATTTCTTTACAAAATGCTTTTGAATAACAGTTTTTCAAAATTCATATCTGTTTTGGTAACCTTCAGCTCTGATACCACGTGTAACACCCCACGTCCATTAATGTCACTCACAAAGGGAATGCATTGACTTCCATGGAGGGTTATTAGTGTATAGAACAGAATATAACAAGAAATATACAAATATTGGTACTTGAAAAATTTAAAACAAATTTTATTGCAGCGGAGAAAAGGTTTGATTACAACAACTTCATAAACCAAGTACACTTAATATCCATATTGACAAATTGTTTTCAGAGTACATAAAGTAAAAAGTATAACCCCAAACACAAGTACCCATAAAAGAGATGAGCTGAACTTTACTTTCAGCAATCCAAGCACTTCCAAAAGAGAGAGAAAGAGATCCAAATCAAGCTCCGCTAGTAGTAGTCCCACCCTGAGAATCTTGGGGGGGGGGGAGGCGGAAAGGAAGAAAAGATGCGAAAACAAAGGGGGTCAGACATGAAGTCTGGCAAGTACCATAACTTTAACAATACAATTATTAAAGTAATTAGGATAAGGCATAAACTGGTGAAACAAGTGTGCAAGACAAAGCAAAAGAGGAATATTTTGGCGTTAATTGCGCTCCTAATCACTATAGGATAATTACTATACTGCACCAATGCTAATTACACCGCACCATTACTAGTCATCCTGAAAGTTGATCCCGCCCATTGAAAATAATAATAATAATAATAATGGTAGTTTCGTGTACCCCTAGCTGTCTTCATAGGTGTCGCCCGCCCCTATCTCCACTAGTTGTACCCACTACCCTCCCCATTCTAATTACAATGTTTATTCATAATATGGTAGTTATTCTACTAGCTGTCTTCGTATGTGCCGTCTGCTCCTACCTCCGCTAGTCGTACCCACTACCTTCCCCATTCGATCGGCTCCCTAACTCGTAGATACCCGTGCTGGTCCCCCAGTGGGGTGTATCACTCGCAAAGTTGCAATCCGATACCACTAAAGATGCACGACTTATGTCTACATGATGCAACAACGTCTTACCTACCAGCCCGAGCCCACGCACGCACATGACCTTGTTGGACTTGCGTTGCCACCGCTAACCCGTTTTGACCTCTTACAATCAAACTCAGTAAGCGTGTCCCGTCCTCGACTTGGGTCGAGCTCACAAAGATACTTAATGGGTTACTGGTTTGAAAAGGGTCCCCACAAAAGCTTTCCACCTATGCTTGGTCCCCACTAGAATTTCCCACATAACCCTTCTTATTCATGTCTTCTTACATGTTTTCAACTTGGATAAGTGTTTATAATTATATCCCACATGTCACCCACGTTATTCACTAAATAAATCAACATGTGTTATTGGTTAAGCTTGTCTTAACCCTATCCGCTTATTAGATCAATATATTGTTGGTTAAGCTGGTCTTAACCCCATTCGCTTATATCTTATTGGTTAAGTTGGTCTTATCCCTATCCGCTTATCAAGTCAATACACATTATTGGTTAAGTTTGTCTTAACCCTATCGGATCAATACATATTATTGGTTAAGTTTTTCTTAACCCTATCCGCTTATTAGATCAATATATTATTGGTTAAACTGGTCTTAACCCCATCCACTTATTAGATTAATATATATATATATATATATTATTGGTTAAGCTGGTCTTAACCCTACCCGCTTTCCACGTTTTTTATGATTAAGTACATCTTAGTTCACAGATACAACGGTTAAGAGAATAACTCCCTAAGTACCAACCCCAAAGACCGAAATCAACATTAGATTATTACTCAGAGGATCACTCATTCAACCAAACTTCTGTTTGTCATTCATATTCGTCTTTGCTCAGCATTAATTAATTATTAATGCACAAACCTCTCACATTAAGTCGATTGCTTGTGGCTGCTGGATATGTCGGGCGGTTCCGGGCAGACTTCCACCACAAGCAAGACTTAACCTCGTGTCTAAGCATCTTTTAATTTATGCCTTTGACCTCTCACATTAGACTACCGTTTGTGGTTGTTGGATTTGCTGGGCGGGTCCGGGCAGCCTTACACCACAAACGAGTCTAACCTCATGTCTTAGGCCTTTATTACTTATTTAATTTGTGCCTTTGACCTCTCATATTAGACTACCGTTTGTGGTAGCAAGATTTGCCGGGCGGGTCCGGGCAGTCTTACACCATGAACGAGTCTAACCTCGTGTCTTAGGCATTTATTATTGCACATTACTATTCAACTCCAATTTGAATTAATATCCCTATTTCAAATTGCCAATAACTTCCAATTTTAATCTATGTCCATAATTGTCACTTAAATTATGTCCATAATTATTATGCATATAAATTAGGCCAATTAATGTCTCAAATTAATTATATGCCTTTATGCCATTTTATGCCAATTCACAATTATGATATTTAATATTTTCCCATTATCCCTACGTCGTTCGTGTGTTGAATGTGAAATATGTTAGACTCGCAAATAGTCTAACTCATAAAAAGGAAAGAAACATCACAAATTGCATAACACACAAAATAGATCTAACTAGCGTAACAGGGATCAAAACTGGCAAGATTATGATTCATATTAACATAAATTTGCGTAATCAACACTTGCATAGGCAATAGTCATAAAACATAAATTTATATAAACTATGTACTGTCATGGATCTAAATGTATAGATCTAAACATGTAATGATGGACTTGCATATATGGATATGGTTTTCCTATGACTTGCATATGAATTTCATACAAACTTACACAAACTAGCATATGATTCACATACAAAACTAGCATAGGAAACATAAATTTGCATAAGTATGCTACTGCCTTGGATCTAAATATAGATCTAATATCAAAATATGAACTTGCATATGGATCTAAACATAGATCTAAACATAAGAATGTGAACTTGCATACAAATCTAAACACATAAATTAATGTCACACTTTTCGCTTATAAACTAGCATATGTATATACTTGATTCACATATGTTTTACATCCCAAATTGCATAAGATTCACATATGTTTCAACATCCTAAACTTGCATACATATGTTTTAACATCGCAAACTTGCATAAGATTCGCATATGATTTAACACATAAATTTGCATAAGATTCACATAACATAAACTTGCATATGATTTACAAATTAACATATGTAAACTTGCATAAAATGAATCAAGTTAAACATGCATAATTTTACATATAAATAGATCTACCAATCTTACAACAACAACAAAACTGTCATATGTTCATAAACAGACAATAACATCACATGTTTCAACAGACATGTTCTCATAATCCAATTACAACCCATCATAATCAATTTATTAATTATATTGTGAAAGAAATAACACTCACAATCAAAAGAACAGTCTTGTTTTTCTGGGATCTTTATTATGAAACTGAATTGCTCGCCTTTGATGTAGACTAATTGTTATTCTAATTTGGATTTAGATTTGATTTTTATTCCTGCTTCTGTCTTGCTTTTAAGTTGAAGAAGGAATGGTGGCTAAACTAGAATGATCATGGACGACATGTGGCTCCTTGGAATGAATTTGTGTGGTTTAGGGTTTCAGGATTATGGTTGCTTTTATAGATTTAAATCTTATGTGAGCCGTTTGATCGTTTTAGGAGCAATTAGAGCCATCCAACTAAAGATAGTATCACTCAGCCAATCATAGCATGACACATAAGCCCTAACACCTCAGAATTTGTCACAAAGCCAATCAGAGAAGGCCACGTAAAAAAGACAATCCTTGACCAACAAAAAATGCGCCACGTGCGCCACATATGTGTACACATTTTATATATATATATGTGTATGTATATGTATATATATTTTCTATATTTATATATATATATATTCCTTTTTGTCTATCTTCCTAATTAACCATTTTCACACTAAACCACTTTTTGAACTGCGTTCACACTAAGCCACTTTTTAGCCATTCCCCTAAAACAAAAATATGGCGCTGGCGGGAATCGATCTCTGTACCTCTTGTATGCAGATCACATGTTCTAACTAAATTAGCTACTAAGTCTTTTGCTTACAAAACTTAGAACAATGCTAAACATTTTTCTTTTCTCATTCTTCTTTTTCATGTTTTGCTGCAATATTTAATTTAAAGATATCTTCTTCATACGGAGCCCGATTTACGCAAACTCGGACTCTATCTCAAGCAGAATTCCGAGGTGAATGCAATGGCGCAACCCGTTTCCCTTAATTCCCACATTTGAAATTAAGTATTCCTTAATTCCTTAATTTTAATTTTTAAAATCACGGGTGTTACATTTCCCTTGACATGCGATGTGCCAATGTCCAACTAGCACGGGACGGTCGTCAAATGAAATCATCAAGAACTTGTAGTATATTTCACAGTGCATAGAATAAAATATAATAATAACATAACTTGATATAACACAGGTGAGACGGTGCATAAGCTGAAAACTAAACCTTATCCATCAGAGTAGCGGAATCTAAAATATAGCTTATGATCCAAACCATTTTTACAACTTCAAAATACTGTCTCGAAAATGAAATAAAAGAGGTACACTACTAATGCCCAAAGCAGTGACCAGTAACAACACATGGAGAATATATGTAAATAGTATGTGAAAGCCTCCTGCTCGTATTCAGACAGCTACTCGCGCATAACCACCTAACATGTCTCTAGTTTGCTCGTTTAGGATCACCCAGAGTATTAAGAAGAGACATAAAACTCTGGGTCAGTTAGAAGTCTGATATGAGCGATAGCAGCAAAATAAAACAATAACAGGTATAAATAATCATACCTGACCTGGACCTACAACCAAAGAGTTGGCACAACAAGATATACAATACTCTAAGGTAACACTAACATATAGTGTCAAAATGGGAGTGTGTGTGTCATGGTGATAGCAAACAGCAAACATAGCAATCATCCTCACGTCTCTCACTCAGTGCGTCAAGCATACGTCTTCCAAACCTTATTTCAGCCATATCTCCCAAAGGGTAAGTCCGTTTGGTTAATGTGGTCACTCTACAGAATGGGAAACCATCATCTGAATCCAATGGAAGTGGTTTCAGGTCTAAACTCCTTACCAATCAAAAGTTATAGGTGAAACAAGATTCGCCAAGGGAAAAATGATCATTTAAAATTTAGCAAAAATCGTGAATGTGGGAAATGACCCCAATAGTCGTTTCCCAAAGTTACACGACCATATGACTTCGTATGAAAATAAAATAAATATTCTACGATCCTCTGATACGTAGAAGGCGGGTTGTTACACTCTTCACACCTTAAGAATTTTCTCCCCCGAAATTCCTTAACCAAAACATACAATGGTGCGTCGCATGCCTATCAGCCATTTACAAACAATCAAACATACATAATAACACAACAAGCCTATCCTAGCATACAGTTTGCAAACAAGGGAATAACTATATTCGATCAAAATCTTACCAGGTAAAGAGTTGTGGATACAACTTTCTTATGCTCTCCTCGGTTCCCCAAGTACAGTCAATCTCATTATCACCCCACTGGACCTTAACCAATTTCACCGTCTTCCTTCGAAGTTGTTTTGTATCGCGTCCGACAATACGAATCAGTCTGCGGCTTTCGACTGTCTTGGGTTCTATCTCGATATCATCAAACTGATCTGGTGAAATAGTCGTATCAGAATCATGCATGAACTTCCTTAATTGAGAAACATGAAATACGTTGTGCACTCCTGCCATCTTGTCAGGTAATCCAACTTTATACACTAAATCCCAACTTGTTCGAGAGCTAGGAATGGACCAACAAACTTTGGTGCCAACTTACCTCTCCTACCAAATCGAATCACACTCTTTAATGGAGAGATCTTGACGAATACCAAGTCACCAATGGATAATTTCAAATCTCTTCGCCTTTTATCAGCATAACTCTTCTGCCTATCTTGGGCAGCCTTCATTTGCTGTTGAATAACCTTGATCTTATCGGAAGTTTCTCTTATTACATCTGGCCCAAGCACAAATTTCTCACCGGTTTCCAACCAACATGATGGTGAGTTGCACGGTCTTCCGTACAAAGCTTCAAATAAAGCCATACCAATACTGGACTGATAACTATTATTATATGCGAACTCAACTAGATGCAAATGGTCATCACGTGACCCTCCAAAATCCAATATACAAGCTCTTAAGAGATCCTCCAATACATGATTCACCCTCTCCGTTTGACCGTTGGTTTGAGGATGGTACGCGGTACTGAGATGTAATTCAGAACCTAAACCCTCTTGTAAGCTCTTCCAAAACCCACTAGTAAATAATGGATCTCGGTCACTCACAATACCCTAAGGTACTCCATGAAATCTCACTACCCACTTTATATAGAGTTCTTCTAACTTAGATGTCGTTCTATTCGACTTGACTGGTATAAACCTTGCACTCTTGATCAATCGATCCACAACCACCCAAATACTATCATAACCTGATCTAGTCCTTGGCAAACCATTAATGAAATCCATTGAGGCTTATTCACATTTCCATTCGGGAATTTCCAGCGGTTGCAACAAACCACTAGGCTTCTTTTGCTCGACTTTGACTAGCTGGGAGTTCATGCACTTTGATATAAACTTCCCAACATCCCTCTTCATCCCTTCCCAATAGTAGGTCTGCTTCATGTTTCGGTACATTATATTACCACTGGAATGTATAGTCAATTTTGAGTGATGACACCCTCTAAGCACTTCTTCCCTCAATCCACTAATGTTGGGTACAACTAGTCTACCATTCTTTCGAAGCCATCCTTCTCCATCATGCCCATAGTTATTCATCTCCTCACTGTCAATACCCATCTCTACCTTGGAGATGATCTCCGATAGGTTAGGATCGTCCTTCTGGCTGGAACCAATCGGTCTGATCGTCAAACTTACTAACATCTCTGGATCCAATTCGCACTTAGGTTTGAAATCATATCCTGCGATATACTCCAGTTGCTTCCATTCCAGAAACATATCCTCCAAATTGGCATGTCTCTTACTCAATGCATCAGCTACCTCATTGCCTTTCCCAGGTGTGTATGCGATATTGAAATCATATGAAGCCAAGAACTCTAACCGTCTCTGCTGACGAAGATTTAAATCCTTTTGGGATAAAAGATATTTTAATGACTTATGATCGGTAAAAAACTCAAATCTTTCTCCCAAGAGATAATGTATTCACATCTTTAACGCGAACACGATCGCTGCCAATACCAAATCATGGGTAGGATATCTTCTCTCATGCGGTTTCAGTTGCCGACTAGCATAAGCTACAACCCTACCTCCTTGCATCAGTACAACACCTAGTCTGATACCACAGACATCTATGTATACCATCATCTCTTCATTCCCCTTAGGAATAACTAACACCGGTGCACACGTCAACTTTTCCTTTAGATTCTTAAATGCATCGTCACACCATTCGTCCCAGACGAAAGGTTGATTCTTCTTGATCAACTGAGTTAATGGTGCCGCTATCTTGGAGAAGTCTTGAATAAACTTACGATAATATCCAGCTAACCCCAAGAAACTTCTTACGTCCGTTGCATTCTTGGGCGTAGACCAATCTTGCACTGTAGCCACCTTTGCAGGATCCACGGAAATACCATTCTCTGAAACAACATGGCCCAAGAACCTCACTTCCCTCCTCTAGAAGTGACTCTTAGAAAATTTCGCTTTCAATTGGTGTTTCCTCAACTCCTCCATCACTGTCCTCAAATGTTCCTTGTGTTCTACCTCTGTCCTTGAGTAAACCAAGATATCATCCACGAACACAAGAACAAACATATTTAATTGATCTCTTAAAACCCTATTCATAAGATTCACAAAATATGCGGGTGCATTGGTCAACCCGAATTGCATGACCAACCACTCACAGAATCCAGACGGCGTCCGGAGTTCCGTTTTAGGAAAACTCTTAGCAGCTACTCGGAGCTAATGAAATCCTATCGCAAGATCCAACTGGGAGAACACTCTTGCTCCATTTAACTGATCAAACAAATCATCGACCCATGGAAGAGGATACTAATTCTTCCCGGTCACCTTGTTCAACTCGCGGTAGTCTACACATAAGCGAAGGGAACCATCTGCCTTAGTAGCATATACAATTTGTGACAACCCGAATTTCGACAGACCATTTTTTCCAGAATTCCAATCCATCGAAACTTGGATTGTTTTATCTAGTATCCTTCATAAAAGACAAAGACATAAAACATGTCAGAGCTTAGAAAATATCTCACAGCGGAATGGATAAAATATAGTATAACCAATATATAGCCTTACCATATTTATAATATTGCCTAACCAGTATCCAAGGCTATCATGTCCCTGCCACAAATCTAACCTACGAGTATGTTATGAGGAGGAGGTCAGAACACAAGTTCTAGTGACTGGATTAAAACTATACACTTTGGATAATCCTACATATACCGTTCAATCATATTTTCTTATTCATTGGGTTAATTGGGTTAAGAACACTTATGGCTTACACACACGTCGTACCCATTTACTTCCCAGTGGATTAATCTAATACAGTATATGTGTAGCTACCCCCAATAATGAGGTACACCCCATGGTACCCCACTCGCACGGTCTCCAGCGTAACACCATCGGAATATACGCAGTCCCTCACCTACGTTGCAGTGATGTGCGGAAAACAATATTATGTTACGCATATATATGTATATATATATAAATCCTTACTATGCTACGTAATCATACTGACAACCACCTTTTTTCGAATCAAACTCCATACTAGAGTAATGCCCTCAAGTCTATGATAATCACCTAGAGCCGACATGTGTGTATCTAGACTTTCCACCATTCGTATCTTCAATTGTAGCTCGATGCCTCAATCACACGTCCTCTAATGTGCACCGAGTTCCGTGGCAGGGCGATACAAGAAACACGGAACTCGGTCGGGAGCTTTTCCATATCTGTATAGACCCGTCTTTAAAGAGCCTCCATATACAGATATACATAGGGTCTGTTTTCATGGTTGCTATGGCCCCACCTCGGCCCCTCCCACAACTAGTAAAGACTACCAGAGCTAAGCGACTGCCCCTACGCAAACAATATAAACATGCATGTGACGTCTCCCCTCAACCCCTTACCCCGATAGTGAAGGGTGAAATGGTATCTTGGGTTTATCCCAAGTCTTTCCGCATCCCACTGGTTGTCGATGATGGGTGTCTGACGGTCTACTATCCTTGTTGGTCTTGGCCCTCTACCTCCTCGTGAGGCAACCGCCGAACCACCCTTGTGTCACCTCGTCACAGCATTCCGACTGCGTAACTAGTAGTTACGCGCAGACCCAACCTCTGCGGACACAGCCTAAGACATCTGCCGCCACATAAAGGAGTACTAGGAGCACCTTACATACCTCAGGAAGCCACGTTCTTCCCCTTCCCGTCCTTCAGAGCCATCAAAAAAATAAGATGAATGTGCTCTCTTTCTCTTGCCTTATAACACCACGATGATCTACCCCGTTGGGTTATTCACCCTCAAACGTGCGGACTGGTTCAAGCACCTCACTTTAATATGTTATTAGACCCTATGTCTAAATATTCTTTTATGCGCTTGTCTCACCTCATTAGGTTTCCAGTTAACTTGGTTATTCCAATTCATATTGCAAATTACCAAGTTTCTCTTGCTTACTAATTTCAGTCATACAACTTAATCCATTCAAGTTTATTAATAAGCCCACAACATGTTATTCCCTAGATTGTGGCCTAGTGTAACAGCCCACCTCCGCTAGGGTCACTCACAAAGGGAATGCACTAGCTTTGATGGAGCATTATCTAGGTAAACATACACAGAAATATTACAAGATAGAACATATAAAACAGCGGAAGAAGAACCAAATTTCATTGCTTTAAAATCTAGAAAGGTCTAAAGCCTTTTACATCAAAATGCCATTAAATCCATTACATCGAAATCTGTCTTGCAATAGTAAAGAAGCATAAAACCATAGTCATAAATAATTCCCCAAATAAAGCAGCAAAGCAAGCCATAGCCAAGAGAAATCCAAGCAGTACATGAAAGAGCCTTGGAGCTTGGTAAGATCCGAACTAAGCTGTATTTCCACCCTGCGAACCTGGGGGGGAGGAGGAAACGAAAGAAAAGGAGGCGAAACAAACTGGGTCAGTCATAAAGACTGAGTAAGTCCTAGTGGCTTTCAGCATAAAAACAGATGAAGATAATATGGCATGAATAAACTGAAAGTAAACATAAGCATGATGACAAGGTAAGCTACAAGCACGATGAATCAAGAATAAATATCCCATGCTTCCTATCAAGAGTATCATCACAAGGTTCCTACCAAGTATCACAATGCAAGTTTTCTATTAAGTATAACATCGTAAGATTTCTAAGCTTCACCACTCCACAATTTTCTTTGATTTCCTATATTCTCTGCACCAACTATACTAGTACCCCAACCCGTATCATCCTTTCCATGTATATGTACAGCCCCTTGCCGTATATCGTACGGGTTTCATCACGTATTTCTATACTACGTCAACGTAGTGCCACCATTCTTGAAATCGTTTGGACTGCCACCCTTGTTCTGGCTAGGTTTCCTTATCATGAACTATCGCGTGTTCAATTAGGATTTATGTCACCTAGGACCACTAGGGATTATGCTACCCATTGAACATTTTCTAGATTCGATTAGGGTTTATGCCACCTAGGACCACTAGGGATTATGCTACCTAACGAACAACACCCTTTTTCCACCTAACGATCAATTAATCGATCGGCTCTCTACAAGTCCTAGCTTGTTCATGTGTCTGTGTCATATGGCCCAATCACGAAATGTAGTCACCTGTGCTAGGTCCACCATAGGGTGTATCAAGCCCTAGGGTGCCAACCACCGACACGAATCAAGCACGCACAGTGCAAACCTACTAGTGCTCAATGCCTGCTTTTTCAATTCCGGACTACGTGCATGACCATAGTCCGCCTGAACCTACAATGACGCACCAACTCAGCCGTCGTTCTGGTCGCTTACAATCAGCCCAGTAATCGTGCCCCACTCTGCCTAGTTCCAGGGTACCATGATACATCTAGTGGGTTACTGCTGAAAAGGACCGCGTAACTAGGGTTTCCATCCAATAGGTTAAGTGTTGTCAATTAAATTCGAGACTTAACCTCATCAGTCTAGCATGTCAAGTTGGTTAAGTGTTGTCATTCAAGTTCGTGACTTAACACGCCTACATGTCATGTCAAATTGGCTAAGTGTTGTCTTTGAAGTTCATGACTTAGCCCTACAAATCATGTGTCAAGTTGGTTAAGTATATTCAAGCGGTTCATGACTTAACCCTATCAAATCATCATGTCAAATTGGTTAAGTATATTCAAGCGGTTCATGACTTAACCCTATCAAATCATCGTGATAAATTGGTTAAGTATATTCAAGCGGTTCATGACTTAACCATATTAAATCATCGTGTTGAACTGGTTAAGTATATTCAAGCGGTTCATGACTTAACCCTATCAAATCATCGTGTCAAATTGGTTAAGTATATTCAAGCGGTTCATGACTTAACCCTACCCAATCATCGTGTTAAATTGGTTAAGTATATTCAAGCGGTTCATGACTTAACCCTACCAATCATCGTGTCAAATTGGTTAAGTATATTCAAGCGGTTCATGACTTAACCCTATCATGTTGCATTAATTCATTAATGCACCCGAACCTCTCACATCAGACCTGTTGTTGTGGTCAATGGATATGCCGGGCGGTTCCGAGCACATTTACACCATAACTCAGTCTGACCTCGGGTTTCAAGCGCGATATGACCAACTACCCACATTGGATCCTATTGTTTGTAGTAACTGGATTTGCCAGGCGGTTCCGGGCAGATTTACACTGCAAACTCAACCCAACCTCGAGTTGGCCATTTTCATGTTTATTCTAATGTCATGTCCATGTTCAAGTTTCATGTCAAGTTCGTGTCTAGTTTAATGGCGAGTTTCATGTCAAGTTTCAATTTTCACTTATGCCTATTATCAAGTTAATGATTCATATTCATAACCAATTCATGTTTCAAGTTCATAAGCATGCTTACGTGCCTTCTAGATGTCCAATACATACCAACTACCCAAAACCCAACTTAGGCGCGTTCATATTAAACTTTCTCCAAGTCATAAACTATCATATATGTTTCTACTCCAAATTTTACATAATTAACATATGCCCAAGTTCTAGGTTACATGTTAGTTTTACATATGCCCAATTCATACCAAATTTACATATGTTCAATTCATGCCGTTTTACATGTATGCCAATTTTTATGTCATTTTACCATATCAAGTTCTAGCCAAAATTACATGTATCCAGTTTTATACCCAATAAACCCAAATCATGATTCATGATGTAGTTATTCCAAACTATAATTTCTTTTATAACAATACATGTCCGTTGCCCAAGTTCATAATACATGTTTATGCAAATTATCAAATTTACAATTGCTTTCATGTTCAAATTCCCAATTCTACATATGCCTAATTAACATAAGCCCAATCTTTTGAATTAAACTTACATAGTCTTAAACTCGTGATTTGACATACATGCCAATTCATGTATGCCCACTTCATGCCATGCCAATGCCCAAACTTGCAATTTCAATTATATTGACAATACCCAAATTTCCAATTTCATGTTAAGGGTAGTACTACCCAAATATCCAATTTTTATGTTATGCCATCAATTCCACCAAACACATATATTCCACTAGGCAATATTCCAATATTTCCCCCGTATACCATCGCACGTATATCGTAGTTTAGGCCTAGGTCCGAAATTGACCTAGGTTCATCAAAAGAAAATAAATTGGGGAAGGTATAATTTTTCATAAAAATAAAATCAGAGAGAAAAACATCATCATAGGCATGAAGATTACAACTTGGTAATAATATCAATATGAATCAAGAAAACTGATTTACAACAGGCTGAATAGATCATAAATTAGACATGGGAATAAAGATAGACAAGTCTCAAAACTCAAGATCCAAGACGCAACAGAAATAGATCGATAAACATACTTAAATCCAATTCCACTTTATTCCATGACCATATTATAATTAAATGTTTAAATCTAAAAACTACTAGAACTTACAGAAATGGCTAGTGAAATAGGAACTGATTTTGTTGTAAAATTGTTGTGGCGTTGTTGATTGTTGTCTTGAATCATTCTAGAAGCTTTAATCTTTGAATTGGATTGTGTATGAAAGCTTAGGAAATTTATTAAAGGCGGCGGCCATGATCAAGAGGGATTTAAGCAGCATTTTGATGTAGGAATTATTTCTTGTGAATTAGGTTAGGTCTAAGGGTGTTTTTATAGGTGTATCAACTAGTTTAGGCCCTTAGATTAACCCTAGAATCAATCTGGACCATCAAAACACGTCTCAGGCTTCAAAAATGGGTTCTGGGTCAAAACAGGCCGACTAGGTCGACCTGTAAGGGGGGAGGTCGAAACTATGGTCGATCTGGGTGGTAGGTCGACCCAATGGTCGACCGGGGGGTGGGGGGGGGGGGGGGGGGGTAGGTCGACCCCCTGGTCCAATGCTGCCTAAAAACTGCTGAAACTTGTACAGGCCATAACTTCTTCATCCGGACTCCGATTTTCGAAAACTCGGACTCTATTTCATGTAAAATTTCGAGACGGACGCAATGGCGTAACCCATTCCACTTGATTCTGACTTTGAAATTTAATTCTGCCTTGATTTTTTGTTTTAACATGTTATAAAAATACGGGTTGTTACATTCTCCCCTCCTTAAAGGATTTCGTCCCCGAAATCTTCAAGTTAAGAAGAATGTGTCCTACCAGCCAATCATCCATCTACTCAATCATCAATCACATGCATCCATTGTCCTTAAGAGATTTCTAATGCTGTATGAACATATGCAGAAAGTGTGTGTATATGTTCCTTGTCTAATGCAAATGGTCAGGCCTGATTGATCTTCTTAATGCAAAATATGTTTAGTGCAATGAGTCTATCATGTATGCAAATAGTCCTAGTCACATAAACACTATATGTGTGCACAAACATCCATCCATATGCAACATCCATATGATAACACATCCAATTTCATCCATAAACAAGTATAAACACTCATGCATATGCAATATGGAAATGTGTCTGAGCCGATCTAGTGCCTAATGTGTGTTATGCAATCACGAGCAACCACTAACGACCACTTGCAACCATCAATCATAACATGTCTCAAACGCATGTTTACACCAAATTGTTCCTACCTAAAGGTATAGTCGAACGATAGAAGCAAGTAAAAACCTTGTGCCCATTAGGCAATGTCAAAGCTGGAAATCTACGTCACATATATACTGAATAGGAGAAGAACTCCCTAAGCACCAGCCCATATCCTTTAAAACCCAAAAAGTTTAGTCAACCCAACGGACACCCTCAAGCCCCAAAATGTATTACTAACAGATAAGTCATACTCCCTATGGGGTTTGCAACAGAAATAGGATTGAGAATAGGACCGAGAGGTTATACTTAAAAGATAGCATACAAGTAAGCTCTACAGGAAAAGAGGGATCAAGGATATACTCTTAAAAAGAGATATGATGCGCGTGTCTAGTCTTCAATCTTCTAAGTCGCATTTCCTTGAGCTTAAATCCATTGTGCTTGGACCGTCTTTAGCTTCACAATTTCGTAGCTTCTTAATTCCTATTTCCAAAATATGAGTTGGAACTCATTTCACTGTCGCCTCTCGTTCCACTTTCACTTATTATTTTTCTAGTATACTCGGCTTAAACATAACTGCGTACTCATGGTTTCATGCAAGCTCTCCAAAATTCACTAGTGAATCTCGGATCTTGTTTATAGGGTATTCCATGCAGAAGAATTATCTCTTGCAAATAAATAGATGTCAACCATGTTGCCAAGTGTACTTACTAAGGGGATTTTATATAACTCATGCATAAGCGAGATGAACCGTCCTCCTTAGTGGCGAACATTACTCGAGCGAACCAATAAATGTGTCAAGAGATTCTAGGTAACTAAGCATGGCAAAACCCTAAGGGTTACACTAGACTTAGAGGGTATTACCGAGGCAAGTCAAGGGTCTAACTACCCTCTTTTCATACTCGAGAATGGCACCATTACTGGATAACTACTCCATCCCTAGAATCAACCCATAGCCCAAAAAACATAAGCATTACTTCTAAACTGAACAATTAGCATAGACATTCCCAAATCCAAACAAGTCATGAATAAATGAGCTGATTCCCTAACAGGATTTGAGAATAAAATGGGATCCTCTACTACGCTAGTACTAAGGTGCAGAGACTCCAACTATCGAAGCATAATTAAAAGAATGCGATGTACAAAAACAAAGTTCTAACGGGATGATGGAAAAGAAAAGCTAAACCTTTGACAGAAACGTTACCACCTTTCTTAGGTATGTTAGTAGTGGGAGCATACAATTGCCCTCTCGACGGTCTTGTTCTTTGCCCTTGTCCTTGTCCTATAATACTTAACTACATGTCCCTTTTTACCATACTAAAGATACTCTCTCTTGTTATGGGTTTTATTATTATCTCACTTTGGCCTCTTTCCTTTCACCTTTTCCTCCTTCGTGGATTAAGCCCTATCAACAAGTTTCTTATCCTTAGGCTTGTGTTCTTTTATCCTCGTTCTTACTATCCTTGTATAGCTTGTTGACAAGTTTCTCGAAAGCTACCTCCATCGCATGGCAACCCTATAAAGCTTGAAATAAGATTAGTCGCAGATGGAATTACTGCGGCTCTTGATGGAGGTTGGGCACTTCTTTGCCCTCCTACATGCGTTGTATGCCTACAAACTATGGTGAAAAAGAAAGAGAGAAGAGACTCAATGAGAGAATCAAAAGATTGTGCATATGGCTTTGGGGAATATGCCTTTCGTAAAACAAAACTTTTCTTGAAAAATGCTTCTTTGAAAATAATTTTAAAAGGTTTTAAAAACTTTTGCCCAGGCTGGTAACAACCTAGCTCTGATACCAAATGTAACACCCCACCTCCGCAAGGGTCACTCACAAAGGGAATGCACTAGCTTTGGTGGAGCATTATCTAGGTAAACATACACAGAAATATTACAAGACAGAACATATAAAATATCAGAAGAAGAACCAAATTTCATTTCTTTAAAATCTAAAAAGGTCTAAAGCCTTTTACATCAAAATTCCATTAAATCCATTACATCGAAATTTGTCTTGCAATAGTAAAGAAGCATAAAACCATAGTCATAAATCATTCCCCAAATAAAGCAGCAAAGCAAGCCATAGCCAAGAGAAATCCAAGCAGTACATGAAAGAGCCTTGGAGCTTGGTAAGATCCGAACTAAGTTGCATTCCCACCCTGCGAACCTTGGGGGGAAGGGGAACGAAAGAAAAAGAGGCTAAACAAACTGGGTCAGTCATAAAGACTGAGTAAGTCCTAGTGGCTTTGAGCATAAAAACAGGTGAAGATAATATGGCATGAATAAACTGAAAGTAAACATAAGCATGATGACAAGGCAAGCTACATGCACGATGAATCAAGTATAACATCCCATGCTTCCTATCAAGAGTATCATCACAAGGTTCTTACCAAGTATCACATTGCAAGGTTTCTATTAAGTATAACATCGCAAGATTTCTAAGCTTCACCATTCCACTATTTTCTTTGATTTCCTATATTCTTTGCACCAACCGTACTAGTACCCCAACCCGTATCATCCTTTCCATGTATATGTACAGTCCCTTGCTGTATATCATACGGGTTTCATCACTTATTTCTATACTACTTCAACGTAGTGCCACCATTCTTGAAATCGTTTGGACTTCCACCCTTGTTCTGGCTAGGTTTCCTGATCATGAACTATCGTGTGTTCAACTAGGATTTATGCCACCTAGGACCACTAGGGATTATGCTACATATTGAACGTTTTCTAGATTCAATTAGGGTTTATGCCACCTAGGACCACTAGGGATTATGCTACCTAACGAACTGTAACACCCCATATTTTTTTTAATATAATTAAAAATGAAATAAAATATATGAAAATATGCTTATGATAGGTAAATAATGGTGATGCATAAGGAGAATTAATTAATACATGGAAGAGAAGAAAAATTAGTTCGATAACGGCGTATGTAACGGAAAAGATAATAAAATAAGGATAACTAATTCAAGAATCAGGAATTAGGTAAAATGGGCATCACCATTGCGTTCCTCTCGGAAAAATACGCGAAATAGAGTCCGAGTTTTCGAAAATCGGAGTCCGTATGACCAAGATATGGCCAAAACAGGATTTCAGCAGACTTTCTGGCAGACTACCCATGTCAACTGTAGTGTCGACACCCAAGTCGACCTGCCCCCCCTGTGTCGACTGTAGTGTCGACTTCCCCCCTGTACATGTCGACCTGGTCAGCCTGGGGTGGCCCGGAACCCATTTTTGAGGCCCGGGACGAGTTTTGATGGTCCGGATGGGTTTTAGGGTTAATCCAATGGCTGAAATGAATTGCTGCACCTATAAAATAACACCTAGACCTTGCCTAACTCACACAAATCATTCTTACACCTAAATGCTACTGGAATCTCTCTTGAGCCATGGCCGCCGTCTCCAAATTAAAGCTTAAGCGTTCAAACTCAAATCAAATCAAAGATCAATGCTTCTACAACAAATTCAAGAGGATGGATCAATGACACTGCAACTTTCTATGACAAATTCACTCCCTAATTCATTAGCCGTTCTCTGTAAGTGCTAGTTATTTTCTGATTTAAATATTTAATTATAATATGGCGATGAAATAAAGTGAAATTGATGTAAGTTTAGCTATATTTGCGGAATGTGAATTAAGATTAAAATCATGTTTTGCGGTCAAATGAAAATAGTACGATGCTTATTATGTTTGGTTATGTTGTATAATATTATGCCAGTGATTTGATTCTATCATCATGTTGGATTGGGAATTATTGAGTACAATGTTTGTCATGTTGTATAATATGCCAGTGATTTGATTCTATTATCATGTTTAATTGGGAATTATTGATAAGTTTATTATGCAAGTTTATGTTGTAGATTCATGCGACAAATTGTCAAATCTACATGTTTATGTAGAAGAAAAACCTATGCCACACTTGTCATATATTTGTGATTGGCTTGTGAGTATGTTAATTTAATCTATGTTGCCAAGTAACGCATGTGTATGTTGATTTTCCTATGTTGCAAATTAACATATGTATATTGATTAGTTCATATTGTTAATTCTCATGTATGTATGTTAATATGGCCTATGTTAAAAATATACATATATGTTGAATTAGCTTATTATTGCGAGTTCACACTTATGACACTATAATGTTCATGATGTCATTTTGCAAGTTCACCCCTGTAATGTTCATGATGTCATTTTGCAAGTTCACCCCTGTAATGTTCATGATATCATTTTGCAAGTTCACCCCTGTAATGTTCATGATGTCATTTTGCAAGTTCACCCCATTATGTTCACATTAATTATGCCATCAATGTCAAAATTATACCTTTGTCATGTTTATGATTGTGTATTTGTGTACATTAAACTTTATACTCAAAAATCATACGAACGTAAATTAGGCTAAGATAATTAGCCTAATATTGGACGGGGTAACGGTGGGTTAAAATGATTAATTATAGGAAAACTTGCCATAAATTGGTCATTTATCACATAAGTGATTTAGGGCATAAAATGGTATTAATTATATACCTAATTTAATGAGATTGATTGGAAATAAATTGGGCATTAAATTTGAATTTGAACAATTTACATAATTAAAATGTAAATTAGAATTATGGCATAAAATGGTATTAATTATATACCTAATTTAATGAGATTGATTGGAAACAAATTGGGAAGTAATATGAATTTGAATAATTTACATAATTAATGTAAATTGGAAAATACGAATATGCTTAGCACGAGGTTGGATTGAGTTGTGATGTAAACCTGCCCGGACCCGCCCGGCTGTCCAGTAATCACAGCAATACCTATCCAATGTGGGAGGCTAAGCATTAGGCCCAATAAAGACCCGAGGTTAGACTGAGTTGTGGCGTAAGACTGCCCGGACCCGACCGGCACACCGGCAGCCACAACAATATCTGTCTAATGTGAGCGGTTGGTGCCCTAATAAGACAACTAGAGCTGAGCTAGGGTTGGTAGGGTTAAGTTAACTAGAACACTTAACCAATTTCAACATGTTAACTAAATTGGTGGGTAGGGTTAGGTTAATCAAGACACTTAACCAATTTAATATGTTAACTACGGGAGTAGGTAAGGTTAAGCAAATGTTTAACCATTATAACATGATTAAACTGGATTAGAGAGTGAGGTTAAGTTAATGAGAACACTTAACTAATACAATGGGTTAATTAGACAAGTGGTTGCGGTTAAGTAGTAACACTTAACCAACATAACAGGACAAGCGGGTGGGCTAAGTTAACTTGAATAAGTTGATAACACTTAACCATTATAATATGACTAGTGGATGGGGTTAAGTTAACATGCACTTAACCAATCTAATGTGATGCGTGGTAGGGTTAAGTAACACACGGGGTTAAGTTAACAAGAAAATTCTTAACCAATGTAACCAGATAGACGAACGGGGTTAAGTTAATAAACCACACTTAACCAATCAAACATAATAAGCGAGAAAGGTTAAATTAACTAAGGTAAACACTTAACATGGTAACATAACGAGTAGGAGGGTTAAGTACATATCAGGTTGGTGGGTAATATTAGTAAATATAGGCCCACATACACTTAACCATTAAATACACATGCTTGAATCAGTAGCGGGGTTAAGTACACATCAGGGTTGGTGGATAATATCAGAGAATATAGGCCCACAGACTTAAGCATTAGAAAAACCTAGTAACGGGGACCCATTTCAGCAGTAACCCACATTAGGTATCAACGGAACCCTGAGCTAGGCAGGGTGAGGCACGATTACTAGGCTGATTATAAGAGGTCAAATTAGCGACGGTTGGTGCAGCAGTGCAGGTTCTAACGGGGTGCGGGCGTGCACACACTTCGGGGCAGAAAATTTAGCCACTGGGCATCAGTAGGTATAAAGCTGTGCATCATGATTGTGTCAGGGTTGCCACCATGGGACTTGATACACCCCATGGTGGGACCAGCACAGGTATCTACAAGTAGGGGGCCGCGTGACACAAACGAGAACTAGGTCAAGTAGGGAGCCGATCGATAAGGTAGTAAGGGTGCATCGAATATATACATGGCCATTGGGGTGATCGAGGTGGAATCCTCATAATCGATGTACACCTGAAGGCTACCATAATTGCGGGGATTGGGATCACGTTGTAATTATTATATAACACGGGCTACTAGTTGGGACACTAGTAGGGGGTACAGATCCTTGTTACACAGGACACTAGTAGGAATACGGATCACTCCATGTAAGACACTTATGAGGATGCTAGTTAGGTGGTGCAGAGCAAATAGATATCATTTTAATGGTGAAGCTTAGAAACCTTGTGATGTTATTCTTGATAGAAACCATGCGATGTGATACTTGATAGGAATTATGGGATGTTATACTTGATTCATCGTGCCCGAAGTTTATCTTGTTACCTTAGTTTATCTTGTTAGCATAGTTTATCTTGTTATCTTAGTTTATCTTGCCTACCTTGTCATCATGCTTATGTTTACTTTCAGTTTATTCATGCCATGTTATCTTTACCTATTTTTATGCTGAAAGTCACCAGGACTTACTTAGTCTTTATGACTGACCCGTTTTGTTTCGCCTCTTTTTCTTCCGTTTCCTCCCCCCCCCCAGGTTCACAGGGTGGGAATACAGCTTAGTTCGGATCTTACAAGCTCCAAGGCTCTTTCATGTATGGCTTGGATTTCTCTTGGCTATGGCTTCTTTGCTTTATTGGGGAATACTGCAGTTTGTTTTTATGCTTCTTTGTTTTTGAGCAAGACAGATATTTTAACTATGAAATTGGGTATTGGAAGTTGATGGGCTTTTCTTGTAAACATTTATATTTAATAAATGATTTGAAGTACTTCCACTTTATTTTCCGCTATTTTATATATGTCTGTCTTGTAATATTTCTGTTCCAGTACCCATAATACTCCATTGAAGTTCAGGCATTCCCTTTGTGAGTGACCTTAATAGATGTGGGGTGTTACATTTGGTATCAGAGCAGAAGGTTACTAGACTGGGCAAAGTTTTCAAAAACCATCTGAAATTATTTTCAAAACGTTTACAAAGAAGCAAATTTTCAAGAAAATTTTATTTTGATTAAAAGGCATATTCCCCAGAGCCATATGCACTATCTTTTGATTCTCTCTTGAAAACTCTTCTCTCTCTCTTTTCACCATAGTTTATAGGCATCCGACATATGTTGGAGGGCGAAGGAGTGCCCAACCTCCATCTGTAGCCGCAGTAGTTCCATCTGCGTCTAATCTTATTTCAAGTTGGGTAGAGTTGCCGTGTGTTGGAGGTAGCTTCGAGAGACTTGTCAACAAACTATACAAGGACAGTGAGAACAAGAAACTAGTTGCTGTAGCTTAATCCACGAAGGAGGAAAAAGGTGAAAGGAAAGAGGCCAAAGTGAAAGAATAGTAAAACCCATGACAAGAGAGAGTATCTTTAGTGAGGAGGGACATGTAGTTAAGTATTATAGGACTAGGGCAAGGGACAAGATCGTCAAGAGGGCAATTGTATGATCTCACCACTAGCATACCTAAGAGAGGTGGTAACGTTTCTATTGAAAGGTTTAGCTTTTCTTTTCTATCATCCCACTAGAACTTTGTTTTTGTACATCGCATCCTTTTAATTCTGCTTCGAAAGTTGAGTCTCTGCACCTTAGTACTAGCATGGTAGAGGATCCCATTTTTTTTTCTTTTCTCAAATCCTGTTGGGGAAATCGGCTCGTTTTTTCATGACTTGTTTGGATTTGAGAATGTCTATGCTAAGTGTTGAGTCTAGAAGTAATGTTTATGTTTTGGGCTATGGGTTGATTCTAGCGATGGAGTGGTTATCCAGTAAGGGTGACCTTCTCGGTTTTGAAAAGAGGGTAGTTAGAATCTCGACTTGCCTCGGTAATACCCTCGAAGTCGCATGTAACCTTTAGGGCTCTATCAGGATTTTTTTCCTAGAATGTCTTTAAACATTTATTGGTAATTTGTAATCCGATCGTGTAGTGTTCGCCACTAAGGCGGATGGGTCATTTCGCTTATGCATGAATTGTAGAGAATCACCTTATTAAGTACATTTGGCAACATGGTTGACATTTATTTCCAAGAGATAGTTCTTCTACGTGGAATACCTGATAGTAAGTGGACGAGATCCAAGATTCACTAGTGAATTTTGGAGAGCTTGCATGAAACCATGAGTACGCAGTTACGTATGAGCCGAGTATACTAGGAGGATAATAAGTGAAAGTAGAACGAGAGGCAAAAGTGAAATGGATTCCAACCCATATTTTGGAAACAAGAATTAAGAAGCTACGGAATTGTGAAGTTAAAGGCGGTCAAAGCACAATGGAGTTAAGCTCAAAGAAATGCGACTTAGAAGATTGAAGACTAGATTCGCGCATCATATCTCTTTTTAAGAGTATATCCATGATCTCTCTTTTCCTATAGAGCTTACTCACATGCTATCTTTTGTGTATATCCTCTCGGTCCTATTCTCAATCCTATTTCTATTGCGAACCTCATAGGGAGTATGACTCGTCTGTTAGTAATATATGTTGGGGCTTGAGGATGTCCGTCGGGTGGACTAAACTTTTTGGGTTTTATAGGATACGGGTTGGTCTTAGGAAGGGATTCCCTTGTGACCTAAAAGGAGTCCATCATGCTTAGTTTCCTAGAATCATATATAGTGGTTGGGTTGAGTAATTCTTTGGGTGTCAGTCTGATGTTGATTTCGGTCTTCGGGGCTGATGCTTAGAGAGTTCTTCTCCTAATCAATATATATGTGGCATAGATTTCCAGTTTTGACATTGCCTAATGGGCACAAAGTTTTTACTTGCTTCTATCATTCGACTATACCTTTAGATAGGAACAATTGGGTGTAAACATGTGTTTGAGACATGTTATGATTGATGGTTGCAAGTGGCTGCAAGTGGTTGCTAGTGGTTGCTCGTGGATGCATTTACATACATTAGGCACTAGATCAGCTCAATCACCTTTCATATTGCATATGCATGAGTGTTTACACTTGTTTGTGGATAAAATAGAATGTGTTATCATGTGAATGTTGCATATGGACGGATGTTTGTGCACACATATAGTGTTTATGTGACTAGGACTATTTGCATACATGTTGGACTCATGGCACTAAACATATTTTGCATTTAGAAGATCAATCAGGCCTGATCATTTGCATTAGACAAGGAACATATACACACACTTCTTGCATATGTTCATACAGCATTCGAAATCTCTTAAGGACAATGAATGCCCGTGATTGATGATTGAGTAGATGGATGATGGATGGTAGGACACATTCTTCTTAACTTGAAGATTTCGGGGACGAAATCCTTTAAGGAGGGGAGAATGTAACACCCCATTTTTTTTAATATAATTAAAAATGAAATAAAATATATGAAAATATGCTTATGATAGGTAAATAATGGTGATGCATAAGGAGAATTAATTAATACATGGAAGAGAAGAAAAATTAGTTCGATAACGGCGTATGTAATGGAAAAGATAATAAAATAAGGATAAATAATTCAAGAATCAGGAATTACGTAAAATGAGCACCACCATTGCGTTCCTCTCGGAAAAATACGCGAAATAGAGTTCGAGTTTTCGAAAATCGGAGTCCGTATGACCAAGATATGGCCAAAACAAAATTTCAGCAGACTTTCTGGCAGACTACCCGTGTCAACTGTAGTGTCGACACCCAAGTCGACCTACCCCCCTGTGTCGACTGTAGTGTCGACTCCCCCCCTATACAGGTCGACCTGGTCGGCCTAGGGTTGCCCAGAACCCATTTTTGAGGCCCGAGACGAGTTTTGATGGTCCGGATGGGTTTTAGGGTTAATCCGATGGCTGAAATGAATTGCTACACCTATAAAATAATACCTAGACCTAGCCTAACTCACACAAATCATTCTTACACCTAAATGCTGCTGGAATCGCTTATGAGCCATGGCCGCCGTCTCCAAATTAAAGCTTAAGCGTTCAAACTCAAATCAAAGATCAATTCTTCTACAACAAATTCAAGTGGATGGATCACTGACACTGCAACTTTCTACGACAAATTCACTCCCTAATTCATTAGCCGTTCTCTGTAAGTGCTAGTTATTTTCATATTTAAATATTTAATTATAATATGGCGATGAAATAAAGTGAAATTGATGTAAGTTTAGCTATATTTGCGGAATGTGAATTAAGATTAAAATCATGTTTTGCGGTCAAATGAAAATAGTACGATGCTTATTATGTTTGGTTATGTTGTATAATATTATGCCAGTGATTTGATTCTATCATCATGTTGGATTGGGAATTATTGAGTACAATGTTTGTCATGTTGTACAATATGCCAGTTATTTGATTCTATTATCATGTTTAATTGGGAATTATTGATAAGTTTATTATGCAAGTTTATGTTGTAGATTCATGCGACAAATTGTCAAATCTACATGTTTATGTATAAGAAAAACCTATGCCACACTTGTCATATATTTGTGATTGGCTTGTGAGTATGTTAATTTAATCTATGTTGCCAAGTAACGCATGTGTATGTTGATTTGCCTATGTTGCAAATTAACATATGTATATTGATTAGTTCATATTGCTAATTCTCATGTATGTATGTTAATATGGCCTATGTTAAAAATACACATATATGTTGAATTAGCTTATAATTGCGAGTTCACACTTATGACACTATAATGTTCAAGATGTCATTTTGCAAGTTAACCCCTGTAATGTTCATGATGTCATTTTGCATGTTCACCCCTGTAATGTTCATGATGTCATTTTGCAAGTTCACCCCTGTAATGTTCATGATGTCATTTTGCAAGTTCACCCCATTATGTTCACATTAATTATGCCATCAATGTCAAAATTATACCTTTGTCATGTTTATGATTGTGTATTTGTGTACATTAAATTAGGCTAAGTTTTTAGCCTAAACTTTATACTCAAAAATCATACGAACGTAAATTAGGCTAATATAATTAGCCTAATATCGGACGGGGTAACGGTGGGTTAAAATGATTAATTATAGGAAAACTTGCCATAAATTGGTCATTTATCACATAAGTGATTTAGGGCATAAAATGGTATTAATTATATACCTAATTTAATGAGATTGATTGGAAACAAATTGGGCATTAAATTTGAATTTGAACAATTTACATAATTAAAATGTAAATTAGAATTATGGCATAAAATGGTATTAATTATATACCTAATTTAATGAGATTTATTGGAAACAAATTGGGCAGTAATATGAATTTGAATAATTTACATAATTAATGTAAATTGGAAAATACGAATATGCTTAGCACGAGGTTGGATTGAGTTGTGATGTAAACCTGCCCGGACCCGCCCGGCTGTCCAGTAATCACAGCAATACCTATCCAATGTGGGAGGCTAAGCATTAGGCCCAATAAAGACCCGAGGTTAGACTGAGTTGTGGCGTAAGACTGCCCGGACCCGACCGGAACATTGGCAGCCACAACAATATCTGTCTAATGTGAGAGGTTGGTGCCCTAATAAGACAACTAGAGCTGAGCTAGGGTTGGTAGGGTTAAGTTAACTAGAACACTTAACCAATTTCAACATGTTAACTAAATTGGTGGGTAGGGTTAGGTTAATCTGGACACTTAACCAATTTAATATGTTGACTACGGGAGTAGGTAAGGTTAAGCAAATGTTTAACCATTATAACATGAATAAACTGGACTAGAGAGTGAGGTTAAGTTAATGAGAACACTTAACTAATACAATGGGTTAATTAGACAAGTGGTTGAGGTTAAGTAGTAACACTTAACCAACATAACAGGACAAGCGGGTGGGCTAAGTTAACTTGAATAAGTTGATAACACTTAACCATTATAATATGACTAGTGGATGGGGTTAAGTTAACATGCACTTAACCAATCTGATGTGATGCGTGGTAGGGTTAAGTAACACACGGGGTTAAGTTAACAAGAAAATTCTTAACCAATGTAACCAGATAGACGAACGGGGTTAAGTTAATAAACCACACTTAACCAATCAAACATAATAAGCGAGAAAGGTTAAGTTAACTAAGGTAAACACTTAACCATGGTAACATAACGAGTCGGAGGTTAAGTACATATCGGGTTGGTGGGTAATATTAGTAAATATAGGCCCACATACACTTAACCATTAAATACACATGCTTGAATCAGTAGCGGGGTTAAGTACACATCAGGGTTGGTGGGTAATATCAGAGAATATAGGCCCACAGACTTAACCATTAGAAAAACCTAGTAATGGGGAACCATTTCAGCAGTAACCCACATTAGGTATCAACGGAACCCTGAGCTAGGCAGGGTGGGGCACGATTACTGGGCTGATTATAAGAGGTCAAATTAGCGGCGGTTGATGCAGCATTACAGGTTCTAATGGAGTGCGGGCGTGCACACACTTCGGCGCAGAAAATTTAGCCACTGGGCATCAGAAGGTATAAAGCTGTGCATCATGATTGTGTCAGGGTTGCCACCATGGGACTTGATACACCCCATGGTGGGACCAGCACAGGTATCTATAAGTAGGGGGCCGCGTGACACAAACGAGAACTAGGTCAAGTAGGGAGCCGATCGATAAGGTAGTAAGGGTGCATCAAATATATACCTGGCCATTGGGGTGATCGAGGTGGAATCCTCATAATCGATGTACACCTGAAGGCTACCATAATTACGGGGATTGGGATCACGTTGTAATTATTATATAACACGGGCTACTAGTTGGGACACTAGCAGGGGGTACGGATCCTTGTTACACAGGACACTAGTTGGGACACTAGTAGGAATATGGATCACTCCATGTAAGACACTTATGAGGATGCTAGTTAGGTGGTGCAGAGAAAATAGATATCATTTTAATGGTGAAGCTTAGAAACCTTGCAATGTTATTCTTGATAGAAACCATGTGATGTGATACTTGATAGGAATTATGGGATGTTATACTTGATTCATCGTGCCCGAAGTTTATCTTGTTACCTTAGTTTATCTTGTTAGCATAGTATATCTTGTTATCTTAGTTTATCTTGCCTACCTTGTCATCATGCTTAAGTTTACTTTTAGTTTATTCATGCCATGTTATCTTTACCTATTTTTATGCTGAAAGTCACTAGGACTTACTCAGTCTTTATGACTGACCCGTTTTGTTTCGCCTCTTTTTCTTCCGTTCCCCCCCCCAGGTTCACAGGGTGGGAATACAGCTTAGTTCGGATCTTACAAGCTCCAAGGCTCTTTCATGTATGGCTTGGATTTCTCTTGGTTATGGCTTCTTTGCTTTATTGGGGAATACTGCAGTTTGTTTTTATGCTTCTTTGTTTTTGAGCAAGACATATATTTTAACTATGAAATTGAGTATGGGAAGTTGATGGGCTTTTCTTGTAAACATTTATATTTAATAAATGATTTGAAGTACTTCCACTTTATTTTCCGCTGTTTTATATATGTCTGTCTTGTAATATTTATGTTCCAGTACCCATAATACTCCATTGAAGTTAAGGCATTCCCTTTGTGAGTGACCTTAACAGATGTGGGGTGTTACACGAACCACACCCTTTTTCCACGTAACGATCTATTAATCGATTGGCTCCCTACAAGTCCTAGCTCGTTCATGTGTCTGTGTCATATGGCCCAATCACGAAATGTAGTCACCTATGGTAGGTCCACCATAGGGTGTGTCAAGCCCTAGGGTGCCAACCACCGACACGAATCAAGCACACACAGTGTAAACCTACTGGTGCCCAACGCCTGCTTTTTCAACTCCGGACTACGTGCACGACCATAGTCCGCCCGAACCTACAATGACGCACCAACTCAGACGTGGTTCTGGTATCTTACAATCAGCCCTGTAATCGTGCCCTACCCTGCCTAGTTCCAGGGTACCATGATACATCTAGTGGGTTACTGCTGAAAAGGACCGCCTAACTAGGGTTTCCGTCCAGTAGGTTAAGTGTTGTCATTTAAATTCGAGACTTAACCTCATAAGTCTAGCATGTCAAGTTGGTTAAGTGTTGTCATTCAAGTTCGTGACTTAACCCGCCTACGTGTCATGTCAAATTGGCTAAGTGTTGTCGTTCAAGTTCATGACTTAGCCCTACAAATCATGTGTCAAGTTGGTTAAGTATATTCAAGCGGTTCATGACTTAACCCTATCAAATCATCGTGTCAAATTGGTTAAGTATATTCAAGCGGTTCATGACTTAACCCTATCAAATCATCGTGTTAAATTGGTTAAGTATATTCAAGCGGTTTATGACTTAACCCTATCAAATCATCGTGTTAAATTGGTTAAGTATATTCAAGCGGTTCATGACTTAACCCTATCAAATCATCGTGTCAAATTGGTTAAGTATATTCAAGCGGTTCATGACTTGACTCTACCAAATCATCATGTTAAATTGGTTAAGTATATTCGAGCGGTTCATGACTTAACCCTACCAAATCATCGTGTCAAATTTGTTAAGTATATTCAAGCGGTTCATGACTTAACTCTATCATGTGGCATTAATTCATTAATGAACCCGAACCTCTCACATCAGACCTGTTGTTGTGGTCACTGGATATGCCGGGCGGTTCTGGGCAGATTTACACCACAACTCAGTCTGACCTCGGGTTTCAAGCGCAATATGACCAACTACCTACATTGGATCCTATTGTTTGCAGTAACTGGATTTGCCGGGCGATTCCGGGCAGATTTACACTGCAAACTCAACCCAACCTTGAGTTGGCCATTTTCATGCTTATTCTAATGTAATGTCCATGTTCAAGTTTCATGTCAAGTTCGTGTCTAGTTTCATGGCGAGTTTCATGTCAAGTTTCATGTTTTCACTTATGCCTATTATCAAGTTAATGATTCGTATTCATAATCAATTCATGTTTCATGTTCATAAGCATGCTTACGTGCCTTCTAGATGTCCAATACATACCAACTAAACAAAAATCAACTTAGGCGCGTTCATATTAAACTTTCTCCAAGTCATAAACTATCATACATGTTTCTACTCCAAATTTTACATAATTAACATATGCCCAAGTTCTAGGTTACATGTCAGTTTTACATATGCCCAATTCATACCAAATTTACATATGTTCAATTCATGCCGTTTTACATGTATGCCAATTTTTATGCCATTTTACGATATCAAGTTCTAGCCAAAATTACATGTTTCAAGTTTTATACCCAATAAACCCAAATCATGATTCATGATGTAGTTATTCCAAACTTTAATTTTTTTTATTACAACACATGTCAGTTGCTCAAGTTCATAATACATGTTTATGCCAATTATCAAATTTACAATTGCTTTCATGTTCAAATTCCCAATTCTACATATGCCTAATTAACATAAGCCTATTCTTTTGATTTAAACTTACATAGTCCTAAACTCGTGACTTAACTTACATGCCAATTCATGTATGCCCACATCATGCCAAATTATTTATGCCAATGCCCAAACTTGCAATTTCAATTATATTGACAATACCCAAAATTCCAATTTCATGTTAAGGGTAGTAATACCCAAATATCCAATTTTTATGTTATGCCATCAATTCCACCAAACACATATATTCCACTAGGCAATATTCCAATATTTCCCCCGTATACCATCGCACGTATATCGTAGTTTAGGCCTAGGTCCGAAATTGACCTAGGTTCATCAAAAGAAAATAAATTGGGGAAGGTAGAATTTTGCATAAAAATAAGATCAGAGAGAAAAACATCGTCATAGGCATGAAGATTACAACTTGGTAATAATATCAATATGAATCAAGAAAACTGATTTACAACTGGCTGAATAGATCATAAATTAGGCATAGGAATAAAGATAGACAAGTCTCAAAACTCAAGATCCAAGAAGCAACAGAAATAGGTCGATAAACATACTTAAATCCAATTCCACTTTATTCCATGACCGTATTATAATTAAATGTTTAAATATAAAAACAAATAGAACTTACGGAGCATGGCTAGTGAATTAGGAACTGAATTTGTTGTTAAAATGTTGCGGCGTTTTTGATTTATTGTCTTGAATCATTGTAGAAGCTTTATTCTTTGAATTGGATTGTGTATGAAAGCTTAGGAAATTTATTAGAGGCGGCGGCCATGATCAAGAGGGATTTAAACAACATTTTGATGTAAGAATGATTTGTTGTGAATTAGGTTAGGTCTAAGGGTGCTTTTATAGGTGTAGCAACTAGTTTAGGCCCTTAGATTAACCCTAGAATCAATCCGGACCATCAAAACATGTCTCAGACTTCAAAAATGGGTTCTGGGTCAAAACAGGCCGACCAGGTCGACCTGTAAAGGGGGGAGGTCGACACTATGGTCGGCCTGGGGGGTAGGTCGACCCTATGGTCGACCTGGGGGGTAGGTCGACCCTATGGTCGACCCCCTGGTCCGGTGCTGCCTGAAAACTGCTGAAACTTGTACAGGCCATAACTTCTTCATCCGGACTCCGATTTTTGAAAACTCGGACTCTATTTCATGTAAAATTTCTAGACGCACGCAATGGAGTAACCCGTTTCCCCTGATTCTGATTTAAAATTTAATTCTGCCTTGATTTCTTGTTTTAACATGTTATAAAAATACGGTTTGTTACATCAGGGTCTGTAATCCACAATCTCTTTTATATTTTCTTATTGATTTCATCATTGTAGTAACATGTTTTACTTAATATGTAATTAAGTATGTCCAATTCACATGTTTTCTAACTAACATGTCACTTACCATTCATTGTTAAATATAACTTATTTTATTTCATAAGTTTTCCTCATTCTTTCTCATTTAATTAGAATTCCATTTTATGTTGTCAATACAACTTATCGTTGTTTACTTATTAAGTTAGTTCTATTAACTAAGGCCCATTACTAAGTTTCTCTACCCGTTTATTATAACCTATGATATAATTTACTCCTATCCCTAGGACAAGCCTAAACATTCTTATCAACGGGTTTCAGACTTCCAAGCTTACAGATTACTTAATTTATAATTAAGTACAACTTCATATGTTTCATATATTTCCCCCATTTTCCCAACTGGTTTCCGGCTTTCCCTATTTCTTCTTACTTAATTTACAATTAAGTGTCCCTTATCTTATTTCACCAGTTATCCAATTTCCTTATTAGTTTATTATAACCTAAGTTATAATCCCCACATGTCCCTAGGACAAGTCTACCTATTATACGACATTTTCGTTAATGTTATTTATTTATAACATGTGATTATCATTCCCCTTTTTAACCATTTTTTTTACTGTTATATTCCAATATCCTTCATTCGCTGTAATACACATATTACTTATTTTAATTAAGGAAAACACTTCATGCACCTTATCGGTTTGATAGAAGGAATCAGTGATTTATTTTCATAACGTATTCCCATCTAAATTCGTGGTAGCAAGTAATTTCTTTACTCTTTTTACTTTTGTTACTGTGGCCTACTTGCAACCACGTTCTCAGAAATAGGTCATTTAGGGAAATACATCACTTTTCCTTCCTATCACACTAACTCAGTTCATTACATCCCTTCCTTTCTTATTTTCTGAGTTAGAAATTTAATTACCATAATTGTCATTTATTCGTATCTTATTATATATATATAAGCACTAGACCTCTCACATTAAGCCTGCACTTGTGGATGCTGGATTTGCCGGGCGGGTCCAGGCAGACATCTACCACAGGTTGACTTAACCTCGTGTCTTAGTACAATTACATTTTTTTTATTTTTGTACTTAGGCCTCTCACATTAGGTTCAACATTAGTGGCTGCTGGATATGCCGGTCGGGTCCGGGCTGACTTCCACCACTAATGCAACCTAACCTCGTGCCATACGTGAAGTTACAATTTCTAAATGTAATCCTAGGCATATTCATTCTTTTACAATTTTACCTGTTTAATTATATGTGTTTATACCCCTTTCCCAAATCATAATTCTCATGTGAGATATGCCCAAAATAAGTCTATAATCACAGTTTGATTTATGCCCAAACTATATTCATGTAATCAATTCTAACATGAAACCATTTAATCATATAATTGTACCAATTCGTACAAGTAGGGTTCATGTGACAAACTAACATATAGTATGAACAATAGTAATTTCTAACCATTTCTAACAAGTTGTTTTTCAACATGTAATCATTCCAATAATTTAATAGATTCAACATGTGAATTTCCTGATCTATTCATATTAACATCTCAACTTGTTATAACAACAATTTATAATTAAACTGGCAATTTCACAATTTATAAAAAGGGGGACGCTAAACATTAGTCATAACATTATCTAAATGCTATAATTTAAACCCACTCACCTTTCATGCTTTTCCCAAATTTTGGATATGATCCGTTCTATCATCCTTGGTTTTCCTTTCCCCTATAATTTGATTTGAAACCTAATAACGTGGATCAACTATTTTCATTAAAAGAGAAAGGAAAGAAAAAATGGAAGAATATGGATAGATTGGATCTGGGATGTTACCTTGCTTTTCACGTAATTATGAATGCCTTTTAATAAAAACACCAGTCTCTTCCCTCCAGATCTTAATTTAAGATTTTCTAATTTACAAATCTAAATTTATGAATATGTTTGAGGAGAGAGAGAGAGAGAGGAATGAAGGAGCTCCAGCGTAGCCGCTGAATCATGAGATTTAGGTTTAGGCCTAGGGTCTTCTTTACAGGTGTACGGAGGTACCAGGACCCTCGGATCAAAATCTAAAACACCATAATCGTCCACATCAGAAAAGAAGGTTCCAGATACGCGGGTGGGTCGACCACCCTTTGGGTGGGTCGACCTCCCTTTGGGTGGGTCGACCCCTAGGTCGACCCCCAATAGTCTATTTTCCCTCCAAACTTTTTGGCCCGTGATTTTGATTTTTGAACTGATTTTTGAATTTTTGGGATATATTTAACATATATGTATATATATATATATATACATATAAGCTCCTTATATGTATTCAAACTTCTAATGCTCATAACTTCTTAGTACTGTGTCCGTTTTACGCAAACCAGGTGTCCATCTTGACTAGAATTTCGAGACGGATGCAATGGCACAACCTGTTTTACTTAATTCTGAATATTTAATTAAGTTATTCATATTTTATTATCTAACACTGAGAATACGGGGTGTTACATTCTCCTACCCTTAGGAAATTTCATCCCCGAAATTTAATAAGGGTAAAATAAATTAACCTCTCGCACAATATACATCCATCATGTGTGCACCCAATTTTTGCAAACAATGTGCAATTGTGCAAAGTGAAGTACAACATAATAATGCATGCATGCCTAAGCGGTACCTCCTATGTGTATGCAGGTTTTTTTTTTCAAAAATCCTTTTAAAAATATGATACTCAGATCCTAAATATACTAGCAGTTCTACATGGATGTAATATTTTGAAAATCAAAAAGCTTTTTCATCCAAAATTTCCCACACTCTTACTAAGTAAGAGCACAGTTCATCCAATTGTTGCATCCATAATCCTACCAACCAACTTTATTTTTCGAATTTCAGAAAAATCAAAATTTCTAAATTCGATTTCTTATGTTACAAAAAGGACAAAAATGGAAGACTCCGCATCTCCCGCTTTTCTTTTTCAACCTTTTCCTAACCTTACCTGGATTTTATGTAACTATTTATAAAGATTCTCCTATTTTCCTATCCAAGCACAGCCCACATAAGACAATTTTCTTTTGTTACTGATTGTCCTTTCATCTTATCTTGGAAATTTTTATTCTTATCCATATTTTCACATAATTTCCCATTTTTGTTGCTTTACTGAATTTGCTGTTTCCTTCTTAGTTGTACCTTTTCTCTTTTCTTAGCTTATTTAATCATTTGATCTTAGTTTAAATTTAAATAAGCCTTCTAGTATGTCAACTAAAACAGAAGAACAAACACCTAACACAGCTACTATCAAGGGCCAAGAATCTTGGGACTATGTCCCCCTCAGACAGAAAAGTCCAAACTATGGGATCCATGACAGATTCAGGTGTTACCCGAATTACCCCACAAAAACAAAACAATGGAATGATCCCAACAGAAATACAGTATCTGTAACGTCCCAGAACTTCGGTCAAATTGGAATATTTAAATGTGTTATATATATATTATATTGGAAATATAATATATTTTTATCTAATTTATTTAGTTAAAATGAAGTTCGAATATGTATAACTTATAATATAATTAAAAATGAGCTCGAAACAACGCTACAGTTCGTAATATTGAATTTTGAACTTTAATTAAATATACTGGACCCGATATAAATCGGATTCCAGTGAAACAATAACCGCTTGAATCTATATGATTATATTTTTCAAATGAAAGAGAAAATTCGAGAATTCATCGTATAGATTGTTAGTTATGCCCAAATAAAATTCTCAGGAAATCGCTATGGAATCGTTTATAAAGCGTAACAATAATTTAATATAATTAAATATCGGTTTCGAAATTGGACAGGATCTCTGAGGCGTAGTTATAATTTAATTTTTAGAATTTTACTGTAATTTTTTATTTGGAAAATATGCCACTTTTTAATTGGAGTATTTTGCACCCTGTATCAGCATTTTGGGGTTTCACAATATAAGTTAACTTACCGATATTATTATATTTTTGAGATCGTGGGGAACTGCTCGTTACAACGGTATTTTTATATTTGTCGATAGCGGTGTTTAAACAATAAAATTGTGTGTAACACAGTACCCTAAAAATCTAATGTATAACCTAACTATTGAAATGACTATACCTTCCGAAATATCAACTCCCATTTAATACAACATGTCTCTACACATTCTTCTATGATCAAACCCCTTCCCCTACAATATACAAACGCATGGCCTAAGTAAGAAGGAGAAAAATATCTACCCTAAGCCCTATGCACAAATGTACCGTCTATCACTCAAAGTCCACGGCTACACCCTACAGCAAATAATTTTTCACGACTTGTGACATGCATCCCTTACCCTAGTACAACCGAGGACACGAGCAACCATTCCTTATATTATTATTTTTCCTTTAAAACGAGGATGGTGCCACTCTATAAAAATAAGGCTTCATACCCTTCAAGCTTAAAACTGAGAAATAGAAAATGAAACATAAAAGTAGAGCACTGCTTTGCCTTCCAACACAAGACCAGAGAAGCTCATTTTTCCAAACCCTGCAATTTTTAGGGATCTACTACAAGACGAAGAGAATAAGATGAAAGAAAAAACAACAAATTGGAGTTGCAGTGCTTGGAAGGGAAGGTCGGAGATACTGAGTTGAGGAGGCGGTTCATTTTGTTTTTGCTGGTGATGGAGTTGACATGGGACGCTGCTGAGAAGCTTTGAGAGGATGTGGGTTCGTGGTTACTATGCGGATGCTGGGTGAACGACAGGCTACTGGAGGAGGAGAAGCCAGTGGGTGTTGAGAGACGAGGGGATGGAGGTCATCGCAGTAGCAGTCCGGTGATGGCAGGTGAAGCGAGGCGTCGTGGAAATGGGAAGAACGGAATCTGGAATTGAAATGGCAAGTTTGGTTTGAAAATCGGTAGAGAAACGAGTGGTGGGTTTGGTCATGACATTGAAAGTATGAGGGGTTTTTAATTTCATGCGTAAGTGCTTGCGAGAGAGAAAACGGATCAGGTGCATGTACTCACATGGGAGAGAAGTTTTAGGGGAAACAATAATGCGTGAATGTACTAATGAACGCAATGAGAGGTGATGTGTGAAGGGAGTAGGTAGTTTGATGGTATGAAGGACGGGAGTCTCTGGCGAAGTGGGCGGTAGTGTATAGCCGAAGTCCGGTGGTCCCTGAAAGCTGTAAAGTCGACAAGAAGAAATTGTGGTAGCAAGATCTTTACTGAAACAATTATAACATGGGATGGAAGAAAAAGGATAAAGGGGGAGTAATGTTGAAATAGCAAACGATGGGTTTCGAACGAAGTGAGGTGCTTCGGGTTGCGTATTGGGAAGGTACGGGTTCGTGAAATTCATGAACTATGAAAAGCAGGTTATGGAAGAAAAGCTTGGACAAGCAGTATGGTGTAGTGTTGAAGCCTGGAAGTTCAAGAGAAAGCAGAAATATTTTTGTGGAGGGGAGTTGTGCACTGACGTGCGGTGTAGAAAGGGTGCGCGAACCAGTGGAGTTGGGTCAACGGCATTGGTGGAGGGCGCAGTGTAAATCAGGGCAGGTGGGTTGTTTGAGTAGTGGGTGGCGGTTGCGTCCATTATGGGTTAAAATGACGGAAGTTGTTCATCTAAAAAGAAAAAAGAAGAAGAGAACAACATTTATGCTAATGACTTACTTAACGGTTGACAAAGATGGCAGGAAGTAGCCGCGTGGTTGAGGAACATGGAGATTAAGGTAAGGATAAACATTGATTAATAATGATTAATTAGTAATTAAGTTTTAAAGTTTATATTAGTTAAATATAATAAACATTGATAATTCGTTCACCAGTTATCAGGATTACGCGAAATTGGGTTCATTGAAATCACCGTGAAGAGCACTACATTGCTGAGCAGATTCAGACATGATTGGAAGTTGTCGGATTTTCAGTTAATTTCAAACACTCGTTTAAAATTAAATGAAACAACACTGGAATCGACGATTAAACCAAGATGAGTTAATTCTCACACCTTCTGGAATTCTATGATGTGTTAAATTCATATTAAAATATAATTCACCGTTAATCGAATAATTGGTTGACTGAATGCCTTGATTGCTTATGTTGTGTTAAATGGTTGTCGACACCTATAATATGTCATATTCGATGATTTATTTAAATTGTCATCAAAATATATTATTGATGCAGGGAAGAACAAGTTGGAGGGATCCAACCGGATTCCTCAAATAATTTATATGTTGTTAATTTTTCCATATCACCCAAATATGAACTGTTTACCCCAAACAACATTACATTCGTTCTGAATCTTTATTATTGATTGTATATTGAACGTTGAATTGAAATTCAACATTATGTGATATTTTTAATTAATAAACGGTATTGATTAAGTTATTGGAAGCAAAGGATCTGAAACACTGATTTAAGACGTTAATTCGCCGTTAGGCAAATTGACGTAGTTGATGTTATAAAAATTATTTTATAACTGAAACGAAGATTTAAAATTTATTTCTATTTAGAAATAGAAGCTTTAAATTAAGATGATATTTATAAATGGGTTTTATGAAAATGGTATATAATGTATTGCAACAATTTTAATCAGTGTAAGAGTCAGAATTTTACCTACGGTTTACTGTTTTGAAGATAACTGTTTAGCTAAAAACTGTTAAGCAATATAATTCGATTAATTATATTAATCTAATGAGAGAAGTAATCGGAATCAGTTAATTAATAACTGATGTTAAGTCGACATAGTCAACTGTTTAATTAGAATTAATAATTAGATTAATCGATCTTCGATTAATCTATGAAAATGATTTAACGAATAATCATGTTTATTTTGATAATATTAATTATCTTTTTAATGATATTTAAAGTTGCATATCTATAAATAAATCACTAATGAAGTACTTATCGTTTAATAATATCGATAAGTGATTAGCTGATCTATTTTGGATAAAATAAATTTTTTCACTTTAGTTAATAATGGAATTAGTTAATGATTGTAACAAATAATAATTAAGAAGTGGTCAAGTTTTAAAAGGAATCAGGTTAAGAGCAATGTCATAAAAAGTGCTTGAACAAGATGTGAAGCTAAAATGTCGTTTCAGTAATCGTTACTTAATAATTGAATTAAGTATAAGCAAGGGAATTAGAAAGAGATTTTCGTAAGATAATGGATAACAGGATCCAAGTTTAATTGGGAGTTTATAGAGGGACGAGTAATGCAAAGTTTCAAGAAGGTTTGTATTTACCTAATTCTTTTACTAAGTAAAATAAAGTGAAACGTGATTTCAAAAGGAACACGAGAAATAAATTCCATAAGATGATTTAGGATTTGAATTCAAGTTCATAAATAGAAGAGAGGATCTGTAAGTGAATACAATTCTAAATAAGCTTTGGGATAGATGAAGATAAACTGAAATGTGATTCCAAAAGGAAATGATTTATGAATTTTATAAGAAGATTATAAATTAATATCCAGGTATCGTATGTAAGGTTTATAATAGGAATTGAAACTATAGAGATAAAATTAAATGAGTTATTTAAGGTATGTAGTTGAATAAAAGGTTTATAACTTGAAGAAGATTTGAAAAGCAAAAAGAGTTGTATTGGTAAATATACTTAAATAAAAGTAAACAGATATTTATGTCGTGAATAAATATGCCAAAAGAAAGAAAGGGTAATTAAAACCGTGTTCTGATTTAAAGTGGCAAACTGAAGTGATAGTGAGTGGAACAATAGGTTTATTTTCAAACTTTTATTTATTCTAAGATAAGAACGTTGTCAGTCAATGTATGAGAGGTAATTAAAATACCCCAACTTGAACGGCTTCACTATTATCTAGGAATGATATTAGTTTGTAATGGTTAGAATTTGTTTATTATTATGTGAAAATATTGCGCTGTGAAATACAAGATCTTAGACTAGTAAGTTAGAAGTAAATGATGTATAAATTTAACCTCGTCCGACCAACTTTGAAGTGTAAATCTTTGGGATAAGGATATAGTGATTTTCGCCAGGTAAAGGATAACGTAAGAGATTGGCAGATATATAGTGATGTTTTGAAATAAGGAAATGAAATGGGGTTTTATAAATAAAGATATATCATTATTCTCAATATAACGAACAATGGGATTCGAGATAAGGAAATATGAAATTGATTTCTAAGGATCAATAAAATAGTTTTAATAAATGAATCAGAGCTGCCAATATACTTGATCGTATTGTTTGACATTGATAGTTAAAACACCAAATTATCAATGAAATATACTGACCTTTTTGACGAGTTGTTCGAAGAGACCAGGGTGAGAACTAGACCCAAACCCACTTCGAACCAACGTTACATACGAACCTAACTTGCAGCAAATGAAGATGAAGCATAGATGACCGTATATCTTCATGAAGCAGAGGAACTACTTATAATCTCTGACTTGCAACCAGAGATACACTACAGTTCTGTTGTGGTTGGAATCTATGGATTTGCAAGGATTTCTCACTACTGATCGATAGGGTGATTCCTTGGATGTGGTAGGAGGGTGCCTTCGGTTAATCCTGTTCTTGGATGACTTGTATGGACGAATGTCTGACAGAGTATTTTCAAATGGTCACGTGCGTTGATTTTTACAAATAGACCAAGTTTGGTGGTAGAGAAATTCTCTCGCATAACACCCAGTGTAGATTTGTGGACGTCAATTAGTGATTTGAAGGATTTGACGATGCGGAATTCAAAGTGAATGGTGAACATATGTTCTAAAAGTTAAAAGTGACCTTAAGCCTCATCAACTGGGAAATGATAGAAATAGGGCAGGCAGCATGGCTAGGTGGGTCATACCCAAGCATGATGTATTGTCACTAATCTAGAGAACATTCATATTTGTTACTTCTTTTCATTTTTATATCTCCCGGGAATTATGGTAGGCGCACAGTAAAAGCCATAGGGTGGCAATATATTCGATATACTCAAGTTAAATGAGTGGTTGGTCATGTGTGGCCGGGTTGCAAGACATTCTTGTTGAACCCAGTGTACATCCCTCTAGAGTACACTGATCAGAACGTGATCCTATACCTTGCCTGTTGGAACCCAATCTCCAATAAGAGCCTCATGGTTTTTGATTATAAAATAAATATGTAGAGCGCGAGATGCAAGCGTTCTACTAGATGGTTATTTATTTATGATTTGATGGACACTATTATAATATCGCTAGTTTTGATATATCAAATTGTTTTGGGTTATTGTAAGGTAAAAACCATCCGTGTTTATGTGTGGGCTGGTCTTACTATCATCCTTTTCTTTCAAAAGGATTTCCGAGTTAAACAAGTGTTGTGCTATGAATTTATCACTGAAAGTATTCCAGACTGATCTGGGTGAATTTTGTTTTGAATCAAATGTGCTCGGGTCAGACCGAGTATATTAACAGGTTAGATATCGCTGGAGTTTCAGGAGCTAGAAGCAGGAGGCTTCATTATAAGCTATTTAGAGATTTTTCCGCTGTATCTGATATATGATATACTCTGATGATTGGTATGTGTATATACAGTTTCTTTCATGTAAAGAGATTTAATATGTTATATTTTATTTGTTCCGCTGTGAGATTCTGATGTTGATCTTCTTATTCTTCTATTCTAAAAATTCTTTCTTTCTCTTCTCATCCTCTAATTTCTTTCCATTAACGTTCTGGGATTTGATTCTTGGATTTTTGGAAAATAATATGTAGTTATGTATTATTGTTGAAAATTCAAGCGTTGAATTTTTTTTCTGGGTTGTTACTGTTGGTATCAGAGCAATGGTTTAGTAATAACCTTGGCTCTATAGCGTAACTCAATAGAGATGGGGTTAGTAATACCCCAGATTGAGTATGAGTGTATATGTACTAGAGGGCATCTTTGTAATTTGATATAAAATTATTTTAAACTATTTTGACCCGTGTATTCGATAAAAGTAATTATTTCTTCGGATTATTTTAATGTTAACTAACTAATGTTCGGATTATAGAAATGAAATGATCTAACCAGATGGGGATTTCAAATATGAAATTTGAAAATAAAAACATCAATGGAAAGTTTATTTTGAAATCAAAGTGAATATTAAAGTTAAAAATGAATCGGAATGATTTGGTTTGTTGATTGTGGCTTGGGTGATTGAATATTGATTGGTTGATTTGAATTGGTTATGAAAATGAAAGGATTAACCAAGCAAGAATTTCAAATGTGAATCAAAATTGAACCTGGATATTGAGATAAAAATTGACATTAGTGAATAAGAATACAGATAAAAATACGTGAATTTAAATTCGATGTTTGGGTCGTATGGTGGACTGCATAAATACAAATTGGATAATTTATAAAATGAATTTGGAATTTGGAAATCGAAAGGAATAATAATAGAAATAAATCGAATATTAATCGATTTATATTAAACCGAAATGAATGCAGACCAGTAAGTGTAACACCCCACATCCATTAAGGTCAGTCACAAAGGGAATTCCTTAACTTCAATGGAGCATTATGGGTACTGGAACAGAAATATTACAAGACAAACATATATAAAACAACGGAAGGTCTACAAATCATTTATTAAATATAATTGTTTACAATAAAATCCCATCACTTTCAAATACCCAATTACATAGCTAAAATATCTATCTTGCTCAAAAACAAAGAAGCATGAAAATAAATTGTAGTATTCCCCAGTAAAGCAAAGCAAGCCATAGCCAAGAGAAATCCAAGCAGTCCATGAAAGAGCCTTGGAGCTTGGTAAGATCCTAACTAAGCTGTATTCCCACCCTACGAACCAGGGGGGGGACGAAAGAAAAAGAGGCGAAACAAACTGGGTCAGTCATAAAGACTGAGTAAGTCCTAGTGGCTTTCAGCATAAAAACAGGTAAAGATAACATGGCATGAATAAACTGAAAGTAGACATAAGCATGATGACAAGATAAGCTACAGGCACGATAACTAAGAATAACATCCCATAATTCCTATCAAGAGTAGCATCACAAGGTTCCTACCAAGTATCACATCACAAGGTTTCTATCAAGTATAACATCGCAATATTTCTAAGTTTCATCATTAAAATATTTCGATGATATCCATTTTCCCTGCACCACCCGTACTAGCATCTCACAAGTGTCTTACATGGAATGTTTCGTATTTCTACTAGTGTTCCAACTAGTGTCCTGTGTAACAAGCATCCTTACCCCCTACTAGTGTACCAACTAGTGGCCCGTGTCATATAATAAAGTGATCCCAACCCGTGTGATGTGTTGACCATTAAATGATCCCTTGCCCAATGTCATGAAATGACCCATTACTTGGTCCCACGAAATGATCTATTAATCAATCGGCTCCCTACAAGTCCTAGCTCGTTCATGTGTCTGTGTCATACGACCCTATCACAATGTAGTTACCTGTGCTAGGTCCACCGTAGGGTGTATCAAGCCTTAGGGTGACAACCACCGACACGAATCAAGCATGCACAGTGTAAACCTACCGGTGCCCAATGCCTGCTTTTTCAACTCCGGACAACGTGCACGAACATTGTCCGCCTGAACCTACAATGGCGCACAAACTCAGCCGTCGTTCTGGTCGCTTACAATTAGCCCAGTAATCGTGCCCCACCCTACCTAGTTCCAGGGTACCATGATACATCTAGTGGGTTACTGCTGAAAAGAACCGCGTAAATAGGGTTTCCGTTCAGTAGGTTAAGTGTTGTCATTTAAATTCGAGACTTAACCCCATCAGTCTAGCATGTCAAGTTGGTTAAGTGTTGTCATTCAAGTTCGTGACTTAACCCGCCTAAGTGTCATGTCAAATTGGCTAAGTGTTGTCGTTCAAGTTCACGACTTAGCCCTACGAATCATGTGTCAGGTTGGTTAAGTATATTTAAGCAGTTGATGACTTAACCCTATCAAATCATCGTGTCAAATTGGTTAAGTATATTCAAGCGGTTCATGAATTAACCCTATCAAATCATCGTGTCAAATTGGTTAAGTATATTCAAGCGGTTCATGACTTAACACTATCAAATCACCGTGTCAAATTCGTTAAGCATATTCAAGCAGTTCATGACTTAACCCTATCAAATCATCGTGTCAAATTGGTTAAGTATATTCGAGCGGTTCATGACTTAACACTATCAAATCATCGTGTCAAATTGGTTAAGTATATTCAAGCGGTTCATGACTTAACCCTATCAAATCATCGTGTCAAATTGGTTAAGTATATTCAAGCGGTTCATGACTTAACCCTATCATGTGGCAATAATTCATTAACGCACCCCAACCTCTCACATCAGACCTGTTGTTGTGGTCACTGGATATGCCGGGCGGTTCCGGGCAGATTTACACCACAACTCAGTCTGACCTCGGGTTTCAAGCGCGATATGACCAACTACCCACATTGGATCCTATTTTTTGCAGTAACTTGATTTGTCGGGCGGTTCCGGGCAGATTTACACTGCAAACTCAACCCAACCTCGAGTTGGCCATTTTCATGTTTATTCTAATGTCATGTCCATGTTCAAGTTTCATGTCAAGTTCGTGTCTAGTTTCATGGCGAGTTTCATGTCAAGTTTCATGTTTTCACTTATGCCTATTATCAAGTTAATGATTCATATTCATAACCAATTTATGTTTCAAGTTCATAAGCATGCTTACGTGCCTTCTAGATGTCCAATACATACCAACTACCCAAAACCCAACTTAGGCGCGTTCATATTAAACTTTCTCCAAGTCATAAATTGTCATATATGTTTCTACTCCAAAATTTACACAATTAACATATGCCCAAGTTCTAGGTTACATGTCAGTTTTACATATGCCCAATTCATACCAAATTTACATATGTTCAATTCATGCCGTTTTACATGTATGCCAATTTTCATGCCATTTTACCATATCAAGTTCTAGCCAAAATTACATGTATCAAGTTTTATACCCAATAAACCCAAATCATGATTCATGATGTAGTTATCCCAAACTATAATCTTTTTATTACAATACATGTCGGTTGCTCAAGTTCATAACACATGTTTATGCCAATTATTAAATTTACAATTGCTTTCATGTTCAAATTCCCAATTCTACATATGCCTAATTTACATAAGCCCAATCTTTTGGTTTAAACTTACATAGTCCCAAACTCGTGATTTAACTTACGTGCCAATTCATGTATGCCCACTTCGTGCCAAATTATTTATGCCAATGCCCAAACTTGCAATTTCAATTATATTGACAATTCCCAAATTTCCAATTTCATGTTAAGGGTAGTAATACCAAAATATCCAATTTTTATGTTATGCCATCAATTCCACCAAACACATATATTCCACTAGGCAATATTCCAATATTTCCCCCGTATACCATCGCACGTATATCATAGTTTAGGCCTAGGTCTGAAATTGACCTAGGTTCATCAAAAGAAAATAAATAGGGGAAGGTAGAATTTTGCATAAAAATAAGATCTGAGAGAAAAACATCATCATAGGCATGAAGATTACAACTTGGTAATAATATCAATATGAATCAAGAAAACTGATTTACAACAGGCTGAATAGATCATAAATTAGACATGGGAATAAAGATAGATAAGTCTCAAAACTTAACATCCAAGAAGCAACAGAAATAGATCGATAAACGTACTTAAATCCAATTCCACTTTATTCCATGACCATATTATAATTAAATGTTTAAATCTAAAAACAACTAGAACTTACAGAGCATGACTGATGAATTAAGAATTGAATTTGTTGTAAAAATGTCGCGGTGTTGTTGATTTATTATCTTGAATCATTGTAGAAGCCTTGTTCTTTGAATTGATTTGAGTTTGAATGTTTGTACTTTGATTTGGAGACAGCGGCCATGGTTCAAGAGGTATTTTAGCAGCATAATGGTGTAAGAATGATTTGATATGAATTAGGTTAGGTCTAAGGGTGTTTTTATAGGTGTAGCAACTAGTTCGGGCCCTTAGATTAACTCTAGAATCAATCCGGACCAGCAAAACACGTCTCAGGCTTCAAAAACGAGTTCTGGGTCAAAACAGGCCGACCAGGTCGACCTGTGGGGCGGGGGTGTGGGGGGTGGGGAGGTCGACACTATGGTCGACCTGGGGGGTAGGTCGACCCTATGGTCGACCCGGGGGGGGGGGGGGGGATGGTCGACCCCTTGGTCCAGTGCTGCCTGAAAACTGCTGAAACTTGTACAGGCCATAACTTATTCATCTGGACTCCGATTTTCGAAAACTCGAAGTCTATTTCATGTAAAATTTCAAGACGAACGCAATGGCGCAATCCATTTCCCATGATTCTGAATTTAAAATTTAATTCTGCCTTGATTTCTTTTTTTAACATGTTATAAAAAAATGGGTTGTTACATTCTTCCCTCCTTAAAGGATTTCGTCCTCGAAATCTTCAAGTTGAGAAGAACGTGTCCTCCCATCCAATCATCCATCTACTCAATCATCAATCATAGGCATCCATTGTCCTTAAGAGATTTCTAATGTTGTATGAACATATGCAGAAAGTGTGTGTATATGTTCCTATCTAATGCAAATGATCAGGCCTGATTGATCTTCTTAATGCAAAATATGTTTAGTTCCATGAGTCCAACATGTATGCAAATAGCCCTAATCACATAAACACTATATGTGTGCTCAAACATCCATCCATATGCAACATTCACATGATAACACATTCAATTTCATCCATAAACAAGTATAAAAACTCATGCATATGCAATATGAAAATGTGTCTGAGCCGATCTAGTGCCTAATGTGTGTTATGCAACCACGAGCAACCACTTGCGACCACTTGCAACCACTTGAAACCATCAACCATAACATGTCTCAAACACATGTTTCACCCAATTGTTCCTACCTAAAGATATAGTCGAATGATAGAAGCAAGTAAAAACTTTGTGCCCATTAGGCAATGTTAAAGCTGGAAATCTACGTCACATATATACTGAATAGGAGAAGAACTCCCTAAGCACCAGCCCATATCCTATAAAACCCAAAAAAGTTTAGTCAACCCAGCGGACACCCTCAAGCCCCAACATGTATTACTAACAGATAAATCATACTCCCTATGGGGTTTGCAACAGAAATAGGATTGAGAATAGGACCGAGAGGTTATACTTAAAAGATAGCATACAAGTAAGCTCTACAGGAAAAGAAGGATCAAAGATATACTCTTAAAAAGAGATATGATGCGCGTGTCTAGTCTTCAATCTTCTAAGTCGTATTTCCTTGAGCTTAACTCCATTATGCTTTGACCGTCTTTCACAATTTCGTAGTTCCTTAATTCTTGTTCCCAGAATATGAGTTGGAACACATTCCACTGTCGCCTCTCGTTCAACTTTCGCTTATTCTCTTTCTAGTATACCCGATTCAAACATAACTGCGTACTCCTGGTTTCGTGCAAGCTCTCCAAAATTCACTACTGAATCTTGGATCTCATTCACTTACTAGAAGGTATTCCACATAAATGAATTATCTCTTGAAAATAAACAAATACCAACCATGTTGCCAAGTGTACTTACTAAGGTGATTTTCTATAACTCATGCATAAGCGAAATGAACCATCCGCTTTAGTGGCGAACACTACTCGAGCGGATCGATAAATGTATCCAGAGATTCTAGGTAACTAAACATGGCAGAACCCTAAGGGTTACACTAGACTTCGAGGGCATTACCAAGGCAAGTCAAGCGTCTAACTATCCTCTTTTCATACTTGAGAATGTACCATTTCTGGACAACCACTCCATCCCTAGAATCAACCCATAGCCCAAAAACATAAGCTTTACTTCTAAACTCAACACTTAGCATAGACATTCTCAAATCCAAACAAGTCATGAATAAATGAGCCGATTCCCCAACAGGATTTGAGACAAAAGTAGGATCCTCTACTACGCTAGTACTAAGGTGCAGAGACTCAACTATCGAGGCAGAATTAAAAGGATGCGATGTATAAAAACAAAGTTCCCACGGTATGATAGAAAAGAGAAGCTAAACTTTTAATAGAAACGTTACCACCTCTCTTAGGTATGCTAGTAGTGAGAGCATACAATTGCCCTCTCGACGATCTTGTTCTTTTCCCTTGTCTTTGTCCTATGATACTTAATTACATGCCCCTTTTTACCATACCAACGATGTTCTTTCTTATCATGGGTTTTATTATTCTTTTACTTTGATCTCTTCCCTTTCACCTTTTCCTCTTTCGTGGATTACGCCTTATCAACAAGTTACTCATCCTTAGGCTTGTGTTCTTTATCCTCGTTCTTACTATCCTTGTATAGATTGTTGACAAGTTTATCGAAAGCTAACCCCATCGCACGGCAACCCTACAAAGCTTGAAATAAGATTAGTCGCAAGTAAAACTACTACGGCTACAGATGGAGGTTGGGCACTCCTAGGTCCTCCGACATGTGTCGTACGCCCACAAAACTATGGTGAAAAAGAAAGAGAGAAGAGACTCAAGGAGAGAATTAAAAGATAGTGCATATGGCTTTGGGGAATATGCCTTTCGGAAAGTGAAACTTTTCTTTTAGAAAAATACTTCTTTGTAAATGTTTTGAAAATAATTTCAGAAGGTTTTTAAAAGCTTTTGCCCAGTCCGGTAACCTTCTGCTCTGATACCAAATGTAACACCCCACATCCGTTAAGGTCAGTCACAAAGGGAATGCCTTAACTTCAATGGAGCATTATGGGTACTGGAACAGAAATATTACATGACAGACATATATAAAACAGCGGAACTTCTTCAAATCATTTATTAAATATAATTGTTTACAATAAAATCCCATCACTTTCAAATACCCAATTACATAGCTAAAATATCTGTCTTGCTCAAAAACAAAGAAGCATGAAAATAAATTGTAGTATTCCCCAATAAAGCAAAGCAAGCCATAGCCAAGAGAAATCCAAGCAGTCCATGAAAGAGCCTTGGAGCTTGGTAAGATCTGAACTAAGCTGTATTCCCACCCTGCGAACCTGGGGGGAACGAATGAAAAAGAGGCGAAACAAACTGGGTCAGTCATAAAGACTGGGGAAGTCCTAGTGGCTTTCAGCATAAAAACAGGTAAAGATAACATGGCATGAATAAACTGAAAGTAAACATAAGCATGATGACAAGATAAGCTACAAGCACGATAACTAAGAATAACATCCCATAATTCCTATCAAGAGTAGCATCACAAGATTCCTACCAAGTATCACATCGCAAGGTTTCTATCAAGTGTAACATCGCAAGATTTCTAAGTTTCATCATTAAAATATTTCGATGATATCCATTTGCTCTGCACCACCCGTACTAGCATCTCACAAGTGTCTTACGTGGAATATTTCGTATTCCTACTAGTGTTCCAACTAGTGTCCTGTGTAACAAGGATCCTTACCCCCTACTAGTGTCCCAACTAGTGGCCCATGTCATATAATAAGGTGATCCCAACCCGTGTGATGAGTTGACTATAAAATGATCCCTTTCCCAATGTCATGAAATGACCCATTACTTGGTCCCACGAAACAATCTATTAATCGATCGGCACCCTACAAGTCCTAGATCGTTCATGTGTCTGTGTCATACGGCCCTATCACGAATTTAGTTACCTGTTCTAGGTCCACCATAGGGTGTATCAAGCCCTAGGGTGCCAACCACCGACACAAATCAAGCACGCACAGTGTAAACCTACCGGTGCCCAATGCCTGCTTTTTCAACTCCGGACTTCGTGCACGACCATAGTCCACCTGAACCTACAATGGCGCACCAACTCAGCCATCGTTTTTGTCACTTACAATCAGCCCAGTATTCGTGCCCCACCCTACCTAGTTCCAGGGTACCATGATACATCAAGTGGGTTACTGCTGAAAAGGACCGCGTAACTAGGGTTTCCGTCCAGTAGGTTAAGTGTTGTCATTTAAATTCGAGACTTAACACCATCAGTCTAGCATGTCAAGATGGTTAAAGTGTTGTCATTCAAGTTCGTGACTTAACCCGCCTATGTGTCATGTCAAATTGGCTAAGTGTTGTCGTTCAAGTTCATGACTTCGCCGTACGAATCATGTGTCAAGTTGGTTAAGTATATTCAAGTGGTTCATGACTTAACCCTATCAAATCATCGTGTCAAATTGGTTAAGTATATTCACGCGGTTCATGACTTAACCCTATCAAACCATCGTGTCAAATTGGCTAAGTATATTCAAGCGGTTCATGACTTAACCCTATCAAATCATCATGTCAAATTGGTTAAGTATATTCAAGCGGTTCATGACTTAACCCTGTCAAATCATCGTGTCAAATTGGTTAAGTATATTCAAGCGGTTCATGACTTAAACCTATCAAATCATCGTGTCAAATTGGTTAAGTATATACAAGCGGTTCATTACTTAACCCTATCTAATCATCGGGTCAAATTGGTTAAGTATATTCAAGTGGTTCATGACTTAACCCTATCAAATCATCATGTCAAATTGGTTAAGTATATTCGAGCAGTTCATGATTTAACCCTATCAAATCATCGTGTCAAATTGGTTAAGTATACTCAAGCGGTTCATGACTCAACCTTATCAAATCATCGTGTCAAATTGGTTAAGTATATTCAAGCGGTTCATGACTTAACCCTATCAAATCATCGTGTCAAATTGGTTAAGTACATTCAAGCGGTTCATGACTTAACCCTATCATGTGGCATTAATTCATTAATGCACCCCAACCTCTCACATCAGACTTGTTGTTGTGGTCACTGGATATGCCGGGCGGTTCCGGGCAGATTTACACCACAACTCAGTCTGACCTCGGGTTTCAAGCGCGATATGACCAACTACCCACATTGGATCCTATTGTTTGCAGTAACTGGATTTTCCGGGCGGTTCCGGGCAGATTTACACTGCAAACTCAACCCAACCACGAGTTGGCCATTTTCATGTTTATTCTAATGTCATGTCCATGTTCAAGTTTCATGTCAAGTTCGTGTCTAGTTTCATGGCGAGTTTCATGTCAAGTTTCATGTTTTCACTTATGCCTATTATCAAGTTAATGATTCATATTCATAACCAATTTATGTTTCAAGTTCATAAGCACGCTTACGTGCCTTCTAGATGTCCAATACATACCAACTACCCAAAACCCAACATAGGCGTGTTCATATTAAACTTTCTCCAAGTCATAAATTATCATATATGTTTCTACTCCAAATTTTACATAATTAACATATGCCCAAGTTCTAGGTTACATGTCAGTTTTACATATGCCCAATTCATACCAAATTTACATATGTTCAATTCATACCGTTTTACATGTATGCCAATTTTCATGCCATTTTACCATATCAAGTTCTAGCCAAAATTACATGTATCAAGTTTTATACCCAAAAAACCCAAATCATGATTCATGATGTAGTTATCTCAAACTATAATCTTTTTATTACAATACATGTCGGTTGCCCAAGTTCATAATACATGTTTATGCCAATTATCAAATTTACAATTGCTTTCATGTTCAAATTCCCAATTCTACATATGCCTAATTAACATAAGCCCAATCTTTTGATTTAAACTTACATAGTCCCAAACTCGTGATTTAACTTACATGCCAATTCATGTATGCCCACTTCATGCCAAATTATTTATGCCAATGCCCAAACTTGCAATTTCAATTATATTGACAATACCCAAATTTCCAATTTCATGTTAAGGGTAGTAATACCCAAATATCCAATTTTTATGTTATGCCATCAATTCTACCAAACACATATATTCCACTAGGCAATATTCCAATATTTCCCCCGTATACCATCGCACATATATCGTAGTTTAGGCCTAAGTCCAAAATTGACCTAGGTTCATCAAAAGAAAATAAATAGGGGAAGGTAGAATTTTGCATAAAAATAAGATCAGAGAGAAAAACATCATCACAGGCATGAAGATTACCACTTGGTAATAAAATCAATATGAATCAAGAAAACTGATTTCCAACAGGCTGAATAGATCATAAATTAGACATGGGAATAAAGACAGACATGTCTCAAAACTTAAGATCCAAGAAGCAACAGAAATAGATCGATAATCATACTTAAATCCAATTCCACTTTATTCCATGACCATATTATAATTAAATGTTTAAATCTAAAAACAGCTAGAACTTACAGAGCATGGCTAATGAATTAAGAACCGAATTTGTTGTGAAAATGTCGCGGCGTTGTTGATTTATTGTCTTGAATCATTGTAGAAGCCTTGTTCTTTGAATTGATTTGAGTTTGAATGTTTGTACTTTGATTTGGAGATGGCGGCCATGGTTCAAGAGGTAGTTTAGCAGCATAATGGTGTAAGAATGATTTGATATGAATTAGGTTAGGTCTAAGGGTGTTTTTATAGGTGTAGCAACTAGTTTTGGCCCTTAGATTAACCCTAGAATCAATCTGAACCATCAAAACACGTCTCGGGCTTCAAAAATGAGTTCTGGGTCAAAACAGGCCGACCATGTCGACCTGTAGGGGAGGAGGTCGACACTATGGCCGACCTGGGGGGTAGGTCGACCCTATGGTCGACCCCCTGGTCCAGTGCTGCTTGAAAACTGCTGAACTTGTACAGGCCATAACTTCTTCATCCGGACTTCGATTTTCGAAAACTCGGATTCTATTTCATGTAAAATTTCGAGACGAACACAATGGCATAACCCGTTTCCCCTTATTCTGACATTAAAATTTAATTCTGCCTTGATTTCTTGTTTTAACATGTTATAAAAATACGGGTTGTTACCGTAAGGGCCAATGTTGAATATAATTAAAATGATTTGGTTTTTGGTTATTATGATGTTGGATTGGTTGAATAAAATTCATCAAAAGGGTTAATAAAGGAGTTGAATAAATTTGAAGTGAATCCCCGTATAATGAATTTAAATAAAAATTTCTTATGAAATGAAACTAGATTATTTAACCCTGGATTGTCATTTGCACTGTAAATTGAGTTGTGTGCAAATTCCTGAAGGCTGTGGAGATGATTTGGTTACACAGGTTGGAAGTACGAATTGGAGAATAAAGATCAGTTAGTTGATTTGTTTCGAAAGTGGAATTGAGTTGCCCAACAAAAAGGTACACCTTAATATAGTATTGGTTGTTGATTGATTTTATACCCCTGAGTGGGATTGCCATTTGGCTTTGATTTTATTTTGGAGAAGTTGAGACCCAGTGTAGCAGTTGTAGTTGTGCTGATCGAGGCGTGTAGAGGAGGTGCTGGAAAAAATTTCGAAATTTTTTAAGAGTTTGAATTTATTTGGCGATAATTCAAAAATAATTATTTTTGGATTTGTACATTCTTCTTACCTTGTAATTTCGGGGACGAAATTATTTTAAGGGGGAAGAATGTAACATCCCAGAATTTCGGTCATTTAAATTGGAATATTTAAATGTGTTATATATATTAGAAATATAATATATTTTTATCGAATTTATTTAGTTAAAATGAAGTTCGAATATATATAATTTATAATATAATTAAAAACGAGCTCGAAACGATGCTGCAGTTCGTAATATTGAATTTCTAACTTTAATTGAATATACCGGATCCGATATAAATCAGACTTCAGTGAAACAACAACCGCTTGAATCTATATGACTGTACTTTTCTAATGAAAGAGAAAAATCAAGAATTCATCGTTTAGATTGTTAATTATGCCCAAATAAAATTCTCAGGAAATCGCTATGGAATCGTTTATAAAGCATAACGGTAATTTAATATAATTAAATATCGGTTTCGAAATTGGACAGGATCTCTGAGACATAGTTATAATTTAATTTCTAGAATTTTACTGTAATGTTTAATTTGGAAAATATGCCACTTTTTATTTGGAGTATTTTGCACCCTATATCCGCGTTTTGGGGTTTCACAATATAAGTTAAACTACTGATACTATTATATTTTTGAGATCGTGGGGCACTACTCGTTACAACAGTATTTTTATATTTGTCGATAGCGGTGTTTAAATAATAAAATTGTATGTAACATGGTACTCTAAACATTTAATGTATACCCTAACTGTTGAAATGACTATACCTTCCGAAATATCAACTCCCATTTAATACAACATGTCTCTACTCATTCTTCTATGATCAAACCCATTCCCTTACAACATACAAACGCATGGCCTAAGTAAGAAGGAGAAAAATATCTACCCTAAGCACTGTGCACAAATGTGTCGTCTATCACTCAAAGTCCATGGCTACACCCTACAATAAGTAATTTTCCACGGATAGTGACATGCATCTCATACCCCAGTACAACCTAGGACACGAGCAACCATTCCTTATATTTTCTTTTTTCCTTTAAAACGAGGACATTGCCACTCTATAAAAATAAGGCTTCATCCCCTTCAAGCTTAAAACTGAGAATTAGAAAATGAAACATAAAACCATAGCACTGCTTTTCCTTCCAACATTAGACCAGAGAGGCTCATTTTTTTTCAAACCCTGCATGCTTCAGGGATCTACTACAAGCCGAAGAGAATAAGACGAAAGAAAAAACAACATGTTGGAGTTGCAGCGCCTAGAAGCGAAGATCGGAGATACTGATTTGAGGAGGCGGTTCGTTTCGTTTTTGCTGGTGATGGAGTTGACATAGGACGCTGCAGAGAAGCGTTGAGAGGACGTGGGTTCGTGGTTACTATGCGGATACTGGGTGAACGACATGCTACTGCAGGAGGAGAAGCCAGTGGGTGTTGAGAGATGAGGGACTGGGGGTCATCACAGTAGCAGTCCGACGATGGAGGATGAAGCGAGGCGTCGTGGAAATGGGATGAACGGAAACTGGAATTGGAATGGCAAGATTGGTTGGAAAATCGGTGGAGAAACGAGTGGAGGGTTTGGTCATGACGTTGCAAGTATGAGGGGGTTTTAATTTCATGCGTAAGTGCTTGCGAGAGAGAAGAACGGGTTGGGTGCATGTACTCACGTGGGAAAGAAGTTTTGGTGGAAACAATAATGCATGAATGTACTGATGAATGCAAAGAGAGGTAATACGTGAAGGGAGCAGGTAGTTCGATGGTATGAAGAAGGGGAGTCTCTGGCGAAGTGGGCGGTAGTGTATAGCCGATGTCCGGTGGTCCTTGAAAGCTGTGAAGTCGACGAGAAGAAATTGTGTTAGCAATATCTTTACTGAAACAATTATAACATGGGATGGAAGAAAAAGGATAGAGGAGGAATAATGTCGAAATAGCAAACGATGGGTTTCGAATGAAGTGAGGTGCCTTGGGTTGCGTACTGCGAAGGTACGGGTTCGTGAAATTCATGAACTATAAAAAGCAGGTTATGGAAGAAAAGCTTGGACAAGCAGTATGGTGAAGTGATGAAGCCTGGAAGTTCAAGAGAAAGCAGAAATATTTTTGTGGAGGGGAGTTGTGCACTGAGTACGGTGTTGAAAGGGTGCGCGATCCAGTGGAGTTGAGTCAACGACATTGTTGGAGGGCGCAGCGTAAATCAGGGCAGGTGGGTTGTTTGACCAGTGGGTTGCGATTGTGTCCATTATGGGTTAAAAGGACGGAAGTTGTTCATCTAAAAAGAATAAAGAAGAGAACAAAAATTGTGGCAATGACTTACTTAACGGTTGAAAAGATGGCGGGAAGTAGCCGCGTGGGTGAGGAACGTGGAGATTAAGGTAAGGATAAACTTTGATTAATAATGATTAATTAATAATTAACTTTTAAAGTTTATATTAGTCAAATATAATAAATATCGATAATTCGTTCACCCGTTGTCAGGATTACGCGAAATTGGGTTCATTGAAATCACGGTGAAGAGCACTAAATTGCTGAGCGATTCGGACATGATTGGAAGCTTTCGGATTTTCAGTTAATTTTAAACCCTCGTTTAAAATTAAATGAAACAACACTGGAATTGACGATTAAACCAAGATGAGTTAATTCGCATACCTTCTGGAATTCTATGATGTGTTAAATTCATATTAAAATATAATTCACCGTTAATAATAGAATTGGTTGATTGAATGCCTTGATTGCTTATGGTGTGTTAAATGGTTGTCGACACCTATAATATATCGTATTGTATGATTTATTTAAATTGTCATCAAACATTATTATGGTCTGTGAAGCAGGGAAGAACAGGTTGGAGGGATCTGACTGGATTCCTCAAATAATTTATATGTTGTTTTTTTCTATATCATCCAAATATGAACTGTTTACCCCCAAACAACATCACATTCGTTCTGAATGTTGATTATTGATTGTACATTGAATGTTGAATTGAAATTCAATGTTATGTGATATTTTTAATCAATAAACGGTATTGATTAAGTTATTTGTAGTAAAGGATCTGAAACACTAATTTAAGATGTTAATTCGCCGTTAGGCGAATTGACGTTGTTGAAGTTATAAAATTTATTTTATAACTGAAACGAAGTTTTAAAATTTATTTCTATTTAAAAATAGAAGCTTTAAATTAAAACAATATTTATAAATGGGTTTTATGAAAATGGTACATAATGTATTGCAACAATTTTAATCAATGTAAGAGTCAGAATTTTACCTACGGGTTACTGTTTTGAAGATAACTGTTTAGTTAAAAACAATTAATCAATATAATTAGATTAATTATATTAATCTAATGAGAGAAGTAATCGGAATAAGTTAATAAATAACTGATGTTAAGTTGACAAAGTCAACTATTTAATTAGAATTAATAATTAGATTAATCGATCTTTGATTAATCTAATGAAAATGATTTAACGAATAATCATGTTTATTTCAATAATATTAATTATCTTTTAATGATAATTGAAGTTGCATATCGATGAATAAATCACTAATGAAGTACTTATCATTTAATAATATCTATAAGTGATTAGCTGATCTATTTTGAATAAAACAAACCATTTCACTTTAGTTAATAAAGGAATTAGTTAATGGTTGTATTAAATAATAATTAAGAAGTGATCAAGTTTTGAAAGGAATTAGGTTTAGAGCAATGTCATAACAAGTGCTAGAACAAGATGTGAAGCTAAAATGTCATTTCGGTAATCATTACTTAATAATTGAATTAAGCATAAGCAAGGGAATTAAAAAAAGATTTTCGTAAGACAATGGATAATAGGATCCAAGTTTAATTGGGAGTTTATAGAGGGATGAGTAATGCAAATTTTCAATAAGGTTTGTGTTTACTTAATTCTTTTATTAAGTAAAATAAAGTGAAACGTGATTTCAATAGGAACATGAGAAATAGATTCCATAAGATGATTTAGGATTTGAATTCAAGTTCATAAATAGAAGAGGGGATCGGTGAGCGAATACAATTCTAAATAAGCTTTGGGATAGATGAAGATAAACTGAATTGTGATTCCAAAAGGAAATGATTTAAGAATTTTATAAGACGATTATAAAGTAAAATCCAGGTTTTGTAAATAAGGTTTATAATAGGAATTGAAACTAAAGAAATAAACTTAAATGAGTTATTAAAGGAATGTAGTTGAAAAAAATGTTTATAAGTTGAAGAAGATTTGAAAACCAAAATGAGTTGCGTTGGTAAATATACTTAAGTAAAAGTAAAAAGAGATTTATGTCGCGAATAAATTTGCCAAAAGAAAGAAAGGGTTATTAAAACCATGTTCTGATTTAAAGTGGCAAACTGAAGTGATAGTGAGTGGAACGATTAGTTTATGTTTCAAACTTTTATTTATTCTGAGATAAGAACGTTGTCAGTCAATGTCTGAGAGGTAATTAAAATACCCCAACTTGAACGGCTTCACTATTATCAAGGAATGATATTAGTATGTAATAGTTAGAACTGGTTTATTATTATGGGAAAATATTGCGCTGTGAATTACAAGATCATAGACTAGTAAGTCAAAAGTAAACGATGTATAAATTTAACCTCGTCCGACCAACTTTGAAGTGTAAATCATTCAGATAAGGATATAGTGATTTTCCCTAGGCAAAGAATAACTTAATAGATTGGCAGATATATAGTGATGTTTTGAAATAAGGAAATGAAATGGGGTTTTGTAAATAAAGAAATATCATTATTCTCAATATAACGAACAATGGAATTCGAGATAAGGAAATATGAAATCGATTTCTAAGGGTCAATAAAATAGTTCTAATAAATGAATCAGAGCTGCCAATATACTTGATCGTATAGTCTGACATTGATAGTTAAAACACCAAACTATCAATGAAATATATTGACCTTTTTAACGAGTTGTTCGAAGAGACCGGGATGAGAACTAGACCCAAACCCACTTCGAACCAGCGTTACGTACGAAGCTGATTTGCAATAAATGAAGATGGAGCATAGAAGACCGTAGATCTTCATGAAGCGGAAGAACTAGTTATAATCTCTGACTTGCAACCAGAGATACACTGCAGTTTTGTCATGGTTGGAATCTATGGATTTGCAAGGATTTCTCGCTACTGATCGATAGGGTGATTCCTTGGATGCGGTAGGAGGGTGCCCTCGGCTCATCCTGTTCCTGGATGAATTGTAGGGATGAATGTCTGACAGAGTATTTTCAAATGGTCACGTATGTTGATTTTTACAAATACACCAAGTTTGGTGGCAGAGAAATTCTCTCGCTTAACACCTAGAGTAGATTTGTGGACGTCAATTAGTGATTTGACGGATTAGAGGATGTGGCATTCAAAGTGAATAGTGACCATATGTTCTAAAATTTAAATGTGACCTCAAGCCTCATCAACTAGGAAATGACAGAAATCGGGCAGGCAGCATGGCTAGGTGGGTCATACCAAAGCAGGGTGTATTGTCACTAATCTAGAGAACATTCATATTTGTTACTTCTTTTCATTTCTGTATCTCCCGGGAATTATAGCAGGCGCGCAATAAAAGGCATAGTGTAACACCCCACGTCCATTAATGTCACTCACAAAGGGAATGCATTAACTTCCATGGAGGTTTTAAGTGAATATAGAACAGAAAATTTACAACAAGACAGATAATAAGTAGTACTTGGAAATCTAAAACTTCATTTTATTGCAGCGGAAATTAAACATGTTTGTTACATCATAAAAACCATAAATCAGAGTCAAGTACAATATCCATCTTGCAAAAACAAAATACATAATCCCATTACACAAATAGCCATTAAAGAAGATAACAAGCTGGACTTTACTTCAACGGTCCAAGCTTTCCAAGAGAGATAAAGCAATCCAATCAAACTCCACTAGAGCTGGGCCCAACCTGAGGACCTGGAGGGGGAAAAAGGATAGAAATGGAGGGGGTCAGACATAAAGTCTGGCGAGTATGATAATTCTAACAATACTATTATCAAAATAACTAGACTAAGGCATAAGCTGGAAGACAAGTAAATGTCTATGAACTATTAGGTATGGAAGAGCAGATAAAGATAACGCTTAAGATAACGTTAAAGGCACACCTAATTACTAACGAATAATTACTACACTGCACCACACCAGTCACCCTAAAGGTGGATCCCACTTGCTTCACACAGAAACTATATAAATAGCCTTACGTACCCCTAGCTGACTACATAGGTGCCGTCTGCCCCTATCTCCACTAGGTGTACCCCACTACCCACTTGCGATCGGCTCCCTACTCGTAGATACCCGTGCTGGCCCCAAAGTGGGGTGTATCACTACCCTAAAGTGGCAACCCGATACAACTTGAGAATGCACGGCTTATACCTACACGATGCAACAACGTCTTACCTACCAGCTCGGGTCCACACACGCATATGAAACCCGTTGGACTTGCGTTGCCAACGCTCCCCGTTTTGGCCTCTTATAATCAAACCCAGTATGTGTGTCCCGTCCTCGACTTGGGTTGAGCCCACAAAGATACGTTTGGGTTACTGGTTGAAATGGGCCCCCACAAGCTACCCACCTAAGCTTGTCACCACTAGTATATCCCACTTAACCCTCTTAGTCATGTTCATTTACTTGTATGTTTGGTTAAGTCTTACTAATCGTATTTCACATGCCACTAAGGGCACCCACTAGATTCCTCATGCCACCCAAGGCACCTACTTAACCCCATGTCCCACCTTACATGTTTGTCTGGTTAAGTATTTCTTAATTCATTCAGGCCATAACCTCATAAAGACCTCTCACATTAGACTGGCATTTATGGCAGCTGGATTTGCCGGGCGGGTCCGGGCAGTCTTACACCATAAAAGAGTCTAACCTCGTGTCTTTACAACTGTTATGCTTTAGTTTAGGCCTAGGACCTCTCACATTGGGCTGACATTTGTGACCACTGGATTTGCCGGGCGGGTCCGGGCAGGTTTATGTCACAAACGAGTCCAACCTCGTGTCCTAAGCATTGATTATCACTTATGATCTTTAACCCCAGTTTTAATAATTCCCTATTCAAATTATTAATTAACTCAAATTTTAAATGATGCCCATAATTGACTCAATTATGGCCATCCACTCATGGCATGCAAAATCATATCAATTGCACCCCAACTTCTTATTATTGAATCCTTAATATTACCCCTACCCCACGTTATACGTTTGCTTATTCAACGCAGAATATACGTTAGACTCGAATAGTCTAACTCATAGCACAAAGATAAATTATTACAACATATAGACAAATAAAATAATCCAATCATAATAGGGGTGAAACTTGCATAAACTACACATGTTAAGGATCTAAAGGTGTCAACTTGTTAAATGTCACAATTTACATGATATGATCATAAACCAAATTTATGTATAAACTTGCATATGGGGTTTTATGCAACATAATGGCGGTGTGAACTAGCATCTAATACATAGAATTCACATATGTCATAGCATAATTCTAAATCTAAATAGATGTCATGGCATATGTTCATAATCTTTACTAAATCAATCTAAACTTGCATATGTGATTTGTCATATAGATCAACATAGCCCAAATAATATCAATATTATGATTTGATTAACATGAACTAATTAGCATAGATAGTAACATCATGGCTTTTTAACATGTATGATTCATCACAACTTAGCATAGAAACTCTCAACATACATAACATCATCATAGCATGATTTACAACATATAGGATATCATCACCACATAGCATAGGATTTATAACATACATGATAGTATAAGGTTTACAACAACATATATGACAATTCACATCATCTACTCATAATCCATTCATAACTTAATCTAATTAAAATAATAATAATCTTGTTAAGATCATCATACTCACAATTAGAGAAGAAAAGAGAGTCTTAATTTGCTTTAGAGTTGAGTAGAATTAGGGTTTGATTAGCTTTCTTCCTTCTTAGTTGGCGGCGGCTAGACTGAGTTCCATGGCGGCGGTATGACGGTGGCTATCCTATTTTTCATATGAATTAGGGTGAGAGACTACCTAGGTATTTATAGAGTTTAGGTTTTATTTAGACCGTCAGATCAACTCAGAACTAAACTGAACCGTTTAATTTGCCAACTCAGCCCTAAAGACACATCAGCAGCTCAAGATTGGGCTCAGTCAAAACTATAGCCGCCTGGACAGGTCGACACCTAGGTCGACTGCCAGGTCGACTCCCCAGTCGACCTGGAGGGGGGTCGACTACCCAGTCGACTCCCCAGTCGACTTGGGGTGCTGGGCGGGAAATTTCCCGCCTAGCCTGATTTGACCCCGAATTTGAAATTTGAATTTTCTGAAATCTGTTTTGAATTTTCTGAAACTTCCGATGGCCATAACTTCTTCATACGAAGTCCAAATCACGCAAACTCGGACTCTATTTCGACTAGAATTCCAAGACGAACACAATGGCGCAACCCGTTTCCCACAATTCTCACGTCTGAGATTTGTTATTCTTTAATTTGTGAATATTAATATTAACATAATTACGGGGTGTTACACATAGGGTGACAATATCTTCGATACACTCAAGTTAAATGAGTGGTCAGTCATGTATGGCCGGGTTGCAAGACGTTCTTGTTGAACCCCGTTGTATATCCCTCTAGGGTACACTAATCGGAAGGTGATCCCAAACCTTGTCTGTTGGAACACAATCTCCAATAAGAGCCTCGCGGTTTTTTATTATAAAATAAATATGTAGAGCGTGAGATGCAAGCATTCTACTAGATGATTATTTATTTATGATTTGTTAGACATTATTATAATATCGCTAGTTTTGATATATCAAACTGTTTTGGGTTATTGTAAGGTAAAAACCGTCTGTGTTTATGTGTGGGCTGGTCTTACTATCATCCTTTTCTTTCAAAAGGATTTCCAAGTTAAATAAGTGTTGTGCTATGAATTTATCACTGAAAGTATTCCAGACTGATCCGGTGAATTTTGTTTTAAATCAAATGTGCTCGAGTCAGACCAAGTATATTAACAGGTTAGATATCGCTGGAGTTTCAGGATCTAGAAGCTGGAGGCTTCATCGATAGCTATTTAGAGATTTTTCCGCTGTATTTGATATATGATGTACTCTGATGATTGGTATGTGTATATACAGTTTCTTTCATGTAAAGAGATTTAACATGTTATATTTTATTCGTTCTGCTGTGAGATTTTGATGTTGATCTTCTTATTCTTCTATTCTAAAATTTCTTTCTTTCTCTTCTCATCCTCTAATTTCTTTCTATTAACATTCTTGGATTTGATTCTTTGATTTTTGGCAAATAATATGTAGTTATGTATTATTGTTGAAAATTCAAGTGTTGAAATTTTTTTTCGGGTCATTACTGTATTGGGTTTTACCCCTACAGGATCTAAACACTTACTTGCCCATTTTTACTATATAGTAGTCATCACTAGCCCTAGGTGTGTACCAATAATTATTTCAAGCAACACCCTAGGCTTTTCAATGCTTACGCATTCTACGGGAACTTACTATTATTCCAAGATAATTCTCACTATTTACTTTATGGTCTCAAAGCTTTTCCCGTCTTTCCTAGGCACTAATCCTTACCCACTCCATAATTTTTAAAACGTGGTTTGGCTCTTTTTCATTTAAATTTCCTTCCCAAAATTAAAAGTGTCAAAACTTTATTTTCCTCATGAAAACTTTCTTTTGCCAAACCGTAAAAACATGTCATCTTAAAAGAAAATGTAAATCATCATTTTTTTTCAAATCGCAAAACTGGAGTAGATACAGACAACTATTTCTCAATCGGGTTTATGACTTGTTCTTACCTATAAGGTCAGTTCTGTCTCTTACTACAAGGTGCCAACATCCACTCTATTCTTATTTTCTACAACTTATTTTGTCCACCCACAAAATTATGTTAAAATAATTTATCAAAAAGGGTTGTCATAAGAATAGAGATTTAAAATCTTTCTTTATTAAGACTTCGTGTCATGAAATATAACAAGAAAATAGCGAGCTATACATGCTCTATAATATGCACCTTTTACTGAGAGAATTTTACTTTAAAACTCAATATGTACTTCTTTACATATTTTAAAACTATAACTTTTAAGATTAAAACTTGAAAACACCATAACTTTTTTCTTTCCAAAACTTTTATAATTTCAAGTTCTTAAAAGTTAACAATGGGGTTAGACTCAAAGCGGGATTCCAATTTTCTAGGCTTTCCTAGACACTCCCCAAGGTCAATTCTCTCAACTATATATATTCCTATTCCATTTTTTTCTCTTTTTAACATTTTCCAATTTATAAGGTTTTCAAACCCACTAACCCAAAATACAAATCATATGTTATTCTCTTTCCTTCCATACAAAGTACATTGTACACTCTCCACCCAAATTACCTAAGGGTCTCATATTTCCTTATTCATTCCTTTAGTGTACAAAACAAACATCCCATATCTTACCATATTATACTCTTTCTATTTAGTGGTTTCCTCTATGGATCTAGGTATATACATAATATATTTATATTTTTAAAAATACAAATACGTTCACTCACTATTTGTATAGGAATCCTAAACCTAAGCTCTGATACCAGATGTGACAACCCGAATTTCGACAGAACAATTTTTTTTTTCAAAATCCCAATCCATCGAAACTCAGATTGTTTTGCTCTAGTATCCTGCAGAAAAGACAGAGACATAAAACATGTCAGAGCTCAGAAAATATTTCATAGTGGAATAGATAAAATATAGTATAATCAAAATATAGCCTTACCGTATTTATAATACTGCCTAGCCAGTATCCAAGGCTGTCATGTCCCTACCACAAATCTAACCTACGAGTATGTTATGAGTAGCGGGTTAGAACATAAGTTCTGGTGACTGGATTTAAACTATACACTTTGGATAAACCTACATATAATGTTCAATCATATTTTCTTATTTATTGGGTTACTTGGGTTAACAACACTCAAGGCTTACACACATGTCGTACCCATTTACTTCCTAGTGGATTAACCTAATACAATACATGTGTAGCAACCCCCAATATTGAGGTACACCCCATGGTACCCCATTCGCATGGTCTCCAGTGTAAAACCATCGGAATATACGCAGTCCCTCATCCTATGTCGTAGTGACTTAAGGTTAACAATATTATGTTCCACATATATCTATCATTACTATGCTACGTAATCGTACCGACTGCCACCTTTGTTCGAATCAGACTCTATACCGGAGTAATGCCATCAAGTCTACGATACACCACCCAGAGTCGACATGCGTGTATCTAGACTGTCCACCATTCGTATCTTCAATTGTAGCTAGATGCCTCAATCGTACGTCCTCTAATGTGCACCGAGTTCTGTGGCAGAGCGATATAAGAAACACGGAACTCGGTCGGGAGCTTTTCCATATCTGTATGGGCCTGTCTTTAAAGAGCCTCTATATACATATATACCTAGGGCTTGTTTTCATGGTGCCTATGGCCCCACCTCAGCCCCTCCCTCAAATAGTAAAGACTACCAGAGCTAAGCGACTGCCCCTACGCAAACAATCTAAACATCCATCTGGTGTCTCTCCTCAACCCCTTACCCTGATAGTGAAGGGTGAAATGGTATCTTGGGTTTAGCTCGAGCCTTTACGCATCCCAGTTGCTGCCGATAACAAGTGTCTGACGGTCTACTATCCTTGTTGGTCTTAACCCTCTAACTACTCATGAGACAACCGCCGAAACCACCCTTGTGTCACCTCTTCACAGCATTCTGACTGCACAGCTACATATGCAGTCAAGGCCCACCCACCTAGTAGTTACACGCAGAACCAACCTCTGCGGACACAGCCTAAGACATTTTCCGCTGCACAAAGGAGTACTAGGACCAACTTACATACCTCAGGAAGCCACGTGCTTCCCCTTCCAGTCCTTCGGAGCCGTCAGAACAATCAGATGAATGTGCGCTCTTCCTCGTGCCGTATAACACCATGATGATATACTCAATTGGGTTATTCACCCTTAAACGTGTGGACTGGTTCAAGCTCCTTACTTTAATATGTTATTAGACCCTACGTCTAAACATTCTTTTACGCGCTTGTCTCACCTCATCAGGTTTCCAGTTAACTTAGTTATTCCAATTCATATTGAATTCTTATTCAAATTACCAAGTTTCACTTGCTTATTAATTTCAGTCATACAACTTAATCCGTTCAAGTTTATTAATAAGCCCACAACACGTTATTCCCTATATTATGGCCCATGGTCTGTAATCCACAATTTCTTTTATATTTTCTTGTTGATTTCATCATTATGATAATATGTTTTACTTCAAACGTAACTAAGTATGTCCAATTCACATGTTTTCTAACTAACATGACACTTACCGTTTATGATTAAATATAACTTATTTTATTTCATAAGTTTTCCTCATTCTTTCTCATTTAATCATAATTCCATTTTACGTTGTCAGTACAACTTATCGTTGTTTACTTATTAACTTAGTTCTATTAACTAAGGACCATTAATAAGTTTCTCTACCCGTTTATTATAACCTATGTTACAATTTCCTCTTGTCCCTAGGACAAGCCTAAACATTCTTATCAACGGGTTTTGGACTTCCAAGCTTACAGATTACTTAATTTATAATTAATTACAACTTCTTATGTTTCATATATTTTCCCCTTTTCCCAACTGGTTTCCGGCTTTCCCCATTTCTGCTTACTTAATTAACGATTAATTGTCCCTTATCTTATTTCACCAGTTATCCAATTTCCTTATTAGTTTATTATAACCTAAGTTATAATCCCCACTTGTACCAAGGACAAGTCTACCTATTATACAACATTTTCATTAATATTATTTATTTATAATAGGTGATTATCATTCCCCTTTTTGAACCTTTTTCTTTTACTATTGTATTCAAGTATCCTTCATTCACTGTAATATATATATTCCTTATTTTAATTAAGGAAAACACTTCATGCACCTTATCAGTTTGATAGAAGGAATAAGTGATTTATTTTCATAACGTATTCCCATCTGAATCTGTATTAGCATGTAATTTCTTTACTCTTTTTACTTTAGTTATTGTGGCCTACTTGCAACCACATTCTCAGAAATAGGTCATTTAGGGAAATACATCACTTTTCCTTCCTATCACACTCAGTTCATTACATCCCTTCCTTTCTTATTTTCTGAGTTAGAAATTTAATTACCATAATTGTTATTTATTCATATCTTGTTATATACACACACAGATATATATATATATATATAAGCACTAGACCTCTCACATTAAGCCTACACTTGTGGATGCTAGATTTGCTGGGCGGGTCCGGGCAGACATCTACCATAAGTTGACTAAACCTCGTGTCTTAGCACCATTACATATTTTTAATTTTTGCACTTAGGCGTCTCAAATTAGGTTCAACATTAGTGGCTGCTGGATATGTCGGTCGGGTTTGGGCAGACTTCTGCCACTAATGCAACCTAACCTCATGCCATACGTGTAGTTACAATTTCTAATTGTAATCCTAGGCATATTCATTCTTTTACAATTTTACCTATTTAATTATAGGTGTTTATACCCCTTTTCCAAGTCATATTTCTCATGTGCTATATGCCCAAAATAAGTCTATAATCATAGTTTGATTTATGCCCAAACTATATTCATGTAATCAATTCTAACATGAAACCATTTAATCATATGATTGTACCAATTCGTACAAGTAGGGTTCATGTGACAAATTAACATGTAGTATGAACAACAGTAATTTCTAACCATTTCTAACAAGTTGTTTTTCAACTTGTAATCATTGCAATAATTTAATAGATTCAACATATGAATGTCCTGATCTATTCATATTAACGTTTCAACTTGTTATAACAGCAATTTATAATTAAACTGGAAATTTCACAATTTATAAAAAGAGGAATGCTAAACGGTAGTCATAACATTATCTAAAGGCTATAATTTAAACCCACTCACATTTCATGCTTTTATCAAATTTTGGATCTGATCCGTTCTATCATCCATGGTTTTCCTTTCCCCTTTAATTTGATTTGAAACCTAATAACATGGACTGACTATTTTCATTAAAAGAGAAGGGAAAGAAAAATAGGAAGAATATGGATAGATTGGATCTGGGATGTTACCTTACTTTTCACGTAATTCAGAAAGCCTTTTAATAAAAACACCAATCTCTTCCCTCCAGATCTTAATTTAAGATTTTATAATTTACAAATCTAAATTTATGAATATGTTTGAGGAGAGAGAGAGAGAGAGAGAGGGAGCAATGGCGGAGCTCCAGCGTAGCCGCAGAATTATAAGATTTAGGGTTAGGCCTACGGTCTTATACATAGGGGTAGCGGAGGAACCATGACCCTCCTATCAAAATCTAAAACACCAAAACCGTCCATGTAAGAAAAGAAGGTTCCAGATTCGTGGGTGGGTCAGCTAGGTCGACCCCCCTGTTGGTTGGTCGACCCCTAATCGACCACCAACGGTCCATTTTCCCTCCAAACTTTCCCGCCCGCAATTTTAATTTTTGTACTGATTTTTGAATTTCATGGATATATTTATTTAATATATATATAAATATAATCTCCTTATATGTATACAACCTTCTAATGCTCATAACATCTTCATACGGTGCCCGTTTTACGCAAACCAGGTGTCCATCTTGACCAGAATTTCGAGACGGACACAATGGTGCAACCCGTTTTACTTAGTTCTGAATATTTAATTAAGTTATTCTTATTTTATTATCTTACACTGAAAATATGGGGTGTTACACAATTGGTGCTCCCCACTCGGAAGCAGTTCTTCAGATAAATCCCTTCTTCAAAAGATCACCAAATTGCACTTCGTGCTCTCGCTACTCCCTTGGTGTCATACGACGAAGTGGCATCACTATAGGTCTGTCATCTTTCACTAAATCAATTCGAAACTCGATCTCTCGGTGTGGTGGAACTCCGGTCACTTCCCCGAAGATGTCTGGATACTCGCTAGCAATAGGCACATCTGATAACTCATCATGCGGGATGTCGAGGGAATTTAGAAAACTGGCCATCACCCCATCACTAGGTAGGCAACCCAATACCACCCTCTGCCCATCATCCGCTCTAGTGGTCACCGAACCCCTCACAGTCTACCACCACCCCATACCTTTGGGGCCAATCGACTCCCAAAATAATGCCAAATCCAATAAAGCCCAAAACAAAGCAATCACAAGCAAACATACATCCATGACTCGATAAGACCAAATTACGACAAATCATACTAGGGCTAGCCGAACCCACGATCGGGTTCGTCACAACTAAAGGTCTATCGACAATCTCAGGTTCCAATCCCAACCTATCTACCAGGTCACTAGATACGAAGGAATGGGAAGCTCCAGTATCAAACAATACCCGAACAGGAACATCATAAACAGAAAGCATACCTTGAATAACGACACCCTTTCCCTTCTCCGCCGCAGTTGGGGCATTCGACGAGGAAGTAACATCGTTGATAGCATATGCGTTCACGATCTGCTTCTCTTTAGGAGGTTGCGAACATTTATCTTTATGATGTCCCACTTGGCCACAGTTGAAGCACTTCCTGTCTGCTAGCTTTGCTCGATAATCTTTGGCATAGTGTCCCTTCTTGCCACAGCTAAAGCACTTGATATCATTCTTATCCCTCTTTTTCTGACCATACTTTGTTTGGTCCTGTTTTCTCTTATTCTAGGAATTATACTTGCCTCCGCCGCTTGCCTACGGCTTTGGCTATTCTGCAGCTGTAATAGCAACCTCGGTCTTCGACTTAGGGTAAAGGCTCTCTGATCTCAATACTTTCCCCACAATAGATTCAAATGTCTCATCGATGTGGTTTATAAGTCTTTCCCCCAAGTACTCATCTAAGCCAGTTATGAACTTCTTGTTCTTCTTCTCGGCAGTATCGATAAGAGATGATCCATATTTCGATAAAGTATCAAATTTAGCAATATATTCCAAGACTGCCCTACCATTCTGCTTAAGCTCCAAAAAATTTCTAAACAATCCCGATTTCTAAGAAGTTGGAATAAACTTGTCGCTAAAGCGAGTCTTAAACTGATTCCATGTAACTTGATCCTCAGGAGTAGCCGCTTTAATGGCATTCCACCAATTCATAGCCCGTCCTTGAAGCTGACGCGATGCTAACTTTCTCTTCATTGCATCCTCGATCCCCAAATCCTCGAAGATGCGCTTATAGCTATCAAGCAAATCTTGAACCTTCGTAGCCGATTCCGTTCCATGGAATGGCTTCCCACCAAGACTAGTATAATCTTTGCAGAGCTTGGCGAAATCAGTTCTAAGTGCCTGCACTACTGCACCACCACCGTTAGAGCATTAGGAACTGCTCCCTGAGCATCCCTAAGCATCTCTCGCATAAAGGCAGTAAACATCGTCCTTATATCAGGGACATTCCCGTTGTTGGCCCATGAAACCGTACTCCTCGTATTTCGGCTCATCGTCAAATCTGTAAAGATAAAACGATCAGCCATCTCCTTAGTGGTGCCAGTGCAGTGCGACTTCATCCTTAGATATACTAATAGTATATATATAGTTTTTGAAAACCAAAATATCAAAAATATGTGCTCTCATATACATATACTATCTCTCCCTGATGTCTTCCCCTAGGTTAAACTATGCAACCTAGGCTCTGATACCAAGTGTGATAGCCAGCCTCGCACCAGCCGACATTTCCCTTGAAATGCGCTATGCCAATGTCCAACTAGCACGGGACGGTCGTCAAAAGAAATCATTAAGAACCTATAGAATATCTCATAGCACATGGAATAAAATATAATAATAACATAACTTGATATAACACAGGCGATATGGTGCATAAGCTGAAAACTAAACCTTATCCATCAGAGTAGCGGATTCCAAAATGCAGCTTATGATCCAAACCATTTTTACAACATCAAAATACTATCTCAAAATGGAAATAAAAGAGGTACACTACTAATGCCCACAGCAGTGACCGACCACAACACAGGGAGAATATATGTCAATACTACGTGGAATCCTTTTGCTCATCTCCGAACAGCTACTCGTGCATACCCACCTAACCTGTCTCTAGTCTGCTCGTTTAGGAGCACCCAGAGTAATAAGAATCGACATAAAACTCTGGATCAGACAGAAGTCTAGTAAGAGGGATAGCAGCAAAATAAAACAATAAGAGGTATAAATAGTCATACTGCCCTGGACCTGCAACCAAAGAGTTAGCATAACAAGATGTACAGTACTCTAAGGTAACACTAACATAGAGTGTAAAAATGGGAGTATGTGTGTCATGGTGATAACAAACATCAAACATAGCAATCATCCTCACGTCTCTTACTCAGTGCATTAATCATACGATATCCATCGCTTTGGACACTAGAACCATTGGGGCAATGATGAAATCCCACTCCGTACAGCTATCACTACGACCACTTTGCCCTTTGGAGCCCTGATGGAGTCCAAATCCATATAACCTCTGACCCCACTGCACTGGTCCATAGCTAATACCCCCTCTCTCAATAGTGAACCAAAGTTATAGATATCGATACCCCCTTTGCACACGTCCTGCAGCAAAGCCCAACTCTAGAAGTTAACTCGTTGGTTCCCATTTGGATCATGAGTTATAAATTCTTATTTGGACTTCCTTTGCATCTCGGTTTTGATCTCCTTCGGTTCAGTTCAGAAAACAATCTTCCATTCGGTTCATGAGTTTTGAAATAGGCGGTTCGGTCTGTGATTCATTTTCGGTTCGGGTCTCTACCGGTTCAGCTTGTGGCTCGTGACCCCAATCTCCGGTTTGTGATACTGTGGTTCGAGTGGTACTCCGGTTCGTATGGTACTCCGGTTCGGGTCGTGGGAATCGGCTCATGGTGCAAGCGGCTTGAGTGCTCTGGTTCGTGGTCAAGCCTCGAGGTCATCGGTTCGTGGGTGCATAGACCGATCTGGGTCGGTTCTTGATACATGCTTCACGAGTGGGGGCCGATCCGATCCGGTCCTATTTTCTTGCATTACTTACAACAATCTATTTACACCACACGACGGAATTTTCGACCATTCTAACTTTCCTATGCAATCTTGAAGCATACCAAACAACAGTACTAACATGTGTAATCAATCACAAACATCAATAATGTGTGTTATTTAGGATCAAACATACCCAAATCCATGGTTTTCCACTTAATCCCCTAAATTCCAGGATTAGCAAACTTAATCCAAATTAACCCAAATTTTTATCAGTGACATAAAATAATATTTTAGAATTTTTACATATTTTTCCAAGTCATAATTTCGCTAATTATCACTAATCACCCCTAATTATCCATAATTAGTGAATAAACATGCTAATCACTCACCTTAGCCCCAAATGAATTATAGATCTGAAACTTCCACTAATTTGGCATGGATTCCTGTGTATAGCAGCAGCTCTATCTCAATTTTGATGTTAATCCGCCTTGGTTTGACGCAGTTTTGCTTAATCGGTGATTAAAGAGCGATTAGGTATAGATTTAGGAGATGGAGTCCATTACTAGGGTTAGAGAAATGTTTGTGGCGGCTGGAAAAATGAAAGGAATGTTTCTCCAAACCCTTTCAGCCCTCCCATAATCCTAATCCCGAAATGGGTTATGGGCATAGCTGCTAATCACTGTATTAAGCCCTATTAAGCTGTTTTTCATATTCCAAACCTTAATTAAGCCATAACTCCCAAAGGGTAAGTCCGTTTGGTTAATGTGACCACTCTACTGAATGGGAAACCATCATCTGAAGCCAATGGAAGTAGCTCTAGGTCAAAACTCCTTACCAATTAAAAGTTATAGGCGAAACAAGATTCACTAGGGGCAAAATGGTCATTTAAAATTCGACAAAAATTGTGAATGTGGAAAATGACCCCAATAGTCGTTTCCCAAAGTTACACGACTATATGACTTCGTATAAAAATAAAATAAATATTCTACGATCCTCCGATACGTAGAAGGCAGGTCGTTACAGAAAAGACCGATCTCATCCGGCGAAGGATGAAAGCTGCTCAAGACTGACAGAAATCTTATGCTGATAACAGGAGGACCAACTTGGAATTTGAAGTAGTAGATATGGTCTGCATTAAAGTGTCACCGTTAAAGAATGTAGTTCGCTTTTGCTCAGTAGGGAAGTTAGCACCAAGATTTATGGGGCCATTCCCTATTGTAGAAAGGATAGAGCATATGGCTTATAGAATCAAGCTACCTGATAAACCGGCGGGCGTACACAACATATTTCACATTTCCTATCTATGGAAATGTCTACATGATACGGAAGAGATAGTAGAGCCAAGCACTCTTGAGGACACATAAGTTGAGAAGGAAGCATCTGTAAGACGAGTTCCTACTCATATCCTTGGATCAGAAATCAAGAATCTTTGCAATAAGGAAATCTAGTTGGTCAAAGTACAATGGGGAAGAGACCGTGAAGATGCAACATGGGAACACGAAGATAGGATTAACACTTCTTATCCTTTTCTCTTTGAAAATACGTTCTTGACTACTTTTCCAAGCTTTTACTTTGGACTTGCTTCTATCATTCGAGTTTATTTATCCCGTCATTTGAATGTTTCGATCCTCAGGAAAAAATTAATGGTTGAAACATGTGTTTGAAACATGTTATGTTTGATGGTTGCAAGTAGATGCAAGTGTTTGCTAGTGGTTGCTCGTGGATGCATATACCCACACTAGGCACTAGATCGGCTCAATCACTTACATGTTGCATATGGATGTGTGAGCATTTTAGTTTTTCTATGAATGGAAATGGATATATCATCATATGGATGTTGCATTTGGTTGGATGATTGTGCACACATGTAGAGTTCACATGATATACTAGGACCATTTGCATACATTTTGGATTCATGGCACTAACATATATTGCACTAAGGAGGTCAACTGAATCAGTCGACCGCCTGATTTTTGCATTAGTGTAAGGACATTTACACAACATTTTGCATAAGTTCATAACAATGGATGCCTGCGAATTATGGATGAGTAAACGGTTGTAGATGGATGTTAGGATAGTAACATTCTCCTAGACTTGGAGATTTCGGGGAAGAAATCCTTTAAGTAGAGGAGATTATAAAACCCAAAAATATAATACACTATAACCATAATAAATATTCGGAATTAACTGAAACCTGCATTGCCGTTGCGTTCATCTCGGAATTCTGGTTCAGGTAGACCACAAATTTGCGTAAAATGAATATCATATGAAGAAGTTATAGGCTTTAGAAGTTTGTATACATACGAGAGGCTTATGTATATATACAAATCAAAATATAATTTCTAGAATTTCGAACGTTATGACTGGGAAACAGGAGCAGGAAATCATCCCGTTAAGGGACAACCCGCTCCAGCCCGGGTCGACCTATGGGTCGACTCATGGGTGGCTGAGTCGACCCTAGGGTCGACCCAGGGGTAGGTGGGTCGACCCCATCTGGATCCATTCGAATTCCTGCTGACAAACTTGACCTGTTTTGTGTCTATATTCATGCTAACTCACTACAACATGTACGGTTCAGATTTAAAACCTAGATCTAAAGGTTGGTGTTGATTTTGTAACTCTATAAATAGACAGCCTCCTTAATAGCCAATTCACACAAATTCTTCACCTTTTGCTCTGCCTCTAAACTATTCTGAGAAATATATGCATAATGGAGGAATGCTGCTAGCGACTGCATTAAACAGAACCAACATGAATCAAGACTTGCATACAAATTGTATCTGATTTGGACTGGAATTGTTGTGGCCTTGTGTTATACACATATTTATCTTCATCAAGACTCACTGTGAGTTATAGTTATTTACAGATCTGGTTTCTTATGCCTTAAACATGACAGTTAAATGAAACTGACTAGGATTTACAGTAATATAAATATGCATGGTTCACTGTTATCATTGTTAGTTAAACAAACTATACATATGCCTGTGATATTGCAAGTTATATACATGCCTGTGATGTTTAAACAAGTTATACACATGCCGGTAATGTTAATTAGACAGGTATGCCTGTGATGTTGGATAAATAACAAGTAAAATGTATCTATCTTTCTTTTCTCATTTTCTATGTTTATTTCCAGTCTTATATGCGTATGTGATTCTACTCCTTCTCTCTCTATTTCCTTTTTATTTTACGCAGAGCCTAGACCTTTTGAAGGCTATGCTACACTCAAATAGGGTATACGTATAATTGGGGCAATAATTAATGATATAAAAAGGGAAGTTAGGCATATTTAATTGGGAATGATTGAATATACACATGTTAGGCTTGTGGCAATGTGTAGACACTATAACTTGGTAAACCTGTGTATGTTATAAATTAGGGAAAAAGGATACGTATAAATGTATAGACTTTTATAGACACTTACTGTAAATAAACCTAATTCATGAACTTATAACTTGGGAATGTAGTTAATAAATAGTATTCATAAGAAATAAACATGTTAACATTGACTTAAACGGACACTAAGTAAAGGACATATTAGGAATAGGGTTGTATACGCCTGACATTACAACCATGCCTTTTAATAAAACCTAAACCTATTTAGTTAAATACAAGTATTAATAAGCAAAGAGGTCCCCCGTCTGCTTGGGTATCGGGCTTTAGGGACTCTTAAATCCTGGTTACTTGGGGGCACAAGCTTAGGGGATTTGGCTTATGTCAATCTGCTGTTTGGAACAAAAATCAATCAATATCCCTGTAGGTTTCTTGTTTGGGGGTCCGCACTAGGTAGGGGCCAGGGAACGATTTACTGAACTTGATAGTAAGAGGTTCAAGGGTTTTGGGGGTGTTAGGGGAGCGTTTCTGATGGATTCATGAGTGTGCTTGGATTTGGCTATAAGGCCTAAGACGTCAAAACACCTACGAATATTACTGTGTTCTATAAGCCGCTAGGTTAGGAAATGATACACCCTACTTCTAGGGCTAACACGGAATATTCAGGTAATAAGGAGTCGATTGCTTGGATAGTAATTAGGGTACACCTAATCCAGCAATTGTCTAATTAAGTCAACACCTAATCATGTTATGCAATTAGGGTATGCCTAATCCTGCTATTATTCTCGCTATTATTCTTGTTGTTAATCCTGTAATACATAATCTTGTTAAATTGTATACAAGTACTAGTGCAGACTAGGATTCGAAACGTGTATGTTCAGACATATATGCTCAGACATTTACCCGTTTTAGGATATAAACATGAAGCATTTCCCAATCATAAGTTTATTTCTGTTATTCTGTCCATCTTGCTATTAAGTTTAGATTATCTGTTGTAAAACTATACCTTTCTTACCTTGTTTTATTTACTTGTCCTGTCATTTCTAATTCATGCAAATTTGTAAATCACTGGAACTCGCCAGACTTTATGTCCAACCTTTTTCTTTCGCCTCTTTCTTCCTTTCCCCCCTCAAGTTCCCAGGGTGGTGGTACTCAGCAGTAACTAGGATATCACTTCAGCTTGGACTTGGCTTGAAATGTATCTCTTTGATCTGCTTTCCACTTTAGTTTGGCTTATGTTATGGGATATGACTTTATGTACTTCGGTATTTTATTTTCTGTATTGGCTTGAAAGACAATTTTGAAACAGTTTGTTGGTTGTAACTGGTTTGAACATATTTTTGAGACTATGCTTTACTTCTATTGTAATAAAGTTTAGACTTTTACTGCTTCTTATTTTATTTGTCTTGTATATTCCTTGTAATGATTGCCTGTTGCGCTTCACAGAACTTAAAGTACTCTTATGAGTGACGTTAACAGATGTGGGGTGTCACAAAACCCAAATAACTTAATAAAAATAGTCCAGTGACAGAACAATATATGTAGTGTTATTTATAGAAAGTATAATATATCCTTTCACTAGAAATTCTATTCTAACCCCCTTCTCATAACAAAACCCACAGGTTAGGCAAATAATAGAGAATATATTGCTTAGAGACATTTGTTAGAAAGTGTCATTATTATGGTAAGTATTTACTTACTATTATATTTCATTCATTCCGCAATGAGATATTTTATTGTGAGCTCTGATATATTTCATCGTTTCCTTTCTGTAGGATATCCAACAAACCAACTTGGATTTCAATGGACTTGGACTTTAGTATTTTGCAAAAAATTTGGACCCATTGATATTTGGATAGTTAGATATGGTATCAGAGCTTAAGGTTAGGATCCCTATACAGATAGTGAGTGAACTTATTCAAACAACAAAAAATATATACATATTACATATATATACTCATACTTGGATCCATAGAGGAACCCATTAATTATGTGAAGTGAAATATCGATAAAGTTAAAATATTGGTTTTGTGCATTTAGGAAATGGCTATGGAATTTAAGGATAGAAAATACATGAGTGACTATAATACAAAATGTACAAAAATGTTTTGAAAAACGGGAGAATTCCATATGTCAACATCCGAAATTTTGGTCTTTCAAATTAGTGGATTGGGCGGTAGAGCCTTGTAAATTGAGAAAGAATAAGAAGGAAAATAGATTAGGAATATATATATATATATATACACGTTTGGTGAGAAGGTGATATTAAGCATAAATCCCGGTTCATACATAGCTTTAGAGGAATTAGTGTGAAAAAGAATTTGAGTATAGAAAAGAAATTTCACGTCAAGGATTTGGGAATGGCAGTTAAGAAACCACTTTGTACTTAGCTCCACAGTTAAACTTTTAAAAATAACTTGAAAAAAATATATAGAAAAAGCTTTCTAGAAAAGTTTTCAAGTTTAATAGGTTACAGTTTTTGAAATTTACTAATTTGTAATATTAAGAGTTTTATTAAAATAATTTTAGAGAAAATTATGCAAATTTGTTTTCAAAAGAATAAAGTGCATAAGCAAGTTGTGAGGTTAAGCGATATAAGTGGTTAAGAGAAAGCGATCAATAAGTTTTTAAGTAAACGTTTTTATTAAAGTAACAAGGAAAAGGTGCAACGAAAGAGGTGTATAAAATATGGTGAAACACCAAATTTTGTGCTACCCATTTCAACAAAGGAACGAAAAATATTAAAACAATTAAGTTTCCTCATTACTTTACACAGAACATAAAATTCCTTTTTATAAAAGATTTATAGAAACTTGTTCTCATTAATTCCTCTTGAAAAAAACATGTGTATTAAAATAAATAAGAGTTCAAACAGAGTTACAGTGCATAATCTTTTTAACTTTTGGGAAAAGTTTTGATGAGATAAAATTTTATAAAAATTAAAGATGATTTAGTAAGAATGGTTCCACTAATGTGCATGAACAGTTGGTAAAGATATGAGGAATTATTTGGCATGTGAGTAAACCTAAAAAGTCGTAAAGGAGAAAATAAGATATAACAACGATAAATTGTAAACAGTCAAAGGCTACGCAGTAATGTAAGAGAATTTAGAAAAAGGAAAATTTTAAAAGATATCTCTCATATGGTTATCATTTAATTGAGAAAATGCTAAGGTAACTTTTAAACTTTCATTGTTTATGTGAAAAGGATAAAGAGGAAATGAATTGGAAAGAGGAAATTAGGATTTTTATAAGTGAAATTATGGCATGGTTTGTAATTAATGAAAATCTTTTTGAGTATTTATTGAGAAAATAGGAAGGTTTGACATGTTTTCTCAATATATGATGGAATAAGAACTAGGGTACACGACAGGAGTTTGTAAAGGGTGGTAGATAGAAAGGAGGACCGCTATGGTTGTCTATATTCAGTGACAAGGACCTTTTTATGTCAAAGGAACATTGCCCTATGCTTCCTTATCCTTATAGATAGTCACATGTAACCGTTGTATCTTTTACCTAGTACTGATTGTACTAGTGCATGTTTTATTTTAGTACATATTTACAATCCTATTTAGTATTATGTTTTATTGTGGAAAAAATAGAATAGTTTAGTGTGATATTCTCTTTCTAGGTGTTTGTGATGGTCACTAGGAAAGAATAAGGGCATAGAATATTGTAAATAAAATAAAAATGAAAGCAAAAGATGAACAACTAAAAGAAAATCAAGCAAAATTTACCTTAAGCAATGAAGATGATAGTTGCAATAAATGAGAACAACAAAAGAAAATAAATTCTTCTAAAGTAAGTTTGGCAACCTGAAAAAGAAATTCTTCTTATGTAAATTGTGCTTGTAATACAAAATAGGAATTTTTGTAGGATTAGCGATAAAGGTTTCCAAGTATGGGGAAAAAGTTGCGTAAAAGTGAGGTGGAAAATATAGAATTTTCACTTCCTGTCTTTTTCCAATATAAGAAATTGAATTCATAAAATTAGATTTTTCTGAATTTAAAGTCGGTTGGAAGGGTTTGGATGCAAAAATTGGAAAAACTATGCCCTTGTTCAACAAGGGTGTGAGAAAAATTGGATGAAAATGTATTTTTATTTTTAAATTTATTGCATTTATGTTGAAATTTCTAGTGTATTTAGGTTGTGTGCATCATGTTTTTAAAATATTTTTGAAAGAATAGTGCATTCATATAGCAGGCACAGCTTAGGCATTCATTGCATTCATGAATTTTTATGATGTGTTCCACTTTGCACAAGCACACGGGTGATTGCTAAATTGGATGTACTGTAGTTGTAAATTATCCGAGCAATTACATAATTTTACCCTCACCAAATTTCATGGATGAAATTTCCTAACGGTTGGGAGAATGTAACACCCTGCACTTTTAATAATATAGATGATTATAATAATTATAGAAATAATTAACAATGGAAAACAAACAATATGGGATTATCAAAATTTGGATGTGAAACTTATACCATTACGTTCGTAGCAATTTTCTGATTAATTTACATATATAATATGTTATGAACGGAGTTCGTACAGAAAATTTATTAATATTCAAATTCTTGTAAATGCACATGTATATATTTATTTTGAAAATATACGTGTACTTTAATTTCATAAATAGTATGTATTTGAATTTGAAAACCAAGGGAAGTGCGGAATAAATGAGAACTAAACAAAAAGTTGATGTTATGCAAACATAACGTTGCAAAGGTATAAATAGAATTAAATAAGATGTAACATTACAGAAGAATGAATGTAAGTTAATTAATAGCATGTTATAAATTTAAAATAGAATGTAACATTAAAGTTTAAAAACGGGAAACTAATTAATAGTAATACACATGTAAGCATGTGTAAATATATATTTATTTCATATAAATGTATAAATTTCAATAGCAAGGCGCATTCAAATTTAAAAGTTAGTGCGCATCATTAATGACTTTAAAAGGGACATAAATGAGAATAACGTTAAAGTTTGAATTTGAAATTAGATGCATGTTAAAAACAGAAGGTAATCAAGCAAGAATGAAATAAATATAATGTTAAAAATAACATTTGAAATCTTGCGTACATATACATAAATAATTTTCATAGTATATGCGCATATTAATTACACATTTGAATTAGAAATTTGAATGTGTGTTAAAATCGCAAAAGAATATAATAAAATATAGAAACAAGCAAAAATAGTCAAGAAATAAATACGGAAACGAAGTAAACAGGAAAGGAACAAATCACGCACGAAGCGACGACCCTACGGTTTGAATTAAATCGCATGGGCCTACCTATATAATGACCGGGTCGACCCATGGGTTGACCCATATAGGCTGTGTCGACCCATGTGTCGAACCAGGCATGCATATTTGTCGACCCAGGTCGACCAGTAACATTTTTTTTAAACAGCGTGATTTCTGATCTTCGTTTTATTAAACAGTGGGATTTATATCAATATAATTCAACAAGCATTCTTAGTCCGGACATCTATAAATAAACCTATAGGGCCTAGCTCTTGAACTCGTATTTTTTGAGAATGTGTTGGAGCTATGTCGTTCCTTTTCTCCTCTAAATTCTTTAAAAATAAAATATGTTAGATTCAAGATATTTTATTAGAGATTTGGAGGCAAAAGCTATGGATTCAAGGCTTAGATATCTAAACTTCCTGCCCAAATAAATTCATAGATTCGAACAGAAAAGAGAACAGAAAATAAACCAAGATCTGAATCAGATCCAGACCTAGAACGCACGTCAAGTGAGTGGATTTAAATTATATATTTATATAATGTTATATGATATTATTTGATTCCTGTTAAATCTTAGTAATTCATAATGGTTTAATTGTGGTAATTTATTCCTATGTGATTTGAGTATAATTCATTTCCTATTGTAAATCCCTGTTAGAATGATATAAGAAATTTCATGTAGAATAAACTAGTAATTTGAATTGTAAATTTGAGAATTCCCCTTTTTTGTCAAGGTTACGGTTTAATATATATTTTTTGAAAGGCACCATGAAAATTTTATTTCTCAACAACAAATGTATGCAATACATATAATATCTCCAATATTTACTCTCTACATATCCAAACCTATGAAATACCATATACAGACTACAAATAATGTAACACCCCATAATTTTAAAGAACACTATAATGATAAACTTAAAATACTTAATTAAATATTGGGAATTAAGTAAAACGGACTGCAATATTGCGTTTGTCTCGGAATTCTGCTTAAGATAGACTCCAAGTTTCCGTAAAACGGAGATCATGTAGAAGTTACTAAGATTTGAAGTCTGTATACACATAAGCAATATATATATATATAATCAATTTCATAAAATCAAAATCGAAGAGCGGGAAAGGGAGGTAAATCGGCTCGCTAGGGGTCGACCCCTACAAGGTGGTGTCGATCCTAGGGTCGACCCCACCCAGATCTGGGGCAGATCCATTCTATGAACTGGGACATGTTTCTTAACCAGATTCGTTGACCATAGGTTTTAAATATGACTTCATTTCTATTGTCTTATTCATAAAAAACAATGGAGACAACGAGGTGCTGCCCTAACTCAGATGGAATTAGCCTATTCGTCTGCAAAAACAACTTATACGTATTCAAGAATCTTTCCTACAGCATCAATAGTCATTTCTCTGTTCTTTAGATCCAGTCCTTGTGAGTTTATGTTGCTTTTAGTTATAAACATTTAATAAGTAATCCTGGCATGTTTATAAGTTTCGATCTAAACCTGTGCCTGTTAATTACCTGAATCATAACTAAACAGATCTGCCATTGCTTGTAATCCTGATACTCTGTTTAATTCTCATATGCCTATTGCTGATATGCCTATTATGTTATTATGCCTAATTATGTCATCATATGCCCATTCTTCTACTATGCCTATTTTTGTCACCATATGCCTATTCTGTTAGTATGCCTACTTCTGTTATCATATGCATGTTTCGTTATTATGCCTATTTCTGTTCTCTTTTCTCCCTCCTTCCCTCTTTAATTTTATAGTCAGGCTACCTTCGAGCCTAGGCCTATCGCTGAAATATGCGAACGAACGAAATTGGGAATGGTTGGGAATGTTAAATTGGGGCATAACTCGTACAGGTAAAAATGACTGGGATTTGGGGGCATAATCTATACCTTAAGCTAAAACTTTAATTATAACTTGTATTGTGAATCAGACTGGGATTTGGGGCATGAAAAACCTGTAATGAACACGAACAATTGTTCAAGAATGAATGTGCCTATATTTACAATAAATAGAAACTGTAACCGCACTTAGACACGAGGTTAGATTACACTTGTGGTAGAAGTCTGCCCGGAACCGCCCGACAAACCTAGCATCCACAAGTGGTTAATCTAATGTGACACCCCATGTCCGTTAATGTCACTCGCTAAGGGAATGCATTATGTTTCGTCAAGCGTTATAGGTAAATAAGAACATAATAGCACGAGACAGACATGTAAATTAGTAGCAGAATTAAAAACTTTATTTAAATCAAAACATCATGGTCCCAAATACTGAGTTTACATCATAAGTTGAAGTAACTAATTACATAAATAATATGTCTTGCCAAAAATATCAGAGCCCAAAAGCATAAAACTATATTTCCCTTTGAAGCCATAAGAGAGTTGAGCAGAAGTCAAAGCGGTACATCTATATCCAAAATCCAAGCTATGCTGAAAGAATCCAAGTAAACTCTAAGCACTTCCACCCTAAGAACCTGAGGGGAACGAAAGAGAGAGAAGAGGAAACAAAAAGGTCAAACATAAAGTATGGCGAGTCCAGTTACATTTAAATATAAATAAATAAAATTATCATGGCAGGCATATAAAACTGGAAGAACATGAAAACAATAACAATAGCAAGTGTGAACTGAGCAAGATAGGATGAACAGGATATATTACGCTTCTTAAATACATTTCTCTGCACCGCGCAGATACTGGTATATCAGAAATAGAATGATCCCTACTAATATTGTTCCATTACATTTTCTTGATTATTAGGTTACTCGGGTTAATAGAATTCAAGACTTATCCGCGCATCATGCCCATTTACTTTTCCATGGATTCACATAATACAATATATGTAGCTACCTCTCAATATTGAGATACACCCATGGTAACCCACTCGCACGGTCTCCACCGTAATGAACGCACGTAAGCATATGGACTGCCACCATCGATCGAATCAGATTCCTTATCGGAATAATGCCCTCTAGTCTACAATACACCACCCAAAGAAAATATGCATGTATTTAGACTGTCCCACATATGTACTGTAATTGTAGCTCAATGCCTCAATCGCACGTCCTCTAATGTGCACCGAATTCCACGGCAGGACGATACAAGAAACACGGAACTCGATTGGGAGCTTTTCCATATCTGTACAGGCCCGTCTTTAAAGAGCCTCTATATACAGATATACCTAGGGTCTGTTTTCGTGGTGGCTATGGCCCCACCTTGGCCCTCCCTCAACTAGTAATGACTATAAGAGCTAAGAGACCTCCCCTAATAACAACCAATCTAAACATCTATGTGGCGTCTACCCTCAACCCCGTACCTCGATAGTGAAAGGTGAAATGGTATCTTAGGTTTAGCTCTAGTCTTTCGCATCCGGCTGGCTATCGATGACGGATATCCGACGGTCTACTATCCTTGTTGGTCATGATCCTCTCCACCTCCTCGTGAGGCAACCGTCGAATCACCTTGGTGCAACCTCGTCACAGCATTCTAACTGCATAGCTACATCTGCAGTCAAGGCCCTTCCACCTAGTAGTTACGTGCAGACCCAACCTCTACGAGTATATCCGAAGATATCTGTCACAGCACAGAGGACTACTAGGAGCACCTTACGTACCTCAGGAAGCCACGTGCTTCCTCTTCCAGTCCTTTGAGCCATCAAACAATCAGATGAATGTGCACTCCCTTCGTGCCTTATAACACCTCAATGATCTACCCTGTTGGGTTAATCACCCTCAACCGTACAGAGTGGTCCAAACACCTTACTTTAGCATGTTGTTAGACCTAATGTCTAAACATTTTATTATGCGCTTGTCTCACCTCATCAGGTTTCCAGTTAACTTGGATATTCCAATTCATATTGAATTCTTATTCAAATTACCAAGTTTCTCTTGCTTATTAATTTCAGTCATGCAACTTAATTCATTTAAGTTTATTAATAAGCTTACAACATGTTATTCTCTAGATTGTGGCCCAAGTTCTGTAATCCACAATCTGTTTTATATTCTTGCTTGGTTACATCATTACAATAAAATGTTTTTACATAATGTGTAATTAAGTACGTCTAATTTTACATGTTTCCTTTTTAACATGTTAGTCATTATTTATGATTAAATATCACTTATCCTATAAGTTTCCTCATTCTTTCTCATTTAATCATGATTCCATTTTTCATTGTTATTACAACTTATCGTTGTTTACTTATTAACTTAGTTCTATTAACTAAGGCCCGTTAATAAGTTTCTCTACCCATTAATTATAACCTATGTTATAATTTCCTCTTGTCGCTAGGATAATCCTAAACATGTTATTCACATCAGCGGGTTCCAGGCTTCTAGATTACTTAATTTACAATTAAGAACCTCTTATCTTATTACATAGGTTGTCTCATTTCCTTACAAATTATGCTTACCCTAAGCGGTGTCTTTTAATTACATAACTTTATTGGGTTAAGTTTATGGGTCTATATGTAAATATTACCCACCCACTCCGATTTACTTAACCCACCCACTGTTCACCCAATTGTAACAACCCTGAAATTTGGGGTCAATTTAAAATTTTCATTTAGGGGTGTTTAAAAATTTAAAATAAATTATTTCAAATAAAAATGAATGGAAATTTGTTTGAGAAAAGTTAATGCAAAGTTAAGCCAAAAATAAATTGCATAGAGAATTAGAAATAGGAAGGTAGTTTGAAAAGTCAAACTTGAACTTTGACCTACTGCACAGGATGCAGAATAAACCGGATTTTGGTGAAACGAAAAATATCTAAATATGTTAATGAGTACCTTTTTAACGAATCCGAAAAATCGAAGTTTCATAGCGGAAATCAAAAATTATGGCCAAATAAATTTTCAGAAAGGTCGCTATAGAAATATATCGCCCTTGAAAATTGACATTTTGCATACGACCTCAGAATTCAACGAAACCACTTTTTTTGGGTCCGGAATGTAAAACTATTGCTAGGTTTCAAATTTCATGATTTTTGAAGCTAGCATATAAGCGTGGCAAAAGAATTTGTGTTTTGTCAGTTTCGGTCAAAATTAATTGACTGAAAAATAGCCATTTTTCAAACAGTCTCAGAATGAGGCGAAATAAATTTTGTTAGGACCGTATGGACATGAAAAAGCCAAAAATAATTTTTCAGGATTTTTCTGAGCTAGTATGTGGCCCTGGTGGATTTAACAAGTACGTTCGAATTTAAATTAAATGATTTATTTTAAAAATAAAAGAAACATGACTGTAACTTCAGAATTAGACCTTGGCAGTAGCGCCATCGCGTTCAGAAGACGTCAAAACATTAAGTTTGACAGTCGTTGAGCTTCGTTTGGAGGTCGTACGAGAAAACACTAATTTCTATAATTAATTAAATAAATAAATAATAAAATAAAACCCTAGAAATACTAGTATAAATACGCCCGTGTACTGCCGTCTTCTTCCTCCATTTTGCACAGCCGTAACCCATGAATTGCTCAATTCTTTGAGCTTCGATTTCTCCTCCGATACTCAACGACAATCTTCGTTCCAATACCCGTTTCGAAGCTCTTCGCCGGCTCTTCGATTTGGTACCTGAATCATCACCCCCCGTCGCCTGTCGAAGCCGCCCCGAGCCCGAGAAGATCCGACGGTCGCGCCCCCTTGGGCCCCACCAGGCGCCGCCGAGCCCATCCCCCCTCTGGCCGATCAAAGGCCTCTCTTCCCCGGTCCTTCTCCAACAAACGGTGTCTGAAACCATCGACCACAGATCGAGAAAACTGGAATTGAAATTTTGAACATTCTGAAAATTCAAAGGTATAATTTGATTTCAGTTTTGCCACGCTTTTAAGCGTTACACAGTCAGTTGTTAAAAGTCAGAACTGTTCAAACATCAATAACTAACACATACAAACTTCGAATCTGAAAATTTCAGATCCGTTAGGATCGTGACAACGAATAGGATCTGCTGTGATTGATTGGAGCATTCTGAAATTATCCGGATTATTATTCTTTTCTTATCCAGTCAAGGTGAGAATTCACTTTTAATTAAATTAAATGATTTAATCAATCTTGCGTGTTGTGAATCTGCGATGTATGTTGTGTATGTTATAAATCTGAATTGTTGTGATGCTATGACACTAGATCTGTAAATTTCAATGTAAAACCTGAGTTGTAGTTGCTATGATCATTGTTAGATAATTTTACCAACCATGTTTATTGATATTCATGAACCATTTGTTTGTATATAATAAGTTCGAATAGATCACTTTTATTCTTTGAATCATTGATGTAATTGGATTTTCCATAAATATTGGACATGTGGAAATTCACCTTTATATTTAATGTTAATAATAATAAAAATTTGATCGTATGATAAGTTCACATTACATTTTTGTTAATGTTAAAAATTAGAATTTCAACGTATGATAAGTTCACATTACATTTTTGTTAATGTTAAATTAGAATTTCATCGTATGACAAAGTTAACATATTTGTTAATATTAAAAATTAAAATTTCATCGTATGATAAGTTCACATTACATTTTTGTTAATGTTAAATTAGAATTTCATCATATGACAAAGTTAGCATTTTTGTTAATGTTAAAGATTAGAATTTCAGCGTATGACAAAGTTAACATTTTTGTTAATGTTAAAGATTAGAATTTCATCGTATGACAAAGTTAGCATTTTTGTTAATGTTAAAAATAAGAATTTACATTGTATGAGAAATTAACATTTTTAATGTTAATATTATAAAAATTATAACGTATGATGTAATTAACATTTTTAATGTTAACATTTAAAGAGAATTTACACCGTAGGATAATTAACATTTATCGTAATGTTAATATATAGTGAATTTGACCGTAGGATAAAATTAACATTATTTTATCATGCAAATAAAAGAGAGAATTAACTGTAGGATTGAGTTACATTTTTTTAATGTAAATTAAAAAGCAATTTAACATAGGATGAGATTTCATTATTTTTAATGTAGATTAAAAGGTAATTTAACCATAGGATGGGTTTACATCATTTTTGGTGTAAATTAAATAATAATATTAACTGTAGGAAAATTCACATTTTTATTAACATGAATAAATAGACATTTTCATCGAATGTACATTTTACATATTTTTCATGTAAATAATAAATACAACGTAGGATGATTTTACATTATTTTGATGTAATATATAAGGAATTTCACCGTAAGATTAGTTAGCATTGTTTTCTTAATGTTAATATAAAAGTAATTTCACTGCATGAACAATTAACATTATTTTTAATGTTAATAATAGTAATTTCACCGTATGACCAGTAACATTATTTTTAAGGTTAATAATATTAAAGAGAATTGACCGTAGGAATGTTACATTATTTTATAATGTAAATTAAAAGAAGAATTGCACCGTAGGATGAGAATAACATTATTTTTAATGTTAATATTAAAAAGAGTGTAACCATAGGATTAATATATATTATTTTTAATGTAGATGAAAAGAAGATTTATCGTAGGACAAGTTACATTTTTTTTAAATGTAAATTAAAATGTAATTTAACCGTAGGAGTTAACATTTACTTTAAAATGTTAATATTAAAAAAGCATTTACATCGTATGAAGTTAACATTATTTTTGATGTAAATATATAAGAATGCGACATGTAAATGCAAGCTTACATTCTATTCAATGTAAATAAATAAGAATGTGATATGTAATAAAAGAATACGTTTTATTTAACATAAATAAAAAAATAGGATTCTGAGAATGCGTCATTAAATAAGGAGTTTAATTATTTTAAATAATTAGAACAAGAATTAGCCGTTATAAAATAATATAACGACATGAAATAGTTTTCCAAACTATAAGTATGCGAGGTTGTTTGGGAAGTCCGAGATACTCTCATCCCAAATTAAACCAAACGACGTTGAAGATTGAAGCATAAGACGACGTATGAAGACCGTAAATCTTCCCTCGAATGGACAGCGATCGAGATCCTGAATTGACTTGCTCCCAATTCAAGGGTCAAGGTCATTGCCCAGACGTACGTGTTGATTTCACGGCTTTGACTTTCGCTCAGACCCAGAGCATAAGTTTAAATGGATTGTATGTCTGACATCGTACCCCGTTAAATATCATGTTATTGATTTTCTGTTAATATATAAATGTTGGTGGTGGAGGATTTATTCTCTACTTAACACCCGTTTATATATTGACGGACGATCGACGACACAGTATGGAGTGACAGTGTGGCATACTAAGATACAATGATCAAGGTTTCTTGTTGAAAAGCAGAACCTTGTGGTGACGATCAAAGCACCGCTTGAATAAGTAGAGCTTTGTGTATTACGTAACTTCACGAGCCTCACAAACCGGTAGAGTCTAAAACGGGAGAAGGGAACGCAGGGAGAGCAGCACGTTTCTTTCTAGCTAGAAATGGTGTTTGGGTTTGACACAGCCTGACATTTTACTTATGTGGATGATGGAATGAGGCGCCTCGGATAGGTCCTATAGGATCGGGAAACGTGTGTTCAGGTATAACTAATCCGCTAAGCTGTATTTGCGGACCGGCTCTGCAGCTATCCAAGGGTTCTCCACGGGGAATCCTGAGACACTAGCTAGAGTGCTCGAATCGGTAAGGAGCTCCTCCCTAGCCTTGACTCAGATGGAAATCCAAATTCCAAATACGACCCTACGGAATTGATTGTATTACTAGTACGGACGCATAGTATATGGTACCTATGCTTCCTAGGATCGATACATTTATTTTGAAATGTTTTGTTATAAATATTAATAATAATATTAAACCCGTATTTGCCGTATTTAGCATGTTTAATCACCATAAGGGAAAACTCTATCCTCTGGTGTGCGTTGCATTGTGTGGTGGGACTTGAGTCTTATGGTGATTTCATTTTTCCAAAAAGCATTGCGTTGATTAAACGATTTATTCCTCTGCTTGTTCTGACACTTAAAATTACGCACGAAAATCCATTGAAATAAATCCGTTCCGCATTAGCGGCATGGTCTTTGGATTTGCCATATTACGAATAGTATAATAGTTAAGAATTCTCACACCAGTCCCACGACTGACCCATAGTTTGTTTCACCTTTTTGCAAACTTGGGAGCCCTCCTTTCTACACGGGCAGCCAAGTGACAGGTATTCTTTTGCTTGGAGTCTTTTCTTTGGCGCTGCTTATCATCTTCCTTGGACCAGCTTTTGACGTAGAGGTGATGACTTGGAGCTTCGAAGACTTTCTATCATTTGCTTTTATCGCATTTCCTTTTTCATTCCAGACATTAGACTTATTTCCATTTCACGTCATTTATTTTGGAATTGGGATTTGTGTCATTTTTCTGCAAACTTGATGTAGTAACTTAGAATTCTATGACTGTGGATTTTCTATTGTTGATGACATTATATTTCCGCTGCTATGATGTTGTTACTATATGGATTTCCTTTACTATGTTGTTTCTGTGACTTGTTATATTTTATTTATGTTGTAATCCAAATGATTACTCATACTTTCATACAGTGGAAGTTTGGGGTTATCACAGTTGGTATCAGAGCGAGGTTTACAAAGCGGAATATAACATAATTATAATAATTCGTTTACGTAGAATCACTATATTCTATGTCGAACATTTCATGAGATACATAATAGTCAGTCATTCTATCATAATCTTTATCCATCCTTCTATCTTCATCATTTCTCAAAATCATCATTAAAGTTGTTCTGACTCTTTCTTTGATCGTACAGAAACAACTAGAAAATGAGTTCCGCTGCTGCTAGAGCTGCTAGGGCCAGGAGAAGGCAAAATACCACTGTGACTGAGGAGCCCACTATCCAACAACAACCACCACCACCGCCTCGGCCCTTTGATTTGGATAAGGTGGCGAAGAAGTTCAAAAACTTAGGAGGAGTGCCATTCAAAGGTACAGAAACTGTGACACAGGCTCAAGCTTGGTTGAGAAATTGCGAAAAGATTTTTGAAGGATTGGAGCTACCGGATCAGAGGAAAAGATTCATGGCTTCATGGCTACTACAGGAAGAAGCTCAAAAATGGTGGGACGTAGTCACGATTGGAGGGATTGATGATGATATGTCTTGGACAACATTTAAGGAGCTTTTCAACGACAAATACATCCCGAGGCAGGAGGTAGAAAGACCGCATGACGAGTTCGCCAACCTGAAGCAAGGCGACAAGACCATCTCAGAGTATGTTCGAAGGTTTGAAGATCTCTCCCGTTATGCCCCTGAACTGATTCAGGATGACTTTCAGAAGAACAAAAGGTTCATAAATGGGCTTGCGAGGAAATATATTGACAGAGTCACGGCCCACATCGATCTTTCTTTCAATAAGCTGGTGGAGTTTGCTTGTCGATATGAGGAGAACGATAGGAAGATTTCTCAACAGGATATAGAGAGAAGCTTGGCTAACAACAAAAGGAAGCAGCCAGAGAAGAAGACTGAAGGGAGCACTTCTGGGCCCGCCAAGAAGTGGGATAAGTCAAAGGTGCAATGCTTTAACTGCCAGCAATTTGGACATTATAGCTCGGAATGCAAGAACCCAAAGAAGGCTAGGAGTGATGACACCAAAGACTGCTATAATTGTCACAAGAAGGGTCACATCAAGTCTAACTGCCCACTGTTGAAAGGAGCTCAGATTGCACATGTGTATGACGGGGCAAGTGCACCATCTTCCTCCGCACCTATTGAGGGAGGTAAGCCTGATGTTTTAGATGGTATCATTTCTATTAAAAATATTCCTGTCATTGCTTTGTTTGATACGGGTGCATCAAGAAGTTTTGTCTCTAGCAACATGGTTAAGAAGTTGAAATTAAAACGAAGAAGTCTAAAGGAACCAATTAATGTTCATAATCCTGTTGGAGGTTCCATCGCTCTTGATTCATACTGTCGAGTACCTATTTCTTTCTCTTACTTTCAGTTCCCCTTTAACTTGACCATTATGAATTTTTCTGAGTTTGATATCATCCTTGGTCTTGATTGGCTAACAAAATATGACGTTGAAGTGCTATGCTCAGAAAGAATAGTAAAGGTGAAAACAGGGCTTGGAAATACTGTTACTATACCTTGCCATGGCTCGAATTCTGATAGAAAGGAATTTTGGTCTTCCCTCGAGATCACTCCTATTTCCCTAGAGAATATTCCCGTGGTCAAAAATTATGCTGATGTATTTGAAGAAGTAGACAGCTTACCGCCGCGAAGGGAAATCGATTTCAGAATTGATCTTGTTCCGAATGCAAGACCTGTAGTCCATGCTGTCCGAAGGATGACCCCTAAAGAAAAAGAAGAGTTGCAAGCCCAAACTAAGCAGCTCTTATGGAAGGGACTAATCCAGCCTAGTTTTTCCGAATGGGGTGCAGCTGTGGTGAATGTCCCCAAATTTGACGGTACTCTAAGGCTCTGCGTGGATTACCGCGACCTATATAAACAAACATTGAAGAACAAATACCCCTTGCCTCGCATAGATGATTTGATGGACCAATTAAATGGGTCCAAGGTGTTTTCGAAGATGGATCTAGCCACGGGTTTTCACCAACTCCGCATAGCTGAAGAATGCATTCCTTTGACCGCTTTCAGAGGTCCTGACACATTCTACGAATGGTTGGTGATGCCGTTTGGGCTGTGCAATGCTCCAGCCTACTTTGTTGACTTGATGAATAAGGTCTTCCGCGAGATCCTAAATAAATTCGTCTTAGTCTTCATTGATGATATTCTTATCTATTCTAAAACTAAGGAGGAGCACAAAGGGCATTTAAGAGAAGTGTTGGAGATTCTACGAAGAAATATTTTAAAAGCAAAATTTTCAAAATGCACATTTTGGCAAGAGGAGGTAAAATTCTTGGGCCATGTTGTGTCAAAAGAAGGAATCGCAGTTGATCTAAGTAAATTTGCCGCCATTCGAGATTGGAAGCGACCCAGCACTCCCACTGAAGTAAGAAGCTTCCTAGGTTTGGCCGGGTATTATAGGAAATTTGTCGAAGGTTTCGCCAAGCTATCTAGCCCATTAACAAAACTTACCAAGAAGAATGCCAAGTTCAATTGGACATCAGATTGTGAGGATGCATTCCAAAAGCTAAAGGTGAGTTTGACTACTGCTCCCGTACTCACCATCATCGATGGCAACCAAGGTTTAAAGGTCTATACTGATGCTTCTCAAAGTGGTGGTCTTGGCGCAATACTGATGCAAAGGGGCAGAGTTGTTACATATGCAAGCCGACAATTAAAGCCGCATGAGAAAATTTATCGTGTCCATGACTTAGAGTTGCTGGCCGTAGTCTTTGCTTTAAAAATGTGGAGACATTATCTCTTGGGCAAAAAATTTGAGTTATACACCGACCATCAATCTTTGAAATATCTCTTCGATCAAAAGGATCTGAATTTAAGGCAGCAAAGGTGGCTAGAATTCCTTGTGGCATACGATCTCGACATCCTATATACGCCGCGGAAAGCCAATGTGGTGGCAGACACACTCAGTAGAAAGAATGCCATTGTCGCAAGCCTTATCATTACCCCCTCTTTGATCAATAAAATATCCGCTCTTCAAAAAGATGATAAATTTATTCAAAGAATTATTAAAAGAATCCAAAATGGAGAGAACACAAGCTTCCAAATTGATGGCAAGGGAATTCTTAGATTGCAAGGTCGGATTTGTGTTCCAAATATCCCAGAGCTCGTAAGGGAAGTTTTAGACGAAGGACACAAATCAAAGCTTTGCATCCACCCAGGTGTGAGCAAGATGTATAAAGATTTAAAGCGCACTTTTTGGTGGAAATCTATGAAGAGGAATCTATCCATATATGTAAGCAGATGCCCGACATGCCAACAAGTGAAGAGCGATCAACAAAAGCCTGCGGGATTGTTGCAGCCATTAGAAGTTCCTGATTGGAAGTGGGACCAAGTCTCTATGGATTTCATAGATGGTCTGCCTCGTACTAGGAAGGGAAATGACAGCATATGGGTGATCGTGGATCGTTTCACCAAGTCCGCTCATTTCATACCCGTCAAATCCACCAGAACTGCTCAAGGTCTGGCGCAAATCTATTTCAAAGAAATCGTCAGGCTACATGGGTAATAAAGCTAAATCTTTCCTTCTCTTCATAATTTGAATAGGAAGTTTTTCTTTAGCAAAATAAATTTTAATCCTTTCTTTTTGCATAGTCCCTAGTAGCATAGTTAGCGACCGTGATCCTATCTTCGCTAGTAAATTTTGGGAAGCATTCCAAAATGAGTTGGGAACGAAGTTAAACCTTAGTACCGCTTACCACCCTCAGACGGACGGCCAGACTGAGCGAGTGAATCGCATTCTTGAAGATCTATTGCGAGCTTGTATACTCGATTTTGGAGGGTCCTGGGAAGATCACTTGCATTTAGTTGAATTCTCGTACAACAATAGTTATCAAGCAAGTTTGAAAATGTCTCCATTTGAAGCCTTATATGGTAGGCCATGTAGATCGCCAGCATGTTGGGTTGAAAAAGGTAATCGGCTTGTGTTGGGTCCTGACATGATCCGAGAAGCTTCGGACAAAGTTGACTTTATTAAGAAGCGACTATTGGCGGCCCAAAGTAGACAGAAAAGTTACGCAGATGTAAGAAGGCGAGAGCTAGCTTTTGATGTAGGTGACTATGTCTATTTGAAAGTCGCTCCAATGCGAGGTGTTATCTGTTTTGGAAAAACAGGGAAACTAGCATCCAGATTCATCGGCCCTTTCCCTATTCTTGAAAAGATTGGCACCCTAGCTTACAGAATTCAGATGCCCGACTGGTTGCCTGGAGTGCACGATGTATTCCATGTATCTCAACTTCGGAGGCATGTCCATGATCCGGATCTGGTTGTGGAGGAAGCTGCACAGCAAGATTTGGAAATTACACCAAGCCTAGCAGTGAGAAGAGAGCCACTGAAAATTATTAGCAAAGAAACTAGGGTGTTGAGGAATAAAAGAATCAACCTAGTCAAGGTGTAGTGGAGTGGTGACCCTAGAGACTGCACTTGGGAAACGGATGAGAGTATCAAACAGGCCTATCCCAACTGCAAGGTGGATACCTCCGATTAGGTTTCGTTTTGAGGTACGTTTAATCTTTTCAGTATTCCCTATGTTGTTTCTTGCTCTTCATTTTTCCTTTTTCCTTTTCGAGGACGAAAAGTTCTTAAGGAGGGGAGATTGTAACAACCCTGAAATTTGGGTCAATTTAAAATTTTCATTTAGGGGTGTTTAAAAATTTAAAATAAATTATTTCAAATAAAAATGAATGGAAATTTGTTTGAGCAAAGTTAATGCAAAGTTAAGCCAAAAATAAATTGCATAGAGAATTAGAAATAGGAAGGTAGTTTGAAAAGTCAAACTTGAACATTGACCTACTGCACAGGATGCAGAATAAACCGGATTTTGGTGAAACGAAAAATATCTAAATCTGTTAATGAGTACCTTTTTAACGAATCCGAAAAATCGAAGTTTCATAGCGGAAATCAAAAATTATGGCCAAATAAATTTTCAGAAAGGTCGCTATAGAAATATATCGCCCTTGAAAATTGACATTTTGCATACGACCTCGGAATTCAACGAAACCACTTTTGTTGGGTCCGGAATGTAAAACTATTGCTAGGTTTCAAATTTCATGATTTTTGAAGCTAGCATGTAAGCGTGGCAAAAGAATTTGTGTTTTGTCAGTTTCAGTCAAAATTAATTGACTGAAAAATAGCCATTTTTTCAAACAGTCTCAGAATGAGGCGAAATAAATTTTGTTAGGACCGTATGGACATGAGAAAGCCAAAAATAATTTTTCTGGATTTTTCTGAGCTAGTATGTGGCCCTGGTGGATTTAACAAGTATGTTCGAAATTAAATTAAATGATTTATTTTAAAAATAAAAGAAACATGACTGTAACTTCAGAATTAGACCTTGGCAGTAGCGCCATCGCGTTCAGAAGACGTCAAAACATTAAGTTTGACAGTCGTTGAGCTTCGTTTGGAGGTCGTACGAGAAAACACTAATTTCTATAATTAATTAATTAAATAAATAATAAAATAAAACCCTAGAAATACTAGTATAAATACGCCCGTATACTGCCGTCTTCTTCCTCCATTTTGCACAGCCGTAACCCATGAATTGCTCAATTCTTTGAGCTTTGATTTCTCCTCCGATACTCAACGAAAATCTTCGTTCCAATACCCGTTTCGAAGCTCTTCGCGAGCTCTTCGATTTGGTACCTGAATCATCACCCCCCGTCGCCTGTCAAAGCCGCCCCGAGCCCGAGAAGATCCGACGGTCGCGCCCCCTGGGCCCCACCAGGCACCGCCGAGCCCATCTCCCCTCTGGTCGATCAAAGGCCTCTCTTCCCCGGTCCTTCTCCAACAAACGGTGTCTGAAACCATCGACCACAGATCGAGAAAACTGGAATTGAAATTTTGAACATTCTGAAAATTCAAAGGTATAATTTGATTTCAGTTTTGCCACGCTTTTAAGCGTTACACAGTCAGTTGTTAAAAGTCAGAACTGTTCAAACATCAATAACTAACACATACAAACTTCGAATCTGAAAATTTCAGATCCGTTGGGACCGTGACAACGAATAGGATCTGCTATGATTGATTGGAGCATTCTGAAATTATCTGGATTACTATTATTTTCTTATCCAGTCAAGGTGAGAATTCACTTTTAATTAAATTAAATGATTTAATCAATCTTGCGTGTTGTGAATCTGCGATGTATGTTGTGTATTTTATAAATCTGAATTGTTGTGATGCTATGACACTAGATCTGTAAATTTCAATGTAAAACCTGAGTTGTAGTTGCTATGATCATTGTTAGATAATTTTACCAACCATGTTTATTGATATTCATGAACCATTTGTTTGTATATAATAAGTTCGAATATATCACTTTTATTCTTTGAATCATTGATGCAATTGGATTTGCCATAAATATTGGACATGTGGAAATTGACCTTTATATTTAATGTTAATAATAATAAAAAAAATTGATCGTATGATCAGTTCACATTACATTTTTGTTAATGTTAAAAATTAGAATTTCATCGTATGATAAGTTCACATTACATTTTTGTTAATGTTAAAAATTAGAATTTCATCGTATGACAAGTTCACATTACATTTTTGTTAATGTTAAATTAGAATTTCATCGTATGACAAAGTTAACATTTTTGTTAATATTAAAAATTAAAATTTCATCGTATGATAAGTTCACATTACATTTTTGTTAATGTTAAATTAGAATTTCATCGTATGACAAAGTTAACATTTTTGTTAATGTTAAAGATTAGAATTTCAGCGTATGACAAAGTTAACATTTTTGTTAATGTTAAAGATTAGAATTTCATCGTATGACAAAGTTAGCATTTTTGTTAATGTTAAAAATAAGAATTTACATTGTATGAGAAATTAACATTTTTAATGTTAATATTATAAAAATTATAACGTATGATGTAATTAACATTTTTAATGTTAACATTTAAAGAGAATTTACACCGCAGGATAATTAACATTTATCGTAATGTTAATATATAGTGAATTTGACCATAGGATAAAATTAACATTATTTTATCATGCAAATAAAAGAGAGAATTAACTGTAAGATTGAGTTACATTTTTTTTAATGTAAATTAAAAAGCAATTTAACATAGGATGAGATTTCATTATTTTTAATGTAGATTAAAAGGTAATTTAACCATAGGATGGGTTTACATCATTTTTGGTGTAAATTAAATAATAATATTAACTGTAGGAAAATTCACATTTTTATTAACATGAACAAATAGACATTTTCATCGAATGTACATTTTACATATTTTTCATGTAATTAAATAGTAAATACAACATAGGATGATTTTACATTATTTTGATGTAATATAAAAGGAATTTCACCGTAAGATTAGTTAGCATTGTTTTTTTAATGTTAATATAAAAGTAATTTCACCGCATGAACAATTAACATTATTTTTAATGTTAATAATAGTAATTTCACCGTATGACCAGTAACATTATTTTTAAGGTTAATAATATTAAAGAGAATTGACCGTAGGAATGTTACATTATTTTATAATGTAAATTAAAAGAAGAATTGCACCGTAGGATGAGAATAACATTATTTTTAATGTTAATATTAAAAAGAGTGTAACCATAGGATTAATATACATTATTTTTAATGTAGATGAAAAGAAGATTTATCGTAGGACAAGTTACATTTTTTTTTAATGTAAATTAAAATGTAATTTAACCGTAGGAGTTAACATTTACTTTAAAATGTTAATATTAAAAAAGCATTTACATCGTATGAAGTTAACATTATTTTTGATGTAAATATATAAGAATGCGACATGTAAATGCAAGCTTACATTCTATTCAATGTAAATAAATAAGAACGTGATATGTAATAAAAGAATACGTTTTATTTAACATAAAAAAAAAATAGGATTCTGAGAATGCGTCGTTAAATAAGGAGTTTAATTATTTTAAATAATTAGAACAAGAATTAGCCGTTATAAAACAATATAACGACATGAAATAGTTTTCCAAACTATAAGTATGCGAGGTTGTTTGGGAAGTCCGAGATACTCTCATCCCAAATTAAACCAAACGATGTTGAAGATTGAAGCATAAGACGACGTATGAAGACCGTAAATCTTCCCTCGAATGGACAGCGATCGAGATCCTGAATTGACTTGCTCCCAATTCAAGGGTCAAGGTCATTGCCCAGACGTACGTGTTGATTTCACGGCTTTGACTTTCGCTCAGACCCAGAGCATAAGTTTAAATGGATTGTATTTCTGACATCGTACCTCGTTAAATATCATGTTGTTGATTTTCTGTTAATATATAAATGTTGGTGGTGGAGGATTTATTCTCTACTTAACACCCATTTATATATTGACGGACGATCGACGGCACGGTATGGAGTGACAGTGTGGCATACTAAGATACAATGATCAAGGTTTCTTGTTGAAAAGCAGAACCTTGTGGTGACGATCAAAGCACCGCTTGAATAAGCAGAGTTTTGTGTATTACGTAACTTCACGAGCCTCACAAACAGGTAGAGTCGAAAACGGGAGAAGGGAACGCAGGGAGAGCAGCACGTTTCTTTCTAGCTAGAAGTGGTGTTTGGGTTTGACAAAGCCTGACATTTTACTTATGTGGATGATGGAATGAGGCGCCTCGGATAGGTCCTATAGGATCGGGAAACGTGTGTTCAGGTATAACTAATCCGCTAAGCTGTATTTGTGGACCGGCTCTGCAGCTATCCAAGGGTTCTCCACGGGGAATCCTGAGACACTAGCTAGAGTGCTTGAATCGGTAAGGAGCTCCTCCCTAGCCTTGACTCAGATGGAAATCCAAATTCCAAATACGACCCTACGGATTTGATTGTGTTACTAGTACGGAGGCATAGTATATGGTACCTATGCTTCCTAGGATCGATACATTTATTTTGAAATGTTTTGTTATAAATATTAATAATAATATTAAACCCGTATTTGCCGTATTTAGCATGTTTAATCACCATAAGGGAAAACTCTATCCTCTGGTGTGCGTTGCATTGTGTGATGGGACTTGAGTCTTATGGTGATTTCATTTTTTCCACAAAGCATTGCGTTGATTAAACGATTTATTCCTCTGCTTGTTCTGACACTTAAAATTACGCACGACAATCCATTGAAATAAATCCGTTCCGCATTAGCGGCGTGGTCTTTGGATTTGCCATATTATGAATAGTATAATAGTTAAGAATTCTCACACCAGTCCCACGACTGACCCATAGTTTGTTTCACCTTTTTGCAAACTTGGGTGCCCTCCTTTCTACATGGGCAGCCAAGTGAAAGGTATTCTTTTGCTTGGAGTCTTTTCTTTGGAGCTGCTTATCATCTTCCTTGGACCAGTTTTTTACGTAGAGGTGATGACTTGGAGCTTCGAAGACTTTCTATCATTTGCTTTTATCGCATTTCCTTTTTCATTCCAGACATTAGACTTATTTCCATTTCATGTCATTTATTTTGGAATTGGGATTTATGTCATTTTTCTGCAAACTTGATGTAGTAACTTAGAATTCTGTGACTGTGGATTTTCTATTGTTGATGACATTATATTTCCGCTGCTATAATGTTGTTACTATATGGATTTCCTTTACTATGTTGTTTCTGTGACTTGTTATATTATATTTATGTTGTATTCCAAATGATTACTCCTACTTTCATACAGTGGAAGTTTGGGGTTATCACACCAATTTTCCTTAACCCCAACTTTAGCTTATATTCATACAATCCCTATGGATTCAACTAGGTTAAGTATTCAAGATTTATTACCATATTTTCATTTACGGTTACAGTATTCTAGACCTCCCATATTAATCCTTCCATTTGTGGATGTTGGATATGTCGGGCGGGTCCGGGCAGACTTATTCCACAAATTGGGCTTAACCTCGTGTCTGAGCACGTCTCATATTTGCGCACTTAGAACTCTCACATTAGATTCAACATTAATGGTTGTTGGATATGTCGGTCGGGTCCGACCAGACTTCCACCACTAATGCAACCTAACCTCGTGTCATAAGTGCAATTACAATTTCTAATTGTAATCCTAGGCATTTCATTCTTATCCAAATAATTCTACCTATGCCTTTATAGGTGCCCATGCCTCTTTTCTCCATATTTAATTATATTCCCAACTCATTATTCAAATTATAGAATTTTATACCCATTTCAATTCATCTTTTAATTATGCACCATACGCTTCTTTTTCCCATGTCATAAATCAAGGCATATATATCTGTATTATGCACAAACCCAAACCCACATATTTTCCAGTTTATGCCTAAAATTCATATTCACATATGTTCCAACTTATGTCCCAAATCAATATTTAGACATGTCCCATTTTATACCCAATTCCATATTTTCATTTATTCCAATGCGTGCCTAAATTCATATTATCCAACAGGACATATGCCCTTAAACCCGTATTCGTACATTTCCAAATTTATGCCCAAATTTAGATCCATATTTTCCAATATCAATTATGCACCAAATTATGTCTTTCCCCATTATTCCCAATTTCGCACGTTCGCATTTTTCAGCATTAGGCCCAGGCTCGAAGGTAGCCTGTCTATATAAAAATAAAAAGGGAAAAGTGGAAGAGAAGAGAATCGAGAACAGGAATAATAACGAATCAATAATAAACTAATAGATATAGGTATAAACTGAATAGGCATATTATGACAAGATTTAACATGGCGGCGGTATGAACATATAAAAGCAGATCTGATAGTTATGTCATAATAGAACTGATTAGGCACGGATTCAGGATCCAATTTTTATATACATATCAAGATTACTATTTATATATAAAAATATCATGAACTCACAGTGAATAGATCTAAGGAAATGGATCCAAATTACTGCGAAGAACACGTTGAATTTGTTGTTGTAGCAACCGTTGAAATTGTATAATATTTGCTGAATTAGATTTGGTGAAAATTAGGTCCTCCAATTTTTGTTGCAGTAGAGCTCCGCCGCCACCGCGATTTTTAGATGAATAAAAACTAGGTTTAGGGCCCTTTATATAGGAGTAGAGGAGCAACCAAGATCTTCAGATTGGACTAGAAGCCATCAGAATCATCCGCGTTAGAGAAGCTTCCAGATCCCCGGGTGGGTCGACCTCGGGGGTCGACCCCCATGAGCCTGGGTCGATCCCTAGGTTGACCCAGCAGGGTCTCGGGTCGACTTCAAAATGTCGGCCCTTCCTCGATTTGCGCGTCGGATTTCTGGTTTTACTGATTTTCGAATATTTTTGAATTTTATGTGTATATATCTTTCCTGTATGCATACAAACTTCAAACCTTAATAACTTCTTCATACGGTGTCCGATTTACGCAAACAAGCTGTCTATCTTGACCAGAATTCCGAGATGGACGGAATGGCGTGGTCTGTTTTACTTAATTCGGAATATTTAGTTAAGTTTTCCTAACTCATTGTTAACATTGTATTTCACACTAATTATTCTTTAGTTCATCATTTTTGGTGTCGTTAAAATTTCGGGGTGTTACATTCTCCCCTACTCAAAGGATTTCGTCCCCGAAATCTCTAAGTTAAGAAGAACATATATCTTATCATCCAACAATCATACATCCATCTAGAAATCACAGGCATCCATTGTCCTTAAGGAATTTCTAATGCTTTTATGAACATGCGCAATATTATGTGTATATGTCTATAAACTAATGTGAAAGATCAGGTAGTCTACTGATTCAGTTGACCTCCTTAATACAATGTATGTTTGTGCCATGTAACCAAAAATGTATGCAAATCGTCCTAATCCATGTAAGTTCTATATGTGTGCACAATCATCAATCCAAATGCAACATCAGTGTAACGATAATCCATAAAAATTTAAAATGTACACACATCAATATGCAATATGTAAGTGATTGAGCCAATCTAGTGGCAATTGTGGTGTATATGCATCCGCGAGCAATCACTAGCAATCACTTGCATCCATCAAACATAACATGTCTCAAAAACATGTTTACATTCATTAGTTTTCTACCTAAAGACTCGATCGATAGAAGATATTCAAATGATAGACACAAGTATTAATTCAAAGTTTGGAAAAAGAAGTTAAGAACATATTCTCGAAAAGGGAAGGATATGAAGCGCGAATCTTGTCTTCAGCCTCCCAAGTAGCGTTCTTGCGTTCCTTTCCCCATTGCACTCTTACTAGCTTCACTTCTTTGTTGCCCCAATTTCTTAACCACCGATCCATGTATGCAAATTGGAACTCGTTATATCATTGCTTCCTTCTATACTTCCATTTCCTCTCACAAGTTTGGCTCCACTACCTCGAACTCTATACATTTTATCGCCACTTGGATGAATAGTCATCTTAAAATGATGGGCTTCCTCAAGGACTGTCTCCAATAGGTTTCCCATCCCGATATGATTCACCTATCAAACCTCTTCTCAAGTAGCACCCCTACTTGCTTATCAAGTTCCCTCTTTTCTTTTAGGAGTCACATGTCGCAAAACATCGATAGATATATTAAGAGGTTCTAGGAGACTAAGCATGACAGACCCTTTTGGAGTCATAAGAAATCTCGAAGTCTTTCCATGGCAAGTCAGAAGTCTAACGACCCTCCTCTTGCAATCTAGAATGGCTCCATATATGGTTAACCAATCCATCCCTAGAATCAAACCATATTGTAATGACCCGTATTTTGACGAGATAATAATTAATTTATTTAAATAGTGATTTAGAGAATTAAATGGTCGTTGAATAAATAACTTGAATATTTAATTAAAATAATAATTAAATAATATATTTAATTCAGAAATAATCAGAATTAGTGGAATTCACAATATTGTGTGAACTGGGCAATTCAAAATATATAATTCAGTTTAGAGTTGAAATATAATGACGAATATATTTAAATAACGACAGTTTGAACGTATAATTATATTATAATTAAAATCGAGCTTGAAATGGCGCTGTAGTTCGCGATTTGGCAATTTGAACTTCAACTAAATGTACAGGATTCGTTTTAAGCCGGATTCCTATGAAACAAGAAACGTGTGGAGCTGGTGGAGTATATCTTTCTAGTGGAAGAGAAAAATCAGGATTTCGTCGTGTAGATTTTGAGATATGTCTAAATCAAATTTTAAAATAGTCGTTATTGAATCGTTTATCGACCGTAACGGTCTATTCGATATAACGAGAGATCGGATTTGAATTTAGATAAGGTTCTTTTGGGAAATAGTGATAATTTAATTTTTAGAATTTTACTGTAATTTTTAATTAATTAAATAAGCAACTTTTTATTTGGGGTATTGTGCACCCTGTAATCAACATTTTGGGATTTCACAATATTAGTCCATCTACCGGTATTATTATATTTTTAGGATCGTGTTATTTGTTAAGTAAACAAATAGAAAGGGATAAATAAAAGGAGTTAATTCAAATGAGTTAATCGAATATTAGTTATTCGATTTGAGTTAATCGAAGAGAGTAAATGAGTTAGAGTTAACCAGTTAGAGTTAAATCGATAGGGTTAATTAAATAGAGTTAATAGAATTTGCATTAATTGAATTAGTTATTCGGATAGAGTTAAACACATAAGAGTTATTCGAATTAGTTATTCGAATAGAGTTAAACACATAAGAGTTATTCGAATTAGTTATTCGAATAGAGTTAAATAAATAAGAGTTATTGAATGAGTTAATCGAAAGGAGTTATCGGTTATAGTTTAATCAAAAGGAGTTATCGATTATAGTTTAATCGAAAGGAGTTATCGAATATAGTTTATTCGAATAGAGTTAGAGGAGTTCATCGAATACAGTTTATTCGAATAGAGTTTGAAGAGTTAATTGAATATAGTTTATTCGAATAGATATAGTTTATTCTAATAGAGATAGAGGAGTTAATCGAATACAGTTTATTCGAATAGAGTTAGAGGAGTTATCGAATATAGTTTATTCGACAGGAGTTAAGTGAATAGAGTAATCAAATAGAGTTAATCCAAAGGAGTTAATCGAATAGAGTTAAGTGAAAAGAGTTAATTGAATATAGTTATTCGAAAGAAAGGTTAAGTAAGGAAGTTAGTTAAAGAACTATAAAGTGAACTTTGCCTATTTCAAGGTTAGAAGTGTTGTTCAGTTAAGGTCTGAGAGGTAGCTATACCCCAACTTGATTGACTGTGGTTTTAATTAAGAAATGGTTAAGGTTCGAGAGTAAAGTGGTTAAGTGAATTTAGTAAATAAGTAGTGGTTTGAGTTGTCGTCGCGATGTTGATTTAAACATCTGTTTAAATCCAAGTGAAGAAGATTTGGAAATGTTTTCCAAATCAGAATCAGAAATGTAATCAAATAAAGAAATCAGAAACTGACTGGAGATCTGTTAAGTTGAATGGTTTTCTAAGTGGCTATCTGATGTTGGTTTCAGCCTTCGGGATTGATACTTAGGAAATTGTTCTTATACTAATTTACAATCAGAGACTAATAGTTGTAGAAGAATAGTGATACGTAAATAAGTCATGGAAATGTTTTCCAGCGTTAACGTATAATTTCTAAACATAGAAAATATGAATATATATAATCATATATAGATATATATATGATTGATGAGTAATTGATAGAATTTCTATCTGGAAATAATATCTATCCATCTGGAAATAATATCGTTGTTTGCACACGTGTTTTTCTTTGATAGTTAAATCACAGACTATCGAAGTTTTGACCATTTTAACGTTGTTAATATGGAGAGACCGGTTGAATTATTATCCAAAGAACCACTCTGTATTGGCATAAGCGTTGCGAATCATATACGCCAAAGTTTATTGAAGACGGAGTAAAGTGCAAGGGCTATTGTATAAGTCTTAGATAACAGTGCCTAAGATGGATGTACTGAATAGTGCCTTCGGTTTGTCTAGTCCCAGGACAACTTGTATGGACGAAGGTCTGACAGAGTATATCCGATAGATCACGTAAGTTGATCGTTTCAAACGTATTTACGTTGGTGGCAGAGGAATTCGTTTCTCTTAGCTTATACCTGTGGTATTTTTAGGGAAATCAATTTGTGATTTAAAGGGTATGACGATGTGACATTCTAAGTGAATGAAGATGTGGTATGTGAAAAGATAAGCGTAGCTTCTAGCCTCACATACGGTAAATGACAGAAATCGGGCAGACAGCATGGCTAAGTCGGTCGCACCGAAGTAGGGTGTATAATCACCTATCTAGAGAATATTCATTTGCTTCTTTAATCTATCAATGCTGTCCCATATATATATATATATATATATATATATATATACGGGAACGGTTGCTGATCCCAACCGTTGGTGATGTACATTCGATACGCTCAAGCGAAATGAGTGGTCGGTCATGTGTGGCTGAGTTGCAAGATGTTCTTGTTGAACTCCAGTTTATCGTTCCTAGAGTACACTGATCGGAAGGCGGTTCCATACCTTGTCATAGTTGGAAATCCATTACCCAATACGTGCTTGCGGTTTTGATTGTATACTATATATGTAGAACGTGAGATGAAAGCGTTTCTGCTAGATTGATATCTATTTGTACATAGACATTATTATAATATCAGAATTATATTGTTTACAAAGTTGTTTGGATTCTCATAAGAGAAAAACCCGTTCCATTATACGGCGTGGTCTTATGAGATATCATTTACTTGTTCAAACTGTTTTAAACTGTTTTACTCATACAAGTCCCATGACTGCCCCGGAGTTTACTTTGTTGTTTTCCCTAAACTCTTGGGTGCCTAAATTTGTATGGGCAGTCTAGTAGTCGGGATTTTACAGATACACTTGGAGAGCTTGGAGCAGGAGGCTTCAGGATTCTATAGCTATTATATATTCCGCTGTGTTGTAAGTGTTGTACTCTGATAAGTGCTATTGTATATATAAATGTTTGTATTTCAAAAGTTATATCATATTTTATTCGTTCCGCTGTGAGATTCGTGTTTACTATGATGATGATGTTCTTCTTCTTCTTCTTCTATTCTATTAGTTCTATCTTATCTATCCTCACCCTCTAATTTCTTTCATTAACAATCTGGAATTTTCGACTCTTGGATGGTCGACATAGCATTATATGTCGATTTTCAAAAGTCGAAAATTTTCGAGTCGTTACAGTTGGTATCAGAGCTTAAGGTTAAGTGAATAACCTTGGCTCTGTGGCGTAACTCAGTAGAGATGGGATTAGTAATATCCTAGATTGAGTTTGAGCGTATATATACGAGCGCGTATTTGTTATTCAATATAAAGTGATTTTGTATTGTGAAGATTTATTGGTTGAGCTGTTTATGAGTTCTGGCCGATCAGTTTGATCTACTGTAGCGGTAGCAGTTTCTAAACACTCGATATGGTGAACTGACACAATATGTTTTGAAAAGAGGGTAAATGGAATAATTTTACCTGAATATATTTTTATATAGTATATTGGTTGTGTTGGTTGTTATTGTAATCGAATGAGATTATAAGAAGTGAAATGGTTATGTAAATAACTGATCAGAATTCATATAAGTAAAGTATATAAAACAAGATGAATTAAATCTGATTTTAAATCAGAATTGGAATTTAAAATAAGGAAATTTTAAGTTCCTGGGGGATTTTGAAAACGTTTTTCAAACTGAAAGTGATATAGTATTGAACTCACTTCGATTGCTGGAAAATAGATTCCGATGATGACAGCTGCATCACCGGTGTTCATTTTCGAGTTGTAAGTGACGGATTACTACCAAAGATTTTGTTTTGAACTGTATTGAAAAAACAAGTTGTTCAGTAAATTCAAAGGTTTTGAATTGGTACTATGATTTCGAATTGATTTGAAATGAACCCAAGGATTTAGAATTTGAAATTTGATATTGGAGTTTGAATAGAATTCGACTTAGGTATAAACGAATGATTTGGTTTTGAGAATGAACTGATTGGAGATCAAGTTGGTAATGCATTATTATATGCAGAAGTGGTAACGAATGGTAGGGATTTAATGGTATGCCGGAAAAAAAGGTACAAGTTTATATTATATTGGATATGAGATTTTATGGGCCGAATTGGCAAGCCGCTTGGCTGTTTGATTTTCTTTTGGGATGGAGAAGGTCCAGTGAGGCGAGTTGGAGTTTGAGATATTGACCAGTACAAAGGGGGTGCTGGCGAAAATTTAAGGCGTTAGAAAATTTTCAGAATTTTTGAAAATTTTAATTAGTCGGAATGAAGTAATATTTTAATTGGAATTAAATGGTTCAGTTGAAATGGAAGTTAAAAAGAAAAACCCAGAAGATTTTAAGTCTAGTTAGTAGAGTTAGTAGCTTTTTTCTACCTTAGCAATTTCGAGGACGAAATTATTTTAAGGGGGGAAGAATGTAATGACCCGTATTTTGACGAGATAATAATTAATTTATTTAATTATTTAAATAGTGATTTAGAGAATTAAATGGTCGTTGAATTAAATAACTTGAATATTTAATTAAAATAATAATTAAATAATATATTTAATTCAGAAATAATCAGAATTAGTGGAATTCACAATATTGTGTGAACTGGGCAATTCAAAATATATAATTCAGTTTAGAGTTGAAATATAATGACGAATATATTTAAATAACGACAGTTTGAACGTATAATTATATTATAATTAAAATCGAGCTTGAAATGGCGCTGTAGTCCGCGATTTGGCAATTTGAACTTCAACTAAATGTACATGATTCGTTTTAAGCCGGATTCCTATGAAACAAGAAACGTGTGGAGCTGGTGGAGTATATCTTTCTAGTGGAAGAGAAAAATCAGGATTTCATCGTGTTGATTTTGAGATATGTCTAAATCAAATTTTAAAATAGTCGTTATTGAATCGTTTATCGACCGTAACGGTCTATTCGATATAACGAGAGATCGGATTTGAATTTGGATGAGGTTCTTTTGGGAAATAGTGATAATTTAATTTTTAGAATTTTACTGTAATTTTTAATTAATTAAATAAGCAACTTTTTATTTGGGGTATTGTGCACCCTGTAATCAACATTTTGGGATTTCATAATATTAGTCCATCTACCGGTATTATTATATTTTTAGGATCGTGTTATTTGTTAAGTAAACAAATAGAAAGGGATAAATAAAAGGAGTTAATTCAAATGAATTAATCGAATATTAGTTATTCGATTTGAGTTAATCGAAGAGAGTAAATGAGTTAGAGTTAACCAGTTAGAGTTAAATCGATAGGGTTAATTAAATAGAGTTAATAGAATTTGCATTAATCGAATTAGTTATTCGGATAGAGTTAAACACATAAGAGTTATTAGAATTAGTTATTCGAATAGAGTTAAACACATAAGAGTTATTCGAATTAGTTATTCAAATAGAGTTAAATAAATAAGAGTTATTAAATGAGTTAATCGAAAGGAGTTATCGATTATAGTTTAATCAAAAGGAGTTATCGATTATAGTTTAATCGAATGGAGTTATCGAATATAGTTTATTCGAATAGAGTTAGAGGAGTTCATCGAATACAGTTTATTCGAATAGAGTTAGAGGAGTTAATCGAATATAGTTTATTCGAATAGAGTTAGAGGAGTTAATCGAATATAGTTTATTCTAATAGAGTTAGAGGAGTTAATCGAATACAGTTTATTCGAATAGAGTTAGAGGAGTTATCGAATATAGTTTATTCGACAGGAGTTAAGTGAATAGAGTAAATCAAATAGAGTTAATCAAAAGGAGTTAATCGAATAGAGTTAAGTGAAAAGAGTTAATTGAATATAGTTATTCGAAAGAAAGGTTAAGTAAGGAAGTTAGTTAAAGAACTATAAAGTGAACTTTGCCTATTTCAAGGTTAGAAGTGTTGTTCAATTAAGGTCTGAGAGGTAGCTATACCCCAACTTGATTGACTGTGGTTTTAATTAAGAAATGGTTAAGGCTCGAGAGTGAAAGTGGTTGAGTGAATTTAGTAAATAAGTGGTGGTTTGAGTTGTCGTCGCGATGTTGATTTAAACATCTGTTTAAATCCAAGTGAAGAAGATTTGGAAATGTTTTCCAAATCAGAATCATAAATGTAATCAAATAAAGAAATCAGAAACTGACTGGAGATATGTTAAGTTGAATGGTTTTCTAAGTGGCTATTTGATGTTGGTTTTAGCCTTCGGGATTGATACTTAGGAAATTGTTCTTATACTAATTTACAATCAGAGACTAATAGTTGTAGAAGAATAGTGATACGTAAATAAGTCATGTAAATGTTTTCCAGCATTAACGTATAATTTCTAAACATAGAAAAAATGAATATATATAATCATATATAGATATATATATGATTGATGAGTAATTGATAGAATTTCCATCTGGAAATAATATCGTTGTTTGCACACGTGTTTTTCTTTGATAGTTAAATCACAGACTATTGAAGTTTTGACCATTTTAACGTTGTTAATAAGGAGAGACCGGTTGGATTATTATCCAAAGAACCACTCTGTATTGGCATAAGCGTTGCGAATCATATACGCCAAAGATAATTGAAGATGGAGTAAAGTTCAAGGGCTATTATATAAGTCTTAGATAACAGTGCCTAAGATGGATGTACTGAATAGTGCCTTCGGTTTGTCCAGTCCCAGGACAACTTGTATGGACGAAGGTCTGACAGAGTATATCCGATAGATCACGTAAGTTGATCGTTTCATACGTATTTACGTTGGTGGCAGAGGAATTCGTTTCTCTTAGCTTATACCTGTGGTATTTTTGGGGAAATCAATTTGTGATTTAAAGGGTATGACGATGTGACACTCTAAGTGAATGAAGATGTGGTATGTGAAAAGATAAGCGTAGCTTCTAGCCTCACATACGGTAAATGACAGAAATTGGGCAGGCAGCATGGCTAAGTCGGTCGCACCGAAGTAGGGTGTATAATCACCTATCTAGAGAATATTAATTTGCTTCTTTAATCTATCAATGCTGTCCCATATATATATATATATATATATATATATATATATATGGGAACGGTTGCTGATCCCAACCGTTGGTGATGTACATTCGATACGCTCAAGCGAAATGAGTGGTCGGTCATGTGTGGCTGAGTTGCAAGATGTTCTTGTTGAACTCCAGTTTATCGTTCCTAGAGTACACTGATCGGAAGGTGGTTCCATACCTTGTCATAGTTGGAAATCCATTACCCAATACGTGCTTGCGGTTTTGATTATATACTATATATGTAGAACGTGAGATGAAAGCATTTCTGCTAGATTGATATCTATTTGTACATAGACATTATTATAATATCAGAATGATATTGTTTACAAAGTTGTTTGGATTCTTATAAGAGAAAAACCCGTTCCGTTATACGGCGTGGTCTTATGAGATATCGTTTACTTGTTCAAACTGTTTTAAACTGTTTTACTCATACCAGTCCCATGACTGACCCGGAGTTTACTTTGTTGTTTTCCCTAAACTCTTGGGTGCCTAAATTTGTATGGGCAGTCAAGTAGTCGGGATTTTACAGATACACTTGGAGAGCTTGGAGCAGGAGGCTTCAGGATTCTATAGCTATTATATATTCCGCTGTGTTGTAAGTGTTGTACTCTGATAAGTGCTATTGTATATATAACTGTTTGTATTTCAAAAGTTATATCATATTTTATTCGTTCCGGCGTGAGATTCGTGTTTACTCTGATGATGATGTTCTTCTTCTTCTTATTCTATTCTATTAGTTCTATCTTGTCTATCCTCACCCTCTAATTTCTTTCATTAACAATTTGGAATTTTCGACTCTTGGATGGTCGACATAGCATTATATGTCGATGTTCAAAAGTCGAAAATTTTCGGGTCGTTACACGTATATTATGAAATTAAGAACATATGCGTCGTAATCAAACTCGACGCCTAACACGGGGATTCCCAAAACCCGGCAAATCCTCGATAAATGATTCGTACCTCCAATGGGGTTTGAGGCAATAACGGGATCGAAAAACCATACTAGTATTTAGGTGTAGAGACTCAACTAAAGAACCAGATATAAAAGAAAGCGATGCGCCAGAAAAAGAATCCTAACTGGATGATCAGAAATAGAAATCAATCCTTCGACGGGAACTTTCCTACCCCTGTCCTGTCCACCAGCTATGAGAACATTAGCTTTCCCCCTAGAAGTTCCTGCCTTCTGGCCTTGTTCTTGTCTCTTTGTGCACTCCTTAATAAGGTTTCCCGCCTTACCAAAGTGGTAACAACGCCTTTCCTCTTTCTGCAATCCTTTTTCATATGACCCACCATTCCAAAATTATGGTATTTCCTCTTTTCTTCTTTGGGCTATGCTCCTTAGCCTCAACTCCCTTTCTCCTTTTTACCATCCTTGTGCAACATGCTAACAAGTCTCTTGAAGCAGCCTCCATCGCACGGAAATCCTTTCGAAGCTTGAGAGAAAATAAAACGCAAGTGAAACCACTGCAGCTAAAGATGGAGGTTGGGCACTTCTTTGCCCTTTGACATGTACCGTAGTTTTAACATGCCTACGAAACCATGACGAAATAGGGATACCCTTTCAAGAGGAAACGATTCCCCGATCAAAAAGGGAAATAAGTCAAGCGGAGAATCGAGAAGATATTTATGGCTTTGGGAAATATGCTTATCAAAAACAGACTTTTTATTTCAAAATACTTTGTTTTTGTGACCTTTTTCAAAACCATTTTCAAAATATTTTATCCGATCTTATAACCATTTGCTCTGATACTAAATGTGACACCCCACATCCGTTAATGGCACTCACTAAGGGAATGCATTAAGTTTCGTGAAGCGTTATAGGTAAATAAGAATATAATAGCACAAGATAAACATATAAAATAGCAGCGGAATTAAAAAAATTATTTAAATTAAAACATCATGGTCCCAAATACTGAGTTTACATCATAAGTTGAAGTAACAAATTACATATATAATCTCTCTTGCCAAAAACATCAGAGTACAAAAGCATAAAACCATATTTCCCTATGAAGCCATAAGAGAATTGACTAGAAGTCAAAGCGGTACATCTATATCCAAAATCCAAGCTAAGCTGAAAGAATCCAAATAAACTCTAAGAACTTCCACCCTGAGAACCTGAGGGGAACGTAAGAGAGAGAAGTGGGAACAAAAAGGGTCAGACATAAAGTTTGGCGAGTTAGGTTACTTTTAAATATAAATAAATAAAAGTATCAAGGCAGGCATATAAAACTGGAAGAACAAGATAACAATAACAAGTGTCAACTGAGCAAGATAGGATGAACATGATATATTGCGCTTCTTAAATACATTTCTCTGCACCAAGCAGATACTAGTATATCAGAAATAGAATGATCCCTACTAATTCTTGATTATTAGGTTACTCGGGTTAATAGAACTCAAAACTTATCCACGCATTGTACCCATTTACTTTCCCATGGATTCACCTAATACAATATATGTAGCTACCTCTCAATATTGAGATACACCTCATGGTAACCCACTCGCATGCTCTTCACCTAATGAACGTAGTCCCTTATCCTACGCCAGAGTGACGTACAGATCTCTATATAAAATGTTGTGTTCCGCGTATATCTATCATTACTATGCTACATAAGCGTATGGACTGCCACCATCGATCGAATCAGATTCCTTATCGGAATAATTCCCTCTAGTCTATGATACAACATCCAGAGCAGATGTGCATGTATCTAGACTGTCCCACATATGTACTATAATTGTAGCTCGATGCCTCAATCGCACGTCCTCTAATGTGCACCGAGTTCCGCGGTAGGGCGATACAAGAAACACTGAACTTGGTCGGGAGCTTTTCCATATCTGTGCAGGCCCGTCTTTAAAGAGCCTCTATGTACAGATATACCTAGGGTCTATTTTCGTGGTGCCTATGGCCCCACCTCGGCCCCTCCCTCAGCTAGTAAAGACTACAAGAGCTAAGCAGCCGCCCCTAATAACAACCAATCAAAATATCCATGTGGCGTCTACCCTCAACCCCGTACCTCAACAGGGAAAGGTGGAATGGTATCTTGGGTTTGGCTCTAGTCTTTCGCATCCCACTGGCTGTCGATGACGGAAATCTGACGGTCTACTATCCTTGTTAGTCATGACCCTCTCGACCTCCTCGTGAGGCAACCGTCGAATCACCCTGGTGTCACCTCGTCACAACATTCTGACTACATAGCTACATCTCCAGTCAAGGTCCACCCATCAAGTAGTTATACGCAGACCCAACCTCTGCGAGTACACCTAAGACATCTGTCACCGCACAGAAGACTACTAGGAGCACCTTACGTACCTCAGGAAGCCGCGTGCTTCCCCTTCCAGTCCTTTGGAGCTGTCAAACAATCAGATGAATGTGCACGCCCTTCGTGCCTTATAACACCTCAATGATTTACCCCGTTGGGTTATTCATGCTCAATCATACGGACTGGTCCAAGTACCTTACTTTAGCATGTTGTTAGACCCTATGTCTAAACATTCTTTTATGCGCTTGTCTCACCTCATCAGGTTTCCAGTTAACTTGGTTATTCCAAATCATATTGAATTCTTATTCAAATTACTAAGTTTCTCTTGCTTATTAATTTCAGTCATACAACTTAATTCATTTAAGTTAATTAATAAGCTTACAACATGTTATTCTCTAGATTGTGGCCCAAGGTCTGTAATCCACAATCTATTTTATATTCTTGCTTGGTTACATCATTACAATAACATGTTTTTACTTAATGTGTAATTAAGTACATCTCATTTTACATGTTTCCTTTTTAACATGTCAGTCATTGTTTATGATTAAATACAACTTATCTTATAAGTTTTCCTCATTCTTTCTCATTTAATCATAATTCCATTTTTCATTGTTATTACAACTTATCGTTGTTTACTTATTAACCTAGTTCTATTAACTGAGGCCCGTTAATAAGTTTCTCTACCCATTTATTATAACCTATGTTATAATTTCCTCTTGTCCCTAGGACAAGCCTAAACACGTTATTCACATCAGCGTGTTCCAGACTTCTAGATTACTTAATTTATAATTAAGCACCTCTTATCTTATTACATAGGTTGTCTCATTTCCTTACAAGGAATGCTTAACCTAAGCGGTGTCTTTTAATTACATAACTTTATTGGGTTAAGTTTATGGGTCTATACGTAAATATTACCCTCCAACTCTGATTTACTTAACCCACCCATTATTCACCCAATTTTTCTTAACCCCAACTTTAGCTTATATTCATACAATCCCTACGGATTCAACTAGGTTAAGTATTCAAGATTTATTACCATATTTTCATTTATGGTTACAGTATGCTAGACCTCCCACATTAAGCCTGCCATTTGAGGATGCTGGATATGCTAGGCGGGTCCGAGCAGAGTTATTCCACAAATTGGGCTAAGCCTCATGTCTGAGCACGTCTCATATTTGCGCACTTAGACCTCTCACATTAGATTCAACATTAGTGGTTGTTGGATATGCCGGTCGGGTCCGTCCAGACTTCCACCACTATGCAACCTAACCTCGAGTCATAAGTGCAATTACAATTTCTAATTGTAATCTAGGCATTTCATTCTTATCCAAATAATTCTACCTATGCCTTTATAGGTGTTCATGCCTCTTTTCCCCATATTTAATTATATGCCCAACTCATTATTCAAATTATAGAATTTTATAACCCTTTTCAATTCATCTTTTAATTATGCACCATACACTCCTTTTTCCCATGTCATAAATCAAGGCATATATATATGTATTATGCACAAACCCAAACCCACATATTTTCCAATTTATGCCAAAAATTCATATTCACATATGTTCCAATCTATGTACCAAATCAATATTTAGACATGTCCCATTTTATACCCAATTCCTTATTTACATTTATTCCAATGCGTGCCTAAATTCATATTATCCAATATGACATATGCCCTTAAACCCATATTCGTACATTTCCAAATTTATGCCTAAATTTAGATCCATATTTTCCAATATCAACATGCCCAAAATTATGTATTTCCCCATTATTCCCAATTTTGCACGTTCGCATTTTTCAGCGTTACGCCTACGCTCGAAGGTAGCCTGGCTATATAAAAATTAAAACTGAAAAGAGAGAGAGAAGAGAATTGAGAACAGGCATAATAACGAATCAATAATAAAATGATATAAATAGGCATAAACTGAATAGGCATATTATGACAAGATTTAACATGGCGGCGGTATGAACATATAAAAGCAGATCTGATAGTTATGTCATAATAGAACTGATTAGGCACCGATTCAAGATCCAATTTTTACATACATATCAAGATTACTATTTAAATATTTAGATCAAAAGATAACATGAACTCACAGTGAATACATCTAAGGAAATGGATCCAAATTACTGTGAAGAACACATTGAATTTGTTGTTGTAGCAACCGTTGAATTTGTATAATATTTGCTGAATTAAATTTGGTGAAGATTAGGTCCTCCAATTTTTGCTACAGCAGAGCTCCGCCGTCACTGCCATTTTTAGATGAATAAAACCTAGGTTTAGGGCCCTTATATATAGGAGTAGTGGAGAAACAAAGAAGTTCATACTGGACCAGAAGCTATCAGAATCGTCCACGTCAGAGAAGCTTCCAGATCCCCGTGTGGGTCGACCCCCTTTCAGGTGGGTCGACCCCAGGGTCGACCCCCATGAGCCTAGGCCGACCACTAGGTCGACCCAGCAGGGACTCGGGTCGACTTCAAAATGTCGGCCCTTCCTAGATTTGCGCGCCAAATTTCTGGTTTTACTGTTTTTTGTATATTTTAGAATTTTATGTGTTTATATCTTTCCTATATGCATCCAAACTTCAAACCTTAATAACTTCTTCATACAGTGTCTGATTTATGCAAACCAGGTGTCTATATTGACCAGAATTCCGAGATGGATGCAATGGCGCAGTCCGTTTTACCTAATTATGATTATTTAATTAAGTTTTGCTTAACTCATTGTTAACATTGTATTTCAAACTAATTATTCTTTAATTCATCATTTTTGATGTCGTTAAAATTTTGGGGTATTACATCTAATGTGAGAGGTCTAGTGCGTGAATGTACACGTAACGGTGCTAAGAACAAGGTTAAGTCTGACTTGTGGTAGAAGTCTGCCCAGAACCACCCAGCGTATCCGGCATCCACAATTGGTCGACTTAATGCGAGAGGTCTGGTCATTAACATGCATAAATGGGAAATGATAATAACCTGTTAACCTGTAATAATTAACCTGTTTAAATCTGTGGGGGTTATATATATGAACCTATCAAAATTGTGTAAGGGTTAAGTAAATTGCTTGAATCAATGATGGGTTAAGTTAATCTGTTAAATATATGGGGGCGGGTTATATAAATCTTACAAACTTCACTTGTTTTATATGGTGGGGTTATGCGGGCTTGTTAATCTGTTAGGCATAACAGGTCAAAATCCTAGTAGTGGGGATGCAAGCTTAGGGGGTGGCTTGTTTCATCTGTTGTGTGGGACCCGTACCAGTCAATAACCCATCTTGGACCCCGAACTAGGTAGGGGTTAGGGAACACTTACTGAGCTGATTATAAGAGGTTCATCCGAGTGGGGGTCTTGACGGCGCATTCCGTCCGAGTCATGTGCATGCATGAATCCGCTTGCTAGGGATAATAAGACGTTGTGACATCAGTAGATATGGTTGTGCCTCTCGAAAAAAGGGTTTCCACTTTAGGAAGTGATACATCCTACTGTGGGGCTAGAACAGGCTATCTACAGGATAGGGAGCCAATTGATTGGGGTAGTAATTAGGGTACATCTAGTCTTGATTATTTAGGAGCCCATTATTATCGTTGGGGGTAACACCTGTCATTTCTCTTAGGCTGCCTGTTATTACCATTGGGGGTAAAACCCCTAACTTGAACTACACCTAAGTCTACCATCTGTTTCTGTTGGGATCATTCTGTTTCTGTTATACTAGTATTGGTGCGGAGAAAATTATTTGGGAAGCGCAATATATTCTATTCTATTTATTTTGTTTAGCCTTCTGAGTCTATTATACATGTCTTTTGATACTGTTATCTCTCTCATCCAGGTTATATGCCTTTCATGATGCTTTTGCTTATTTATATGCTAAAAGTAACTGGACTCGCCAGACTTTATGTTAGACCCGTTTTGTTTCCTTTTCTCTCACTTCCTTTTCCCCCTGGTTCTCTGGGTGGGAATACTCAGGCTTGATTAGGATTCTCTCTTTCGTTCTGCTTGGTGCTGCTTAGATGTACCGCTTTGACTTCCTGTCTACTCTGATATGGCTCTTTTTGGGGACTATGCTTTTATATTACTGTACTCTGATGATTTTAGTACAAGGCAGATAATTAATTTGATGTAATGGGTTTTCTGTATTTCAGAGTTATGTTGTTACTGGAATTTGGACCACGATGTTTTCTATTTGGAAAATAAAGTTTTAAATTCTGCTGTTATTTTATATCTGTCTTGTGATGTTTCTGTTTACCTATAATGCTTCACAAACTTAATGCATTCTGTTAAAAAGTGACATTAACAAACGTGGGGTGTCACATTTGGTATCAGAGCCGAAGGTTACCACATCAGATAAAAGGTTTTGAAAATTTATTTTCAAAAGGTTTTAAAAGAAAGCATTTTCAAAAGAAAAGTCTATTTTTGAAAAACATATTCCCCAAATCCATATGAAATATCTTTCGACTCTCGGTTTGAATCCATTTTTCCTTTTCTTTTCAGCATGTCTCGGAAATCGATTCTTCCCGTGGGCATTATGATAACAGCTTGGTTCAGTAGGAATCTTGAGTCTACGGTGCCAGCCGGAGGCCAAGCAGACGCCCCTCCCCTAACTGCAAACGTTGTTCCCCCTCCTCAACAAGCAGAAAGTTTCCCCTAGACATGCAAGGATTTTTGTGTTATGGGAGGAACGTCATTCCGAGGAACTGAGACTTTTGTAGAAGAAAGCAATTGACTTAAGGAGACGGAGGATTTGTTTGGGATTTTTGTTGTTGATGACTGTAGGAAGATTCAGTTGGTCGTTTGGCAGTTGAAAGAAGAGGCCTCATTCTGGTGGGAAGTGACGCAAGCAGGGCGTCCGGTTGAGACTTGGGATGATTTATGACAGAGATTCGAGATGAAGTTTCTTTCTCAAGCCGAGCAAAGTATGCAAATGGAAAGGTTTCTGGCACTTAAGCAAGTAGGCATGTCTGTCAAAGAGTATGTCAATAAGTTCAATCAATTGGCATGGTTTTCTTTTGAGCTAGTGAATACCCCACACAAAAAAGCTTTGAGGTTTGCAAGAGGGTTAAATAAACCCCTTCATTGGTTGGCTATGTCTCATATTCTGATGGGGGCAACTTTTGAGAAACTCGTTGATATTGCATTGATACACGAAGAAGATAAAGGTGAAAAGAAAGAGGCTAAGATTGATGAAACACAAAACAAGAATGTATAGCCCAAGAAAGAACAACAACAGCAAAAGAAGGGCGGAAAGAATGACAAAGCCCGAGAAAATAGGAAATGTCATAGTTGTGGACGCGTGGGTCATTTGAGCAAAGATTGTAGAAAAAGGAAGAATGCTTGTTTCCAATGTGGAGAGGTGGACACCTTATTAAGGATTTTCTGAAGAGGCAAGGACAGGGCTAAAGGGCAGGATCTTTTGGAAGGCAGATGCATGCTTACCTAGCCGGTGTACCGAATAGAGGTAGGAAAGTTTTTGTTGAAGGTTTGATTTCTCTTTCCATCATCCTGTTAGAACTCTTTTTGATTCAGGCGCTTCACATTCTTTTATATCTGATTCCATAGTTGAGTCTCTGCACCTTAGAACTAGTATGGTTTTGGATGTCATTGTTGTCTCAAACCCCATTGGGGGTACAATTCATCTGTTTATGATTTGTCAGGGTTTGAGAATATCTGTGTTGGGCGTCGAGTTTTAGTACGATGCGTATGTGCTCAGTTTCTTGGGCTATGGTTTGATTCTAAGGATGGATTGGCTATCCATGTATGGTGCAATTCTGGACTATGAGAGGAGGGTCGTTAGACTTTTGACTTGCCCTCGGAGGACCCTCGAGATTTCTTGTGACACTAAGGGGTATGTCATGCTTAGTTTCCTAGAGTCGCTTGATGCATCTATCAATGATTTACGATTTGTACAAGTAGTCTGTGAGTATCCTGATGTTTTCGAGGAGGTCCGGGGCTTAATTCTGAGGCGTGAGATTGATTTCCGGATATACTTGATGGACAATGTGAAGCCACACGTAATTTCCCCGGTAAGGAAAGAGCGGATACTTTGAGAACAACACACAAAAGAACGCAGACAGAAGAACATTTCATTGCTTATTACGACAATTCATCAGAATACAAGAATATACAGAGTATTAACAAATAATATGCATTATAAATTATCAAAGATTACAATACATTACATAGCAGCGGAAAATAAAACAATACACAACTAGAAGTAATACACGGATACAGAGCTTTCCGAGTATCGTTCCAGCTGTAAATCAGGATCCTGTGAATATAAATCTGCAAAACCAAAACTACTAGCTGCCCGTGCGGAAAATAGGGGCACCCAGAGTTTAGGTTAAAACCATAAACTCCAGGTCAATCATGTGACTGGTGTGAGAACTAAAACAGTTATTAATCTTTATTTTAAAGTTAGGTAAATCAAGGGACCACGCCGTATAACACGGAACGGGTTTCCTTCCAAGAATACCAGTGCATAAAACAAACAATGCAATGCTAAGTAAAGAAAAATGAAGCTGTTATAAGACCCAGGTCCCATCACACAATGCAACGCAAGCCGGAGGATAGGGTTTTACCTTGTAACAGCCAAAGAATGCTTGATACGCGAAATTTTATCTTTAGATTCTTAATCAGACTCCAACCGTAAATTAGTAAGAGAACGATTCCCTATGTATTAACCCCGAAGGCCGAAACCAACCTCAGACCAATACCCAGGAAACCACCCATCTTAGCTTGTTTCCAGTTAGTTTCTGATTTTATATACATCATAAATATCAATCATAGGCGACATGAGCATCCCATGCCACTATGTCTCCATATATAAGTTACAAATCAAATCGCAGTTTCTTATTGGAAATTGGATTTCCATCTGTGAACCAAGGCAAAAGATAGTCCTCAACCGATTCAAGACAATCTAGCCCATGTCTCAGGTCAGAGCTCGAGTGACCTTTGGATCGTCAGGGCCGGTCCACCGATGTGGATTATTATGCCTAAACACTAAGTTTCCCCGCCCTTTGGGGCGTAAATGAGCCAACAAATGACTCCATCGGCTCCACATAGTCACCGATATATCTGAAGCGCCTCGTAACAGCAACAACCACATAAGTCAAGCTCGTCAGGGCATGTAAAACCACTGATGCCACTTCTGTCTAGAAGGAAACACATACCCTCCCCGACGTCCTCTCCTGTTTTTGGTTCATAACCGGGGTGTGAGGCTCGTGAATTAACGCTACACAAAGTTGTGCCACACAGGCTGTGCTTTGATCATCAACCACAAGGCTCTGCTTTTCAACAGAAGCCTTAATCATTTGCATCTTAGCATGACACACAGACAAACCACTACATGCAACTGATATCCATCAATCACACAGAATGATATCCAATGTCAGACACACAGTCCATTTACAAGTGCGTTCTGGGTCTGAACGAAACCGGAGGCACCTATTACCTCGCATATCCATCGACCTCCAAGTACGTCTGGATGATCACCAACTGATTCCCTCCTCTTGGGTGTACGGCCCAATCAAGATCATCAGTAATTATCCAAACGACGTGAAGACCTCCGGTCTTCAACCACCGTCTTAATCTTCGACTCGTCGTCGAATCAGTTATTCAGAATGGGATAAACCCGGTCTTTCCGAAAAACTCGCGTATATAATAAACAAGTGTTACACCAACACAACATACGCCTCATTCCAATTCATCAGTCACTAACCGTAAATTAGCAAGAGAACAATTCCCCAAATATTAACCCCGAAGGCCGAAACCAATATCAGATCAATACCCAGGAAACCGTTCAACTTAACTAATCTTCACTTAGTTTCTAAATTTCACATTCATAGGGAAAGGTTCCCATTAATTTTATCAAAGATAAATTCTTCTAAATTTATTCTTTAATCTCCTTTTGAATATCAATTCAAACCAATTTATGGTTTATCCAAACTAGCCGGGATTGGCGAACCTTACCGAAGTAATCATTTGTTTTAATTTCGCAATCCTAACCTTTTCATCCCATGAAGTAAAACTGGTAATACTTCATATCTAACACCACGGTGTTATCGATAAATTCAATTACCATTTCACGTTCAAATCTAATTAAAGATTTAACTATCGCCTGGAGCAACACTGGTGATACTCCATTCTCGATCTTTTCAATCTAATTAAAGATTCATTAAAACTCCACTTAGTTTTAATCTTTAACTGGGTTAAAGAACCAATGTCATTTAAAACACGGTTCACGATAAACCCAAAATCACATTCCACTCTATCAGCCTTTAACCGTAAAATAACAAGTGAGCAATTCCCTAAGTATTAACCCCGAAGGCAGAAACCAACATCAGATCAATACCCAAGAGACCATTCAACTTAACTAATCTCCAGTTAGTTTCTGATTTTCTTAACTCAGTTGGGTCTAAGAATAGTATTATGGTAGATACCGTTCACGACAACCCAAAATCACATTCCATTAATTATTTGGTTAAAGAACAAGTGTTATTTAAAACACTGTTCACGATAAACCTAAAAATCAATATCAATTCAATTCCAATTAAATATTATTTAATTGGTACACTTCATTAAATCTAAATAAAAAGATTTAATCTTTTTCTCAACTGGGTTTAAGAACAGTGTTAATGAAGACACCATTCATGACAAACCCAAATCACATTTGATATTAAATACAAGGCTCTGAATAGAAAATATATCGGCTTATATTAAATATCAAATTCTACGACCAACAAATATCGTTTTGGAAATAACGATATAAATATATCTTTCAAATTCCCATAACAATATCTTTATCATCACGAAATCCAACATCGAAAAATTCCAAAGACAATTTCGATTCAAATCCATTCCAATTTAATTATTGGAAATTCCGGTTACTTTTAAAACCATTTCAAATTCAATTTATTTATTTTAAAAATAGATGGATTTTAATTCTAGTTCAAACCAAGTTCATTTCGATGAAAATCTATTTTTATCTTTTCAAATATGGAGTTTTTCATCCTAATTCTTCACAAATCATTTCTTATGATTTTACACAAATTATTACTATTTTTAATAATTTTATCATGGCCCGTACAGTCGATTTCCATCAACGGCCATCGAACTGCACTTATAGTGACCTTTTCCAAATTTGATTTGGACATAATTCCAAATCCAACCGTTAGATTTCAAATCTCTAATATTCATTAGAAAGCTCTTTTCGATACGAACCCAACGGTTCCGGTTTTAGGAGAACCCGACGGTCGGATCTCCCGTAATACCCATTCGAAATAAATGGTCGAAATTCGCGAACTGCCGCGGCGCGTTCTATTCAGGCCATTCTTTATATATAATATATATATTTCGTCGATTTCCTTTCAAAACGTATTTGATAAATCGTTTAAATTCGTTTTCAAAACGATTTCAACTTCCTTTTCAAATTCAAATCAAGATTGAATTTTTCAATATAAATTCGTTTTAATTTCAGTTCAAATCGATTTCAATTTAATTTCAATTTAATTTGAATTTCAATTCATTTCAATTTAATTTGAATTTCAAATCTATTCAGTTTAATTCAATTTTCAATTCATTTCAATTTAATTCGAATTTCAATTCATTTCAATTCATTTCAAAATATCAGATTTTGAAATCACTTTCGATATTCATTATAAAATGAATAAAATCGATATAAATATCGTTCACGTCAAAATGGCGTCAATCTAATCAACATGGCTTCAATTCAACACATGAAATTATTTTCAATTCAACACATGAATTTATTTCTATTTAACACATGAATTAATTTTCTAAATTGGAATGAGGCCCAATCAATTACCATATAATGTTTATTATATGGATTCCCTACAACACATGTATATAACAACAACGATAAACCATCAACCATCATCCAGAGTGCACCACAGAACTGCATAAGCATTAAATATAAATAATTAACGCTTACACAGTCTGTCAATCCATCGATTGACATACAACTAAACAATCAGGATTAGTGTATGTCAAATCTCATCCCAATACCCGTGTGGGGTTTCAAAACAACAAACACAGATTTTATTTGTGCAGTTGGGCGATGTGTAAAATTTATCGTCCCAATCAGTATCAGTCAAATCAGTGTATATAAACAAATCGTCTGATTTGTTTATTACTATTTATTTTATATACACGTTAAAAATCATATTTTTAACTATAAAATATTTTCCACTATAAAATATTTTATTTCATTCCACATCACACAATCAAATTTCACAACACAGCAATCAAACAAACAAGCCGTCCATGGTCTGTGGACGACGGGTGTCTGGTGCTACTAAGCACCGTCTGCATCCTGGTATATATTTCAAACTAGAAATAAATTAAAAGCGAGGAGTTCTCACCGACTAGCTAAACCGAACGCCACGACTCTTTATATGTAGAAATCTTCGTTGTGCTCGCCTTTTGTCAATTTCATCGTCCGTGGACACTACATATATAAAAATCGCATTTTTATATTGTTGCTATGTATATAAAAATCACATTTTTACACCGCTACTATATAGATACAAATTCTATTTTTATACCGCTACAAATATAATAAAAATTATATTTTTATTACGCTACACAAATAAAAATCATATTTTTATTCTTCGTATGATATAAAAATCATATTTTCAAACTTCCTATGATATAAAAATCATATTTTTATAAATCGGTTTTCTCTATAGAAATCTTATCTTTACTTCAAAAAAAATCTAATCTTTATTTCCCTATACAAACATAAAAATTATATTTTTATTAACACTACTTCCTTATAAAAATCATATTTTCATAGCGATAAAAATCATTTGTTTATAGCGATAAAAATAACACATCTTCAATTTTATAAATAAAAATGTAATCTTCCATATAAAAATATAATCTTTTATGTTCAAAAACTTATAATTACTAAATTACTCGCATTCATATAAATAAAATTGGATAAAGAAAAAAAATGAAAATAAAATAAAAACTTACAGGAAATCAGATTTTCCAAAGAAGGGGAGGGGTCCACTTCGACTACGGGTGGTCGAAGGGGTGAGCGGATGGCAGTTGGTAGTGGCGGCGCCCCCCTGGAGTGACTGGCGGCGGTCTTCAGTTGTGGAGGGGGAGAGTCGCAGGTTTTGTTTTGGGAGAAGAGGGAGGAAGAGAAGGCGGAGGAAGGGGGGAAACGAGGGGCTCGCCCTCCGACGGCGGCACGCTAGGAGGCGCGGCGACGCCCTGATCGGAGGAGCGGCGGCTCCTCCCTCCTCTTTTTTTTTTAATTTCTTCTAAAGAACGACCGGGGGGGGTGAAAGGATATAGGATATGAAAGAGGGGGGTTTTCTATTTTTTTATTTATTTAATTATTTCAAAAAAACAACTTTTAATTTCAACCTCGAAATCGAACCCACCGCCTATCTTCCATAGCTAATTACCCCTATTCCGAACACAATGGGATATGTATCGTAGGCTGATTCGATCGTTTCAATCAATTTTCGTCAAAATCAAAATATAAATCTATATATTGAATTTGAACGCACATTTCAATTAACCGGGGTATCATACGGACTCTAAAAATTCCTGAAAAATATTTTCAAGCTTCGTATTGACGATACGGTCCTAACAAAACTAGTTTCGTCGAATTCTGGGACCGTTTGAAGAAAGGCCATTTTCCAGTCGATTAAAATCAACTAAAACTAGTCAAATGCGTTTTCCTTCGCCGCGCTCACATATTGATTCGAAAAATGACGAATTTTGGAATCTAGCAATAACTTGACATCACGGACCCAAAAAAATTGGTTTCGTCGAAAACCGAGGTCATTTGCAAAATTTCTATTTTTAAGGCCCAGAATTCCATAGCGACTATTCTGAATTTTCAACTGAGCATAACTTTTTGTCCCCGCTATAAAATTTTGATTTTTCGGATTCGTTGGAAAGATATTCTGAAACAGATTCAAATATTTTGGTTTCACTAAAATCCGGTTTGTTTTGAATCCTGTACATTCATTTGAAATTTGAAATCAAATTATCGAACTACCGTGCCATTTTCAATTCCTTTTTTATATATAAATAAATATTTATATTCTAATGACGATTCGAATAAATATATACGTTCGAATTCTATTCAAAATAAGTTTCTCATCATTATTATTTAAAATAATTCATTTTAAACAATCAAAATTCGCTAAAATTGCCAAAATAAAAATTTTAAATTGGCTCAGATTTCCGGGTTATTACAATCTCCCCAACTTAAAACTTTTCATCCCCGAAAAGGAACGAGGCCGAAAGTTGTTTAACTAATCGACTCAACTTTCAGTATTTTCATTACGGCTTAAGTTCTTCAACTATTCAGTTTCTAAGAACTTTTCAAACTTTTCAAAAAATTTGGCTAACACCCTAAGTTTTCGAAAAATTTCTCCATAACCTCCCCTGCACCGGGGACTTCGGGATATTTCATATAGCCTCCCATGGCCTTCTTCAATCCAAAAGAAAAATAAAAAGCCAAGCGGCTAGCCAATAAGCTCATAAAATAATCATCACCCAAACTAAACAATAAACATGTACCTATTTGTCGGGCAAACAATTTTATTCTTCTGCTCTAGCCTCCTTGCTATGACCTGTTCAATGTAAGTACATGTATATGCATGTATATGCATGCAAATGCGCCTAATTTTCAATACAATTCACTATTTGATCAATTTGGCTAAAGAGTTCAACATTTAATTAATCAAACAATAATCGGACAACACAACCAGCAATCAATTAGTTGATCAGCTTTTCAAATTCATAACTTTGATACATAGTCAAAAAATCAGATTTTTTGTTCCAAATCACAACAATAGGCCCTATCTAATTTTGGTTCTCACACCAATCAATTGGAAATATATAGAAATCCCACCTTCGTCACTCGAATGTAAACACTGATGATGGCGCGCCATTATCAGAATCAGACCCGGGCGACTACAGTGAGATTCTATATCTATCCAATATTATTGGGACTTCGTATACACGTTAGCTAGGCGTATATGCAAAATCTTCATATACTAGATTGTCCAAATCAATTTAAAATAAATTATTCAAATACGTATAATACGATTTAAATTTCAAAACAAAATTTGTTTTTCTTTTTATATTTCTAAAATATACTCTTCACACTCATTCTAGGATACTACTGATCCCATCTCTAACGAGTCATTCTCGTTGGATATTACTAATCCAATCTCTGATGAATCCTTTTGTTTGGTTCTAACGTGTCTTGTTCTCTGAGCTTTGTAAACCAAAGCTCTGATACCAAATGAAGCCACCCGTAACTTCCCCGGTAAGGAAAGAGCGGATACTTTGAGAACAACACAAAAAGAACGCAGACAGAAGAACATTTCATTGCTTATTACAACAATTCATCAGAATACAAGAATATACAGAGTATTAACAAATAATATACATTATAAAATATCAGAGATTACAATACATTACATAGCAGCGGAAAATAATACAATACACAACTAGAAGTAATACACGGATACAGAGCTTTCCGAGTATCGTTCCAGCTGTAAATCAGGATCCTGTGAATATAAATCTGCAAAACCAAAACCACTAGCTGCCCGTGCGGAAAATAGGGGCACCCAGAGTTTAGGTTAAAACAATAAACTCTAGGCCAGTCATGTAACTGGTGTGAGAACTAAAATAGTTATTAATCTTTATTTTAAAGTTCACGCCGTATAACACGGAACGGGTTTCCTCCCAAGAATACCAGTGCATAAAACAAACAGCGCAATGCTAAGTAAAGAAAAATGAAGCTGTTATAAGACCCAGGTCCCATCACACAATGCAACGCAAGCCGGAGGATAGGGTTTTACCTTATGACATCCAAAGAATGCTTGATACGCGAAATTTTATCTTTTGATTCTTAATCTGACTCCAACCGTAAATTAGTAAGAGAACGATTCCTTAAGTATTAACCCTAAAGGCCAAAACCAACATCAGATCAATACCTAGGAAACCACCCATCTTAGCTCGTTTCCAGTTAGTTTATGTTATTATATACAATCATAAATATCAATCATAGGCGACATGAGCATCCCATGCCATTATGTCGCCATATATAAGTTACAAATCAAATCCGTAGTTTAGTATTGGAAATTGGATTTCCATCTGTGAACCGAGGCAAAAGATAGTCCTCAACCGATTCGACACAATCTAGCCCATGTCTCAGGTCAGATCTCGAGTGACCTCTGGATCGTCAGGGCTGGTCCACCGATGTGGATTATTATGCCTAAACACTATGTTTCCCCAATCTCTGGGTCGTAAATAAGCCAACAAATGACTCCATCGGCTCCACATAGTCACCGATATATCCGAGGCGCCTCGCAACAGCAACAACCACATAAGTCAAACTTGTCAGGGCATGTAAAACCACTGACGCCACTTCTATCTAGAAGGAAACAAATGCCCTCCTCGATGTCCTCTCCCATTTCTGGTTCACAACCGGGGTGTGAGGCTCGCGAATTAATGCTACACAAAGCTGTGCCACACAGGCTGTGATTTGATCATCAACCACAAGACTCTGCTTTTCAACAGAAGACTTGATCATTTGCAACTTAACATGCCACACAGGCAAACCACTCCATGCAACTGATATCCGTCAATCACACAGAATGATATCCAATGTCAGACACACAGTCCATTCTGGGTCTGAACGAAACCAGAGGCACCTTATACCTCGCGTATCCATCGACCTCCAAGTACGTCTGGACGATTACCAACTAATTCCCTCTTCTTGGGTGTACGGCCCAATCAAGATCATCAGTAATTATCCAAACGACGTGAAGACCGCCGGTCTTGATCTTCGACTCGTCGTCGAATCAGTTAATCAGAATGGGATAAACCCGGTCTTTCCGAATAACTCATGTATATAATAAACAAGTGTTACACAAACACAATATACGCCTCATTCCAATTCATCAGTCACTAACCGTAAATTACCAAGAGAACAATTCCCCAAATATTAACCCCGAAGGCCGAAACCAACATCAGATCAATACCCAGGAAACCATTCAACTTAACTAATCTCCAGTTAGTTTCTAAATTTCACATTCTTAGGGAAAGGTTCCCATTAATTTTATCAAAGATAAATTCTTCTAAATTTATTCTTTAATCTCCTTTTGAATATCAATTCAAACCAAATTATGGTTTATCCAAACTAGCCGGGATTAGCAAACCCTACCGAAGTAATCATTTGTTTTAATTTTCCAATCCCAACCTATTCATCCCATGAAGTAAAACTGGTAATACTTCATGTTTAACACCACGGTGTTATCGGTAAATTCAATTACCATTTCACGTTCAAATCTAATTAAAGATTTAACTATTGACTGGAGCAAAACTGGTGATACTCCATTCTCGATCTTTTCAATCTAATTAAAGATTCATTAAAACTCCACTTAGTTTTAATCTTTAACTGGGTTAAAGAACCAATGTCATTTAAAACACGGTTCACGATAAACCCAAAATCACATTCCACTCTATCAGCCTTTAACCGTAAAATAACAAGTGAGCAATTCCCTAAGTATTAACCCCGAAGGCAGAAACCAACATCAGATCAATACCCAAGAGACCATTCAACTTAACTAATCTCCAGTTAGTTTCTGATTTTCTTAACTCAGTTGGGTCTAAGAATAGTATTATGGTAGATACCGTTCACGACAACCCAAAATCACATTCCATTAATTATTTGGTTAAAGAACAAGTGTTATTTAAAACACTGTTCACGATAAACCTAAAAATCAATACCAATTCAATTCCAATTAAATATTATTTAATTGGTACACTTCATTAAATCTAAATAAAAAGATTTAATCTTTTTCTCAACTGGGTTTAAGAACAGTGTTAATGAAGACACCATTCATGACAAACCCAAATCACATTTGATATTAAATACAAGGCTCTGAATAGAAAATATATCGGCTTATATTAAATATCAAATTCTACGACCAACAAATATCGTTTTGGAAATAACGATATAAATATATCTTTCAAATTCCCATAACAATATCTTTATCATCACGAAATCCAACATCGAAAAATTCCAAAGACAATTTCGATTCAAATCCATTCCAATTTAATTATTGGAAATTCCGGTTACTTTTAAAACCATTTCAAATTCAATTTATTTATTTTAAAAATAGATGGATTTTAATTCTAGTTCAAACCAAGTTCATTTCGATGAAAATCTATTTTTATCTTTTCAAATATGGAGTTTTTCATCCTAATTCTTCACAAATCATTTCTTATGATTTTACACAAATTATTAATATTTTTAATAATTTTATCTTGGCCCGTACAGTCGATTTCCATCAACGGCTATCGAACTGCACTTACACCGACCTTTTCTAAATTTGATTTGGACATAATTCCAAATCCAACCGTTAGATTTCAAATCTCTAATATTCATTAGAAAGCTCTTTTCGATACAAACCCAACGGTTCCGATTTTAGGAGAATCCGACGGTCGGATCTCCCGTAATATCCATTCGAAGTCAATGGTCGAAATTCGCGAACAGCCGCGGCGCGTTCTATTCAGGCCATTCTTTATATATAATATATATATTATATATATTTCGTCGATTTCCTTTCAAAACGTATTCAATAAATCGTTTAAATTCGTTTTCAAAACGATTTCAACTTCCTTTTCAAATTCAAATCAAGATTGAATTTTTCAATATAAATTCGTTTTAATTTCATTTCAAATCGATTTCAATTCAATTTCAATTTAATTCAAATTTCAATTCATTTCAATTTAATTTGAATTTCAAATCTATTCAATTTAATTAAATTTTCAATACATTGCAATTTAATTCGAATTTAATTCGAATTTCAATTCATTTCAATAATTCGAATTTCAATTCATTTCAATAATTCGAATTTCAATTCATTTCAATTCATTTCAATTTAATTCGAATTTAATTCGAATTTCAATTCATTTCAAAATATCAGATTTTGAAATCACTTTCGATATTCATTATAAAATGAATAAAATCGATATAAATATCGTTCACGTCAAAGTGGCGTCAATCTAATCAACACGGATTCAATTCAACACATGAGTTTATTTTCAATTCAACACATGAATTTATTTTCTATTTAACGGATGAATTTATTTTCTAAATTGGAATGAGGCCCAATCAATTACCATATAATGTTTATTATATGGATTCCCTACAACACATGTATATAACAGCAACGATAAACCATCATCCAGAGTGCACCACACAACTGCATAAACATTAAATATAAATAATTAACGCTTACCCAGTCTGTCAATCCATCGATTGACATACAACTAAACAATCAGGATTAGTGTATGTCAAATCTCATCCCAATACCCGTGTGGGGTTTTAAAACAACAAACACAGATTTTATTTGTGCAGTTGGGCGATGTGTAAAATTTATCGTCCCAATCAGTATCAGTCAAATCAGTGTATATAAACAAATCGTCCGATTTGTTTATTACTATTTATTTTATATACACGTTAAAAAGCATATTTTTAACTATAAAATATTTTATTTCATTCCACATCACACAATCAAATTTCACAACACAGCAATCAAACAAACAAGCCGTCCATGGTTTGTGGACGATGGGTGTCGGGTGCTACTAAGCACCGTCTACATCCTAGTATATATTTCAAACTAGAAATAAATTAAAAGCGAGGAGTTCTCAGCGACTAGCTAAACCAAACGCCACGACTCTTTATATGTAGAAATCTTCATCGTGCTCGCCTTTTGTCAATTTCATCGTCCGTAGCCACTACATATATAAAAATCGCATTTTTATATTGTCGCTATGTATATAAAAATCAAATTTTACACCGCTACTATATAGATACAAATTCTATTTTTATACCGCTACTAATATAATAAAAATTATATTTTTATTACTCTACACAAATAAAAATCATATTTTTATTCTTCGTATGATATAAAAATCATATTTTTATACTTTCTATGATATAAAAATCATATTTTTATAAATCGGTTTTCTCTATAAAAATCTTATCTTTACTCCAAAAAAATCTAATCTTTATTTCGCTATATAAACATAAAAATTATATTTTTATTAACGCTACTTCCTTATACAAATCATATTTTCATAGCGATAAAAATCATTTGTTTATAGCGATAAAACAAAATCACATCTTGAATTTTATAAATAAAAATGTAATCTTCCATATAAAAATATAATCTTTTATGTTCAAAAACTTATAATTACTAAATTACTTGCATTCATATAAATAAAAATGGATAAAGAAAATAAATGAAAATAAAATAAAAACTTACAGGAAATCAGATTTTCCAAAGAGGGGGAGGGGGTCCACTTCGGCTGCGGGTGGTCGGAGGGTGAGCGGATGGCGGTTGGAGGTGGCGGCGCCCCCCTGGAGTGACTGGCGGCGGTCTTCAGTTGTGGAGGGGGGGAGGGGTCGCGGGTTTTGTTTTGGGAGAAGAGGGAGGATTAGAAGGCGGAGGAAGGGGGAAAACGGGGGGGCTCGCCCTCCGACGGCGGCGCGCCAGGAGGCGCGGCGGCGCCCTGATCGGAGGAGCGGCGGCTCCTCCCTCCTCTTTTTTTATTTCTTCTAAAGAACGACGGGGGGGGGGGGGGGGGGAGGGGGAGGTTGAAAGGATATAGGATATGAAAGAGGGGTTTTTTTCTATTTTATTTATTTATTTAATAATTTCAAAAAAGCAACTTTAAATTTCGACCTCGAAATCGAACCCACCGCCTGTCGTCCATAGCTAATTACCTCCATTCCGAACATAATGGGATATGTATCCTAGGCTGATTCGATCATTTCAATCAGTTTTCATCAAAATCAAAATATAAATCTATATATTGAATTTGAACGCACATTTCAATTTACCGGGGTCACATACGGACTCTAAAAATTCCTGAAAAATATTTTCAAGCTTCGTATTGACGATACGGTCCTAACAAAACTAGTTTCATCGAATTCTGAGACCGTTTGAAAAATGGCCATTTCCCAGTCGACTAAAATCAACTGAAACTGGTCAAATGCGTTTTCCTTCGCCTCGCTCACATATTGATTTGAAAAATTACGAATTTTGGAATCTAGCAATAACTTGACATCAAGGACCCAAAAAAAGTGGTTTCGTCGAAAACCGAGGTCGTTTGCAAAATTTCCATTTTTAAGGGCCAGAATTCCATAGCGACTATTCTGAATTTTCAACTAAGCATAACTTTTTATCCCCGCTATGAATTTTGATTTTTCGGATTCGTTGGAAAGATATTCTGAAATAGATTCAAATATTTTTGGTTTCACTAAAATCCGGTTTATTTTGAATCATGTACATTCATTTGAAATTTGAAATCGAATTATCAAACTACCGCGTCATTTTCAATTCCTTTTATATATAAAAATAAATATTTATATTCTAATGATGGTTCGAATAAATATATACGTTCGAATTTTATTCAAAATAAATTTCTCGTCGTTATTATTTAAAATAATTCATTTTAAATAATCAAAATTCGCTAAAATTGCCAAAATAAAAATTTTAAATTGGCTCAGATTTCTGGGTTATTACAATCTCCCCAACTTAAAACTTTTCGTCCCCGAAAAGGAACGAAGCCGAAAGTTGTTTAACTAATCGACTCAACTTTCAGTATTTTCATTACGGCTTAAGTTCTTCAACTTTTCAGTTACTAAGAACTTTTCAATTTTTTTCAAAAAAATTGGCTAACACCCTAAATTTTCGAAAAAAAATCGCCATAACCTCCCCTGCACCGGGGACTTCGGGATATTTCATATAGCCTCCCATGGCCTTCTTTAATCCAAAAGTAAAAGAAAAAGCCAAGCGGCTAGCCAATCAGCTCATAAAATCATCATCACCCAAACAATACAATAAACATGTACCTATTTGTCGGGCAAACAATATTATTCTTCTGCTCTAGCCTCCTTGCTATGACCTGTTCAATGTAAGTATATGTATATGCATGCAAATGCGCCTAATTTTCAATACAATTCACTATTTGATCAATTTGGCTAAAGGTTTCAACATTTGATTAATCAAACAATAATCAAACAACACAACCAGCAATCAATTAGTTGATTAGCTTTTCAAATTCATAACTTTGATACATAGTCCAAAAATCACATTTTTGGTGCCAAATCACAACAATAGGCCCTATCTAATTTTGGTTCTCACACCAGTCAATTGGAAGTATATAGAAATCCCACCTTCGACACTCGAATATAAACACTGATGATGGCGCGCCATTATCAGAATCAGACCCGGGCGACTACAGTGTGATTCTATATCTATCCAGTATATTTGGGACTTCTATACACGTTAGCTAGGAGTATATGCAAAATCTTCATATACTAGATTGTCCAAATTGATTGACACTGAAAAGTGTTTATTTTATTACTCTTATGCTTTATCTTTTGTAAATAAATAAATGATACTTTGGTTACTTTTGTATGATTTTACCGGATGTCAAGAAATGCCTCCTTCAATTCAAATCAAAGGCCAACTACAAGAAAGAGCTACTTCCTCACGTCAAATTCATTTCAATTGCAAAAGAAGCAGTAGCTCACTGGTAAAGGCATAGGAATTGGTGCTGAGAGACCTGGGTTCGAACCCCGTCAAGCTCACTTTTTGCCAAAGAAATGGAGCGCGTTCACACTGGCCCTTTGCTTTGAGAAATATCTGGATTAGTGTTATGTTATATATATACATACACATATTCATGTGTATGTATTTATGATGTGCACCAATTAACATTTCAGCAATAGTCATATTCTCATCATAGAATTAAATTCAAATCAGTCAATTTCAAGTAGAAGAATTTCTGATTTAATTGTTGCCAAGAAGAAAAACCAATTTTTGAAGATTTTATCTTATATTGCCTTTGGAGTCTGATAAGCGTCCTTGTTTGGAAGAATTGATTAGATGCAATCTTCTATCAATCAAGCCACATGGGACAATTGAAAGATATGGAAAATATTTACCATGATATGCCCAGATTTTCTCCAATCAGGTAGTCAAGGAAGGCAAGAAATATTCATGAATGAGGAGGGCCATTTATTCATAGACCTAGTTAGGGTTTTCCCATTCTCATCTATAAATATGTGATTGTAACCATTGTAAGAATCATTCATTCTTCTGTACTCTCTTATTTTTAATAAAACTTTCGTTTCTTTAGCTTCTGCATTTTATTTTCATGGCAAATTGTGTTGTCTAGTCAATTAGATTTGCTAGAACACAATTTGTTGTTGCTTTTATTTTTCTTACTAGTGATTGACCGTCTGATTAGATTCAGCGGTAATCCTAGTTTTTATTCTCAGTTGTTGATTTCCTTTCTGCAATTTTATTTCTAGTGTTCTATTTTATTTTAATCATTGAATTTACTACAGATCCGATTAGATTCGAATCTGTAGCGAATTTAATTGCATCTGTTATTCGTAGTTTCACTTTTTATTTTGTTTTGAAAAAATCAACCTCCAGCTTCGCCTAACACGCCCACGAAACATATAAATAATAAAATTTAACTTTCCTCCCTGTGTTCGACCTGTATGCTACACACCTGTATGCTTGCAGAATTTATTACAAATGTCGCGCTTTTCTATTTCATAGATCAGCGACGATCAAGTTTTTGGCGCCGTTGCCGGGGAGGTAACGTTAAATTTTATTATTTATTTAATTCTGATTCGTGTTAGTTTACTTTTATTTGTTGTTTTTGTTTATATAAAAAAAAATATCTCTTGCCAAATTTTCTTTTACTTCTTCCCAATCAATTACTTTTCTTTTACAATTTTCTCTCTCCTTCTATATATATATATATATAAAAAAAAAAAAAACTTCCAACTTTTGCTTTGTTTCTTTCCAATCTTACAATCTTTCCTTCCTGCATTCTCTTTACAGATTTCCTCTAAATACATAAAAAAAATTGTTTTCCTTCTTTTTGCTTTCTTTCCTTTACTGTGTTTCTTCTTCTTGACTACCCTCTGTTATAAATCTCATCTACCTCCCTTACCCCAAACCAACTCCTTCTCGTTCACCACAAATTACCATATTTCACGTGAATCACCCCCACTACAACATCCAAACCCACGTCCCGACCACCATTCAACCAATTCACAGCAAATTTCCACTTTGCAGTGACCAGTGCACCACAGTCTCTCCACCCTTACCATCTTCCACCGACAAGGCATCAACAATCCACTGAAAAACTCCCCATTTTAGCAACCATCAACAGTCCACTGACAAACGCCAGTCACTTCTTCATCATCTCATTTCCATCTTCCACTTCCTTTGCCACCCATCCATCAACGCAAACTTCTTCCTGTCCACAACAGACAACCCTCTGCCTCCACTTACATTCTTCAAATCAAATACCGCACTTGAAGCATCAAAACCCATTTTGGTAGCACCATACATCTCTTCTACCATCCCATTACCGAACATCTTCAACTCCACCAGACAGACAAATTCCTCACCGATAACCACTTCTCCAAACTCTGAAACTTACACTCGCAACTACCAAAGCCGACCGAGTCAAGCATCAACCGAATTCGCAAATCGAACGACTGTTCCTCCTAATCGCGATTCCCATACCAATTCGAAAGCCAAACCCTAGAACGAAGTTAATTCGGATCCTTTAGATAAAAAAAACAAGAAAAAACAAAAAAAAGGGGAAAAAAGAAGAGTACGGTTATATTGAAAAAAAAACTAGGGGCGTGGGAATGCGTTTTTTTTTCTGAGGGTCCATCTCGTCTTGAGTTAATTTGCAATTCCTTTTGAAGCGATTTTAAATTAATTTTTTTTTTTCTTTTTCTTTCCCATTTCCTTTTGCACTGTTTGGGGGTAGGGAAAGAACAAGGGGGCGTGTTTGGTGTTCGGTGTTTGCTTAGGGCTAAATCCAGTTTGTTATTTGAAATATAAAGTGGCTTGTGAGTGGGAAAATTTTGTCTGGTTCGTGAGTCTTAGTCATCAATTTTTTTTTGTAAGCCTTAGTTTTTAATTTACTTTCTAGTTTAGTTTTTAGATTAATTCGTAGTCAGTTTTTATTTTCCTTCCGTTTGTTTTATTTCTTTTCTTTAAAAAAAAAAAAAAATCAAAACACGTACAGCTGAAATTTAAAAAAGGGTCTTCAAAAAATTTTTTTCGGGCTCCTAGCCCGAACCCTTGCCGCAGCGCAGTCAAGCAATTAATAGAAGGGGACAACAATAGAAAGCAACGGACGATTCAAATGGGTTGGAGCGGTTGCACACCAAGTGGGGTGTGAACGCGCTAGCGCTTCCCAAATTCACTGGAGGACTGCCGATCAAGGTGAAAACTTTTAAAACTCTACAGGTGCTCTGCCGCAAAGAAAAAAATATATAGACAATTGTTGTAAAAAATTTCTGCAGGGGCAGCGGCTTTGAATGTACAATTTTTAATTTCTGCAATTATTTTGTGTGATTGCTGTGATTTCTGCATTTTTTATTCATTCTGTTAAGGGCAATACCCCAATTCACATAAGGTGAGGGATTTCATCACCCTTTCCTTAGCCCGCAAATTGCATTTCATCGTATAATCTGACTAATAATAACGGTTAGACGTTGGACTTAAGGGAGTCACGGGCTCATCTAGGGCTTAATTATATTGTGATAGTTGATTCATTTGGAACGAATTATTTCTTGGTGTCTAGACTACGGCAGAGAAATAACCGTTTATAAATATTACGGTGATTCGTAAATATTATATCGGTTGTTACTCTGAAGGTACTTAAACCTTCGGCTGCATTGCTAGGGTGATTCCTGGTGCACCGATAACTCCTGTCCGTTAACTGGCTGAGAAATCTTTTGATCTAAGTAATCAAACGTGTCACTTTATAATTTTGGGTTAGGAGCCAAGAAAGACAGAAAACTTCATTGTAGCTAATTTCTGTGCTTGCATTTAACAACAATGAGTGAAAAAAGTGTTAGCCAACAAAATTCTCCTAGGGGTTCTCGAATCAACCAAAATTTTCCAACCGAATTGGATCAAAATCGAGTAAATCAAAATTTTCCAAACTTCGGGGATCAAAATCAAATAAATCAAAATTTTCAAAATCTCAATATCCAGGTGGATAGACCCTTGTCTCTTCGTGATCGATGTTATCCTACTAGGACCGTTCAACCATCTGTCATTGTGTTCCCACCAGCTGAAGGAAACAACTTTGAGCTAAAACATTCTTTTATCCAAGGGGTACCAAAATTTACTGGGTCTGAAAATGCTTATGAATTTCTAAGTGAATTTGAATTGTATGCGTCCACAACAAAAATGCAACAATTATCTAACGAATCGATCAAGCTAAGGCTAATTCCATTTGCACTACTTGAAAGCGCTAAAAGATGGCTAAATTCTCTTCCACGACATTCCATAAGAAGTTGGGATGAATTTGTCACTGCATTCTTGAAAAAGTTTTTCCCTTTCCATAAAACCCTCAAAATCCGAACTGAGATAAATCAATTTTGTCAAAATGAGGGGGAAACTTTTTCAAAATATTTTGAGAGATTCAACCAACTACTGTATAGTTGTCCTCATCATGGAATTCTAAAAGACAACTTGTGTCAAATTGTATATGAAGGGCTTAACTATCAATCTAAAACTCAACTAGAATCAATGTGTGGAGGAGATTTTATGTCTAAAACAGCCGATGAAGCTTGGCGGTTCTTAGAAGATTATTCTGAAAAGGACATGCAATGGGAATCAATTCGCGTTCCCAATCGTACTTCTACTAGAGGAGTGCATGTCGTGGACCCAAATCAAATTCCCGTAGAAAATCAAACTCCTCAAGCCGGAGAAGGGTTACCCCACTACTACTCTCAGGACCAAGCCAATGCTATAGCTCAAAATAACCCTTACTCAGCCACGTACAATCCTGGTTGGAGGAACCACCCAAACTTTTCTTGGTCAAACCCCAATAATTCGGCAAACCCATCTCACATGCAACCCTTTATTCCCAATCCGAATTACCAAGCTCCACCCCCCAATTCTCAAACCTCTCAAGCTGCATCTCAATCCAAACAACCGTATAGGCACCCCAATTTTCAATCATCGAACCAATCATCTCAATCTTCTCAACCATCACAAGATATTGTTCGATTAGAAAAACAAATAAATAATCAAGACGCTAAAATCGACCAAATGTTTAATATGATGAAGGAATTTATGAAAAGTAATGAGAAGGGAAAATTGCCTAGTCAACCTGAGGTGAATCCAAAGTATAACTCTCGTGCTGTAAATTCTTGTGAGGACGAAAACCATAATCCAGTCAATGCTGTCACAACCCTTCGATCTGGAAAGAGGATTGATAATAACGTGGGCAACCCTGGCGAACCTTCTAACTCGACCCCAACCCCTAATCTTGATGCCCACCCATTGGCTTCGAATGCCAATTCTTCTAAACCTCAAGTTCCCTTAAATGTTGGCAATCCCAACAGTTCTTCTCCCAGCGTCGGCAAACCCGACCCACCTTCGAAAATTAATGTTGGCAATCCCAACATTTCATCTTCTACACCCTTACCACCTTCTTCTTCGAATGATGAAACTCATCCCAAAATCGAAAAACCAGTGGCTCCTTTTCCTCATAGACTCAATAATAAGAAGAAAGCTGCAAATTTCGATAAAATCTTGGAAATTTTCAAACAAGTCCGTGTGAACATTCCTCTTTTAGACACCATTGAACAAATCCCTCAATATGCCAAATGTCTTAAGGAATTGTGCACACAAAAACGTGCGACCAATGTCCCAAAAACCGCCTTTCTAACTGCGAATACAAGCTCTGTTCTTTCGAATCTTGCCCCAGTCAAGTATAAAGACCCTGGCTGCCCTACGATTGATTGTAAAATAGGAAATACTCACATCTCTCGTGCCCTACTCGACCTTGGTGCCAGTGTCAACCTTCTCCCTTATACTGTCTATCGTCAACTTGGACTAGGGGAGATTAAACCAACAAACATCACACTTCAACTAGCCGATCGATCTGTCAAAAAGCCATTGGGAATTATCGAAGACGTCTTGATACAGATCGAGCAGTTTTACTTCCCTGTCGATTTTATAGTTCTAGAAACAGAGCCTGTCTCAAATCCCAACGTTCAAATACCATTGATCTTAGGACGCCCCTTCTTAGCAACCTCTAATGCTATCATTAATTGTAGGAATGGTCAGCTTCGACTTTCCTTCGGGCACCTAACCATTGAGCTAAACATCTTTAATCTCAACAAGCAACCTAGGGATTTTGAGATCGATGAAATTGACATGATTCAAACCACAGTTGATGAAACCTCTAGTGACACTTCTGAAGCCTTGAAAATGTGTCTTGACCATTTCGACTCCGATTTCGATGAACTCGAATACATTTCTGAACTGAACAAAATTCTTGACTCCGACACTTCGTCACCTGAATCTAACCTAGGAATGTTGACCAATGTTGATACACAAGAACTTCCTAAGTTTGACCTCAAACCCTTGCCACCAGACCTTAAGTATGCCTACCTAGACTCCTCAGAAACTTTCCCCGTAATCTTGGCCTCTGATCTTACCGAAGACCAAGAAGAAAAAGTTTTGGAAACTTTACGGGAAAATAAGGACGCCTTGGGGTGGGAAATTAGCGATATAAAAGGAATTAGCCCATCAATCGTGGAACATCGCATACATTTAGTTGATGAGGCTAAACCCACCCGTGAGGCTCAAAGGCGATTAAACCCAAACATGAGAGAAGTAGTCAAGGAGGAGATAATCAAATGTCTAGACAATAACATCATCTATCCCATCTCTGACAGTACTTGGGTGAGTCCGGTACAAGTTGTACCAAAGAAGTCGGGAGTCACAGTGATCAAAAACGACAGTAATGAACTCGTCCCAACAAAAATCAAAACCAAATGGCGTGTGTGCATCGACTATCGAAAGCTTAACTCAGCCACACGAAAAGACCATTTTCCCTTGCCTTTTATTGACCAAATGCTCGAACGCTTAGCGGGACATGAGTACTACTGTTTTCTCGATGGATACTCTGGCTATAACCAAATTCCTGTTGCTTTAGAAGATCAACATAAGACCACCTTTACTTGTCCCTTTGGAACCTTTGCTTATCGTCGCATGCCTTTCGGTCTTTGTAATGCCCCCGCAACTTTCCAAAGGTGTATGATGAGTATTTTCTCTGATATGGTGGAAGAATTCTTGGAAATATTCATGGACGATTTTTCAATATATGGATCATCTTTTTCCCAATGTCTCACTCATCTAGAACTCGTCCTTAAGCGTTGTAAGGAGAAATCACTCGTGCTTAATTGGGAGAAATGCCACTTTATGGTAAAAAGGGGGATAGTTCTAGGTCATGTCGTCTCCAAGGATGGCCTAGAAGTCGATAAATCCAAAATCGATTTGATTGCTAATTTACCTCCTCCCAAGTCTGTCAAAGATGTTCGTTCATTTCTTGGCCATGCAGGATTCTACAGAAGATTCATTAAGGATTTCTCAAAAATTTCAAAACCTCTCTCGAATTTACTTGCCAAAGACGTAAAGTTTGAATTTTCCACTGATTGCCAAACATCTTTTGAAACTCTTAAATCACTCTTGACCACAACTCCCATCATTCAACCTCCTGATTGGACTCAACCCTTTGAACTTATGTGCGACGCTTCTGATTTTGCTATTGGAGCCATCCTGGGTCAGCGTATCGATAAACTCCCTCGAGTCATTTGCTACGCTAGCAAAACCTTAAACGAGGCCCAATTGAATTACTCAACTACTGAAAAGGAATTCTTGGCAGTTGTCTTCGCTCTTGAGAAATTCAGGCTATATCTCATAGGATCCAAAGTCATAGTTTACACTGACCATGTTGCCCTACGATATCTGCTTTCTAAAAAGGATGCCAAGGCCCGCTTGATTCGTTGGATCCTTCTTCTCCAAGAATTCGATATAGAAATACGAGATAAAAAGGGTTCTGAAAATGTCGTAGCTGATCATCTCTCTCGAATTGTGCACAAAAATGATAACGACACCCAAATCGATGACTATTTTCCTGACGAACAACTCCTTTCGATCTCTAACACCCCTTGGTACGCTGACATTGTGAATTATCTTGTCACACAACAAATGCCCGCTGAATGGTCGAAACAAGATAAACAAAAATTTCTCTCAAAAGTTCGAAACTTCTATTGGGATGACCCATATCTTTTCAAATACTGTCCAGACCAAATCATTCGAAGGTGTGTGCCCGATCATGAACACCAAAGTATTCTCTCTTTCTCACATGACCAGGCTTGTGGCGGTCATTTTGGAGCAAGAAAAACTGCTGCAAAAGTTTTGCAAAGCGGTTTTTATTGGCCCACACTCTTCCGTGACGCTTTCGAATTTTGCTCTAAATGTGAGCGATGTCAAAGAACGGGTCGAATCTCTAAGCGAAACATGATGCCTCTCAACCCCATTTTAGTGATTGAGTTATTCGATGTTTGGGGCATCGACTTCATGGGACCATTCCCCAATTCATTTGGGAATCTTTACATCTTGCTTGCAGTAGATTATGTCTCAAAATGGGTTGAAGCCATTCCGACCAAAACCAACGACAACAAGGTTGTTGTCAAATTCCTCAAAGAAAACATCTTTTCACGCTTTGGCACACCTCGAGCTATCATTAGTGATAATGGCACTCACTTCTGTAATCGTGCTTTTGAGTCCTTGCTCAAGAAATACTCAATCACACACAAGCTGTCGACCCCCTACCATCCACAAACGAGTGGGCAAGTAGAAGTTTCCAATAGACAAATCAAACAAATTCTTGAGAAAACCGTGAATTCCAATAGAAAAGATTGGTCTGTAAAACTGATTGATGCACTTTGGGCTTTTCGCACTGCTTATAAAACCAATCTAGGGATGTCACCATATCGATTAGTCTTTGGAAAGGCCTGTCACTTACCTCTTGAATTAGAGCATCGTGCTCTTTGGGCCATAAAATTTTTGAACTTTGACTTAGAAAAAGCCGGCTCACACAGGAAGTTACAAATTTCTGAATTAGAGGAATTGAGAAATGAGGCGTATGAAAATGCGAAAATTTACAAAGAAAGAACCAAAGCCCAACACGACAAAAACATACTTCGTAAGGAATTCAACGTAGGTCAAAAAGTTCTTTTATACGACTCTAGACTTCACTTGTTTCCAGGAAAACTCAGATCTCGATGGACTGGACCTTATGTCGTGAAAACAGTATACCCTCATGGAGCAGTTGAAATTGAAAATCCTAGGGATGGAAAAGTCTTCAAAGTAAATGGTCAACGACTGAAACCATTTTTGGAATTCGAGCAATATGACGAAGACGACTCTATCGATCTGCATGATCATCCACCATGAAATCAGGTGGTACACGTTCTTTTTCTTTTATTTTTATTTTTCATTTTTTTTTATTTTTGTTTTTCTGCCTTAGACAGTTGGGACACTGTCTGAATCAAGTGTGGGGGGAGAGTCTGCATTTCATCCATTTTCGTTTTTCTTTGTTTTTATTTCTTTTTATTTTCAGCCATTTAAATAGGACCATCATACATTTTAGATTGTAGTAACATACCATAATTTTTTTTTTTTTTGAAGATACGACTCATTTTCAATTGATACAGCAAAATAAGTTTACAATTTTTAGCCAGTTGATAGTATTTTTCTCTCTCAACTCAGATCGAATAAGAAATATAATGAAAAGTTTAATTTTGAGGGATAATAGTGTAACCGGTACATAGGGAGATTCTTAGGCGATGGCCATGAAATCTATTCTATATTGTAGACTTTGTTTAAATAAGTGGAGGACTTAAAATACTTATATTGGCTTTTCAAATCTTTAAAACTAAGTTGTGTTAAGTGAATTCGCGTAACTCTCTTTTGTGCTTATATTTTCGATAATAATAATAATAGTATTCCAAGGGTATCCAACATTGCTTGTATATCGAGCGTTGGTGTGCAAACCCGCCAAGCTCTATCCGACACGTTGTTGACAAAGTCAAAGTCGGAATATCTTGGTCTCATTCTATGAGATTGGACACCTAAGGATTACCGACACGTTGTTGACAAAGTCAAAGTCGGCCTGCACAATCCGCCAAGCTCTTTACCTACTCTCCGTTAGTCCGCGAGGCAGTGCATGGGTGGTAAACCTTGGTCTTTTTAGTTAGGTGTATGTACTTAATCATAAATCTTAAAAATTTAATAGAATAAAGAATAAGCGATGATACCAAACACTTCTTGACCTTATTGATTTGACTAGCCATACATGAGAAAATTAGAATACCACTTTGCAAACTGTGCCAAGCAAACTAAGAATTTATTTCATGGCTGCACTATGTTATCGACCGAACTAACTGGCCAAACTGGAATTTAACATTTGAAAACTTGATTTATATTGAAAATTTGTGACAAGTCGAGATATCTAAAATAAAATCAACTGGTTAGAAATTATTAACTTAATTTGTTATACCATTTTCCTGAAATAAGTCGTGTTTTCATTTTTCGTTTTATTTGCATATGTCCATTGCATTCATGTAGTTTCATTAGAATCATAGCATACTGCATTTGGATTTTGTGGGTAGTATCCGCTGAAAACCCTCACGAGACACCACTCGTCCTACTAGGGACACCTAGAGGTTTAACGGCTTGTTGCATACGCTCAATGCAATCGTGTTTCCTACGAAAGTGCGACTTACCTAGTTAGTTTTTCATTTATTTTTTTTTTTTTACTCGAGGACGAGTAAAAGATAAGTGTGGGGGTACTTGATTGACACTGAAAAGTGTTTATTTTATTACTCTTATGCTTTATCTTTTGTAAATAAATAAATGATACTTTGGTTACTTTTGTATGATTTTACAGGATGTCAAGAAATGCCTCCTTCAATTCAAATCAAAGGCCAACTACAAGAAAGAGCTACTTCCTCACGTCAAATTCATTTCAATTGCAAAAGAAGCAGTAGCTCACTGGTAAAGGCATAGGAATTGGTGCTGAGAGACCTGGGTTCGAACCCCGTCAAGCTCACTTTTTGCCAAAGAAATGGAGCGCGTTCACACTGGCCCTTTGCTTTGAGAAATATCTGGATTAGTGTTATGTTATATATATACATACACATATTCATGTGTATGTATTTATGATGTGCACCAATTAACATTTCAGCAATAGCCATATTCTCATCATAGAATTAAATTCAAATCAGTCAATTTCAAGTAGAAGAATTTCTGATTTAATTGTTGCCAAGAAGAAAAACCAATTTTTGAAGATTTTATCTTATATTGCCTTTGGAGTCTGATAAGCGTCCTTGTTTGGAAGAATTGATTAGATGCAATCTTCTATCAATCAAGCCACATGGGACAATTGAAAGATATGGAAAATATTTACCATGATATGCCCAGATTTTCTCCAATCAGGTAGTCAAGGAAGGCAAGAAATATTCATGAATGAGGAGGGCCATTTATTCATAGACCTAGTTAGGGTTTTCCCATTCTCATCTATAAATATGTGATTGTAACCATTGTAAGAATCATTCATTCTTCTGTACTCTCTTATTTTTAATAAAACTTTTGTTTCTTTAGCTTCTGCATTTTATTTTCATGGCAAATTGTGTTGTCTAGTCAATTAGATTTGCTAGAACACAATTTGCTGTTGCTTTTATTTTTCTTACTAGTGATTGACCGTCTGATTAGATTCAGCGGTAATCCTAGTTTTTATTCTCAGTTGTTGATTTCCTTTCTGCAATTTTATTTCTAGTGTTCTATTTTATTTTAATCATTGAATTTACTACAGATCCGATTAGATTCGAATCTGTAGCGAATTTAATTGCATCTGTTATTCGTAGTTTCACTTTTTATTTTGTTTTGAAAAAATCAACCTCCAGCTTCGCCTAACACGCCCACGAAACATATAAATAATAAAATTTAACTTTCCTCCCTGTGTTCGACCTGTATGCTACACACCTGTATGCTTGCAGAATTTATTACAAATGTCGCGCTTTTCTATTTCATAGATCAGCGACGATCACAAATCAATTTAAAATAAATTATTCAAATAAGTATAATACGATTTTAATTTCAAAACAAAATTTGTTTTTCTTTTTATATTTCAAAAATATACTCTTCACACTCATTCTAGGATACTGTTGATCCCATCTCTAACGAGTCATTCTCGTTGGATATTACTAATCCAATCTCTTATGAATCCTTTCGTTTGGTTCTAATGTGTCTTGTTCTCTGAGCTTTGTAAACCAAAGCTCTGATACCAAATGAAGCCACCCATAACTTCCCCGGTAAGGAAAGAGCGGATACTTTGAGAACAACACACAAAAGAACGCAGACAGAAGAACATTTCATTGCTTATTACAATAATTCATCAGAATACAAGAATATACAGAGTATTAACAAATAATATACATTATAAAATATCAGAGATTACAATACATTACATAGCAGCGGAAAATAATACAATACACAACCAGATGTAATACACGGATATAGTGCTTTCCGAGTATCGTTCCAACTGTAAATCAGGATCCTGTGAATATAAATCTGCAAAACCAAAACCACTAGCTGCCCGTGCGGAAAATAGGGGCAACCAGAGTTTAGGTTAAAACAATAAACTCCAGGCCAGTCATGTAACTGGTGTGAGAACTAAAACAGTTATTAATCTTTATTTTAAAGTTAGGTAAATCAAGGGACCACGCCGTATAACACGGAACGGGTTTCCTCCCAAGAATACCAGTGCATAAAACAAACAGCGCAATGCTAAGTAAAGAAAAATGAAGATGTTATAAGACCCAGGTCCCATCACACATCCAAAGAATGCTTGATACGCGAAATTTTATCTTTTGATTCTTAATCTGACTCCAACCGTAAATTAGTAAGAGAACGATTCCTTAAGTATTAACCCCGAAGGCTAAAACCAACATCAGATCAATACCTAGGAAACCACCCATCTTAGCTCGTTTCTAGTTAGTTTCTGATTTTATATACAATCATAAATATCAATCATTGGCGACATGAGCGTCCCATGCCACTATGTCGCCATATATAAGTTACAAATCAAATCCGCGGTTTCGTATTGGAAATTGGATTTCCATCTGTGATCCGAGGCAAAAGATAGTCCTCAACCGATTTGAGACAATCTAGCCCATGTCTCAGGTCAGAGCTCGAGTGACCTTTGGATCGTCAGGGCCGGTCCACCGATGTGGATTATTATGCCTGAACACTAAGTTTCCCCGCTCTTTGGGTCGTAAATGAGCCAACAAATGACTCCATCGGCTCCACATAGTCACCGATATATCCGAGGCGCCTGGCAACCGCAACAACCACATAAGTCAAACTCGTCAGGGCATGTAAAACCACTAACGCCACTTCTATCTAGAAGGAAAGGCCTGCCCTCCTCGATGTCCTCTCCCATTTCTGGTTCACAACTGGGGTGTGAGGCTCGCGAATTAACGCTATACAAAGCTGTGCCACACAGGCTGTGCTTTGATCATCAACCACAAGACTCTGCTTTTCAACAGAAGACTTGATCATTTGCATCTTAGCATGCCACACAGGCAAACAACTCCATGCAACCGATATCCATCAATCACACAAAATGATATCCAATGTCAGACACACAGTCCATTTACAAGTCCGTTCCGGGTCTGAACGAAACCGGAGGCACCTTATACCTCGCATATCCATCGACCTCCAAGTACGTCTGGACGATCACCAACTAATTCCCTCCTCTTGGGTGTACGGCGCAATCAAGATCATCAGTAATTATCCAAACGACGTGAAGACCTCCGGTCTTCATCTTTGACTCGTCATCGAATCAGTTAATCAGAATGGGATAAACCCGGTCTTTTCGAATAACTCGTGTATATAATAAACAAGTGTTACACAAACACAACATACGCCTCATTCCAATTCATCACTCACTAACCGTAAATTAGCAAGAGAACAATTCCCCAAATATTAACCCCAAAGGCCGAAACCAACATCAGATCAATACCCAGGGAAACCATTCAACTTAACTAATCTCCAGTTAGTTTCTAAATTTCACATTCATATGAAAAGGTTCCCATTAATTTTATCAAAGATAAATTCTTCTAAATTTATTCTTTAATCTCCTTTTGAATATCAATTCAAACAATATTATGGTTTACCCAAACTAGCCGGGAATAGCGAACCTTACCGAAGTAATCATTTGTTTTAATTTTCCAATCCCAACCTATTCATCCCATGAAGTAAAACTAGTAATACTTCATATCTAACACCACGGTGTTATCGGTAAATTTAATTACCATTTCACGTTCAAATCTAATTAAAGATTTAACTATCGCCTGGAGCAAAACTGGTGATACTCCATTCTCGATCTTTTCAATCTAATTAAAGATTCATTAAAACTCCACTTAGTTTTAATCTTTAACTGGGTTAAAGAACCAATGTCATTTAAAATATGGTTCACGATAAACCCAAAATCACATTCCACTCTATCAGCCTTTAACCGTAAAATAACAAGTGAGCAATTCCCTAAGTATTAACCTCGAAGGCCGAAACCAACATCAGATCAATACCAAAGAAACCATTCAACTTAACTAATCTCCAGTTAGTTTCTGATTTTCTTAACTCAGTGTGGTCTAAAACAGTATTATTGTAGATACCGTTCACGACAACCCAAAATCACATTCCATTAATTATCGGGTTAAAGAACAAGTGTTATTTAAAACATTGTTCGTGATAAACCCAAAAATCAATACCAGTTCAATTCCAATTAAATATTATTTAATTGGTACACTTCATTAACTCTAAATAAAAATATTTATTCTTTTTCTCAATTGGGTTTAAGAACAGTGTTAATGAAGACACCATTCACGACAAACCCAAATCACATTTGATATTAAATACAAGGCTCTGAGTAGAAAATATATCGGCTTATATTCAATATCAAATTCTACGACCAACAAATATCGTATTGGAAATAACGATATAAATATATCTTTCAGATTCCCACAACAATATCTGTATCATCACGAAATCCAACATCGAAATATTCCAAAGACAATTTCGATTCAAATCCATTCCAATTCAATTATTGGAAGTTCTGGTTACTTTTAAAACCATTTCAAATCCAATTTATTTATTTTAAAAATAAATGGATTTTAATTCTAGTTCAAAACTAGTTCATTTCGATAAAAATCTATTTTTATCTTTTCAAATATGGAGTTTTTCATCCCAATTCTTCACAAATCATTTCTTATGATTTTACACAAATTATTACTATTTTTAATAATTTTATCAAGGCCCGTATAGTCGATTTCCATCAATGGCCATCGAACTGTACTTACAGCGACCTTTTCCCAATTTGATTTGGACATAATTCCGAATCCAACCATTAGATTTCAAATCTCTAATATTCGTTAGAAAGCTCTTTTTGATACGAACCCAACGGTTCTGGTTTTTGGAGAATCCGACGGTCGGATCTCCCATAATATCCATTTGAAGTCAATGGTCGAAATTCGCGAACTGCCGCGGCGCGGCGCGTTCTATTCAGGCCATTCTATATATATAATCTATATATTATATATATTTCGTCGATTTCCTTTCAAAACGTATTTTATAAATCGTTTAAATTCATTTTCAAAACGATTTCAACTTCCTTTTCAAATTCAAATCAAGATTGAATTTTTCAATATAAATTCGTTTTAATTTCATTTCAAATTGATTTCAATTAAATTTCAATTTAATTCGAATTTCAATTCATTTCAATTTAATTCGAATTTCAAATCTATTCAATTTAATTCAATTCTCAATTCATTTCAACTTAATTTGAATTTAATTAGAATTTCAATTCATTTCCACTCATTTCAATTTAATTCGAATTTCAATTCATTTCAATTTAATTCGAATTTAATTCGAATTTCAATTCATTTCAAAATATCAGATTTTGAAATCACTTTCGATATTCATTATAAAATGAATAAAATTGATATAAATATCGTTCACGTCAAAATGGCGTCAATCTAATCAATACAGCTTCAATTCGACACATGAATTTATTTTCAATTCAACCCATGAATTTATTTTCTATTTAACTCATGAATTTATTTTCTAAATTGGAATGAGGCCCAATCAATTACCATATAATGTTTATTATATGGATTCCCTACAACATATGTATATAACAGCAACGATAAACCATCAGCCATCTACTAGAGTGCACCACACAACTGTATAAGCATTAAATATAAATAATTAACGCTTACACAGTCTGTCAATCCATTGATTGACATACAACTAAACAATCGGGATTAGTGTATGTCAAATCTCATCCCAATACCCGTGCGGGGTTTCAAAACAACAAACACAGATTTTATTTGTGCAGTTGGGCGATGTGTAAAATTTATCGTCCCAATCAATATTAGTCAAATCAGTGTATATAAACAAATCGTCCAATTTGTTTATTACTATTTATTTTGTATACACGTTAAAAATCATATTTTTAACTTTAAAATATTTTATTTCATTCCACATCACACAATCAAATTTCACAACACAGCAATCAAACAAACAAGCCGTCCATGGTCTGTGGACGACGGGTGTTGGGTGCTACTAAGCACCGTCTGCATCGTAGTATATATTTCAAACTAGAAATAAATTAAAAGTGAGGAGTTCTCACCGACTAGCTAAACCAAACGCCACGACTCTTCATATGTAGAAATCTTCGTCGTGCTCGCCTTTTGTCAATTTCATCGTCCGTAGCCACTACATATATAAAAATCGCATTTTTATACTTCCTATGATATAAAAATCATATTTTTATACTTCCTATGATATAAAAATCATATTTTTATAAATCGTTTTTCTCTATAAATATCTTATCTTTACTTCAAAAAAATCTAATCTTTATTTCACTATACATACATAAAAATTATATTTTTATTAGCGCTACTTCCTTATACAAATCATATTTTCATAGCTACAAAAATAATTTGTTTATAGCGTTAAAATAAATCACATCTTGAATTTCATAAATAAAAATATAATCTTCCATATAAAAATATGATCTTTTATGTTCAAAAACTTATAATTACTAAATTACTCACATTCATATAAATAAAAATGGATAAAGAAAATAAATGAAAATAAAATAAAAACTTATAGGAAATCAGATTTTCCAAAGAGGGGGAGGGGTCCACTTCGACTACGGGTGGTCGAAGGGGTGAGCGGATGGCGGTTGGTAGTGGCGGCGCCCCCCTGGAGTGACTGGCGGCGGTCTTCAGTTGTGTGGGTGGGGGAGTCACGGGTTTTGTTTTGGGAGAAGAGGAAGGAAGAGAAGGCGGAGGAAGGGGGAAAATAGGTGGACTTGCCCTCCGACAGCGGCGCGCTAGGAGGCACGACGGCGCCCTGAACGGAGGAGCGGAGGCTCCTCCCTCCTCTTCTTCTCTTTTTTTTCTTTTTTTATTTCTTCTAAAGAACGACGGGGGGAGGGGGCCTGAAAGGATATAGGATATGAAAGAGGGGGGTTTTCTATTTTTTTCATTTGTTTCAAAAAAGCAACTTTAAATTTCGACCTCGAAATTGAACCCACCGCCTGTCATCCATAGCTAATTACCCCCATTCCGAAAACAATGGGATATGTATCGTAGGCTGATTCAATCGTTTCAATTAGTTTTCGTCAAAATCAAAATATAAATCTTTATATTGAATTTGAACGCACATTTCAATTTACCGGGGTCACATATGGATTCTAAAAATTCCTGAAAAATATTTTCTAGCTTCGTATTGACGATACGGTCCTAACAAAACTAGTTTCGTCGAATTCTGAGATCGTTTGAAAAATGGCCATTTTCCAGTCGATTAAAATCAACACAAACTAGTCAAACGCGTTTTCCTTCGCCGCGCTCACATATTGATTCAAAAAATTATGAATTTCAGGCAATAACTTGATAACACTTGATAACACGGACCCAACAAAAGTGGTTTCATCGAAAACCGAGGTCGTTTGCAAAATTTCCATTTTTAAGGGCCAGAATTCCATAGCGACTGTTTTGAATTTTCAACTAAGCATAACTTTTTATCCCCACTATGAAATTTTGATTTTTGGATTTGTTGGAAAGATATTCTCAGATAGGTTCAAATATTTTTGGTTTCACTAGAATCCGGTTTATTTGGATCCTGTACATTCATTTGAATTTTGAAATTGAATTATCGAACTACAGCGCCATTTTCAATTCCTTTTATATAAATAAATAAATATTTATATTCTAACGATGATTCAAATAAATATATACGTTCGAATTTTGTTCAAAATAAATTTCTCGTCGTTATTATTTAAAATAATTCATTTTAAATAATCAAAATTCGCTAAAATTGCCAAAATAAAAATTTTAAATTGGCTCAGATTTTCGGGTTATTACACAATGCAAAGCCAGTTGAATTGCCTTTGCACCATATTACTCCAAAAGAAAGGAGGGAGCTCAATAGGCAAGTAGGGAGCTACTTGAGAAAGGGTTTACAAGGCGAAGCATATCTGAATGGGGTGCTCCAGAAGTATTCGCCACTAAGGCGGATGGTTTGCTTCGCTTATGCGTGGATTACAGGGAGTTGAATAAGTTCACGAAGAATAGGCACACACTTCTGAGGATAGATTATCTGTTTGACTAGCTTGTTGGTGCATCTGTTTTCTCCCAGTTAGACTGGGCCACGGGGTTTCATCAGTTGAGGGTAGCCGATGATAGTATACACAAGATTGCTTTTAGAACTCCAGATGGTTTCTTCGAGTGGCTCGTCATGCCTTTTGGGTTGATGAACACACCTGCCTATTTTGTGGATCTGATGAGTAGGGTTTTCCAGGAATTTCTAAATAAGTTTGCTGTAATTTTTGTTGATGACATCTTAATTTTCTCGAAGAACGAGGAAGAGCATGCCCTACATTTAAGGGAGGGTTTTGAAAACTCTCTGAGTGCATCAGCTTAAGGCAAAATTCTCCAAATGTCATTTTTGGAGAAAAGAAGTGAGATTTCTAGGACATGTAGTCTCTAAGGATGGGATAACAGTGGATCCCACGAAAGTATTTGTAGTTCAAGATTGGAATATTCCAAAGAATACAACAGAGGTGAGGAGTTTCCTTGGTTTAACGGGCTATTATAGGAAGTTCATTAAGGAATTCGCGAAGATATCAGCCCCACTCACTAGACAAACGAAGAAGAATTTGACATTTTCTTGGAATGTTGACTGTGAAGATGCTTTTCAGCGATTGAAGAGGGCTCTAACAACAACCCTAGTCTTGACTTTGCCTGATGGTAACAAAGTGTTCATAGTTTACGCTGATGCATGTGCTACATGGCTTGGTGTTGTTTTGATGCAAGAGGGAAGGGTAGTACGTTATAGAGGTAGACAGTTGAGAGTTCATGGGAAGAAGTACCCTACCCATAACTTAGAGTTGACTGCCATTGTATTCGCGCTTAATACTTGGCGCCATTATCTACTTGTAGAGAAGTTCGAGTTGTATACCGATCATAAATCTCTCAAGTATGTGTTCTCGAAGAAGGATCTCAATTTGAGGTAACAGAGATGGATGGAGTGTAACGACCCAGAAAATCTGAACCAATTTAAAATTTTTAAATTGGCTAAAATAATGGATTTTAAATTTTTAAAATAAATATTTTAAATAATGGCAATGAAAAGTGAGTTTGAATCGACTATTGAAAACGAATATAATTAATTATAATTATAAACAACGCCTGAAATGGTGCGGCAGTTTCAAAAATTGAATTCAAACTTTGTCGGACTGTACCGGGTGCAGAACAAAACGGATTTTAGTGAAACCAAAAATATTTAAATCTGTTAGTGAATACCTTTCTAACGAATCTGAAAAATCGAATTTTCATAGCGGAAAGCAAAAGTTATGGCCGAATGAATTTTCAGAAAGGTCGCTATGGAATTTATATAGCCCGTGAAATTGGCCATTTTGCATATGACCTCGGAATTCGACGAAACCACTTTTGTTGGATCCGGGATGTGAAGCTATTGCTAGGTTTCAAATTTCATAATTTTTGAAGCTAATATGTGAGCGTGGAAAAGGAAAATGTGTTTTGATCAATTACAGTTAAATTGGATCGACCAGAAATGGGCCTTTTTGCAAACGGTCTCAGAATTCGACGAAACTAGTTTTGTTGGGATCGTATCATCAAAACATAACTAGATTTATTTTTCTGGAATTTTTCGAATTAGTTTGTGGCCCTGGCAAATTGAAATGTACGTTCAAATTGAATATTGAATGAAATATATTTTAATTTAAAAGAAAACTAACCGAAACAATCGAATGGGCCTACGAAACATATCCCATTGTGTTCGGAATGGGGGTAATTAGCTAGGGGCGACAGTTGTTTGGTTTGAAAAGGAGTTCGTGTGCAAAATTGTATTTTTGAACTAAATAAATACCTCCTGCCAATCAAAATAATTCATTCAAAAAAAACAAAACCCCTTTCCCTCTCCCCGAACGAATGGCGAAAACCATTCGAAGCTTTCCGACCCGATTCCGGCCGCCTCTGCCGCCTGCAGCCATTGCCACCAACAACGTTCGAGAGCCCCTCTCCTCCCCTTCAAATCAAAACAACCCCCACCCTCTCTCCCTTCGCCAGCGTCGAGAACGACGCCTCCAAAGTCGTCGACTTCCAGTCGATGCCGAGATCGCCAGAGGCGATCGGATCTGAAGCCCTGACCATCGCCGGGAGCGCCACGCCCCCTCTTCCACGTCGCACCCTCTGATCTTCACCACGATTCACGGATTCGCCGCAAAATCCTAACCCTAGTTCGAACAGTTAAAAAAGGTGCAACCTTTATTTATTTTGAACTGTTTTAAACACTCTATAGTGTTGCAAACCTTGTAAAAATCATATCTTTTTTCTATGTGGTCGAAATTCAGTGAAACAAGAGACAGGGGACTCGTGTACACGTCTTCTGCATTTTAGAAGAGACCTCATATTTTTCTGAGCCTTCTGCTATTTTTGGTGGAGTGGAACCCAATGTGAGATTTCTAATTTATAAACGATATGGAAAACGACGATGTGTAAATTATATGATCGATGTATGAGTTATATAAGCGTTGACACCTCTTGTATAAGCGTTGTATAGGTTGTACGTTCGATGTATAAGTTATATATGCGTTGTAAAAATTATATATGTGTTGAAATAGAAGTGAATTGCTATATATATATATATATATACGCCCCTCGTCCACAAACTATGGACGATATGTATTGGTTGTGATTGGTGTGAAAATTGATTGATAGCGAATGGTTGTTTGGGATTGTTTGTGGTCGATATTGATTGATTGTGGTTGAAAAATACCCGTTTGTGGTTGAGAAATATTTGGTTGAAACCACATAGGATTAGTTTGTGGAAATGAAATAAATATATACATGCCGCCTGCGTGCGAACTAGAAACATGATCCCCATTGTCAAAAACCGCGAGGTTTTAAGGTAGAGCGAGGAGCCGTACTAGGAACGGTCCCGGTTTTAACTACCCTGCCGTTATGCTGCCGAAATTTTGAATAATGTTCATGTGTTTGAATTATTTTCATTTGCTGAAACTATATTTATTCGTTGAATAGAAAACCTTCATGTGTTGAATCGATATTCATTTGTTGATTAGAAATTCATGTGTTGAATGGTATTCGTGTTTTAAATATAAAAATCACATTTTTATCTATATATAGAAACTATAGAAAACCTTCATGTGTTGAATCGATATTCATTCGTTGAATTGAAATTCATGTGTTGAATGGTACTCACATTTTGAAATAAATTGTTTTATAATAAAAATCACCTTTTTATCATCTATATGAGCTATGTAAAATGACCTTGTTTTGAAATAAATTGTTTTACAATAAAAATCCTATTTTTATCACTTATATACACTATATAAAATGATAGTGTTTTGAAATGAATTGTTTTACAATAAAAATCACGTTCTAATTATATACCTGAATTGTTGAAATGTAAAGTGTTAAAAATAGCCAGTCGTTCAAATAAATATGCATGAGTTGAAATATTCATTAATTTGCTAATGATATGACTTTGCCTATGCATGCAACATTAGAATGAATGGTGCTTTTAAACCAAATGGAATCAAATATGAAGTTGAATGGAAAATGATAAGTGATAAGAACTGTATATCTGTACATGCATATTTATTTGAACAGGTTATAGCAAAGGGGCTACAGAAGAGGAATAAAATTTTGTGCCCGACAAATAGGTACACATTTACTGTTTTGTTTGGGTGATGATTTTATGAGCCTGTTGGCTAGCCGCTTGGCTTTTCCTTTTTCTTTTGACATGAGACGCCCGTGTGGCTATTTGGGAATTTTCCCAGCCCCTCCCGTACAAAGGAGGTTATGGCGAATTTTTCCAAAATTTACAGGCGTTAGTGAAATATTAGATGTGGAAAAAATATAGGAATTTTTTAATGAACTATATTTATATAATTATATAAATATAAATAAAATTAAAACGAAACGTGGCCGTGCAGTTCGCATTTTGAAACCGTGATTTGAAACGATTATACCAGGAGATCCGACCATCGTATTTTCCTGAAATCGCAACCGTTGGGTTCGCTTTGGAAAAATCTTTCCAACGGCACCAACTTTGTAAAAATCCAACGGTTGGATTGTCTGGAATGTTTAATTCAAATCTGAAGAAAAACAGTGCCAAAAACGATTATATTTATATATATATAAAAATATAATTATATTTAATCGAATAACGACGCTGTAGTTCGTATTTTGAAATCGAAACTTCAAACGATTGTACCGGGAGATCCGACCGTCGGATTTTCCCGTAACTAGAACCATTGGATTCGTTTTGAAAAGATCTTTCTAATGATGTAAATTTTGTGAAGATCCAACGGTTAGATTTTCAGATATGTGTAAATCAAATCTAAAGAAAAACAGCGCCACGGTCGCGTTATGGCCCGAAGCGTCGTTTTGAATATATTGGCTATTTTAAAATAAATAAAAATAGCGATAAATCGTTATAAAATATTATAAACAAAATGGATGTGATTTAGAAATTAACTGAAGGTTGGCTAAGTCGAATGGTTTCCTGGGTGTTGATCTAATGTTGGTTTCGTCCTTCGGGGTTAATATTTGGGAAATCGTTCTCTTACTGACTGACGGTTAGTGACCAATGAATTGAAATGATGCGTGTATATGTTAGTGTTGCACTTGTTTATTATATACGCGAGTTGCTCAGAAAGACCGGGTTTTTCCCATTCTGAATAACTGAATCGACGATAAGAAATCGAAGATGAAGACGGTGGTCGAAGACCGGAGATCTTCACCTCGTTTGGATGGTAACCGAGGTCCTGATTGGGAGGCATCCCGAAATATGGATAATGAGTGGTGATCGTCCCGACGTACGTGGTGATCGATGGGTTTGCGAGGTATTTTGTGCCTCCGGTTTCGTTCAGACCCAGGACGGACTTGTAAATGGACTGTGTGTCTGACATTGGATTTTATTTTGTGTTGATTGATCTCTATTAAATATACATCTGTTTGGCGGAGGAGAATTTATTCTTTTGCTTAACGCCCTTCTCTGAGACGCACGAGTTCAGAGGTTGTATATCGATGGACATCAGTCGCATGGCATGAATTGCCTGTGTGGCATGCTAAGATGCAGTGATCAGGGCTTCTGTTGAAAAGCAAAGTCTTGTGGTGATGATCAAAGCACCGCCTGTGTAGCATAGCTTTGTGTATAACGTAAAATCGCGAGCCTCACACCCCGGTATGAACCAGAAACGGGAGAAGGACCTCAGGGAGGGCATGCATTTCCTTCTAGCTAGGGTGGTGTCAGTGACCTACTAGCCCTGACATTTATATACTTTTCACCTGTGTGGTTGTTGCTGTTGCGAGGCGCCTCGGTTAGATCGGATGATCCGGGTCCGATGGAGTCATTCGTTGGCTCGTTTACGCCCCAAAGGGCGGGGAAACGTATTGTTCATGCATTTTAATCCACATCGGTGGACCGGCCCTGACGATCCAAGGGTCACTCGAGCTCTGATCCTGAGACATGGGCTAGATTGTCTCGAATTCGGTAAGGACTATCTTTTGCCTTGGTTCATGATGGAAATCCAATTTCCAAATACGTGACTGTGCGTTTTCGATTGTATATATATATTTGGCGACATAGTGGCATGGGACGCTCATGTCGTCTATGATTGATAGTTATGATTTGAAATTGTTTTCAAAACATATAAACACTAGCAATAATATCAAATGCCTTTGTTTTATTCGTATCAAGCATATTTTGGCCGTTATAAGGTAAAAACTCTATCCTCCGGTTTGCGTTGCATTGTGTGATGGGAACTGAGTCTTATAATGGCTTTATTTTTATAAAAAGCATTGCGATGGTTAAAAGAAAGATTTGTTTTAAAGCACTGGCAATCCAATGGAGTAAACCCGTTCCACGAAAGTGGCGTGGTCCTGTGATTAGCCATATTATAAATGTGTTGAGTAGATTTCTCATACCAGTCCCATGACTGACTCGTAGTTTGTTTCACTTTCAAACTCGGGTGCCCCTTTTTCTACACGGGCAACCTTGTATTCAGGTTTAGCAGGCTTTATCTGGATAGCTGGAGCTGAAGATGGATTCTATCATTTATCTCTTTTTATGCTGTTCAGCTCCTATTGTACATATTTTGTTTGTTTTCCGCTGTAGACATTTATGTATAGCTGAACTGTAATTGTACTAAGTAAGATCCTGTATACTGTGTAACTCTGATGATTACTTTTATCCAGTATATTCTATAGTTCATTATCTGGTGTATTTGTTTAATTTTGTTCTGCTATTATCTTTTCTGTGTTATATTCCAAAGATTACCCTTGTCTTCGTCAGAACGGGATTTGGGGTCGTCACATCGTGGTATTAGAGCTTTGGTTAAGCTTAGTGCTGGAATATAACATTTGAACGAACTCATCGGAAATAGAACCAGTAGTGTTCTAGGACGGGTAACTCTATACAGATAGGATCAGCAATATCCTAGTATGAGTAAAGCAGAATGAAATTACACCTCGATAGAAACATTTACATTTGAAGTATGTGTTTCTATATTTTAAAAATACCTTTTCTGTGACCTGACACTTGATCTGCTAATTGCAGAAGTACTAGAAAAATGAGTGCCAGAAACAGAAGGAATACAGAACCCGATCTAGAAGCTCTATTAAAGAGATATCGAAATCTGAATGGAGCACAGTTCTCGGGCAATGAATCTATAATTCAAACTCAAGCTTGGATGAGTTCTGTCGAAAGAATATTTGAGCGTATCCAGCTGAGGGATGACCAGAAACGGTTAGTAGCATCTTGGGCGCTCAAAGAAGAAGCTTTAATCTGGTGGGAAACAATCATCAAAGATAATCCAGAAGGTGATATCACCTGGGATAGATTCAAAGTGATTTTCCTAGAAAGATTTACTCCTCCTGAAGCGACAGAGCTATTATGTGATGAATTTTCCTATCTGATACAAGGTGATATGACCATCCCAGAATATCACAAGAAATTCAACGAACTTGCTCACTTTGCTCCTCATTTGATTCAAGATCCAAAGAGGAAAAATCTGAGATTTATTCATGGCCTGCAGAGGAGATATCAGAATTGTGTACTGAGGAATGTAATACTTCCTTTCTCTGAAATGATTTATATGGCCTATCAGTACGAAGATCTCCATAAGAAAGGGATGTTACGTGACGAGGAAGAAGTCTGTTGTAGTGACAAAGAAGAGTCAGAAATAGATATTCCTGAAGCCAGTACGAGGACTGAGGTCAATAAGAAGCCCAGTGCTAAGAGGAAAAGGGCCAGGGCTGAGAAAGAACCCGTAACGACCGCCGTATGCAATAACTGCCATAAGCCAGGGCATTTTCAGGGGAATTGCAAACCCTCGAAAAGCGAACAAAGAGTGGATCTAAATCCAAGGAGAGATTTCAAGAGAATAGAAAATGTGGCAGATGTCATCAGACGGGTCATCTTTTAAAGGCCTACCTGCTATTCATAAACCTGGAACAGTACATGTAACAACCCTGATTTTTGGGGGAAATTTAAAATTTTATTCTAAATAATTTTAATGAGCTTTGGCTATTTAAAATAATTTATTTTAAATAATAACGATTAAAAATTTATTTTATTTGAAGTAAGACTTTAAAAGTTTTATAAATTCCATTCCAAGCCCGAAAGGGTGCGGTAGTTTCAAATTTTAGTTTTGAACTTTGAAAAATTATATAAAATTAGTTCTAAAACGAAATTGGATAAAACAAGAAATGTTAGGTTCGTATTGTCAATATCTATATAATGAAATTAAGAAATTTAATTTTAGATTATAATTTATAAGTTATGTCAAAATTAAAAATTTAAAAGGTCGCTGTAAGAATTTATATAATATATATATATGGTCCAAAAAGCTACTTTTCACATACAAAGGAAATTGAACTCGAAACCACTTCCATTGAGTCCGAAATGACGTTTCTGCATTTAAAAAGTATAAACACTTATATATTTGGAGTTTCAAAAATTATTTGTTTAAAAATGTATTTTTAATATAAAATATATAGCCATGGAAAATAATGATTTTTCAAACAGTGTCTGTTTTCGACGAAACCACTTTTGTAGGATTTGGAATATTAAATTATTGATAGATTTCAATTTTTAGAATCTTCCGAGTTAATTTGTGAGTGTGGCAAAAGAAACTGTATTTTGTCAATTTCGGTCAAAATTAATTGACTGAAAAATAGCCATTTATCAAAAAGTCTCAGAATTCAACGAAATAAATTTTGTTGGATTCATATCATCAAAACAAAGCTAAAAATGATTTTTTGGTAATTTTTAGAATTAAAATATAATTATAATTGATTTTTCAGTGTAAACGGGCGAATTTTTGACTTTAAAAATTCATTAAAAATCCATATTGGCTCAGAATTGAACGAAATTAATTTTCATAGGTCCACAGCATCAAAACATAGCTAAATATATTTTTCGAGAATTTTTGAAGTTAATTTGTGACCTCGGTGAATTTTCATGTACGGTACACAATAAAATATTAATAAAATAATGTAATTATTCCAAAACTCATAACAGACCTCGGAATTAGACCCCGGGACATAGCCCATTGCGTTCAGAAGGTGTCAAAACCTTAAGAACGACAGTAAGCAGGCCTGAATCGGAGTTCGGACCAAAACGGGCTAATTAAATTATTAAATAATGATTAGGAAAACCTAATATAATATTATAAAACCCGAAATCACTGTTCATCTCTCCTCCTCTTCGTTGTCTTCAGCCGACATATGCAGCCACCAAAACCCATCATGGCCGAAATCTTCAAACTTCGATTTCTCCTTCATTTTTCAACGAAATTTAGCGTGTGAGTACCCGTTTCGAAGCTCTTCCCGAGCTCTTTCTTCTCCGACAAGAATCACCTCGAACCGTGCCTCGACGAAGCCGCCATAGCCCCACAAACCAGCCACGGTCGCGCCTCCCCTGGGCCCCACCGCCGCCGCTGAGTGCCCCCACCTTCTGGCCGATCATAGGCCTCTCCAAGCTCTTCCACCTCCAACAAACAGTTCGTCATTTCATCGACCGTAGCTCCGGCAAATTGAAAACAAAGATTTGAACACTTTCCTAAATGTAAAAGCTTCAGATTTTGCAACCCTTATAAACGTGGTTGTGACAGTTGTTAAAAGCTGTTTTTTTATTTTTCATATGAATTTGCATGTAAAATGTTTCAGATCCGCAACCGTCTTGAATTCGAACACCAAATCTGACCAAACTTGATTCATCTCAGAACCAACAGCGGTGAGAATTTATTTTAATTAAATTTAATTTATTTAATTATTAATTCTTTGTTATTAAAGAATATTGACTGATCTGCTATGTAGCGATATTGAAATACGGATCTAAGTTGTTTATGACTGTATGATGTTAGATCCGCGAATCTAAACGTTAGATCTAAAATTATTGGCTAATTAAAATAGATTACTTCTTAATATCATTGAATTATGCCTCGCCGATTTGTCATATGCCAAAATATACATCACCCTGTATATTATTTTGATTTGAATTGCTAGATCTAGATCTCTAGGATTATTTGAATGTTGTTGATTTGATGACATGAAATTTACAATTTATTTTGTAAATTAGAATTTGTTGTTGATATGAAATTTACGATTTATTTGGTAAATTAAAAATTAGAATTTGCTGTTGATATGAAATTTACAATTTATTTGGTAAATTAAAAATTAGAATTTGTCGTTGATATGAGATTTACAATTTATTTTGTAAATTAAAGTTAAAACTTGGCGTTGACGCAAAATTTACATTTTATTATGTAGATTAACATTAGAATTTGGTGTTGAAACAAAATTTACATTTTATTATGTAGATTAACATTAGAATTTGGTGTTGAAACAAAATTTACATTTTATTATGTAGATTAACATTAGAATTTGGCGTTGAAACAAAATTTACATTTTATTATGTAGATTAACATTAGAATTTGGCGTTGAAACAAAATTACATTTTTTTATGTATATTAGAATTTGGCGTTGACGCAAAATTTACATTTTTATTATGTAGATTAAAGTTAGAATTTTGCGTTGATATAAAATTTACATTTTATTATATAAGTTAAAGCTAGAATTTTGGCGTTGATATAAAATTTACATTTTATTATGTAAGTTAAAGCTAGAATTTTGCGTTGACATAAAATTTACATTTTTATTTGTAAATTATAGTTAGAATTTTGCGATGTTATAAAATTTACATTTTTTTATGTAAGTTAAAGCTAGAATTTTGGCGTTGATATAAAATTTACATTTTATTATGTAAATTAAAGTTAGAATTTGGCGTTGATATAAAATTTACATTTTATTATGTACGTTAAAGCTAGAATTTTGGCATTGATATAAAATTTACATTTTATTATGTAAATAAAAGTTAGAATTTGGCGTTGATATAAAATTTACATTTTATTATGTACGTTAAAGCTAGAATTTTGGCGTTGATATAAAATTTACATTTTATTATGTAAATTAAAGTTAGAATTTGGCGTTGATCTAAAATTTACATTTTATTATGTACGTTAAAGCTAGAATTTTGCGTTGATATAAAATTTACATTTTATTATGTAAATTAAAGCTAAAATTTTGCGTTGATATAAAATTTACATTTTATTATGTAGATTAACATTAGAATTTGGCGTTGGTATAAAATTTACATTTTATTATGTAAATTAAAGTTAGAATTTGGCGATGTTGTAAAGTTTACATTTTATTTTGTAAATTTAAAGTTAGACTTTGCGATGACATTAAAATTACATTTTTGTTTTTGTAAATTTAAAATTAGAATTTGCAATGTCATGGAGATGTACATTTTATTATGTAAGTTAAAATTAGAATTTGTGACGACATGAAATTTTACATGTTATTATGTAAATAAAGTATTTTCACCGCATGCATAAATTTACATTATTTTCAATGTAAATTAAATAGTAAATTTAACCGTAGGATGCTATTAACATTTTTAATGATAATATAACTCTATGGGTTGTCATTAACATTTTTAATGTTAATATTTAACAGAAATTTAACCATAGGAAGATTTATATTATTTTTTATGAAATAAAAAGAATGGACTTTACATTGTAATTAAAAAGTCAATTTTTACATTGTAAAGAAAGAATGAATTTCACATTGTAATTAGAGAATGAAAATTTACATTTTTCCTAATGTAAATATGTATGAATTTCACCATGTGTACATCTTATATTATTTTAAATGTAAATTATATAGTAATTCCAACGTAGGATAATTTTGCATTATTTTATAATGTAGATAAAAAGGGGATTTACACGGTAGGAAATTAATATTATTTATAATGTTAATATACAAGAATGATACCGTAGGATAAATTAATATTATTTATAATGTTAATATAAAAGAATGACATCGTAGGATAAATTGACATTATTTATGATGTTAATAAAAAGAAAATTGACCGTAGGATAAATTACATTATTTTATAATGTAATTTAAAGGAAGAAATGTCGCATGAAATAAAATACATTTTTTTCATATGTATTTTGTGAATGAATTTAGACCGCATGAAATAAAATACATTTTTTTTCATATGTATTTTATGAATGAATTAACACCGCATGAAATAAAATACATTTTTATATGTACTTTATGAATGAATTAACACCGCATGAAAGAAAATACATTTTTATATGCATTTTATGAATGAACTTAAATCGCATAAAATATATTACATTTTTTATATGTAATTTAGGAATGAAATAAGACCGCATGAAATAAATTACATTTTTATATGTAATTTATGAATGAAATGAGTCCGCATGAAATAAATTGCATTTTTATAATGTAAATAAGAAATAGGATTTACACTGTACATAAAATTTATATTTTATATGCAATTAAGAATGATGGATTATAAATTACATTTTACATGTAAGAATGGAATTAAAAGAAGGAATTGGTCGATGAAATATAATTTACATTTTACCGTAAATTAAAGAAATTAAAGGAATTAAAAAGGAAGAATTCATCATTCAAGTATGATTTTACATTTTCCTGTAAATAAAGGGATGAAAAGATAAAGAATGGCAATATTCATAAGAATAAAGAATTAACCTGTTTATGTTTATATATTTATATATCTTTTACTAATAATCGGAATAGGTTTGGTGTCACACTTTTTTGGTGTACACGAAAACTACCGAAAATGCCCTTTAAAATATTTGGAAAAAACCATACTGAATTCGAAAAAATAGCATCAGCAACATAATAGGTCAGTTTAACAAATAGTTACCAAATTCCAAAAAAATAGGATCGGCAATAATTACTCCATCTTACCCAAGAATTAGAGATGACATAGATTATGGGACATGGGTAAATAGGATGAAAAAAGCGAAATTAAATCAATGCAAACAAAAATGGTAAATCTGGACTATAAATTCACGCTTTTAAATATCGCCTTTTTGAGCACATAATCCCAAAATCAAACAATTAATTTATTAAAACTTTCCTTTTACGTTAACGTAAACATATATGTACTATATTAATAACTCATTGATCAATTCTTTTTGAACTGAAAGATTCCAATCAAGTTAACAAAATTAATGTCAATTTTAAAATAGACCTAAGTAATGCATCTTTTTTATCATAATTTTTTTTAATAGGTTCAATATTAAATCGAATGAGGCAACAAATACAAAATTTTAGGCAACTGGCCAAGAATATGCATGTGAGGAAAAAGGAATAAGCATATGTAAATATAAATAGAAATAAATAATACATATATATATATAGAGAGAGAGAGAGAGAGAAAATGGGGGAGAAAGAGAGACATGGGGAAATAACATGAAAAAAGAGAAAATAAATCAATGCAGACAAAAATGGCAAACCTGGACTATAAATTCACACGTTTAAATATCGCCTTTTTGAGCACATAATCCCAGAATCAAACAATTAATTTATTAAAACATTCCTTTTACGTTAACATAAACATATATGTACTATATTAATAACTCATTGATTATAATTAACGTACAATTCTTTTTAAACTGAAAGATTCCAATCAAGTTAACAAAATTAATGTCAATTTTAAAATAGACCTAAATAATGCATCTTTTATATCATAAAGTAATTTAATAAGTTCAACATTAAATCAAATGAGGTAACAAATGCAAAAATTTAGGCAACTGGCCAAAGAATATGCATGTGAGGAAAAAGGAATAAGCATATATAAATATAAATAGAAATGAGGTGATCCACAATAAATTAAATTAAACATAATATGATCATTATTAAATAACATAAAGATAAATCTGGACTATACATTCACATGTTTAAAAATCACTTTTTTGTCACATAATCCCAAAATCAATCAATTAATTTGTGAATATAAATTTGTAGCTTAATATTAGTACTAATAAGGATACAAATAGTCCTATAGCTTAAGTTTTGTAGCCCAATAGTTTGGGTATGGGTGCATGCACATTTGTTTGACCATAGGCTATAACATTTAAGCGGCTATGAAAGGTTTGCTAGATACCCATTCTATATATCTGAGGAACAACAATTCACGCGCGAAGCGCATGTCAACACCACGCGCGAAGCGCGTGCCACGACCACGCGCGAAGCGCGTGCCGTGACGCTCGTAAATATAATTAAAATTAAACGAATCGAGCGTGGTAGTTCGCGTTTTAAAATTATATCTTTAAATGGCTATACAAGAAGATCCGACCGTCGGATTTTCTTGAAACTAAAACTGCTAGGACCGTCTTGGAAAAATCTTTCCAACAATATATAATACGTCAAAATCCAACGGTTAGATTTTTAGATATGTGGAAATCAAAATTGGTTGAAAACAGCGCCAGAATCACCATTGACCTGAATCGTCGTTGATTAAAGATTTAATTATTTTTAATTAAATAAAATAACGATAAGGAAGAGTTTTTCAATATATATATACATATATATACGAAGATTATTTGGAAAGGCCGAGTTAATCTCATTCCAAATAATCAAAATGACGATGAGAATTGAAGAAGAAGGCGACTAATGAAGACCGTCAATCTTCCCCTCAGGAAGACAACGATTGAGGCTTTGAATTGATTTGCTCCCAATTCGAAGTCATGGTCGTTGTCCGAACGAACATGTTGATTGAACGGATTTGGCTTTCGCTCAGACCCAGAGCATAAGCGTATAAATGGATTGCATGTCTGACATGGTACTCCTTTGATACTATATCTATTGATCTCTGCTAAACATATATCTGTTTGGTGTTTTACACCTTTCTCTGAGACGTACGAGCTCAGAGATTATATGTTGGTAGAAATCAGTAGTATGGTATGGATTGATGATGTGGCATGCTAAGATGCATAAGATCAAGGCTTTGTCGAAAAGCAGGCCTTGTGGGATGATCAAAGCATAGCCTGTTTAGGCATAACTTTGTGTATGACGTGACTTCACGAGCCTCACACACCGGCGGAGTCTAAAACGGGAGAAGGGAACGCAGGGAGAGCAGCATGTTTCTTTCTAGCTAGAAGTGGTGTCATGGTATGGAGCCCAGACATTTTACTTATGTGGATGATGGAATGAGGCGCCTCGGATGATAGGTCCCATAGGACCGGGAAACATGTGTTCAGGCATAACTAATCCACAAAAGTAAGTGTGGACCGACCCTGCAGGATCCAAGGGTTGGACAAAGTACCAATCCTGGGACACTGGCTAGAGTGTCTCAAATCGGTAAGGAGCTCCTCCCTAGCCTTGACTCAGATGGAAATCCAAATTCCAAATACAACTCTACGGTTTTGATTGTATTACTAGTATGGAGATATAGTAGGATGGGGTACTATATTTCCTAGGATTGATACATTTATTTTGAAATGTTTAATTATACACTAATAATAATATTTGCCGTATTTAACATGTTTAATCACCATAAGGGAAAACTCTATCCTTTGGTGTGCGTTGCATTGTGTGATGGGACTTGAGTCTTATGGTGATTCATTTTTCTAAAAAGCATTGCGATGTTGTACGATCTATTTATCTGCTTGTTCTGACACTTTAAATTATGCACGACAATCCATTGAGTAAATCCGTTCCGCATTAGCGGCATGGTCTTTGGATTTGTCATATTATTATTAGTAAACTATTTAAGAATTCTCATACCAGTCCCACGACTGACCCGTAGTTTGTTTCACCTTTTTGCAAACTCGGGTGCCCCCTTTAGACACGGGCAGCCAAGTAAACAGGTTCATTCTTTGCTTGGAGTCTTGTCTTGGAGTTGCTCATTATCTTTGCTTGGATTTGCTTTTGTGGAGAGGTGATGGCTTGGAGATTTGAAGACATCTATCATTTCTCTCTATTGCATTTTTCTCTTTTTATTTTCAGACATTAGACTTGTTTCATTTCCTGTAGCTTAATTTGGAGTTGGAACTTATTTCAATTTCTGCAAAACTTGATGTAATAATTTGGAATTCTGTGACTGTTGGATTTCTGTGGTTGATGACATTATAATTCCGCTGCTATAATGTTATTATTCTATGGTTTTTCCTCTGCTATGTTGTATCAGTGATATGTATTGTTATATTTATGTTGTATTCCAAATGATTATTCCTTACTTTCACCCAGTGGAAGTTTGGGGTTATCACAGTTGGTATCAGAGCTTTGGTTAAACTTAGCTTTGGAATATGACATATTTATAACAAATTCGTTTACATAGATCACAATATTCTATGGCGAACATTTCATTTGATACATAATAGCCAGTCACTTTCGTTATCTTTTCATTCATCCTTCGATCTTTTCTATTTCTCAGAATCACCATTACAGTTGTTTTGACTCTTCCCTTGATCGTACATTCGAAGAAGACAAAAGAAAGTGGCGATGCTCAAGTGGCACATGTTTACGAAGGAGCTAAAGGACCAACTTCTTCAGTGCTAGTTTCTACTGAAGGAGGAGGGAAGTCTGATGTTTCTATAGGTACGCCTAGAATAAGTTACATCTCCCATGTTGCTTTTATTTCCTTTTGAGTTTGATTTTATGAGTCGTTGCTTGGCTTTCTCTCTCTCCTATCCTCTTTCTTCTTTTTCTTTTTCCTTTTCGAGGACGAAAAGTTCTTAAGTGGGGGAGATTGTAACAACCCTGATTTTTCGGGGAAATTTAAAATTTTATTTTAAATAATTTTAATGAGCTTTGGCTATTTAAAATAATTTATTTTAAATAATAACGATTAAAAATTTATTTTATTTGAAGTAAGACTTTAAAAGTTTTATAAATTCCATTCCAAGCCCGAAAGGGTGCGGTAGTTTAAAATTTTAGTTTTGAACTTTGAAAAATTATATAAAATTGGTTCTAAAACGAAATTGGATAAAACAAGAAATGTTAGGTTCGTATTGTCAATATCTATATAATGAATTTAAGAAATTTAATTTTAGATTATAATTTATAAGTTATGTCAAAATTAAAAATTTGAAAGGTCGCTGTAAGAATTTATATAATATATATATATGGTCCAAAAAGCTACTTTTCACATACGAAGGAAATTGAACTCGAAATCACTTCCATTGAGTCCGAAATGACGTTTCTGCATTTAAAAAGTATAAACACTTATATATTTGGAGTTTCGAAAATTATTTGTTTAAAAATGTATTTTTAATATAAAATATATAGCCATGGAAAATAATGATTTTTCAAACAGTGTCCGTTTTCGACGAAACCACTTTTGTTGGATTTGGAATATTAAATTATTGATAGATTTCAATTTTTAGAATCTTCCGAGTTAATTTGTGAGTGTGGCAAAAGAAACTGTATTTTGTCAATTTCGGTCAAAATTAATTGACTGAAAAATAGCCATTTTCAAAAAGTCTCTGAATTCAACGAAATAAATTTTGTTGGATTCGTATCATCAAAACAAAGCTAAAAATGATTTTTTGGTAATTTTTAGAATTAAATATAATTATAATTGATTTTTCAGTGTAAACGGGCAAATTTTTTACTTTAAAAATTCATTAAAAATCCATATGGGCTCAGAATTGAACGAAATTAATTTTCATAGGTCCACAGCATCAAAACATAGCTAAATATATTTTTCGAGAATTTTTGAAGTTAATTTGTGACCTCGGTGAATTTTCATGTACGGTACACATTAAAATATTAATAAAATAATATAATTATTTCAAAACTCATAACAGGCCTCGGAATTAGACCCCGAGACATAGCCCATTGCGTTCAGAAGGTGTCAAAACTTTAAGAACGACAATAAGCAGGCCTGAATCGGAGTTCGGACCAAAACGGGCTAATTAAATTATTAAATAATGATTAGGAAAACCTAATATAATATTATAAAACCCGAAATCACTGTTCATCTCTCCTCCTCTTCGTTGTCTTCAGCCGACATATGCAGCCACCAAAACCCATCATGGCCGAAATCTTCAAACTTCGATTTCTCCTTCATTTTTAACGAAATTTAGCGTGTGAGTACCCGTTTCGAAGCTCTTCCCGAGCTCTTTCTTCTCCGACAAGAATCACCTCGAACCGTGCCTCGAAGAAGCCGCCATAGCCCCGCAAACCAGCCATGGTCGCGCCTCCCCTGGGCCCCACTGCCTCCGCCGAGTGCCCCCACCTTCTGGCCGATCATAGGTCTCTCCAAGCTCTTCCACCTCCAACAAACGGTTCGTCATTTCATCGACCGTAGCTCCGGCAAATTGAAAACAAAGATTTGAACACTTTCCTAAAGGTAAAAGCTTCAGATTTTGTAATGCTTATAAACGTGGCTGTGACAGTTGTTAAAAGCTGTTTTTTAATTTTTCATATGAATTTGCATGTAAAATGTTTCAGATCCGCAACCGTCTTGAATTCGAACACCAAATCTGACCAAACTTGATTCAAATCAGAACCAACAGCGGTGAGAATTTATTTTTAATTAAATTAAATTTATTTAATTATTAATTCTTTGTTATTAAAGAATATTGACTGATCTGCTATGTAGCGATATTGAAATATGGATCTAAGTTGTTTATGACTGTATGATGTTAGATCCGCGAATCTAAACGTTAGATCTGAAATTATTGGCTAATTAAAATAGATTACTTGTTAATATCATTGAATTATGCCTCGCCGATTTGTCATATGCCAAAATATACATCACCCTGTATATTATTTTGATTTGAATTGCTAGATCTGGATCTCTTGGATTATTTGAATGTTGTTGATTTGATGACATGAAATTTACAATTTATTTTGTAAATTAGAATTTGTTGTTGATATGAAATTTACGATTTATTTGGTAAATTAAAAATTAGAATTTGTTGTTGATATGAAATTTACAATTTATTTGGTAAATTAACAATTAGAATTTGTCGTTGATATGAGATTTACAATTTATTTTGTAAATTAAAGTTAAAACTTGGCGTTGACGCAAAATTTACATTTTATTATGTAGATTAACATTAGAATTTGGTGTTGAAACAAAATTTACATTTTATTATGTAGATTAACATTAGAATTTGGTGTTGAAACAAAATTTACATTTTATTATGTAGATTAACATTAGAATTTGGTGTTGAAACAAAATTTACATTTTATTATGTAGATTAACATTAGAATTTGGCGTTGAAAAAAAAATTTACATTTTATTATGTAGATTAACATTAGAATTTGGCGTTGAAACAAAATTACATTTTTTTTATGTATATTAGAATTTGGCGTTGACGCAAAATTTACATTTTTATTATGTAGATTAAAGTTATAATTTTGCGTTGATATAAAATTTACATTTTATTATGTAAGTTAAAGCTAGAATTTTGGTGTTGATATAAAATTTACATTTTATTACGTAAGTTAAAGCTAGAATTTTGCGTTGACATGAAATTTACATTTTTATTTGTAAATTATAGTTAGAATTTTGCGATGTTATAAAATTTACATTTTTTTATGTAAGTTAAAGCTAGAATTTTGGCGTTGATATAAAATTTACATTTTATTATGTAAATTAAAGTTAGAATTTGGCGTTGATATAAAATTTACATTTTATTATGTACGTTAAAGCTAGAATTTTGGCGTTGATATAAAATTTACATTTTATTATGTAAATTAAAGTTAGAATTTGGCGTTGATATAAAATTTACATTTTATTATGTACGTTAAAGCTAGGATTTTGGCGTTGATATAAAATTTACATTTTATTATGTAAATTAAAGTTAGAATTTGGCGTTGATATAAAATTTACATTTTATTATGTACGTTAAAGCTAAAATTTTGCGTTGATATAAAATTTACATTTTATTATGTAAATTAAAGCTAGAATTTTGCGTTGATATAAAATTTACATTTTATTATGTAGATTAACATTAGAATTTGGCGTTGATATAAAATTTACATTTTATTATGTAAATTAAAGTTAGAATTTGGCGATGTTGTAAAGTTTACATTTTATTTTGTAAATTTAAAGTTAGACTTTGCGATGACATTAAAATTACATTTTGTTTTTGTAAATTTAAAATTAGAATTTGCAATGTCATGAAGATGTACATTTTATTATGTAAGTTAAAATTAGAATTTGTGACGACATGAAATTTTACATGTTATTATGTAAATAAAGTATTTTCACCGCATGCATAAATTTACATTATTTTCAATGTAAATTAAATAGTAAATTTAACCGTAGGATGCTATTAACATTTTTAATGTTAATATAACTCTATGGGTTGTCATTAACATTTTTAATGTTAATATTTAAGAGAAATTTAACCATAGGAAGATTTATATTATTTTTTATAAAATAAAAAGAATGGACTTTGCATTGTAATTAAAAAGTCAATTTTTACATTGTAAAGAAAGAATGAATTTCACATTGTAATTAGAGAATGAAAATTTACATTTTTCCTAATGTAAATATGTATGAATGTCACCATGTGTACATCTTATATTATTTTAAATGTAAATTATATAGTAATTCCAACGTAGGATAATTTTGCATTATTTTATAATGTAGATAAAAAGGGGATTTACACGGTAGGAAATTAATATTATTTATAATGTTAATATAAAAGAATGACATCGTAGGATAAATTGACATTATTTATGATGTTAATAAAAAGAAAATTGACCGTAGGATAAGTTACATTATTTTATAATGTAATTTAAAGGAAGAAATGTCGCATGAAATAAAATACTTTTTTTTTCATATGTATTTTATTAATGAATTTAGACCGCATGAAATAAAATACATTTTTTTTCATATATATTTTATGAATGAATTAACACCGCATGAAATAAAATACATTTTTATATGTACTTTATGAATGAATTAACACCGCATGAAAGAAAATACATTTTTATATGCATTTTATGAATGAACTTAAATCACATAAAATATATTACATTTTTTATATGTAATTTAGGAATGAAATAAGACCGCATGAAATAAATTACATTTTTATATGTAATTTATGAATGAAATGAGTCCGCATGAAATAAATTGCATTTTTATAATGTAAATAAGAAATAGGATTTACACTGTACATAAAATTTATATTTTATATGCAATTAAGAATGATGGATTATAAATTACATTTTACATGTAAGAATGGAATTAAAAGAAGGAATTGGTCGATGAAATATAATTTACATTTTACCGTAAATTAAAGAAATTAAAGGAATTAAAAAGGAAGAATTCATCATTCAAGTATGATTTTACATTTTCCTGTAAATAAAGGGATGAAAAGATAAAGAATGGCAATATTCATAAGAATAAAGAATTAAACGGTTTATGTTTATATATTTATATATAAATATAATTAAATTAAACGAATCGAGCGCGGTAGTTCGCGTTTTAAAATTATATCTTTAAATGACTATACAAGAAGATCCGACCGTCGGATTTTCTTGAAACTGAAACTGCTAGGACCGACTTGGAAAAATCTTTCCAACAATATATAATACGTCAAAATCCAACGGTTAGATTTTTAGATATGTGGAAATCAAAATTGGTTGAAAACAGCGCCAGAATCACCATTGACCTGAATCGTCGTTGATTAAAGATTTAATTATTTTTAATTAAATAAAATAACGATAAGGAAGAGTTTTTCAATATATATATATACATATATATACGAAGATTATTTGGAAAGGCCGAGTTAATCTCATTCCAAATAATCAAAACGACGATGAGAATTGAAGAAGAAGGCGACTAATGAAGACCGTCAATCTTCCCCTCAGGAAGACAGCGATTGAGGCTTTGAATTGATTTGCTCCCAATTCGAAGTCATGGTCATTGTCCGAACGAACATGTTGATTGAACGGATTTGGCTTTCGCTCAGACCCAGAGCATAAGCGTATAAATGGATTGCATGTCTGACGTGGTACTCCTTTGATACTATATCTATTGATCTCTGCTAAACATATATCTGTTTGGTGTTTTACACCCTTCTCTGAGACGTACGAGCTCAGAGATTATATGTTGGTAGAAATCAGTAGTATGGTATGGATTGACGATGTGGCATGCTAAGATGCATAAGATCAAGGCTTTGTCGAAAAGCAGGCCTTGTGGGATGATCAAAGCATAGCCTGTTTAGGCATAGCTTTGTGTATGACGTGACTTCACGAGCCTCACACACCGGCGGAGTCTAAAACGGGAGAAGGGAACGCAGGGAGAGCAGCATGTTTCTTTCTAGCTAGAAGTGGTGTCATGGTATGGAGCCCAGACATTTTACTTATGTGGATGATGGAATGAGGCGCCTCGGATGATAGGTCCCATAGGACCGGGAAACATGTGTTCAGGCATAACTAATCCACAAAAGTAAGTGTGGACCGACCCTGCAGGATCCAAGGGTTGGACAGAGTACCAATCCTGGGACATTGGCTAGAGTGTCTCAAATCGGTAAGGAGCTCCTCCCTAGCCTTGACTCAGATGGAAATCCAAATTCCAAATACGACCCTACGTTTTTGATTGTATTACTAGTATGGAGATATAGTAGGATGGGGTACTATATTTCCTAGGATTGATACATTTATTTTGAAATGTTTAATTATACACTAATAATAATATTTTCCGTATTTAACATGTTTAATCACCATAAGGGGAAACTCTATCCTCTGGTGTGCATTGCATTGTGTGATGGGACTTGAGTCTTATGGTGATTCCATTTTTCTAAAAAGCATTGCGATGTTGTACGATCTATTTATCTGCTTGTTCTGACACTTTAAATTATGCACGACAATCCATTGAGTAAATCCGTTCTGCATTAGCGGTGTGGTCTTTGGATTTGTCATATTATTATTAGTAAACTAGTTAAGAATTCTCATACCAGTCCCACGACTGACCCGTAGTTTGTTTCACCTTTTTGCAAACTCGGGTGCCCTCTTTACACACAGGCAGCCAAGTAAACAGGTTCATTCTTTGCTTGGATTCTTGTCTTGGAGTTGTTCATTATCTTTGCTTGGATTTGCTTTTGTGGAGAGGTGATGGCTTGGAGCTTTGAAGACATCTATCATTTCTCTCTATTGCATTTTTCTCTTTTTTATTTTCAGACATTAGACTTGTTTCATTTCTTGTAGCTTAATTTGGAGTTGGAACTTATTTCAATTTCTGCAAAACTTGATGTAATAATTTGGAATTCTGTGACTGTTGGATTTCTGTGGTTGATGACATTATAATTCCGCTGCTATAATGTTATTATTCTATGGTTTTTCCTCTGCTATGTTGTATCAGTGATATGTATTGTTATATTTATGTTGTATTCCAAATGATTATTCCTTACTTTCACCCAGTGGAAGTTTGGGGTTATCACAGTACATGTAAATGAAGTGGCAGAGGTGCCTGCATCTTCGTCTGCTCAAGAGAGGCCGGATGTTTTAGAAGGCACGCTAACTGTCAAAGATATTCCAGTTAAAGTACTGTTTGACACAGGCGCGTCACGAAGGTTCATTTCGAAGGATGCAGCTAAGAAACTAGATTTGAATTTGAAAAAGCTCGAGGAACCAATGACTGTCCAGAATCCGGTTGGGGGTTCCATTGATCTCAGTTGGGTTTGTGGAGTGCCGGTTTCCTTCTCTCGTTATCGGTTTCCTACCATCGCAGTCGTCATGAATTTTAAAGAGTTTGATCTTATCTTGGGGTTAGACCGGTTGAGCAAATATGAAGCTGAAGTTAAATGCGCCGACAGAGTCGTAAAGGCGAAGATTAAATCAGGTGATTATATAACCATTCCCTGTGAAGGTCAGAATGCTAATAGAAAAGACTTCTGGGCAGCTTTTAACGTTTCTCCAGCCCAAATAGGAAGTATCCCTGAAATCACAGAGAATATTCCCGACCTAGTGAAAGATATTCCTATCGTCAAGAACTATGCGGATGTGTTCGAAGAAGTTGTTCGCTTACCTCCGCAGAGAGAAATAGATTTTAGAATCGCTTTAATTCCGAATGCAAGGCCGGTAGTTCATGCTATTCGAAGAATGTCCTTGAAAGAGAAAGAAGAACTTGACAATCAAACACGACAGCTAGTATAGAAGGGTCTGATCAGGCCTAGTTTCTCTGATTGGGGTGCAGCAGTGGTCTTTGTCCCGAAATCTGACGGTACTCTACGTCTATGTGTGGATTATCGAGATCTGAACAATCAGACTATAAAGAACAAATATCCATTGCCGCGGATTGATGATTTGTTGGATCGATTAAATGGTGCACAAGTATTCTCAAGGATGGACCTAGCTACAGGTTTCCATCAACTTCGAATTGCCGAAGAGTGTGTTCCATTGACAGCATTTAGAGGTCCCGACTTATTCTACGAGTGGTTAGTAATGCCGTTCGGCTTATGTAACGCTCCAGCTTACTTCGTCGATCTGATGAATAGGGTGTTTAGAGGGGTTTTGAATAAATTTGTTCTGGTTTTCATTGACGATATTCTAATCTTCTCTAAATCAAAGGCCGAACATGAAAAACATTTGGAACAAGTGTTAGAAATCCTCAGAAGGAATGTATTGAAAGCAAAGTTTTCCAAATGTATATTCTGGCAAGATGAAGTAAAATTTCTGGGCCACGACGTATCAAAAGAAGGAATTGTTGTAGATCCAAGCAAAATCACAGCTATTCAGAATTGGAAATAGCCCAGTACCCCCACTGAAGTCCGTAGTTTTCTCGGATTGGCTAGCTATTACCGGAAGTTCGTTAAAAACTTTTCGAAGATATCTGGTCATTTAACGAAGCTTACAAAGAAGCACTCTAAATTCAAATGGACTCCCGAGAGTGAAGAGGCTTTTGAAGAGCTAAAGTTGAGATTAACAACTGCTCCAGTGTTAACCATCATAGATGGCAACCAGGATTTGAAAGTCTAGACTGATGCTTCTAGAGAAGGCTTTGGCGCAGTGTTAATGCAAAGGGGTAAAGTGATTGCTTATGCTAGCCGTCAACTGAAGCCGCATGAGAAAAACTACGTCACTCATGATCTTGAGTTATTGGCGATAGTATTCGCTTTGAAAATCTAGAGGCACTATCTTCTGGGTGAGAGATTTGAACTGTTTACAGATCATCAGTCGTTAAAGTATTTGTTCACTCAGAAAGACCTGAATCTGAGGTAGCAACGTTGGCTAGAGTTCCTTACAGCGTATGATTTTGAGATTCTGTACACTCCAGGGAAAGCCAATGTCGTGGCCGATGCGTTGAGCCGAAAGAATGAAATGATTGCCAGTTTTATCATTGCGACTTCGTTGATTGACAAGATATTGGCTCTCTAAAAAGATGACCAATTTATTAAAGGAATGAGTCAGCGAATTCGTGAAGGCAATGCTTCGGATTTCCAGCTCGACAGCGAAGGGATTCTGAGGTTAGAAGGACGAATTTGTGTTCCAGAAATTCCTGAACTCAGAAGAGATGTGCTTGATGAGTGCCACAAATCTAAGCTCAGTATCCATCCGGGTGTGAGAAAGATGTTCAACGATATCAAGCGGACATTCTGGTGGAAGTCGTTAAAAAGCGACATCTCGATATATGTTAGTCGATGCCCTACTTGCCAGCTAGTCAAAAGCGACCAACAGAAGCTGGCTAGATTGCTACAACCGCTAGAAGTTCCTGGTTGGAAGTGGGAACATATTTCCATGGATTTCATTGATGGTTTGCCCAGAACCAGAAAAGGGAATGACAATATTTGGGTAATCGTAGATTGCTTCACGAAGACCGCCCATTTCATACCTGTCAGATCAAACAGAACTGCTTAGAGTCTGGCGCAGATATACTTCAAGGAAATAGTTAGACTACATGGAGTGCCGCTCAGTATAGTCAGTGATAGAGATACAATATTCACTAGCAAATTCTGGGAAGCATTTCAAGTCGAACTGGGAACGAAGTTGAACTTGAGCACCGCTTATCATCCTCAGACAGACGGTCAGACTGAGAGGGTGAATCAAATTTTAGAAGATCTATTGCGGGCTTGTGTTATAGATTTCGGTGGGTCATGGGAAGACCATTTGCATTTGGCTAAATTCTCATATAACAACAGTTACCAGGCGAGTCTGACAATGTCGCCATTCGAAGCATTGTATGGTAGACTGTGCCGATCTCCTGCTTGTTGGGTCGATCCTGGAAATAGACTTGTGTTAGGTCCAGATATGATCCGAGAAGCTGCCGACAAAGTCGATTTTATTAAGAAGCGATTACTCGCCGCTCAAAGCCGACAAAAGAGCTATGCCGATAGAAGAAGAAGAGATATATCCTTTGCGGTTGGCGACTATGTATATTTGAAAGTATCGCCGATGAGAGGAGTTATCCGGTTCGGTAAAACTGGAAAGTTGGCGCCCAAATTCATTGGTCCGTTTCCTATTCTGGAACGGATCGGAACTCTCGCTTATAAGGTTAAATTGCCAGATTGGTTACGTGGAGTTCATGTTGTATTTCACATATCTCAACTTCGAAAGCACGTTCATGATCCAGACTTGATCGTGGAAGAAGCAGCTCAGCAGGATATTGAAATTACTCCAGAATTAGCTGTGAGAAGAGAGCCGCTAAAGATTATCGGCAAAGAAACCAAAGAGCTGAGGAACAAGAAGGTTCACTTAGTCAAAGTGCAATGGAGTGGAGATCCGCGAGATTGTACTTGGGAAACTGAGGAGAGCATTCAGAAAGCTTATCCTAGATGCCGAGTGGATATCTCTGATTGACTCTGGTGCAAGGTACATTTACCCTACTTTGCATTACCATTTAATTCTCTACTCTGTTGTTATTTTCTTTCCATGGATGTGCACTTTTAAATTCTATAGTCTGAATGATTTTAAAAAGAGAAAGGAAGTGATTAGTATATTTTTGAAAGGTTGAAAACAGTTGGATTAGTTGTTGTGTTGTGTGATTGTAGACTTATCAAACCACTTTCGACTTTATTCCTTTTCGGGGACGAAAAGTTTTAAGTGGGGGAGATTGTAACGACCCAGAAAATCTGAACCAATTTAAAATTTTTAAATTGGCTAAAATAATGGATTTTAAATATTTAAAATAAATATTTTAAATAATGGCAAGGAAAAGTGAGTTTGAATCGACAATTGAAAACGAATATAATTAATTATAATTATAAACAAGGCCTGAAATGGCGCGGCAGTTTCAAAAATTGAATTCAAACTTTGTCGGACTGTACCGGGTGCAGAACAAAACGGATTTTAGTGAAACCAAAAATATTTAAATCTGTTAGTGAATACCTTTCTAACGAAACTGAAAAATCGAATTTTCATAGCGGAAAGCAAAAGTTATGGCCGAATGAATTTTCAGAAAGGTCGCTATGGAATTTATATAGCCCGTGAAATTGGCCATTTAGCATACGACCTCGAAATTCGAAGAAACAACTTTTGTTGGATCCGGGATGTGAAGTTATTGCTAGGTTTCAAATTTCATAATTTTTGAAGCTAATATGTGAGCGCGGCAAAGGAAAATGTGTTTTGATCAATTATAGTTAAATTGGATCGACCAGAAATGGGCCTTTTTGCAAACGGTCTCAGAATTCGACGAAACTAGTTTTGTTGGGACCGTATCGTCAAAACATAGCTAGATTTATTTTTCTTGAATTTTTCGAATCAGTTTGTGGCCCTGGCAAATTAAAATGTACGTTCAAATTGAATATTGAATGAAATTTATTTTAATTTAAAAAAACTGACAGAAACAATCGAATGGGCCTACGAAACATATCCCATTGTGTTCGGAATGGGGGTGATTAGCTAGGGGCGACAGTCGTTGGGTTTGAAAAGGAGTTCGTGTGCAAAATCGTATTTTTGAACTAAATAAATACCTGCGGCCAATCAAAATAATTCATTCAAAAAAAAACCTTTCTCTCTCCCCGAACGAACGGCGAAAACCATTCGAAGCTTTCCGACCCGATTCCGGCCGCCTCCGCCGCCTGCAGCCATCGCCACCACCCACGTTCGAGAGCCCCTCTCCTCCCCTTCAAATCAAAACAACCCCCACCCTCTCTCCCTTCGCCAGCGTCGAGAACGACGCCTCCAAAGTCGTCGACTTCCAGTCGACGCCTAGATCGCCAGAGGCGATCGGATCTGAAGCCCCGACCATCGCCAGGAGCGCCACGCCCCCCTCTTCCACGTCGCACCCTCTGATCTTCACCACGATTCACGGATTCGCCGCAAAATCCTAACCCTAGTTCGAACAGTTAAAAAAGGTGCAACCTTTATTTATTTTGAACTGTTTTAAACACTCTATAGTGTTGCAAACCTTGTAAAAATCATATCTTTTTGCTATGTGGTCGAAATTCAGTGAAACAAGAGACAGGGGACTCGTGTGCACGTCTTCTGTATTTTAGAAGAGACCGCATATTTTTCTGAGCCTTCTGCTATTTTTGGTGGAGTGGAACCCAATGTGAGATTTCTAATTTATAAACGATATGGAAAACGACGATGTATAAATTATATGATCGATGTATGAGTTATATAAACGTTGTACACCTCTTGTATAAGCGTTGTATAGGTTGTACGTTCGATGTATAAGTTATATATGCGTTGTAAAAATTATATATGTGTTGAAATAGAAGTGAATTGCTATATATAAATATATATATATATATATATATATATATATATACGCCCCTCGTCCACAAACCATGGACGATATGTATTGGTTGTGATTGGTGTGAAAATTGATTGATAGCGAATGGTTATTTGGGATTGTTTGTGGTCGATATTGATTGATTGTGGTTGAAAAATACCTGTTTTTGGTTGAGAAATATTTGGTTGAAACCACATAGGATTAGTTTGTGGAAATGAAATAAATATATACATGCCGCCTGCGTGCGAACTAGATGCATGATCCCCATTGTAAAAAACCGCGAGGTTTTAAGGTAGAGCGAGGAGCCGTACTAGGGACGGTCCCGGTTTTAACTACCCTGCCGTTATGCTGCCGAAATTTTGAATAATATTCATGTGTTTGAATTATTTTCATTTGCTGAAACTATATTTATTCGTTGAATAGAAAATCTTCATGTGTTGAATCGATATTCATTCGTTGATTAGAAATTCATGTGTTGAATGGTATTCGTGTTTTAAATATAAAAATCACATTTTTATCTATATATAGAAACTATAGAAAACCTTCATGTGTTGAATCGATATTCATTCGTTGAATTGAAATTCATGTGTTGAATGGTACTCACATTTTGAAATAAATTGTTTTATAATAAAAATCACCTTTTTATCATCTATATGAGCTATGTAAAATGACCTTGTTTTGAAATAAATTGTTTTACAATAAAAATCCTATTTTTATCACTTATATACACTATATAAAATGATAGTGTTTTGAAATGAATTGTTTTACAATAAAAATCACGTTCTAATTATATACCTGAATTTTTTAAATGTAAAGTGTTAAAAATAGCCAGTCGTTCAAATAAATATGCATGAGTTGAAATATTCATTAATTTGCTAATGATATGACTTTGCCTATGCATGCAACATTAGAATGAATGGTGCTTTTAAACCAAATGGAATCAAATCTGAAGTTGAATGGAAAATGATAAGTGATAAGAACTGTATATCTGTACATGCATATTTATTTGAACAGGTTATAGCAAAGGGGCTAGAGAAGAGGAATAAAATTTTGTGCCCGACAAATAGGTACACATTTACTGTTTTGTTTGGGTGATGATTTTATGAGCCTGTTGACTAGCCGCTTGGCTTTTCCTTTTTCTTTTGACATGAGACACCCGTGTGGCTATTTGGAAATTTTCCCAGCCCCTCCCGTACAAAGGAGATTATGGCGAAATTTTCCAAATTTACAGGCGTTAGTGAAATATTAGAAGTGGAAACAATATAGGAATTTTTGAATGAACTATATTTATATAACTATATAAATATAAATAAAATTAAAACGAAACGTGGCCGTGCAGTTCGCATTTTGAAACCGTGATTTCAAACGATTATACCGGGAGATCCGACCATCGGATTTTCCTGAAATCGCAACCGTTGGGTTCGCTTTGGAAAAATCTTTCCAATGGCACCAACTTTGTAAAAATCCAACAGTTGGATTGTATGGAATGTTTAATTCAAATCTGAAGAAAAACAGCGCCAGAAACGATTATATTTATATATATATATAAATATAATTATATTTAATCGAATAACGACGCTGTAGTTCGTATTTTGAAATCGAAACTTCAAACGATTGTACCGGGAGATCCGACCGTCGGATTTTCCCGAAACTGAAACCGTTGGATTCGTTTTGAAAAGATCTTTCTAATGATGTAAATTTTGTGAAGATCCAACGGTTAGATTTTTAGATATGTGTAAATCAAATCTGAAGAAAAACAGCGCCACGGTCGCGTTATGGCCCGAAGCGTCGTTTTGAATATATTGGCTATTTTAAAATAAATAAAAATAGCGATAAATCGTTATAAAATATTATAAACAATATGGATGTGATTTAGAAATTAACTGAAGGTTGGCTAAGTCGAATGGTTTCCTGGGTGTTGATCTGATGTTGGTTTCGGCCTTCGGGGTTAATATTTGGGAAATCGTTCTCTTACTGACTGACGGTTAGTGACTAATGAATTGAAATGATGCGTGTATATGTTAGTGTTGCAATTGTTTATTATATACGCGAGTTGCTCAGAAAGACCGGGTTTTTCCCATTCTGAATAACTGAATCGACGATAAGAAATCGAAGATGAAGACGGTGGTCGAAGACCAGAGATCTTCACCTCGTTTGGATGGTAACCGAGGTCCTGATTGGGAGGCATCCCGAAATATGGATAATGAGCGGTGATCGTCCCGACGTACGTGGTGATCGATGGGTTTGCGAGGTATTTAGTGCCTCCGGTTTCGTTCAGACCCAGGACGGACTTGTAAATGGACTGTGTGTCTGACATTGGATTTTATTCTGTGTTGATTGATCTCTATTAAATATACATCTGTTTGGCGGCGGAGAATTTATTCTTTTGCTTAATGCCCTTCTCTGAGACGCACGAGTTCAGAGGTTGTATATCGATGGACATCAGTCGCATGGCATGAATTGCCTGTGTGGCATGCTAAGATGCAGTGATCAGGACTTCTGTTGAAAAGCAAAGTCTTGTGGTGATGATCAAAGCACCGCCTGTGTGGCATAACTTTGTGTATAACGTAAAATCGCGAGCCTCACACCCCGGTATGAACCAGAAACGTGAGAAGGACCTCAGGGAGGGCATGCGTTTCCTTCTAGCTAGGGTGGTGTCAGTGACTTACCAGCCCTGACATTTATATACTTTTCACCTGTGTGGTTGTTGCTGTTGCGAGGCGCCTCGGTTAGATCGGACGATCCGGGTCCGATGGAGTCATTCGTTGGCTCGTTTACGCCCCAAAGGGCGGGGAAACCTATTGTTCAGGCATTTTAATCCACATCGGTGGACCGGCCCTGACGATCCAAGGGTCACTCGAGCTCTGATCCTGAGACATGGGCTAGATTGTCTCGAATTCGGTAAGGATTATCTTTTGCCTTGGTTCATGACGGAAATCCAATTTCCAAATACGTGACTGTGCGGTTTCGATTGTATATATATATTTGGCGACATAGTGGCATGGGACGCTCATGTCGTCTATGATTGATAGTTATGATTTGAAATTGTTTTCAAAACATATAAACACAAGCAATAATATCAAATGCCTTTGTTTTATTCGTATCAAGCATATTTTGGCCGTTATAAGGTAAAAACTCTATCCTCCGGTTTGCGTTGCATTGTGTGATGGGAACTGAGTCTTATAATGGCTTCATTTTTATAAAAAGCATTGCGATGGTTAAAAGAAAGATTTGTTTTAAAGCACTGGCAATCCAATGGAGTAAACCCGTTCCACGAAAGTGGCGTGGTCCTGTGATTAGCCATATTATAAATGTGTTGAGTAGATTTCTCATACCAGTCCCATGACTGACTCGTAGTTTGTTTCACTTTCAAACTCGGGTGCCCCTTTTTCTACATGGGCAGCCTTATATTCAGGTTTAGCAGGCTTTATTTGGATAGCTGGAGCTGAAGATGGATTCTATCATTTATCTCTTTTTATGCTGTTCAGCTCCTATTGTACATATTTTGTTTGTTTTCCGCTATAGACATTTGTGTATAGCTGAACTGTAATTGTACTAAGTAAGATCCTGTATACTGTGTAACTCTGATGATTACTTTTATCCAGTATATTCTATTGTTCATTATCTGGTGTATTTGTTTAATTTTGTTCTGCTATTATCTGTTTCTGTGTTATATTCCAAAGATTACCCTTGTCTCCGTCAGAATGGGATTTGGGGTCATCACATGGAGTTCATAGCGTACTATGACTTTGAGATTGCTTATACCCCTGGCAAGGTTAATGTGGTGGCGGACGCACTGAGTAGGCAGAGGATGACTTTGAGTCCACTATTCATTGAGAGGCGGAGCTTTAAGTATATATCGACATTTGATTTTAGGCCATCTATGGATCTAACACCTGGTTTGTTGGTATCCTTAGAGGTGTGACCTGTCTTATGGATCAGATAGGAATTTCGCAGCGAGAGGACCCACAATTAGCAGACATCTTGGATAGGTTCAGTAGTGGGAGACGTCTAGTCACCTCGGTAGATATTCTACAGATGATAGAGGATGGTTGCGACGAGATGGAAGGCTTTATGTTCCCCGAGTTGGGAATCTGTTGAAGACAGTCCTTGAGGAAGCCCATCATTCTAGGATGACTGTCCATCCAGGCGGTGATAAGATGTATAGGGATATGAAGAGGGTTTTCTTTTGGGCTGGGATGAAGAAAGATGTAGCGGAGTTTGTTTCTCGATGTTTGATTTGCCAGCAAGTAAAAGCTGTGCAAAAGAAGCCCGGTGGTTTACTTCATCCTTTGGAGGTTCCATAGTGGAAGTGGGAGAGCATCTCTATGGATTTCATTGATGGTTTTCCTAGATCGAGGAAAGGCAACATCAGTATTTGGGTTATAGTTGACAGGCTTACTAAGAGCGCTCATTTCATTCCTGTTAAGAGTAAGAGGACGACAATATGGTTGGCAGCAGTTTATCTTCGTGAGAGTCCATCTACATGGAGTACCTTCCAGTATAGTGAGTGATCATGAGCCCATATTCACTTGTGAGTTTTGGAGGAGCTTTTAGGAGGCATTAGGTACACAGTTGTGTTTGAGCACCGCTTATCACCCTCAGATCGATGGGAAGACGGAAAGGACAAATAGAATTCTTGAGGAAATTTTAAGATTGTGTATCCTAGACTTCGTAAGGACTTGGGAAGAGAATCTTCCATTGGTAGAGCTTGCCTACAACAATAGTTATCAAGATAATATTGGCATTGCACCCTTCGAGGCATTGTATGGACGACCTTGTAGATCCCCAACTTGTTGGTGGGAGTCTAAAGACAGGCTTCTACTTGGACCTGAGATGATTAGAGAAACTTCAGAGAAGGTTGATCTTATTCGCCGACGCATGAAGTTATCCCAGGACAGGCAGAAGTCCTATGCAGATAAGAGAATAACTAATATTGAGTTTTAGGTGGGAGACATGGTTTTCATCAAGGTATCACCTTTGAGGAATGTTGTTCGCTTTGGATCTGTAGGGAAATTGGCGCCAAGGTTTGTAGGGCCATTTCCCATAACAGAAAGGATTGGCCAAATGGCTTATAGGGTGAAATTACTAGAAAGATTAGTAGGTGTTCATGATGTTTTCCATGTTTCTCATTTGCATAAATGTCTACACGATACATCAGAGGTAGTTGAGCCGAGTATGCTTAAGGAAGTAGAGGTGGAACGGAAGGCGACAGTTAGAAGAGTTCCTACCCGTATTCTTGGATCAAAGGTTAAAGTGCTATGAACCGAGAGGTAAAGTTGATGAAAGTTCAGTGGGGAGATGACCACGAGGATGCAGCTTGGGAGACTAAAGACAAGATTCACGCTTCACACCCTTTTCTTTTCAAGGGTATGTTCTTAACTTCTTTTCCGAAGGTTTTGTTCGTACTTGCTTCTGTCATTTAAGTATATCCTATCAATAGAATCTTCGACCTTTATGTAGGGAACCAATGGATGTAAAACATGTTTTTGAGACGTGTTATCTTTGATGGATGCAAGTGGTTACTAGTGGTTTCTCGTGGATGCATATACACACACATTAGGCACTAGATCGGCTCAATCACTATCATACTGCATATGGGTTCATGTGCATTTTTCCTTTTTGTATGGATGGAAGTGGGTGTATCATCATATGAATGTTGCATTTGGATGGTTGATTGTGCACACATATAGAGTTCACATGATATGCTAGGATTGTTTGCATATATGTTGGATTCTTGGCACTATCATACATTGCATTAAGGAGTTCGACTGAACCAGTAGACAGCTTGATCTTTCGCATTAGCATAGGGACATATACACACACCTTTGCATATGTTCATATAAACATTATAAATATTTTAAGGACAATGGTTTCCTGTGATTGGTGGATGAGTAGATGGACGATGGATGTTAGGATATACATTCTTCTTAACTTGGAGATCTCAGGGACGAAATCCTTTAAGTAGGGGAGAATGTACTCGGAGACGAAATCCTTTAAGTAAGGGAGAATTAACACCCCATAATTTTAAAGAACATTAATGTGATAAACAAAAATATACTTAATTAAATACTGGGAATTAAATAAAACAGACTGTGCCATTGCGTTCGTCTTGGAATTCTGCTTAAGACAGACTCCAAGTTTGCGTAAAACGGACAACGTACGAAGAAGTTATTGTTTACACCAAAAATGGTCTAAACACCCAAGGCACTAAACTGTACTTCACCAATTCGGTAAGAAATAAATGGAACCGTGTTTAATCAGCAATAAAAAGTGAAAAATGCGAGAAAAGTAAAGTATAGACAAGATTTAGAGTGGTTCAGCCGTTAACGAGGCCTATGTCCACTATGAAGGTGATTTCCTGCCTTATAATGAGAATTACAAAGTACATCAACTCTCTCTCTTTTCATACATCTCTATACCCACTCAATATACCCTCGTTTACATATTTCAATCTAAGGAATTATAAAAGAGAATAGTAGAATTTGAGGAGAAGAAGGATGGATGAATGATTGAGAAGGAGGATGTCTTCGTTTTCCTTCATCATAAGATTGTACTTGATGCCATGGCCAAATCTGTGGTTGAGGATGAAATTTAGCAGCACTTCATGGTTTTAAAAAGTCGATCCCCTTTATGTTGGTAGCCATGGTTTGTTTATAGGTGAACTCCTCCTGGTAAATGATCTGGAATCCGTTTATCCAGGCTGTGGATCGTTCATTCTCTTAATTACGACCATGCCACTGGCTAGCTGTAGCCAGCTATTCGTGGCCATATCCAGTTATCATGTGCGGACGACTCGTCGGAACGAGTATCTTGAGTAGCCGAGCGGGTCCATGTAAGCGAGCGTCCTGTTAGCGCTTTGTGAGATTTTGTAAGAGCGAAATGCGGGTCTGGAGTTGATTCTCCTTTGTTCCTTGTGCGACCGTCCTTCTTGGTCCAAGGGCGCTCGTCTTCTTGCTACGTTTGTATGGCGCTGTTTGGCTTTACGGCTATGTTGTGAGGTCGCTCCTTCTTATGTTGAATAGGCAACTCGCTCTTTTTCGATGTTTGAGTGGTTCTCAGGATATGCGACCTTTATCTTTATCGGGTCGCACTTCTCATAACATTTTATGCCGTTATCTTCGGTTGTACTGGTTAACTTGGCCTGCCTTGGGCTTGATATTTGGATCTTGCTCTATGCGGTTGCATCGTGCATGACCGACCCTGGTGATACCTGCCTTGTATCCTTTACCCAATGTGCGTATGTTTTTTCGGGATTAACAATTGCCCCTCGTAGTCCATGATTTCTTTTTGTATGGAATCACTGGCTTCGACATATTTGGTCGCATATTGGTTAGTGGGTTTGTCCTGACTTGTTGAGGAGTCGTTCGTGCAAGGACTGAGATTGCTTTGTTGTAGCTGATTGGCATCTTTACCTTTGTGCGAGATGTTTGGACTGCTTTGTCTTTATTGTAAATAGCTAAATTATGGGGAAGTGAACACGCCAACTATTCTTCTGATGGGACACCTGTTTCAGTACTCAAGTGTTATGCTGACGTGGCGAAGAGTACTTTTGAGGTGTGCCTTTTAATCTCCCCTTCATTCTCTTACTTCTCATTCGATTTTGCTTCCATCTATCTTTCAGGAGGGTCTCTCGAATCTGAAAGAAAAACTCCGTATCTCTTTCCACTGCTACTCAGGTTTGTTTATTCTTTCTCGTGTTCATTCTTCCTTTGAGCCTTACGGCTGTTCCCTGGTTTGTTTGCAGGATGGTCTCATCTCTAGAACAACGCCAAAAGGGGACCTTTGTCGATTTGACCATCTCAAGAGATGAGATTCAGTCGGTTGGTCAACCGTCCGTTAATTCTCCTTTCGGCCCTTCTTATACGGGACTTCAAGCTATCATCAACAGGCCTCGTCATGCTCCTGGGCCTTGCAGTCCCAAGTTTGCTAAGGATTTCTGGGATGGAGTTTACAGGGGGTCCCTTCGAATGTGGATGTATCTCTGGCTGACTCTCTAAATTTCGCTTACGATATGACTGCAGCGAAACGTCAGATGTTGGCTCGCCTCGAGACTATTATGCACCAATTTGGAAAACAGATGGATTTGCTAAAGAATCATCCTACGAAGCGGAAGATTGGCTGGCATAAGTAGGCCTCTGACCTCCAGAAACTTTATAAGGACAACCTCGAGCACATCTCTACTTTGGAAAAGGATTAGGCGAAGTTAATCCAGGCCCTTAGGCCCAAAGGTAGCATATTCGCTTCCTTCGCCCCTGAGGATGTTGAGTCAGTGGTTTGTAAAGGTTTGGTCATGACTCCATGTGGTAAGCTTGGTAGTAGCAGTAGTTGTACAAGTCGAACTCCGTCACTACTTCAATGGGTCTAGTGATTGACAATAGTGGACATCGTATACTTTATGCACTGAGTGAGAGATGTGAGGATGGTTGCTATGTTTGATTTTTTTGCCATCACTATGAAATGCACACCCCCACCCCCGTATGCTAGTATACCATACGCTAGTGGCACCTTAGAGTGTTATACAGTATGTAGTGCTAACTCTTTGGTTGCAGGTCCAGGTTCAGGTATGGCTTAGTATACCTGTTATTGTTCTGTTTAGCTGCTTATCGCTCATACCAAACTTTTTGTCTGACCCAGAGTTTTATTTCTCTTCTTATTACTCTAGGTGCTCACATAAGCAGACTAGAGACAGGTTAGCTGGTGATGCGCGAGCAGGAGGCTTCCACGTATGATATGTATAGATATTCTCCATGTGTCGTTGTTGGTCACTACTTTGGGAGTTAGTAGTGTACCTTTCTTGATTAACTCTTGAGACAGTTTTGAAAGTTGTAATAATGTTAGCTTTGGATCATAAGCTGTACTTTGGATTTTCCGCTGCTATGATAGTTTGTTTTCAGCTTATGCACTGTCTCACCTGTTTTATGTCAAGTACGTTATTATTATTATATTTTGTTCCATGCGCTGTGAGACATTCTACAGGTTCCTTGTTGATTCTTCGTCTTCTTCCTTCCCTTCTGACGGCCATCCCGTGCTAACTGGACATGTGTATAGCGCACTTCTGGAGTAAATGTCGGTTGGTGCGGGGCGGGTTGTCACATTTGGTATCAGAGCTCTAGGTTGTGTAGTTAACCTAGGGAAGTCACCAGGGAGAGATAGTACGTATATGAGAGAGCGTATTTGTGATTACTTTGGTTTTCAAAAGCTATATATATATATTATTAGTATAGCTAAGGATGAAGTCGCACTGCACTAGCACCACTATGAAGATGGTTAATCGTTTCTTTCTACATATTGAACGATGAGCCGATACGCAAGAGGTGCTGGTAGAGGAGCCAATAATGGGAATACTGCTGACATGAGGGCGATGTTTACTGACCTCATGAGAGGCATGCTTAGGGATGTGCAAGGGGCAGCTCCCAATGCTGGTAATGGTGGTGGTCCAATAGTGCAGGCGCCTAGGGTCGATTTCACCACGCTATGCAAAAATTACACTAGCCTTGGTGGGAAGCTGTTCCGCGGAACGGAGTCGGCCACGGATGTTCAGGATTGGTTGGACAGTTGAGATCGTATCTTCAACGACTTGGGTATCGAGGATGCGATGAAGAGAAGGTTAGCGTCTCGTCAGCTGCAAGGGCGAGCGATGAATTGGTGGAATGTTATTAAGACAGCCACTCCAGAGGATCAAATTACTTGGGAGCAGTTTAAGGCTCGCTTTAGTGAGAAGTTCATTCCAACTGCTCAGAAATCAGTGTTGTTTAAGAAATTTTTGGAGCTCAAGCAGAATGGCAGAGCTGTCTCGGAGTATATTGCTGAATTCGACACTTTGTCGAAATATGGGTTATCTCCTATTGATACTGCCGAGAAGAAGAACGAGAAGTTCATAACTGGCTTGAATCAGTACTTGGGGGAAAGGCTCATTAACCACATCGATGAGACTTTTGAATCGATTGTTGGGAAAGCTTTGAGATCAGAGAGTCTTTACCCTAAGTCAAAGACTGAGGTTGTATCTATAGAGGAGCCAAAACCACAAGCAAGTGGTGGAGGCAAGAGTGGTCCTCAGAATAAGACGAAGCAGAACCAGAATAAGGATGGCTAGAAAAAGAATGAGAAAGATGTTGAGTGCTTTAGCTATGGTAAGAAGGGACATTATGCTAGTAATTGTCGGGCCAAGCCAGCGGATAGGAAGTGCTTCAACTGTGGCCAAGTGGGACATCACAAGGACAAGTGTCCGCAACCCCCTAAAGAAAAGCATATGGTGAAAGCATATGCCCTTAATGCTATTCTTTCTTCGTCGAATGCCCCAACCGCGACGGAGAAGGGAAAGAATGTCGTCATTCAAGGTATGCTTTATGTTTATGATGTTCCTGTAAGAGTTTTGTTTGATACCTGGGCTTCCAGTTCTTTCATATCGAGATTGTCGATAGACCTTTAGTAGTGACGAACCCGATTGGTGGTTCGACTAGCCTTAGCATGATTTGTCGTAATGTGGTCTTATCGAGTCATGGATGCATGTTTGTTTGTGATTGCTTTGTTTTGGGCTTTACTGGGTTTGGCATTATTTTGGGAGTCGATTGGCTCCAAAGATACGGGGTGGTGGTAGACTATGAGGGCTTTTTGGTGACAGCTAGGGCGGATGATGGGTAGAGGGTAGTGTTTGGTGGTCTACCCGGTGATGGGGTAATGGCTAGTTTTCTAAATTCCCTCAACATCCCGCATAGTGAGTTGTCAGGTTCGCCCGTGGTTGGCCAGTATCCGGACATTTTTGAGGAAGTGACCGGGCTTCCACCACACCGAGAGATTGAGTTCCGTATCGATTTAGTGAAAGATGTCAGACCTATAGTGATGCCACTTCGTCGTATGGCACCAAGGGAGCAACGAGAGCTCGAGGTGCAAGTCAGCAATCTTTTGAAGAAGGGATTTATCGGAAGGAGTGTTTCTGAATGGGGAGCACCAGTTGTGTTTGCTACCAAGGCAGATGGTTCCCTTCGTTTGTGTGTAGACTACCGCGAGTTGAATAAGGTGACGAGGAAGAACAAGTATCCTCTACCGTGGATAGATAATCTGTTTGATCAGTTGAGTGGCACGAGAGTATTTTCTCAGTTGGATCTCGCGACAGGTTTTCATCAGCTTAGAGTGGAAGCTGGGAGTATAGCTAAAACGACATTTCGGACACCGTCTGGGTTTTATGAGTGATTGGTCATGCCATTCAGGCTGACCAATGCCCCAGCATATTTTGTGGATCTTATGAATAGGGTATTCAGAGATCAGTTGAATAAGTTTGTCCTTGTGTTCGTGGATGACATTTTGGTCTATTCGAGGACAGAGGAACAACACAAGGAACATTTAAGAATAGTGATGGAGGTGTGGAGAAAACACCAGTTGAAAGCAAAGTTTTCTAAGTGTCACTTCTGGAGGAGGGAAGTGAGATTCTTGGGCCATGTTGTTTCAGAGAATGGTATTGCCGTGGACCCTGCGAAGTTGGCTACAGTACAGGATTGGCCTACGCCCAAGAATGCAACAGACGTAAGAAGCTTCTTGGGGTTAGCTGGATATTATTGTAAGTTTATTCAGGACTTCTCCAAGATAGCAGCACCGTTGACTCAGTTGACTAAGAAGAATCAAGCCTTCGTCTGGGACGGAGTGTGTGAGAATGCATTCAAGAGTCTAAAAGAAAAGTTGACGCGTGCGCCAGTGTTAGTCATTCCTAGAGGGAATGAAGAAATGACGGTATACACGGATGCTTGTGGTACCGTACTAGGTGCTGTATTGGTGCAAGGAGGTAAGGTTATAGCTTATGCTAGTCGGCAACTAAAGCCACATGAGAAGAAGTAACCTACCCATGATTTGGAACTGGCAGCGATTGTGTTTGCATTGAAGATATGGAGACATTATGTCTTGGGAGAGAGATTTGAGTTGTTTACCGATCATAAATCGTTAAGTATCTCTTCTCTCAGAAGGATCTGAATCTCCGTCAGCAGAAATGGTTAGAGTTCTTGGCTTCGTATGATTTTGATATAGCATATACACCTAGGAAAGGTAATGCGGTCGCCGATGCCTTGAGTAGGAGACATGCCAGTTTAGGGGCTATGTTTCTTGAATGGAAGCAACTGGAGTATATCGCAAGGTATGATTTCATACCAAAGTGCGAATTGGATCTAGAGATGTTAGCTAGTCTGACAATCAAACCCACCTTAATTGAGCGGATTGGTTCCAGATAGAGGGACGATCCTAATTTATTGGAAATTATCTCCAAGTTAGAGATGAACATCGATGGTGAGGAGATGAATTTGTATGGGCTTGATCGAGAAGGATGGCTTCGAAAGAATGGAAGACTAGTTGTACCCAACGTGAATGGTTTGAGAGATGAAGTGCTTAGAGAATGTCATCACTCAAAACTGAATATACACCCCGTGGTGATAAGATGTATCGATACATTAAACAGACTTACTACTGGGAAGGGATGAAAAGAGGCGTTGGGAAGTTTATATCCAAGTGCATGATTTGCTAGCTCGTCAAAGCTGAGAAAAAGAAGCCTAGTGGTTTGTTGCAACCATTAGAAATTCCTGAATGGAAATGGGAACAAGTCTCGATGGATTTCATCATTGGTTTATCGAGGACTAGATCGGGACATGATAGCATTTCGGTAATTGTGGATCGATTGACTAAGAGTGCAAGATTTATACTAGTCAAATCGACCATAACGGCAGCTAAGTTAGCAGAATTGTATATGAAGTGGGTAGTGAGATTTCATGGAGTACCTAAAAACATTGTGAGTGACCGAGACCCGTTGTTTACTAGTGGGTTTTGGAAGAGCTTACAAGAGGCTCTGGGGTCAGAATTACATCTCAGTACCGCATATCATCCTCAGACCGACAGTCAGACGGAGAGGGTGAATCGTATATTGGAAGATCTCTTGAGAGCTTGCATATTGGATTTTGGTAGATCATGGGATGACCATTTGCATCTAGTAGAATTTGCATATAATAATAGCTACCAATCCAGTATCGGTATGGCTCCATATGAAGCTTTGTATGGAAGACCATGCAACTCACCATGATGTTGGATAGAGACCGGTGAGAAGTTTGTGCTTGGACCAGATGTGGTAAGAGAAACCTCGGACAAGATTAATACCATTCAACAATGAATGAAGGATGCCCAAGACAGGCAGAAGAGTTATGCTGACAAGAGGAGAAGAGACTTAAAATTCTCCATTGGTGACTTGGTGTTTGCCAAGGTTTCTCCGTTAAAGAGCGTGATACGATTTGGCAGGAGAGGCAAGTTGGCACCAAGATTTGTTGTCCCATTCCCAGTTCTCGAACAAGTTGGGAATTTGGCGTATAGAGTTAACTTACCAAAAAAGATGGCGGGAGTTCACAACGTATTTCATGTTTCCCAGTTAAGGAAGTTCGTGCACGACCCAGATATGACTATTCCACCTGATCAGTTGGAGGACTTCGAAGTGGAACCCTAGGCGGTTGGGAACCACAAGCCGATTCGTATTGTCGAGCACGATACGAAGCAACTTCTAAGGAAGGCGGTGAAGCTAGTCAAGGTTCAGTGGGGCGAGAACGAGAATGATTGTACTTGGGAAACAGAAGAGAGCATTAGGAAGACGTATCTAGAACTCTTTGCCTGGTAAGATTAACTTTGCAATTTAGTTATTCCGCATGCTAGGATAGGCTTGTTTTGCATGTTTGACTGTTGTTTTATGGCTGATAGGCATGCGGGACCCTTTTGTGTGTTTTAGTTAGGGAATTTCGTGATGAAATTTCTTAAGGGGGGAAGAATGTAACAACCTGCATTCTACACATCGGAGGATCGTAGAATATTTATTTCTTTCTTATGTGAAGGCGTATGGTCATGTAACTTTGGGAAACGACAATTGGGGTCATTCCCCATGTTCATGATTTTTGGCGATTTTTAAATGACCGTTTTGCCCCTAGCTGATACTGTTTTGGCCATAACTTTTGACTGGAAAGGAATTTTGACCTGAATCCACTTCCATTAGATTTGTGTGATGGTTTACCTTTCCGTAGAGTGGTCATATTAGCTAAACGGACTTACCGTTTAGGAGATATGGCTGAAATAAGGTTTGGGAGGTGAAAAACTGCTTAACCGGGCCAAATAGGGTGATTAGTGAATGGGCCCATAACCCATTTCGGGATTAGGGTTATGGGGAGGATGAAAAGAGTTAGAGATTCATTCCATTTCAGTTTTCTAGCCTCCACTTACCTCTTAGAAACCCTAAAAATGGACTCTAACCTCTAAATCACCTCGAAATCACTTTCTAATCAAGGATTAAGCTTAGCAACATCAAATCAAGGAAATCTTCACCAAATCAAGATTAGAGCTGCTGGTTTGCATTGTTATTCGTGCCCAAATAGAGATTTATTTCAGATCTAAGGTTTATTTGTGGCTAAGGTGAGTGGTTTGCATAGTTCCTCACTAATTAAGGTTAATTAAGGGTAATTAGTGAAGATTAGCGAATTTATACATTAATAAATTCTAGAAAAATATTTATAAATTCTTAAATAATGTTTTAGACCTCTGATATGAATTCGGGTTAATTTCGTTAAGTTTTGCTAATCATATCATTAGTTTACCTAAACATGCTTAAGGGAAAATATGGGTTTTTGGTTATATTTGATCCGTTTTGACATGCTAATTCATTGTTTTGGTGTTTGTGGTTAGTTTGCTATGTTGCTATGACTGTTTGGAATGATTTGTGGTTGTTTAGAAAAGTTATATTGGTCGAAAACGTCGTTGAATGGCGTAAACAAGTCGCTGGAAGAAGTTGCAGAAAGTTATGCAGGGTTTCGGATCGGATCGGGTTAGGGGCTCGGATCGGATAGGAGAGCTGGGCAAGGAAATCCGAACCGGACCGAAGTCTAGCACAAAGGAAGCTTGGCAAGAAGGAAGGCCATTCGCATAGAGTTGGAGTTGGGTGTGGACCAGGAGCAAAGACGAGAGGATCAGGTCGGAGCTGGGCATGAGGACCGGATCGGATCGGACTAAGGAGTAGGGATCAGATCGAATAAGGAGGCCAAGACCCGGATGGAGTACCACGACCGAACCGAACCGACGTCTAAAGGAGGAGAACCACCGAACCGAACCGCATCTAGGAATATACTATGAAGTTTTGCACTGAACCGAACCGGGTAATATGTATATATCCGAACCGATCCGATTCAGGACCACTTCTACGCGACGACTCTTCTGAAGACCAACTCCAATTCGACCAAACCCGAGATGCAAAGGAAGTCCAAATGAGGAGCTTTGACTCAGGATCCAGTTGGGAACCAATGAGTGGGCTTCATGAGTCGGGCTTTGCTACGGGACGTGTGCTAAGGGGTTGTCGATGTCCGTAACTTTGGATCACTATGTGTAGGAAGTACGTGAACGGATTCAGGGCCATAGTGGCCTAGGTACGACTAAGGGGTTAAAGACCAATGAAGTGGGGTCATTTGTAAAGGTTTGGCCATGACTCCATGTGGTAAGCTTGGTAGTATCTGTAGTTGTACAAGTCGAACTCCGTCACTACTTCGATGGGTCTAGTGATTGACAATAGTGAACATCGTATACTTTATGCACTGAGTGAGAGATGTGAGGATGGTTGCTATGTTTGATTTGTTTGCCATCACTGTGACATGCACAGCCCCACCCCCGTATGCTAGTACACCATACGCTAGTGGCACCTTAGAGTGTTATACAATATGTAGTGCTAACTCTTTGGTTGCAGGTCCAGGTTCAGGTATGGCTTAGTATACCTGTTATTGTTCTGTTTAGCTGCTTATCGCTCATACCATACTTTTTGTCTGACCCAGAGTTTTATGTCTCTTCTTATTACTCTGGGTGCTCACACGAGCAGACTAGAGACAGGTTAGCTGGTGATGCGCGAGTAGCGGATTCGGAGGCGAGCAGGAGGCTTCCATGTATGATATGTATAGATATTCTCCCTGTGTCGTTGCTGGTCACTACTTTGGGCATTAGTAGTGTACCTTTCTTGTTTAACTCTTGAGACAGTTTTGAAAGTTGTAATAATGTTAGCTTTGGATCATAAGCCGTACTTTGGATTTTCCGCTGCTATGATAGTTTGTTTTCAGCTTATGCACTGTCTCACCTGTTTTATGTCAAGTATGTTATTATTATATTTTGTTCCATGCACTGTGAGACATTCTACAGGTTCCTTGTTGATTCTTCATCTTCTTCCTTCCCTTCTGACGGCCATCCCGTGCTAACTAGACATGTGTACAGCGCACTTCTGGAGTAAACGTCGGTTGGTGTGGGGCGGGTTGTCACAAACATAGTACGCAAAGGGTGCGCCACCACCCACATTCGAATTCCATAAAACTCCCAAGCGATGTGTATACCTCCTTCCAGATTTCAACGCAATATACTAACCAAGTCTATGCTTCCTATTGTTTTCTGGTTGTGATCTCCCAACTCCTCTACCTCCCTAATCATGAACGCAAGTCTCACAATCCTAATCACGAATTCACTCTATTCTCGGCTAATACGCGGGTTCCAGGAATTTGATTTTGAAGGCTTCGATTGCTTTAGAATAAAAGGAGGGGAACTCTTATTTGTTTCGATTTTGAGGATTATGATGATAACGAGAAATAGAAGAGAAGTAGAGAGGGGTTCTCAATTTATAGGCATGGAGAGGAAACAATATTCTGCGTTTGTACACATATAGAGTCGCACGATTCAGGACTTAGGCATGCTAAAATCAACCTTTAGGTCAGCCCAAACTTATTTATATTTGATTTATAAAATACTCAATTTGATTAAGTTACATTTTAATTGATTTTATTAAATAAAATGTTCCAAAATATCTCCTAGCCTATAACTCCAATAAAGAACTCCTTTCTAGTCATAACGACCAACGTTGTCAAGTTTATACCGCTATTCTGAAGTCAACGAAACAAATTCTTAAATTTTATCATATATAGGAGATATCAATTTTAACTGACTATTAAAATTAAATTCGATTTGATCATTTCTAGGCACTTTCAGATCATACAATCAAAAGATAAATCCAAATGCTACGAAATTTGAAAACGAATAATATTACCATATCATTGATCCGATGGAACTGGTTTTGTTGAATTCTGAGACTGTTTGAAAACTGACTATTTCAACATATCGATTATATCGACAATTTCAATAATAAATGAAATCATCTGAATTTTCGTTCTGAAAACTCTACTAACATAATTATAATTCAACTAGAATTTATATCAAACGATAGAATCGTTTCAATTTAATTTCAACTTCAAATTCAATTATTTTCGTTTTCGTGCACGATTATTCGACATATTCGAAATTAAATCGTATTTCAATTATTAAATCGATAAACTCGATAAAAAAATTCATTTATATTATCAACTCAACATTTAATACAAAACTAAATGTTCAAAATTAATTGACTAAAAAACTGGGTTGTTACATAAATTCGTTTCAATCATTTCTAAGTGTTTTCTAATCGTATGATCAAAGGATAAATCCATATGCTATGAAATTTGAAATCTGATAATAATACCCTATTACGGATCCAGAAGAATTGGATTCGTCGAATTCCGAGACTATTTGTAATAACCCGGAATTTTGGAACCAATTTCAAATTTTATTTTAGAAATTTTAATGGAATTTAAACATTTAAAATGATTTATTTTAAATAATAACGATTAAAAATTTATTTTAATCGAAGTTAAAACGAATAAATTTAATTTAATTATAAAAGGAGTTTGAAATTGCGCGGTAGTTCGAAAATTCGATTTCTAATTTCAATTTAATATACAGAATTCATTTTGAATCAGAATTGAGTGAAACAAGAAATATTTATATCTGTTTAATCATATTTTTCTAACGAATGTAAGAAACTGAGATTTCACTTTAAAAATCATAAGTTATGTCCAGTTTAAAATTTAGAAAAATCGCTGTAGAATTTATATATATATTTTAATATAATATATAACCCTTAAAAATAGCCATTTTACAAACGACCTCCGTTTTCGACGAAACCACTTGTTGGAACCGAAATGTCAGATTATTGCTAGGTTTCAATTTTCATAATTTTTCAAATTAATATGTGAGTGTGGTAAAAGGAAATGTGTTTTGACCATTTTAGTCAAATTTAATCCACTAAAAAATGGCCATTTTTCAAACGGTCTCGGAATTCGACAAAATTAGTTTTGTTAGGACCGTATCGTCAAAACAAAGCTAGGAATAATTTTTCTGTAATTTTTAGAGGCCATAAGTGGCTCCAGTGAATTTATATATACGATCGTATAAATTAAATAAATTATTTAAATATTAAATTAAAGAATTCAGGCCATAAACAGTCATTTGGCTGACGGGACATAGCCCATTGGATCCGGAACGGGGGCTATTAGGTAAGATCAACTTTTGCTGGACTAAAATTGAAACGGTTAAGGATAAACGGGCTTAAACCCAATAATAAGGATTATTATATTATAAATAATAGGAAAAATCAAATCAAAACCTTAGAAATGAACACAGCCGCCATCTAACAAACCTATGGCCGAAATCGTTCCGTTTAGATCCCTTAATTACTTTCATCCCTAAACCAATTCATGAATCTTCCAATGCAAATATCCGAGCGATTTTTAGGGGATTTCTTTCTATACGACAATGATAAAATATAGTGTTGAAACTTGCTTGAACTTCGAGCTCAAAGATCGCTCGTTCGAACGAGATTTTCCAGGTGGCTAAACCACCGAGTGCGACTCCACTGGTGGCGGTGGATGCCGAGGCCGGGACGCTCCATGGGGTGCACGCCGATCAACTTCTGATGACTCCAGGTGGCAGCGAGATTTGATTGAAGGTGGTGATGTTATGGGCTTCCTATTAAAGTAATTAACGTGATGGAAGAAGTTTAATTAAAAGCTTGATTTAATTAATTAATAAAATTAAATTGTTTAAAGTTTAAATGGTTAGAATTCATTCGTTTCTTGTCAGAATTCAACGAATTCAATTGCGTTGGAAACCCGTTGGCCAGATCTACACAACAGAACTGACTAGATCTGAAACGGAGCAGATCGTATTTTGGATAAATTCTAGATTTGAATTATTCAAAATTAAAAGCTCGGTAAGATTTCTATTTTATAATTTAAAATTAATTATTTACTGAAATGTGAAATTTATATTTATTTCATATAAAGTTCATGTTGATGTTGTGTATATATTTATTCAGCGTTGGTTGTTTCATGATTGCGATGAATCATTGAATTGATTTGTGTGTCTCATGTTTGTTAAATTTAGATTAATGATAAAATTTCACTTTTATCGTTAACATGAAGTTATTGTTTGTTAAATTTAGATTAACGATAAAATTTCACTTTTATCGTTTACAAGAAGTTATTGTTTGTTAAATTAGATTAACGATAAAATTTCACTTTTATCGTTAAAATGAAGTATAGTTTGTCAATTCAATATAAAATATTATTTTTTTCATTTTTGTTGAATTGAATTAGTTTGTCAATTCAATTATAAGTATCATTTTGGTCATATTTGTTAAATTGAATTAGATTGCCAATACAATTAAAAATATCACCTTGTCATGATTATTGAATTGTATAGAATTGTCAATTCGATTAAAAGTATCATTTTTGTTATATTATTGAATTGAATTAGAATTCTCAATTCAATAAAAACATCACCTTGTTTATGTTATTGAATCGAGTTAAATTTTCAATTCAATATAGAATACATCACTTTTTATGTTGATTGATGAAAACAACACCTTTGTTGTTGTTTGATTGTAGTAGAAAAAAAAATTACATTTATATGTAATGAATAGAAAAAGATTACAATTATATGTAATGAAAGAATGAATAGAAAATGATTACATTCTTTAATGTAAAGAAAGAAATTATAAAAATGTCATGTTTTTAAAATAATAAAAACATGTTTACATTAGATAAGAGTAGACAATAAAAATTATATTTTTATTGTAATATGAATCATTAGAAAAGAGTATACAGTAAAAATTATATTTTTATTGTAATATGAATCATTAGAAATGAGTAGACAATAAAAAAACATTTTTATTGTAATATGAATCATTAGAAAAGAGTAGACAATCAAAATTATATTATTATTGTAATATGTATCATTAGAAAAGAGTAAACAATAAAAATTATATTTTTATTGTAATATGTATCATTAGAAAAGAGTAGACAATAAAAAAACACATTTTTATTGTAATATGAATCATAAGGAAAAAGTAGAAAATAAGGATTGCATTTTTATTTTAATGTGAATCATTTTTGTTGAAATAAGATAGATTAAGCAAAAATATCATTTATGTTAAATAGAAATTTGTATACAAATAAATCATTCTTTATTTGTCATTGAAATACATAGAAAAATGTTAACATATAAAATATTCTTTTATATGATATTTGAAAACATAGAAAAATGTTAACATATAAAATATTCTTTCATATGATAATTGAAAACGTAGAAAAATGTTAACATATAAAATATTCTTTTGTATGATATTTGAAAACATAGAAAATGTTAACATATAAAATATTCTTTTACGTGTGATTAGAACACAAAGAAAAGGTAAACAAATAAAATCTTCTTTTATTTGTCATCAAGAGAACATAAGGAAAAGTTATGGAAATAAAGGTGTTATATTAGTTGAAAACAAAGTGTACAATTTGTCAAAATAAAAGAGTTAAAAACAAAAACTACACTTTTGTTAAATAAAAGAATTTAAAAAATTTTTGTCAAATTAGAATTGTATAAACCAAAATGAACATTTTGACAAATTAGAATAGTTGAATTAGAAATATACATTTTTGGCCATTTAAAAGAAGGAGACAAAATATATATTTTTGTCATTTAAAAGGAATGAAACCAAAATATACATTTCGGTCATTAAGAAGAAAGATTACATTTTTTATCATTAAAAAGGTTTAAAGAAAAGATGAAACATTTTTGTTCATTTAAAAAGGATTAAACAAAAATAGACATTTTTGTTTATAAAAAAGGTTTAAAACAAGAATATACATTTTTGTCATGAAAAAGTACATTTTTTATTTACATTTTTAGATGTAAATAAAAACATAGAAATAAAGGTGACATTTTAATTCACATTTTAGATGTAATCAAAAAGATAGAATTTAATGTTATATTTTTATTATCAAAATGGAGACAATAAAAAGATTAGAATCAAAAGTTATATTTTTATTTACATTTTAGATGTAAATAAAAAGAATAGATTTAAAGTGACATCTTTATTTACATTTTAGATGTAGATAAAATAAATAAATTTGAAGTTACATCTTTATTTACATTTTAGATGTAAATAAAAGGATAGATTAAAAAGTTTCATTTTTATTTACATTTTTGATGTAAATAAAAGAATAGGTTAAAAAGGCATCATTTTTATTTACACTTAGATGTAAATGAAAGAACTGATTAAAAATTACATTTTTATTTACATTTTAGATGTAAATAAAAGATTAGATTAAAACTTACATTTTCATTTACATTTAGATGTAAATAAAAGATTAGATTAAAAGTTACATCTTTATTTACATTTTAGATGTAAATAAATGGATAGATTAAAAACTTATATTTTTATTTACATTTTAGATGTATATAAAAGGATAGATTTAAAAGCGACATTTATATTGACATTTTATATTCAATAAAAAGATTAGAATTAAAAGAAGTATTTTTATTGTCATTTTAGAGACAATAAAAAAGAGCAGATTTAAAAGTAACATTTTTATTGACATTTTATATTCAATAAAAAGATTAGTTTTAATGTCACATTTTTATCGTCGTTTTAGATGCGATAAAATAATAGATTTTAGAGTTACAATTTAGATGTGATTGATGGATAGTAGTTGAAATCACCAATCGATATATATATATATATATATATATATATATATATATATATATATATTAAACGAAACACGCGCGGCAGTTCGCGTTTCGGCAATCATAACTTTAAACGATTATACCGAAAGATCCGACCGTCGGATTTTCCCAAAAATAGAACCTTAAGACCTCTTTAGGAAGATCTTTCCAACATATAAATTTTGTTAAAATCCAACGGTTAGATTTCAAGATAAGTGTAAATCAAATTTTGATAAAAACAGCGCTAGGGCCGCCCATTTACCTGAAGCGTCGTCGAATTAGATTGAGCTATTTTATATAAATAAAATGACGATAATTCGTTATTAAATACTATTAACGATATTAAATGGTTTTAAACTATATATATGCGAGAATCATTTGAAAAGACCGAGTTCAATCTCATTTCAAATGATTATGCGACGATTTTAATCGAAGATATTGAAGACGGTGAAGACCGACGATCTTCACATCGAATGGATGTGTTACTACTGAGACCCATGATTGGAGTAGCTACCTTGAAGGGGCTTCAGGGGCAGCTGTCCAGACGTACTTGTTGACTGTTCGGATACGCGAGCATCTCACTTCTTTATTGGACATATGGGAGGCGGAATAAGGTGACTTCGGTTTCGTTCAGACCCAGAACGGACTTGTAAATGGATGTGTGTCTGACATTGGATATCATTCCATGTAAATTATATTGATTTTTATTAATGTATATCTATTTGGTGGTGGAGAATTTATTCTCTGCTTAACACCCTGGTATATATTGATAGTTATCGATCGCATGGCGTGAATTGTCAATGTGGCACGCCAAGATGCAAATGATCAAGGCTTTTGTTGAAAAGCAGGGCCTTGTGGTTGATGATCGAAGCATAGCCTGTTTAGGCGTAGCTTTTTGTATAGCGTGACTTCGCGAGCCTCACACCCTAGTATGAGTCAATAACGGGATATGGACCGTAGGGAGTACACAAGTTTCTTTCTAGCTAGAGTGGTGTCATTGACTTACCAGCCCTGACATTTTTACTTATGTGGATGATGGATTATGAGGTACCTCGGTTTTATAGGTTGTTAGTGGCCATATTATAGGTTCAAAGGAACCGGGAAACGTGTGTTCAGGAATTGCCAATCCACTAAGCGTTAAAGTGTGGACCGACCCTACCGCTCCAAGGGTTCACTGCGGGGGATCCTGACGCATTTGCTAGAGTGTCTTGAATCGGAGAGGACGATCCTTAGCCTCGATTCATGATGGAAACCCAATTTCCAATATGACACCATGTGGTTTTGATTGTAGAACTAGTATGGCGACATAGTAGGATGGGGTATTATGTCGTCCATGATTGATACATTATGATTGAAATGTTTCTGAAACATATATACACTAATAATAATATCAAATCCGTTTTATCATATCAAGCATCTTTTGACCATTATAAGGTAAAACTCTATCCTCCGGTTTGCGTTGCATTTTGTGATAGGAGTTGAGTCTTATAATGGTTTCACTTTTCTAAAAAGCATTGCTTTGCTTAACGATTTACTTTATTTTCATTCACTGGCAATCCAATGGAGTAAACCCGTTCCGCGTTAGCGGCGTGGTCCTGTGATTAGCCTTATTATTAGATTAGTTAAGTAAGATTTCTCATACCAGCCCCATGACTGACCTGTAGTTTGTTTCACTGGCAAACTCGGGTGCCCATATTTTTCCACACGGGCAGTCGAATAGCTTGTTTTGCAGATATTTATCTCTTGAGCAGGATGTTGGATTGAAGCTTAAAGCTGTGTCCAGAACAATTATAGTCTTCCGCTGCAATGTATTAAATTCATTGTAATTTATCTTCCGTTGTAATTTTATATCGATGTACTCTGATATTCTGTACTCTGATGTAACATTATTATAATGTTTATAATAGTCTGTGTTATTGTTCTAATGTATTGTATTTCCAAAGTTAACGTAGGCTGGAATTGAACGGTCGTGGTTGATTTTGCGATCGATTAAGTCCGTGAAAAATCCGACTCATTACACTATTTGAAAATTGGCTATTTCAAAGCATCGATTAAATCGAAAATTTCAAAAGTAAATGAAATCAATTAAATTTTTGTTTTAAAAACTCTACTAACATAATTTTAATTCAACTAGAATTTATATTAATCGATAAAATGTTTCGATTGAATTTTAACTTCGAAATCAATTATTTTCTTTTTCGTATACGATTATTCGATATGTTTGAAATTAAATCATATTTTGATTATTAAATCGATAAACAAATTCAAAACAATGTTAAATGTTCAAAATTAATCGACTAAGAATTTGAGTCATTACACAAATACTTTCTCAAAAATGTTGCTTTCTGATCATCTAAAATTGTCTTAAATGTTGATAAAATCCTTAAAATAAATAAAACATACATATATAAGTTAAATTATTTTATATTATTATTAATAAGGTGTTAATTAGATTCTTTTTAATAAGTGTGAACTAAGTTAAAAATAAATGTAATAAGTATATATGTACACATACATACATATGTGTCATTTCGTGTACACTTAGGTACCTTAGCCATAATTTGATGTTTGTAATTGAATCGGTGTGATGACCACCCCATAAGTCCTGCACGAAACTAAGGAAAAAGCGTGTTGTATGACGTTCCAGGTCGATATGGGACAATCATCAAGTAAGAATAACTCGAAACAGAACCAATCGTACAACTCACAGCACATGGATAACATAAAATAGAAAATATACAATAAGATATAGTAGTGAAGCATAACAGAACAAAAAAATCCATTCTTTGTAACATCTCAGAGTCCATAATACAAAACAGCTATGTAAATGAATATTTGTACATCAAATAGTGTAGAAATAATACGTCAACCTCCTTTTCGTCGTCGGGCAACATCATCGGCACCAAAACCTGTTACTTATTATCTCAGTTTACTTACCAACAACATTGATGAGCAGCCCAAGGTAATAAGAGGAAACATAAAACTTTGAGTCAGACAATAGTCTTATTGAGCGATAAGATAAATAGCAACACTTACATACGATATATGAATATAGATAGTTTAACATCTAATATATCCCTACAATAACTGAGTTAGCACGTGATAATCATCTATAATATGCCACACCAAAATAGGAAAAGGACATACACCAATCCCACTTATCTTCAATGACTTACGGTGATAGCCTCCCAAAGAAATTGAAAAGAAAGCAAACAATTGACCATAACATCCATAGCAAACAATATTCTAGCTATCATCGGCTAAAGCATTGATTACATCAATCATCGAATGATCGGTCATTATCGTCCGGCAAGGGCTAATGGAAACCGCATTTCTAGTCAAATTGCCATACATCGCCTTACATATGTTTGCCTTCTTCTAAGATAAATAGATCCAGGGTACACGATACGTCTGATCTTGATGGGCATCCCCACAATACCCCTGCTTTGAGTCTACTAGAACCTTTGATTTTTGATGATTCCTTGGTGCTTCCAATCACACAAGCCACCCACCTTGGCAACTCCATCCTTTATTACTAGCTACTTCACGAAACAATTCCATTATCATCCATGATCAACTCCCACCTGAGTCAGTCTATCATCCCACGATCAGCGCTACATCAATCCAACTCCGACCACTCCGCCTTGCATTCACGGTCGAAGCACCAAACTATCTTAAGTTTCACTTCCAACGCTTGAAGCTTTCAGGTCACCAAAAATTACCAGTATCCACTCAAGAACCTTAGCACCTTATGTTGGCCAATTTTCAATGCCAGATTTTCTATTTGACAAAACCTCTTTCGGTCCATCCACTTGCATTCGAACATGCATCCATTAGTCCATCCATTTCACTTAAAAATATGCCTAAAGACTTGATATCCACTCTCTGAGCCATAAAGAATAATTCAACATTATCCGAGAAACCCTGATGGATTGGTGTTTTGAACAAATTAAACAATTGAAAACAACTATTTAATTCATTCGGCTTTCCTAGACAATAAGGGTTGTTGTAAAGGGTGTCGAACTCTGGGACAAAAATTCTTTTACTAATAAATCCAATCAAGTTATTCCAAACGTTCGATTGGTTAAAAAACAAAAAATATATGAAAAAAGAGAGAGTTTTATATAATAAATGAAAGCTATTAGGGAGCAAGACATAAAATAGGTTAACATGAATTAATAACCAAACAGATTGATACAGATCTAATTCATGTGTCTGTCACAAACATGAATCAACGATAATGAGGTTTCTAGAAACAAATATGTGAATAAAGACAAGTATAGCCTATGCAGGAGATAAGCTCTTTAACAACTATAGGCTATCAGGATAGATCCACTATTTTATTGCTAAAACCCTAAAAATTAGATCTAAATCCGATAAACGTTAGATTGAACGCGAATATACCCTGCGAAGGAGCATAGCTCTTACACGACACAGAATATGAAGGTTCAGATCTAACTCTTGGTTCAGATCTAGATCTATATACATGAAGTCCTAATCTATTTGGCTATGTTATTCATACTGAATCTAATCTATAAGCATCATCACTGTGATGGCAAGGAATTTCGCTCGATCCGAATCAGTCGTTAAACCGACTAAGACCGTTCGAAAACCCATGATCGTTTTGAGAACAGGACAAATCAGAACGCAGACGGAAGAACATTTAATTGTTAATTACAACAATTCCATCAGAATACAAGAATATACAGAGTATGAATGAATAAATTACATTCGATAAATATCAGAGATTACAATAAATTACATAGCAGCGAAAAATAATACAAAGCACAACTGAAGGTGATATACGGATACAGAGCTTTCCGGATATCATTCCAGCTGTAAACCAGGACCCTGTGAATATAAATCTGCAAAACCAAAACTACTAGCTGCCCGTGTCGAAAATAAGGGCACCCAGAGTTTAGGTTAAAACAATAAACTCCAGGTCAGTCATGTGACTGGTGTGAGAACTAAAACAGTTATTTAAAACTTTACTTTAAAAGAGAGTCATTCAAGGGACCACGCCGTATAACACGGAACGGGTTTCCTCCCAAGAATACCAGTGCATAGAAAAGACAACGCAATGCTTTTTCGAAAAATGAAGCTATTATAAGACCCAGGTCCCATCACACAATGCAACGCAAGCCGGAGGATAGGGTTTTCCCTTATAATATCCAAACATGCTTGATACGTTCAAAACAAATCATTTGATACTATAATAAGTGTATAGTGTCAAAACAATTTCAATCATAAATATCAATCATAGACGGCATGGGTACCATATATCATGTCGCCATACTAGTTCTACAATTAAAACCGCAATATCACGTATTGGAAATTGGATTTCCGTCATGAGTCGGGGCAAGGGGCAAGCTCCTCTCCGCTTCGAGACACCCTAGGAAATGCCTCGGGACTAGACACTCTGGGTAACCCCTAGATGCTTCAGGGCCGATCCTCTCTTACGTTTGAGGATTAGTTATTCCTGAACACACGTTTCCCGGTCCTTACAGACCTAAAATCGAGGCGCCTCATCCAACAACCACATAGGTGAAAAGTATATAAATGTCAGGGCTGGTAAGTCACTGACACCACCAAAGCTAGAAAGAAACGTCGTGCTCTCCCTGCAGTCCTTATCCCATTTTTAACTCATACCGAGGTGTGAGGCTCGCGAATTCACGTTATACACAAAGCTGCCACATAGGTCGTGCTTTGATCATCAACCACAAGACTTTGCTTTTCAACAGAAGCCTTGATCCATGCAACTCAGCATGCCACACAGGCAATTCATGCCATGCGATTGATATCTATCGATATATAACCTCTAAGCTCGTACGTCTCAGAAAAGGCGTTAAGCAAGAGAATAAATTCTCCGCCGCCAAACAGATATATATTTAACGGAAATCAATCAACACAGAATAAAATCCAATGTCAGACACATAATCCATTTACAAGTTCGTTCTGGGTCTGAACGAAACCGGAGGCACTTTCCTCGCATATCCATCGATCTCCAAGTACGTCTGGATGACCACCAACTATTTCCATCCTCTTGGGTGTACAGCCCAATCAGGATCATCAGTAATTATCCAGACGATGTGAAGACTTCCGGTCTTCGACCACCGTCATCATCTTCGACTTATCGTCGAATCGGTTATTCAGAATGGGTATAAACCCGGCCTTTCCGAACAACCCGTGTATATTAAAAACAAATGTTACACAAACACAACATACGCCTCATTCCAATTCAGCAGCCACTAACCGCAAATTAGCAAGAGAACAATTTCCCAAATATTAACCCCGAAGGCCGAAACCAACATCAGATCAATACCCAGGAAACCATTCTTCTTAACTAACCTATAGCTAGTTTCTAAATTTCATATTCTTAGGGAAAGGTTCCCATTAATTTTATCCAAGATAAATTCTTTAAAATTTATCCTTTAATCTTCCTTTGGATGTCATTTCAAACCAAATTATGGTTTTTCAAACTAGTCGAGATTAGCGAACCACTCCGAAGTAATTATTTATTTTATTTCCCAATCCCAACCTATTCATCCCATGAAGCAAAACTGGTAATACTCCATATCTAACACCATGGTGTTATCGATAAATTTAATTACCATTTCACGTTCAAATCTAATTAAAGATTTAACTATCGTTTGGAGCAAAACTGGTGATACTCCATCCTCGCTCATTTTCCAAATTTGATAATTTAAATTATCAATTTACGTTTCAATCTAATTGCGGATTCATTAAAACTCCTTTTACTGGGTTAAAGAACTAATGTCATTTAAAACACAGTTCACGATAAACCCAAATCACATTATTTATTATCGGGTTAAAGAACAAGTGTTATTTAAAACACTGTTCACGATAAACCCACAGATCAATTCTATTTAAAACCCATTTCAAATCCAATTTATTTATTGAAAAATAAATTGGTTTTAATTTCAGTTCAAAACTAGTTCATTTCAATAAAAATCTATTTTTCTCTTTTCAAACATGGTGTTTTCATCCCACTTTTTTTCCCAAATCACTTCTTATGATTTTACACAAATTATTACTATTTTTAATAATTTTATCAAGGCCCGTACAATGGATTTCCATCAACGGCCATCGAACTGCACTTACAGCGACCTTTTCCAAATTTGATTTGTACCTATCTCCAAATCCAACCGTTAGATTTCAAATTTCTAATATTCTTAGAAAGCTCTTTTCGATACGAACCCAACGGTTTTGGTTTTAGGAGAATCCGACGGTCGGATCTCCCGTAATGTCAATTCGAAGTCAATGGTCGAAATTTACGAACTGCCGCGGCGCAGCGCGTTCTATTCAAGCCATTATATTATATATATAATATATATTTCGTTGATTTTCCTTTTTAAACTAATTTTATAAATCGTTTCAAGTTTGTTTCAAAAACAATTTCAACATTCATTTCAAATTCAAATCGATTTCAATTTTATTTCAAATTCGTTTTCTATTCAATTCAATTCAAATTTGTTTTCAATTCAATTCGAATTCGTTTTCTATTCAATTCAATTCGAATTCGTTTTCTATTCAATTCAATTCGAATTCGTTTTTTATTCAATTCAATTCGAATTCGTTTTCTATTCAATTCAATTCGAATTTGTTTTCTATTCAATTCAATTCGAATTCGTTTTCTATTCGATCCAATTCGAATTCGTTTTCTATTCGATCCAATTCGAATTCGTTTCTATTCAATTCAATTCGAATTCGTTTTCTATTCAATTCAATTCGAATTCGTTTTCTATTCAATTCAATTCGAATTCGTTTCTATTCAATTTCAATTTAATTCAATTTGAATTCATTTCTATTTAATTCGAATTCAAATTCACTTTCTATTCAATTCGAACCGAATTCATTTTCTATTCGATTCGAATTCATTTCAAATTGATTCAATAAAATTTCAATTTGAATTTTAATCTAATTTAATTGAATTTCCTTTCAAAATATTAAATTTTGAAATCACTTTTCAATATTCATTGTAAAACGAATAAAATCGATATAAATATCGTTTACATCAAAATAGCGCAACTCTAATCAACACGGCTTTATATATTTCAATAATTCCGTTATTCTATTCAACAAATGAATATTTATTTTTGTCAACACATGACTAATCTCAACGAATGAGTAATGTTCACGTGTGACTATTTTTGTTATTTAATATATTTTATAAAAATTATGGTATCTATCGTTTGATTTCAAATCAGACTCCAACCGTTAATTAGTAAGAGAACGATTCCCTAAATATTAACCCCGAAGGCCGAAACCAACATCAGATCAACATCCAGGAGACCACTCATCTTATCTATTTTCCAGTTAGTTTCTAATTTTCTATGTGATAAAGATGTAAATTTTATTGTTAAAATATTTCGTTCAACACATGACTAATCTCAACGGATGAGTACGGTCAACACATGAACCTTTATTTTATAATATTCTTTATTTTCCCGATTGGAATAAGGCTCAATCAATTACCATATAAAGTTAATTATATGGATTCCATACACACATGTATAAAATAGCAACGATAAATAATCAACCATCATCCAAAGTGCACTACACTGTATAAGCATCATATATAGATATCTAACGCTTATAATAGCCTGTCGATCCATCGATCGACATACAACTAATTGTTGGGATTAGTGTATGTCGTATTGTATCCCAATACCCGTGTGGGGTTTCAAACAATCAAACACAAATTTTATTTGTGCAGTTGGGCGATGTGTAAAATTTATCGTCCCAATCAATATCCTTCAAATAGATGTACATAAACAAACCGTCCGGTTTGTAAATGAATATTTATTTATTCACTTTAACGTTAAAAATTATATTTTTAACGATAAAATATTTTTAACTATATAAATATTTTATTTCCTTTCAACACAAGAATATTTTGTTAATTTTTAACGATAAAACATTTTTAACTATATAAATATTTTATTTCCTTTCAACACAAGAATATTTTGTTATTCAACCATTCCACAACACAATAAATTTTCACAACACATCAATCAAACAAACAAGCCGTCCATGGTCTGTGGACGACGGGTGTCGGGTGCTGCTAAGCACCGTCTGCATCCTAGTATATATATAACTAGAAAAAAAATTTAGAGTGAGAAGTTCTCACCAATAGCAATCCTAACTCCACGACACTTCCTATATAGAACATCTTCACCGTGCTCGCCTTTTGTCTATTTCGTCGTCCGTAGCCACTACATATATAAAAATCACATTTTTATATTGTTGCTATGTATATAAAAAATCATATTTTTATAATTACTCCATATAGATAAAATTCTTTTTTTACCTCGTTACTATATAGATAAAAATTCTATTTTTATCACGCTATTCTCTATACAAAGATTTCGCCTTTTCAAATATAAAGATTTCGCCTTTTCAAATATAAAGATTTTTCCTTTTCAAAAATAAAGATTTTGTCTTTACTCCTATAATATAAAAATTATATTTTTATATTATCTAGTATATAAAAATCGTATTTTTATATGTTTTTCCCTACGAATAAAATCGAATCTTCTTATCATATAAAAATTATCATCTTTTATATAAAATCTATATGATCTTTTCTTATATAAAATCTACTTTCCTATATAAGATCTATATAATCTTTATCTTAAAAAAATGTAATCCCTTCATACATTAAAAATCGAATCTTTTTAATGCGCTATTCAATATAAAAATCGAATTTAAACACTATATTCTATAAAAAAATCATATTTTTATATTTCGAAAAATCATACCTTTTCGTTTATAAAAATAAAATCGGATTTTCATGCTTAAGGTAAACAATGAAAAGAAATTTAAAATAAAGGCTTACAGTTTTGGATCAGAGAAGAAAGAGGGAGAGAGGTCAGAGGGAGCGTCGGAGGGTGGTGTTGGAGTTCGGAGGTGGACTAGGGTTTGCGGTCAAGGCATGGGGGCTTTGGGGTTGACCGCGTCGGCTTTTGAAGAAGGAAAAGGGAGGAATAGAGGAGGGAAGAGAGGGTGATGATGGCGGCAGGTGGCTCACCGTCGCGATGAGGCGGAGGGGGGGGGGGGGTTTGTGCGTGCATCGAAGAGGGCTAGGGCGTGGAAATCGAAGGGGAAAAGGGGGAGAAGAGGTCGGAGGCACGAGAGGATGGTGAGGAGGGAGGCTAGGGGGGTTACGCCTCCTAGCGGCGGCGTGGACTCTGGCGACGCGCTGCTGGGAGGAGTGCGTCCTCCTTCCTCTTCTCTTTTTTTATTTTAAATCGATCTGCCAATGAAAGGAGGGGGGCCTGATAGAATAAAGGAGGAAGGGGAGATTATTTTAATTATTTTATTTAATTATCTCCCAAAAAGCAACTTTTATTTTCGACCTCTAAACGAGGCCCACCGCCTGTCGTCCATAGCTAATTACCCCCATTCCGAACACAATGGGATATGTATCGTAGGCTGATTCGATCGTTTCGATCAGTTTTCGTCAAAATCAACATATAACTCTATATATTGAATTTGAACGCGTATTTCAATTTACCAAGGCCACATACTAATTCAAAAAATTCCAAAAAAATATTTTCTAGCTTCGTATTGACGATACAGTCCTAACAAAACTAGTTTCGTTGAATTCTGAGACCGTTGGAAAAATGGCCATTTTCCGGTCGATTAAAATCAACTGAAACTGGTCAAACGCGTTTTCCTTTGCCACGCTCACATACTGATTCGAAAAATTATGAAAATTGGAATCTAGCAATAATTTGACATCACGGATCCAACAAAAGTGGTTTCGTCGAAATCCGAGGTCATTTGCAAAATTCCCATTTTTAAGGGCCTGAATTCTATAACGACTATTCAGAATTTTCAACTGAACGTATCTTTTGATTTCCGCTGTGAAATTTTGATTTTTCGGATTCATTGGAAAGATATCATCAATTAGATCCTATTATTTCTGGTTTCTTTAAAATCCGGATTGTTTTGCACCCGGTACATTCAATTGAAGTTTGAAATCGAATTATCGAACTACTGCGCCATTTTCAATTCCTTTTATAATTAAAATAAAATATGTATATTATAACGACGACGTATATAAATATATACGTTATAACTCTATTCAAAATAAATTTTTCGTCGTTTTTATTTAAAATAATTCATTTTAAATATACAAAATTCATTAAAATTGCCAAAATAAAAATTTGAAACTGGCTCGCATTTCCGGGTTATTACAATCTCCTCGACTTAAAACTTTTCGTCCCCAAAAAGGAACGAAGCAGAAAGTTGTTTAACAATTCAACTCAACTTCCAGTATTTTGATTACGGCTTAAGTTCTTCAACTTTTCAGTTTCTAAAAACTTTTCAAATTTTTCAAAAATTTGGCTAACACCCTAAATTTTCGAAAAATTTCGCCATAACCTCCCCTACACCGGGAGCACGGGAAAATCCCGAAATTGCCATATAGGCCTTCTGATCTCAAAAAGAAAAAGAAAAGGCCAAGCGGCTAGCCAATAGGCTCATAAAATCATCATCACCCAAACAAAACAGTAAATTATAGTAAACATGTACCCATTTGTCAGGAAATTTTTTTTATTCTCTGCTCTAGCCTCCTTTCTATGACCTGCTCAATGTAAGTACATGTATATGCAAGCAAATGCGACCAATTTTCAATACAGTCCAATATTCGATGCAATTAGGCATAATGGTTCAAAATTATTTAAACAAATAAACAAACAACACAGACTTCAATCAATTAGTGAATTTAACGTTTCAAATTCATAATTTTGATATATATACTGAAAATCTTGTTTTTGATGCCAATTCACAACAATAAACCTATCTATATTAGTTTTGGTTCTCACACCAGTCTAATGGAAATACATAGATATCACACCTTCAAAACACGAAAATAAACCACTGATGCCGTACGTCATCAGTGGAATCATCCCCGGGCTACTAGAGTGCGATTCTATATCTATCCAGCATATTAAAACTTCGAATATATGTTCATGACGCGTATATGCAAAACCTTTATATACTAGATTGTCCAAATCAACACAAATAAAATAATCAAATACGTATAAAACGATTTTAATTTTCAAAACAAAATTGTTTTCATTTGAAAAATATACTCTTCACACTCGTTCTAGGATACAACTGATCCTATCTCTAACGAGTCATTCTAATTGGATATTACTAATCCAATATCTGATGAATTCTTTCGTATGGTTCTAATGTGCCTTGTTCTCGAGCTCTGTAAACCAAAGCTCTGATACCAAATGTGACGGCAAGGAATTTCGCTCGATCCGAATCAGTCGTTAAACCGACTAAGACCGTTCGAAAACCCCTGATCATTTTGAGAACAGGACAAATCAGAACGCAGACGGAAGAACATTTCATTGTTAATTACAACAATTCCATCAGAATACAAGAATATACAGAGTATGAATGAATAAATTACATTCAATAAATATCAGAGATTACAATAAATTACGTAGCAGTGGAAAATAATACAAAGCACAACTGAAGGTGATATACGGATACAGAGCTTTCCGGATATCATTCCAGCTGTAAACCAGGACCCTGTGAATATAAATCTGCAAAACCAAAACTACTAGCTGCCCGTGTCGAAAATAAGGGCACCCAGAGTTTAGGTTAAAACAATAAACTCCAGGTCAGTCATGTGACTGGTGTGAGAACTAAAACAGTTATTTAAAACTTTAATTTAAAAGAGAGTCATTCAAGGGACCACGCCGTATAACACGGAACGGGTTTCCTCCCAAGAATACCGGTGCATAGAAAAGACAACGCAATGCTTTTTCGAAAAATGAAGCTATTATAAGACCCAGGTCCCATCACACAATGCAACGCAAGCCGGAGGATAGGGTTTTCCCTTATAATAGCCAAACATGCTTGATACGTTTAAAACAAATCATTTGATACTATAATAAGTGTATAGTGTCAAAACAATTTCAATCATAAATATCAATCATAGACGGCATGGGTACCATATATCATGTCGCCATACTAGTTCTACAATTAAAACCGCAATATCACGTATAGGAAATTGGATTTCCGTCATGAGTCGAGGCAAGGGGCAAGCTCCTCTCCGCTTCAAGACACTCTAGCAAATGCCTCGGGACTACACACTCTGGGTAACCCCTGGATGCTTCAGGGCCGGTCCTCTCTTACGTTTGAGGATTAGTTATTCCTGAACACACGTTTCCCGGTCCTTACAGACCTAAAATCGAGGCGCCTCATCCAACAACCACATAGGTGAAAAGTATATAAATGTCAGGACTGGTAAGTCACTGACACCACCAAAGCTAGAAAGAAACGTCGTGCTCTCCCTGCAGTCCTTATCCCGTTTTTAACTCATACCGAGTTGTGAGGCTCGCGAATTCACGTTATACACAAAGCTGCCACGTAGGCCGTGCTTTGATCATCAACCACAAGACTTTGCTTTTCAACAGAAGCCTTGATCCATCCAACTCAGCATGCCACACAGGCAATTCATGCCATGCGATTGATATCTATCGATATATAACCTCTAAGCTCGTACGTCTCAGAGAAGGGCGTTAAGCAAGAGAATAAATTCTCCACTGCCAAACAGATATATATTTAACAAAAATCAATCAACACAGAATAAAATCCAATGTAAGACACACAATCCATTTACAAGTTCGTTCTGGGTCTGAACGAAACCGGAGGCACTTTCCTCGCATATCCATCGATCTCCAAGTACGTCTGGACGACCACCAACTATTTCCATCCTCTTGGGTGTACAGTCCAATCAGGATCATTAGTAATTATCCAGACGATGTGAAGACTTCCGGTCTTCGACCACCGCCATCATCTTCGACTTATCGTCGAATCGGTTATTTAGAATGGGTATAAACCCGGCCTTTCCGAACAACCCGCATATATTAAAAACAAATGTTACACAAACACAACATACGCCTCATTCCAATTGAGCAGCCACTAACCGCAAATTAGCAAGAGAACAATTTCCCAAATATTAACCCCGAAGGCCGAAACCAACATCAGATCAATACCCAGGAAACCATTCTTCTTAACTAACCTACAGCTAGTTTCTAAATTTCATATTCTTAGGGAAAGGTTCCCATTAATTTTATCCAAGATAAATTCTTTAAAATTTATCCTTTAATCTTCCTTTGGATGTCATTTCAAACCAAATTATGGTTTTTCAAACTAGTCGAGATTAGCGAACCACTCCGAAGTAATTATTTATTTTATTTCCCAATCCCAACCTATTCATCCCATGAAGCAAAACTGGTAATACTCCATATCTAACACCATGGTGTTATCGATAAATTTAATTACCATTTCACATTCAAATCTAATTAAAGATTTAACTATCGTTTGGAGCAAAACTGGTGATACTCCATCCTCGCTCATTTTCCAAATTTGATAATTTAAATTATCAATTTACGTTTCAATCTAATTGCAGACTCATTAAAACTCCTTTTACTGGGTTAAAGAACTAATGTCATTTAAAACACAGTTCACGATAAACCCAAATCACATTCTATTTATTATCGGGTTAAAGAACAAGTGTTATTTAAAACACTGTTCACGATAAACCCACAGAACAATTCTATTTAAAACCCATTTCAAATCCAATTTATTTATTTAAAAATAAATAGGTTTTAATTTCAGTTCAAAACTAGTTCATTTCGATAAAAATCTATCTTTCTCTTTTCAAACATGGAGTTTTCATCCCACTTTTTTTCCCAAATCACTTCTTATGATTTTACACAAATTATTACTATTTTTAATAATTTTATCAAGGCCCGTACAATCGATTTCCATCAACGGTCATCGAACTGCACTTACAGCGACCTTTTCCAAATTTGATTTGGACGTATCTCCAAATCCAACCGTTATATTTCAAATTTCTAATATTCGTTAGAAAGCTCTTTTCGATACGAGCCCAACTGTTTCGGTTTTTGGAGAATCCGACGGTCGGTTCTCCCGTAATGTCCATTCGAAGTCAATGGTCGAAATTTACGAACTGCCGCGGCGCGGCGCGTTCTATTCAGGCCATTATATTATATATATAATATATATAATATATATTTCATTGATTTTCCTTTTTAAACGAATTTTATAAATCGTTTCAAATTTGTTTCAAAAACAATTTCAACATTCATTTCAAATTCAAATCGATTTCAATTTTATTTCAAATTCGTTTTCTATTCAATTCAATTCAAATTCGTTTTCTATTCAATTCAATTCGAATTCGTTTTCCATTCAATTCAATTCGAATTCGTTTTCTATTCAATTCAATTCGAATTCGTTTTCTATTCAATTCAATTCGAATTCGTTTTCTATTCAATTCAATTCGAATTCGTTTTCTATTCGATTCAATTCGAATTCGTTTTCTATTCGATTCAATTCGAATTCGTTTCTATTCCATTCAATTCGAATTTGTTTTCTATTCAATTCATTTCGAATTCGTTTTCTATTCAATTCAATTCGAATTCGTTTTCTATTCGATTCAATTCAAATTCGTTTTCTATTCAATTCAATTCGAATTCGTTGCTATTCAATTTCAATTTAATTCAATTTGAATTCATTTCTATTTAATTTGAATTCAAATTCACTTTCTATTCAATTCGAACCGAATTCATTTTCTATTCGATTCGAATTCATTTTCTATTCGATTCGAATTCATTTCAAATTGATTCAATAAAATTTCAATTTGAATTTTAATCTAATTTAATTTGAATTTCATTTCAAAATATTAAATTTTGAAATCACTTTTCAATATTCATTGTAAAACGAATAAAATCGATATAAATATCGTTCACGTCAAAATAGCGCAACTCTAATCAACACGGCTTTATATATTTCAATAATTCCGTTATTCTATTCAACAAATGAATATTTATTTTTGTCAACACATGACTAATCTCAACGAATGAGTACTGTCCACGTGTGACTATTTTTGTTATTTAATATATTTTATAAAAATTATGGTATCTATCGTTTGATTTCAAATCAGACTCCAACCGTAAATTAGTAAGAGAACGATTCCCTAAATATTAACCCCGAAGGCCGAAACCAACATCAGATCAACATCCAGGAGACCACTCATCTTATCTATTTTCCAGTTAGTTTCTAATTTTCTATATGATAAAGATGTAAATTTTATTGTTAAAATATTTCGTTCAACACATGACTAATCTGAACGGATGAGTACGGTCAACACATGAACCTTTATTTTATAATATTCTTTATTTTCCTAATTGGAATGAGGCCCAATCAATTACCATATAAAGTTAATTATATGGATTCCATACACACATGTATAAAATAGCAACGATAAATAATCAACCATCATCCAAAGTGCACTACATTGTATAAGCATCAAATATAGATATCTAACGCTTATAACAGCCTGTCGATCCATCGATCGAGATACAACTAGTTATTGGGATTAGTGTATGTCGTACTGTATCCCAATACCCGTGTGGGGTTTCAAACAATCAAACACAGATTTTATTTGTGCAGTTGGGCGATGTGTAAAATTTATCATCCCAATCAATATCCTTCAAATAGGTGTACATAAAAAAACCGTCCGGTTTGTAAATGAATATTTATTTATTCACTTTCACGTTAAAAATTATATTTTTAACGATAAAATATTTTTAACTATATAAATATTTTATTTCCTTTCAACACAAGAATATTTTATTATTCAACCATTCCACAACACAATAAATTTTCACAACACATCAATCAAACAAACAAGCCGTCCATGGTCTGTGGACGACGGGTGTCGGGTGCGGCTAAGCACCGTCTGCATCCTAGTATATATATATATATATAACTAGAAAAAGAAATTTAGAGTGAGAAGTTCTCATCAACAGTTATCCTAACTCCACGACACTTCCTATATAGAACATCTTCACCGTGCTCGCCTTTTGTCTATTTCGTCGTCCGTAGCCACTACATATATAAAAATCACAATTTTATATTGTTGCTATGTATATAAAAAATCATATTTTTATAATTACTCCATATGGATAAAATTCTATTTTTACCTCGTTACTATATAGATAAAAATTCTATTTTTATCACGTTATTCTCTATACAAAGATTTCGCCTTTTCAAATATAAAGATTTCGCCTTTTCAAATATAAAGATTTTTCCTTTTCAAAAATAAAGATTTTGTCTTTACTCCCTCTATAATATAAAAATTATATTTTTATATTATCTACTATATAAAAATCGTATTTTTATATGTTTTTCCCTATGAATAAAATCGAATCTTTTTATCATATAAAAATTATCATCTTTTATATAAAATCTAAATGATCTTTTCTTATATAAAATCTACTTTCCTATATAAGATCTATATAATCTTTATCTTAAAAAAAATGTAATCCCTTCATACATTAAAAATCGAATCTTTTTAATGCGTTATTCAATATAAAAATCGAATTTAAACACTATATTCTATAAAAATCATATTTTTATATTTCGAAAAATCATACCTTTTCGTTTATAAAAATAAAATCGGATTTTCATGCTTAAGGTAAACAATGAAAAGAAATTTAAAATAAAGGCTTACAGTTTTGGATCAGAGAAGAAAGAGGGAGAGAGGTCAGAGGGAGCGTCGGAGGGTGGTGTTGGAGTTCGGAGGTGGACTAGGATTTGCGGTCAAGGCATGGGGGCTTTGGGGTTGACCGCGTCGGCTTTTGAAGAAGGAAAAGGGAGGAATAGAGGGCGACGATGGCGGCAGGTGGCTCATCATCGCGATGAGGCGGATGGGGGAGGGATTGTGCGTGGATCGAAGAGGGCTAGGGCGTGGAAATCGAAGGGGGAGAAGAGGTCGGAGGCACGAGAGGATGGTGAGGAGGGAGGCTGGGGGGGCTACGTGAGACGACCCCAAACCCCGTGCTGACGGTGGCAAGGGTTATCTTTGGAATATAACACAGAAACAGATAATAGTAGAACAGAAATAAGTAAATACAGCAGATAATGAACAATAGAATATACTGGATAAAAGTAATCATCAGAGTTACACAGTATACAGGATCTTACTTAGTACAAATACAGTTCAGCTATACATAAATGTCTACAGTGGAAAACAAACAAAATATGTACAATAGGAGATGAACAACATAAAAAGAGATAAATGATAGAATCCATCTTCAGCTCCAGCTATCCAGAGAAAGAACCAGCTAAACCTGAATACAAGGCTGCCCGTGTAGAAAAAGGGGCACCCGAGTTTGAGAGTGAAACAAACTACGAGTCAGTCATGGGACTGGTATGAGAAATCTACCCAACACATATATAATCTGGCTAATCACAGGACCACGCCACTTCCGTGGAATGGGTTTACTCCATTGGATTGCCAGTGCTTTAAAACAAATCTTTCTTTTAAACATCGCTATGCTTTTTATAAAAATGAAGCCGTTATAAGACTCAGTTCCCATCACACAATGCAACGCAAACCGGAGGATAGAGTTTTTACCTTATAACGGTCAAAATATGCTTGATACGAATAAAACAAAGGCATTTGATATTATTGCTAGTGTTTATATGTTTTGAAAACAATTTCAAATCATAACTATCAATCATAGACGGCATGGGTACCATATATCATGTCGCCATATATATATATATACAATCAAAAACCGCACGGTGTCGTATTTGGAAATTGGCTTTCCGTCATGAACCAAGGCAAAAGATAGTCCTTACCGAATTCGAGACTGCCTAACCCGAGCCTCAGGGTCAGAGCGCATCGACCCTTGGATCGTCAGGGCCGGTCCACCGATGTGGATTAAAATGCCTGAACACTGCGTTTCCCCGCCCTTTGGGGCGTAAATGAGCCAACGAATGACTCCATCGGACCCGGATCGTCCGATCAAACCGAGGCTCCTCGCAACAGCAACAACCACACAGGTGAAAAGAATATAAATGTCAGGGCTGGTAGGTCACTGACACCCCCCTAGCTAGGAAGAAACGCAGGCCCTCCCTGATGTCCTCTCCCGTTTCTGGTTCATACCGAGGTGTGAGGCTCGCGAATTCACGTTATACACAAAGCTACGCCACAAAGGCGGTGCTTTGATCATCACCACAAGGCTTTGATTTTCAACAGAAGCCCTGATCACTGCATCTTAGCATGCCACACAGGCAATTCATGCCATGCGACTGATGTCCATCGATATACAACCTCTGAGCTCGTGCGTCTCCGAGAAGGGCGTTAAGCAAAAGAATAAATTCTCCGCCGCCAAACAGATGTATATTTAATAGAGATCAATCAACACAGAATAAAATCCAATGTCAGACACACAGTCCATTTACAAGTCCGTTCTGGGTCTGAACGAAACCGGAGGCACTAAATACCTCGCAAACCTATTGATCACCACGTACGTCTGGACGATCACCACTCATTATCCATATTTCGGGATGCCTCCCAATCAGGACCTCGGTTACCATCCAAACGAGGTGAAGATCTCCGGTCTTCGACCACCGTCTTCATCTTCGACTTTTACTCGTCGTTCAATTATTTGAAATGAGAATTAACTCGGCCTTTTCAAATAATTCACGTATATTTAGAATTTTAAATCAATTTATTTCAATGGTTAAATCATTCGACAACACCAATTTTGTTCTTTTAATGTAATTTTCACACCAAACACATCCAACCATCAAATACCACATAAATCGAGCAAATTCAGTTTATTCCCGTTCCATATCGTTTATGATATTTTATAACAATTTATCGCTATTTTTATTTATTTTAAAGTAGCCAATTTATTCAAAACGACGTTTCGGGCCATAACGCGACCGTGGCGCTGTTTTTTCTTCAGATTTGATTTACACATATCTGAAAATCTAACCGTTGGATCTTCACAAAATTTACGTCATTAGAAAGATCTTTTCCAAACGAATCCAACGGTTCCAATTTCGGGAAAATCCGACGGTCGGATCTCCCGGTACAATCGTTTGAAGTTTCGATTTCAAAATACGAACTACAGCGTCGTTATTCGATTAAATATAATTATATTTATATATATATAAATATAATCGTTTCTGGTGCTGTTTTTCTTCAGATTTGAATTAAACATTCCAGACAATCCAACCGTTGGATCTTTACAAAGTTGGTGCCGTTGGAAAGATTTTTCCAAAGCGAACCCAACGGTTGTGGTTTCGCGAGAATCCAATGGTCGGATTTCCCGCACTAGTTGTTTGAAATCACAGTTTCAAAATACGAATTGCACGGCCACGTTTCGTTTTAATTTTATTTATATTTATATATTTATATAAATATAGTTCATTCAACAATTCCAATATCGTTTTCACTTCAAATATTTCACTAACGCCTTAAAATTTTGGAAAATTTCGCCATAACCTCCTTTGTACGGGAGAGACTGGGAAAATTCCCAAATAGCCACACGGGCATCTCATGTCGAAAAGAAAAATAAAAAGCCTAGCGGCTAGCCAACAGGCTCATAAAATCATCACCCAAACAAAACAGTAAATGTGTACCTATTTGTCGGGCACAAAATTTTATTCCTCTTCTCTAGCCCCTTCGCTATAACCTGTTCAATAAATATGCATGTACATATATATAGTTCTTATCACTTATCATTTTCTATTCAACTTCATATTTGATTTCCATTTGGTTTAAAAAACACCATTCATTCTAATGTTGCATGTATAGGCAAAAATCATATCATTAGCTAATTAATGAATATCTCAACTCATATATGTTTATTTGAACGAGTGGCTATTTTTAACACTTCACATTTCAACGATTCATGTATATAATAAAAATGAGATTCTTATTGTAAAACAATTCATTTCAAAACACTATTATTCTATATAGTTTATATAGGTGATAAAATAGGATTTTCCTTACAAAACAATTTCTTTTAAAAACGAGATTATTTTTCATATTCCATATAGTTGATAAAAGGTGATTTTTGTTATGAAACAATTTATTTCAAAATATGAATACCATTCAACACATGAATTTCTAATCAACGAATGAATATCGATTCAACACATGAAGGTTTTCTATAGTTTCTATATATAGGTAAAAATGTGATTTTTATATTTAAAACATGAATACCATTCAACACATGAATTTCTAATCAACGAATGAATATCGATTCAACACATGAAGGTTTTCTATAGTTTCTATATATAGGTAAAAATGTGATTTTTATATTTAAAACACGAATACCATTCAACACATGAATTTCTAATCAACGAATGAATATCGATTCAACACATGAAGGTTTTCTATAGTTTCTATATATAGGTAAAAATGTGATTTTTATATTTAAAACACGAATACCATTCAACACATGAATTTCTAATCAACGAATGAATATCGATTCAACACATGAAGGTTTTCTATTCAATGGATAAATATAGTTTCAGCAAATGAAAATAATTCAAACACATGAATATTATTCAAAATTTCGGCAGCATAACGGCAGGGTAGTTAAAACCGGGACCGTCCCTAGTACAGCTCCTCGCTCTACCTTAAAACCTCGCGGTTTTTGACAATGGGGATCATGCATCTAGTTTGCACGCAGGCGGCATGTATATATTTATTTCATTTCCACAAACTAATCCTATGTGGTTTCAACCAAATATTTCTCAACCACAAATGGGTATTTTTCAACCACAATCAATCAATATCAACCACAAGCATTCCCAAACAACCATTCGCTATCAATCAATTTTCACACCAATCACAACCAATAAATATCGTCCATGGTTTGTGGACGAGGGGCGTATATATATATATATATATATATATATATAGCAATTCACTTTTATTTCAACACTTATATAATTTTTACAACGCATATATAACTTATACATCGAACATACAACTTATACAACGCTTATACATGAGGTGTACAACGCTTATATAACTCATACATCGACTATATAATTTATACATCGTCGTTTCCATATCGTTTATAATTTAGAAATCTCACATTGGGTTCCACTCCACCAAAAATAGCAGAAGGCTCAGAAAAATATGCGGTCTCTTCTAAAATGTAGAAGGCGTCCACACGGTCACGATGTTTCCTGTTTCATCGAATTTCGTTAATGAACGAAAAAGATATGATTTTTCGAAGTTTGCAACTGTTTTAAACTGTTAAAATCAGTTTTAAATTAAAACAGCCGATACCTTTCAAAACTGTTCGAAACTAGGTTTCGATTTCTCTCTCGATTCGAAGCACGATATGCAGATCAGCCTACGCCACATCGACGAGCTTGGAGGGGTTCACCATCGCGCCGAACGCCGTTGAACTCGGTGGCGGATCTTGGCCAGGATTCGGGTGCGAACGGCGTGACTTCAGCGCCCTGGATCTCTCGATATACTCAGTGAAAAAATCGAATCCAAGTATGGATGTGAAGCTTGCAAAATTCTCTACAAAAACTTCCAAAGGACGATGGGGTTTTGTCGAGCGTGGAAGGAGAAAATTGGCTGGGAAGTTTCGAGCTCTTTCCGCCGTGCGTTCTGGGGTTTCGAGGAAGAAGGTCGGGGCTGAGAGAATGAGGTGGACCAATAGAATTTTTTTATTATTTTATATATTTTTAAATCTCTAAAATACCCTCTTTCCCTCACGAACCCCAATCCAGACCCAACGACTGTCGCCCCTAGCGTTTTACCCCCATTTCGAACACAATGGGATATGTTTCGAAGGCCCGTTTGGATGTTTCAGTCAGTTTCCCTTCAAATTAAAATATAAAACATTCAATATTTAATTTGAACGTACATTTCAATTTGCCAGGGCCACAAATTGATTCGAAAAATTCCAAAAAAATAAATCTAGCTATGTTTTGACGATACGGTCCCAACAAAACTAGTTTCGTCGAATTCTGAGACCGTTTGCAAAAAGGCCCATTTTTGGTCGATCCAATTTAACTGTAATTGACCAAAACACGTTTTCCTTTGCCATGCTCACATACTAGCTTCAAAATTATGAAATTTGAAACCTAGCGATAACTTCACATCCCGGATCCAACCAAAGTGGTTTCGTCGAATTCCGAGGTCGTATGCAAAATGGCCAATTTCAAGGGCTATATAAATTCCATAGCGACCTTTCTGAAAATTCATTCGGCCATAACTTTTGCTTTCCGCTATGAAAATTCGATTTTTCAGATTCGTTAGAAAGGTATTCACTAACAGATTTAAATATTTTTGGTTTCACTAAAATCCGTTTTGTTTTGCACCCGGTACAGTCCGACAAAGTTAGAATTCAATTTTTGAAACTGCAGCGCCATTTCAGGCCTTGTTTATAATTATAATTAATTATATTCGACTTCAATTGTCGATTCAAACTCACTTTTCATCTCAATTATTTAAAATATTTATTTTAAATATTTAAAATCCATTATTTTAGCCATTTTAAAATTTTAAATTGGTTCAGATTTCCTGGGTCGTTACACTGCGCCTCCTGGCGGCGGCGTGGACTCCGGCGACGCGCTGTTGGGAGGAGCGCGTCCTCCTTCCACTTCTCTTTTTTTTAATTTTAAATCGATCTGCCAATGAAAGGAGGGGGAGCCTGATAGTATAAATGAGGAAGGGGAGATTATTTTAATTATTATTTTTAATTATCTCCCAAAAAGCAACTTTTATTTTCGACCTCTAAACGAGGCCCACTGCCTGTCATCCATAGCTAATTACCCCCATTCTGAACACAATGGGATATGTATCATAGGCTGATTCGATCGTTTCGATCAGTTTTCGTCAAAATCAACATATAACTCAATATATGGAATTTGAACGCGTATTTCAATTTACCGAGGCCACATACTAACTCGAAAAATTCCAGAAAAATATTTTCTAGCTTCGTATTGATGATACGGTCCTAACAAAACTAGTTTCGTCGAATTCTGAGACTGTTGGAAAAATGGCCATTTTCCAGTCGATTAAAATCAACTAAAACTGGTCAAACGCGTTTTCCTTTGCCACGCTCACATACTGATTCAAAAAATTATGAAAATTGGAATCTAGAAATAATTTGATATCACGGATCCAACAAAATTGGTTTCGTCGAAATCCGAGGTCGTTTGCAAAATTCCCATTTTTAAGGGCCTGAATTCCATAGCGACTATTCAGAATTTTCAACTGGACGTATCTTTTGATTCCCGCAATGAAATTTTGATTTTTCGGATTCGTTGGAAAGATATCATCAATTAGATCCTATTATTTCTGGTTTCTTTAAAATCCGGATTGTTTTGCACCCGGTACAATCAATTGAAGTTTGAAATCGAATTATCGAACTACTGCGCCATTTTCAATTCCTTTTATAATTAAAATAAAATATTTATATTCTAATGACGACGTATATAAATATATACGTTATAACTCTATTCAAAATAATTTTCTCGTCGTTTTTATTTAAAATAATTCATTTTAAATATGCAAAATTCATTAAAATTGCCAAAATAAAAATTTTAAACTAGCTCGCATTTCCGGGTTATTACAATCACCCCCTAATTAACGGGGATTAGCTAGACATAGCTAAATGATAAAAAACGAACAAGAAAAGAAACAACATAAATAAAATACAATAAAAAGTAAAGAGAAAGGGAGAAGAATGATTTTATTCAAAGAGAAAGTTTAAAGAATAAAACTTAATGTAATTCTAAATGAAAGAGATACGATGTATTTATAGTTGTTATAGCCAAGACCAAGTGGCTAATTACACAATGTCGGACAAAAGGCCTTTTCCAAAATAACAGATAAACCAATTAGCTAAATGTGAACGTGTGTGAATGGATTTACAATTGTCATAGCTTGCGGGCATCAAATGGAATCAATTTCAATTGTTTTGAGCATGAATGAGAACTCCTTATAATCCGAGACAAGCGCTCTTTATGAAAAGCATTGAATCTTGACTTTAAAATATGTAGCAGAAGGTGGTTGCAGAACAACATTTCTTTAGGTCTTCAAGCTTCAATCTATCTCTAAAATTCAACACTCTTCTTGCATCAATTCTTCAAGCTTTTCAACAATTAAGTGCAACAATCCATTCATTATAAATAATCTGGAAACACAACTATAAATACATAGTATCAATTATTTTAATGATAAAACAAGATAAATAAGCAGATAAAATATACACATTTAAATGTATATCAAATACCCCCACACTGATCTTTTTATTCATCCTCGAATAAACTAAACTAAAACATGTCACACTTTCGTAGGAAACACAATTGCATTTAGCGTATGCAACAAGCCATTAAACCCCTAGGTGTCCCAAGTAGGACGAGTGTTGTCTCATGAGGGTTTTTAATGGATATTACCCGCAAAATTCAAAGTGTCTTATGTACGCAGATTAATCAAATAATATATTTAAGGTCTCTCACATTCCAAGGACTTTACCTAACTTCAATAATAATGGTTTAGTCCCAAATTGTCCATCCCATTATTGGTCCAAAAAAAGCTGAATCGTAATTCCTTGATAACACTATAATTGCCTTGAAGGTTAAGAGCATGATGTCAACCAAAGTTCTACACATCGACAATGTGCACCGAATCATTTATTCGTTTTTTTTCTTTGAATAATTTTGCACCAATGTAACTGTAATATATTGGATGTGAGTTATTCATAGATGAAGGAGAATTTTGTAAGTTCTCAAAATATTATAGATAAGAGGGCAAGTGTATTAGTTGAACTTCAAGCTACAAAAGATAAAGTAATACTAAGGAACATATGGACGCTTTGTTTCCTTTCGTCTCCTCTACTACAATCCGCACTTCTAAGTACAATATGATGGATGTGGATGGAATGGAAGTGAATGCATTATAGTTAAGAATGATGGATGACTATTTTATTTTGAGAGGTTTTCTCTTCATTGCATTTTTTCTTTTCTTTTCTTCTTTTTTTCTTTTTCTTTTTTTCCTTTCTTTTTGCATGATGAATGATGAGTGGAGATGGAATGGAATGATACCATACATTATTTCATTTGATTCCTCCTCTACTAAGCGAATCATAACCAACATTTCATGAAAGGAAAATTTTGTCCCCTAGTTACTTTACTTCTATAACCCTAATTCAACACACAAGTCTAGATTGATGTTATATAAAAAGCTGAAAGGAAAGATAAGCAAAGTTTCATAAGATAGATAACCCATATAAAATACGATGTGTTATATGGTTATCCTACCTTAAAACAAGTACAGAGTGGGCAGTGCAATATTGGTATAAAAGTGACATTTTTAACCTTTAAACAAAAGGTTCTTATGTATACCAATATAAGAAAAACTTGCTGAAACATGGATGTAATTCGACTAAAACATGGGTTTGAATAATGTGGGGTATCGAAGAAGAACGCTACAATGAGTCATTTCTCCTTAATTGGGCCAATTGGAGTTTAGAACTTACGAATTGAAAATTTTGACTGAAAAATATTATGCATGAAAACAAACTCAAAAAATCCAACAAATGTAGGTGCAAAATCATTTTTATTTGATTTTTTTATGACTATTTTTACTTGCACATTCTAACATGTATAACAAGGGTTGACACACTTACTTCAGAACACGACTGACGTCTGCATAGTCTTAAGTTAGCATCTTAAAAAGAAACAATACGACTCAATGAATAAATAATGTTCATTCCCATCACCCAACAATTCAACTTATCAAACAAGAACCAAGGTGTTATTTATGAATTTTAAGTTAGTCCTTGTTCAAGGAATGACCTAGTCCATAAAATTTGATTGCTGATGTAATGTAAATCCCCCCCCCCCACACTTGAGTGTGACTGTGCCCTCACAATCATTAAGTAGACATATCTTAGTGAAAGGGAAATAAAAAAAGAGTGTAAGAGAAGCTTACCAGATACACGTGTAGAAAATACGTAGTCATCGAACAGATGAACTGGTGTAACGACCCGGATTTTCAACCGTTGAATTTTGAATATTTATTTTTGTTTTAAATATTTTATTTGAATTATATAAAGTAATTTATTTAACAAAATGATATTTAAACGTATAATTTATAATATAATTAAAATGAGTTCAAAATGGCGCGGTAGTTTGAACATTCGATTTCAAATTTCAAATGAATGTACAGGATTCAAAATAAATTGGATTTTAGCAAAACAAGAAATATTTGAATCTATTTAAAAATGCCTTTCCTATGAATGTGAAAAATCCAGATTTCATAGTGAGAATAAAAAGTTATGTCCAAAACAAATTTTCAGAAAGTCATTGTGAAATCGTATATATGCCATAACGGTTATTTAAAAATATTTAAATATCGGTCTTGAATTTGGATAAGACTCTTTTGAGGCGTAGTTGTAATTTAATTTTTAGAATTTTACTGTAATTTTTAATTAATTAAATATGCAACTTTTTATTTGGAGTATTTTGCACCCTATATCAATATTTTGGGTTTCATAATATAAGTTAAACTACCGATATTATAGTATTTTTGGGATCGTGGTACCTCGCTGGATAAGACCGTATTCTTACTTCTGTCCGTAGCGACTCGTACACGGACGGAGTTTTATGTAATAGTGTACCATATTAAACTTCATTTTAAACTTAAGAAAGTACATTAAAAGGATACATGCGTATACATAAAGATGGTTTTGACTTTGGATGTTTATTTTAGTTATTATTATCTATATACTACTCGTGTAGTGGTACTTCGACTATCTTAGAAATAAATGTGGTTCGTTCTTCTCTTCTCATTCAAGACTAAAAAGTAACATGCTCTTCGATGGTCCCTTATATAGTTATAAGTGTGCTATCTTCATATATAAAAAACTAATATAACCAACTGAAGCAAAAAAAATTGGGATCCCTTACAAAATAAAAATACACACTATGTTCACGTTCGTTTTCCTGAATGTTGATCCATCGGACCTATACCCTATTCATTCCTTTAACCTTCAATATATATATATATATACTATACAACATTTTTTAAGAATGTACCATCCAAAATTTGCCAGTTGTGCCTACCAAGATTTATATTCATGCCATCCAAGCTGTTCAGAACAGACAACCGTGTTCTCCAAGCTTTCCAAGTCCGTGTTCCCCAAGCCTTTTTGATTCCGTGACTCCCAATTTGTCAGAAATGTGCTCTACACACTTTCCATTCCATGCTTCCCAATCTACTGTTCTTTAAATACTGTTATTCCTATTTCTTCGAGTCCGATTTCAAACCTTTTAGAAAGTAAAATATATATGCTTTTCACTCATATAAACGCCGACCGATCTCAAATCCCTCATTCCCTATTATGTTCCCATTCACGTTCCTTATTTCTTCTAAAATCTATTCCTCCATTAGAACGAAGGAAGTAACAAGATTTCAAAATCAATTAAAAATCCGTAACTTGGTAGAAATTCACGGTCTCAAATTCAAAGGGTTCCTGGTCTCTGAGCTTTGCGGTGATACATTTTTCTCCAATTCGATGCTTTTATGGAGCTCGAGTTTTTTGACGATGATCTAGTGCTGCAAACTGAAATCGTTCTAGGGGTCACGCGTGATGTTTCAAGGGTATAGAGTGGAGGTATTGACAAAGAGAAGAACATAGATGGCCTCGTTGGTGGATTCAGCAGAGCCGAGTACGTGTTGGTGGAGAGAGATTGAGGAAGAAGGGCGCGTTCTATCGTTGTAGGTTATAGGAGGAGAGATCATTTCTTTTGAAAGGTAAAGATGGGTTCTAGTGTTCGATCACGAGAAGAAGGTGATGTGATGTTTAGAGGAAGCAGGCGAAGTTGCAGAACCAAATTGTGGTGCTCGGTGGAAGTTTTATTTGATGGATTTACTATGGTTGCGGGTTCGGTTCGGAGAACATAGGGTAGGGGAGGTTTCCGAGCTGTACAGGGAGGGGATGAGAAGGGGGAAGTCGTGGAGCCGAAGCTGGTGGTGGCACCATTTGTTAGAAACAAGGGAGGTATTGAATTTGTTGGGGAGGAAGCAGTAATGGATTTCGTGGAGGAGAGGTATGTGCGTGTTTCAATCGACAAGAAAATACATGGGAGCAAGCATTTATTCACGGTGGAAGAAGGAATTAAGGAGGCGGGCTTTGAACTTTTGTTGGGCTGGGCCTTAATAAGAATTTACGTGGATGGGACTTAAAAGGGAAGTGTGCTGTGTAGGGCTATGAACTCAGTGGGATGTGAGACGGTGGTGGTTAGTTTTGGTCTTGGGTGAAGGCTACTGGCCAATGAGAGGAACATGGTGCTAGACAGTGTATGGCTAAGGAGTTGTTAGGCAAGGTGGGTATTTGGTCATGTGGCTTGTAGTTCTGTGATGAAGAACGGTTGGCAGTAGAAGGTTGCCTTAGTGGTAATTTGCTCGGTAATATATATATGGCTACACATCTTCAAAACATCGAAAAGCTCATCAATTATCCAGGAAGGATATTTAAGTAATGGGAGAAGTATTAAGCGGTTAATGGAGGATTAAAACCTTAATTAAGTAAGGGTAATTATTTAATTAGTTAATTTATTAAGTTGCTAATGACCTATTAACGTATTCAAGCTTATAGAAACAAACGTATCTTGTGTATCCATGATCGGAATCTGAGAAACCCAATCATGTTGGAATCATAGTGAGGAAATCTACGTTACAAAACAAATGCGGCCAAGAAGGGAGCTACTGGAATTATGTGGAAAAATCAAACATCTGTTTCATTTTAGAATGAAACAAAAGCAGACTAACCAACTACAAAATAAGGTGAGTAAACTCACTAACTCTGCCTCGTTTATATTTTTATATAAACGAGTTTTAAATTTATTTATAATAATTTTTATATTGTGTGATGGTTGCTTGGTTGAATAGTTGATAAAATTGGTTGATAGGATTACATCGTTGATCGATTATTAGTTTGATATTTCATATTGATGTGAAATAATATTATTGTTGTTGATTAACATCTGTGGATGCAGGGAAACAGGTTGGAGGGACCCAACTGGGTTCCTCAATATTTATATTACTATTTTTCGTTGATTTTGATGTGTGGTGTGATATATATAGTCAGTGATTGACTTTGTTGTGTTTGAGCTACTCTGGCCCTAGAATTTTGGTATTTAAATACCGTAAAATATTCTCGAATAGAAAACGAAATTTGAGATTTAAAAAAAAATATTTTTCCAAAAATTGAAGAGTTATTTCGAATATAGTTAAAAAGGTAGAAACTTGTTTTATTAAAACAAGAAGTTGATTTTAAACGAGTATATAAATTAGGTAAATTATTTATCGTTGGATAAGTTGAAATATAAACCCAAATATGAATTTATATGGGAAAGTGGAAATTGGGATTTGAAACCAATATTTGAAATAAGATTTGAACTTAGAAAATTATAAAAGAAATTATAAACGAAAATTTAAATGATGGGAATAAGAATGGGATTTGTACGAAAATTCTGAATAGAGGTGATAAATAGAATTTGGGTTTAAGATATTATTTTTAAGTATGAAAATCAAACTGATTTGATTATATATAAAAGGAATATATTTAGGATTAAAGTGAATAATGGTTTAAAGGAAATATTTTGCAAACGAAATATCTATAAAGGACGTTTAGATTTGAAATATGAATACAAAATAGAATTTGAGTGAAAAAGGGAAGTGGTAATCGTTTAGAAGAAAACAATAAGTTTTATTCCAAAATTTGGAATATAAAATAATTGTGATAACGTTTTGTAAATTGAAATGGTTATAAAGGAAATGGGTTTGAAAAACAACGATTTAACGCTACCATTATAATTAATGTCTTGTAAATCAAATATTTGGAAAAAAACAACGATTATAATGCTGCTATAGTAAGTGTTTGGTAAATCTAAACAGCGATTTTAACGCTGCTGTGATAATAACCGTTTTGTAAATCTAAACCGCGATCTTAATGCTATGGTTATAATAAGTGTTCTATAATTCTAAACAGCGATTGTAACGCTGTTGTTAAAAGCAATGTTTTATAAATCAAATATTTGGAAACAATGATTATAACGCTACCGTTATAATCAATATTTTTCTGTAAAACAAGCGTGTTCTAAGATCGAATCCGAGAGTCGCGTGCGGCGGTTTTTTTAAAGTTGTGAGCTTTGACTATTTCAAAGTTGAGAATGTGGTTCAATTAAGGTCGGAGAGGTAATTATACCCCAACTTGATTGACTTCATGATCGATGGAGGAATGGTTAAAGTTCGATGGTGAAACTTGGTTAAGCAATATGGTCAGCTAATAAATGATTAGGGGGTGGAGTTATAATAACGATGTTCTATAACATCGCGTTAATTTGAAATGTTTTCCCAAATAAAATGAGAGATATTTTCTACACATAGAAAATGAAATGAATTGTCAAAGAGGAATTAAGAGACAAGAATTGGAAATAATAATTTAATAAGAAATTAAATTAAAAGGGGCCCAGTGTTGTTTGATGCTTGATCGGTAGAAATTTCCAATTGGAAATAGGACCGTTGATTATATGGATGTTTCTTTGATAGTTAAATGACCGACTATCAAAGTTTTTATTTATTTACACCTTCGTTATCAATATGGAGAGACCGAGATCAAATTTAATATATGAAACCACTCCGTATTGATATAATCGTTATGAATCAACTTATGCTGAAGATAATTGAAGAAGCAGTAAAATGCAAAGGCTACTCTGTTAATCCTAGGTAGAAATTGCCCAAGATGGATTAATAGAACAATGCCTTCGGTTTTTCCAAACCCTGGACAACTTGTATGGATGAGTGTCTGATAGAGTATTTCCAAAGGGATTACGTACGTTGATTCCTTCAAACGTACGAAGTTGGTGGCAAAGAAGGGAAACTTCTTTAGCCTAACAATCTGAGTATTTTTGTGGGAATCAATTAGTGATTTCCGATGGATCTGACGATGTGGCATTCAAAGTGAATGGTGGCCAGATGTTCTGGAAGATAATTCAAACCTCAAGCCTCACAACCCAGAATTTGACAAAAATCGGGCAAGCAGCATGGCTATGTGGGTCGCACCCATTAGGATGTATAGTCACCTATCTAGAGAAATTCCATTTTCTTCTTTAATCTATCGATGCTGACACGTTAGGGAAACGGTTGTTGATCCCAACTGTTGGTGATATACATTCGATACACTCAAGCGAAATGAGTGGTCGGTCATGTGTGGGCCAGGTTGCAAGATGTTCTTGTTGAACCTAGTGTACTCATTTCTAGAGATACACTATCGGAACATGGTCCCATACCTGGTCATGTTGGAAATCCAATCTTCAATTAGCGCCCTGCAGTTTTTGATTCTATATTATATATGGAGCGTGAGATGCAAGCATTTCGCTAGATTCTATTTATTTGATTTAGACACTATTGTAATATCACAGATTTGATATCAAAATGTTTTGGGATATCGTAAGGTAAAAACCATTCGTGTTTATGTGTGGATTGGTCTTACGATTATCTTTTCTTTCGAAAGGATTTTTAAAGTTAAACTAATGGTTGGAGTTTACTCACACCAGTCCCATGACTGATCCGGAGTTTATTTTGTTTTGTTTTCCCTAAACTCTTGGGTGCCCAAATTTGTACGGGCAGTCAAGTAGTCGGGATTTTTCAGATTCACTGGGAGGAGCTCAAAGCAGGAGGCTTCACCAGTTAGCTATAGACTATTATATTCCGTTGTATACTATGTTGTATCTGGAAACAGGAGTTTATAACTGTTCCAGAAATAGTTGTTGTGCTCTGATGACGGTATGTATATACAAATACTGATTTGTGTTTCAAAGATTATGTTATCTAATATATTTTATTCATTCCGCTGTGAGTTTGTGATCATTGTTTTCTTCTATTCTTAAATTTCTTTCTTTCTATTTCTCGTCCTCTAACTTATTTCTAATAATGATTTGTATTTCTGTGTCATTTGGCCTGGACGTGTGGTGTTATTAGTCGACTCAAAGGGTGCGGAAATTCATGTCATTACATTTGGTATCGGTGGTGAAGGTTGAGTGATAACCTTGGCTATGTGGCGTAACTCAATAGAGATAGGGTTAGTAATACCCTAGACTGAGTTTCAGTGTTTATATATGAGCGCGTATTTGTAGATTTGATATAAAATTGTTTTATATTGTGTTGACTGGCTTGTTGTGTGGTTTATGAATTCTGGTCGATACAAGATGTACAACTGTATCGATAGGTGTTTCTAAACTCTCGAACAAAACAATTCGACGCAATATTGTTTGAAAGATGGGTAAATGATATAATTTTTCCCAAAAGATATTTTTGATACAAAAGGGATAATTTTCTGAAATTATTAATTGTGTTGATTGTTATTACAATCAAAGGAAATTATCAAATATTGAAATGGTTATATAAGGTATACAAATGAGATAAACTAGAATTAAATTCAAACCGTAATTTGAATTTAAATCCCGGGAGTTTAGAAATATTTTCTGAAGTATTTTTAAAAGTAACATAACATTACTTTGAATTTTTTTTGAATAAAAATGATTTAAATGGATTTTAAAAGGAATTAAGCATTGAAATCACTTCAGAGGGCGAGAAAATAGTACTGATAATGGGTCGCAACATTATGGGTATTCATTTTCAAGTTTTTAAGTGATGAATTGCTACCATAGTAATTTGGGAATGAAAAATTTGTTTGAAAAGGACATGACGATTTAGAAATTCAAATGTTTTGAATTGAGTTGATTATAAATATGTGTATAAATGTATATGATTTCAATCTAATTTGAAATAAAACCCGGGAATTTGAGTTGTAAAAATTAAAATTTAATTTGTATAAGTTGAATAAATTGTAGTGGTGGAAGTAAATCAAATGGATTGAAGTTTAACTTAAGTTAAATAGAAATTGAAACTCAAACTGAATAAGTGGATTGATTCTGAAATAAATATTAATTGGAATCGATAGAATGGAAGTGAACTAATCAAAAGTTGATTAGAGATTTCAAAACTGGAAGTTGGATTGATTTGAAACCAACTGAAAATGGATATATGTATGCTGAGCAGATATTGAATGGAAGCAAATGCAAGAGATATAATTATGCCTAACAAAAAGGTACATGTTTACAATATTACTTGGGTTTGATGATTTCGTTAGCCTATGGGGCAAGCCGCTTGGCTTTTTGATTTTCTTTTGGACTAGAGACGCCTAGATAGGCGAGTTGTAGTTGTACCTATTGAGCCGTGCAGAGGAGATACTGCCAAAATTTATCAAAATTTAAGGTGTTAGAAAATTTTCAGAATTTTTGAAAATTTTCGTTAGTAAGAATAAATAAATATTTTAATTAAAATAAATTGGTCCAGTTAAACTAAAGTTAAGAAGTGAACAAAAAGGATTTTTGGACCTAGTTAATAGGGTATGTAACATCTTTTTCTACCTTAGCAATTTTGAGGACAAAATTATTTTAAGGGGGAAGGAATGTAACGACCCGGATTTTCAGCCATTGAATTTCGAATATTTATTTTTGTCTTAAATATTTTATTTGAATTATATAAAGGAATTTATTTAATAAAACGAAATTTAAACGTATAATTTATAATAAAATTAAAATGAGTTCAAAATGGCACGGTAGTTTGAACATTCGATTTCAAATTTCAAATGAATGTACAGGATTCAAAATAAATCGGATTTTAGCAAAACAAGAAATATTTGAATCTATTTAAAAATGCCTTTCCTATGAAAGTGAAAAACCCAGATTTCATAGCGAGAATAAAAAGTTATGTCCAAAACAAATTTTCAGAAAGTCGCTGTGAAATCGTATATATGCCATAACAGTTATTTAAAAATATTTAATATCGGTCTTGAATTTGGAAAAGACTCTTTTGAGGCGTAGTTATAATTTAATTTTTAGAATTTTACTGTAATTTTTAAATAATTAAATATGCAACTTTTTATTTGGAGTATTTTGCACCCTATATCAATATTTTGGGGTTTCATAATATAAGTTAAACTACCGATATTATTATATTTTTGGGATCGTGGTACCTCGCTAGACAAGACCGTATTCTTACTTTCGTCCGTAGCGACTCGTACACGGATGGAGTTTATGTAATAGTGCACCATATTAAACTTCATTTTAAACTTAAGAAAGTACATTAAAAGGATATATGCGTATACATAAAGAAGGTTTTGACTTTGGATGTTTTTCTAGTTATTACTAGCTATATACTACTCGTATAGTGGTACTTCAACTATCTTAGAAATAAATGTGGTTCATTCTTCTCTTTTCATTCAAGACTCAAAAGTAACATGCTCTTCGATGGTCCTTAATATAGTTATATGCGTGTTGTCTTCGTACTTACAAAACTAATATAACCCACTGAAGAAAAACATTTTGGGATCCCTTACAAAATAAAAATACACACTATGTTTACGTTCGTTTTCCTGGATGTTGATCCATCGTACCTATGCCCTATTCATTCCTTTAACCTTCAATATATATATACTGTACAACATATTTTAAGAATGTACCGTCCAAAATTTGCTAGTCGTGCTAGCCAAGATTTATATTCGTGCTCTCCAAGTTGTTCAGAACAGACAACCGTGTTCTCCAAGCTTTCCAAGTCCATGTTCCCCAAGCCTTTTTGATTCCGTGACTCCCAATTTGTCATAAATGTGCTCTACACACTTTCCATTCCGTGCTCCCCAATCAACTGTTCTTTAAATACTGTTATTCCTATTTCTTCGAGTCCGATTTCAAACCTTTCAGAAAGTAAAATACATTTGCTTTTCACTCATATAAACGCCGACAGATCTCAAATCCCTCATTCCCAATTATGTTCCCATTCCCATTTCTTATTTCTTCTAAAATCAATTCCTCCACTAGAACGAAGGAAGTAACAAGATTTCAAAATCAATTAAAAATCCGTAACTTGGTAGAAATTCACGGTCTCAAATTCAAAGGTTTCCTGGTCTCTGAGCTTTGCGGTGATACATTTTTCTTCAATTCAATGCTTTTATGAAGCTCAAGTTTTTCGACGATGATCTAGAGCTGCAAACCAAAATCGTTCTAGGGGTCATGCGTGATGTTTCCAGGGTATAGAGTGGAGGTATTGGCGAAGAGAAAAACGTAGCTGGCCTCGTTGGTGGATTCAGCAGAGCCTAGTACGTGTTGGTGGAGAGAGATTGAGGAAGAAGGGCGCGTTCTATCGTTGTAGGTTACAGGAGGAGCGGTCATTTCTTTTGAAAGGTGAAGATGGGTTCCAGTGTTCGGTCACAAGAAGAAGGTGAGGTGATGTTTAGAGGAAGCAAGCGAAGTTGCAGAACCAAATTGTGGTGCTCGGTGGAAGTTTTATTTGATGGATTTACTATGGTTGTGGGTTCGGTTCGGAGAACATGGGGTTGGGGAGGTTTCCGAGCCGTACAAGGAGGGGATGAGAAGGGGGAAGTCGTGGAGCTGAAGCCGGTGGTGACACCATTTGTTGGAAACAAGGGAGGTATTGAATTTGTTGGGGAGGAAGCGGTAATGGCTTTCGTGGAGGAGTGGTATGTGCGTGTTTTCATCAAGAAGAAAATACACAAGAGCAGGCTTTTATTCACGGTGGAAGAAGGAATTAAGGAGGCGGGCTTTGAACTTTTATTGGGCTAGGCCTTAATAAGAATTTACGTGGAGGGGACTTAAAAGGGAAGTGTGCTGTGTAGGGCTACGAACGCAGTGGGATGTGAGACGGTGGTGGTTAGTTTTGGTCTGGGGCGAATGCTACTGGCCAACGAGAGAAACATGGTGGTAGACAGTGTATGGCTAATGAGTTGTTAGGCAAGGTGGGTATTTGGTCACGTGGCTTGTAGTTCTGTGATGAAGAACGGTTGGCGGTAGAAGGTTGCCTTAGTGGTAATTTGCTCTGTAAAATATATGGCTACACATCTTCAAAACATCGAAAAGCTCATCAATTATAAAGGAAGGATGATTTAAGTAATGGGAGAAGTATTAAGTGGCTAACGAAGGATTAAAACCTTAATTAAGTAAGGGTAATTATTTAATTAGTTAATTTATTAAGTAGCTAATGACCTATTAACGTATTCAAACTTATAGAAACAAACGTATCTTGTGTATCCGTGATCGGAATCGGAGAAACCCAATCAAATTGGAATCATGGTGAGGAAATCTACGTTACAAAACAAATGCGGCCAAGAGGGGAGCCACTGGAATTATGTGGAAAAATCAAACGTCTGTTTCATTTTAGAATGAAACAAAAGCAGACTCACCAACTACAAAACATGGTGAGCAAACTCACTAACTCTGCCTCGTTTATATTTTTATATAAATGAGTTTTAAATTTATTTATAATAAATTTTATACTGTGTGATGGTTGCTTGGTTGAATAGTTGATAAAATTGGTTGATAGGTTTACATCGTTGATCGATTATTAGTTTGATATTTCATATTGATGTGAAATAATATTATTGATGTTGATTAACATCTGTGGATGCAGGGAAACAGGTTGGAGGGACCCAACTGGGTTCCTCAATATTTATATTACTGTTTTTCCTTGATTTTGATGTGTGGTGTGATATATATAGTCAGTGATTGACTTTGTTGTGTTTGAGCTACCCTGGCCCTAGAATTTTGGTATTTAAATACCGTAAAATATTCTCGAATAGAAAATGAAATTTGAGATTTAAAAAGAAAATATATTTTTCCAAAAATTGAAGTGTTATTTCGAATATAGTTAAAAAGGTAGAAACTTGTTTTATTAAAACAAGAAGTTGATTTTAAACGAGTATACAAATTAGGTAAATTATTTATCGTGGATAAGTTGGAATATAAACCCAAATACGAATTTATATGGGAAAGTGGAAACTGAATTTGAAACCAATATTTGAAATAAGATTTGAACTTAGCAAATTATAAAGAGAATTATAAACGAAAATTTAAATGATGGGAATAAGAATGGGATTTGTGTGAAAACTCTGAATAGAGGTGATAAATAGAATTTGGGTTAAGATATTATTTTTAAGTATGAAAATCAAACTGATTTGATTATATATAAAAGGAATATATTTACAATTAAAGTGAATAATGGTTTAAAGGAAATATTTTACAAACCAAATATCTATAAAGGAAGTTTAGATTTGAAATATGAATACAAAATAGAATTTGAGTGAAAAAGGGGAGTGGTAATCATTTAGAAAAAACAATAAGTTTTATTCCAAAATTTGGAATATAAAATAATTGTAATAACGTTTGGTAAATTGAAATGGTTATAAAGGAAATGGGTTTGAAAAACAGTGATTTTAGCGCTGCCACTATAATTAATGTCTTGTAAATAAAATATTTGAAAAAAACAGCGATTATAATGCTGCTATAGTAAGTGTTTTGTAAATCTAAACAGCGATTTTAACGTTGCCGTGATAATAACCGTTTTGTAAATCTAAACAGCGATCTTAATGTTATGGTTATAATAAGTGTTCTATAATTCTAAACAGCGATTGTAACGCAGTTGTTAAAAGAAATGTTTTATAAATCAGATATTTGGAAACAGCGATTATAACGCTACCGTTATAATCAATATTTTTCTATAAAAGAAGTGTGTTCTAAGATCGGATCCGAGAGTTGCGTAAGCGGCGGTTTGTTTAAAGCTGTGAGCTTTGACTATTTCAAAGTTGAGAATGTGGTTCAATTAAGATCTGAGAGGTAATTATTCCCCAACTTGATTGACTTCATGATCGTTGGAGGAATGGTTAAAGTTCGATGGTAAAACTTGGTTAAGCAATATGGTTAGCTAATGAATGACTAGTGGGTGGATTATAATAACGATGTTCTATAACATCGCGTTAATTTGAAATGTTTTCCCAAATAAAATGAAAGATATTTTCTATACATAGAAAATGAAAAGAATTGTCAACGAGGAATTAAGAGACAGGAATTGGAAATAAAATTTTAATAAGAAATTAAATTAAAAGGCGCCCAGTGTTGTTTGATGCAGATCGATAGAAATTTCCAGTTGGAAATAGGACTGTTGATTGTATGGATGTTTCTTTGATAGTTAAGTCACCAACTATCAAAGTTTTGATTTATTTATACCTTCCTTATCAATATGGAGAGACCGGGATCAGATTTAATATCTGAAACCACTCCGTATTGATATAAGCGTTATGAATCAACTTATGCCGAAGATAACTAAAGACGGAGTAAAATGCAAGGGCTGTTTAGTTAGTCCTAGGTAGAAATTGCCCAAGATGGATTAATAGAACAGTGCCTTCGGTTTGTCCAAACCCAGGACAACTTGTATGGACGAGTGTCTGACAGAGTATTTCCAAATGGATTACGTACGTTGATTCCTTCAAACGTACGAAGTTGGTGGCAAAGAAGGGAAACTTCTTTAGCCTAACAATATGAGTATATTTGTGGGAATCAATTAGTAATTTCCAATGGATCTGATGATGTGGCATTCAAAGTGAATGGTGGCCAGATGTTCTGGAAGATAATTCAAACCTCAAGCCTCACAACCCGGAATTTGACAAAAATCGGGCAGGCAACATGGCTATGTGGGTCGCTCCCATTAGGATGTATAATCACCTATCTAGAGAAATTCCATTTGCTTCTTTAATCTATCGATGCTGTCCCATTCGGGAAACGGTTGCCGATCCCAACCGTTGGTGATATACATTCGATACACTCAAGCGAAATGAGTGGTCGGTCATGTGTGGGCCGGGTTGCAAGATGTTCTTGTTGAACCCAGCGTATTCGTTTCTAGAGATATACTATCGGAAGCTGGTCTCATACCTTGTCATGTTGGAAGTCCAATTTCAATAAGCGCCCTGCGGTTTTTGATTTTATATTATATATGGAGCGTGAGATGCAAGCGTTCCGCTAGATTCTATTTATTTGGTTTAGACACTATTATAATATCACAGATTTTGATATCAAAATGTTTTGGGATATCGTAAGGTAAAAACCATCCGTGTTTATGTGTGGATTGGTCTTATGATTATCTTTTCTTTCGAAAGGATTTTTAAAGTTAAACTAATGGTTGGAGTTTACTTACACCAGTCCCATGACTGACCCGGAGTTTATTTTGTTTTGTTTTCCCTAAACTCTTGGGTGCCCAAATTTGTATGGGCAGTCTAGTAGTTGGGATTTTTCAGATTCACTAGGAGGAGCTCGAAGCAGGAGGCTTCACCAGTTAGCTATAGACTATTATACTCCGCTGTGTACTATGTTGTATCTGGAAACAGGAGTTTATAACTGTTCCAGAAATAGCTGTTGTGCTCTGATGACGGTATGTATATACAAATACTGATTTGTGTTTCAAAGTTTATGTTATCTAATATATTTTATTCGTTCCGCTGTGAGTTTTTTATCATCGTTTTCTTCTATTCTAAAATTTCTTTCTTTCTATTTCTCATCCTCTAACTTCTTTCTAATAATGATTCGTATTTCTGTGTCCTTTGGTTTAGACGTGTGGTGTTATTAGTCGACTTAAAGGGTGCAGAAATTCGGGTCATTACAACTGGTCCATAATGGACCAATGGATCGGTCTCATTAAGATGATGAGACACAGCTTAAGCACAGAAAATCAAATCATAAAGAAGTTTATATTATGTGTTAGATTTGGCAAAACAAATTTTGTTTTTTCAAAAGTTTGAGTTGCTAGTTATAAATTTTTGAGCTTACAATCAATCCTAAAATCGAATTGAATTTCTGTAGAAATTAATGAGAGGTCATCGAGTCGGGGTTCAGCAAAAGTTTCAAAAACAAAGTTTGACTTGTTTAGATGATGTATAAATTGAGAGACATGTGCATCATTCTTACCCCGACACTTGTTTTGGGAAATATTGTTCAGTTTTCTTTTGATATTTGAAATGTTGTTAACTAAAGGTTCATTTGTAAACCTAAAGTTAAAACCAAACAAATGAATTTTTAGTAAATTTCGAAATCGTGTTTTCTAAAAAATAGTGTTATTCTAGAAAGAGTTCATATACTGCAGAAATTTATCATTGAAAAACAAGTGATCATGGTGAGGTTCAATTGAAACGATCAGGTCGCAAGGAGTTTCAACAGTATCAGAAAAATTGTCATTGTTTTTAGGATCACATTCAGCAGCCTCGTTGTTTTCAACCTCAATAATTTCAAAGTTTTCAAATGTTTCATTTTCAATTTCAGACCCAACAACATTATCGTCAATCAGTTCAAGAAGTTTTCGCTCATCAATGTCGTCCTCAACTAAACAGTTGTTACCAACTTCGTCATTTCTTTCAAGTTGACAAGCTAAAGTTGATGAATTTTCAAAAAAAATTAGAATTTGAGAGAGGAAGATCAAATTGAAAATTGACGTCTTCATTTTTAAGAGAATTTGAATTCAAATCAATTACAGAGATTTCAACAACTTCATTTAGATTTTTATCAATTTGAAAAGTTGTTATTTTAAATTTTTTGATTTCAGTAAGAGTTGAATTTTCAGCAGAAGCATCAGTTTGAGCTTGAATTTCAGTTTCACAGAAATCAGAGTTTTGCACCAGATATTTTTCAAAATTTTCATTTTCATCAACAGTCATATCGTCAGAATCATCAATTATCGTTACGTAATGTTGTGACGAAGTTACTGGTTGATTATTGATTTCAAAAGAAGCGTTGGCAGAAACTTATTTGTCACTAGATTGGGATTTAAAGTTGTTGTACAAGTCCGTAACCTTAGCTATAAGAAGTGCAATTTGAATAACTATCCTAGGACTTTCAATGCAACTCAGTTTGCAATCTTTTTTTTTTTTTAACTAGTTCTTCGAAGTAAGTCAAGCCAAGTTTCATGAAATCCTCAAATTCATCAACGTTGTAAATTCCATCCAGTAATTGATTTTTTAAATTTTGGCAAAGTTCAATAGTGTGTCGAGCATGTTCTTGAATGAGATGCATGTTTCCGTGGTCTCTATTTTCTTGATTTTGTTTTTCATTTAAAGTTCATGCCCATTCCTTAATTTCCTCGCGACAAATCCAAATTTCATGCATTAATTGATTAGTTTCACTCAGGCTTTCTTCAAGAAAATTGGTAGACACATCAGACTTCAAGATGTTGTTTTTTAAATTCGGCGTTTCTATATGTTCCTCACTGGTTGACCTTAAAAATTCATCCACCTCATCTCTAAAAAGTTGTCCATTCTTTATTTTCCATAACCAACATCGCCCGAAATTTAGCTTGTTCGCAAAACCTTTTTCATATTCGATAACCAAACTTATATATCCACTCGAATTATGAAAATCTTGTTGGTTTGATCGTTAAAAACCATGTTGAATTTGTTTTGATTTTCAGCACTTTGCTTAGTCATTTGGGCTAACAGTCGACTCACCTTAGATAAATTCTCCTCAATCGAAAAAATTTCAGCTTGAAATTCATTCTGGTTTGAATTGTAACCAAAATCATTTAAATTTTGAAAATAATTGCAATTTTGGTTGTACATGGGACAAGCGCGCATGTACTAGAAGAAGAGAGTTTTTCATTGAAAAATCAGTTGCAAAACTTGTGGCTCTAAAGAAGCTCTTAAAAAATACGTTAAAATTAACAACTTCGGATTATATGAATACAAGTCTGGGCCAGGTTCGTACAGGAATTATCAGTGTGCCACGAATCACCGTAGAAGCACGACTGAAGGTTTAAGAACCTGTTTGATTTCTAGACTTTACCGTTCCTTAGACACCTCAGAGAGTATCAATCCTATTTGTTAATTTAACCTGTCTATGATTGTGTACATGGGGAAATCCTCGATTTGAATTCAAAAATAATTTATTTCAGAAACAAACTATCAATTTATCCCACGTTCGTTTTTAAAATTTCCAACCACACATCAATAGGCAGAATAATCAATCACAGAACAGTCATAGAATAATAAATTGCAGAAAAAAAAATTACAAGCAACCTGCGGCCCCTGTAGAAAATTTTACAAGCAATTTATGTATTTTTTTTCAAGTAGCAGCATTCCCTGTAGAGTTTAGAAACTTCTGACCTAGCACGGCAGTCCGTCCAGTGCAACTGAGTAGCGCTAGCGCGTTCACACCCCACTTGGTGTGCAACCGCTCCTCACCAAATATGTTTGCAAATCGATTGTCTGAACTCTTCACTTCTCATTGGCCTATGAATTGTTTTTTTAGATGACAAGTTCTATTTAAAAAAATAAAAAGAAAGAAGGAGGAAAATAAAAAAATCAATTGAACAACGACAACCAACAGAAAATAAAAAAGTTCAACAAGTCTCAAATCTACACGCAAATATAAATAATGTTGCCCCACCCACTTAGCGAAAGGTGCAACAAAGAACATTTGTAGGAACAAATCACGCAAATAACATTCTCCCATCTCTTCGAAAGATGCCTTTTAAACACGCCTTTTAAACACCCACCCCTATGCAGTTTCTCACGTGAATAAAAACCCCTAACCCACTCAACTAAAATGCAATGCAAAGAATTTAGAGCACTTCTCTTCGAAAGTAAAAAACGCAAAAGCTTTATCCTCAAATAAAAAAATCGACAGATAGAAAAAAATAACTCGCGCTTTACGGAAAAAAATTGAACTCAACTAAATTTCAAACTCGAACCCCCTTTGTTTTTTTCTCTTCTGGAATTCAATTTAGAGTGTCGATTGTGGATCTGGAGTTCGTGGTTTGGTCTGACGCAGTGATTTTGGTATTTGAACTGTAGCGGCTTTTGTGATGTACGGATGCGATTCTGGTAGGCATTTGGGTAATAGGATGGTCGAAAGTGGTTTCTATTTCTGGAAGTTTTGGGTTGAGGGTGAAACATTTGTGATCGTGGAGGGGTTGAACGTGGTTTTGTAGGAGAGGGGTTTGCGTTGTAGGAGGGTCGGAAATGTTAGGGATTGCGGAAAGGATCATTAAGGCAAAGCAAACACTAGAGGGTGGTGAATAGTGTTTGTAAGAATTTTAAACAAAACTTAAATCTAAATAGAATTATGGAATGAATCAAACAACACAAACACAATCACAGACACCAATTCAAACACAAATGCAAAATAAATAGAAATAAAGGAAAATGCAGAAAAGGAAAGAACACACCGGATTTTATACTGGTTCAGATCACTCCTACGTCCAGTCCCACACAACGCTGGATTGTGCAGAGTTTTATTACTATTTTCAAATAGCCAAATACACCCTCCTTGATTTCACAGCTCAACAAGGAGACACCAACTCCTATTTCTTGATTTCACGGCTCAACAAGGGCACACCGACTCCTAAACAATGATTTCACGGATTCAAGGATAAAACCATTTACTCTTGACTTACAAATTGGATCTTTCAATCCAAGAAATTACAAAACAGCCTTATAACTCTTCAATAGCACTTGATTCATAGAGTAGAGAGTGTAGAGAGAAGAAGTTTGATCAATTCAGAAGTGAATTCGGCAGAGTATAAGTGTAAAAACCATAAAAATGAATAAGAATAATTGTATGATGAAAGGGGATGAAGATAGTGAAGAAGAGATGTTAGAAAATTCAGTTTTAACCTCTTTTTATAGAGAATGAAGGGTTGCAACGGTTCTGAAGTGTTTCAAATAGTGAAAAGACACTTCCCTTCAAAATTAGAAAACTAGCTATTATATGTCGACAAACATATTTTACTATGTCGACATACTTATGTATAAATTTCATTTTCAAAGCATTTTTCAAGAGTTTTGATATAAAATTAATTCTGGGAATTCTTGAGTAAAATTCTAATGTTGTAAATTAATATTATATGATCGGAAACATATGAAAACATATTTTTAAACTATATAAATATAATTATAAAATTATAAGGTTTTAAACTATACAAAATATAAATAAAGTATATATAAAAACTTAAGTTTGAAAAATAGAGAAGAATAAAAATATAAACAAATATAAAAAATAAAATAGAGATGATTGAAAATAAAATAGAAAAATAAAATAGTGAAGATAGAAAAACAAAATAGAAGGGATTGAGAAAAGAATTGAAAATTAGAATTTGAATTAGAATTTGATTTTGGTTTCGAACCTGAGTGCTATTTAGAGTCTTACAAAATCTAGACTCTATAATTATATTAATCTTGAACTCTTGAACTTTTGAAATCTTGATTACTCACGAGTCTTGAAATTTCTTTGATCTTTGAATCTCTATCATCTTTATAACTGTACAGTCTTCAGTAATATTTCCTGCATATAATTCCTGCACATATATATATATATATATTTATTTATTTATTTATTTATTCTATACAAAAATTGTTAGCATATATTTTATAATCAATGATAAATGAAATAAGGTTGTTGTCATCAAAACTCCATTCTCCAAAAATCTCCCCCTTTTTGATGATGACAACCTTAGTTTATTAAATATCATACCCGTATATACCTGTTTGATGATGTTCCTTCTATACTCCCATGTCTGTAAGAATCTATAAACTATGCCTATATTTTAGATTTTCTCCCCCTTTGGCATTATTAAAAAGAAATTCTATAACTACTCCTCCTAAATCCTATAACTATCTAAATAATTCCTATAATAAAGTAAAGTACTCCCCCTTAATTCTAAATCTCTCTCTCTCTATATATATATATCATAAAATACTCCCCCTAAATTTATGATATAAATATTCCTAATGATTAAATATAATTATCCTTAATTCTATAATATCCTTATATCTTCCTTTAAATCTATGATTCTTAGACTAAAAGATTATAACTCCCCCTAAAATTATGACTATACTAGTCTGATATTAAACTAAGCAATCCAATCAATCCAAACAATCAATCCAAGCAAGCAATTCATACAAGCAATTCAAGCAAGCAATTCAAGCAATCGACCAAATCAACTAACTTAGATGATATATGTTAATAAACACTTCTTGAACATCTTACTGTCCTAGAAACTATAAAAATCCCCCTTAATCTAATACCCTTAATACAAGACTAAACCTATCCTAAACTCTAATTTCCTTAAAACTAGAATAAGACTTTAATCTAAACTAAGAGTTAATTAAGATATCCTTAAAATAAGTATTTTTCTAACAAACCTATCAACCACTAATGAAATTCAACCATGTCAAGTAAGTTAATCTAGTTATTCAAGTCAAACAAACCAAATAAGTCAATCAATTCAATAAAATCAACCAAGTATAACAAGTTAATCAAGACAAAGTAAATATGTTATATGTTTAATAATCCTATGTATTTCTAAGACAATAATTCCCCATATAGCATACTTTTTATATGTGGAGTTAAAGGTTAATGTTTAATGCATTGTGTTTGTAATAATGCAATATGACATATGCAAAACTATATGAAGTGGTATATTGAATGAAATGCAATTTATGATGTAAATGATTTTAATTTGAGATGCAGCGTAATGATGTATGATATGACATAAGATATGTAAAGATAATATGCAGAATAATTTGGTGATGAAATCTATTTAGGTAAAATATATTCAAAGTACTATTTAACTATTATAAATTATTTTAATCAAACAAAGATAATGTTAATTTCTAGACATAGGTTAATTATATTAATGAAATTGATTAAAAGAATAATAAAGATAATAGTTTAAAAAAAAATTCATGATAAGTAGTAAAATATTCAAAAAAATCATGTAGTTAAATAATATTAGTAGGGTAAATATTATAAAAATTGAAGATCTTTCTAAAGAGAATATAAAATTTGTATAATATAAAGTAAGCTATATAAACATATATTCATAAGTATATATAAAACTAATTTAAAAAGAACTTAAAATTTAATTTATGAGATATACATCAATATTTTGATGCAAATCAATTTAAAATTTAAAATTTAGAAATCAAAACATATTTATTTGTTAAAAAACCATTTATGTTTTTAGAAGAAATTTATAGTTATAAAAACATTATAAAGTAATCTATAAAACTTCTTATATTTAAACTACTTAAAAAAATGATGTGTGTATATATATATATATATATTTCTTTATATTAAGTTAAATATACAAGTTTTACAAAGCTTAATAGGAAGTCAAAATAAGTATTAAGTTACAAATAGTATTTGTGATAATGTAACCCAAAATTGTTAAGAACTCATAAGAATAATATATAAGTTAATCTATGCATGTTTAAACTATATAAAAGAAGAATAAATTTATATTTTATAACAATATCAAAAGGTTATATTAACTCTGTATATTATGTTTATATAATTTTATGAAATTGTATATTTTAATATATATATTTTGAAACAAGATATATGAAACTAAGTAGGCTGTAATAACCCGGAAATGCGAGCCAGTTTGAAATTTTTATTTTGGCAATTTTAGCGAATTTTGAATATTTAAAATAGATTATTTTAAATAATAACAACGAGAAATTTATTTTGAATATAATTCGAACGTATATATCTATATACGTCGTCGTTAGAATATAAATAATTATATATAATTATAAAAGGAATTGAAAATGGCGCGGTAGTTCGATAATTCAATTTCAAACTTCAATTGAATGTACCGGGTGCAAAACAATCCGGATTTTAGTGAAACCAAAAATATTAGAATCTATTCGTGAATATCTTTCTAACGAATCTGAAAAATCGAAATTTCATAGCGGGAATCAAAAGTTATGCCGAGTTGAAAATTCAGAATAGTCGCTATGTAAATTATACATGGCCCAAAAAGTCAAATTTTGCATATGAATAGATTTGGACTCGAAACCACTTCCATTGAGTTCAAAATGCCATTTAGAACCCCGAAATGTATAAGCTTCGATGTATTCCGATATCCGGAATAGTGGCAATTGACAGGAGATTTTCGGTTAACAAAACATAGCCCTTAAAAAGTGAAATTTTGCATACGAGCTCAGAATTCGCCGAGATAAATTTTTATGGATTCACAATGATAAATCATTGTTGATTTCCAAATGGCGCGTCGAACGGAGTTGGTATGTGGCCGTGCGAGCTAAAACAGTTCAGGGTAAAACAGGTAGTCACTTTATAAAGGAACATTATTGATACGAGCTCAGAATTCGATTTCGTTTTTTTCTGTGGATTCCTATCGTCTAATAATGGTTAAATCCAAGAGGGCACGATTTTTAGAGTTAGTGTGTGAGCGTGCGAGAAGAAAAGGTGCGCCAAAATAGCATTTTTAGAGCTTATCTGAGCATTTTCGTGATTTTTTTTGAATGGCCAAACGAACTCGGAATTCGACGAAACTTGTTTCGTTGGACTCGTCTTCACGTCTACTATCTCGTGTCCGAAATCCGCGGCGATTGGAAATCGTTAGCGTTCAGGCGATACGCGAGAAACTAGCATATAAACACTTTTACTTTCTTTTCTTCTTCACTTTCTTCCTCTTCCTCTTTCTTCAAAAAAACTCATTAATGGCCTCCTCCTCCCACCGCCGCTGCCCTCCTCCACCAGCGCCACCACTGGCCTCCGGCGAGCCGCCGCACCCCCTCCTCCTCCTCCTCCTCCTCTCTCTCCTCTCTCCATTTGCAAACCCTAAGCCCCAAATCACCACCACCCGCCTCTGTGGACCCCACCGCCGCACCTCAGCCCCTCCCCACGTCAGTCAGGCCGGCGCCCGCCCTCAGCACCACCCAACTTCGGCCGTGGGCCCTGCTACAGCCAAAAATCCATTTTCACCAAAAATCCCGTTTTGCAAATAACACCCTGTCACCATTTCCCTAATAACTCCCAAACCATGCGTTTCTGGCCAAAGTCCCTCTCGACCAAAATTGTAGAGCACGAAATTCTCTTCGATTTGGCTGTATGGAAGTCGTGTTTTGGAGTTCGGAGCTGCTCGGAAAACGCGTTCGAAGTCTGCTGTTCAAAAGCTGAAAAATTCGTGTACTTTCGCGAATTCTGGCGAATTGGAGCATTTTCGGCAAAAAGTCTCTTAGGCGAAAGTTGTCCGGAATGGCGCGTTTAAGCTAGAAAAAAAATGGTGTGAAGATTGAAACTCGTTTGCAAATTCTAGGACCCGAACAGCGAATCCGGGCGTTAGAAAAAAAAAGTGAGTTTTCTCCATTTTAAAGCTTCTACAGTTTTTGACATATGAAGTAAATAAAATTATGATCTTTATATTATAGAGAGGATAAAAATCCGATTTTTAACTTATAGAAGATATAAAGATAAGATTTTTATATAATGTAGATAATAAAAATGTGATTTTTATACATGTAGTGGCTACGGGCAACGAAAGTGACAAAAGGCGAGGACGACAAGATTTTCTACAAAAGAAGAGTCGAGATGATTGGATTAGCTAGTGGGTGAGAATTTCTCACTCTTCAATTTTTTTTCTAGTTATATATATATACACTAGGATGCAGACGGTGCTTAGTAGCACCCGACACAATCGTCCACAGACCATGGACTTGTTTGTTTGGTTGTGTAGTTGGTTATATTATTTGGTTTGAATTGAGTTGTTTGGTGAAATGGAATGGATTTGATTGATGTGTGAATGGCGTGGGCCTTCACTAGACCGGGGATAAGGCTAGGCCTTGTCCCGTTTCTAGTATCGCGCCGTTATGCCGTCGAAATTTTCTAAAATAAGTTAGAAAAATAAAGATATCATTTTATTTGATAAATGAACCGAATAGAATATTCATAGGTTGAATAAAATAGTTTGGTCGTTAAAAAGATATTTTTTAACATGAATGTGAATAAAAAAATAAATATTCATTTATAAACCGGACGGTTTGTTTATGTACACCTATTTGAAGGACATTGATTGGGACGATAAATTTTACGCATCGCCCAACCGCACAAATAAAAATTTGTGTTTGATTGTTTGAAACCCCACACGGGTATTGGGATAAAATACGGCATACACTAATTCCAATAATTAGTTGTATGTCGATCGATTGATTGACAGGCTGTTATAAGCGTTAGATATCTATATTTGATGCTTATACAGTGTAGTGCACTTTGGATGATGGTTGATTATTTATCGTTGCTAGTATATACATGTGTTGTATGGAATCCATATAATTAACTTTATATGGTAATTGATTGGGCCTCATTCCAATTAAGAAGATAAGAATATTATAAAATAAAGGTTCATGTGTTGACAGTACTCATCCGTTGAGATTAGTCATGTGTTGAACGAAATATTTTAATAATAAAATTTACATCTTTATCCTTATAAAATAAAGGTTCATGTGTTGACAGTACTCATCCACTGAGATTAGTCATGTGTTGAACGAAATATTTTAATAATAAAATTTACATCTTTATCATATATAAGATCAGAAACTAATTAGAAAATAGATAAGATGAGTAGTCTCCTGGATATTGATCTGATGTTGGTTTCGGCCTTCGGGGTTAATATTTAGGGAATCGTTCTCTTACTAATTTACGATTGGAGTCTGATTTGAAATCAAACGATAGATACCATAATTTTTATAAAATATATTAAATAACAAAAATAGTCACATGTGGACAGTACTCATTCGTTGAGATTAGTCGTGTGTTGACAAAAATATAGAGTCATGTATTGAAAGAAATATAGATTCATTTGTTGAATAGAATAACGAAGTAGTAGAAATATATAAAGCCGTGTTGATTAGAGATGCGCTATTTTGACGCGAACGATATTTATATCGATTATATTCGTTTTTGAATTTTATTGATTAGAAAACGAATTTGAATTGAAAACAAATTGAAATAGAATAAAAATCGATTTGAAATGAATTCAAATTGAATTGAAATGAATTTAAAACGAATTTATAAGGAAAAATTCAATTTTGATTTGAATTTGAAATGGAAGTAGAAATTGTTTTTGAAACGAATTTAAACTATTTATAAAGTTTGTTTTAAATAGAAATCGACGAAATATATATATTATATATATAATATAATGGCCTGAATAGAACGCGCCGCGCTGCGACAGTTCGCGAATTTCGACCATTAACTTCGAACGGACATTACGGGTGATCCGACCTTAGTTCTTTAACCTAGTAACTTCGAAAAGAGCTTTATAACGAATATTAGAAATTTGAAATCTAACGGTTGGATTTGGAGATACGTCCAAATCAAATGGGGAAAAGGTCGCTGTAAGTGCAGTTCGATGGCTGTTGATGGAAATCGACTGTACGGGCCTTTATAAAATTATTAAAAATAGTAATAATTTGTGTAAAATCATAAGAAATGATTTGGGAAAAATTGGGATGAAAAATTCCATATTTGAAATGATAAAAATAGATTTTTATTGAAATGAACTAGTTTTGAACTAAAATTAAACCCGTTTATTTTTAAACAAATAAATTGGATTTGAAATGGGTTTTAAATAGAATTGATTCATGGATTTATCGTGAACTGTGTTTTAAATGACATTAGTTCTTTAACCTAGTAAAAGGAGTTTTAATGAATCTGCAATTAGATTGAAATGTGAATTGATAATTTAAATTATCAAATTTGGAAAATGAGCGAGAATGGAGTATCACCAGTTTTGCTCCAAGCGATAGTTAAATCTTTAATTAGATTTGAACGTGAAATGGTAATTAATTTTACCGATAACACCGTGGTATTAGATATGGAGTATTAACAGTTTTGCTTCATGGGATGAATAGGTTGGGATTGGGAAATAAAATAAATAATTACTTCGGTGTGGTTCGCTAATCTCGACTAGTTTGGAAAACCATAATTTGGTTTAATACGACATCCAAAGGAAGATTAAAGGATAAATTCTAAAGAATTTACCTTGGATAAAATAAATGGGAACCTTTCCCTAAGAATTGAAATTTAGAAACTAGCTGTAGGTCAGTTAAGAAGAATGGTTTCCTGGGTATTGATCTGATGTTGGTTTCGGCCTTCGGGGTTAATATTTGGGGAATTGCTCTCTTACTAATTTACAGTTAGTGACTGATGAATTGGAATGAGGCGTATGTTGTGTTTGTATAACATTTGTTTTTAATATACGCGGGTTGTTCGGAAAGGCCGGGTTTATACCGATTCTGAATAACCGATTCGACGATATGTCGAAGATGAAGACGGTGGTTGAAGACCGGAAGTCTTAACATCGTTTGGGTGTTACTGATGATCTTGATTGGGTTGTACACCCAAGATGAGGGAATCAGTTGGTGGTCGTCCAGACGTACATGGAGATCGATGGATATGCGAGGAAGGTGCCTCCGGTTTCGTTCAGACCCAGAACGAACTTGTAAATGGATTGTGTGTCTGATATTGGATTTTATTCTGTGTTGATTAATTTCTGTTAAATATATATATCTGTTTGGCAGTGGAGAATTTATTCTCTTGCTTAACGCCCTTCTCTGAGACGTACGAGCTTAGAGGTTATATATCGATAGATATCAATCGCATGGCATGAATTGCCTGTGTGGCACGTTGAGTTGCATAGATCAAGGCTTCTGTTGAAAAGCAAAGTCTTGTGGTTGATGATCAAAGCACGGCCTTTGTGGCGTAGCTTTGTGTATAGCGTGAATTCGCGAGCCTCACACCTCGGTATGAGTCAAAAACGGGATAAGGACTGCAGGGAGAGCACGACGTTTCTTTCTAGCTTTGGTGGTGTCAGTGACTTACCAGCCCTGACATTTATATACTTTTCACCTATGTGGTTGTTGGATGAGGCGCCTCGATTTTAGGTCTGTAAGGACCGGGAAACGTGTGTTCAGGAATTGCCAATCCTCTAACGTAAGTGAGGACTGACCCTGAAGATCCAGGGTTGCCCAGAGTGCGTAGCCCTGAGACATTTGCTAGAGTGTCTCGAAAGCGGAGAGGAGCTTGCCCCTTGCCTCGACTCATGACGGAAATCCAATTCCCAATACGTGTATTTCGGCTTTATTTGTAGAGCCTAGTATGGAGACATAGTGGTATGGGGCACTTATGCCGTCTATGATTTATATTTATGATTGAAATTGTTTTGACACTATAAACTTATTATAGTATCAAATGATTTGTTTTTAAACGTACCAAGCATGTTTGGCTGTTATAAGGTAAAACCCTATCCTCCGGCTTGCGTTGCATTGTGTGATGGGACCTGGGTCTTATAATAGCTTCATTTTTCGAAAAGCATTGCGTTGTTTATTCTATGCACTGGTATTCTTGGGAGGAAACCCGTTCCGTGTTATACGGCGTTGTCCCTTGAATTACTCTCCTTTAAAGTAAAGCTTTAAATAACTGTTTTAGTTCTCACACCAGTCACATGACTGACCTGGAGTTTATTGTTTTAACCTAAACTCTGGGTGCCCCTATTTTCCGCACGGGCAGCTAGTAGTTTTGGTTTTGCAGATTTATATTCACAGGATCCTGGTTTACAGCTGGAATGATATCCGGAAAGCTCTGTATCCGTATATCACCTTCAGTTGTGCTTTGTATTATTTTCCGCCGCTATGTAATTTATTATAATCTCTGATATTTATCGAATGTAATTTATTCATTTATACTCTGTATATTCTTGTATCTGATGGAATTGTTGTAATAACAATGAAATTTTCTTCCGTCTACGTTCTGTTTTGTCTTGTCCTCACAGTAATTCGTTCTTTCTCATCTCTTCGGAGACCGGGGAAGTTCGGGTCGCTTCATTTGGTATCAAAGCCTTGGTTTACAGAGCTCGAGAACAAGACACATTAGAACCATATGAAAGAATTCATCGGATATTGGATTAGTAAAATCCAATTAGAATGACTCGTTAGAGATGGGATCAGTAGTATCCTAGAACGAGTGTGAAGAGTATATTTTTCAAATGAAAAAAAATTTGTTTTGAAAATTTAATTCGTTTTAAACGTATTTGGATATTTATTTATATTGAATTTGGACAATCGAGTATATAAAGATTTCGCGTATACGCGTCATAAACGTATAGTCGAAGTTTTAATATACTGGATAGATATAGAATCACATTCTAGACACCCGGGGATAATTCTGGTGATGTGGCCACATCATCAATATTTATGTTCGTATTTCGAAGGTGTGATATCTATATATTTCCATTAGACTGGTGTGAGAACCAAAACTAATATAGATAGATTCATTTGTTGTGATTTGGCATCAAAAACATGATTTTTGCATATATATCAAAATTATGAATTTGAAACTCTAATTCACTAATTGATTGATGTTTGTGTTGTGTTTAATAATTTTGAACCATCTAGCCTAATGGAATCACATATTGAACTGTATTGAAAATTGGTCACATTTGCTTGCATATATAAGTACTTACTTTGAACAGGTCATAGCAAGGAGGCTAGAGCAGAGAATAAAATTTGTTTGCCCGACAAATAGGTACATGTTTACTATAATTTACTGTTTTGTTTGGGTGATGATGATTTTATGAGCCGATTGGCTTTTTCTTTTTCTTTTTGAGATCAGAAGGCCTGTATGGCAATTTCGGGATTTTCCCGTGGCTCCCTGTGCAGGGGAGGTTATGACGAAATTTTTCGAAAATTTAGGGTGTTAGCCAAATTTTTGAAGAATTTGAAAATTCTCAGAAACTGAAAAGTTAGAGAATGGAAGCCAGATCGAACGTAGAGTTGATTAATCAAACCACTTTCGACTTTGTTCCTTTTCGGGGACGAAAAGTTTTAAGTGGGGGAGATTGTAATAACCCGGAAATGCGAGCCAGTTTGAAATTTTTATTTTGGCAATTTTAGCGAATTTTGAATATTTAAAATAGATTATTTTAAATAATAACAATGAGAAATTTATTTTGAATATAATTCGAACGTATATATATATATACGTCGTCGTTAGAATATAAATAATTATATATAATTATAAAAGGAATTGAAAATCGCGCGGTAGTTCGATAATTCGATTTCAAACTTCAATTGAATGTATCTGGTGCAAAACAATCCGGATTTTAGTGAAACCAAAAATATTAGAATCTATTCGTGAATATCTTTCCAACGAATCTGAAAAATCGAAATTTCATAGCGGGAATCAAAAGTTATGCCGAGTTGAAAATTCAGAATAGTCGCTATGTAAATTATACATGGCCCAAAAAGTCAAATTTTGCATATGAATAGATTTGGACTCGAAACCACTTCCATTGAGTTCAAAATGCCGTTTAGAAACCCGAAAAGTACAAGCTTCGATATATTCCGATATCCGGAATAGTGGCAATTGACAGGAGCTTTTCGGTTAACAAAACATAGCAGTTAAAAAGTGAAATTTTGCATACGAGCTCCGAATTCGACGAGATAAATTTTTATGGATTCACAATGATAAATCATTGTTGAGTTCCAAATGGCGCGTCGAACGGAGTTGGTATGTGGCCGTGCGAGCTAAAACAGTTCAGGTTAAAACAGGTAGTTACTTTACAAAGGAACATTATTGATACGACCTCAGAATTCGATTTCTTTTTTTTCTGTGGATTCCTATCGTCTAACAATGGTTAAATCCAAGAGGGCATGATTTTTAGAGTTAGTGTGTGAGCGTGCGAGAAGAAAAGGTGCGCCAAAATAGCATTTTTAGAGCTTATCTGAGCATTACGTGATTTTTTTTGAACGGTCAAACGAACTCGGAATTCGACGAAACTTGTTTCGTTGGACTCGTCTTCACGTCTACTATCTCGTGTCCAAAATCCGTGGTGATTGGAAATAGTTAGCGTTCAGGCGATACGCGAGAAACTAGCATATAAACACTTTTACTTCCTTTTCTTCTTCACTTTCTTCCTCCTCCTCTTTCTTCAAAAATACTCATTAATGGCCTCCTCCTCCCACCGCTGCTTCCCTCCTCCACCAGCGCCACCACCGGCCTCCGGCGAGCCGCCGCACCCCCTCCTCCTCCTCTCCTCCTCCTCCTCTTCCTCCTCCTCTCTCTCCTCTCTCCATTTGCAAACCCTAAGCCCCAAATCACCACCACCTGCCTCCGTGGGCCCCACCGCCGCACCTCAGCCCCTCCCCCACGTCAGTCAGGCAGGCGCCGCCCCCTCATCACCACCCAACTCCGGCCGTGGGCCCCGCTACACCCAAAAATCCATTTTCACCAAAAATCCCGTTTTGCAAATAACACCCTGTCACTATTTCGCGAATAACTCTCAAACTGTGCGTTTTTGGCCAAAGTCCCTCTAGACCAAAGTTGTAGAGCACGAAATTCTCTTCGATTTAGCTATACGGAAGTCGTGTTTTGGAATTCGGAGCTGCTCGGAAAACCCGTTCGAAGTCTTCTGTTCAAAAGCTGAAAAATTCGTGTACTTTTGCGAATTCTGGCGAATTGGAGCATTTTCGGCAAAAAGTCTCTTAGGCGAAAGTTATCCGGAATGGCGCGTTTAAGCTAAAAAAAAGATGGTGTGACGATTGAAGCTCGTTTGCAAATTTTAGGACCCGAACAGCGAATCCGGGCGTTAGAAAAAAAAAGTGAGTTTTCTCCATTTTAAAGCTTCTACAATTTTTGACATATGAAGTAAATAAAAATATGATCTTTATATTATAGAGAGGATAAAAATCCGATTTTTAACTTATAGAAGATATAAAGATAAGATTTTTATATAATGTAGATAATAAAAATGTGATTTTTATACATGTAGTGGCTACGGGCAACGAAAGTGATAAAAGGCGAGGACGACAAGATTTTCTACAAAAGAAGAGTCGAGATGATTGGATTAGCTAGTTGGTAAGAATTTCTCACTCTTCAATTTCTTTTCTAGTTATATATATATACACTAGGATGCAGACGGTGCTTAGTAGCACCCGACACAATCGTCGACAGACCATAGACTTGTTTGTTTGGTTGTGTAGTTGGTTAGATTATTTGGTTTGAATTGAGTTGATTGGTGAAATGGAATGGATTTGATTGATGTGTGACTAGCGTGGGCCTTCACTAGACTGGGGATAAGGCTAGGCCTTGTCCCGTTTCTAGTATCGCGCCGTTATGCCTCCGAAATTTTCTAAAATAAGTTAGAAAAATAAAGATATCATTTTATTTGATAAATGAACCGAATAGAATATTCATAGGTTGAATAAAATAGTTTGGTCGTTAAAAAGATAATTTTTAACGAGAATGTGAATAAACAAATAAATATTCATTTATAAACCGGACGGTTTGTTTATGTACACCTATTTGAAGGACATTGATTGGGATGATAAATTTTACACATCGCCCAACTACACAAATAAAAATCTGTGTTTGATTGTTTCAAACCCCACACGGGTATTGGGATAAAATACGGCATACACTAATCCCAATAATTAGTTGTATGTCGATCGATTGATTGACAGGCTGTTATAAGTGTTAGATATCTATATTTGATGCTTATACAGTGTAGTGCATTTTGGATGATGGTTGATTATTTATCGTTGCTAGTATATACATGTGTTGTATGGAATCCATATAATTAACTTTATATGGTAATTGATTGGGCCTCATTCCAATTTAGAAGATAAAGAATATTATAAAATAAAGGTTCATGTGTTGACAGTATTCATCCGTTGAGATTAGTCGTGTGTTGAACGAAATATTTTAATAATAAAATTTACATCTTTATCCTTATAAAATAAAGGTTCATGTGTTGACAGTACTCATCCATTGAGATTAGTCATGTGTTGAACGAAATATTTTAATAATAAAAGTTACATCTCTATCATATATAAGATCAGAAACTAATTAGAAAATAGATAAGATGAGTGGTCTCCTGGATATTGATCTGATGTTGGTTTCGGCCTTCGGGGTTAATATTTAGGGAATCGTTCTCTTACTAATTTACGATTGGAGTCTGATTTAAAATCAAATGATAGATACCATAATTTTTATAAAATATATTAAATAACAAAAATAGTTACGTGTGGACAGTACTCATTCGTTGAGATTAGTCGTGTGTTGACAAAAATATAGAGTCATGTATTGAAAGAAATATAGATTCATTTGTTGAATAGAATAATGAAGTAGTTGAAATATATAAAGCCGTGTTGATTAGAGATGCACTATTTTGACGCGAACGATATTTATATCGATTATATTCGTTTTTGAATTTTATTGAGTAGAAAACGAATTTGAATTGAAAACGAATTGAAATAGAATAAAAATCGATTTGAAATGAATTCAAATTGAATTGAAATTTGAATTGAATTGAAATGAATTTAAAACGAATTTATAAGGAAAAATTCAATTTTGATTTGAATTTGAAATGGAAGTAGAAATTGTTTTTGAAACGAATTTAAACTATTTATAAAGTTTGTTTTAAATAGAAATCGACGAAATATATATTATATATATTATATAATGGCCTGAATAGAACGCGCCGCGTTGCGGCAGTTCGCGAATTTCGACCATTAACTTCGAATGGACATTACGGGAGATCCGACTGTCGGATTCTCCTAAAACCGGAACCGTTGGGTTTGTATCGAAAAGAGCTTTCTAACGAATATTAGAAATTTGAAATCTAACGGTTGGATTTGGAGATTCGTCCAAATCAAATGGGGAAAAGGTCGCTGTAAGTGCAGTTCGATGGCCGTTGATGGAAATCGACTGTACGGGCCTTGATAAAATTATTAAAAATAGTAATAATTTGTGTAAAATCATAAGAAATGATTTGGGAAAAATTGGGATGAAAAACTCCATATTTGAAAAGATAAAAATAGATTTTTATCGAAATGAACTAGTTTTGAACTAAAATTAAACCCGTTTATTTTTAAACAAATAAATTGGATTTGAAATGGGTTTTAAATAGAATTGATTCATGGATTTATCACGAACTGTGTTTTAAATGACATTAGTTCTTTAACCTAGTAAAAGGAGTTTTAATGAATCTGCAATTAGATTGAAATGTGAATTGATAATTTAAATTATCAAATTTGGAAAATGAGCGAGAATGGAGTATCACCAGTTTTTCTCCAAGCGATAGTTAAATCTTTAATTAGATTTGAACGTGAAATGGTAATTAATTTTACCGATAACACCGTGGTATTAGATATGGAGTATTACCAGTTTTGCTTCATGGGATGAATAGGTTGGGATTGGAAAATAAAATAAATAATTATTTCGGTGTGGTTCGCTAATCTTGACTAGTTTGGAAAACCATAATTTGGTTTAATACGACATCCAAAGGATGATTAAAGGATAAATTCTAAAGAATTTACCTTGGATAAAATAAATGGGAACCTTTCCCTAAGAATTGAAATTTAGAAACTAGCTGTAGGTTAGTTAAGAAGAATGGTTTCCTTGGTATTGATCTGATGTTGGTTTCGGCCTTCGAGGTTAATATTTGGGGAATTGCTCTCTTACTGATTTACGGTTAGTGACTGATGAATTGGAATGAGGCGTATGTTGTGTTTGTGTAACAGTTGTTTTTAATATACGCGGGTTGTTCGGAAAGGCCGGGTTTATACCCATTCTGAATAACCGATTCGACGATATGTCGAAGATAAAGACGGTGGTTGAAGACCGGAAGTCTTCACATCGTTTGGGTGATTACTGATGATCTGGATTGGGCTGTACACCCAAGATGAGGGAATCAGTTGGTGGTCGTCCAGACGTACTTGGAGATCGATGGATATGCGAGGAAAGTGCCTCTGGTTTCATTCAGACCCAGAACGAACTTGTAAATGGATTGTGTGTCTGACATTGGATTTTATTTTGTGTTGATTGATTTCTGTTAGATATATATCTATTTGGCGGCGGAGAATTTATTCTCTTGCTTAACGCCCTTCTCTGAGACGTACGAGCTTAGAGGTTATATATCGATAGATATCAATCGCATGGCATGAATTGCCTGTGTGGCACGTTGAGTTGCATAGATCAAGGCTTCTATTGAAAAGCAAAGTCTTGTGGTTGATGATCAAAGCACGGCCTTTGTGGCGTAGCTTTGTGTATAACGTGAATTCGCGAGCCTCACACCTCGGTATGAGTCAAAAACGGGATAAGGACTGCAGGGAGAGCACGACGTTTCTTTCTAGCTTTGGTGGTGTCAGTGACTTACCAGCCCTGACATTTATATACTTTTCACCTATGTGGTCGTTGGATGAGGCGCCTCGATTTTAGGTCTGTAAGGACCGGGAAACGTGTGTTAAGGAATTGCCAATCCTCTAACGTAAGTGAGGACCGGCCCTGAAGATCCAGGGTTGCCCAGAGTGCGTAGCCCTGAGACATTTGCTAGAGTGTCTCGAAAGCGGAGAGGAGCTTGCCCCTTGCCTCGACTCATGACGGAAATCCAATTCCCAATACGTGTATTTCGGCTTTATTTGTAGAGCCTAGTATGGTGACATAGTGGTATAGGGCACTTATGCCGTCTATGATTTATATTTATGATTGAAATTTTTTTGACACTATACACTTATTATAGTATCAAATGATTTGTTTTTAAACGTACCAAGCATGTTTGGCTGTTATAAGGTAAAGCCCTATCCTCCGGCTTGCGTTGCATTGTGTGATGGGACCTGGGTCTTATAATAGCTTCATTTTTCGAAAAGCATTGCGTTGTTTATTCTATGCACTGGTATTCTTGGGACGAAACCCGTTCCGTGTTATACGGCATGGTCCCTTGAATTACTCTCCTTTAAAGTAAAGCTTTAAATAACTGTTTTAGTTCTCACACCAGTCACATGACTGACCTGGAGTTTATTGTTTTAACCTAAACTCTGGGTGCCCCTATTTTCCGCACGGGCAGCTAGTAGTTTTGGTTTTGCAGATTTATATTCACAGGATCCTGGTTTACAGCTGGAATGATATCCGGAAAGCTCTGTATCCGTATATCACCTTCAGTTGTGCTTTGTATTATTTTCCGCCGCTATGTGATTTATTGTAATCTCTGATATTTATCGAATGTAATTTATTCATTTATACTCTGTATATTCTTGTATCTGATGGAATTGTTGTAATAACAATGAAATGTTCTTCCGTCTACGTTCTGTTTTGTCTTGTCCTCACAGTAATTCGTTCTTTCTCACCTCTTCGGAGATCGGGGAAGTTCGGGTCGCTTCATAGGCAAACAAAGTTAATAATAGAGTTTGAACTGGCATTTTATTAAAAAATGGAGGGAAGTTTGAAAGTTTAAACCTTTGAGATACAAAATTTTAACTTTATTCTATAGGCCGATATGTCAACATATAGATATATGTATGTTGACATTAGGGCCGTCAATTTCTAACACGACCCGAAACACGACTCGTAACCCGCGTGAAAAAAACCCGACCCGACCCATTTATAAACGGGTCAATTTCGGGTCAACCCGCTCTGACCCGTTTAATAACCCGAGCCGACCCGTGAACCCGTTTCTGACCCGTCATGACCCGTTTAATATAAAACATAGTTTTATTACTCTACAATCTACAAAACATAGGCCCAGCCCAGTCCACTACCCATTTTCCGTTTTACCCTAATTTACCAATTACCAAGACACCACTCATTCAGTCATTCTAATTTCTGTTGTTCTACCTCTTCACTAATTCACTCCTTCACGTTTTCATGTTTATTCACACATTAACAACTTTTTACATTTTTATTCTCATCTTAGCTTGCAATAAGTGAATGACAACAACACGCTTCTTTCATGTTTTCATATTTTTATACAAATATTTTTCCTAATGTGTTACACGAATCAAACCTGAACCCCTCACGATTATAAATGGGTCAACCCGAAACCTACCTATTAATAAACGGGTTGAGCTGACACGACCCGAATTCAACCCGAACACGACTTCACCCTACCCGAACACGACCCAACCCGACCCATTGACATCCCTAATTGACATATATGTATTATTTCAAGGAGAATATGGTTTTGTGACTTTGATTTTGAAATATCGATTTATATTTTAGATTTAACTATTTCCTAAAATAAAATTAATCCTAACAAACATTCAAAATTTATTTCATTATTATATTAGTTTTATTATAATTATTTTTGAGTTTTAAATTTCAAATTTCAAATTTGAATTTCAAATTTCAAAATTGAATTTTAAAGTTTAAATTTCAAATTTAAAATAAAGTAAATCAGACAAAACCTCCATTCAACCAAAAATTTAGAAATTAATTAAGGCATACCCGGTTTTTAGATCCATTTCTTCGATATTCTCTGAATTTTGAATTGATCTTCTGGAATTTATGATGAGATCTGCTCTATTGCGACAGACTCGTTTTTCTGATCAGGATAGTGTATTCATTTGCTGAATTTGAACACCGTATGAGAAAGATATTGAAGAATAAGAATTTCAACCATTTTGGCGCCAAAATTTGAATTTGAATTTTGAATGCATGTGCACTTCAACTACTATATAAAGGCCTAAAAGTCATGTCTCTTCATAACCACTTCTCTTCTTCTTCTTCTTCTCGTTTCCCATTTTCAATCAATCTTTCAAGAGGCATAACTTCTTCGTTTCTTGACGGAATTAGACGAAATCAATGGAAAATTGAAGAGGAATCCAAGAACTACTATCTAGTGACAGTTTGGGTATGAATTTGGATGGTATTGAGGTGCAGCAAGTTGAAACATTAAGGGCTATGCATGAAATCCTGTAGCAGTTTTTCAGTTTTGAATCGCTACCTTCAAACTGCCATATCACACTCAATTTTGATCGAAATTTGACGATCTACCCATTAAATCAACCACGAGAACGATAAATACAATCTGGAAAAGGATTTGGAACAAAATAGTCTAACCTATGGATGCAATTTGAAGATAACCGTCAACAGTTTTGGTTTCCTTCTTTTCTTATTCACCAAAACTTCATTTGATCATTACTTGATCAATTCCATTTCTTCTTGATGTCTCTCCGCCAACCGCCGTGACTCTTCTCCTCTTTTTAATTTCTTTTTCAGAATTTGAATTTTCAATATCCACCATTTCGAAATTTGAATTTTCAACAGTCACCTCAACCATCTTTTCAGAGTTTGATTATCCAATAGTCATATAACACATCTTTTCCTGTAAAACAACACAACTTTTCAAATAATCAAATAACTTTTCAAATAATTCAAATGCCTTTTCAAATGTTCAAATGACTTTTCAAATAATCAAAGGACTTTTCAAAATAATTAAATAGAATAATATCATGATAGTTTTGTAACATAACCATATATCAAAATTTTCAAATTTTAAAACATTTCAAATTTCAAAAAACAAATCATAATAACTTGATTTTTCAATAAAATTGAACGCACACTCATCTAATACTTGATGCAATACATGAATTAAAACTAGTATTCAAAATTTTCCATTTAACATTTTTCAAAAATCAGATTATGAACTTTTTGAAAGACCTTGCTCCGATACCAATTGTTAGGGATTGCGGAAAGGATCGTTAAGGCAAAGCAAACACTAAAGGGGGGTGAATAGTGTTTGTAAGAATTTTAAACAAAACTTAAATCTAAATATAATTATGGAATGAATCAAACAACACAAACACAATCACAGACACCAATTCAAACACAAATGCAAAATAAACAGAAATAAAGGAAAATGCAGAAAAGGAAAGAACACACCGGATTTTATACTGGTTCAGATCACTCCTACGTCCAGTCCCGCACAATGCTGGATTGCACAAAATTTTATTACTATTTTCAAATAGCCAAATACACCCTCCTAGTTTTCACGGCTCAACAAGAGACACCGACTCCTATCCCTTGATTTCATGGCTCAACAAGGGCACACCAACTCCTAAACCTTGATTTCACGGATTCAAGGGTAAAACCGTTTACTCTTGACTTACAAATTGGATCTTTCAATCCAAGAAATTACAAAACAGCCCTATAACTCTTCAATAGCACTTGATTTAGAGAGTAGAGAGTGTAGAGAGAATAAGTTTGATCAATTCAGATGTGAATTCGGCATAGTATAAGTGTAAAAACCATAAAAATGAATAAGAATAATGGTAGGATGAAAGGGGATGAAGATAGAGAAGAAGAGATGTTAGAAAATTCGTTTTTAACCTCCTTTTATAGAGAATGAAGGGTTGCAACAGTTCTGAAGCGTTTCAAATAGTGAAAAGACACTTCCCTTCAAAATTAGAAAACTAGCTGTTATATGTCAACATACATATTTTACTATGTCGACATACTTATGTATAAATTTCATTCTCAAAGCATTTTTCAAGAGTTTTGATATAAAATTAATTTTGGAAATTCTTGAGTAAAATCCTAATGATGTAAATCAATATTATATGATAGAAAAACATATGAAAACATATTTTTAAACTGTATAAATATAATTATAAAATTATAAGGTTTTAAACTGTATAAAATATAAATAAAGTATATATAAAAACTTAAGTTTAAAAAACAAAGAAGAATAAAAATAGAAACAAATATAAAAAACAAAATAGAGATGATTTAAAATAAAATAGAAAAACAAAATAGAGAAGATAGGAAAACAAAATAGAAGGGATTAAAAAAAGAACTGAAAAAACAGAATTTGAATTTGGATTTGAACCTGGAGTGCTATTTTGAGTCTTACAAAATCTAGACTCTATAATTATATTAATCTTGAGCTCTTGAACTTTTGAAATCTTGATTACTCATGAGTCTTGAAATTTATCTGATCTTTGAATCTCTATCATCTTTATAAATGTACAGTCTTCATTTCATGTATATAATTCCTGCATATATATATATATATATATATATATATATATATATATATATATATATATATATATATATATTTGTTCTATACAAAAAGTGTTAGCATATATTTTATAATCAATGATAATTGAATAAGGTTGTTGTCATCAAAACTCCATTCTCCGATAGGAATGGCAGGAAGGTGATTGCTTTTTTTAAGCTGCGCGATGGAGAAACAAAGAAAAGGGTTGGGATTTTGTGTTGTGTGAACGGTGATATGAACGTGGTGACGGTGATGAGCAGTTTGGAATCGGAAGAAGGTTGGTGACGGTGAGGACTTTATGCAGCTTATGGTGGGAATTTCTATGAGATGGTGACTGATAGAGTATTACCGATGGGTGTGAGCGTTGAGGCAAGAAGAAGTTTGGCTTCGCAAAGACTTTGAAGATGGGGATGGCTGACTGGTGATATGGTGAAGGGGATCAAATGACTGTAGTGCGAAACTAGTTTAACGTGAAGATGGTAGGTTGAGAAATTGTGCCAAATTGGTAAATTGTGGTGTGTGCAGAAAATAGGCAGAGGAGTGTAGATGAGGTAATAGAAAAGGAATTAGAAAAGGATTAAGAGAGAAGGGAATTTTTTTTAGAATTGTTGAGAAGTGGAAGGCAACGTAATGGGAAAGAAATCAAACATAAAATTGAAAAGAAAATTTGTACTTTTTTTTGTTTATTGTTGTAAAAGAAAGGGAAGAATTGTAAAAGAAATTGGAAAGGGAATAAGAAAAAGGAAAGAGACCGAGAAAGAAATAATTTTTGGGCTTTTTTTATTTGTAAGAATTGAAAACAAAGAAAGAAATTTGTAGAAAGGAAAATAAATAAATAAGAGGGAAGGAAATAAAATCAATAAAATTTAGCAAGTTTTTTTTCTCTTGTTTTTGCGATTATGGTATCAGTCAATAATACCAAATCAATTAAACAAGAATTATCTTCTGTATATGAAAGAAAACAAAAGGAATAAAATAAAAAATATATTTTTGTGTTTTTTAATGGAAAAATAAGAAAATAAAGATATAACCCAAAGGATTTACTAACAAAAATTATTTTGATCCCCGGTAACGGCGCCAAAATTTGTTTGCGAACAAATTAAACAATTGAAAACAACTATTTAATTCGTTCGGCTTTCCTAAACAACAAGGGTTGTTGTAAAGGGTGTCGAACTCTGGGACCAAAATTATTTTACTAATAAATCCAATCAAGTTATTCCAAAAGTTTGATTGGTTAAAAACACAAAAAATTATGAAAAAGAGAGAGTTTTATATAATAAATGAAAGCAATTAGGGAGAAATGACATAAAGTAGATTAACATGAATTAATAACCAAACAGGTTGACACAGATCTAATTCATGTGTCTGTCACAAACATGAATCAACAATAATTAGGTTTCTAGAAACAAATATGTGAATAACGGCAAATATAGCCTATGCAGGAGATAAGCTCTTAAACAACCGTAGGCTATCAGGACAGATTCACTATTTTATTTCTAAGACCCTAAAAAATAGATCTAAATTTGATAACCATTAGATCGAACACGAATATACCCTGTGAAGGAGCATAGCTCTTACACGACACATATTATGAAGGTTCAGATCTAACTCTTGGTTCAGATCTAGATCTATATACATGAAGTCCTGATTTATTTGGCTATGTGATTCATATTGAATCTAATCTATGAGCGGCATCACCCCCTAATTAAAGGGGATTAGCTAGACATAGCTAAATGATAAAAAAAATGAACAAGAAAAGAAACAACATTAATGAAATACAATAAAAAGTAAAAAAAGAAAGGGAGATGAATGATTTTATTCCAAGAGAAAGTTTAAAGAATAAAACCTAATGTAATTCTAAATGAAAGAGATACAATGTATTTGTATTTTCTATAGCCAAGACTAAGTGTCCAATTGCACAATGTGGGACAAAAGCCCTTTTCCAAAATAACAAATAAACCAGTTAGCTAAATGTGAATGCGTGTGAATGGATTTGCAATTGTCATAGCTTGCAGGCATCAAATGGCATCAATTTCAATTGTTTTGAGCATGAATGAGAACTCCATATCATCCTAAACAAGCGATCTTTATGAAAAGAATTGAATCTTGGCTTTAAAATATGCAGCAGAAGGTAGTTGAACAACAACATTTCATTAGGTCTTCATGCTTCAATCCAGCTCTAAAATTCAACATTCTTCTTGCATCAATTCTTCAAGCTTTTTAACAATTAAGTGCATAAATCCATTCATCATAAATAATCTGGAAACACAACTATAAATACACAGTATCAATTATTTTAAAGATAAAACAAGATAAATAAGCAGATAAAATATACACATTTACATGTATATCATCGGCGCCGGTCCATCGGCTATGGACCGGGGTCGGTCCATCAACAATGGACCTTCGTACTCTGTAACGACCTAAATTCCAAGTTTAAATAGTATATAAAAGATTTTCCAATCAATTTGAAATTGATATTTTGAAATTATTCTTATAGCCTAGAAAATACAAAAATCAAACGATCTCGGAATTCGACAAAATCAAATTTATCAGATCCGGAACATCAAAATATGGTAGGATTCCAAATTTCGCGTTAAACAGAGTTATTATGCGACCGTGTGAAATTTAAGTGCAAACCAATCGATAATTTAAACTCGAACTGAGCTCGAACGAAATTTATCAGCAAATGGGTCGAAATTTGACGAAATCAGTTTTATTGGAATCGTTTCGGAGAAATATGTTGGGATTTCAAATTTCATCGAAAACGGAATTGGTATGTGGTCATAAGATTAGATAACATGTAATAGACTAAACGTACCTTAAGTTCACATTCAGGCCTTAAACTAGTTATCTCCTATTTGTGCTTTCATTGAGTTGTCATGCAATTGAGGCAACAAAGTGTGCTTTCTCCCCTATCCTAGATGCATGACACCTCTATGATCCATGTCTTCACCAAATTCCTATAAATACACCCCTCCCTTCCACTTTTTCACTTTACATTTCATTTCTCCTTTGCTCCCCTTCTTTCTTCACTCCACCCACCTTCTTCCCCTTCAGCTCACGTTACCCCTACACCACTTGCCTCCTCCAACACCACCACCCACCGTCTTGGGCCCCCATCTCCCCTTAAACCCTCATATACCCCTTAAAACTCCTCTACATCGCCTCTCTTCCCTTTAAACCCCGTAAACTGAAGCTACTCCACCTCCACAGCCCACGTCCAGCCCCCTGGCCCACTTGCGCACGCAACAGCCCCACCTCCTCAAATCTCGATCCCCGTTCGCCTCAAACCCGTTTCGTTCATTCAGAAAACCAAAAATAGCTCCAACTTATTTGCCCATAGATCCAAAATCCAAATAACGTCGAACCTCTACCAAATATATTCCAAAAATATTTCGATGACACCGGAATGCTGCCGAAATTGTTCGGGATCTTAAGGGTATCCCACAATCAATGTTAGGAGGAGTGGAACCATGGTGAGAAACTATGAACCGAAATAGTGTAGTAAACTATTAACTATATATTGGTTAATGTTTATGAACTTGTATGAGTTGTATAATGACCTATAATGGATGATATAAGTTCATAGTATGATTTAATGTGGTGTTGTATGAAAAAGATTTGATCTTTAAGCGATATTTATATTGTCACTTGCATATATGACCCTAAGAGCTGAATTTGTGGGCATTGAAATAGTATGAACCTTAAATGGTCATTGAAATAGAAATTGAATCGATTATGGTTATTGGATATGGGTATGAACCACATTGATGTTGATTACATATGTTAGTTGACAGTTGATTATGTATTGCGGTTAATCTGTTGATTGACAAAACCATATAAGCGTTAAATAGTTTAAAGCTTATATGGATTATATCACAATAGTTGTGATTGAATATTATCATGGTTATTGATAATATGGTATGTGATTACCATAGTTGATATTTCTAAAAATTATGATTATTGGCTCATTGGTTAAGTCTCCATTCATAAAGGTGGTTTTAACGAATATTTTACTAATATAATAATAGGTGAAAAATAAGAGTCAGAATTTGATGTCCAGTTTTGGATGGACACGAAGTTTAATTCATTATGATGAATACTCGTAAAAGAAAGAAATTGATTTGAAATAATTTTCACATAGTTAAGGCATATTTAAGTTTTTATTTTAAAATGAACAGTAACAAGAAAAAGTGAAGTTCGGTTATGGTATCTAGGAAAGGTTTTAAAAGAAATTTCTTTATAGAACTATCTTATTTTATTATGGATGTCAGGAAAATTTGAGTATAAAATATTAAAGTTTGAAAAATAACATTATTTTATTAATAAAATAATATTATAATAGACAATTAATGGAGATATTGAATTTTTAAGTGAAAAATAGAAAATATAGTTTAGAAATTATTATATATTTTTTATATAACAAAATAAACTACTTAGAAGTGTTTCGACATAGTTTATAATATACGTCGAAGTATGGTCAGAGTAGAACTCGTCGCGCAGCGGTAGCTCACGAATTTTGACTTTGAACTTCAAACTAACATACCGGGAGATCCGACCATCGAATTTTCCAAAAACCGAAAACATTGGATTAGAAATGGAAAGAGCTTTCAAATTATACATAGAGTTTTAATATCCAACGGTTAGATTGTTAGATATGTTCAAATCAAAATTGAATAAAAACAACGCCAATGCAGCTTAATGACCTGAAATGTCATCAGAGTAAAATTACCTATTTTAAAATTATTAAAAATTATTATAAATTATAATAAATGATTAAAGATAGGTTAGAACCAAATATATATGGTTTTGAATGATAAAAACCTGTTAACTAGAAATAGGTTATTTTGCAACGCCTATTATAGTAGTTTTAAAAAAAACATTTGAGTTAAAGGTTTTTAATTCACAAATTGATTACAAATCTTTTTATAAGGTTAATAGAATTGAATAGATGATTTTGGAAACCTAGATAGCTTAATCAAATGTGAAAATAAGATATGATCTTATGAAATGATTTCCAATTAAAAGATACTTAGTTGGTGGATTAATAATCCTAAAAGGATTTAGTTTAAGCGCTAATTATTTTGAAAAGACCGGGTTTAACCCATTTCGAATAATTATACGATGATTAAAAGTCAAAGATGATGAAAGACTAGAAATCTTAACATTGAATAGATTGCTTGCTGATGCCTTAAAATGGTTTGCTCCCATTAAAAGGTTATAGTGGTAGTAGTACGAACATACTTGTTGATTGTCCGGATATGCAATAGTATCTCTCTTTATTTGGACGAGGAATAAGGTGTCTTTTGGACTCTCCTTAGGACTTCGTCATAATAACATATCTTTAATTCCACTGTGTATCAATTTTCTTATCATCATTGTAATATATGACATTTGGATCTGATGGGACGTTGTGACTCTGAAATATCATTTGATGTAATATGATGAATATTTTGATGTTTAATACAAGTTTCAACTTCTGTTGTTATACTAATGTATTATATCCTAAATCCATTTGTTCTTCCGAGTACCGGGAGATCAGGTCATCTCACTTGGTATCAGAGCTCAGGGTTAACCTTAGTTCTAGGGTAAAACGTGTTAAAGGACTCATCAGAGATAGGATTAGTAGTATCCTTGGATAAGTGACTCATTAGAGATCGTTTAGTAATTCCTTGGAATGAGTACAGTATAACAACACACACCTATATCTATTCATTTATGTGTCTATGCTTTTACATTTCCTTAAGATATCTTTTCTACTTGCCTAACTCTTTTCTCGCTATGCAGATATAGTGGAACATGAGCGGCAGAGGCATAAGAGGTAGAGGAAGAAGAAGAGGAAACATTGTAGTTGAACAACCCAACCCCATAGGAGTAGCTAATTAGGCAGTTGTGCCACCCCCAACCAAAACCCGATTTGGAAGTCCTGACCAAGAAATACAAAAATCTGGGAGGGCAACCTTTCTTGGGAAAAGAATCAGTGACTGAAGCGCAAGCCTGGCTATATTCTTGTGAAGGGATTTTTACTGGCTTAAGGTTGACAGAGAGAAGAAAAGGTTCTTGGCTTCCTGGTTATTGAAAGACAAAGCTTTAATCTTGTGGGAAACAGTTACTATGGAAAATGTTGAGGCGAATTTTACTTGGGATGGTTTCAAGGAAGTCTTCGAAGAAAGGTTTATACCCTTTGAAGAAATATCCCGTCTGTACTATGAGTTCTCCAATCTGAAACAAGGAGACAGGACTATTCAGGAATATCTAAGTAAGTTCAACGAGCTTTCCCGCTTTGCCCTAGAATTGATCCAGGCTTCAATCAAGAAGAATGTGAGATTTATTGATAGTCTCCAAAGAAGGTACAAGAGTATAGTGACTGCTCATATTAAACTTCCGTTTGTAGAGATGGTGGATATGGCAAGTCGCTATGAGTCTATAGATAAGCAGAACTCCTTGGAAGACAAAGATAAAGGTTATACTAGAAAGAAAAGGAAATTTGAGAAAAATAAACCGGAAGCAAGTAACAAAGGAAATCAACCAATGAGGAATGGTTGAAGACCGTCAAATGCTTCAGTTGCGGTACAGGGACACTTGTCAATGTACTATAAGTTCCCAAAGCAACAGAAGAAGAATGAATCTAAACCCAGCAAGAAATCTCAGGAAGGAAGGGAATGGTTCAACTGCTACAAGGTTGGTCGCATTTCAAGAAATTGTCCGTTAATGAAGAAAGCTACAGTAGCTTATGTATATAACCTAAAGGAGGCTCCAACATACTTGGTTGGTAGGACAGGTACGAAAGTTTTGGAAGGTACACTTTTCGTAAATAATATTCCGGTTAGTATTGTTTGATACCGGTGCATCGTGTAGTTTTATATCACACAAAATGACTAAGAAATTAAATCTAGACCTCAAGCATATTGAAAAGATATTTGCATTAGAAATCCAATAGGAGGTTCCATCAACCTTTGTTTATACTATAGAGTGTCTATCTCTTTTCCTCATTATCAATTTCCTTTTGGTTTGATTGTCTTGGTTTTCACGGAGTTTGATATTATACTTGGTATGGATTAGTTCGCCCGATACGAAATGGATGTTAAATGTGTGGAAAGAATGATTAGGGTAAGGACCAAAATTGGAAATTTTATAGAAATACCATGTGAAGGCCTAAGTCAAATTAGGTATGAATTTTGGTATGCTCTCGATGTTTCCCTCACTCCTCTAGAAACCATCCTGGTTGTTAAAGAATTAGCGGATGTGTTTGAAGAAGTAGAGAATCTTCCTCCATGAAGGGAGATCGACTTCAAATTTGATTTGGTTCTAAATGTGAGGCTGGTTGTGCATGCAATTCGGAGAATGGCGATGAAGGAAAAGGAAGAGTTGAGCGACCAAACTCGACAGGTTTTGTGGAAAGGTCTGATCAGACCAAGTTTCTCGAGCTGGCGTGCAGCAGTGGTATTCGTTCCAAATTCTGATGATTCTCTCGAACTATGTGTCGATTATCATGATCTGAACAAACACACTCTCAAGAATAAGTACTCTCTTCCTCGTATCGACGACTTGTTTTATCGCTTAAATGGAGCTCGAGTATTTTCGAAGATGGACCTAGCTACAAAGTTCCATCAATTAAGAATTATAGAAGATTGTGTTCCTTTGACTGCTTTCAAGGAACCCGACTTGTTTTACGAATGGCTAGTAATGCCTTTCGGGTTATGCAATGCCCCTGCCTATTTTGTAGACTTGATGAATCGAGTATTTCGAGAGGTATTAAAAAAATTCGTACTAGTCTTTATTGATGACATTCTTATCTTCTCTAAGATAGAGGAAGTGCATGCAAAGCATTTGGAAATTGTCTTGGAGATTCTGATAAAGAATATATTAAAGCCGAAATTCTCCAAATGTCATTTCTGCAAGGACGAAATGAAATTCTTGGGCATGTGGTGCCGGAGAAAGGAATCTTAATAGATCCATGTAAGATCGTTGCCATCCAAAGTTGGAAGCAACCAAAGACCCTCACAGAAGTGAGAAGCTTTCTTGGATTAGCCAGTTATTATTGGAAGTTCATAAAGGATTATTCAAAGCTATCTAGTCCTTTGGCGAATCTGAATAAGAAGCATGCCAAATTTATTTGGACTCCAAAGTGTGAAGAAGCTTTCTAGGAATTAAAGGGAAGACTGACCACTGCCCGGTATTAATGATTATAGATGGCAACCAAGATCTAACCATCTATACAGATGTAGAAAGGAAAAGTAGCTTCCTATGCGAGTATCTTTTTACCCAGAAAAATTTGAACATGAGACAACAATGTTGGTTGGAGTTTCTAGCAGCATATGATCTAGATTTTCTTTACACTCCCGGAAAAGCCAATGGTTTGGCAGGTGCGCTCAGTTGAAAGAATGTTATTATGGCCCATCTAGTTGTTACAGCCATATTGATAGAGAAGGTTTCTGTCCATCAGAAGGATGACACATTTATTTAGAAAATTAGTAAGATAATTCAAGAGAGTGAAGTATCAAACATCAAGATTGATGATAAAGGAGTTCCAGATTGAAATGTAGAATTTGCGTTTCAGATATTCCGATGCTTGAAAGGGAAGTAATGGACGAGTGCTATAAGTCCAAGCTCAATATTCATCTAGGGGTACATAAAATGTATCGAGATTTGAAGCATACGTTTTGGTGGAAATTAATGAAAAGAAATATCTCGACATACGTTAGGAGGTGCCCAACTTTCCAACATATTAAAAGCGGTCAGCAGAAGGTCGTTGGATTACATCAACCTCTGGAAATTCCTGAGTAGAAGTGGGACCAGGTATCTATGAATTTTATAGATGATTTGCCTCGATCCAAGAAAGGTAATGAAGGAATTTTGGTTATAGTAGATCATCTGACAAAGAGTGCCCATTTTCTTCCGGTAAGGTCGACAAGAACAACTAATATTCTTGCTCAGTTATATGTGAAGGAGATAGTTCGACTGCACAGAATACCCATCAGTATTGTTAGTGAACGAGATATGATCTTTACCAGTAGGTTCTAGAAAGCATTCCAGTCAGCATTAGGGACAACATTGAACCTTAGCGCTGCCTATCACCCTCGAATGGATGGTCAGACTGAAAGAGTGAATCGATATTTGGAAGATTTGTTGCGAGCATGTGTCCTTGATTTCGAAGGATCATGGAAAGATTACTTGCATCTCATAGAGTTCTCTTATAACAATAACTTTGAGGCAAGTATTTAAATATCGCCTTTCGAAGTGTTGTATAGTCGACCTTGTAGATTGCCTGTATGTTGGATTGAGTCTGGAAACCAACTTGTACTAGGTACGGACATGATCCATGAAGCAACGGATAAAATGGACTTCATTAAGAAGAAGTTGAAAGCTGCACAATGCAGATAGAAAAGTTATGTAGACTCTAGAAGAAGGGATTTGGAATTTGCAGTTGGAAATCAAGTATTTCTGAAAGCTTATCCACTTAGAGGAGTTTTCTGATTTGGGAAAACTAGGAAGTTACCACCCAAGTATATTGGTCTGTTTCTGATACTGAAAATGATTGGAACCCTAGCTTATAGGATTCAGTAACCAGAATGGTTATCCAAAGTGCATAATCTTTTTCATGTTTGTCATCTTCGTAGATATGTACGTGATCCCAATTTTATTCGGATATATGTATGTATCAAGCATAATTTGGCTATTATAAGGGAAACCTTGCACAGATGTGCGTTTGCATTGTGTGTGTGCCGTAAAATCTTATGGTAGTTTCTTCCAAAAGCATTGCGAGTTTTTATGTACTAGTATTCATGAAAGGAAACTCGTTCTGTGTTATATGGCATGGTATTATGAATTAACTTATTTAAAAATGATTTAAAAACTGTTTTAGTTCTTTCACCACTCTCATGACTGATCTGGAGTTTATTGTTCTTTCCCTAAGCTATGGGTGCCCATATTTTCCACACGGGTAGCTAGTAGTTAAGGTTTTGCAGTTATTCTTGGAGCATTGCATGTTTGGGCTTGGATAGAGTTCATGGCATTTCAATCTTCCACTGAGCATTGTAGTTTTCCGCTGTGTATTGGTTATCTCTACTCTAATATATTCTTGTACTCTGATGTAAAATTGTTGTAATGATAATGAAATTTTCTTTTGTTTGTTCCAATGTGTAAGCACCTCTAACAATCCATCTTTAAGAATGGTTTAAGCCAATTTAATTACCAGGTTGAACTAGACTCAATATTGGAATGTTACATTATATTTTCAAAAAATATTTCCAAAATAAATTCGAACTCTTTATAATATATAAAATTGTGATTTATGAAAGAAAGATGATAGTGAAAGAAATATTATGAAACAAGTACTAATATAAAAATATTATAAGATTTGTTTAATTTTCATAAAATTTTAAATAATATTTCCTCTTGTTACAAAATATAATATAATCAACACCCATCAATCTCAAAATCCACAAATAATTTTGCCAAGTTCCAAAATGGTTCAATTAGTCAATAGTTTAATTTCTAATTAAACTATCAAGAATACTTTTTAAATTGATAATATGAGAAGACCAGATTTTTTATAAGAGGGGTTTCGTGGAAAAATATGCAAGTTAAAAATTAGTTTCAAAAACCAATCAAGTGAATGCAATGAGATGATATTTGCTTCTACTTGTATTCTGATTATTTCTAGTGTTATACATTAATACCTTAAGCCTTAACTTCAAATATCATTTCAAAGCCCATACTCACTCAAGAATTTTCAACAAAATTAATTATATCAAGAACAATATTTGTTTATTAGATGCACACAAGAGAATATCACTAACGATCTATTGAACATAAGGATGTAGACGAGTGTTGATTTCAAGATAATTTTCTGAATCAATTCATTTGGAACCATTATAAGAAGTCTAAACTCTCTAATTTTAAAATGAGTAAAAAAAATGAAAAATCTCGATATCAAAACATGCTAATTGTATTATTTTTCCACTGCTTCGTAATTTGTAAACCTCTGATATTTATTTTCCGCTGTATAAAATTAATTTGAACTCTGATATATTCTTGTACTCCGATGTGATTGTTGTGATAGCAATGAAATGTTCTAGTGTTTATGTTCTGATGAGTCGTGTACTCAAAGCAATCCGGGCTCCTCCGTCTCCTCGGGGATTAGGGAAGTTTGGGTCGTCACACTAACAATTAAAATGATTTCAAATCAAACTTACCAACTAATCATAAGCTATACAAAATTATCACAACTTCTTAATTTTTTTCGAGTGATGTACTGGATTGAGTGCAGATTTTCAAGACATTTCAAAATGAATTAGCAAAAGTTATAAATAGTAAATTTATGGGAAAATTCATTAGTTTTTAAGAACTTCAAGAAATTTTAAATTTGAAATAGCAACTTTCAAGATAAGATCTAAACACAACAGTTATGTCAAAATTATGAAAATTGTTTACAACCGATACTTCAAATATACTATAGTTTTTCAAAATTTTATGTTCAGATTCTGGAAAAACACAAAACATAAAAACGTTTAAGATTTCAGTCTACTTTCGACAGCATCTTGAATTTTGCAAATTGAACTTAGGAAGCTCAAAATACGGAAAAAATACTATAGTAGTGTTAATACGAGGCAACATCAGCATGAAACCATCGACATTGTGAATTTATGAACCTCCAACTCAACATTTTAGGCTAAGGAATATTAAAAATTAGCTTCAACAATGATATGGATCAACTTGAAATCTATTTCTCCTGAAGTTGTTCCTTAACCACCTATGAGTCCTAAATATCTGTAGAATCGAGTAGTATAACACAAAAAATTGTACCACCCTTAAATTTGATTGTTCACTCTGGCACCCAAACTTATTTGTATAATAATCCATTAGCATTCGCTAAGGAACTTTTGGGAACCCAAACTTGTTTATACTTAATAAAATTCAATGTTTTACCTTTTGGAACCCACATTTACTTGGATTATTTTTCTTCCTAAACAAGCACTCATCTTTTTTATGTCCAAATTTTCTACAAAGCAAGCATTTTGATTAGTCATTGAAATTTTTAAAATTTTCTTCTACCAAAACCAAGTCCCTTTTTTGTTTTCAGCCAAAATTCATTTTTTCAACAACATGTTCAATGATTTCTCTCCATTTTAAAATTTAGTTAACATTGATTCGAGTTTCTGAGTCTTAGATTTAAGGGCATTATTCTCATTCATTAGCCTAGAGCAACGATTCATATAAATCTCTCCCTTTTCAGAATCGTTCTACATATAAGACCGTATTTTCATTTTCAACCTCTTTTATTTTGATCTTAATCTCAAGCATCTCAATTTCAAAACGTTGGGGCTTTTAAAATTCAAGTTTTTGAAACCCTTTATTTTTTCAATTTATATTTCCAAATCTAGTATATTTTCTAGTTTGCAATTTTTAAAAATCACGTTTCATTTTCAAAATTATGAAATTCTCTTTAAATTCAATTGGTTCTTTTTGAAAAGTCACACATTTATGCATTTGACATTATGATCTTTTTCGTTTCATTTTCAAGTTCACTAAAAAACAATTCAAGTTTCATCAAACTCTCTTTTTAATAAATTTCATGTTTGGAATTTTTAGCCATCGTAAAATTATCCAACTCCTTTTACAACACGTTATATTTGCATATTAGCCCATTTTCGTTTTTCTGCAAAATCAAAATTTCCTTTTCAATGAAACGAACACAATAATTTTCAAAATTCAAACATTTTTTGTAGTCAAGGTTTTCAAATTTCTTAATGTTTCAAAATTTCATTCCCAAATCATTATTTTTGTGGCGCAATTCAAAGTTTTCATATTTCAAATTTTTATTTCTCAATTTAAGGCCACAAACAGTTCTAATTAATTCATAGCAAAAGAAATGTAAATGTTTAAATGAAAATAGCTTAGCTCATTATCTTTTTAGTCTCCATCATCGTCGTCAACCATGTCGTCTTTTTTAAATCCTATCAAGCATAATTATAAATCAATTTTCGAAGGTTTTGCACTCCTGTTGATTTTTTTACCATACGTTGCATCGAGAATGTTCCAAATTTCTTATGTAAATACTAAGAGATATGGTTAAACCATTCAATATTAATATAAGTATATAGGATATTGTGTAAATATTGAGAGATATGGTTAAAACAATTGTCAAACACGGAACATCTACAGTACCACAAGACCTCTTATTCCCCTTTTTATGGACCTCTAGTCCACACAATGAAGTTTGATGGACCGGTGTCGGTCCATTGCCTTTGGATTGATGCAAGTCTATGTACTTATACAAAAATTGGTTAAGTACTTTAGGCCTCAATGTGCCTCACCCATACATGCTATTTTTGATTCTGGTCCATCCACTTCATATCATAAGCTTTGCCTACAGATAAATAGCTTTGTTGGAGTGTTCAAGCCATATGCCTTATCAAGTTAACCCGAAATATTGCCAGTGGCCTTCACAAACCCCTTGGAGTCAACGCCAAAAATCCTAAGTCCACACGATGCCTTCTATGGACCGACGTTGTTCCATACCGCATTGACTGGTGTCGATACATGTACATAGATACTTTTGGGCAAATATCTTTCATGAACCTTCTCGTTGCCTTCTAGAGCATGCCCTCCAAGTTTCATATGATTCTAACAAACTATAATCTCGTTATGCTCTGATCATCATTCCAAGCCTTAATTTCATTGATTGTAACACATAAAATCAGGTATAGCACTCAACTAACGAATTTAATAATTCAAACAATAATAATATGAATCAACAATCATACATAAACACTCAAATTCATACAAAACATAAATCAATCAATCATATGCATCAACCTAGTTTAAAACCACATGCCAGTTAATCCAAAATTATCATTATAATCCATTTTGTCACTATTAGATTATCCCTAGGGTTTCAAAACTGAAATGAAGATAGATGATCAAGGTTTAGAGTGATTTAACATGTAAACATGATAAAAACACCTAATCTAAACATATGATGCTATATAGTCTAGTAAGAGATCAATATCACTCACCAAAACAACAAACATACATAAATCACAATCAAAATGAATTGGTATAGCAAGGAATGACTGAAAATAACCTTTTAAATGATGAACACTCATAGATCAATGGATATCTAATATCTATAATGTGTTAGGATGAGATCAGAAGTGATGTAGAATGTGACTTGGGGTTTTTTGAACAATAACTAGAGAATCATAGTTTCTTGTGGTTGCTAGAGAAATAAGGAGAAGAGATTAACCTAATCTCCTTCAGCCCCTATTTATACTACAGGTCATTAAACTAATGGACTAACCTAATCAACCAAATGGTTGCTAATCATATCTACCCAGCAATTCTGAAAATTACAAACTATTGTATCACCCTAACCTCTTTTCCAATTCATTAACGTAATAACTCAAAAGAATTACCAACCATCTAATCTTCTCAGGAACATAGGTATGAGCGTTCAATTCTACATCAATCAAAAGATACAACCAGAACAAGATACTCAGTGGTAAATAATCAAATAACGATCTGGCCAAAATATGAGAAAGATAGATATTGTGAATTAAATATAATTTATTTATGATCCTTCATTGCATTAAATATAGGTCAATAAATTATTGCCCTTCAAGAGTTTTGCCCCTAAAACCCTAAACAAACACAAGCAAACATAGTCTTCTGCATGCCTACCATTCACAAGCAATCAATCTTACATGCTATCTAGAATCCAAAAATTCATGCAAGCAACGTACTAACCTAGCATGAGAAATTTTAATAGTATAAGATACAATGAATCAAGTAGATGCAAAAAATAGAATATGTAATCTAAAGAGTTTTGGATATGCCTTCCTCATACTTTTCTTCGTCTCCCATATACAATTGCCCTCATCCTTACTCCATTGTACCTTAACTAGCTTAACTACCTCTCTCATAAGCTTTATCATATTATTACCCATGATCAGTAGTGGCTTACGAGGTCTCGAAACGTCTATCTCAAGTGATAAGTCTTCAAGCTAATCTGATGCCACTGTAATACCTGATCATGCAAAAACATCCATAGATAAGATACATGAAACGCATTGTGCACACCCGCTATCTTCGAAGATCAATCGACTCTATAAGCCAAAATCCCAATCCTCTCGACAATTGGAAATGGTCTAACAAACCTCAGAGCCAACTTACCCTTCCTTCCTAAAAGGACTACATTCCTAAAGGAACAAGCCTAAACAAATACCATATCTCCAAAGGAAAATTCCAGATCTCTTCTTCTCTTATCCGCATAGCTCTTCTGACAATCCTGAGCTGTCATAATACGCTAACGAATGATCTACGTCTTATCCAAAGCCTTTCAAATCATCTCAAGTAGAAGAATCTCCTTTTCTCCTGCTTTCTACCAACATAAAAGTGCACTACATGGTCTTCCATACAACATCTCGTAAGGTTCCAATCGACACTCACTTTAAAACTATAGTTATAAGCAAACTCTATCAAATAGAGATGATCATCCCAAGATCCTCGAAAATACAAGATTCAATCTCTAAGGATATGTTCCAAAACTCAATTTATCCCCTCGGTCTGACCATCCAAGTGAGGATTGATAATTTCTACTCAAATGTTGCTTGGTACCCAAAATATCTTGCAAACTCTTCCAGAATCCGCTGGTAAACATCGGATCACTATACTCACCATGCCTTTTAGCACACTATGGAATCAAATAATCTATTTCAAATATAGCTCGTCCAACTTCGATTGCATCCTGATAGACTTGACAGTTATGAATCTTGGCATTTTGGTCAAGTGGTGCACTATCACCCAAATATTATCATAACATGCCCTAGTTTGTGGTGATCCATTAATAAAATACATAGATAGTTATTCCCATTTCCATTCTAGGATCAATAATGGTTGAAGAAACCTAATTGGTTTCTTCTGCTCAGCTTTCACTAGCTAGTAGTTCATACACTTCGAGATAAACTTACTGACATCACTAATCATACTTTTACAATAGTAAGTCCTCTTCATGTCATGATACATCTTTTTACCATCGGGATGGACAGTCAATATAGAATGATGACATTCTCTCAAAACTTTCTCTCAACTCCCATCAACATCTAAAACATACAATCGTCCATCTTTTAGAAGCCAACCATCTTGATCAATCTCATATCGCTTCAAATGCTCTAAATCGACTCTTGTCCCAATAGTACTCATAATCCTTCTTGCTTAGCGTACCACATCTAGCTAGTTCCATTCCTTTCTATAAGTGTGTGTCTGATGGATAAACTCGCTAACATTTCAGTCTCGAACTCAGAATGAGGCCTAAAATTTAACCCAACTAAATACTTTATCTGCTTCCATTCTAGAAACATAGCTCCAAGTCTAGCATGAATCCCACTTAACGCATCCGCGACTGCGTTATTCTTCGATAGAGTATAGTATATACAAGAATCATATGAGGCTAGTAACTCTGACCATATCTGTTGCTTAATGTTAAGATCCATTTGAGAGTAAAGGTACTTGAATGAATTGTGATATGTAAATAACTCAAACCTTTCTCCCAACAAGTAGTGCCTTCATATCTTAAAGCAAAGGCAATCACCGCTAACTCCAAATCATAAGTAAGGTAATTCCTTTCGTACGACTTCAGTTGTCGACTAGCATAACTGAGAACTCTTCATATTTGCACCAATATAGCAACAAGACTAGTACCACAAGCATCCTTGTACACATTCATATCTTCATTCCTAGTAGGAATAACACTTACTAGTAGACTCATCAATCTCTCTTTCAAAACCATAAAACCATATTCATGTTATGCATTCCAATCAGGATTCCGATTCTTCATCATCAAGTTAGCCTACTGTGAAGCTATCATGGAGAAATCTTTTATATATCATCTATAATATCCAATTAGACAACAGAAACTCTAAACATTTTGGCATTCTTAGGTGGTTCCAATTTTGAGCTGCTACCATCATCATAGGATCCATTGCGAACCCCTGTCTAGATATTACATGCCCCAAGAATCTCACTTCCTCCTTCCAGAAGTGACACTTTGAAAATTTGTCTCTTAGCTTGTGTCTTCTTAACACGTCAAGCACAATTCTCAAGTGTCTTTTTTCCTCTTCTGTCCTAGAATAAATAATTATATTGTCCAAAAACAAAAGTACAAACTTCCTTATCTGATATGTAAAAATACTATTTATAAAATCCACAAAGTATGCCGGTGCATTAGTTAATCCTAATGGCATCACTAACCACACAAGGAAACCCCACGGCGCCCTAGAAGCAGTCTTCGGTGCACTATCACTTGACACTCTTAATTGGCGAAATTATATGGACAACTTTATCTTGGGAATCACCTTAGAGTCATGCAGTGGATCGAACAAGTCATCAATTCTAAGTAATGGACACTTGTTCTTCTTAGTCACTTTATTTAACTCACGATAATCAACACATAATCTCAATGATGCATCCGCCTTCGTCGGGAACACAACCAGTGCACCCCATTCGGATATGCTCCTCCTAATGAGTCCTCTCTTCAGTAGGTCTCTAACCTACACCTCCAGCTGATTTTCTCTCTCGATGTCATATTTCTCAATGTCTGAACAATAAGACTGGCTCCAATTAACAAATCGATCCTAAAATTGACTCATGATGCAGCGACAACCCTGCAGCTTCCTCGAAGACATTTGGATACTCACAAACAATAGGCATAGGTAACAAACCTTCTTGTGGAGTCTTAAGCAGATAAAAATAGATGACTATTACACTATCCTCCTATAACTAATCAAGTAAAATCCCTCTCCCTTCCATGTTTCTAATTGTTAAATTAAGCCTCCCACAATCAACAATAGCTGAGCAAGTCCATACCCAAGACAATCCCTAACCCCGTAAAGTTAAAGACAAAACAATCACAAACCAAGGAGCATACAAGACTCGATAAATCAAGACAACAACATATCATACAAAGAGTAGTAGACCCACCTACTGGGTTAGTCACAATAACATATTCATCTTCATTCTCAGACTGTAATTCTAATCTACACTCCAAATCACTATTAATAATGGAAGTGTAGCTCCAGTATCAAATAAAACTCTAGCAAAAGCATCTCTAATAAAAACAAACTTTGACCTAAGATGTTCTTTACCATTTCCTTCGCAATCGGTGCTCTGGAAGAAGTAGGAAATTCAACCAAAGCATAAAACTTCACCACCTATCTATCCCTCACAAGTTTGAGGCAATCGTTCTTAAGGTGTCCAATCTTATCATAGTTATAAAGTTTCTTCACAGTTTTAATAGTCCTTCACTTATTAGCAAAACTCCCTTTTTAGTTACGGCTGTAGCAGATAACCTCACTCAACTCTTTCATCTAGTTAGGCCCAATCTAATCTTATTATTGCTTCCTTTTCCTGTTCTACTTCTTTTTTAACATCCACCGCTCTACTGCGACTTTGGTAAACAATTTCACAAGCAACAGTTTTTGGGAACATGCTCTCATGCCAAATAGCTTTCTCAATAAATTTCTTGAATGAAACCTCAGTTTGATCCACAAGCTTCTCTCCCACATACTCGTCTAATCAAGTAGCAGACTTCTCATTTTTTTCCATAGTGGAGTATCTATCAAATAAGGTCCATACTTGGAGAAAGCATCAAACTTTGAAACATATTATGAGATTGTCTTTTTCTCCTTGTGTTAATCCAGAAAATTTCTTATATAAGACAGACTTATGGACCATAGGAATGAACTTGTCTTCAAATATGGTCTTGAAGTCGTTCAAGGTCATCTCATCATATGGAGTATTCAGAATAATAGAGCTTCACCAACTTATTGATCTCCCTAAAGCTATCGAGGAGCGATCTTCCTTTTCATAGCATCATCAATCCCCGAGTCTTCAAAAATAGGAGCACAAGTGTCTAGCCACTCCTGGACCTCGATAGCAGACTCAGACCCACTAAATGGCTTGCCTCCCAAAGTAAAAAAAAATCCTTGAATAACATGGCAAAGTCCATTTGCGATGCAAATACAAGAACACTAGCATCCCCTAAGACAACGACAGGAGTGGAACGAGCTCTACCTATGACTGACGTCATCTTAGCATCGAACATAGCCTGGTAATCGTGAATAGCCAAACTCAATCCACTTTCACCTTCCACTCCAGGGGTAGGATTGTTCCTAACTATGTTTCTAACGTCTTGACTTATTATTAATCTATAACAAGAATAGTCAGTATCGACTAAAGAAAAGAAGAAATGATGTTCAAATGTGAACCACTATATATACTACTGTATATGGTATAGATTCCACAATCTACATATATATTTCTCTTACGACGCATCCTAAATCTTTGATTAAATCGTATAGCCAAAGCTCTGATACCATAAGTGATGACTTCCTTATACCAATTGTATGTAAACAAGAAAAGTAGTGCATTGAAGCATGCCAAGATGGTATGGGTTGGTTATCTTCAGTGATAATCAAAAGTAGATCTATCGTATATGTCATAGTTCATGGTTAAAGTACAATACGAAATATAAATAGTAATGCAGTGAGTAATGAAAGAATAATAAAGTAGTTGGAATATATCCTGATCATAGAGTCTGGTATATGAAATTGAAATATCTGAATACATGTTATGCTCATTGCATCCCTCAAAATACACTCATAACATTGGAAACAAATATGTACAAGTAAGTATAAGATATAGGTCCTCCAAGCTCATCTCCGGCTCCACATTCTTGTATGACATGACATATTATCCATTCCACTCACCAAAAATGTCAACTAAGCAATGACAGTGTTGAAGAGCACTGAAGATAATCAGAGGAGGCACAAAATCTTGGATTAGACATTAGTCTGGTGTGAGCGATAAGCTCTATCAAAAGGTATACTACAAAACATGGAAACGAACAGGTCAAATATCATACTTGACATGTCTATGCAACCAAAGAGTCAGCACATAACAATAAGATAGTATATGCTACTAAAAGAATACAACGATATAATTGGGCAAAGTCATCGAATCAGAGAATCTATATAGCCTACACTGGCACTATTCTGCATCTCCTTCTCCAAACCTTATAGGTGATAGTCTACCCAAGAAGTGAAGGTGAGAACACATAAAGCAAACATAAAAACTATCATCCAAGTCTACTATCAACTTCTAAAGCCATGAATACATTGATACTCATATGGATCCCCCAGCCAAGGAGTAATAGAAATTCCGGTTATAGTACAAATTGTTGCTTACATTAACCTTGGTTACACCACCCAGGATACACGGTCTTCCCTGATCCTAACCGGCTTCCCCACGATACCTTTGCATTGAGTCCTTTAAAACACTCCAAGTTATCAATGATTCCTTAGCAATCCACTGTTACAGTTACTGTAACACCCCGTAATTCTGTAACACTAAGATTCACAAATCAAGGCAGAATTAAATTTTAAAATCAAAATCAAGGGAAACGGGCTACGCCATTGCATTCGTCTCGGAATTCTACATGAAAACGAGTCCGAGTTTGCGAAAATCAGAGTCCGTATGAGGAAGATATGGCCTCCGGAAGATTCAACGAACTTTAATTTTCAAAACAGGTCAGAAAAGCGAATTCAAATTCAAAATCGGACCCAGATTGGGCTGGGCGGGAATTTTCCTGCCCAAGGCACCCAGGTCGACTGGGTAGTCGACCTGGGGCACCCAGGTCGATTGGGTAGTCGACCTGGTGGTCGACCTCCCCGCTTTTTCCAGTTTTATGCACCTGGTTCATTCTGATGTATTTGGTCACATTTTCTGCCTAGGTTCGTCCGCCTAACACTATATAAACAGCCCTAGTCTTCTTCTCTATTCACAATTCTTTTCTATCCTTATGCTGCTTCTGAGAAAATATATAAATAAATAATATATAAAATAAAACATGACGAGGAAATGCTGCTCAAGTTTGTCAAGAAGAGATTCGAATTAAGGCTTCAAGAGAAGAATCAAAGGCTAACTCAAACGGTTTCGAGCAACGTCGCACGAATCATAGCAACGCCATCTTTCTATTCTAATCTAATCTCTGTAAGTCAGTTATTTTCAGATTTGAACGTTTTTCTCTTTTCGTGACATGAAATTAAAGGAATAAAAGAGTATGCCAATTCTTTCTATTCGAATCTATGCCTATTTCTTTGGACCTAATTAAGAACTGTTATGATTCGAGGACAAATAAGACCGTGACTATGAAACTATGGATCTTAGAACCATATGCCTCTTTGACTATAAACATTGCCTATGACTATGGACATTGCCTATGACTGTTACTGTGACTATGAGAATTATTTCCTTGACTATGAATACAAGCCTATGCCTTTGGGTTAGGAAACATAAATTATTGCCTATGACATAACAAGGACAACTGTGATTAAACACCTATGATTCATGACAAGGAAAGTGTTGCTTAAGTTTTGTGACTATGAAATTGGGTCTAAACCCGATTATCTATTCTGTCTGTTCTTGGTTTTCTTTGGTTTTAGACCATGGGAATTTACCTATTAAGTTAGGTCTACCCATGTTCTTGAACCTACGTCTCCATTTTGTCTATTCTTGGTTTTAGACCCTGGGAATTTACCTATTAAGTTAGGTCTACCCATGTTCTTGAACCTACGTCGTTATTCAAACCTTTTTATGCTAGTTATTATGTCCATCCTTTTTCATAGCATCTTTGGTTCATTCCCTATTTTCTACGAATCTAGATTTATCCATAATCTAGATTGAATCACGATTATACGAACGGTGGGAATATGATTTGGGCAAAATGTGAAATTTACTAAGAACGTAGTTATAAACTTGGAAATTGGCATAAATTGGAAACATGTATTATGGCATGTTCATAGAAATGCAAATTTGATAAATTTGACATGAACTACAGGATGTGTAATTTGAATCTAGTATCGACTTGTAAATCTAGCATTTACATGGACTGTGAACTAGAATAGTAAGTCTAGTTTGACATGAACTAGAATGTTAAATCAGAATTGGATTAGCTAATTTGGCATGATAAGTGTATTGGTATAAATTTGAAATTTGGCCATAATTGGTAGTAATTGTCAAGTTTAGCAAAATCATGGTTAGTGACACTTAATTTGGTATAGTTTACATACCAAAAAGCATAAATATGATGTAGAGGGGGAAATGGGCCATAAGAATGAATGTTGACAATTTACATTAAAAGAGAAATTAGGAAATAAGTAAATTAGGAATAATTTACTTATAGAATTTGTCCTAAATGAGAAATTGTAAATTTAGACAAAGTAAAGGTTTTTGAACGACATCTCTTTTAATAATACACCAGAAAGTTCTAGGGTGACAGAGAGGATAGTGTCTAGGCTTGAGTTTGGAAAATACAAGTTTCCTGCTCTCCCTGGCTATCCCTAACTGATCCGACGGATGGGATGGATACTTTCAAAACTTGATTTGAAAATTAATCAAAACCCTTTGAACTTAGAAAACACGAATATGCCTAACCCGAGGTTAGACTGAGTTGCGATGTAAACCTGCCCGGAACCAACCGGCACATCCAGTATTCGCAACAATATCTGTCTAATGTGAGTGGTCGCGGCTTTAATTTATTTAGCTAAAGCTAGAACAAGAATGGTAGGGTTAAGTTAACTAAGACACTTAACCAGTTCAACATGATAACTAAACTGATGGGTGGGGTTAGGTTCAGACTGACACTTAACACAGTTAAGCTAGAATGGGAGGGTTAAGTCCATAGGAACACTTAACCAACTTAACACAGTTAAGCTAGAATGGGAGGGCTGAGTCCATAGGGACACTTAACCAAACTCATGGTAGCAAGACAAGATTTTTAGGGGTTAAGTAAAGTTAATACTTAGCCAAATTAACATGTTAACTAGACTAGGAGGTGGGGTTAAGTAAAGTTAATACACTTAGCCAGATTAACATGTTAACTAGACTAGAGGTTGGGGTTAAGTAAAATCTAATACACTTAGCCAGTTTGATATGTTAGCTGGGCTAGACCGTAGGGTTAAGTAAACTTGAACACTTAACCATCAGATTGTGATAAAGGAATAAGGTTAAGTCTAAAACATGAAGGGAAGATACTTAACCACTAATAACATGGTAGTTAAAACAGACGGGCAAGGTTAAGTTAAAAAGGAACACTTAACCAATACAGGGTGAATGGGTAGGGTTAAGTAATAAGAAATACTTAACCAATATAACTTGGTTTGTGGAAGGGTTAAGTCAACATGAATTACTGATAACACTTAACCAGTGTAACAGGATAAATAAAGAGGGTTAAGTTAGCTTGAATTGACTAATGACACTTAACCAATCCGAATTGATGAGAAAGAGAACTAAGTAGTAAACCTTAGTTAAAAGGAACTAAGTAGTAATTCTTAGTATAACACGTGAAGGAGCGAATGTCCGTCTGAGTAAAAAAAAGGCTCCAACGAATTGGGTTACGAAGCCCGCGCTTCGAGGGGACGTGAGGGTACTCTTGGTATCCCTCTGTGAGGCTGCAGATGATCCTCCTGGGCTCACAGAGGTTAAGGTCTGCGTAGAAGAACCAGGGGTATGCCTTGGTTGCAATATATGGCAACCTAAAGACTAGGATGTACCGGCGTGATTCGGCGAGAAAACGGTAGCCCTGTGATAGCAACTCGTCGTCTACCATCCATCTTGAGTCAGTCGAGATACGTGAAGCGGAAAGGCGGAGAACTCCAAAAGACCATATACTTGCTATCTAGTTATGGGTGAGGATGGCCATAGGATAGTGGGGCACCGGGGGCCTGCGTATAGTTCTCATTTTTCAAGGTTTGCCTTTCATTAGTTGAGGGAGGGGTCGAGTGGGACCATAGCCACTGGAATAAAAACAGACCTTAGCATCTGCATCGGCAGATATCTGAAAGCTCCCGACCGAGTTCTGTAACTCTTGATTTGCCCTGCCACAGGACTCGGGCCGCACGTTACATGACATGTGCATCTAGACAAGCGATAACGATTCGCGATACATGCGTGGGGAAGTATAGGAACATATACCACTCTAGGTAGTGTGTCCTAGACTTGGGGGCATCATTCGACAGGTAGCATCATCCCTAGTTGGACTAGGTGGCATAAACCCTGAATACGAGAAGCGTTCAGCAGATATTGTAAACTCTAGTTGAATCTAGAAAGCACTTGATAAGTAACTGTTACAGTTACTTCACTCTGTCTAAAGCTTTAGTTCCCCATTTCCAATCCATTATCTTGAAGCTTCGTTACACCACGAACTACTTTAGTCCTAACCGCATAGTTATGCCACGGGCTGTATCCATAATCTCATTACAGCACAATTCAACCATGCAGTGTCATCCACCAAAACTACCTCACCACCATGTAGCTAAGTTCACCATGTAGCTATGTTCATCACGTACTAACCATAATCTATTTTGGGTGACTCCACATCCGAGCCTTCAATCGATGAGTCTGTCAATTGTTCACGTCATAACTCTCAAATCCTAGAAGCAATTGTCAATCCTAGACCACTTATGGGACCACAAAGTCTCTCTCTCCTCCTTCTATGAACCTTCAGTCTATTCACTGAATTTTGATGGATCGGTATTGGTCTATCCCCTATGGACCGATGCTAGAACCTGCATGCTATTTTTGATGCCATTCCATCCACTCCTTGTCATGAGCCTTTCATAGTAATTCATAGCTTGTTGAGGTGAACAAGTCATGTGTCCTTTCCATTTGACCGTAAAATTTGCCATCAACCTTCACAAGCCCCCTTGAGTCAATAACAAAAATCTATAGTCCATATGATGTTCCCTCATGGACCGATGTCGATCTATATGGCATGGACCACTGTCGGTCCTTGTACTTAGATAATTTAGGGTAGAGATAATTTATATGTCATCCTCTTGCCTTCTAGATCCTAACCTCCAAGTTTCGTGTGATTATGACGAACTTTGATCCCATTATGCTTCGATCATTATTCTAAGTCTACTTGTGAAAACTTTTTTGCCGCCCCAAGACTTAGTTCTACCGTATATCTACTCAATCAAAAAACCAATGCTACACTTTCTTTTCACATGCTACATTGGAACATATATAATACTTGAATTGGTGTGTATGCTAACTTGATTAGTTCGTTTCACTTATGTTTGCATAACATTATGTTTTCCTATTGCTATTTCTAATTATTGCATTCCATTGAAATTATGAACATAGTTATGTATTTGAGGTTGAGTTTTGCATTTGTGCTTTGCATGTTGCTTGAAACATGAACAATATTGTTTGCACTTGTGAAAACTATGCAATGTTTTGTGCATTTCTAAACTTAGTTGTTGATCAAAATCTGCTGGTGATACCATTGGCCTTGTTAGTTTTGTGTTATGGTTATAATGTTGCATTTGCTTATCCACATATTTTGTGGACCATGTTTTGATTATCTACCATTGAACTTGTGCACTTTTATATGTGCTTGGTCATTGTTGCATTTGTTCCTCCTTCTTGTATTTGTTGTTTGTTCACATTTGTGTATCTGCCTCGACTACACCTATGTTGAGTTAATCTTTTTTCCATGTTCTAATTTTTAAGAAAAATTGAAACATTCCATTGTTAAACTTTTGCCACTTGCTTTATTTGAACTGTCTTCTATTTGAACTGCACTTACACTATTTTGAAACCGATCTGAGATTGTAATATGATGCGTGAAAGTTTGTGAATCTTTCCTTAACCCTTTCTACACCTATTTGTGAATTTAAACTGCACCATGAATACGGGTTATGCATTTGTTCATTATGCATTGAAATTGATCTTATTTGTACTTGACTAGGCCTCAGATTTGTTTTTTAGTTTATCCAGTATTGGTCACCTACAGATTTGGCTGGATTTGTTTATGCATTTTGAATTTGTAGAAGCCATTTTAATTGTGGTCTCTTGTACTGCACATATTTGAGCCACTTTGTAACACCTACAAAAATTTACATATAGTAGACTAGATAATTAAGTAATAATAATAAGATAAAAAAAACAAAAAAATTTAAAATAGTAAAAAATGGAATTTTGGACAATTAAGAATTTAGTCACAAAAATAATATAATTGGATTCGTAATGAAATTTTGATATGTTTTCATATATGATATGTTGAAAATGGAGTCTGTATGAAGAAATAATAAATTAATAAAATCATATGGTAAATGTATACATATAAGTGTTTGAATTAATAATACATATATAAATATCTAATGGATATAACGACATAATTAGAATAATAAAACATTCCCTTAGGTGAAATTGAAATTCAAACTAATCGATACGATCAAGGGGACAAAGAATATTATATAAGGAAACGAATTAGTAATATAAGGTAATTTATAAATTAATTAATTAAAAACACATGCCACCAGACTCATAAGGAATTTTCTCCCTTGATTGATCGACACCTACGGGGTCGACCGTCGGTTGACTGCCTTTAATGGGTGGGTGTCAACCGCCTGGTGTGGCCCAGGCATCCTGAGGGTGGGTTAGGTTTGTGTTTAGGCTGGTTTTATAAGAAATGGACAGTTAAGATTAATTTATATTAATCTAATGATTGTCATTCACTTACACTCCTATAAATACCACCTCTTTCACCTCACAATTCCCTAAACTCTCATTCTCTTGTGACTCCATTCTGCTATTGATATTCCATAAATTAGATTTGAAATAGGTTTTTTCTTATATCATTAATATATTTCTTTTCTATTTTATTTCTATTTAGATTTTTATTCTGGAATTTCTATAATCTACATATAAGACTCAAATCTCTAAGGTTCTCTTATGTAGATTTGTAGTAAGGTTGGAGAACAACGCTGATTTCTCGTGTACAACAATAAAATCATTGTTATTTCCTTTGCTTCAGTCACTGTGAGTCGAAATAATATTTACTTAAACTAAATTCTATGTTTTGTAGATTTCATACCGATTTGTATGCCTAAGGAAGTTTGGGTTTTCATGATAATATCATAATAAAACCCCCTAAGTCTCCTATCTTTATCTATCACAAAGTTTGCAATCAAGATTTGGGTTTGTGAATTATTTGGTTATGTTTGAGGAATGATTTGGTGATTTCATTTTTGTTTGGTTGAATTTGCCCATTTTGATAAAAAAAATCAATTAAAAATGTTTGTAGTATAAAAGGGTTAAGATTTGGTTTGATTTTAGAATTTAGATAGATTTAGATCTCCATTCTGAATGGAAAATTTAAACGTATTCAGATTTGAAATGATCAAATATTAACGTTTTTATGTGCAATGTAGAAAATGGGCAAATTTGATTCAAACAGAAGTTTTTTGTGTGTGCACACACACACATATATATATATATATATATTAAATGTGTATATATGTATATAACGCCTTATTTCTCTTTCATTATCTAAATAATTCTAACAAGTCTAGGATACAAGTTTGAATGATTTATGTTGACATTTTCCCATTTGGTGCTTGTTAATATTATGCCATGAATTGAGTAGTTTAATACGGGAATTAGGCTTGTATAACTTACGTGTGAACAAGATTGACGAAATTCACCTTTAGAACGTTTCTTAATTCAAATGGAAATTAGCGTTTATAACGCATATTAAATTATATATTATATAGCGTAATCAGCGTAATTAATTGTAATAATGGTGTAATAAATACGTCAGGATAAGATTGGAAATTTGTAAAAGTCCCTATATGAATTGTTGCTTTTGTGTGTGAATAAATGGCTTATATATATAATAATGACACATAGACACTAAGTTTGTCGCCATTTATGGAAGAAGTCTCCCCAAAATCAACCGGCAAATTCAGCAACCATAAGTGAGTTTGGCTAATGTGACTGGTCTGGATGCCATGGGCCATTAAACCTAATACAGTATGACACAAGGTTAATCTTGCTTATAGTAGAAGTATGCCCGGAACTACCCGACATATCCAGTATTTAAAAGTAGTTGGTTTTAATGTGAGAGGTCTAGTGTGTATAGATACCTATTATTTACGTGAATATGTAGGCTTATTACCCTCCTTTAGAAGGTCTTAAGCGGCTGAATATCTTCTTTTCTAGTTTAAGTCTTAATTGGTTAGGACTAGGCCCATTCCGAAGATTTATTCCTTGGATTTGGGCCAAAGTCATGGGATCGTTCCTTGTTAGATTCGAAGTGGTCTATGGGTCCTCCTTCTCTAAAGTGGTCTAGTCATGGAGATAACGGAGTATGGTAGTTTACCAGAATCTCCACTTCCTCTAGGAGCTATGTGAGGCCAACCTAAGGATGGGTTTGGTATACGTAGGACATAGCATGCAAAGTAATTAACCACCGTGTAAGGGAAGCCAGTAAGTGACATAGGTCTACTACCGTAATATCAATTAAGTAGTAACATGAGGCATCCGCCAGAGCTGTCTTAAATGGCTATACGCAGGCCGAAACTAAACAGGTACTAAGCGGCGCGATACTACTTTTCATATCAGTTATGAGAATATATATATATACTTATGGCTTTAACGTATTAGGATAGGGTCTTAAGTGGCTAAGGTCCGGCTTAGGGTCACAAGTAATCATAAGAATCCACTCTCAATAAATAAACTAGAATGGGCCTTAAGTAACCGAGAATGTCCACCTCGTTAGGTCTTAAGTGATCGTTGATCCACCCTAAATATTTTAATGAAGGTCTTACGTGATTGATTCGGATGTCCACCTCATTAATTGAAATATACCTTTATGTGTGCATGCATGTGTGTTTCGTAGACATACTTTGAAGTATATTACCTGCCAAATTTAGAGTATAGTTTGAAAACGCATGTTGTTTTCATTCACCAGAACTTTATGTTCTGACCTCCCTCCTCTTAACATATAAAAAGGACAGCAGGTGGGAATGCTTGGATCGGTGATACCTTAGAGATGGAGCCTAACGATGGAGGATCATAGCTATTAGGCATTATGGCAACATTATTACATTGGGATAATTATGTTGATGTACCTATTATTGCATGAGACTTATTGTAACTGACATTTATGTTGATTTTTAATTAAAGGTACATCCATATTAAATTATTATATTTTATCCCTTCCGCTATGTGATATTCTGATTTTGCTTTAGTATGCATTGTTATATCTGTTATACCATTTCCTGATAGGAACCAACGATCCATTTATGGCTCTAAGTTTTGATTTGCCTTTACAGGTCGAAATTTAGGCCCATTCCGGGCGGGTTGTTACAGTTGGCATCAGAGCATAGGTTACCCGATTTCGGCGAAATATATCCGTATGAGAGGCGTACTTGTTGTTTCGAAAAAGGATTTTCAAATTTTTTAATATATATAAGTATATATATATATATATATATTTAAAGTATGCATATCTTTAGAAAATATTGTCTATATGTCCTTCTAGGAAAAGTTTAATTTTAATATCTAAAAAATTCCTAGAAGGCATGCAGTGATTCAGTAGTTCCGTTATTGATTTGGAAGCCTACAAGAACCTAAGGGATGTAAGAACGAAAATAGTTGAAAAGTGGCAGGAAACTCCCTAATTTAATAGGTAGTTAAGGGAGTAAATTGGTGATTTAATTATCATTCATGGAAGAGATAAGGGAGAAATAAGTTGTAAGAATTTGAAATAGTACAAATTAACGTCCATAACATAAAGGTGTGAAGGTTTCAGGAAAAAGCGGAAGAATACCTTTATTAAATAGGATAAAACTTCCGCATGAGTAGTTAATGGAATTTTGAAATTCGAAAGAGCACTAAATGGTCGACAAGAAAAAAAGGATATAGGAATCGGAAAATATCAAGGAAGTAATTAAGGCCATTTATGCAGGGGTACAAATATTCAATTTTTAAATGTCTACAAGAATGAGTGTTGTTTAATGGATAAAATGGCATGAAGGACATTTATAGTTGCAGCAATTAGGAATGTCAAGAATTGAAAATTTTAAGAACACAGAAGAAAGAATGTAATAAAAGAAACAGACTTCCTTATAGTGATTTTTTGACACACTATCAAATTATTTTGAAAAAGCAAATTTTGACATTTCAATTATAGGCTCAAGTTTCATAATAATTCCATTCAGGAAGGAAAAATTGAAATATGGTTTTTGAGAAAATAAATGTTTTGATGAATTTGAAAAAAAAAAGGTTTATTTTTTCTTCTATTAGATAAACTATAATTTTAAACTTTAAGAAAAACAGAAGATGAATTCCTTAATTAAAAAAGAGTACTGGTAAACGTTTTCAGTTATGAGCCTAAAAAGGATTCTTGTACAGATGGTGTAATAAATTGACGTTTAAATTAAAAAGGAAAAAAAGGAAAAACAAATAAGCTTGGTAAGATAAACATCACAAATATATGTAATTAAAAGAGAATAGATGGTATATTCATTTACTAAAACTAGATAGAACTGAAATAATATGATACTTGTATAATAAGAAATATATGAGAAAGTGGTAATACTGGAGTAGAATAAAGGATAAAAGACCACTCCAAAGAATTTATTTAAATTGAAATTTATTTGCGACCATTAAATTAATTTTGAAAGGCCTCCAACGGTGAAAATAAAAGGGTAATGAACAATTACGTTCATTAAGGACTTTCAAAATTTAAATATATATATATATATATATATATGTACGCATATATATATATGGGAGATTTTATGGAATATGCAAGCATGGCACTAAAAGTTTTAAGTTTAGTGCTAAAATGAATGTAGCCAAATGTTTTTAAATATACTTGAAAGTAACAGAATAAATTGAAAATATAGATATGGATGTGTTAAAAGAATTAATTGTTAATCCGATGTTAAGAGGATTAAAATATCATTTCCAAATAGTAACATACAATTATTTCAAAATTGTTGTTTTGGAAGACGTTAAAGACTAACATCCAAGATGCTAATAAAAGATTGGTATTAGAATAAGAAAAGATATTTTCGTCCTAATTTAAGAACTTATGAGCATTGTATTAAATATTTGTGAAATGTAATAATTTCATAGTTGGTTGAAACATTTTGCCAGAAATAAAGAAGTTATTAAAAATTTATTTATCAAAAAGGGATATTAAATTTTATTATTAAAAGATACATAGACCGTGAGTAATGTTTCAAAAGTATATTTCGGGGATTAATAATATATTTTGAAAGGTTTAGCAATAAATGTCTTTAGGCAATTTAGGAGGCATAATTTCCACCAAATTCAATTTTGGGAATTAATTCAGGTCCTATAAAATGATCACTTATTTTTAAAAGTTTTAATTGCCGTTTTGGAAAGTGTAATAGCTGGCATTCAAAATTATTGTTAAAAATAAGCACGATCCCACTCTTATATTTTTTATTTAGTAAGGATTTGAAAGTGGCATTTAAATGTTAATTGTAACAATTTAAAATAAAGGTTGTTTTACTAAATCAAAACATTTAATGACATTGGATACAGTAAGTATTAAATACCTTTTTTGAAATTTGCAAGTTTGAGAATAATAAGGAAATAACTCCATAAAAAAATAGGAGTAAACAGTCATACAACTTAAAATTAGGCTCTAGGACTAAGTAAGGATAATAAACAACTTAATCTGGAAATCCTAGTATTAGTCCTAAAAGTTTATATTTGAAAAGATAGCGAAGTATAGTATTTCCAGAATTAAGGTTTGTTTATGAACTAGGTTTCCCTATAGAGTTTTGTTTAGGAAATTAATGCGTTAAATCTGTATCTAGCGGTTAATATATATATAAACACACACACATTTATAATATAGCGTAACTTACCGTAATCCGCAATTTTATAAATAAGATTCATGGATATTAATTACAAATTTAGTGGGCAATAAATTTGTAATTAACAAGATAAAAAGTGAATTTTAGGGACTGATTTAAAGGATAAATGGATTTGGAGAAAATGGATATATATTCAACCTTAAGAAGCTTGAAGGAAATAAATAAGTATTTATGGAAGGGGACGATTTTGAAAATGAACAGTATTTCTGAGAAAAATGAAAGTAGAAGATTTTATGGAAAGGTTAGGCATCTTAACGGATCAGGAAAAAGGTAATTAGACCTCAACATTTGATTGCATGGGAAAACTTCCAAAATAATATTTTAGGTTGTGGTCGCTAGTGGTTCCCCCGTATTGATTAGATTAGGGTATAAAGTGATATGAGAAATTAATCCCTATTGATGCTTGTGATGTAGGGATTTAAAACCCTTAGTAAGTTTTAAGTTAAATAAGTAAGAGAGAGAACTTCATGGGGATACTTAACTTAGCAATTTATCATACATAGAATTTGGAAGTTAATAGCGGAATTGGATTGGTAACCTAAAAGGCGGAAATGTATTGGTCTTATGATTTTTAGAGTTTTGAGAAATTTAGCCATATATCCACCCTCAGAAATAAGTACGAGACTAAAAAAAGGCTTAGTTAATTAGAGGTTTGTATTCGTATTTTTTAATATGACTGCGTATGGTTTACTTAAGAATATTTGTTAAACTTTTATAAGTTAGCCCTTTTGTCATTTTCCACAAAAAGGACTATATTTGAAATTGTAAGGAATATACTTAAAATATAAAGGATGAGGTGTGTAATTTTGCGTAGTCGCCATACATTACACTATCCGTTCAAAATAAAACAATACTCATTCCTTATAATTTTTTATATGTCAATGTTATCGTTTGGGAAAATTTATGAAAATAATAACAAAGGACCTTAATGTGATTTAATTTTCAACTAATTAGACCATAGGAAAACATTTCAGTTACTAGGGTAGAATAGACGTTAATTAAATAGGTTTATACATTTGGTTCGGGAAATTATTGTGTTACATCTCATTCGAAGACTGAAGGATAAACTGAAGACAACCAGAGCTTTTGGAATAAGAAAAAGAGTTGCATCTTGGAACTCTTAGATGATAAGAGTAATATTTATCTTTTTTTAGGAGTAGCATAATTATCTTTTTCTTTGGTAATTAGTGAGCACTATTGAAGAATTACAAGGAGGACACCTAAAATACCAGGGTATTAATGGAATAACCATTGAAAATTTCTACTCAAACCAAATTTGTGGTTAGACTTTGGAAAAAGTCTAATTTGATTAGGAAGCTTGTAAAGGATAAAGAGCCGATATTGTGTTTTGGGATTTCCCAAATTCAAGGAGATATATGACGTTATGAATTATAGGAGTCCATAAAAGTTTTATGTTTGATAAGGTATCTTCACAGTACAATGAATTTTGGTAGGGCCTAATCAAGAAATTGGGACAAAAAGGGAACCTTGGGAATCTTGTACCACCATAGGAATTTTGGAGCATGGGGTTTCGAGACTCCGTATTACTCGGTTAGATTGGTTTGATTACAATAAGGAGAAAATTCGAGAGAAGGGACGAAAATTTTAAAATTTTGTGGGCTGCCTCAAAGATTAGGATTTCTGGTTGCATCGTGGTTTCTAGATTGGATGGTAGGTGATGGATGCAACACAAATGCACCGAACACTCATATAGAAATTATATGCACGTTAAGGTGTTTTTCTTACATACTGCATCACTATTACACATACACGTTAGGACTGAGCTCACTTTAGCAAGTCTGCAGTGCATAATCATTGTGAGTCATGGATGTTTTATGGATGTATTAATAACATAGGTGTATAAAATGGTTGTTTAGAGCGAGTTGTTTTTTTGCCCCTTTAGACAGATTTCGGGACGAAATCTATTTTAAATGGGAGAATGTAACACCCCATAATAATATACATATAATAGACTATATAATTAAGTAATAATAAATGTTAAATAAACGATAAATGTAAAACAGTAGAAAAATATAATTTTGGACAATTAAGAATTTAGCCACAAAAATAGTGTATTTGGATTCGTGACGAAATTCTGATACGTTTTCATATATAATATGTTGAAAATGGAGTTCGTACAAAGAAATAATAATTTAATAGAATTACAGTAAATATAAACATATAAGAGTTTGAATTAATGATATATATAAATATCTAAGTGGCATAATTAGAATAATATAACATTCCCTTAGGTGAATTCGAAATTCAAACTATTGTTAAGATCAAGGGGACAAAGAATATAATAAATAAGGAAATGAATTAGTAATATAAGGTAATTTATAAATATATTAATTAAAAACACACACCACCAAGCTCATTAGGCATTTTCGCCTTAGAGCGGTCGACACTTAGGGGGTCGATCGCCCTTCGTGAGTGGGTGTCGACTGTCTGATGCGACCCAGACATGGTGAGGGTGGGTTAGGTTAGTGTTTAGGCTGGTTTTATAGGAAATGGACATTTAAGATTAATTTATATTAATCTAACGGTTGCCATTCACTTACACTCCTATAAATACCACCTCATATACCTCACACTTCCCTAAATCGTCCCATTCCCTTATGCCTCTATTCTGCTGCTGATATTCCAGAAATTAGGTTTGAAATATATTTCTTCTTCTATACTTAATCTATTTATTCTCTATTTAGATTTTTATTCTGGAATTTCTATAGCTTATATATGAGACTCAAATGTCTAGGATTCTCTTATATAAATTTGCAGTAAGGTCAGAGAACGACTTTGATTTCTCGTATACAACATTCAAATCATTGTTATTTCTTTTTCCTCAATCATTGTGAGTGGAAATAATATTTGCTTCAACTAAATTCTATGTTTTGTAGATCTCATATTGATTTGTATGCCTAACGAGGTTTGAGTTTTCATGATAATATCATGATAACCCCCTCCCCAACCCAAATCTCCCATCTTTATCTATCGCAAAGTTTTTCAATCAATATTTAGGTTTGTGAATTATTTGGTTACGTTTGAGGAATGATTTGGTGATTTCGCTTTTGTGTGGTTAAGTTTTCCCATTTCGATGAAATCAATTAAAAATGTTTGCAGTATAAAAGGGTTAAGATTTGGTTTGATTTCAGAATTTAGATTGGTTTAGACCCCCATTTTTAATGGAAAATTTGAACGTATTCAGATTTGAAATAATCAAATATTAACATTTTCATGTGCAACGTAGAAAATGAGTAAATTTGATTCAAACAGAAGTTTATGTGTATATATCTTGAATGTGTACATATGTATATAACGCCTTGTTTCTTTTTCATTATCTAAATAATTCTAACAAGCCTAGGATACAATTTTGAATGATTTAAGTTGATATTTTCCTATTTGTTGCTTGTTATTAATTATGCCATGAATTGAGTAGTTTAATATGGGAATTAGGCTTGTATACCTTATATGTGAACATGATTGACAAAATTCATCATTGGAACGTTTCTTAATTCATACGGAAATTAGCGTTTATAGCGCATATTAAATTATATATTTATATAGTGTAATCAGCATAATGAAACGTAATAATCACGTAATAAATATGTTAGAATAAGATTGGAAGTTTATAAACGTCCCCATATGAATTGATGTTTGTGTGTGTATAAATGTCATATATATATATATATATATTAAATAATGACACATAGACACGAGGTTAGTCGCCATTTGTGGTGTAATGTCCCGACTTTTTCTGACTTTTGATATTAATTTTAATAAGGTAATTAAAATAGAATATGTTTACTAAAATAAATTGTAAACATATGCGTATATATATATGTGTGTGTGTGTGTGTGTGTGAATATACTAAGAATGTACATATTTAGTTATGTTTTAAATTGTGAAAACATAATATAAGTATGCAACATGTAAACATAAGTCATAACATGAATACACATGTGGACATAACATATATAGGTATAATTTAACATGTATTCAAAGTAAGAATTTGCAACTAAAAGCCTTTAATATGCACATGGAAGGTGATAACAAAATATACACATAAAAGGGGCATTTTGTCGCTTTAGAAAATAGAAAGGGCTTTGGAACAAACAAGAACAAATAAGTAAACATGTGCAGGTAAAATATTTCTGCTATTCATATATACATAGTCACATAAAGGGACATGCACATGACGTGTTTGGTAAATTGACCAAATAAAAATCTCAAAAGAGAATGCATGTAAAAACAAAAGAGGACAAGTCAACATCTTAATTTGATGTTACCATAAATAGTATAACTAAGAGTAGGTAATATACATCACCAACAAAACCACAGCACAACTTGCAAGTAAAGAATTCATATTAGAGAAAATATCTAATACTTAAGGGCCAAGTAAAACCATTTTAAATTGCCATTCAAATCTAAGGAGAGGTGAGTCATACAATAGCATTTAATGAAGTTAAGGTAAGACGCGGTATGTTTCTCGAAGCATAACATAGGACAAGGAGTTTGGTGGATATCAAAATAAACAAATAGATTCTTTCATACATGTATTTCCTGAAAACATGGCGTAGAGGCTAAAAAAAGGGGTAAGGCTAAGTATACATTTACTGTAGAAAATATGAAGAGAAAATAGATTTTTAATGAGGAGTCTTGGCTATAAATATGGACTTAAACCTTGCAGTCCTCTCCATACCAAAAACTGAATTCAAAACAGCAAGAATAGGAAAGCATTTGGGTGAGTAAACTCTTTTCAAGTTTTAATGGTTGATCTTTTACTGTCATGAAATGATTTAGACTGTTAAGTATATCAACTTGGATGCATATTGCATGTAAACACCTATATTACACTTGTACATTCTTTGTAAAAATTTGTTGTGAACACCATCATTTTGCTGACAAACAACTAATAGTTGATACTAGAAACCCTTGATTAACATTTGTTTTTAAGTTTCTATTCCATGTATAAAGAATACCGGTATGTTTGCATAAGTTCTGTTGTTAGTTTAAACCTTAGATAATAAAATTGCTACTTTGTTATGTAAACATAAAACCTAAGGAATACTTGTTTCCAGAAGTGAATTCTACCCAATTCTCACACTGGGTTTATATGAATGCAAGAATAATGTATAGTTTCATATTTCAGTAATATAAACAAGTAAATAACAATGGAATGAACATACGTAGCAGAAGCCAGAAATCTCAATGTTCTCCGTAACCAACAATATAACATGGAATTTCAAACATCTCAGAAACCTGGTTCAAGTATATAAGTAGAATCGTGTTGTGAAATGATGATTTTTGATGATCATATCATGATTTTAAATGTTGTGGTTGTTGAGATATACCATGATGATTGGAAAATGCATTTTTTATCAATTCCCGACGATCTAAGCCATCGGAGTCAATGCCGTAAGGAGAAAAGCAACGTTTAGGGTACAAGATTATAGGAAAAATATAAAAAGATTTTTCTATAGTATAGATTTTGTAAACGAACTAAAAATAGGGTAATTGGGTTCTTTTGGGTACATGATGTTCTCGGCGGAACTGCACCTCGACGGTGACGTTAAGAGGCTGCGCACCGGGGGGTTTGACGCCGGAGGAGGCTAACTTGGTGTAGCTCAAGTTGGATGGAGTTCTGTTGGAGGAGGTGAGCGTAGTGTATAGTTTCTTCGATGAAACCCGTACAATCATGGAGGAAGAAAATAGTGAAAACACTGTAGGAGTTCAGGCGATCGGATCGGAGGGTGGTGACGAGGTCAGGGGGTGATGATCGACGTGTCTGGGGAATCACGAAGGATGGAAGATTGCTCGATGATCTGTGCATGTGCATAGATGCACATGACCGCGTACCAAACAGGAGGAAGAAGACCTTGGTTGGGCATGGAGGTTTTCGTGGTGGCAGACGTGTGTGGCACAAGGATTTTAGAGGTGGTACTTGGTACTTTGGTACTTTGGTATTTGGGTATTTGGCATTTTGGCTGACGCATGAGAATTTGAAGGGGGCAGGCGTGTGCAGCATGTGGATTTAGAAGCGGTGCTTGGTAAAAGTGGTTCTTTGGCTAAAGAAGGATCAGTTACTTGGTAAAGGGGCTGGAGCATGGTGTTTTGGAGGGGATTAGCATGCGCAGCAGAAGGTTCTGAAATGCGGTACTTATGAAAGTGGTACTTTGTTACTGGAAATGTGGTAGTTGCTGGAGCATGGGTTCTAGAGCGGTTTTCATGTATGCACCATAGTGTTTTCAAATGGTACTTTGGCAGTGAAGGGAAAAGGGTTTTGACGGGTTTTAAATTAAAACCAGTTTCAAACAAAAAAGTAGAAAATAAAATAAAAATATAGAAGAAAGGAAACAAATAAATAAAAAGAAATTTTTATTTAATAAAAACCAAATATCGTAGGCAAGTGGAAGAAAGGACAGTAGCAAGGAGCTCGAATGCAGAAGTTTGACTTTGGAAGTTCGAAGAGTTTAAAAAAATAAAAATAAAAGAAAATAATTAATATAACATATAAATAATGTTAATTATGGTTATTCGGAAATAAAAGAATAATTTACAATGTATAAAAAAGGTATAGAATGTTGTATAAATCGAGTTGACAAACGGAGTAAAATACCGTGTGCGACGCACACGCTTGGATAGTTCATTTATAAAGGATGATCAAAAACGGAATAAATTACTGTGTGCGACGAGCAAACTTTAATTGTTTATTTATATAAGATAATCAAATTGTCCATATTTAAACAATGCAAACATATACCATTCTGTTTGACTGAAACCCATAAATAAAGGATGTGTGTAATGAATTTTATTCATTTTTAGCTAATAATTATTTCTTTATAGGAATGTTAAGATCAAGTGAAATATTAAAACAGCTCTTAAGTATCAATAGGTAATAAAAGACATTACGAACATCGCGAAGAGGCCGGAATTTTATTCCATTTCGATTCAAATTTTACGCCGCGTGTTAGAAATATTGAAGACGGAGATATGCAAGGGCTATTTTAAATAGTGCCTACGGTCTGTCCAGTCCCAGGACAAACCTGTATGGACGGGTGTCTGACAACGTATATCTATTAGATCTTACACATCGACTTTACGTAAGTATATTACGTTGGTGGCGGAGAAATTCGTTTCTCTTAGCTTTATTGCCCGCAATATATTTGGGAAATCGAATGATTGTTCTGACAGATATGACGATATGACATTCAAAGTAATTGAAGATAAAATCTATCAAAAAGATAAACGTGACCTCTAGCCTCACAACCAGGAAATGACAAAAATCGGGAAGGCAGCATGGCTAGGCAGGTCATGCCCAAGCAGTGTGTGTTATCACCATCTAGAGAAATTCCTTTTGTCTTCTCATCTCTTTTTCACTACTGCAGCATTCAGCAGCGGTTGTTGATCCCGTCCGTGGAGGTGATAATATATTTGTTACACTCAAGATAAATGAGTGGACGGTCATGTGTGGTCGGGTTACAAGACGTTCTTGTTGAACCCCCAGTGTATCCTCTTTAGAGTACACTGATCGGCATGTGGTTCCATACCTTGTTTGTTGGAATCCAATCTCCAATAAGCGCTCTGCGGTTTTGGATTATATACAATATATATGAAACGTGAGATGCAAGCGTTTCAATAGATGATTATTTATTTGTTAAAAACTATTGTAATATCAAATGATTTTGATATCAAAGATACTTGGGTCATCATCCATATACCTATGGATTAGTCTAAAGATTTCTAAAGTTAAATGAATTTGACCAATATGAAAAACCTTATTTTTTATTCCCTGTTTCCAATCTATTTAACTGTGTTTACTCACACCAGTCCCCTGACTGACCCAGAGTTTATTTACTATGTTTCCTAAACTCTTGGGTACTCATAACACTTTTTATGAGTAGACAAGTGATCCAGGCAGCAAGTGGAACCCTATGAAGTCCGTTGGATTTAGAGTTCAAGACCAGTCTAGTAGTATATCTATTTCTATGTATCCAGTTTAGATGTTTGTATTATCCTAGTAATCATGTATAATGATGTATTATGATGTTGTTGCACTATGATGATGTATTATGATATTGTACCATGATGTAATAGACCCTGTTATGTAAATATTATGTATTTTTTGAAATTCCGCTGTGAGATTCTTATGTTCTTATTCTTCTATTCTATTGGTTCTATCTTTCCTATCTCATCCTCTAATTTCTTTAATAATGACATGACTTTCGAGGGCATCAAAAATAGCGTCATTACATGTAGTAGAAGTTTTCCCGGAACAAACCGGCATATCCAGCAGTTCACAAGTGAGTTTAGCTAATATAAGAGGTCTGGGTACCATGGGCCATTAAACTTAGTACACTATGACACGAGGTTAAACCCGCTTGTAGTAGAAGTCTACTCAGAACCACCTGTCATATCCAACATCTATTGGTAGTAGGTTTAATGTGAAAGGTCTAGCACATACACACACATACCCCTATTCTGTGTGTGAATAAGAAGGCTTATTACCCGCCTTGAGAAGGTCTTAAGTGACTGACTTTCTTCTTGTCTAGTTTGGGTCTTAAGTGGTTAGGACTAGGGCCGTTCCAAAGATTTATTCCTTGTATTTGGGCCAAAGTAATGGGACCCTCCCTTATTAGTTTAGAAGTGGTATATGGGTCCTCCTTCTCTGAAGTGGTCTAGTCAGGGTGATAACGGTGTAAGGTAGTTTACTGGTATACATGGAACGTAGCATGCAATTTAATTAACCATCGTCTAAGGGAAGCCGTAAGTGGCATAAGTCTACTACCATAATATCAGTTAAGTAGTAACATGAGGCATCTACCGGAGGGGTCTTAAATGGCTATATGTGGGCCTATCCTAAAACGGTACTAAGTGGTAAGGTACTACTTCTCATATTACTTGTGAGAATACACACACACACACACATACTTGTTACGTGGACATATTAGGATGGGGTTTTAAGTGTCTAGGGTCTGCCCTAGGGTCATAAGAGATCGTAAGAATCCACCCTCAATAAATATACTAGAATGGGCCTTAAGTGACCGAGAATGTCCACCTCGTTGGGTCTTAAGTGATCGCTGATCCACCCTTACATTAATGAAGATCTTAAGTGATTGATTCGGATGTCCACTGCATTAATTAAAATATACCTTTATGTGTGCATGCTTGTGTGTTTCGTAGACATACTTTAAAGTATATAACCTGCCAAATTTAGAGTATAGTTTTAAAACACATGTTGTTTTCATTCACTAGAACTTTATGTTCTAACCTCCCTCTTCTTAACATATAAACAGGACAATAGGTGGGAACGCTTGGATCGGTGATACCTTGGAGATGGAGCCTAAGGATGGAGGATCCATAGCTGTTAGACATTATGGAAGTATTATTACATTGGGATAATTAATGTTGATGTACCTATTATTACATCAAATTTATTTTAACTGACATTTATGATGTTTTAACGTAAAGGTACATCTATATTAAGTTATTATATTTTATCCCTTCTATTGTGTGAGATTTTGATTTTGCTTTAGTATGCTCTATTATATCTATTATACCATTTCCTTATAGGAACCAACGATCCACTTAAAATGACTTTAAGTTTTGATTTGCCTTTTTGGGTCGAAATTTAGGCCCATTCCGGGCGGGTTGTTGCACACTTGGCTTGACCTCTGTAGTTGTCCATGATAGTGATACGTGACTAAACCATATAGTATTTACAGTGTGAAACTGTAAATATTATAAGTTGTTCGAGCGCATATCTGACCCTATCTAGAAAGACAAAGAGTATCAATCCAAAAACTTAAGCAAAATAGAATTTAAACTAGATTTGTATTTATAATTTAAATTATTTCTTTTTTAGTTTACTACATTATTTTATTTCACAGTTAAAATGGATGATTTGACAAATTATTGAGCACGCAATAGAAGAATTCAATTGAATGCGAGTGTGAGTGTCATATTGTACGAGAGTGTATAAATGTGTATTGAGTATATGAATGTACAAATATGAGCGTTCATGTGGTGATTAACAAATAATGAGAACATAAATGTGTATTATTCAAGAATGTAATAAATTATTTACTTGAATAAAATATTTGTTCGAAATTAAAAATTTTGAGTTAAATATTTTATTCTTGCAAATATTGATTTATTATCCATGAAAAATTGAATATTACATTTACAAACACATTTTTTTTCTTTTGAAAATTGGTTCGGTTTTATTATTTATTAAAAGGTAGTACAAAGTAGAGATGTCAAATGGGTCATTTAGGGTCGTATGAGGGTCAACCAAAATTTCACCCAACCCATTTACGACTCATTTATTTTGACCTATTCAATTAAAAGCTTTATCTAACCCAACCCACCTACTAAGTGGGTTACCCATTTGACCCATCTATATGCTATTTTTTATATACAATTATGAGAATTAGTCGGTTATTTTCTAAGTAAAAACGTTAATCACCTTGGAGAGCTATATTGTTCGTTCATAGGACGAAATATCTGAGTGTTCCATATTGTCCGTAATTTAGGTGGGAATCTATCGGTCGAAGTCTCGTCCGGTTCCAAGATAGTATGAAGAAATTACTACAGTTTTTACAAAAAAAATAGCAACTCTGTATGTAGTCAGAGTTCAAATATGAGAATTTAGCCTATTGTTTTCTAAGTACAACTGGCAGTTCCCTTGGAGAATTACAGTGTTCGGTCATAGAGAAAAACGTCCCAGTGTTTCACACTGTCTGTAATTTAGGTGGGAATCTATCAGTCGAAGTCTCATCCGGTTTCGGGGAAGTATGAAGAAGTTACTGCAGTTTTACAAAAAAAAGTCTCTATATGTAGGCATAGTTCAAATATGGGAGTTTAGCCTGTTATTTTTTAAGTACAACTGGCAGTCCCCTTGGATAACTACAGTGTTCAGTCATAGAGCAAAACGTCCGAGTGTTTCACACTATCCGTAATTTAGGTGAGAATCTATCGATCGAAGTCTCATCCGGTTCCGGGGCAGTATAAAGAAATTACTGTTGTTTTTACAAAAAAATAGCGATTTTGTATGTATGTAGAGTTAAATGGGTAAGTGGGTTACCCATTTGTAACCCTTTTAAAAATGGATCAACCCTTTTATGACCCATTTAATAAAAAATTATAAATGGGCTGACCCAACAGGGTTAATTAGGGTTAAATGGGTAGGGTCATATTTTGACAGGTCTATACAAAAGTCAGTTTAGCTTACTAACCATTACAAATAAAACAAAATGTGGTAAAAATAAGAAATACAAGTAAAATTAAATCTAAAAAAACATAAATTCGGCCTATGATGAGGCCTCTATCCCAAAGTAGAGTGCAACTCATTGCACCACCCTAGCCAATAGCTCCTCTTGTGCATGATCATTAACTGACGATCATCAGCCTACTACAAATATGCACACAACACCTATGTTTATACAAAATGCCAAGCCCATAAACAATGGATGAACTCTTGCATAAATGTATAAACTTGGAACTGCCCAGTAACATATCTTCCCTATTAAAACATCTAGAAACAGATCTTGCACAATTCAACTGATAAAACCGATTCCAAACTCAGAAAATCACCTGTAAGCAAATACCACACTAAGCCCATAACTGAATTCCTAACACTGTCCGAATTCATCTTTTGCATCAGTATGTAAACACTAGCAACTTTCGAATTTCGAATTATAAACAAAACCATTGCAATTTACTAGTCCTATTTTAATTCCTGGATTTCAAACTTACTATGAGATCCAGTAGTCGAAATACGAACTAAAAACGTATGTAATACTTGACAAGAAAATCATCAGTTGCATAGATTCATTAACCAATAGAACTCCAAACGAAAAACTGCCCTACTAGAGAACAAAAGGGGAAAAAATGGACGGGCAAGATGAATTTCTTGTAAACTACTATTTGATAATATAAACAGACCGAAATCCATAAACCCCAAATCTCACGCAATACAAACACATTTATTTAATACACACATACACACACACACACACATTATCATTGTAATGACCCGCATTTTCAGCGGTATAGTAATTAATTTATTTAATTATTTAAAGGGTGATTAAAATGGATTTAATGGTCGTTGAATTAAATAATGTTGAATATTTAATTAAAATAATAATTAAATAATATATTTAATTATTAAATAATCAGAATTGGCGGAAATGGTGATATGGTGTGAACTGGATCATCTGTGATATTTAATTCAGTTTATAATTAAATTAGAATAACGAATATATTATTTGAACGACAGTTTGAACGTATAATTACATTATAATTAAAATCGAGCTTGAAATGGCACGGCAGTTCGTTAATTGGCGACTTGAACTTCAACTGAATATACAGAATTCGTTTTAAGACGGATTTCTGTGAAACAAGAAACATTAGGAGCTGGTGAAGTATATTTTTCTAATGGAAGAGAAAATTCGGGATTTTGTCGTGTATATTTTGATTTATGTCCAAATCAAATTTTAGAAAAGTCGCTATGGAATTTCCTTTATAATTTATAACGATATATAAAAGAAATTTCAATATAAATTTGAATATCGATTCAACCGGGATTTGAATATCGAGTTGTAAATCCCAGTGGAGCTGTATGATATTCTGTTGTGAGTATATACGATAATATAAATTTATCTACATTTAATTTAATTATATTTAAATATATTTATATATTTAAATGGGTTATTCAGAGCTTTAAAAATAGCCAGTTTTGCAAACGACCTTGGAATTCGACGAAACTAATTTTGTTGGGTCCGCAATATTAAATTATTGCTAGATTCCAAATTCCGTGATTTTTAGAGTCACTGTGTGGCCATACAGATTTTTAGAGTGAAAAACAATCAGTATTTTGACGGTTAAAAATAAGCTTTGTGAGCAAACGGAGTCGAAATTCGATGAAACTAGTTTCGTTGGGACCGTAATGTCGAATTCTAGCTTCATGTCAATTTTCATAATTTTTGGATGTCGTGTGTGATCATATGGATTTTTAGAAGCCAAATAGAAGCAACGGTTCAATAAAATTCAATATAAAAATAATATAAAATCTCTATAAATATACCATCTTACCTTATAACCTAATTTCAGTTTTACATTTGGTCAAATACTTACGCCGCCAACAGTTCTTGCTGAAAACGTGAGATTTCATTCTTTGAAAATCTCAAACAAATCAAGCAAAATGTTATAAATTCATACAAGTATATGTTTGAGTTCCTATGAGTATTCGCTACCTTCTCATACCATTCTTGTGAGGTTCGACACCCATTTTGTCACTACCGATAACCACAGCGTGTGTCGGAATGTATTAGGGTTTGAGTTTTATGCTAAATGAGGGGGTAATGGTTCGATTCGTTGTTGTCATTGGATCGAGGGGATCGAGTGTGGTATGTTGGCAAAGATTTGGGATTTTTGTTGAGTAAACTGTCGCTCGATATACGGAGCTCAACAGGAAAACTGTAGGCAACGTACTCGAGGAAAGGGGTGATCGAGTGCTTTGATTTAGGGTCAGGATGGTTGAGGATTCGAAGAGAAGAGAGTTGGCGAATTCAATTTGAAGTTTAGTTGTGAAACGCAGGAGAGAAAGGGGATCGAACTGATGAAAATGGCATCAGTTTTTACTGAGTCGCGAGGAACATGTTCGGGGAAGAAACATGTGCGGTCTGGGCTATTAAAGGTGAATGGGCCGAATGGGTTTTGACAAAGCCCGCTATGACTTATATTTTTGTTTAATTTAGTTTAAAATGATCATACAACTTTAAAACTGTATATCTATTACATACGGTGTCAGAATTGGATGAAACAAGTTGCGTTGGGATCGTATGGATGGACATTACAACATGGAATGGACTGGAAGTCCATCGGGGCTCGTTAAAATGTATGGCAAATAAATTGTTTGATTCAAATCAAACAAACAGTTTATCATTCTTTAACGATGAACTGCCAAAGTGAGTAAAACTCACCAACTCTAAACAGTTCTATTTTTACAACATATTCTTAGAACTGATAATTATCTGTTGATTGCTGTGTGTTAACTGTTTGGTTGAATTGCTTGTGTATTGGTTGAAATTATAGATAACGATATATATATCTATATATATCGTTAATCAAATATCGATTCTGATTATCAGAATAATTCATACCAAAGTGAAATCGATGTTATTATATTGTTTAACATCTTTGGATGCAGGGAAACAGGTTGGAGGAATCCGACCGGATTCTTCAACAGCTATTTTATTATTTTCATATATTGTGATATATGACGTGGTTTATAATCGGTTATTGATTATATGTGTATGGACGATATTTGACATCATGACTTGATATATTAAACGCCATAACATACCGGAATGTGAAAAAGGGAAATTTTCAAATGGTATTTGAAAATAAAATATTTATAAAATCAAAAGGGTTTTATAAATGAAATGTTTATAAATGAAATATTTATAAATAGAAGTCTTTATAGGTGAAATTATATAGAAAGGGGGAATTTGTATAAATGAAATATTTATAAAGAAAAGGGAATATTTATAAAATAATAAGATCTTATATATGAGATATTTATTGGTTAAATAAATTGGAGATGTTAAACGAGATACTTATTTGTTAAGTAAATAAGTTATAAAAGAGATATTAACTTAGGAAACAGAATAAGTTATTAAAAGGATTATTTATTTGTTAAATAAATAGAATAAGAAAAGGAGATATTTATTTGTTAAATAAATAAGATAAGATATAAGGAATATTTATTTAGAAAATATATAAGATATTAGTAAAGGAAATACTTTGGATAAATAAATAAGGTTAATAAAGGAAATACTTAGGAATAGAACCCAAAAAGGAATTATTTGCAAACCATTTGCAAATAGAATTTGAAAAGGAAATATTTGTAAACCATTTACAAATAGGATTAAAAAGGAAGTGTCGGTAAAGGGCATTTAGAAAACAAATAGATTATAAAGGAAATATTTATCTTTGGATAAATAGATATATATATATATATATATATATATATATAAGTCTAAAATTATATATGAAGAAGTAAACAGATAAAAGGAGCAGATTGATTTATAAATGATATTTATAAATTAAGTTAAATATATATCATTTGGATAAATAGAATATATAAGTCGGGACTTATATAAAGAAGTAAGAATCGATTTCAACATCGATGTTTGAAACTGAGTAAGGACAAAGAGTTAATCAGTTAGGATTAACCAGTTAGAGTAAAACCATTAGGGTTAACCAGTTAGATTAAACCGTAGAGTTAAACCAGTTAGAGTTAATCAGTTAGGTTTAACCGTAGAGTTAAACCAGTTAGAGTTAAACCAGTTAGAGTTAATCAGTTAGAGTTAATCGATAGAGTTAAATCGAACTAGAGTTATTCAAATGGAGTTAATCGAATTTAGTTTATTCGAATAGAGTTGAAATGAGTAATCGAATTTAGTTATTCGAAGAAGTGAATCGAATCAGAAATATTCGAAGTGAGATAATCGAATCAGAGATATTCAGAGTGAGATAATCGAATCAGAAATATTCGAAGTGAGTTGATCGAATCTCGTTATTCGACAGGAGTTAAATCGAATAAGATTTATTCGAAGAAAGAGATTATCGAATATGAGTATTCGAAAGTAAGCAAATCGAATATAAGTTATTCGAAAAAGTTATTCGAATAAGTGTAAATCCAGTAAGAGTTATTAGGTTGAAGTTATTCAAGTAAGAGTTATTAGGTTGGAGTTATTCAAATAAGAGTTATAGATTAGAGTTAACCGAATAAGAGTAAATAAATTAGTTGTCGTTATATTATTCGAGTTAGGAAATAAAGTCATATTAAAGATAATATATTTCGGATGTTAGGATATTATAACACCATTGTTATAATCACGTAAAACTTGTAAAAGAAGGGGGTTCGTAAATAGAATCCGAGGGTTCGTAAGGAAGTGTTAAAGAGTTAAAAAGGTGAATCTTATCTATTTCGAGATATTAAAGGTGGTTCAGTTAAGGTCTGAGAGGTAGTTATACCCCAACTTGATTGACTGCGTTTTTAATTAAGAAATGGTTACAGTTCGAGTGTGAAGTGGTTAAGTGGATTTAGTAATTTAGTATAGTGGTTTGAGTCATCATCGCAATATAGTTTTAAACATATGTTTAAATCCCAATTAAGAAGTTTTGGAAATGTTTTCCAAACAAGAATCAGAAATGTTTTCTGATAATAGAAAATAAGAATTTAGAATATAAGGGAACATGAGATAAGTAAATTAATGAAATAAAGAGATAAATGTTGAATGATGATTGAACGATATAATTTCCTCCTGGAAATAATATCATTGATCGCACATCTGTTTTTCTTTGATGGTTAAATCACAGACTATCGAAGTTTTGACCATTTTAATGTTGTTAGTATGGAGAGACCGGTTGGATTTTTACCCAAAGAACCACTCTGTATTGGCATAAGCGTTGCGAATCATATATGCCAAAGATAATTGAAGACGGAGTAAAGTGCAAGGGCTATTGTATAAGTCTTAGATAACAGTGCCTTAGATGGATGTACTGAATAGTGCCTTCGGTTCATCCTGTTCCTGGATGACTTGTATGGATGAATGTCTGACAGAGTATTTCCAAAAAGGTCATGTACATTGATTTCTTCAACCGTACCAAGAGTGGAAGCGGAGAAGGAAACTTCTTTAGCTAAAACGTAATGTACTGTTGTAGACGTCAATTAGTGATTTTCGATGGATCTGACAATGTGGCATTCGAAGTGAATCTGATATGATGATAAAGCCTAACCTCAAGCCTTATCAACCGGGAAATGACAAAAATCGGGCAGGCAGTATGGCTATGTAGGTCGCACCGATTAGGTGTATAATCACCTGATCTAGAGTTTCATTTACTTCTAAAAATCTATTGTTGATGCTGTCCCATTCGGGAAACGGTTGCTGATCCCAACCGTTGGTGATATACATTCGATACACTCAAGCGAAATGAGTGGTCAGTCATGTGTGGCAGGGTTGCAAGATGTTCTTGTAGAACCCAGTGTATTCCTTTCTAGAGGTTCACTAGCGAAAGGTGGTTCCATACCTTGTCATAGTTGGAAATCCATTACCCAATACGTGCTTGCGGTTTTGATTGTATACTATATATGTGGAACGTGGGATGAAAGCGTTTCTGCTAGATGATTATTATATTGTGGTTGATAGACATTATTATAATATCAAAAGGTTTTTGATATAAAGATATTATGGATTCTCATAAGTTAAAAACCCGTTCCGTTATACGGCGTGGTCTTATGAGATATCGTTTACTTGTTCGAACTGTTTTAAACTGTTTTACTCATACCAGTCCCATGACTGGCCGGGAGTTTATTTTGTTTTGTTTTCCCTAAACTCCTGGGTGCCCAATTTTGTACGGGCAGTCAATTAGTCGGGATTTACAGATACTTGAAGAGCTGGAGCAGGAGGCTTCAGGATCATATAGTTATTGTTTATTTCCTTTGTGTTGTAAGTGATGTATCGTGATAATGATGTATATTCAAGTACATATTTATATTTCAAATTTATGTTATATATATATTATGTGTTATTCATTCTGCTGTGAGGTTCGTGTTACTCTGATGTTCTGTTCGTCTTCTTCTTCTATTCTAAGTTTCTATCTTATTTTTCCTCACCCTCCAACTTCTTTCATTTACTATTTGGTTAATTTCGATCCTTGTATGTTCGATATGTGTGTATATCGGATAACCAAGATCGCAAATTTTCGGGTCGTTACAGTTGGTATCAAAGCTTAAGTTAAGTGAATTACCTTGGCCCTGTGGCGTGACTTGGTAAAGATAGGGTTAGTAATACCCTAGATTGAGTTGAGTGTATATATATGAGTGAACGTATTTGTAGATGATATAAAAATAATTTTATATTGTAAATATTTATTGGTTGAGTAGTTTATGAGTTCTGGTCGATCAGTTTGATCCACTGTATCGGTAGGAGTTTATAAACACTCAAATACGATGGGTCGGCACGATATGTTTTGAAAGAGGGTAAATGAAAATAATTTTTACCCAAAGTATATTTTGATATATATTGGATATATTGGTTGATATTATAATCGAGTAAGATTATAAAGTGAAATGGTTATAATCGATCAGAATTCATATAAGTAAAATATATAAATTGAAATGAATTAAATCTGAAATTTAAATTAGAATTGAAATTAAAACCCTGGAAATTTGGAAAAGTGTTGTAAATGGATTTGGAATAAATATATGAGAATTTTAAAATCCTGGGAGATTTTAAATTATTTTGAGCATGGTATTTTGAAATATATTTCAAGGTGGAAATGTTTAGAAATGGTTTTGAAGTGATATAGTATTGAACTCACTTCGGTCACTTGAAAATAAATTCCGATGTTGATCCGGACATCATCGGTGTTCATTTTCGAGTTGTAAGTGATGGATTACTACCAAGGAGATTGTTTTTGAAATTGTTTAGAAAAACAAGTTGTTTGAATCCTACAAAGGAAAGTTTGGTTTTTGAGAAAAACAAAGCTATTTAAAACTCCCAGGAAAAAGATTGTTTGATTTAAAACCTAATTGAATTGGAATTTGCAAAAGAAAATTGGAGTTGAACTGGATTAGAAGGATATCGAGAAATTTGGATTTGTGGGATAGAAATTCGAAATTTGATTCGGCTTGGATAAGCGAATGGTTGGGTTTGAGGATAGAAAGTGATTTGGATTTGATCTGAATGATATTGGTATACGCTGAATTGATATCAGATGAAAAGGGTAAAATGATATGCCCGACAAAAAGGTACAAGTTTATATTATATATGGGTTTGAAATTTTGATGAGCCGAATTGGCAAGCCGCTTGGCTATTTGATTTTCTTTTGGGTTGGAGAAGGCCTAGAGAGGCGAGTTGTGGTTTTACCGATAGGGCTGTACAAAGGAGGTTGTGGAGAAATTTTCCGAAAAATTTAAGGCGTTAGAAAATTTTCAGAATTTTTGAAAATTTTAGTTAGTCGGAATAAATTAATATTTTAGTCAATATTAATTGGTTCAGTTGAAACTGAAGTTAAGGGGTAAACCGATAAATATTTACACAGGAGGTATGGTCGTCTTCTAGCTTTAGCAATTTCGAGGACGAAATTATTTTAAGTGGGGAAGAATGTAATGACCCGCATTTTCAGCAGTATAATAATTAATTTATTTAATTATTTAAAGGGTGATTAAAATGGATTTAATGGTCGTTGAATTAAATAATGATGAATATTTAATTAAAATAATAATTAAATAATATATTTAATTCTGAAATAATCGGAATTGGCTGAAATGGTGATATGGTGTGAACTGGGTCATCTGTGATATTTAATTCAGTTTAGAATTGAATTAGAATAATGAATATATTATTTGAACGACAGTTTGAACGTATAATTACATTATAATTAAAATCGAGCTTGAAATAGCGCGGCAGTTCGTTAATTGGCGATTTGAACTTCAACTGAATATACAAAATTCGTTTTAAGCCGGATTTCTGTGAAACAAGAAACGTTAGGAGCTGGTGAAGTATATTTTTCTAGTGGAAGAGAAAATTCGGGATTTCGTCGTGTAGATTTTGATTTATGTCCAAATCAAATTTTAGAAAAGTCGCTATGGAATTTCCTTTATAATTTATAATGATATATAAAAGGAATTTCAATATAAATTTGAATACCGATTCAACCGGGATTTGAATATCGAGTTGTAAATCCCAGTGGAGCTGTATGATATTCTGTTGTGAGTATATACGATAATATAAATTTATTTATATTTAATTTAATTATATTTAAATATATTTATATATTTAAATGGGTTATTCAGAGATTTATAAATAGTCAGTTTTGCAAACGACCTCAGAATTCGACGAAACTAATTTTGTTGGGTCCGCAATATTAAATTCTTGTTAGAATCCAAATTCCATGATTTTTAGAGTCACTGTGTGGCCGTACAGATTTTTAGAGTGAGAAACAGTCAGTATTTTGACGGTTAAAAATACACTGTGTGAGCAAACGGAGTCGAAATTCGAAGAAACTAGCTTCGTTGGGACCGTAATTTCGACCTCTAGCTGCATGTCAATTTTCATGATTTTTGGATGTCGTGTGTGATTGTATGGATTTTTAGAAGCCAAATAGAAGCAACGGTTCAATAAAATTCAATATAAAAATAATATAAAATCTCTATAAATATACCATCTTACCTTATAACCTAATTTCAGTTTTCCATTTGGTCAAATACTTCCGCCGCCAACAGTTCTTGCTGAAAACGTGAGATTTCATTCTTTGAAATTCTCAAACAAATCAAGCAAAATGGTATAAATTCATACAAGTATATGTTTGAGTTCCTATGAGTATTCACTACCTTCTCATACCATTCTCGTGAGGTTTGACACCCATTTTGTCACTACCGACAACCACAGCGTGTGTTAGAATGTATTAGGGTTCGAGTTTTATGCTAAATGAGGGGGTAATGGTTCGATTCGTTGTTGTCGTTGGATCGAGGGGATCGAGTGTGGTCTGTTGGCAAATGTTTGGGATTTTTGTTGAGCAAAATTGTCGCTCAATATACAGAGCTCGATAGGAAAACTGTAGGCAACGGACTCGAGGAAAGGGGTGATCGAGTGCTTTGATTTAGGGTCAGGATGGTTGAGGATTCGAAGAGAAGAGAGTTGGCGAATTCAATTTGAAGTTTAGTGGTGAAACGCAGGAGAGAAAGGGGATCGAACTGATGAAAATGGCGTTAGTTTTTACTGAGTCGCGAGGACCATGTTCGGGGAAGAAACATGTGCGGTCTGGGCTATTTAAGGTGAATGGGCCGAATGGGTTTTGACAAAGCCCGCTATGACTTATATTTTTGTTTAATTTAGTTTAAAATGATCATACAACTTTAAAACTGTGTATCTATTTCATACGGTGTCAGTATTGGATGAAACAAGTTGCGTTGGGATCGTATGGACGGACACTACAACATGGAACGGACTGGAAGCCCATCGGAGCTCGTTACAATTTATGGCGAAATAAATTGTTTGATTCAAACCAAACAAACAGTTTATCGTTCTTGATGAACTGCCAAAGTGAGTAAAACTCACCAACTCTGAACTGTTCTAATTTTACAACGTATTCTTAGAACTGATAATTATCTGTTGATTGTTGTATGTTAACTGTTTGGTTGAATTGCTTGTGTATTGGTTGAAATTATAGATAACGATATATATATCTATATATATCATTAATCAAATATCGAATCTGTTTATCAGAATAATTCATACCAAAGTGAAATCGATGTTATTATATTGTTTAACATCTTTGGATGCAGGGAAACAGGTTGGAGGAATCCCACTGGATTCCTCAACAGCTATTTTATTATTTTCATATATTGTGATATATGACGTGGTTTATAATCGGTTATTGATTATATGTGTATGGACGATATTTGCATCATGACTTGATATATTAAACGCTATAACATACCGAAATGTGAAAAAGGGAAATTTTCAAATGGTATTTGAAAATAAAATATTTATAAAATCAAAAGGGTTTTACAAATGAAATGTTTATAAATGAAATATTTATAAATAGAAGTCTTTATAGGTGAAATTATATAGAAAGGGGAAATCTTTACAAATGAAATATTTATAATGAAAAGGGAATATTTATAAAATCATAAGATCTTATAAATGAGATATTTATTGGTTAAATAAATAGGAGATGTTAAACGAGATACTTATTTGTTAAGTAAATAAGTTATAAAAGAGATATTGACTTAGGAAACATAATAAGTTATTAAGAGGATTATTTATTTATTAAATAAATAGAATAAGAAAATGAGATATTTATTTGTTAAATAAATAAGATAAGATATAAGGAATATTTATTTAGAAAATAAATAAGATATTACTAAAGGAAATACTTAGGATAAATAAATAAGGTTAATAAAGGAATTACTTGGGAATAGAACCCAAAAAGGAATTATTTGCAAACCATTTGCAAATAGAATTTGAAAATGAAATATTTGTAAACCATTTACAAATAGGATTAAAAAGGAAATATGGGTAAAGGGCATTTAGAAAACAAATAGATTATAAAGGAAATATTTATCTTTGGATAAATAGATATATATATATATATATATATATATATATATATATATATATATAAGTCTGAACTTATATATGAAGAAGTAGACAGATAAAAGGAGCAGATTGATTTATAAATGATATTTATAAATTAAGTTAAATATTTATCATTTGGATAAATAGAATATATAAGTCAGGACTTATATAAAGAAGTAAGAATCGATTTCAACATCGATGTTTGAAACTAAATAAGGACAAAGAGTTAATCAGTTAGGATTAACCAGTTAGTGTAAAACCATTAGGGTAAACCAGTTAGGTTAAACCGTAGAGTTAAACCAGTTAGAGTTAAACCAGTTAGAGTTAATCAGTTAGGTTTAACCGTAGAGTTAAACCAGTTAGAGTTAAACCAGTTAGAGTTAATCAGTTAGAGTTAATCGATAGAGTTAAATCGAACTAGAGTTATTGAATAGAGTTAAATCGAACTAGAGTTATTCAAATGGAGTTAATCGAATTTAGTTTATTCGAATAGAGTTGAAATGAGTAATCGAATTTAGTTATTCGAAGAAGTGAATCGAATCAGAAATATTCGAAGTGAGATAATCGAATCAGAGATATTCAGAGTGAGATAATCGAATCAGAAATATTCGAAGTGAGTTGATCGAATCTAGTTATTTGACAGGAGTTAAATCGAATAAGATTTATTCGAAGAAAGGTATTATCGAATATAAGTATTCGAAAGTAAACAAATCGAATATAAGTTATTCGAATAAGTTATTCGAATAAGAGTTAATCCAGTAAGAGTTATTAGGTTGGAGTTATTTAAGTAAGAGTTATTAGGTTGGAGTTATTCAAATAAAAGTTATAGATTAGAGTTAACCGAATAGGAGTAAATAAATTAGTTATCGTTATATTATTCAAGTTAGGAAATAAAAGTCATATTAAAGATAATATATTTCGGATGTTAGGAGATTATAACACCATTGTTATAATCACGTAAAACTTGTAAAAGAAGGGGGTTCGTAAATAGAATCCGAGGGTTCGTAAGGAAGTGTTAAAGAGTTAAAAAGGTGAATCTTATCTATTTCGAGATTTGAAAGGTGGTTCAGTTAAGGTCTGAGAGGTAGCTATACCCCAACTTGATTGACTGCGTTTTTAATTAAGAAATGGTTTACGGTTCGAGTGTGAAGTGGTTAAGTGGATTTAGTAGTTTATTATAGTGGTTTGAGCCGTCATCGCAATATAGTTTTAAACATCTGTTTAAATCCTAATTAAGAAGTTTTGGAAATGTTTTCCAAACGAGAATCAGAAATGTTTTCTGATAATAGAAAATAAGAATTTACAATATATGGGAACATGAGATAAGTAAATTAATGAAATAAAGAGATAAATGTTGAATGATGATTGATCGATATAATTTCCTCCTGGAAATAATATCGTTGTTTGCACACCTGTTTTTCTTTGATGGTTAAATCACAGACTATCGAAGTTTTGACCATTTTAACGTTGTTAATATGAAGAGACCGGTTGGATTATTATCCAAAGAACCACTCTGTATTGGCATAAGCATTGCGAATCATATATGCCAAAGATAATTGAAGATGGAGTAAAGTGCAAGGGCTATTGTATAAGTCTTAGATAACAGTGCCTAAGATGGATGTACTGAATAGTGCCTTCGGTTCATCCTGTTCTTGGATGACTTGTATGGATGAATGTCTGACAGAGTATTTCCAAAAAGGTCACGCACATTGATTTCTTCAACCGTACCAAGAGTGGAAGCGGAGAAGGAAACTTCTTTAGCTAACACGTAATGTACTATTGTAGACGTCAATTAGTGATTTTCGATGGATCTGACAATGTGGCATTCGAAGTGAATCTGATGTGATGATAAAGCGTAACCTCAAGCCTCATCAACCGGGAAATGACAAAAATCGGGCAGGTAGCATGGCTATTAGGGTGTATAATCACCTGATCTAGAGTTTCATTTACTTCTAAAAATATATTGTTGATGCTGTCCCATTCGGGAAACGGTTGTTGATTCCAACCGTTGGTGATATACATTCGATACACTCAAGCGAAATGAGTGGTCGGTCATGTGTGACTGGGTTACAAGGTGTTCTTGTTGAACCTAGTGTATTCCTTTCTAGAGGTACACTAGCGAAAGGTGGTTCCATACCTTGTCATAGTTGGAAATCCATTACCCAATACGTGCTTGCGGTTTTGATTGTATACTATATATGTAGAACGTGAGATGAAAGCGTTTCTGCTAGATGATTATTATATTGTGGTTGATAGACATTATTATAATATCAAAAGGTTTTTGATATAAAGATATTTTGGTTTCTCATAAGGGAAAAACCCGTTCCGTTATACGGCGTGGTCTTATGAGATATCGTTTACTTGTTCGAACTGTTTTAAACTGTTTTACTCATACCAGTCCCATGACTGACCCAGACTTTATTTTGTTTTGTTTTCCCTAAACTCTTGGGTGTCCAATTTTGTATGGGTTGTCAAGTAGTCGGGATTTACAGATCCTTGAAGAGCTGGAGCAGGAGGTTCAGGATCATATAGCTATTGTTTATTTCCGCTGTGTTGTAAGTGTTGTACTGTGATAATGATGTATATTCAAGTACAGATTTATATTTCAAAGTTATGTTATATATATTATATGTTATTCGTTCCGCTGTGAGGTTCGTGTTACTCTGATGTTGTGTTCTTCTTCTTCTTCTTCTTCTATTCTAAGTTTCTATCTTATCTTTCCTCACCCTCCAGCTTCTTTCATTTACTATTCGATTATTTTCGATCCTTGGATGTTCGATATGTGTTGTATATCGGATAACCAAGATCGCAAATTTCCAGGTCGTTACAATCATCGAACAAAAATCATATCAATATACATAAGTACTTTTAGCTATAAATAGGGACTGAAGAAATTCACTTTCAGTTCCCCTCTCATTCTCGCATCGGCTCTAAACCTAATTCTACTATGTTCTTTCCTTAGATTCAAAAATCTAAGAACAATTGTTCGTTAAACCATCTATAATTGTCGATTGGAGATTAGATCTACATAGAGAGGTTGGATCTTTCCATCTAAATCAAGGATTCAGGCTTTTAAATATGGTTCATATTGGATCTCCATTTAATTTCATTGATTTCTAGCAGATAACTTTCGGAAGAGATTTGAAGTAGTGAAATTTTGGATTGGTGTTCAAAGCAAAGCAACTCGCGACGAACTCGAAGCTTAGGAGAAATGCTTTGAAGCGGAAGCAAGATATTTCAAAGCAGTGTGCCTCCAAAGCAAGGTGTTTCGAGATTCGAAGGGGGTTGTTTCAAGCCTAATGCTTCAAAGCTAGAAGTTGAGTACTTTGAAACTTCGAAGTAGTATGCTTTAATGGAAAAGTATATCTTCAAAGCAGAGTGAATTTGAAGGGAGATAAGTATTTGAATTAGAGCGACTTTAAAGGGGAAGAATATTCCAAGTAAAGTAAACATTGAAAGGATGCTACATTTGATGTGAATCAAGGTTGGATGATGTGATCAAAGAAATGGAACGAAGATTTATTTAGGGTGTACCGAAGGTATTGCTTGTTCGTTGTTTCTGTACAATGGTATGTATAGAGTACTCAATGAAGAAATGAACCAAAGAAGCATAATAGGCAGAGAGAGACTGTAGAGTAATGGACTGGTTTGGGGGTGTACTCAAACCAATGAAGGTGTTGTGCATTGCTTGAGAGTTCAAAGGAATCATTGATAGCTCATAATGTACTAATTAATTTAAAGAAGGGGTTGTATAGGGAACACCCGTTAGGATTGGAAGTGACGGTCCTATAATCTGGATAGTGGAGTCTAGTGCTTGAGAGTTCCAAGAAATCTTTGGTTGCAGGTACGTGTTAGGTATGGACTTAAAACCTTCTAGTTACGTATTTTCTAATGTGAATGGTGATCATCATTTATCGGTTACATCAGACTTTCGTTTGACCCAAGATATTATGTTTTCTCTAATTATCCTGGGTACCCATCGATGTGGCCAATGAGTAAACTAAATAGTAGGTTCGATAACACTGAAGTTGTTCCAAAGGCGAGCAAGGAGTGCTTTGCATATTAGTACTTGTAAATGCTTTGGTTCCTTTATTTTCTTATTCACTCTATGAGAATTTAGTGAGGACTTTATATATGTACTAGATATTTTCATTTAATTTACATAACTTTGGTGATTTTATGGTGCTAGGGTTTCCACTTTGATAGTTTCACTACTATCATGTTGTATATGTTCTTATTATATTCCAACCATGCATTGTGAGATATACAACATTTTTTTATATTTTGTATCCTTCGATGATTGTCCCATATCAACATATCACTAGTATAATGCATCTTTCCCTTATAGAGTTTTGGTCGTGTGGGGGAAATCTAATACACGTTAGGGCAAATAAATAGGGTTTGATATGCATATGGTAGAATGAGCATTGTAGATTAATAAGGAGAAAGTTTTGGGCGTGATGTGAATAGATTTCATTTTGGATATTCTAGATCAATTGTTTTAATTAATTTTGTTTGAAATTTAATTTAGATTTTAATCCTTAAAATATATCCATATCTTCAATAAGTTGATTCACATACCATTCAAAAAATTAAATTATAATTAAAAAAGATTATTCAACTTATTAAAACAAAATTCTGTTATCGAAAACTTTAAGTTAAATAAATATGTACTTTTTATAATAATAATGATCAATATCAAATTCAAATAAAATTTTAATTCGATTTAATTTTATTTTGTTTATATGATGCTATAAGCTTGGAGAAGATTCGTACGTTGTTAAGCATAAGCTTGGAGATGTAACTATTAAGCTAGTAAATGTTAATGTTATTATTCTCTCACTGGCACGGTATAACGAACATCTATAATGCTATTTCGCTTAAATCTAACTAAAGTATCAGTCAATTCTGATGTAACAAGACAGAATTGGTCATCTCATATGAATATCAAATGAATTGGCTTTGGAGATCATCAAATCGAAGTTATCATTAGATAATAATAAGCTACACATAATAGGAAAATTGAACAATCTGCATGTATATAAAGCAGGTATCCATATGCGTGGAGATTGGAGCCACTTCAGCTTTAAGATCGATGATCAGACATATGGAACAACATTATTCTTGATATCACCATATAGACACCTATCAGCTATACTGGAATGACCTAGAATATTTGTCATTTGATGTTGAATATTTATCGATTTTTGATGTTAAAATATTGGTTTAGAAAGGTTTTGGAACTTGAACTTAAACGTATGGATTAATTTCAGGTTAACAACTAGAATTCAAATAAAGGTATTATTCAAAATACCTAATATAGTGGAGTAAATATTTTGATTCTTAATTGAATATTAATTGCATGTTAATATAATGGATTTAGTGGTTTGATTTAATTCCTTTAAATTAATAAACGACAAAAGTGAATTAAGTCTACAAATTCAATTGTTGTACAAAAATTTAATTTTAGTATTTCAACTTGAAATCTATTGAAGTATTTCTAGTTTAATTTATTTGATTTTTACATAATTTTTAATTTGAAAAATATTGAATTTTAATTCAATGAATTTTCAACAAAACAACAGTTTTTTTTTTTTTTTTTTTTTGTGATTTTTCGAAATACAATAACTATATTTTTTTTGGAGCCGTATCAATATTCTAGGCATGAATATTTTTTTTGTTATGTCATTCGGGGTATAAGCATAAATCCAAATTAGTTCAGAGCAATACTGAAAAATTCAAATTAAGCATAACCAACACACAAACATTTTCTATCATTGTTCTTTTCGTTGTCTCCATCGTGTACCCAACTGCAGAATTTCATCTCTCCGTCATCCTTGCTTTTTCGTCAATATGGAATTGAAAAAAGAGAATAAAATATATCCACCCACTTTAATCTTTCCGTCTATTTAGCTGACTTGGGAATTTTTTTTCCTTTTTTCAGTTGTTGTCATCTTTTCTTTTTTCCTAATAAATTTAACCAAGTACCATTTTCTCTAAAAAAAAAAGTATGAAAAAGTACAAAAAATCATGGAAGTGATACGCAGTAATTAATATATTTTCAGCCAAAAATTATGTATTTTGTATATGTAACATTTACGTCGTAAACAATGGATCATTTGCCCAGTTATTAAGGTAGAAAACAGAAAAACTGCTATATTTTATAACAAACTACAAAGCGTTCTCCATTCAATGAACTAAACAATAAGCAAATGAAATCATTGCAGGAGTACAAAGATTAAACCCTGAAAAGCAGGGGAAAATATGAGAACTAAAAAAAGAAAAGAAATGAATCAATAGCAACAACCTTCTTTTCCCACATCTATTCTTCCCGGGTATAACTCATTTTTTTTTAACGGGAATAAAAAGAGTTAGTATATAAAACTGTTTGTAGTTAAATTTTCCACCCAAAGATAAAACTAGTATTTTGTAAAACTTTCACCGAAGATGGCATCGTTTTCTCAAGTTTTCACAAGTTTTGCAAGATTACCACATCATAACTGGCATCATTTTCTCAAGTTTTGCAAAAATAGATGCGGTTTCTACTTCCCCGACCACAGCACAAAGAAGCTGCTGAAGCAATGAGGCCACTTTAGGATCTTCCTGCAAAGATATACAGCTTATTGTGTAAATTTTATTGTTTTGCTAATTATCCAATTTTTATATATTTTCAATATGTAAGTTAAGAAATTCTAATAGTGACTCATGCACAAAAATTTTCACCATGCACATTACTAGCAAAGTTGAGAGAAGAAACTTACAAATCTCAAGCGTTCCAAAGTCCTTTTAGTCAAGAAATGGGGAAGATGATATCTAAGAGCAACCACTGCCCTGTACATTTATACAAAAAATCACAGTTCGAATCAATCAGAAAAAGTTAATGTGGTACGAAACCACAACTACCTTGTATAGGATATACAAAAACAAGGCATACATGATTTTTCTTTACATGATTTTTCTTTAAGTGGTTGTGGTGTATTATGAGCAATCTGAACAAGATATTTTCGTTTTCCCATTGTGTTATACATTGTTTATCGCACTCTTTCTTTAAAAAGGTTTCAACAGTGAAAAAAATAAAAAAAGGTTTCTTACTATACATTAATATGAGGTGATAATATTTGAATAATGCAGACAACAATTTTACCTTACATTTTCAGACAGCCGCAAGAAGCAATGAATAATGAGTTTTAGGAGCCTTAAAGAGGGTTCTTCAGCAAGTGAGTCGACCATTCTAGTTAGAACTTGAATTACGCAATATGATCGACCAGGTTTTTCAGGACTTTCAGGATATGCAAAAATGTATCGGAACCCGACTTCATTTAGCAATATCTTATGTATGATGAATGTTGAGACCTGTTTTATTTAATGAAAATTAAATTTAGTTTAATTAAAAGCGACAAGTGATTCATTCTTGCTTACTGTTTTCGAAACTTCACTGCCGAATTCCATTGAGCGCAAACATAGTGGCAATATTTCCGACTCTAGAAGATAAGCAATAACCTCTGCATTATCGCTCTACAAAATGTCAGTTTAAAATAGATTACTTTTACCATATAAGAGAATACTTTATTTCAGAGACTATGAAGGAATATAGAGTAAAATAGTAAGTATCAGGTTCACACTGCAGGGAATTTAAAAAAAAAAAAAAGGTATTGCAGAACATGTAGCAGTGCAATTAGAGCAATTACCCTAACAAGTTCACCTATCACTCCCAAGCTATGAAGCCTCAAATAATCGAAGGATCTTTCATTACTAGTTGTATTCAGAAACGGAAATAGGTACTGCGGAATACACGCTGTGATATTGAAAGTCGAAAGCATAAGAAATGAAGTAATGTATAACAATGTTTATAGATGTCCCAAAAAAGAAAAAAAATTATAAGAGATGAAGATTAACTGGCAAGCAACTAATAATAAACAGAATTACCGTTCAGGAAATGATTTCTAGTCTCTGGATGTTGAGCGAAATTCTGTATTTGCAGGGATTGAACGAACACAGTAATTATATGAGTTTTGAATCAGAAACAAAATGATAGTTCAAAATATAAACTGCAACTTTAATTGAAGAAACGGATGAATATAACTATTAACAATGCTAAATCTACGTGATTTCAAGTGCAAATACAGCAACAACCAAGTGGTGTACATAATTAAGGATGTAAAATTTAGATATACATACTAATAAAGTACCAATTTTCCAAAAAGAAAAAAGAAAAAAGAAAAAAAAAAGTTGTACACAGTTCAATTTCAGGCAATTTTACATTTTTCAATCACAGACCATTGTTTAGTTTCAAACCAGCATTGCAATTTTCTGCTTGCATATTCAATGCGTGATAAAATATTTTAAGGCAAAGTGCAATTAACACAGGGAAGAAGAATTACTTTGAATAGAGCCACTGTGTTACACACTCGGGTTGCTTGAGCCTTTGTAAGATCCATAGACCTAAGATAGGGGTATGCTGAAATTACCTCCTGAAAATAGAAAATATCATACAAATGTTGGTTATAACCAATTAATTTGAATATACTGGAATTATTTTTGTTATGCACAACCTAATATAAAACTATATTTCAAAGCATCTCCAACAGAATGACAATTTCAGGGTAAAAAAACTGAATATAAATGGGATTACTTCCAACCCACTCAAGATTCATTTTTATATGTTTCTAAGTTTATGATTGGCTTTTAGAAAACTATTCACATGCTTAAATGGTTTTCGAAAAAACTCGCTCATGCTTATAATGTGAACTGATGCACCCTTCCGTCACGGAGGTAGACCATAACCAACAATAGACATGTTCACCTAGCTTCTCTCTTGTTTTTGCACTGAACGAATGAGTTTGGCACCCGGAAGAAGGAAAACCAACCATGAGACCAGTCTCTTAAAAGATTACAAAGAAATAAAACTATAAAAAGTTTGCCATTTAATTGCAAGTATGCATTAAAACAGCAAAGTCATTGTTGTTCTAAGTTCTAACTCATATTTGCACATAAACAACAAACTCTTTGCCGTTTTACATACTGATTTTCTGATTAGTCTACTAGCCATTAAAGCGATTTGAACCAGCAACAAATCAGTGAACAAGCCGCACATGCTTGCATTGTAGTTAGTTCAGTTCACTAATAAAAACCAACATATAATTGAGCTGTAGCTTGTTCAGTATTCCTTTTTTTTTTTTTTTTTTTCCTTCCAAACAAGCCGTTGTTTGTTGTACTCTAATACACATAAAAAATGCAAGAAGAAGCAAGAAGGGCCACTCCAACCAATAACTAAAAAAGGCAACTGATTTGAGGCAATCTAAAATTAGTTATTCTGATGCATCTTTATTGTAATTTAACATTTAAATTAATTCACTGTCATCTGTTTAAAGTATCTTTTACTTATTAATTGAGTAGAATCCTTGTCTTTAGCCTTTCAATTTACGGAAATAGTTTATTCATTTGTCTTTATCTTTTGATTTATTGAGTGTTGTCATGCAGAATCATGTAATAGAGTGGTTGTGCAGTGCTCAATTGATTCATTTTTAGATAGGGAAAAATTCAAAGCGTCGTATTAAATCAAATAACATTGGGGTAAAACTTTGATAAAGAGGATTATATCAAACTTTTGATTAAAAAACCCCCAAGCCTGTTTGGCAGGTGTATATGCCTAAGCACCATATTAACCAAAAAAGCAGGAAACGTATAAAATTTTGACTTGTAGTACACATACCCGACTAATGTATGCTGCATCAGAATTTTGATACAACAATACATAAACATTGGCCTTTTCTTTTAAAAGAAAAATTAAACAATGTGTACATGAAAATTAACAATGTCTACATGCATTGTTATGTCAGCCCATTGCCAGAATGAGAATAGTAGTATCAACCATGAATCATGATCACAAATAGATTGGGCAATAAATATAATCCACAGCAAAAAATAACCATAAAAGGAATATCAAGCTTTACCTCGGATAATGACAAACTTATCTTGATCGGAACGAGCTCAAATTTATTTTTATTTTTATTTTTTTTATTTTTTTTATTTTTTTTTTGGGCAAGGCGAACGAGCTCAAATTTTGGATAGATGATAATATATAAGTGGACTGAACATCAACAATTTTTTGTTGAATTTGGATTGCTGTAGCTCACGGTAGGGTAGGGACGCTAAAGGGATGCAGCAAAATAGGGTGCCTCAGAATGCTCCTCATATGTAATATGTCATCTAATGCTCTTGATGCATTTTTTTTATTTATTTTTTTGGGCAAGGCGAACGAGCTCAAATTTTGGATAGATGATAATATATAAGTGGACTGAACATCAACAATTTTTTGTTGAATTTGGATTGCTGTAGCTCACGGTAGGGTAGGGACGCTAAAGGGATGCAGCAAAATAGGGTGCCTCAGAATGCTCCTCATATGTAATATGTCATCTAATGCTCTTGATGCATTTGGCTTATTTGAGAACTTCTTGGATTGAAATGAAAGATTTAAATTTAAAAGTGCCTTAAATTTATATATTCTTGTGTATGTTTTCTGAATATTTTTTCATCTTAATTGTAGCATGAAGGTAGCATCCATGTAGTAAAATTCATTTAGGACGAAATTTAATACAGACTTTGAAGAAAAACCTATTCCTCTTGTGTTACTAAAAACTAATTGTAAACTATGTCTATTAATTTTATTATAGATTGCTCATTTATTAAATGAAAAAACTATATTTTTACGTGACAATGTTTAAAACTCGTGTATTCCATAATTGCGCAAGCTTTGAAATTGCATTTAGCATATGTATAAAATGCGCAAATGCAATTTAAGCTGTATAATAAAAAGACAGCCTATATGAACATATTTTTGCCCTTTGAGTTGAATTGTTTATTCTAATTCTAGCTTTTAGACATAATTTTTACTTACCCAACTGAAATATAAGTGGTGACAGTAAATCATGGTAAGTGGCAATAGGCCCAACCAGAAATTTTAATATAAGCGGGGACGGGTACATTATATATGCAATATATGTAGTATTATTATATGTCATCATATACGTAATAAATAAAGTAATATACCTAATTGATACACAAATTTCTTGCATCTCAATTATTAGGCATAAATCAGAAGTCAGGTAAATGAAAACATGCACATACGAACATGAACACGAATGCATGCATTTACGAACACATCAAATACACACGTTAGCAGGCTTTTAGTGCGGAATATAGAATATACAAATATAGGCTGTCTGATTAATATACACGGTTGAAATTGCACTTGCGCATTCCATAAGTACACAAATGCAACTTTAAAGTTGCACATTTATGGAATGGGCAAGTTTATTTATTTATTTTAAGTATAGCTTAGGCATCCTATAAATGTGTAAGCTATATAAAGGTAGACCAAAGTTTAGAGTTAGTTTGCAGTTAAATAGATAAAACAACAATCGGGCCTGCCATATTATATGGTGCAGAATGTTGGCCTACTAAAAAGCAACACTGCCAACACATTCAAAAATAAGTATAGCGGAGATGCGTATGATGCAATGGAGCTGTGAACATACAAGAAGAAACAGAATCAGAAATAATGATATTGGAGATAAATTTGAAGTTGCACCAGTTGAAGAGAAGTTAGCCCAACACCGTTTAAGATAGTTTGGGCATCACCAATGGAGACCACACGATGCATCTATGCACGTTGATTTTCGGTATTTATCACTGTTAATACTATTGTTATTATCATTATCATCATCAGCAGCAGCAACAACGGTAGAATAATATTTTTTTTCTTTTAAATTATTCATCGTCCTCATCATCATCATCATCATCATTATTATTTTAATTGGTTTAAACATCATGTTATCCTTAATTATGCTTTCACATTTATATTAATTGTCTTTTGGTTTTGGGTTCCATCCCTATCAAATCCGAATTTATTTTGAATTAATGGCTTAGTTGTTGTTTTGTTCTTTCTATTATCTTTGTATCTACAAAACAAAATTAAACATCACTATGTGGACAAGCACTAAAATAAATAACACAAAATACAGCAGTTTTTTTTATCAGCATGGTTATTTGCCCAAACACACCTTAAGGTTGGGAAAAGGAGGAGTAAATTTGACCAAGCTGAAGCGGTGTGGTGAAAATTGTTTAGATATTTGGAATATTTCCTAAAAATAATCCAATGTTAAATGCTTTCTACAAAACCATTTAGCATTACACGTATAAGGAAAAAATGGAATACTGTTTACTTTCATTGCTTTCGTGCTCAAATGACTGCAAGAGCGTGGTGGCTAAAAAAATGTCGAAAGAATTTCAGGTTTCTTTCAAAAGAAACATTCTAAATACAAGAAATCATATATCAGAAAGCACCAAACCATTTTTTTTTTAAATGTACATGTATGAAATATAATAGCGAGTTAGAACCAAACCTGCAGAAGTATTGTTATCATTCCAAATGATTTCCACAAGTATGGAGCCAAATCTAACAATTTATCCTTTTGCATCTGTCATCGTTATTTATATAAGGAACAAAAAAAAAAAAAAAAAAAAGATTAGTTATCTGCAGTAAGCAAAGACGCAATTTTGTCATTGTGATACAATTCAAGAGTATGTGTATTCTTCAATGAAACTATAAGTTTCTATCATCTTTCATCGTATTTAAATAAAGATGGTTAGTCGTGAGTTTTATACTTGTTTTTACCATTGTATAAGTTTATAAATCCAAATTCTTTTATGTAGTACAAGAAGTCAGATTCAGTTCTTATTTCATTTTTCCCTTATAGCAATCAAAATAGATCATTATGATATGTGATCATGCATTTTCTTTAAAACAAAGAAGTAAAAAACCTAGCACTTTAAAAGTACAAGAAATCACATTTTCGATACCCTTCTGATATAAAAATGAAAGATTAACTAATCTACTGCAACATAAAATGTAACACTAATAATCATTTAAAAAAAGGGAACTTCTTCAACTGAGGCAAATCGAAAAAAATTGTAGGAATACAGGATTGAGTGCAACAAAACACCAAATAATAATGAATTAGGTTTTTATTTTATTTTTTAGAAAACATAAAATAAAGACGACAAAAAGAATCCCGGAAAAAAGGGGGGAAAAAGAGAATAAACCTCGGATAGATGTTGAATAACATTTTCTCTGCGATCACGATCGTGCAAATGCAGAAGTAACTTCTCTATCTGAATTTCTGTTCTTCCATCTATTTGAATAGGTTGTGATGGTTGGTGCCCGAAATACAAGTTAGGGTTTATGAAACAATTCGACATGACAATTATTTAAGAGTATCTTGCTATTGGATTTGGTTGTATTTCGCTATTTGTTCACTTCCAACGGGCGGCACTGCTTTATATAAGTTTGATAAGCTCTACTCCTATTCCTCTTTCCTTCTTCACACGCCTGCTTAATTAAATAGAAAACACTTCGCACGTTGCCTTCTCTATTTTACCTTCATTTATTTCAAAAATACATTTAAATTTTTGAATATTAGGATCACATCTCTAAAATAAAACTTAATTCAACGTGGTTTTTATTGTGTATAAATGTAGAAATATCTGTAGTTATTCACATAGTGTAGACATAGTGTACTGCAAGTGATATAAAAGGAAAAACATGTGCATAAATCTTTGCACTTATTGTGAATGAACACAGATATATATATCTGCAACTATTGTGTGTTGCAAATAATAAAAAAAAAAAAAAAAAAAAAAACATATACATAAAGGTCTACATTTATTATGAATAAGTTCAGACATATCTTCAACTATCCTGTATATTATATATATATATATATATATATATATATATATATATATATATATATATATTACAATTTTACTAGAAATGATATATTTTTAATTGGTATGCAATTTTCATCAAATTTTTCTGCAATAATGTGATGTTTGAATAAGCGTAGGCATTGAATTTGAAAGTTTAAAACAATTAACAAAAATTCATTAAAAAAATATGCAACATTTTGACATACTTGTAGTGAATTCCACAATTTTTTGAAAAAAAAAACATAGATTTTCCAGTGTTTTTGCTGAAACAATTTTTTTGTTTTTAAAGCATTTTTTTTTTTACATGAATACGGAGATTATTATATATAGAATTAAGTTTTGAAATTTGGTTGATTTAAAAAACAGGGACTTAAATTTAAAAAGTTTTAGGGTAGGGAGTTTTGTGTATTTTGAAACTTAACAGAGATCTTAACTAAATTATCACTTTTCTAAATCTAGAACTGGAAAATAGATTAGATCTAGCCAAGACACCATTACTCTACTGAATTGCTAATTCTTCTTCACTTTTTATCTCTTCAAACACAATTCATGCAGTTGTAACTTCGTTTTAAGAGCCAAACTAGTTAAGATTCAAAAAGATATAACTAGCAAAGATAGTAAAAGATAGATTAAAGTATGTGTAGGCTAGATTTGTTAAACCACTATAAAAATTCTATGTCTCTTCTACTTTTTTCTGCTATTTACCTATATTTCTTTAGCATTTATGTCTTTTATTGCTTGAATTATGTAAAAGTCTGTGCTTTCATATTCGTTTGGCGTTAATTCCATTTGCGCTTTCAGTAAGAAAGAGAAAGGAAAAAACTAGAAAGTTGGATATCTGAAAGAAAGACAAAACCTAGAACCAGCTCTAGGATGAAGGGAAATCCAAAATTAAAGGAAATCAATATGATCACGTGGGAAGTCAGAAACTCCCCTCTAATTCAGATAGATCTAGCTTTGTCACTAAATATGAGATTAAAGGATGATGAAAGAGATGCAGGATGGAATCTTGGAAAGGGAGCAGATAATAATGGAGGATTTCTTTCAAATTATGGAAATGAAAGAAATATCATTACATAAATAATGGAGGATTTCTTTCAAATTATGGAAACGTAAGATGGATTTGAAGCCAAGGATGCTCTACTCAGCATTAATAATATAAAACTTTTCATTTTTATAAGCATGCTACATACTTCAAAGCATACATCAATACTAAAAATTTTGTTGTTCTAGCATTCAATATGGTCATAGCATTACGGGATGCGACATCACAATAATTTGTAATTCTAAATTTTTGATTTGCAACAAGTTTACTCATATGAGCTTTCCAATAATTGCTATTGTTCAATTTTTAACCAAGAAAAAAAGGCTTAGTAACCGCACTCACCATTCCATTTTTGGATTTTTAAAATTAGATTGTCCATTATTTTTTGGATATATTATAACGAACGTGATATCCAATATTAGTCACATGTAACTACTAACTATTGTTAATAGTTTTTTATTTCTTACTAATCAATTAATGCATGGAAATTTTATTGCATTCCCTAAAAAAGAATAAATTTCATTACCATTTCATACAACATAAAGAGTTAAAATATCATTATAATTGGTACACCCATAATTACCATCATATAGGTGCATATCAGACTCGGTTTTAACTTTCTAAAAATTACAAAAGTAGAATTTTTTATCCTCTTGTCTCTTATCTAAATGAAAGTTGGTCATCTCCAACTTGTAGTCAAACACTGAATTAAACACATTAATTATTGTTAAGGTTTATAAATAATAATGTTCATTTATAACAATATTGGTTGATAAATTAAAGGCAAATTCTATTCGTACACCTTAAATTTCTTTAGATACAGTACCATTTTATTTCTTAAATCATATACACCACTTTTTTCTTAGTATGCACCATACATATTACTAAACTATCCTTAAGCCAGAATCAAACAAAGTAACTCTCTCATTTTAGTATCTTTATCTCATGCATTGATCGAAGTAAGAAATCCTGATTTCTAAACTCAGTTAATTCATTTTTGCAACTCAAACTTAAATCCCTATCCGGATTTATATTTATTTAGCAACTCGTATATTAGAATTTAACTTTAAATTTTAAAAATAAAATATTAAATTATTTAAAATTTGATTAAATTAAAATTGTTTTAAATATAGTAAAAGAATAGAGAATAACTTAGTACCTAATGAACTACAGTAATTTTAGTATTTCACTTGAAATTTTATTATTTTTATGACTAATTTGAAATGCAAAATGTTAGAATTGATTATATGTGAATATACCAAGAAAAAATATAAATAAAATTTAAAGCTTCAATGGAAGTTAAATTAATTCACTTGATAACACAAAGATATTTTAGTTATTTTATAGAATAAATTTTACCGATTGTATATGATGTGGAAATATGAAATGTAACGAATCGTAGTTTTGACTAATTTTAAAATATAAAATTGTATAAAATTTTAAGACATAATTGATACGCTGGTATTCTTAAATAAATTGAAATTAAACTGATAGTAATGTTTCAATTAAAAGAAAGCAATCTAATCCTAGTTTACATTTCGTATTAAATCGAATTAGCACTTTAATAAAATTAAATTAATATTTTGCAAAAAATAAATTATATGTATTATTTTTTAAGTCAAATATAATTTTATAAAAAATTTAAATCTCAATTTAAACGATATTGTATTGTCGTTAAATGACAGTCGTAAACGATATGGAAACGATCTTGACATTTAACTTAAAGTTAAATTTTGAATTTGAAATTGGGTTGCGTGTGTTTATGTAACGACCCAGATTTTCGAACGTTAATTTCGAACATATTAGTTTTGTTTTAAATGTTAGATTAGAAATTTCAATGGATTTTTATATGAAATTTATTAATTAAACAAAGTTTAAAACATATAAATTTATATTTAATTTAAAACGAGCTCGCAGCGACGCATTAGTTTATAAAATTGAGTTTTGAATTTCAATTTAATAGGTAGAATCTGATATAAGTCGGATTTCTTTGAAACAAAATACATTTGAATCTATTTGATTATAATTTTCTAATAAAAGAGAAAAATGAAGATTTCGTATTATAGATTGTTAGTTATATCAAAATCAAATTTTCGAATAGTCGCCATGGAATCGTTTATAAACCATAATGTTTATTTAATAAAATTTAAAAAGGGTTTTTACATTATTTAGATATCGTTTAACTCGAAAGATTAATGTTGCGTTTAAAAATCTATATTGGTTTATATTTGAAGTTATATATATATATATATATCCATTTCGATATATATGTTAATAATGTTTTATTTTATTAAATTAAATTGTTTGGAATTAAGTTATATTTTATCATTATTATATAAGCCTTAAGAATAGTCATATTTCAAACGACCTCCGTTTCCGATGAAACAAATTTTAATAGAATATGTATAGCTAATTGTTGTAGAATTTCAGATTTGAAGTCAATCAGAGTTGTTTTGTGAGAGCGCGAAATTTAAATGTGAATCGACTAATAACTTAAAATTAATTTTACGTCACTGTGCAAACGAAGTTGGATTTCGACGGAAACGAATTTCATTGGATCCAGAATGTCAAAACGAGCGGTGCGTCCATTTTCATTTTGTTTGGGGTGCGTATATATCGGTACGAATTAAGAACATGCAACGTAAATAGTGGTAGATTAAATATCTGCATATATAAATAAAACATAGCAATCAAAATAAAATATAAAATAATAACCAAACCTTCCAAGCTAAGTAATATACTTACTTTAATAGTAATATACTTACTTTAATACTAAGGAATGCAACACATGGCATTTCTGAAAATTAGCCTACCCTAACATGTACAAATCATGTACAACCTATAAATTTATAACCGCATATGCCGAACTTTCCCAATATAGCCTAACCTATCATAAAACATACCAGCCTAGCTATTTGAAAAGAAATAAAATACACCCTACCTTAAATTCTTCTACAAGCTAGCCTATACAAAATACACATGCTAACATATCCAATAATGCAGCCTAAATTGAAGAATGCACATGCCTAGCCCCTAAACACAGACCTAACCACATGCTAACATTATACCTGATGAATTAGACATCGTTTCTATCCAAATTGTTCACCTATATATATTCGATCAGCTGCCTCATTCATTTTGTTTTCTCCACAACAAAGGCAAACAAATAATAAAACCGAACCCCTCCCACTTTGAAACAAATTCAAATCTTCAAATCCATGTATTATTAACCCATAGTGTCAACTGAAGAACCGAAGCTGGTGGCAAGGCGGTCACGGTGGATGGGTCAGGCGATCCTATGATGATCGGGTGGAGGTGCAGTTCGTTGATGTCAGGTCAGTGGGTTAAAGTGGTGCGGGTTTCGGTTAATGGCCATGGTGTTGGTGGAGTTAGGTGGTTCGTGGGCTGAGGCCGATGGTCGAGGAAATGTGCAGGCTGACGACAGTGGTGCCCTGATGATCGGATGATGGGTTGGTCGAATATGCGGTCACAAGCAGAAGATATAGAAAGAAGTAGTTGAGGAAGGAGGTCAGAAGCATGTGCACTGGCGAGGTTTAGATGGACGGTGGATGAGGCACGCCAGTGGAAGAGGACCTAAGGAGGTTGTAGGATTTAGATTAACCCTAGAGGGAGGTGAAGTGGGTTTGTTAGATTTTTACGAGATATTAAAATTATCACAACACAGATTGCAACAAAAAAAATGAATGCAGAAAATAAATGACGCAGATTTTACCCAGCTTCGGCAAACTCCTGCCTAATGCTGCATTCCCAAGATTTCTACTAGGTATTAAAACAGATTCTCGCTTACAAAACCCTGTAATCTCGCAAACCCTGCTAGTGCTCTAATCCTACGCTCAAAACCCTAGATTGGTGTTTATCCCCAAGATCAGATAATTTTCTCCTAATTACAAACCCGAAAATCGTAAACCCTAGTTTAAAATTAACTAGAAAATTATAGATCGTTTACAAAAGAAAATACAAAAAAAAATTAAAATAAAAACAAAATCCCCCTTATGAAATTAAACAATGTTGGTCCCTCTTTTCATATATTTTATCCCTTGCAATGTCAGCCTTTTATTTCATTTAATGGCCACCGAAATCCAAATTTAGGGTTTTGTCTTCCTTTGTCCAAATCGCGCCTTCAAATCTCTTCTGATTGAAATTGATTCTTTGATGGTTTCTGATGCTTGTCCACTGGTCAGTGATTTGACTTTACTCAATCAAAACACTAATGAAATATGAGTATTCTGGAAAAAAATTCTCTCTTGTTTGCTTATGGTTTCAATGATTTTTCTGCCAGTGATGAATTGGTTAATATATAGGGTTTAGAACCCTTTTACTTCTTTGATTTCACGCAAGATTTGGTTTTGATCTATCGCATGATTTTTGCGTGATTAAGATGACCGTGAATGCTCTGTTTATTTCTGGAAACAATTCAATTTGTTTTCTTGCCTGATTTTTTTTCCTTGTGTTGAAATGTTTAACCCTTGAAATATTGTTTCTGCATGATTGAATTATTACTTGCCAAAATAATTCCTTTGACCACGTTGATAAATTGCTGCATGTTATTCTTTGATATATTTGGTCATAATTCTACCTCTTTGTGAATTTGGAGAATAAATGGTATTTTTCGATTACCAAACTTGTTTATGCCACTATTAAAATTAAGTTCTTTTTATTTTTCCAATCAGTGAATTTAAAAAGGAAAATTTCCATTGAAAACATTCCAGCATTTCTTTGGCACTTAAAATTCACTAGTGGCTTGATATTTTCATTACTTGTATATGAACCAATGCATATACACATACCTACACACACAATTGTGTATATATATGTATGTCATTCCCGTTCACACTTATGTTGCTTGTTATCCTGAGCATGTATACTGCCTTGTTGCTTTACCTGCTTGATACTCTGTTGTACATTGCTACTGTGCCATATTTGTCATCACTGATTTGACTAGTGGTTTTGCTGCTATGTCTTTTTTAAATTCTTTATACAGCCAAATATAAACATGTTTGTATATTCATGTATATATACACAAGGATGTGTGTGTGTGTATATTGTGTTCACTACATATGTTGGTTTACATTTATGTGCACTTGTATCTTGTTAAACTTGTGCCTGTTTGACCTGAAGGCTTTGGTTAGACCTGTTTTTTGATTCCACTATTTCTTTGATCATGTTGAGCCTATAGCACCATTTGCTAGCTGAAAATATGTGCACATGTAAAACTTGATCTATGTGTATGCTGCTCCCTGATTTGAGCATATCTGCATGCTTGCACACTTGCTTGCTTTGTGCTTTGACCTGCTTACATGAGTTGTAATGTGCTTAGTGAACATTGTTTACCATATCTACACTATTTTATTTCACTTGACCATTACACTTGAGGTTCATGCATGGTTGGCTTGTGTAATTCCCTATCTTGTTCACACCACCATGTTCATTGTGTTCACTGTCGTATTTCCAGAGCCAGCTTGAAACTCTGTTGATCATTTGCTGCTCCATTGTTTATTTGCATGTCTTTTTGTCCAGTGTCATTATATTCTTGCATGATGCATCCCATGTTGACCCTTGCACCTATGCAGTTAAAGCCCCGCTCAATCCCCACAAAATCCCCGCTATAGCCCATAGCGCTCCTCGGCCGCTACGCTATTTAAATTTAGAACTAGTGAACAGTAGCTCCGTTTAAAGCCCCGCTATTTTCTGCTTCACCCGCTAAATCAAGGCTATTTAGCACCAACTTTAGCAATATCAATATGCAAAGGATGATTTGACCAGTTCTCTTTTCAAATAAATCAAATTTTTTAATGAAAAGAGCTAATTTTAAGTCATAAATGCCTTATCTAAGATAGGAATCTATAGTAATCCTTGAATCTGGTGTGCATAAACATGATATTCTTTGATTTGGTTATATATTATTAATTGATATTTGTTTCTTCTACACAAATGATGTGAGAATGAAAATTAATCAATTTTAATTATATAGTTTTACCTCTAATTAACATTTTTGCACCTCCGCTATAGCCCCGCTATTTCCCTGCTAAATCTCCGCTACATCTTTTTGCACCTCTACCGATACAGAACCGCTAAGCGCTTTAACTGCACTGCCTTGCACCTTCATTGAACAGTGCTTCATCATTTATATATGGATCTGCATTTTCTTTGGTGTAGTTCACTCTTGTCTTGAACTTGCCACTTTGCTAAGCTCCAGTTTGTACATGCTATTCCATTTGCATACAAACCATTGTTATATGTATACTTTTGTTATGTTGTACTCATGCATGAATTTGGGCACTGCCATCTCTTGATTCTTGATGTGCATGTCACTTGAGCTTGATGCATTTGACACAGAATTATGTTGTTGCATGTTGTCACTTGCTTCGCATGCCATGTTGACTTGTGCCATGATCTAACTTTGTTGATTTGCGTTGAGCTTTGACAATATGTCATTTGTCTCTACATGACCCGGTTTGCATTTGATCAATTGAGTCACATTTCTGACATGTGCTTTTGTACCATGTATATATATACATGTGTATATATATATGACCATGTTGCATATGCATGTTGCTTTTTTCATTTCTCTCGACCTATTTGGCTTGAGCTGTGCACACACAGATGTTTGACCATATTGCTCCTGCACATTATCAAAATATATGTGTGTATACATACACATGTATGTGTATACATGTATCGTACATGTACAATTATAATTGTGAGCTGTTTGAATGGAAAACATGAATTTTCTATAGGTAGACCACTATATCTGAGTTGTGGTTGTTCAGAATCAACAAATTTTAAATGTTGGTTATGATCGACAAACTAGTATAGTTGTGTCGTGGTTGATCTGCAGGCATAGATTACATAGTCTACCTTGTCGTATTTACAGTGGATCACTCTGAATATCACAAGAAGTCTAGACACAGATAGATGTATATACATATCAGACCATGTCAAGAAATATGATGAGAAACACACCAAAATTCTGAGGCAAATAAAATTTAAAATAAATTTATATCTACTAGAATTTTAAATCTATTTTTATTCCAGTTTACTATGTGTGTTTATGTGACAGACATGCAGGTGACTGGACTGACTATGAAGCAGACTGAAGACAAGTGAGATAGTGTATATGTGTCAATGTATGAATGAATGTAACATAGTCTATACATGTAATTGTGGGTGTAACTGATTCTGAGTGACTGGGTGTTCGAGTGAGGAACCATTGTAAATGTAAAATTGAATGTATTATATCACTGAGATGTACAATAGTGGAGTTATAAATTTTTACTATTCAAATGTTAAAATAAAATATTATATATAATATGAATAAAACACTGTTTGAATATTTAAATTCTTGTGCAATAGTATTCTATTCAAAATTAAATATTTATTCCTGTATGTGATGTAGTAGAATAGTACGATTGCAAACACGTTTATAATATATATATATATATATATATATCTGTGTGTGTGTGTGTTTGTTATCATCAAACAAAAATCATATTGTTATATATAATAATCTCCCCCTTTTGATGAAGACAAGCATACAATAGGATTTTGGATACAATAAATGTGTTTGACAGTGAAGTGTTGAACATCCCCTATATGTATGCTCCCCCTACAACAAAATTCCTCCTAAATATTTACATATGAGTGAAGAGGAAATAATTGAATTTACAATAGCAAAAAATATTCATGAAATATTCACTTATTAATCAACATCTTAATCATTCTCCCCTTTTATTATCATCAAAAAGATAAAGAAATCGAAATAGTGATGAAATATAAACTAGAAATATAAAATCAGATCAAGAGAGACAATATATATTATAAATCTCATTCAATCAAACAAAAATCATAATATTCTTCAAACTAGTGGAAAATTTCACATTGTAGAATGATGGATTTACGATGAATTTTATAAAATGGAGAGCGTAATAAAACATATGAATTCCAATTATTTTCAAATAATTTTTTTTTTAAAATGAGCACAAAATAGCGATGGATTTGGACTATAGTTATAAATTCAAATCAAGTGACAAAATCACATAATCGCGAATCTAAAAAACTATTAGTCATAAAATATCATAAAATAGTGACACATTTCATAACTTAGAAAATGGATTGATAGGCTGGCTTTTTTTTACATAGCAAGGAAGATTTCATATGTATTAATTTTTATTTATTTTCTTTTCATTTTATTTTTATTTTAAGAGCATACTAACCACACATAGCTTATTAAGACTTTTAAATGGGAACAGTTACAACTTAAATTATAAGTAATCCCTAACCATGCATGATCATATCTAGGTTTTTAGATGAGATTAGAGAAACACTTATTATATACAAATCTCCTTAGTATATAAAATCAATAATGAATGATAGAAATATGGTCGAGATAGAGATGGTCATGAAATAAATTTCTAAATTAATCATATTATGAAATAAGAACAATTGTACCAAGATTTTTGAAAATTTTCAATTATCTCTTTATCTGAAAAATAATATAGTCACATTTCCATCACAAATTTTGAAATAGTATATTCTTTAAGATGATTTAAAAATACTCTCCACATTAAATAAAAACCCTAATGAATGACAGAAGGATGATAAGAAAAGAAGATGTTTGTGAAATAAGCGCCAATTCAAAGATATTATAAAATATGTTCAAACATCATGAGAATTTATAAAATTCCTCTTGTTGTGAAATATACTATAGTCATAACTCATCACAATTTCAAAACTCTGGTAATAATTTTGATGAGTTCCAAATATAGTTCAATTTGGTCTGTAATTTTAATTTCTGAATGAATAATCAAAAATGATTTTAAAATTGAAAATATCAATTAAAAGAGGGATTATGAAAGATCTATACAGTTCAAAAATTAGTTTTTTAAAAAAAGTTGAATATGAGATTTTCAAAGCTTCTAAGACATACATCACATGAAGGTCCTAATGTGCATAATTAGAAAGTATCCAAACTCAAGCAGACAAATCTAACAATTCAGTTCCTTTTATCAGAGCATCAGTCATTCAATTTCAGAGCAGAGACGCACAAGAGAATTTTTCCGAATATTTACAGTAAGAACAAGTGACAATCAATTATTCAAGAATGCAAGTTATTTGAAATCACTTGAAGAGATGTGTAAATTTAAAGATTCAATAAATCGATCATACAAGATTATTAATTTAAAATCCAAAAAGTGTGTGAGATTCAGGATATCAACCATTTCAAATGATTTCAAAAATCAATTATCCAAGCCAAATAATCGGTATTTAAAAATGAATTTTAAGATGCAGCACAATAATCCATGCCAAAAGATTTTCAATTTAAAATAGTCAAGCCCATTAAAAAATATGAAATATCACAACTAAAAAAATAATTGTATGATGTACCAAGTGTATCTTTTTAAGTCTTTCCAAAATGAATTAGACGAAACTCAGAATAACAAAGTTGTGTGAAATTTCATTAGCTTTTCAAAACTTCAAGAATTTTAGAATTTCAAGAAATAGTGTTCAAGGTATATACAAGATACTACATCATTGTTAGAAATTTAGGAAACTGTCAAAAAATTAAACTTCAAAAGAATTGCAGAATATTTTCAATTTTAAATTCAAGATCTGGAAATCGTCAAAACATGGAAGTTTTATACAAATGAATCTAATTACCAGAAAATCAAGAATTTTGCAATTTGAAGCTTAAGAAGTGAAAAAAAATATGGTAGTGTCAATACAAATAAGCATAACCAGTGGGGAGAATAAAAGAAAAACAAATTGAAGGAGGAATAGAAAGGAAGAATAAAAACAAAGAATATAAACAAAAAAAGTGAGTTTAGAGATCTTACTTGATTTACAGTAGACGTTGTGGATCTCTAACTCATCGATCATGGCTAAGAAACACTAAATGTTTAAAAAATGCAACATCTTGAATTCAATCTCTCTTTCGCAAAGTGGTTCCTTAGCCTCCCTCGGTTCCTAAGAATTTATAGGATCGAGTGGTCTAACTAATGTTGTTTTACCACTCACAGTTTCGTTCACACATTTTGGTACCCAAATTTGTTTGTACAACAATTCATTAACATTTACTAAAGTACCCAAATCCGTTTGATCTTTCTTGAATTCGGTTTATTTCCTTTTGGGACCCAAAATTATTTAAATGGATTATTTCTAAACAAGTTTTCATTTTGTTTATGTTTTAAAAATCCTTTGAAATTTTTAGAATCTGAATTTTCAAATCGATCATTTGAACTTTGCTTTTGAACAAATTTATCAAGTTTTCCAAAGCCAATCCAATAGAAAATTGGTTTTGCAACAACATATTCAATGATTTTTCCCTATTAGAAAATTTAACCAAAGTAGATTCAAGTCGTTGAATTTTAAATTTAAGATCGCTATTTTCTTTTATCAAATTTGAACAATGATTTATAGTGAACTTCTTTTCAGCATCAGATTGTTTCAAAATCAAATTTTCATTTTCAAGTAATTTAATTTTAGTCTTTGACTCGGAGATCTTAACTTCAAAACATTTTTGTTTTTTGGATTTATGTTTTTCAAGTTTCTTGAATTTTTTAATCTCGTTTTCAAGCTCATTCAGAATTGATTCCGTTTTCAGCAAATTTTGTTTATCAGCAATTTCATATTTGGAATTTTTGGTAGTCTTAATATTTTCCAATTCATTTGCAAAAAATTGTTTGTACTTCTTAGCTCAATCTTATTTTCTTTTAAAATCAGAATTTCCTTTTCAAGCTTTTGAATATTTTTATTGAGATGAACAAGATTGTTTTCCAAATTCAAACAATTTTTGCAGTCAGAGTTTTCAGATTTCTTGACGTTTTCGTGTTTTAATTCCAAATCATTGATTTTGCTACCCAACTCAAGCTTCTCAGATTTAAGATTTGTATTTTCAGTTTGAGACTCTCAATAGATTTAGTTAAATTATTACAAAGAAGAATTAGATCTTCATATGAAAAGTCTTCATCATCTGAATCGTCATTTGTTGAGACTTCATCTATAATTCCTGTTAAGTACACATCTGAGCTTGAGTTGGCAATTGAGAGTTTTTAGCATTTGTCATTTCGTCCATACCTTGCGTCGAGAGTTCTCCAGATGTCCTTCGCAGTTAAACAGTAGGAGATAAGATTAAGAAGATCATTACTAGGATAAGAATAAATAATATGAATAGCATGAGCATTTATAACTTTATTCCTCTTATCTAGCATATCACATATATTTTCAATAATACTCCAATATTCAAAATTAACAGATTTAAATAGAATTCAATTTTTGATTTCCAAACTAAAAAAATCTGGTCCACTGAAAATAATTGGAATATTACTGGATTACTCTCATTAACCTGACAACTAGAACAATCCATGACTCTAGAGTTTATGAAAACATCAGGCTCTAATACCACTTGTAGTATCTAGCCTAACCCTAGAAGGGGGTGAATATTGTTTATTAGAGTTTTACGAGATATTAAAATTATCACATCACAGATTGCAACAGAGAAAATGAATGCAGAAAATAAACGACACAGATTTTACCCAGCTTCGGCAAATCCCTGCTTACTGCTGCATTACCAAGATTTCTACTAGGTATTAAAACAGATTCCCACTTAAAAACCCAATAAACTAGCAAACCCTTCTACTGATTTAATCCTACGCTCAAAACCCTGGACTGATTTTTATTCCCAAGATCCGATTTTCTCCAAATTACAAACCCGTAACTCGTACACCCTAGTTTAAAATAAACTAGAAAACTGTAGATCGTTTATAAAAGAAAATACAAATAAAAACAAAACAAAACCCCCTTATAAAATTAAACAATGTTGGTCCCTCTTTTCATATGCTTTGTCCCTTGCAATGCCAGCCTTTTATTTTCTTCAATGGCCACCAAATCCAAATTTAGGGTTTTTCCTTCCTTTATCCAAATTGCGACTTCAAATCTCTTCTGATTGAAATTGATCCTTCGATGGTTTCTGATGCTTGTCCACTAGTTCGTGATTTGACTTTGCTTGGTCGAAACACTGATGGATTGTGAGTATTCAGAAATTTGTTTCTCCCTTGTTTGCTTATAGTTTCAATGATTTTTCTGTCTGTGATGAATTGGTTAACATATAGGGTCTAGAACCCTTTTACTTCTTTGATTTCACACATGATATGATCTTGATTTGTTGCATGATTTATGCATGATTAAAATGGCCATGAATGCTCTGTTGATTTCTGGGAATAATTCGGTATTTTTTCTTGCCTAAAAACAATTTTCCTTGTGTTGAAATCTTTAACCTTGGAAAACCTGTTTTTGCGTGATTGAATTATTGCTTGCCAAAATAATTCCTTCAATCACGTTGATAAATTGTTGTAAGTTATTCTTTGATGTATTTGGTCATGATTCTGACTCTCGGTGAATTTGGAAAATAAATGGTATTTTTCAATTACCAAACTTGTTTATACCACCAGTAAAATTAAATTCTTTTTATTTTTCCAATTGGTGAATTTAAAAGGAAAGTTTTCACTAAAAGCATTCAAGCATTTCTTTGGCACTTAAAATTTACTTGTGCTTGATATTTTCATGACTTGTATATGCACCAATGCATATATATGCACACACACAATTGGGTGTATATATGTATGTCATTCATGTGACACTTGCTGCATGTTCTCTTGAGCATGTATACTGCCTTTTTGCTTTGCATGGTTGATAATCTGTTGTACATTGCTCGGTTTCATGTTTGTGATCACTGGTTTGACTAGTGGTTGCTGCTATGTCTTGTTTTAATTCTTTGTATAGCCAAATATATACATGTTTGTATATTCATGTATATATACACAAGGATGTGTGTGTATATATGTATGCTTATATTTTTGTGTCCACTGCCTTGGTTGGTTTACATTCATGCGCACTTGTAACTTGTTAAACTTGTGTATGTTGTTTGACCTGAGAATTTGGTTAGACCTATTTTTTGATTCCACCATTTCTTTGATCATGTTGATCCTGTAGCACCATTTGCTAGCTGAAAACATATGCACATGTAAACCATGATCTATGTCTATGTTGCTCCCCTGATTTGAGCGTATCTTCATGCTTGCTGAAACACCCCGTGTATTCTATAACAGTGAAATTCACAAATTAAAATATAACTAATTTCAAATCAAAGAATTAAGGGAAACGGGATATGCCCTTGCGTTCGTCTCGGAATTCTGCTTGAGATAGAGTCCGAGTTTGCGTAAAACAGACTCCGTATGAAGAAGATATGGCCTCCGAAAGTTTCAGAATTCAGTTTAAAATTCAAAAACAGCTCAGAAAAACCAATTCAAAATTCAAAATCGGGCCGGATTGGCCAGGGAGGGAATTTTCCCGCCCAAGGCACCCAGGTCGACTTGGTAGTCGACCTGGGGCTACCCAGGTCGACTGGGTAGTCGACCTGGGTCACCCGTGTCGACTGCCAAGTCGACACGGTGTCGACTGGCGTGTCGACCTGGCCCCTGAGCCAGGTCGAACCCAGCCCCCTGGCTGGCCTGGTCTGTGTTTGGTCGATTTTCTGAGCCTTGCCTTGTCACTAGGGCTAGGTGTCAGCTCCTGGTTGGTCTCTCCTTCAAACGAACGGCTATTATTAAACCAAGCTCCATCGACGGTCCTAATCAACTCACAAACTCTATAAAAAGGACCTAAGACTCACCCTAATTCACACAAACAAAAATGGAGATGAGACCGTCATGCTGCTGAGGAAAGACTAGGAATAGCCATCAGAAATTGAGAGACAATTAGGAGATAATTCGAAAGCTTAAAGCAACGTCAATTAAATCAAAACAACGCCTACAACAAAGGATAGCATCTCCAAATTCAGAATTCAGATTCCTGAATTGAAGATTCGTCATACGTTGTAAGTAGAGTGCTATTCCGATGTGAATTAATAATTGTGTTTTGATTTGAGTAAAGTGAGAAATGGAATTGTGGAGATAATAATCCATATTTGTATGTTGCTTTGATTCTAAACGATTTGGAAATGTTGTGGAATACGATTGGATATTTGCAAGTATGTGATTTATGTTGGAAATTAACAACCATATGTTGTGGTATTTTATTTGGGATTCATACAAGTATATGATTCATGTTAACAACCATATGTTGCGGTATTTTATTTGGGATTCATGCAAGTATATGATTTACTATTATGCCAATATGATGTACATACTTTTATGATCACTTTTAGTGTGTAATTGGATTCGACTAAGTACTATGGCTTATATGAATCTATGTTGGAATTGGCGAATCATACTTTTGTATTAGAGACAAAAGTAAGCATTTTTATGAACATGACTAAACTATGTTTGGTGTTATGCCTAGTTGAAAACATGTTTTAGGCCTATGTTGTTATCAAAATCATATGGTGATATATGTGACACATAATTAAGTTTAGATTTACATTCCAATTGCAAGTTTACATGAATAGATTAAAAACCATGATTCATGTTTAGGTATGTTTATGCCATGACTATATGAATAGAATGGTTCATGTTTAAATATGTTTATGCCATGATTATATGCTACTACAATGCAAGTTCACATGTGCCTAATTCATGTTAATTAGATCGTTATGTTGCAAGTTCATGCGTTCACACTCCCCTTTTTATGTTACTTAGAATATATAAACACCATGTTCTAAGCCTCCCCTTTTTTCATGTGGCTAAGTTGGGTTTAAATGTTAAACCCAACATATGTTATATTTTAGTGAACGTATAAAACGGGGGTAATGACGCTTGGGTTAAAATATAGAACATATGTGTTGGCATGTTTGACGCATGCCAACAACCTTGAAAAACAATTAAGTGGTATAAATTAATTTTACCCAATAAAGATGAATTTGAATAATGGACCGCAAATATTTATATATAAAAAGAAAAAAAAAGAAAAAAGACAAAATATGTAAATGTAGAAAATACGATGTGTTTAACCCGAGGTTGGATTGAGTTGTGATGTAAACCTGCCCGGAACCGCCCGGCTGTTCAATAGTCACAACAACACCTATCCAATGTGGGTGGTTAAACACGGAGCCCAACAAAGACCCGAGGTTAGACTGAGTTGTGGCGTAAGACTGCCCGGACCCAACCGGCAACAGGCAGCCACAACAATACCTGTCTAATGTGAGAGGTCGAGGCTTTAATAAGACAATTAAGGCTGAGTCAGGATTGATAGGATTAAGTAAATTGAATTAATACTTAATCAAAATGGAACATGCTAAACTATACAGACTGATTTGGGGGTTAGGTTTACAAAACACTTAACCAACTTAGCATGTTGGCTAGAAATAGAAAACCTAGTAGTGGGGGACCCTTTTCAGCAGTAACCCTACAAGGTGTATCAAGATACCCTGAACTAGGCAGGGTGGGGCACGATTACTGGGCTGACTGTAAGAGGTCAAATCGACGGCGGTGGTGCAGCGGTGTAGGTTCTAACGGGGTGCGGGCGTGCACACACTCCGGCGCAGAATAATAAGGCACTGGGCACTAGTAGCATACCTGTGCATTCTAGAATTGTGTCGGGCCGCCACCATGGGACTTGATACACCCCATGGTGGGACCAGCATAGGTAACTACAACAACGGGGCCGTAAGACACATGTAACTATGCGAGTAGGAGCCGATCATCAGAAATGGATCACTTCACCCTGATTATTGGGTGCCTGTCGGGAACTAGTTTATATGGGTACAGAGATTAATATGGGGTACGATAGTATATTCGACTCTAGACAACTTAACTTAATTTATGGTGCTTTCCCATTTCCAGTTTATACTTATCATACCCAGTTCTTTATTCATAGACTGAATAGTCCTAGACTTACTCAGGCTTTATGTCTGACTCTACTTTTCTTTCGTCTTCTTTTCTTTCGTTTCCCCCCCCAGGTCCACAGGGAGGGAATACCGCAGCTTGACCAGCTTTCACATCCAGCTTGAAGAGAAAGAATGTATTGCTTGGATCTTTTTCGTTTTGGACTATGGCTTTGGACAGCAATTATGGGACTTATGCAGTTTATTTATGTTTTCTTTATACTTCTTTAAATAATGTAATCAAGACAGTTATGAAGATGTTATGATTTTGGAAGTGTTGTAAGACAAATTATGACATGGTTTGTGTAACACGTATTTTGTTGAAATAAAAGTTGTTGTTGTTTTCCGCTATTCAAAAATATGTGTTCTTATATCGGTCTTGTATATCTGTGACTTATACTTATAAACCTCCACCAAAATTAGGGCATTCCCTTTGAGAGTGACCCTAACGGAGGTGGGATGTTTCACTTGCGCACTTGCCTGCTTTTTGCTTTGACCTGTTTACATGAGTTGTAATGTGCTTAGTGAACATTATTTACCATATCTGCAGTGTTTTGTTTCACTTGACCATTGTACTTGAGGTTCACGCATGGCTAGCTTGTGTAATTCCCTATCTTGTTCACACTACCATGTTCATTGTGTTCACTACCTTATTTCCAGAGCCAGCTTGTAACATTGTTGATCATTTCTTGCTCCACTATTTATTTGCATGTATGTTTGTCCAGTGCCATGTATATTCTTGCATGACGCATATCATGTTGACCCTTGCACCTACATTGAAATTGTGCTTCATCATTTATATATGGATTTGCATTTGCTTTGCTGTAGTTCACTCTTGGCTTGAGCTCGCCACTTTGCTAAGCTCCAGTTTGTAAATGCTATACCATTTGCATGCAAACCATTGTTATATGTATACTTGTGTTATGTTGTACTCATGCATGAATTTGGGCATTGCCATATCTTGATTCATGATGTGCATGTCACTTGAGCTTGATACATTTGACACTAAACTATGTTGTTGCATGTTGTCATTTGCTTCACATGCCATGTTGACTTATGCCATGATCTGACTTTTTTGAGAGCTTTGACAATTTGTCATTTGTCTCTACATGACCTAGTTTGCATTTAAGTTGTTGAGTAACATTTCTGACATGTGCTTGTGTACCATGTATATATATATATATATATATGTGTGTGTGTGTGTGTGTGTGTGTATATATATATATTTGACCATGTTGCATATGCATGTTGCTTTTGTCATTTCTCTCGACCTATTTGGCTTGAGCTATGAATACACAGATGTTTGACCATATTTCTCCTGCACATTATCATAACATATGTGTATATACATACACATGTATGTGTATACATGTATCGTGCATATGCAATAATATTTGTGAGCTTTTTGAATGACAGACATGAATTTTCTATCAGTAGGCCACTATATCCGAGTTATGGCTGTTCAGAATCATCAAATTTTAAATGTTGGTTCTGATCGGCAAACCAGTATAATTTTATTGGGGTTGATCTACAGGTGCAGATTGTATATTTAACCTTGTGGTATTTACAATGAATCACTGTGAATATCACAAGCAATCTAGACACAGATAGATGGACGCACCTCGAGTACTTGGCGGGATTTATTTTAGACCGGTGTAAGTTTGAACCTGAAATGTTGGCAAGCTTATCGTAAAACCGACTCACATCTAAAGGATTGGCGAGGGCCAAAAGTGTGATGCAAAGCTTGATGATATTATCCAGAAGTTGGAACTGGAGGATAAAGAGCTCGAGGTTGATCGAGAAGGTTGGCTTCGAAAGCAAGGACGACTGCTTGTTCCCGATATCGACGGACAAGGTTCTGAGGGAATGTCATCAGTCGAAGTTGATGATTCATCCCGGTGGTAATAAGATGTATTAGGACATGAATCGAGAAAACGACTAGGAAGTATGATAAGGGATGTTGGAAAGTTCGTTTCCAAGTGTATGAACTATTACTTGGTGAAAGGTGAAAAGAAGAAGCCAAGTGGATTGCTTCATCCATTGGAAGCTCCTATATGGAAGTGGGAGCAGATATCGATGGATTATATCGATGGACTACCTAGAACCAGGGCAGGAAATGAAGGAATTTGGGTCATCGTGGATTGCTTGGCCAAAAGTGCAAAGTTTATTCCTGTCAAGTCGACAAGGACAACATCGAAGTTGGTTGATCTTTAGATTAAATAGATAGTTCGACTCCATGGTATCCCGAAGAGCATAGTGAGTGATCGATATCCATTGTTCACGAGTGGATTTGTGTAAAGTTTGCAAGAGACTTTGGGAACTGAGTTATGTTTGAGTACGACTTATCATCCTCAAACTAGTGGTCAAACCGAGAGGGTTAACCATGTTTTGGAAGATCTCCTAAGCGCTTGTGTATTGAACTTCAGGGGATCGTGGGAGGACCATTCACATTTAGTTGATTTTGCGTACAATAACAGCTACCAGTCGAGCATTGGGATGGCACCATACGAGGCGTTGTATGGAAGACCGTGTAATTCTCCGGCATGTTGGTTAGAAACTGGAGATAAGTTAGTGCTTGGGCTAGAAATGGAGAAACCTCAGATTGTATCGAGACTGTTCGGCAACGAATGAAGGTAGTTGAAGATCATCAAAAGAGTTATGCTGGTAAGCGTAAAAAAAGATTTGGAATTCGATGTAGGCGATATGGTTTTCGGGAAGATTTCGCCGTTGAAGAAAGTTGTTCGGTTCGGAAGCAAAGGAAAGTTAGCTTCAAGGTTTGTAGGTCCATTTCCGATAGTCGAGCGGATCAGAAAGATCGCGTATAGGTACCCTTACACGAGAAGATGTCGAGTGTGCATAATGTTTTCCATGTATCGTTTCTACGGAAGTGTGTGCATAATTCGAATGTGGTGGTATTTCCGGAGCAGTACGAAGGCCTATAAGTCGAGACCATAGTTATGAGACCTCGTAAGCCACTTCATGTTGTGGGGAATGACATGAAACAACTTAGGAGGAAGACGGTTAAGTTGGTCAAGGTCCAATGGAGTGCGGATGATGATGATTGTACGTGGGAGACGGAAGAGAGTATGAAGACGACCCATCCAGAACTCTTCGTTGGTATTACCCATAAGTGTTATGTCATTCTTACCCCGTTGTAACTTGTACATTGATGTTGTTGTTATTATGGATGATAGAATTCTGCATGCTAGGGTGAGGCTACGGATCCATGGTATAATGGCTGCTAGTTGGATGATAGAATTGGCTGCTCATAGATGATAGGCATGCAGAATTGTTTTGGTTACTTGAGTTTGTTTGGTATTTCGAGGGCAAAATTCCTAAAGGGGAAGAGAATGTAACAACCCCATTTTACGTTTTGGAGGATCGTATAATATTTTTATTAAATTCTCTGAGGTTTGGATCATTCTCAGATTTTGATATATTGGTTATGGGGATGTAAGACATGTCCATGAATTTTACCAATTTTATTTGGGACCATTTTTCCTCTATCAGTCTTGTACAGGGAATAACTTTTGACTGGAATCGAATCAGGTGTTGAGAATGATCTCGTTGGAAAGGAAATGGTGTTGCCAATTCCGTAGAGTGGTCACATTAAAGATTTGGTTTAGCGGTTTGGGAGGAATCGATGTTTTAGTGCTTCACAATTTCTATTGAGGTTTTGTGAGCCATTGATGGGCTGATTTGGGGTGGCCCATTAGTGGGCTGGTAGGAGGATATAAATAAGGGGTTAGAGGCTTGGAGAATAGTTTACTTTCTTCATTCTCTCATTTGGTTGATCTCGCGATCCTCCTTGCTCAATCAACTACGCATTTCCACCATTAAAACTTTATATCTACATGAGAAGATTGGAGATCTACATCAATCGAAGCTAGATCTACATCAAGTGAAGAGAGATTTCATCAAATCGAGAGGTCTGAAAGTTGTTCTTCCCTGTTCAGATTCATGATTCATCGTTTTAAAGCTAGATTGAAGATTAAGTGAGTGATAAGCATCTCTCACACGGGTTCAATCAAGTATATGGGTTGTTTGATCTTATTTTCGTCATTTTAAGTTTTTTTCACCTAGATCTACATCATGGTAAGTACATTTTCATTTGAATCACCATAAGATCTAACCTAGCAACTTAAAACCAGTAATCCTTATGTTAATTCATGTGTTTATGCAAGTTAGATCCATCGTTTTAGTTTATTCATTGATTTATCATGATTTTGGTGAATTTTATATGATTGTTAATGATTAAATATAGTTTAAGTGTGGTTGATGATTTCATAAAGTGTTGATTGTTGAATTGAGTGATTTAGATGAGTTCTTTGCATCGCAGTTATCGTTTGGTGACGATTTGGTCGAGTTTGGAGCTAATTTGGTTAGATCTGGAGTCGGGCCGTTTTAGGTCGCATGGCTTGGAGAACATGAAATGAGTCGGGTCGTTGGTGCTTAGATAGTTGATGATGTGGCACTGGTGTTGGATCATCACTGCTAGGAGCTAGGTCACCAAAAGTTAGGTCGGGGTATTCTAGGTCGTGGAGACATTGGATTGCTGGAGCGAGTTGGGTCGATCTTGTTAGGTCGTGGAACGACCTAAGGAAAAGTGGATCTGGTCATTGAGTTTCTAACGGGGGGTTAGGTCGTTCGGCTTTAGGATCACTGGAGTTTTGGGTCGTTGGATTCAGATGATGCTTAAGCCGCTGGTGAACTAGGTCAGGGAACGACCTAGTGACGTCAGGTCATCGAACAACCTAAGAGAGATGTCAGCGTAATGGAAACACTATGGAAGGAAGTTTAAGTGTTATGGTTTGGTTAGAAATGGTATGAAATGGTATATCGACCAAACAATGTATATTTTTGGATCGATAATAGATGTGACTTCGACGTCAACTCAAGTAGGAATGTTCAAAATGTTGTGATGCGTTCGTTGATCGTCGAAATACAACGAATGTGAAGATGACTCAAGGTGGTGAGTTCGTGGATAATAGTTGCTCGAGAAGGTTGCTTGAGCTATGACTCAAAGTGGTGAGTTGATGGATAATGGTTGCTTGAGCTATGAAAATCCATTAGGAAGAACGACTAGAGATATTGAAGGCCGAGAGATCATCGTTGTCATAGGTTCTAGCTTGCTCAAAGAAAGGGTATGATATGGGGACCTAAAAGACTGGAAGGTTATTGGTCGAGTACCCTGGGTATCGTTGATAGGCCTAGTTACATATCGTTGAAAGAAGTATGGAGTTTTTTCCTAGAACTGGGGTTACTATTAGCCCTTGACGTATGGCAAGGTTGGTCGTCATACGATTAACGATGGTTTCGAAGCAGGATTGGCGGTGATAGCCAGAGTCATGGATGATGATTGTTTTGCTTGTATCATCTTATGCAGATTATTCGACGTCGAAGGAGATATCTCTTAGGTGCTTGTCTGATATTGGTTTCAGCCTCTGGGGCTTGTTCTTGGAAGATATCAATGTCAATTAGAATTGTCTATGCTTGATAACTAATTGCCATGAATGTACAGTTATTTCTAAGTGCTTGATGTAAAGGCTATCACTGTCGGATGTTGGGAAGATGGGTGCGAGTTCTTCTCTGTTAATGTGGGTAGATTAGTTGATTAACTTGCTTATTCTCATATACTTTATTAATGTTGTTAGATAGTTGTTTTATCCCTCACTAAGACTGTTGTCTAACTCAAGGTAATATGTTTCCCTCTTATTACCTTGTGTTGTTCATCCATGTGTTGGATGGGCAGACTAAGTAGCAGGTGACAGGTGATAAATCTTGGTGAGACGACGCTATTGTGCGATGACGAGCAGGAGGGTGGCATATTATTCTCTACTATATAGTATTTGTTGTTTCCGCTATTTAATGTATTTTCTGAGTGTTGTAGTGAGGCTTGTTGTACAGACTCTTATAGTGTTATCCAAGGTTGTATGGATATTTTCATGGTGGTATGCAAAAGTTTAAGATTCTACCCAATTTTACTTCACTATTATGGCATGTTGTATATGTTATATTATATTTTATCCTTGGTCTATGAGTTATACGACAGGCTCCTCTTGTGTTATCCTACCCTGATGATCGTTCGTGACTGCCTGGCACATCTTTCAGTGCATTATTTCCTTGTTAAGTGCACGGGTTATGGGCAGTCATCACATTTGGTATCACAACGAGGTTATCGATTTTAGCCAAATTTCGAAGATGTAATTACATATGAGAGACGTATTTGTAGATTTCTGATGGAAGCATACTATATATAATTGTGTAGTATAATAACATTTGAACTCCGTTAGCAGTTTTTCTCGCGCATGGTCTAATCATTTTATATTGCGGATTTAGAATGAGTCGTCGAACATCGAGACATGCTGCTAGGGAGGAGGCTATTCCTGTAGGGGGTAATAGCGATATACCAGACTACCCAGCTATGTTCTAGGCCACGATGGCAGCGATCACTAGGAGGGTACCCGCTAAGGAGACAGCCGTGGATTTCGTAAAGTTGTGCAAAGACTTTACCACTCTAGGAGGGAAGCAGTTTAAAGAGACGGAGCCGATTGTGGAGATTCAATGGTGGCTTGATACTTGCATTTGGTTCTTTAGAGACTTGGGAATGAATGATGCGACAAAGAGGAAGCTTGCATCGAGACAACTACAAGGAAGAGCTATGGATTGGTGGAACGATGTCACTCTAGAGACTCCAGAAGATGAGATTTCATGGGATCAGTTCCAAATCAAGTTTGAGACGAAGTTTATTTCTACCGTCCAGAAGTCTATTCTGTTTAAGAGATTTGTCGAGCTTTAGCAGAAAGGTCGACCAGTGCTTGAGTATGTTTCCGACTTCGAAGCTTTGTTGAAGTGTGCTCGTTCATATGTTGAGAATCCTTATCAGAAGAACGAGAAGTTTGTCATGGTATTAGACAAATATCTTGGGAATCAACTAGTTGATCATTTTGATGATACTTATGGGAAGATCGTCGAGAAGGCTTTGAGACATGAGAGTTTGTTTCCTAAGGAATAAACTGTTGTTGCAGCTAAGGATGAACCAAAACAAGGTGGTGATAACAAAAAGAGGAAGCAACAACAACAAAAAGTAAAAGATGGCCAGAAAAAGAAGAAAGGCGAGGTAATTTGCTTTAACTGCCAGCTAAAGGGCAATTATTCCAAGGATTTCAAGAATCCTAAGGTTGAAAGGTAGTGTCACAACTATGGAAAGCCTGGGAATCTCAAGAAGGATTGTCCAGAACCAGCTAAGGGAAATCAGATTGTGAAGGAGTATGCTTTGAAAGTTGTGCCATCATATTCAAGGGCTCCTACGGCGGAGGAGAAAGGGTAGAGTGTCGTCGTTCAAGGTATTCTTTCCGTTAAAGATGTTTCAGTTCGTGTGTTGTTCGATACTGGAGCATCGCATTCATTCACTTGTAATGAACTTGTGTGTCGCTTGGGTTTGGAACTCGAGATTTGTGATGGACCTTTGGTTGTGACTAATCCAGTTGGGGGATCATCTGGCCTTTGTATGATTTGTCATGGTCTAATGATGTCAAGTCATGATTTCTCCTTTGTATGTGATTACTCTGTTTTGAACTTCGCTGGGTTTGGGATTATCTTGGGTATGGACTGGCTCAAGAGGTATGCGACAAAAGTGAATTGCAAGAAGCTTGAGGTGAGAGTCAGGGATGTGGAAGGGCGAAGGGTACTGATTCGATGTAAGCCCAAAGATGGTGTCTTCGTGAGCTTTTTATATTCGCTTGTCATTCCACAGGAAGACTTGTCATCCGTACTGATCGCTAACGAGTTTGAGGATGTCTTTTAAGAAGTCAATGGTTTGCTGCAGCATCATGAGATTGAGTTCAGAATTGATTTGGTCGAGGGTGCTAGACCTATCGTTATGCCTCTTAGGAAGATGGCACTTAAGGAATAGTGAGAGTTAGAGGTGCAAGTACGTGACCTTTTGGTGAAAGGATTCATTCGGAGAAGTGTATCCGTATGGGGTGAACCAGTTGTGTTTGCAACCAAGGATGATGGCACGTTGAGATTGTGTATGGACTGTCGTGAGCTAAACAAGGTAACCAAGAAGAAAAAGTATCTATTGCCAAGGACAGACAATTTGTTTGATCAACTTCACGACGCCAAGGTGTTTTTCAGATGGATTTGGCAACGAGATTCCACCAATTGAGGGTGGCAAAGGATGGTGTGCCGAAGACTGCTTTTAGGACACCATCTAGTTTCTTCGAATGGTTGGTGATGCCACATGGGTTGATGAAAGCGCCATCGTATTTCGTGGATCTTATGATTGGAGTGTTCAAAGATCAATTGAACAAGTTTGTGCTAATGTTCGAGGATGATAATCTGGTTTACTCCCAGAACGAGGAAGAACATAAGACACACTTGAGAATTGTTTTGTAAATCTTGCGAAAGCATCGGCTGAAGGATAAGTTTTCAAAGTGTCACTTCTAGAAGAGCGAAGTAGGTTCTTAAACCATGTTGTTTCTAGAAATGGAATAGTGATTAACCCCACTAAAGTGGCAACAATCCAGGACTGGGATAGACCTAAGAATGCGACGGATGTTCAAAGTTTCCTTGGGTTGGCGGGATATTATCGCCATTTTATATAGGATTTCTCCAAGATAGCTGCACCATTAACAGGATCAACGAAAAAGAACCAAGTGTTCACATGGGATCTGAAGTGTGAGAAAGCTTTCCGAATCCTGAAAGAGAGACTGAAGAGAGCTCCTGTTTTGACGATTCCAAGTGGGAATGAAGAGATGGCAGTATACACCGATGCATGTGGTACTGGACTTGGAGCAGTGCTTAGACAGAAAATACACAAGTCGACAGTTGAAGCCGCACGCGAGTCGACAGTTGAAGCCGCTATAGTATATAGGAAGACCTGTCATTTGTGCTGATCGCTAATGAGTTTGTGGTTGTCTTTGAAGAAGTCAATGGTTTGCCGTCGCATCGTGAGATTGAGTTTAGAATCAATTTGATCGAGGGTGCTAGACCTATCGTTATGCTCTTAAGCAGATGACGCCTAAGGAACAACGAGAGGTGCAAGTACGTGACCTTTTAGGAAAAGGATTCATTCCAAGAAGTGTATCCGAATTGGGTAAACCAATTGCGTTTGCAACCAAGGATGATGACACGTTGAGAATGTGTGTGGACTGTCGTGATCTGAACAAGGTGACTAAGAAGAACAAGTATCCATTGCCGAGGATAAATGACTTGTTCGATCAGCTTTACGAAGCCAAGGTGTTTTCTCAGATGGATTTGGCACGGGATTCCACCAGTTGAGTGTGGCAATGGATAATGTGTCGAAGACAGCTTTTAGGACACCATTCGGTTTCTTCGAATGTTTGGTGATGCCATTTGGGTCGAAGAACGCTCCAACGTGTTTCGTGGATCTTATGACTGAAGTGTTTAGAGATCAGTTGAGCAAGTTCGTGCTTGTGTTCGAGGATGATAGTCTGGTTTACTCCCAGAATAAGGAAGAACATAAGATGTAGTTGAGAATTGTTTTGGAAATCCTGGGAAAGCATCGGCTGAAGGCTAAGTTTTCAAAGTGTCACTTCTGGAAGAGCGAAGTGAGGTTCTTAGGCCATGTTGTTTCTAGAAATGGAATAGCAGTTGATGGCAGCAATTCAGGACTAGGATAGACTTAAGAATGCGATGGATGTTCGGAGTTTCCTTGGGTTAGTGGGATATTATCACCATTTTATAAAGGATTTCTCCAAGAAAGCTGCAACATTAACAGGACTGACGAAGAAGAACCAAGTGTTCAAATGGGATGTGAAGTGTGGGAAAGCTTTCAGAATCCTGAAAGAGAGACTGACAAGTGATCCTGTATTGACAATTCCAAGTGGGAATGAAGAGATGGTGGTATACACCGATGCATGTGGTACTAGACTTGGAGTAGTGCTAATGCAGTAAATAAGGTTGTGGCCTACGCGAGTCGACACATGAAGCTGCACGAGAGGAATTATCCAACTCATGATTTGGAGTTGGTTGCGATCGTGTTTGCTCTGAAGATGTGGTGACATTACCAGTTGGGATTTCGATTCGAGTTGTTCACGGGTCACAAGTCGTTGAAGTACCTTTTCTCCCAAAAGGATTTGAATCTTCGGCAACAAAGGTGGTTAGAGTTTCTGGCGTCAAATGATTTTTGTATAGCCTATACTCTTGGTAAAGGTAACACAGTGGCGGATTCGTTGAGTCGAAGACACACAAGTCTGGGAGCTATGTTTTTGGAATGGAAGCACCTCGAGTACTTTTCAGGATTTGATTTCTGATCACGGTGTGAGTTGGAACCTGAAATGTTGGCAAGCTTATCGATAAAACCTACTCTCATCAAAAAGATTGGCGAGGGATAAAAGTGTGATGCAAAGCTTGTCGTGATTATCCAGAAGTTGGAAGCAGAGGATAAATAGTTCGAGGTCGATCGAGAAGGTTGGCTTCGAAAGCAAGGATGACTGGTTGTTCCTGAAATCGACGGATTGTGAGATGAGGTTCTGAAGGAATGTCATCATTCGAAGTTGAAAATTCATCCTAGTGGTAATAAGGTGTATCAGGAAATGAAGTGAGCCTACTACTAGGAAGGTATGAAAAGGGACATTGGAAAGTTCATTTCCAAGTGTATGAAATATCAGTTGGTGAAAGCTGAACAGAAGAAGCCAAGTGGATTGTTTCAGCCATTGGAAGCTCTTACAAGGAAGTGGGAGCAGATATTGATGCATTTTATCGATAAACTACCTAGAACCAGGGCAGGAAACGAAGGAATTTGGGTCATCGTGGATCGCTTAACCAAAAGTGCAAAGTTTATTCCTGTCAAGTCGACTAGGACAACATCGAAGTTGGATGAGCTTTATATTAAATGGATAGTTCGATTCCATGGTATCACAAAGAGCATGGTGAGTGATCATGATCCATTGTTCATGAGTGGATTTTGGAAAAGTTAGCAAGAGACTTTGGGAACTGAGTTATGTTTGAGTACGACTTATCATCCCCAAACTGAAGGTCAAACCGAGAGGGTTAACCGAGTTTTGGAAGATCTCCTAAGAGCTTGTGTATTGGACTTCGAGGGATCACGGGAGGACCATCTACATTTATTTGAGTTTGCATACAGTAACAGCTACCAGTCAAGCATTGGGATGGCACCATACGATGCATTATATGGAAGACCGTGTAATACTCCGGCATGTTGGTTAGGAACTGGCGATAAGTTAGTACTTGGGACATAAATGATCAGAGAATCCTCGGATTGTATTCAGATCGTTTGGTAACGAATGTAGGTAACCCAAGATCATCATAAGAGTTATGCTGATAAGCATCGAAAAGATTTGGAATTCGAAGTAGTCGATATGGTTTTCGTGAAGATTTCGCCGTTGAAGAATGTTTTTTGGTTCGAAAGCAAAGGAAAGTTAGCTCCAAGGTTTGTAGGGCCGTTCCGATAGTCGAGCGGATCAAAAATCTCGCGTATAGGTTCGATTTACCCTAGAAGATGTCGAGTGTGCATAATGTTTTCGACGTGTTGTTTCTACGGAAGTGTGTAAACGATTCGAATGTGGTGGTATCTCCAGAGTAGTACGAAGACCTAGAAGTCGAGATCGTAGTTACAAGACCTCGTAAGCCGCTTCGTGTTGTGGGGAATGACACAAAATAGCTTAGGAGGAAGACAGTTAAGTTGGCCAAGGTACAATGGAGTAAGGATGATGACGATTGCACTTGGGAGACGGAAGAGAGTATGAAGACGACCCATCTGGAACTCTTCGTCAATATGAACCATAAGTGTCGTGTCATTCTTACCCCGTTGTAACTTATACTGTTGACGTTTTTTTTATTATAATTGATAGAATTCCTTGTGTTAGGATAAGGCTATGGATGCATGGTATGATGGCTGCTAGTTGGATGATAGAATTGGCTGCTCATGGATGATAGACATGTAGAATTGTTTTGGTTGCTTGAGTTTGTTTGGGATTTCGAGGGCGAAATTTCTAAAGGGAGGAGAATCTAACAGCCCACATTTTACGTATCGGAGGATCATAAAATATTTTTACTAAATTCTTTGAGGGTTGGATCATTCTTATATTTTGATATATTGGTTATGGGGATGTGAGACATGGCCATGTTTTTTACCAATTTTATTTGCGACCATTTTGCCCTTGTAGTCTTGTACATGGTATAACTTTTCACTGGAATTGAATCAGGTGCTGAGATCGATTTCATTGGTAAGGAAATGGTGTTGCCAAATCCGTAGAGTGGTCTGGTCACGTTAAAGATTTGGGTCAATGGTTTGGGAGGAATCACTGTTTTAGTGTTTCACAATTTTTTTCAAGTCTTGTAAGCTATTGATGGGCTAATTTGGGGTGGCCTATTAGTGGGCTGTTGGGAGGCTATAAATAGAGGTTAGAGGCATGGTGAATAGTTTACTTTCTTTATTCTCTCATTTGGTTGAGCTCGTGATCCTTCTTGCTCAATCAAATACACCTTTCCACCATTAAAATTCTACATCTGCAGGAGAAGAATGAAGATCTACATCAATCGAAGTTAGATCTACGACAAGTGAAGAGAGATTTCATCAAATCAGAGGTTTTGAAGGTTGTTCTTCGTTGTTCGGATTCATAATACATCGTTTTTAAGCTAGATCGAAGATTAGGTGAGTGAAAAGCATCTCTCACATGGATTCAATCAAGTACAATGGTTGTTTGATCTCATTTTCATCATTTTAAGTTGTTTTCACCTAGATCTACATCATGGTAAGTATATTTTCATTTGAATCACCATAGGATGTAATCTAGCAACTTAAATCCGGTAATTCTTATGTTAATTCATATGTTTATGCAAGTTAGATCCATCGTTTTAGTTTATTCATTTACTTATCATGATTTTTGTGAATTTTATATGATTGTTGATGATTAAATGTTGTTTAAGTGTGGTTGATGATTTCATAAAGTTTTGATTGTTGAATTGGATTATTTGGATGAGTTGTTTGCATCGAAGTTGTCGTTTGGTGATGATTTGGTCGAGTTTGGAGCTAGTTTGGCCAGATTGGAGTCGAGTCGTTTTTATGATTGGTCGCATGGCCTGGAGAACACGAAATGAGTCGGGTCATTGTTACCAGTCGTGGGTGCTTAGGTCATTGATGATGTGGCATTGGTGCTGGATCAATGCTGCTAGGAGCCAGGTCGCCAAAAGTTATGTCGGGGTGTTCTAGGTCGTGGAGACATTGGATTGCTGGAGCGAGTTGAGTCGAGCTAGTTAGGCAATGGAACGACCTAAGGAATAGTGGATCGGGTCATTGAGTTTCCAAATGGGGATTTGGTCATTCGGCTTTGGGATCGCTGGAGTTTAGGTCGCTGGATTCAGATGATGCTTGGGCCGCTGGTCCACTAGGTCAGGGAATGACCTAGTGACGTTAGGTCGTCGAACGAACTAAGAGAGATGACAACGCAATGGAAACCCTATGAAAGAATGTTTAAGTGTTGTGATTTGTTTAGAAATGGTATGAAATGGTATATCGACCAAACGGTGTATATTTTTAGATCGATAATAGATGTGACTTCGACGTGAACTCAAGTAGAAATGTTCGAAGTGTTGTGATGCGTTCGTTGATCGTCGAAATGCAACAAATGTGAAGACGACTCAAGGTGCTGAGTTCGTGGATAATAGTTGCTCGAGAATGCTGCTTGAGTGTAATGACCCGCGTTTTTTAGCTGTCGAATAATTAATTAATTTAATTAGTTAAATAAGGATTTAGGGATTTAAATAATGGTTTAATTAAATTATAGTGGCTATTTAATTAAATTAAATAATAGAATAATATATTTAATTTAGAAATAATCAAAAATATTGGAAATCACAATATTCTGTAAACTGGGTCATCCCTAAGATTTTATTTCAGTTTAGGGTTGAAATATATTAGCGAATATATTTAAATAACGACAATTCGAACGTAGAATTATAATATAATTATATCGAGCGCGTAACGACACGGCAGTTCGCTATTTGGCGATTTGAACTTTAACTGAATGTACAAAATTCGTTTTAAGCCAGATTTCTTTGAAACAAGAAACGTTAGGAGCTAGTGAAGTATATTTTCTAGTGGAAGAGAAAAATCAGCATTTCGTCGTGTTGATTTTGATTTATGTCCAAATCAAAATTTAGAAAAGTCGCTATGGGATTCCCTTTATAAATTATTTATATTTTAAAAGGATTTAAATATAAATCAAATATCAATATAACTCTAATGATGAAATATCGAGTTAGAAACCCATATAGGATTATTCTTGAGCTTTATGGTATTCCACTGTGAAGATATACGATAATATAAATTTATTTATATTTAATTTAATTATATTTAAATATATTTATATATTTAAATGGGTCATTCAGAGCTTTAAAAATAGCCAGTTTTGCAAACGACCTCGGTTTTCGATGAAACCAATTTTGTTGGAACCCCAATATTAAATTATTGTTATATTCCAAGTTCCGTGATTTTTAGAGTCACTGTGTGGCCGTACAGATTTTTAGAGTGAAAAACAGTTAGTATTTTGATAGCTAAAAATACGCTGTGAGAGCAAACGGAGTCGGAATTTGACGAAACTAGTTTCATTGGGACCGTAATGTCGAACTATAGTTGTATGTCAGGTTTCATGATTTTTGGGTATCATGAGTGATCACAAGAATTTTTAAAGACGAATACAAATAGAAAATTGATTAAAAATGAATAAAATAATCAAAAATAAAATATCTAGATATTTGTGAACCCTATAAATACACATCCATACCTACATTAAACCTAATTCCCTATTTCTTTCTGGTAGCTGCCACATTTGTTTTCCCATGAAGAAGAAAAAAACAATTTGCTATCTTCAAAAATCAATCTAAATTCAAAGGAAAATTCAAAAATCTGAAATTAAGTATACTCGGATCCCTGATAAGCTCTTCTACGCATCTTTGTAGGTTTCACAAGGTTCGAGCATCTTTCGGTTCGCTGGGTTCATTGAACAACAGGCTAGGGATGGGTTTTTGTGGAATGTTGGCGCATCTGTTCAGGAAATGGAGTATCGATTCGATCTTTACATGAAGAATGGCATCTGATGTGAATCCTTGGAAGGATTCGAAGCAGGTTGATGTCGCACCTGACGTCAAGAAGTTCGAAATCAAGACATGAGAAGTAGGTGCGAGCTAGTTGTGTTAGTGAGGGATTCGAAGAGGATGGGGAGAGGAGTGTAATGGTGAAGCTTGTTTTGAGGTTCGATTTCTTGAAGAAACGAAGTCGTGAGGATTGGAAATCACTGTTGAAAATGGGCAGTTGCGTTTAACTGTTGGAGGAAGATGGTACCGTGTGGGTTTGGGCTTAAGAGGAAATGGGCCGGTGAATGATGGGGTGAGGCCCGATTTAAATTGTTGAGGGTTTACGGAAAATCTGAAACAATTTAAATTTTTTAAATTGTCTAAAATAATGGATTTTAAATATTTAAAATAAATATTTTAAATAATAAAGATGAAAACTGAGTTTGAATCAACAATTGAAAAGGAATATAATTAATTCTAATTATAAACAAGGCCTGAAATGGCGCGGCAGTTTCAAATTTTGAATTCAAACTTTGACTGACTGTACCGGGTGCAAAACAAAACAGATTTGAGTGAAACCAAAAATATTTAAATCTGTTAGTGAATACCTTTCTAACGAATCTGAAAAATCGAAGTTTCATAGCGGAAAGCAAAAGTTATGGCCAAATGAATTTTCAGAAAGGTCGCTATGGAATTTATATAGCCCGTGAAATTGGCCATTTTGCAAACGACCTCGGAATTCGACGAAACCACTTTTGTTGGATCCGGGATGAGGAGTTATTGCTAGGTTTCAAATTTCATAATTTTTGAAGCTAGTATGTGAGCGTGGCAAAGGAAAATGTGTTTTGGTCAATTACAATTAAATTGGATTGACCACAAATGGTCCATTTTGCAAACGGTCTCAGAATTCGACGAAACTAGTTTTGTTAGGACGGTATCGTCAAAACATAGCTAGATTTATTTTTCTGGAAATTTTCGGATCAGTTTGTGGCCCCGACAAATTGAAATGTACGTTCAAAACAAATATTGAATGTTTTATATTTTAATTTGAAGGAAAACAGACTGAAACAGTCGAATAGGCATTCGAAACATATCCCATTGTGTTAGGAATGGGGGTAAAACGCTATGGACGACGGTCGTTGGGTTTGGATTGGAGGTCGTGTCAGAAAACCCTTTTTAAAACCCCCCGGCCAATCAAATTATTTCTTCATAATTTAAAAATAAAAATAAAATCAAAAAAACCCTCGCCGCCTCTCTCTCACCGACGGTTCTCTAGCTCGATCCTTTCTGGCCCTTTTCCCATCGCCTCGGCCATCGCCAGCCATCGCCACCACTTCACCTCGACTCGCCTCCCTCCCCTCTTCAAATCCGACCCTACCTCGACACCTCTCGTCACCGCATCGATGAGATCCACGGCCACAAAGTCAGCGACTTCCCAGCATCGCCACGGCCAACTCCGGCCACCGATCCGGCCAAATCCCACCTCCGCTTGCTCGCCTCTCTCCCCTCTTCCACGTGATACCCTCCGATCCTTCCAACACTTCGCGGATTTCGAGAAAAATCCTAACCCTAGTTCGAACCAAAACAGAAAGGTATCGGCTTTGTAATTTTTGAATAGAAAATAACACCTTTAAACCGTTGCAAACTTTGAAAAATCGTATCTTTCTCATGTGTTGACGAAAATCGATGAAACAGGAAACATCGTGACCGTGTGGACGTCTTCTACATTCTAGAAGAGACCACATATTTTTCTGAGCCTTCTGCTATTTTTGGTGGAGTGGAACCCAATGTGAGATTTCTAATTTATAAACGATATGGAAAACGACGATGTATAAATTATACAGTCGATGTATGAGTTATATAAGCATTGTACACCTCTTGTATAAGCGTTGTATAAGTTGTACGTTCGATGTATAAGTTGTATATGCGTTGTAAAAATTATATATGTGTTGAAATAGAAGTGAAATGCTATATATATATATATATATATACGCCCCTCGTCCACAAACGATGGATGATATTTATTGGTTGTGATTGGTGTGAAAATTGATTGATAGTGAATGGTTGATTGGAATTGTTTGTGGTTGATATTGATTGATTGTGGTTGAAAAATACCCGTTTGTGGTTGAGAAATATTTGGTTGAAACCACATAGGATTAGTTTGTGGAAATTAAATAAATATACATGCCGCCTGCGTGCGAACTATATGCATGATTCCCCATTGTCAAAAGCTGCGAGGCTTTAAGGTAGAGCGAGGAGCCGTACTAGGGACGGTCCCGGTTTTAACTACCCTGCCGTTATGCTGCCGAAATTTTGAATAATATCCATGTGTTAGAATTATTTTCCTGTATTGAAACTATATTCGTCTGTTGAATAGAAAACCTTCATGTGTTGAATCGAAATTCATTCGTTGAATTGAAATTCATGTATTGAATGGTATTCGTGTTTTAAATATAAAAATCACCTTTTTATCTATATATATAAACTATAGAAAACCTTCATGTGTTGAATCGATATTCATTCGTTGAATTGAAATTCATGTGTTGAATGGTATTCGTGTTTTAAATATAAAAATCACCTTTTTATCTATTTATATAAACTATAGAAAACCTTCATGTGTTGAATCGAAATTCATTCGTTGAATTGAAATTCATGTGTTGAATGGTATTCATATTTTGAAAGAAATTGTTTTGTAATAAAAATCCAATTTTTATCATCGATATGAACTATATAAAATAATCTTGTTTTGAAATAAATTGTTTTATAATAAAAATCCTATTTTATCACCTATATTAACTATATAAAATAGTCGAGTTTTGAAATAAATTGTTTTACATTAAAAATCCCATTTTTATTATATACATGAATTGTTAAAAATAGTGAAGTGTTGAAATAGAAAACAGTTAGATAAAAATATCATTTTTATCAAATGTATGAAAGGAATATAGTTTTGAAATCGAAGAATCGATATATATATATAAATAGAATCGAAATATATCGAATAACGAAGCTGCAGTTCGTATTTTGAAACCGTGATTTCAAACGATTAGTGCGGGAGATCCGACCATCGGATTTTCTCGAAATCGCAACCATTGGGTTCGCTTTGGAAATATCTTTCCAACGGCACCAACTTTGTAAAAATCCAACGGTTGGATTGTTTGGAATGTTTAATTCAAATCTAAAGAAAAACAGTGCCAGAATCGATTATATATATATATATATATATAAATATAATTATATTTAATCGAGTAACGACGCTGCAGTTCGTATTTTGAAATCGAAACTTCAAACGATTATACCAGGAGATCCGACCGTCGGATTTTCCCGAAACTGGAACCGTTGGATTCATTTTGAAAAGATCTTTCTAATGATGTAAATTTTGTGAAGATCCAACGGTTAGATTTTCAAATATGTGTAAATCAAATCTGAAGAAAAACAGCGCCATGGCCGCGTTATGGCCCGAAGCGTCGTTTTGAAAAAATTAGCTATTTCAAAATAAATAAAAATAGCGATAAATCGTTATAAAATATTATAAACGATATGGATGTGAAATTTAGAAACTAACTGAAGGTTGGCTAAGTCGAATGGTTTCTTGTGTATTGGTCTGATGTTGGTTTCGGCCTTCGGGGTTAATATTTGGGAAATCGTTCTCTTACTGATTGACGGATAGTGACTAATGAATTGAAATAATGTGTAATAGTGTTTGTGTAGCACTTGTTTATTATATACGCGAGTTGCTCAGAAAGACCGGGTTTATCCCATTCTGAATAACTGAATCGACGATAAGTAATCGAAGATGAAGACGGTGGTCGAAGACCGGAGATCTTCACCTCGTTTGGATGGTAACCGAGGTCCTGATTGGGAGGCATCCCGAAATATGGATAATGAGTGGTGATCGTCCAGACGCACGTGGTGATCGATGGGTTTGTGAGGTATATAGTGCCTCCGGTTTCGTTCAGACCCAGAACGGACTTGCAAATGGACAGTGTGTCGGACATTGGAATTTATTCTGTGTGATTGATAGCTATCAGCTGCACGGTGTGAATTACCTGTGTGGCACGCTAAGATGTAGTGATCAAGGCTTCTGTTGAAAAGAAAAGTCTTGTGGTGATGATCAAAGAACCGCCTGTGTGGCGTAGCTTTGTGTACAACGTGAATTCGCGAGCCTCACACCCCGGTATGAACCAGAAACGGGAGAAGGACCTCGGGGAGGGCATGCGTTTCTTTCTAGTTAGAAGTGGCGTCAGTGGTTTTACACGCCCTGACGAGATTGTCTTATGTGGTTGTTGCTGTTGCGAGGCGCCTCAGATATGTCGGTCGATCCAGGACCGATGGAGTCATTCGTTGGCTCATTGACGCCCCAAATGGTGGGGAGACGCATTGTTCAGGCATAATAATCCACTTCGGTGGACCGGCCCTGACGATCCAAGGCTTGCCTGCGCGCTTGCCTGAGACACGGACTAGAGCGTCTCGAATTCGGTAAGGACTATCTTTTGCCTTGGTTCACGACGGAAACCCAACTTCCAAATACGTGACTGTGCGGTTTTGATTGTATACCTATATATGGCGACATAGTGGTATGGGGCATTAATGACGTCTATGATTGATAGTTATGATTTGAAATTGCTTTTGAAACATATAAACACTAGTAATAATATCAAATGCATTTGTTTTATTCGTATCAAGCATATTTTGGCTATTGTAAGGTAAAACTCTATCCTCCGGTTTGCGTTGCATTGTGTGATGGGAACTGAGTCTTATAATGGCTTCATTTTTATAAAAAGCGTTGCGATGTTTAAAAGAATGATTTGTTTTAAAGCACTGGCAATCCAATGGAGTAAACCTGTTCCACGAAAGTGGCGTGGTCCTGTGATTGGCCATATTTTAAATGTGTTGAGTAGATTTCTCATACCAGTCCCATGACTGACTCGTAGTTTGTTTCACTTTCATACTCGGGTGCCCCTTTTTCTACACGAGCAGCCTTGTATTCAGGTTTAGCAGGCTTTATCAGGATAGCTGGAGATGAAGATGGATTCTATTATTTATCTCTTTTTATGTTGTTCAGCTCCTATTGTACATTATGTTTGTTTTCCGCTGTAGACATTTATGTATAGCTGAACTGTATTTGTACTAAGTATGATACTGTATACTGTGTAACTCTGATGATTACGTTTATCCAGTATATTCTTTTGTTCATTTTCTGATGTATTTATTTATTTCTGTTCTGCTATTATCTATTTCTATGTTATATTCCAAGGATTACCCTTGCCACCGTCAGTACGGGGTTTGGGGTCGTCTCATTTGGTATCAGAGCTTTGGTTAATCTTAGTTCTGGAATATAACATATTAACGAACTCCTCAGAAATAGAACCAGTAGTGTTCTAGGACGAGTAACTCATTACAGATAGGATCAGTAATATCCTAGTATGAGTAGCAGAATGAAATACACCTCAGTAGACACATTTACATTCAAGTATTTGTCTCTATATTTTGAAATATCTTTTCTGCTGACCTGACACTTTGTCTGCTAAGTGTAGACGCACTAGAAAATGAGTGACAGGAATAGAAGAAATAATCGTATGGCTCGACCAGCTAATGAGCCAGTTGTGCTCCCTCAGCCAGAATCAGATATAGAAGTTCTATTCGAGAGATTTCGAAATCTGGGTGGATCACCATTCTTAGGCAAAGAGTCCATTATGGAAATTCAAGCTTGGATCCGTTCTACAGAGAAATTTTTTGAGGGTTTAAAGCTGATAGATGATCAGAAAAGATTACTGGCGTCTTGGGCACTCAAAGAAGAAGCTTTGTTTTGGTGGGATTCAGTTATTAAAGATAATCCAGAAGGTGATATCACCTGGGATAGATTCAAAATGATTTTCTTAGAAAGATTTACTCCTCCCGAAGTGACCGAGCGATTATGTGATGAATTTTCTTATTTGATACAAGGGGATATGACCATCCCAGAATATCATAAGAAATTCAATGAACTTTCTCACTTTGCTCCTCATCTGATTCAAGATCCAAAGAGGAAAAATCTTAGGTTTATTCATGGCCTGCAAAGAAAATATCAGAATAGTGTGATGAGGAATGTGAAGCTTCCTTTCTCAGAAATGATTTATATGGCTTATCAGTATGAAGATCTCCATAAGAAAGGTATGTTGCGTGATGAAGAGGAAGCCTGTTCTAGTAACAAAGAAGAGTCGGAAACTGATATTCCTAGGGCCAGTACAATGTCTGAGGTCAGAAAAAAACCCAAAGTCAATCGGAAGAGGGCCAGACCTGAGAATGAACCAGTAACGACCGCCGTATGCAATAACTGCCATCAAAAAGGGCATTTGTCGATAAACTGCGGACCCTTAAAGAAACGAAAAGAGCATGAGTCTAAATCTAAGGGCAAGTTTCCTGTAACTCGAAAGTGCAATCTTTGTCATCAGGCCGGTCATATAAAGTGAGATTGCTGGCTGTTAAAAAAGACCAAAGAGGCCCAGATAAATGAAGTGGCAGAAGTGCCTGCCTCCTCGTCTATTCAGGAAAGGCCAGATGTTTTAGAAGGCACACTAACTGTCAAAGATATCCCAGTTAAAGTATTGTTTGACACAGGCGCGTCGCGAAGCTTTGTTGCCAAGAATGCGGTTAAGAAGCTGGATTTAAATTTGAAGAAGCTCAAAGAAACAATGACTGTCCAAAATCCGGTCCGGGGTTCCATCGATCTCAGTTGGGTTAGTGGAGTGTCGGTTTCCTTTTCTCGTTATCGGTTCCCTACCATCGCGGTCGTCATGAATTTTACAGAGTTTGATCTATCTTGGGGTTAGACTGGTTGACCAAGTATGAAGCTGAGGTTAAATGCGCCGACAGAGTTGTTAAGGCAAAGATAAAATCAAGTGATTGTATAACCATTCCCTATGAAGGTCAGAATGCTAAAAGAAAAGACTTCTGGGCAGCTTTGGATGTTTCTCCTGTTCAAATTGAAAATATCCCAGATGTCATAGAGAATATTCCTGACCTCATCAAAGACATTCCTGTCGTCAAGAACTATGCAGATGTGTTCGAAGAAGTTGTTCGCTTACCTCCGCGGAGAGAAATAGATTTCAAAATTGCTTTAATTCCGAATGCAAGGCCGGTAGTTCATGCTATTCGAAGAATGTCCTTAAAAGAGAAAGAGGAATTAGACAATCAAACACGACAGCTATTATGGAAGGGTCTGATCAGGCCTAGTTTCTTTGATTAGGGAGCAGCAGTGGTGTTTGTCCCAAAGTCTGACAGTACTCTACGGCTATGTGTGGATTATCGTGATCTGAACAAACAGACAATAAAGAATAAATATCCACTGCTGAGAATCGATGATTTATTGGATCGTCTGAATGGAGCACAGGTATTTTCAAGGATGGACCTGCTACAGGCTTCCATCATCTTCGTATTGCCGAAGAGTGTGTTCCTATGACAGCGTTCAGAGGTCCAGACTTATTCTATGAGTGGTTTGTAATGCCGTTTGGCTTATGTAACACTCCAGCTTACTTCGTCGATCTGATGAATAGAGTGTTCAGAGGGGTTTTGAATAAATTTGTTCTGGTTTTTATTGACGATATTCTACTCTTCTCTAAATCAAAGACCGAACATGAAAAACATTTGGAGCAGGTTCTGGAAATCCTTAGAAGGAATGTATTAAAATCCAAACTATCCAAATGTATATTCTGGCAAGATGAAGTGAAATTTCTAGGCCACGTCGTATCGAAAGAAGGAATTGTTGTGGATCCAAGTAAAATCACAGCTATTCAAAACTGGAAACAGCCTAGTACTTCTACAGAGGTTCGCAGTTTTCTTCAATTGGCTAGTTATTACCGGAAGTTCGTTGAAAACTTTTCGAAGATATCTGGTCACTTAACGAAGCTTACAAAGAAGCACTCTAAATTCAAATGGACTCCAGAAAGTGAAGAGTCTTTTGAAGAGCTAAAGTTAAGATTAACGACAGCTCCAGTGTTAACCATCATCGATGGCAATCAAGATTTGAAAGTCTGGACGGATGCTTCTAGAGAAGGCCTTAGCGCAGTGTTAATGCAAAGAGGTCAAGTGATCGCTTATGCTAGCTGTCAGCTGAAGCCGCACGAGAAAAACTACGTCACTCATGATCTTGAGTTGTTGGCTACAGTATTCGCTTTGAAAATCTGGAGACATTATCTTCTGGGTGAGAGATTTGAACTATATACAGACCATCAGTCATTGAAGTATTTGTTCACTCAGAAAGACTTGAATCTGAGGCAGCAACGTTGGCTAGAATTCCTTGCAGCATACGATTTTGAGATTCTATACACTCCAGGAAAAGCCAATGTCGTGGCCGATACGCTGAGTCGAAAGAATGTAATGATCGCCAGCTTTATTATTACGACTTCCTTGATTGACAAAATATCTATTCTTCAGAAGGAGGATAACTTTATTAAGGATATGATCAAAAGGATTCAGAAAGGCGAACCCTCGTGTTTTCAAATAGATAACGACGAGACCCTGAGATTGAAAGGAAGGATTTGTGTTCCTGACATCCCAGAGTTAAAAAGGGAAGTGTTAGACGAGTGTCACAAATCCAAGCTGAGTATCCATCCCGGTGTGGCCAAAATGTATAACGATCTCAAGCGAACATTCTGGTGGAAGGCTATGAAAAGAGACGTTTCAATATATGTTAGCCGATGCCCTACTTGCCAGCTAGTCAAAAGTGACCAGCGGAAACTGGCTGGATTGTTACAACCGCTAGACGTTCTAGGTTGGAAGTGGGAGCATATTTCCATGGACTTCATTGATGGTTTGCCCAGAACCAGAAAAGGTAATGACAGTATTTGGGTGATCGTAGATCGCTTCACGAAGACCGCCCATTTCATACCTGTCAGATCAAACAGAACTGCTCAAAGTCTGGCGCAAATTTACTTCAAGGAAATTGTTAGACTACACGGAGTGCCGCTCGGTATAGTCAGTGATAGAGATCCGATATTTACTAGCAAATTCTGGGAGGCATTTCAAGTTGAACTGGGAACGAAGTTGAACTTGAGCACCGCATATCATCCTCAGACAGATGGTCAGACCGAGAGGGTGAATCGTATCTTAGAAGATCTATTACGGGCTTGTGTTCTAGATTTCGGCAGATCATGGGAAGACCATCTGCATTTGGCTGAATTCTCATATAATAACAGCTATCAGGCGAGCCTGACAATGTCGCCATTCGAAGCACTGTACGGTAGACCGTGCCGATCTCCTGCTTGTTGGGTCGAACCCGGAAATAGACTTGTATTGGGACCTAATATGATCCGAGAAGCTGCCGACAAAGTCGATTTTATCAAGAAACGGTTACTCGCTGCTCAAAGCCGACAAAAGAGCTATGCCGATAGGAGAAGAAGAGATATAACATTTGTTGTTGGCGACTATGTATATTTGAAAGTATCGCCGATGAGAGGAGTTATCCGGTTCGGTAAAACTGGGAAGTTGGCGCCCAAATTCATTGGTCCGTTTCCTATTCTTGAACGGATCGGAACGCTCGCTTATAGAGGTAAATTGCCTGATTGGTTGCCTGGAGTGCATGATGTATTTCACATATCTCAACTTCGAAAGCACGTTCATGATCCAGACTTGATCGTGGAAGAAGCAGCTCAATAGGATATTGAAATTACTCTAGAACTAGCTGTGAGAAGAGAGCCGCTAAAGATCATCAGCAAAGAAACCAAAGAGCTGAGGAACAAGAAAGTTCACTTGGTCAAAGTGCAATGGAGTGGAGATCCGCGAGATTGTACTTGGTAAACTGAGGAGAGCATTCAGAAATCCTATCCTAGATGCCGAGTGGATATCTCTGATTGACTCCGGTGCAAGGTACAATTACCATACTTTGCATTACCAATTAGTTCTCTACTCTGTTGTTATTTTCTTTCCATGGATGTGCACTTTTAATTCTATAGTCTGGATGATTTTAAAAGAGTATAGAAATTGATTAGTATATTTTTGAAAAGTTAAAAACAATATGATTGTTGTTTGTGTTATGTGATTGTAGATTTGATTAATTGAATTATTAAAACGATAGTTAATTTAATCAATAAGTGAATAATGGTAGGATTTATTCATTTAAATCACACATTGAACTGATTAGAAAATAGATAGAAATATATACATGTGCATTATGTATGTTTGAACAGGTAATCAGATAGCTGTTGAGTAAAGATTTTATTTGCGTGCCCGACAAATAGGTAAACCTTAATGAGTTGGATGCGAAATATTATTATATCAACTCCTGTGAATGCCTTTGGATGCGGAGTGCTGGTTATTCTGTTTGTAATAATAAACATCGCCATAGGATAGTAACAATTAATTTTGAACTACACTACATGGCATACTTCTGAAGATAGGCATACTTCAACATATACCACATAAGCATTTGGAGCTTGTGTGACGAGGTGGAAGATTTACCATACGAGCGAGAGGCTTGTATGGCGATGACTATATTTTACAGGTTGAACTGATGACTGATATGACCATATAAATTGTAACGATAAAATTGCCAGATCAATAAAAACCACACACGGGTCTGGAGTTGACAATAATCACGTCTCTCTAGTCATTATATACGGCACATGGACTATTTATTTCCCACATGGGACGAGGTGACGAGGATTTATCCTCTGGAGCAATTAAAATACACACTCCCTCAGGCTTTGACAGGGTGACGAGAATTTATTCTCTGGAGTTATTATCTATACACGCTCCTCTGTAAACACCAGAATATATCACTATAAATATGTGTATGCTTTATAGGATTTATTCGGTACCTAATATGGCCCAATAAATTTCCAAACCTCTCCCCGTACAAAGGAGGTTATGGCGAAGTTTTTCGAAAATTCCCGGTGTTAGCCAAATTTTTGAAGAAATTGAAAATTCTCAGGAACTGAAAAGTTGGAGAATGGAAGCCAGATTGAACGTAGAGTTGATTAATCAAACCACTTTCGACTTTGTTCCTTTTCGGGGACGAAAAGTTTTAAGTGGGGGAGATTGTAACGACCCGGAAAATCTGAACCAATTTAAAAAAATTTAATTGGCTAAAATAATGGATTTTAAATATTTAAAATAAATATTTTAAATAGTAAAGATGAAAACTGAGTTTGAATCGACAATTGAAAAGGAATATAATTAATTCTAATTATAAACAAGGCCTGAAATGGCGGGGCAGTTTCAAATTTTGAATTCAAACTTTGACTGACTGTACTGGGAGCAAAACAAAATGGATTTGAGTGAAACCAAAAATATTTAAATCTGTTAGTGAATACCTTTCTAACAAATCTGAAAAATCGAAGTTTCATGGTGGAAAGAAAAAGTTATGGCCAAATGAATTTTCAGAAAGGTCGCTATCGAATTTATATAGCCCGTGAAATTGGCCATTTTGCAAACGACCTCGGAATTCGACGAAACCACTTTTTGTTGGATCTTGGATAAGGAGTTATTGCTAGGTTTCAAATTTCATAATTTTTGAAGCTAGTATGTGAGCGTGGCAAAGGAAAATATGTTTTGGTCAATTACAGTTAAACTGGATCGACCAGAAATGGGCCATTTTGCAAACAGTCTTAGAATTCGACGAAACTAGTTTTGTTGGGACCATATCGCCAAAACATAGCTAGATTTATTTTTCTGGAATTTTTCGGATCAGTTTGTGGCCACGGCAAATTGAAATGTACGTTCAAAACAAATATTGAATGTTTTATATTTTAATTTGAAGGAAAATAGACTGAAACAATCGAATGGGCCTTCGAAACATATCCCATTGTGTTCGGAATGGGGGTAAAACGCTAGGGACGACAGTCGTTGGGTTTGGATTGGAGGTCGTGTCAGAAAACCCTTTTTAAAACCCCCCGGCCAATCAAATTATTTCTTCATAATTTAAAAATAAAAATAAAATCAAAAAAACCCTCGTCGCCTCTCTCTCACCGACGGTTCTCGAGCTCGATCCTTTCCAGCCCTTTTCCCATCGCCTCGGCCATCGCCACCACTTCACCTCGACTCGCCTCCCTCCCCTCTTCAAATCCGACCCTACCTCAACACCTCTCATCATCGCATCGACGAGATCCACGGCCACGAAGTTAGCGACTTCCCAGCGTCGCCACGGCCAACTTCGGCCACCCATCCGGCCAAAACACACCTCCGCCTGCTCGCCTCTCTCCCCTCTTCCACGTGATACCCTCCGATCCTTCCAACACTTCGCGGATTTCGAGAAAAATCCTAACCCTAGTTCGAACCAAAACAGAAAGGTATCGGCTTTGTAATTTTTGAATAGAAAATAACACCTTTAAATCGTTGCAAACTTTGAAAAATCGTATCTTTCTCATGTGTTGACGAAAATCGATGAAACAGGAAACATCGTGACCGTGTGGACGTCTTCTACATTCTAGAAGAGACCGCATATTTTTCTGAGCCTTCTGCTATTTTTGGTGGAGTGGAACCCAATGTGAGATTTCTAATTTATAAATGATATGGAAAACGACGATGTATAAATTATATAGTCGATGTATGAGTTATATAAGCGTTGTACACCTCTTGTATAAGCGTTGTATAAGTTGTACGTTCGATGTATAAGTTGTATATGCATTGTAAAAATTATATATGTGTTGAAATAGAAGTGAAATGCTATATATATATGTATATATATATATATATGTATATATATATATACGCCCCTCGTCCACAAACCATGGACGATATTTATTGGTTGTGATTGGTGTGAAAATTGATTGATAGCGAATGGTTGATTGGAATTGTTTGTGGTTGATATTGATTGATTGTGGTTGAAAAATACCCGTTTGTGGTTGAGAAATATTTGGTTGAAACCACATAGGATTAGTTTGTGGAAATGAAATAAATATACATGCCGCCTGCATGCGAACTAGATGCATGATTCCCCATTGTCAAAAGCTGCGAGGCTTTAAGGTAGAGCGAGGAGCCGTACTAGGGACGGTCCCGATTTTAACTACCCTGTCGTTACGCTGCCGAAATTTTGAATAATATTCATGTGTTAGAATTATTTTCCTGTATTGAAACTATATTCGTCTGTTGAATAGAAAACCTTCATGTGTTGAATCGAAATTCATTCGTTGAATTGAAATTCATGTGTTGAATGGTATTCGTGTTTTAAATATAAAAATCACCTTTTTATCTATATATATAAACTATAGAAAACCTTCATGTGTTGAATCGATATTCATTCATTGAATTGAAATTCATGTGTTGAATGGTATTCGTGTTTTAAATATAAAAATCACCTTTTTATCTATTTATATAAACTATAGAAAACCTTCATGTGTTGAATCGAAATTCATTCGTTGAATTGAAATTCATGTGTTGAATGGTATTCATATTTTGAAAGAAATTGTTTTGTAATAAAAATCCAATTTTTATCATCGATATGAACTATATAAAATAATCTTGTTTTGAAATAAATTGTTTTATAACAAAAATCCTATTTTATCACCTATATTAACTATATAAAATAGTCAAGTTTTGAAATAAATTGTTTTACATTAAAAATCCCATTTTTATTATATACATGAATTGTTAAAAATAGTGAAGTGTTGAAATAGAAAACAGTTAGATAAAAATATCATTTTTATCAAATGTATGAAAGGAATATAGTTTTGAAATCGAAGAATCGATATATATATATATATATAGAGAGAGAGAATCGAAATATATCGAATAACGAAGCTGCAATTCGTATTTTGAAACCGTGATTTCAAACGATTAGTGCGGGAGATCCGACCATCGGATTTTCCCGAAATCGCAACCGTTGGGTTCGCTTTGGAAATATCTTCCCAATGGCACCAACTTTGTAAAAATCCAACGGTTGGATTGTCTGGAATGTTTAATTCAAATCTGAAGAAAAACAGTGCCAGAATCGATTATATTTATATATATATATATATAAATATAATTATATTTAATCGAATAACGATGCTGCAGTTCGTATTTTGAAATCGAAACTTCAAACGATTATACCGGGAGATCTGACCGTCGGATTTTCCCGAAACTGGAACCGTTGGATTCATTTTGAAAAGATCTTTCTAATGATGTAAATTTTGTGAAGATCCAACGGTTAGATTTTCATATATGTGTAAATCAAATCTGAAGAAAAACAGCGCCACGGCCGTGTTATGGCCCGAAGCGTCGTTTTGAATAAATTGGCTATTTTAAAATAAATAAAAATAGCGATAAATCATTATAAAATATTATAAATGATATAGATGTGAAATTTAGAAACTAACTGAAGGTTGGCTAAGTCGAATGGTTTCTTGGGTATTGATCTGATGTTGGTTTCGACCTTCGGGGTTAATATTTGGGAAATCGTTCTCTTACTGATTGACGGATAGTGACTAATGAATTGAAATGATGCGTAATAGTGTTTGTGTAGCACTTGTTTATTATATACGTGAGTTGCTCAGAAAGACCGGGTTTATCCCATTCTGAATAACTGAATCGACGATAAGTAATCGAAGATGAAGACGGTGGTCGAAGACCGGAGATCTTCACCTCGTTTGGATGGTAACCGAGGTCCTGATTTGGAGGCATCCCGATATATGGATAATGAGTGGTGATCGTCCAGACGTACGTGGTGATCGATGGGTTTGCGAGGTATATAGTGCCTCCGGTTTCGTTCAGACCCAGAACGGACTTGCAAATGGACAGTGTGTCGGACATTGGAATTTATTATGTGTGATTGATAGCTATCAGTTGCACGGTGTGAATTGCCTGTGTGGCATGCTAAGATGCAGTGATCAAGGCTTCTGTTGAAAAGCAAAGTCTTGTGGTGATGATCAAAGCACCGCCTGTGTGGCGTAGCTTTGTGTACAACGTGAATTCGCGAGCCTCACACCCCGGTATGAACCAGAAACGGGAGAAGGACCTCAGGGAGGGCATGCGTTTCTTTCTAGTTAGAAGTCGCGTCAGTGGTTTTACACGCCCTGACGAGATTGACTTATGTGGTTGTTGCTGTTGCGAGGCGCCTCGGATATATCGGTCGATCCGGGACCGATGGAGTCATTCGTTGGCTCATTGACGCCCCAAAGGGCGGGGAGAAGCATTGTTCAAGCATAATAATCCGCTTCGGTGGACCGGCCCTGACGATCCAAGGCTTGCCTGCGCGCTTGCCTGAGAAACGGACTAGAGCGTCTCGAATTCGGTAAGGACTATCTTTTGCCTTGGTTCATGACGGAAACCCAACTTCCAAATACGTGACTGTGCGGTTTTGATTGTATACCTATATATGGTGACATAGTGGTATGGGGAATTAATGCCGTCTATGATTGATAGTTATGATTTGAAATTGCTTTTGAAACATATAAACACTAGTAATAATATCAAATGCTTTTGTTTTATTCGTATCAAGCATATTTTGGCTATTATAAGGTAAAACTCTATCCTCCGGTTTGCGTTGCATTGTGTGATGGGAACTGAGTCTTATAATGGATTCATTTTTATAAAAAGCGTTGCGATGTTTAAAAGAATGATTTGTTTTAAAGCACTGGCAATCCAATGGAGTAAACCCGTTCCACGAAAGTGGCGTGGTCCTGTGATTGGCCATATTTTAAATGTGTTGAGTAGATTTCTCATACCAGTCCCATGACTGACTCGTAGTTTGTTTCACTTTCAAACTCGGGTGCCCCTTTTTCTACACGGGCATCCTTGTATTCAGGTTTAGCAGGCTTTATCCGGATAGCTGGAGCTGAATATGGATTCTATTATTAATCTCTTTTTATGCGGTTCAGCTCCTATTGTACATTATGTTTGTTTTCCGCTGTAGACATTTATGTATAGCTGAACTGTATTTGTACTAAGTATGATCCTGTATACTGTGTAACTCTGATGATTACGTTTATCCAGTATATTCTTTTGTTCATTTTCTGATGTATTTATTTATTTATTTATTTCTGTCCTGCTATTATCTGTTTCTGTGTTATATTCCAAGGATTACCCTTGCCACCGTCAGTACGGGGTTTGGGGTCGTTTCAGTTTAAATTTAATTTAAATATTTATTAACTTCGAAATGTCGTAACTATTTCATACGAGGTCGGATTTACGAACCGTCTGTTGCGTTGGGATCGTATGGACGGACACTACAACATAGGACTGACTGGGAGTGGATTGATGCTCGTTTGAATTTACGGTGAAATAAATTGTTTGATTCAAATCAAACAAACAGCTTGTCGTTCTTTAACAATGAACTGCCAATGTGAGTAAATCTCACTAACTCTGAATAGTTTATATCTTCATGTTGTATTTTTAGAACTGTTAAAAATTGTCTGATTGACTGTGTGTTGACTGTTTGATTGAACTGCTCGTCAGTTAGTGGAAATTATATATATATATATAAATATATATATATATAAATCGTTAAATCTATATATATTGATTCTGTTAACAGAATTATTTCATATTGAACTGGATGTGATGTTGATTTTATTGTGTAACATCTATGATGCAGGGAAACAGGTTGGAGGGACCCAACTGGGTTCCTCAATATTTATAATACTGTTCTGTTCTTATATTGTAATATATGATGTGATATAAAATCTGTTGTGAATTATGTGTGTTGAATGATATCGATCACTGTTAATTGGTATTTTAAATACCGTAAAAAATACTGGGTTGTAAAAAGGAGATTTTCAAAGTATATTTTGAAAATAAATTATGTATATAAAATCAATGGATTTTATATATAAAAGGAAAAGGATTTTATAAAAGGAAGTAATTATAAAATCAAATCAAATATAAAGGAAAATATTTGTTAAATCAAATATAAAGGAATTTATTTGTGAAATCAAATATAGAGGGAAATATTTGTGAAATCAAATATAGAGGGAAATATTTGTGAAATCAAATATAAAGGGAAATATTTGTGAAATCAAATAAAAAGGGAAATATTTGTGAAATCAAATATAGAGGGAAATATTTGTGAAATCAAATATAAAGGAAAATATTTGTGAAATCGAATATAAGGGAAAATATTTGTAAAATAAAGAAAAAGGGAATAAATTATGAAAACAAATATAAATGAAAATATTTGTTAAATAAACAGAAAAGAGAAAAGAATTATTCATTGGTTAAATAAGTAGAATTGAAAAGGGAATAGTTATTTGTTAAGTAAACAAATAGAAAGGGACTAAATCAAAGGAGTTAATTCAATAGGAGTTATTCGAAGTGAGTTAATCAATTAGAGTTAATCAGTTAGGGTTGACAAGTCAGAGTTAATTAGTTAGGGTTGATCAATCAGAGTTAATCAATTAGAGTTGATCAGTCAGAGTTAATCAATTAGAGTTGATCAGTCAGAGATAATCAATTAGAGTTGATCAGTCAGAGTTAATCAATTAGAGCTGATCAGTCAGAGTTAATCAATTAGAGTTAATCATTAAGAGTTAATCAGTTAGGGTTGACCAGTCAGAGCTAATTAGTTAGGGTTGACCGGTCAAAGTTAATCAGTTAGGGTAGATCAGTCAAAGTTAACCAGTTAGAGTAAATCAATTAGGGTTGACCAGTTAGAGTTGATCAGTTAGAGTTAACCAGTTAGAGTTAGAGTTAACCAATAGAGTAACTAAATATAGTTAATCGAATTAGAATAAATCGATTAGAGTTAGTCGAATAAGGAGTTATCGAATATTAGTTATTCGAATAAAATTAATGGAGTTATCGATTATAGTTTAATCGAAAGGAGTTATCGAATTAGTTATTCGAAAGGAGTTATCGAATTAGTTATTCGAAAGGAGTTATCGATTATAGTTTAATCAAATGGAGTTATCGAATTAGTTATTCGAAAGGAGTTATCGATTATAGTTTAATCGAAAGGAGTTATCGAATTAGTTATTCGAAAGGAGTTATCGAATTAGTTATTCGAAAGGAGTTATCGATTATAGTTTAATCGAAAGGAGTTATCTAATTAGTTATTCAAAAGGAGTTATTGATTATAGTTTAATCGAAAGGCGTTATCGAATTAGTTATTCGAAAGGAGTTATCGATTATAGTTTAATCGAAAGGAGTTATCGAATTAGTTATTCGAAAGGAGTTAGCGATAATAGTTTAATCAAAAGGAGTTATCGATTATAGTTTAATCGAAAGGAGTTATTGAATCTAGTTATTCGAAATGAGTTAATCGAATATAGTTTATTCGAATAGAATTAAATGAGTTAATCGAATATAGTTTATTCGAATAGAATTAAAGAAGTTATCGAATATAGTTTATTCGAAAGGAGTTAAGTAAAAAGAGTTAATCGATTAGAGTTAAATCAATAGAGTTAATCGAATATAGTTTATTCAAAGAAAGGTTTTCGAATCTAGTTATTTGTAAGAGAGATTATCAAATATAGTTATTCGAAGGGAGGAGTTATCGAATAGAGATTTATTCGAACTAGTAAGGAAGTTAGTTAAAGGTTTAAAAGATAAACTTTGACTATTTCGAAGTTAAAACGTTGTTCAGTTAAGGTCTGAGAGGTAATTATACCCCAACTTGATTGACTTCCTTCTTAACTAATAAATGGTAAGGTTTGATAGTGAAGGAGTTTTGGAAATGTTTTCCAAACGAGAATCAGAAATGTTTTCTGATAATAGAAAATAAGAATTTAGAATATATGGAAACAGGAGATAAGTAAATTAATGAAATAAAGAGATAAATATTAAATGATGATTGATCATTATAATTTCCATCTGGAAATGATATCGTTGTTTGCACACGTGTTTTTCTTTGATAGTTAACTCACCGACTATCAAAGTTTTTGACCATTTTAACGTTGTTAATATGAAGAGTCCGGTTGGATTATTATCCAAAGAACCACTCTGTATTGGCATAAGCGTTGTGAATCATATATGCCAAAGATAATTGAAGACGGAGTAAAGTGTTAGGGATATTGTATAAATCTTAGATAACAATTGCCTAAGATGGATGTACTGAATAGTGCCTTCGGTTTGTCCAGTCCCATGACAACTTGTATGGACGAAGGTCTGACAGAGTATATCTAATAGATTGCGTAAATTGATCTCTTCAAACGTATTCACGTTTGGTGGCGGAGGAATTCGTTTCTCTTAGCTGTATACCCGTGTTATTTTTGGAGAAATAAATTTGTGATTTGGCAGGTATGACGATGTGACATTCTAAGTGAATGAAGATGTGGCATGATAAAGATAAGTGAATCTTCTAGCCTCACATCCGGGAAATGACAGAAATCGGGCAGGCAGCATGGCTATGTAGGTCGCACCTATTAGGGTGTATAATCACCTGATCTAGAGTTTCATTTACTTCTAAAAATCTATTGTTGATGTTGTCCCATTCGGGAAACAGTTGTTGATTCCAACCGTTGGTGATATACATTCGATACACTCAAGCGAAATGAGTGGTCGGTCATGTGCGGCCGGGTTCCAAGATGTTCTTGTTGAACCCAGTGTATTCCTCTCTAGAGGTACACTAGCGAAAGGTGGTTCCATACCTTGTCATAGTTGGAAATCCATTACCCAATACGTGCTTGCGGTTTTGATTGTATACTATATATGTAGAACGTGAGATGAAAGCGTTTCTTCTAGATGATTATTATATTGTAGTTGATAGACATTATTATAATATCAAAATGTTTTTGACATAAAGATATTTTTGATTCTCATAAGGGAAAGACCCGTTCCTTTATACGGCGTGGTCTTATGAGATATCGTTTACTTGTTCAAACTGTTTAAAACTGTTTTACTCACACCAGTCCCATGACTGACCCAGAGTTTATTTTGTTTTGTTTTCCCTAAACTCTTGGGTGCCTAAATTTTTACAGGCAGTCAAGTAGTCGGGATTTTACAGATGCACTTGGAGAGCTTGGAGCAGGAGGCTTCAGGATTATATAGCTATTATTTATTTCCACTGTTGTTGTAAGTGTTGTACTCTGAAATGTTATTGTATACATATACTGTTGTATTTCAAAAGTTATGTTATATTTTATTCGTTCCGCTGTGTGATTCGTGTTTACTCTGATGATGATGTTCTTCTTCTTATTCTTCTATTCTATAAGTTCTATCTTATCTATTCCCACCCTCTAACCTCTTTTGTTAACTATTCGGTTATTTTCGAATCCTTGGATGTTCGATATGTGTTGTATATCGGATAACCAAGATCGTCAAAATCCAGGTCGTTACAGTTGGTATCAGAGCTTAAGGTTAAGTGAATTACCTTGGCTCTGTGGCGTGACTCAACAGAGATAGGGTTGGTAATTCCCTAGATTGAGTATGAGTGTATATATACGAGTGCGTATTTGTAATGTGATATAAAGTGTTTTTATATTGTGGAGATTCATTGGTTGAGTTGTTTATGGGTTCTGGTCGATCAGTTTGATCCACTGTATCGGTAGGAGTTTATAAACACTCGAATATGATGGGTCGACACGATATGTTTTGAAAAGAGGGTAAATTAAAATAAGTTTACCCAAGGTATATCTTGATATAGAGAAGATATATATATATATATATCGAAATTATAATATATTGGATATATTGGTTGTTATTATAGTCGAGTAAGATTATAAATTAAATGGTTATGTAAATAACCAATCAGAATTCGTATAAGTGAAATACGTGAAATCAAATGAGTTAAATCTGAAATTTAAATCAGAATAGGAATTAAAATCTCAGAAATTGGAAAATTGTTTGTAAATGGATTTGGATTTTAAATATGAGAATTTTAAAATCCTGGGAGATTTTAAATTGTTTTAAAAGCATTGAGAATTGTATTTTGAAATGTATTTCAAAATAGAAGTGTTTAGATATGGTTTTAAAAGCGATATAGTATTGAACTCACTTCGTTCGCCGGAAAATAAATTCTGATGATGACAGCTGCATCATTAGTGTTCATTTTCGAGTTGCTGAGTGACCGATTACTACTAAGGGTTTTGTTTTTAAATTGATCTGAGAAAACAAGTTGTTTTGAATCTTGGAAAGGAAAGTTGGTTTTCGATAAGGTAAACTGTTTAAATTTCCCAGGGAAATGTGTTTGGATTAAAACCAAATTGAATTAGAATTTGTAAAAGCAAATAGAAATAGAAATTGAATTGAAACCCGTAAGTGGGAATTGAATTAAAATTGGAAAAAAAAATCGCGAATAGAACTTTGATTTGAAATTGAATTTGGCTTGGATAAACGAATGGTTGTGTTGAGGATAAACAGATCATAGATTGATTGGATTGATATTGGTATATGCTGAATTGACAGCAGGTGAAAGTGATAGAGTTGATATGCCCGACAAAAAGGTACAAGTTTATATTCGATATAAACATGAGATTTATGAGCCGAATTGGCAAGCCGCTTGGCTGTTTGATTTCCTTTTGGGTTGGAGATGGCCCAGAGAGGCGAGTTGGAGTTTGACCTATTGACCAGTACAAAAGAGGTGCTGGCGAAATTTTTCGAAAAGTTAAGGTGTTAGAAATTTTTTAGGAGTTTTGAATATTTTCGTTGATAAGAATTAATTAAAATTTAATTGAAATTAAACTGGTTCAGTTTAAACTGATGTTAAGAAGTGAAGAAATAAGTTCTAACCAGTAATTGGGTTTGTTTTCTACCTTAGCAATTTCGAGGACGAAATTATTTTAAGGGGGAAAGATTGTAATGACCCGCATTTTTTAGCTGTCGAATAATTAATTAATTTAATTATTTAAATAAGGATTTAGAGATTTAAATAATGGTTTAATTAAATTATAGTGGTTATTTAATTAAATTAAATAATAGAATAATAGAATAATATATTTAATTCAGAAATAATCAAAAATATTGGAAATCACAATATTATGTGAACTGGGTCATCCCTAAGATTTTATTTTAGTTTAGGGTTGAAATATATAAGCTAATATATTTAAATAACGACAGTTCGAATGTAGAATTATAATATAATTATAATCGAGCGCGTAACGACATGGCAGTTCGCTATTTGGCAATTTGAACTTCAACTGAATGTACAGGATTCGTTTTAAGCCGGATTTCTGTGAAATAAGAAACGTTAGGAGCTGGTGAAGTATATTTTTCTAGTGGAAGAGAAAAATCAGGATTTCGTCATGTAGATTTTGATTTATGTCCAAATCAAATTTTAAAATAGTCGTTATGGAATTCCCTTTATAATTTATTTATGTTTTAAAAGGATTTAAATATAAATCGAATATCGATATAACTCTGATGATGAAATATCGAGTTACAAATCCATATAGGATTATTCTAGAGCTGTATAGTATTCCACTGTGAAAATATACGATAATATAAATTTATTGATATTTAATTTAATTATATTTAAATATATTTATATATTTAAATGGGTCATTCAGAGCTTTAAAAAATAGCCAGTTTTGCAAACTACCTCGGTTTTCGACGAAACCAATTTTGTTGGATCCCCAATATTAAATTATTGTTAGATTCCAAGTTCCGTGATTTTTAGAGTCACTGTGTGGCCGTACGGATTTTTAGAGTGAAAAACATTCAGTATTTTGACAGTTAAAAATACGCTGTGTGAGCAAACTGAGCCGGAATTCGACGAAACCAGTTTCTTTGGGACCGTAATGTCGAACTATAATTGTATGTCAGGTTTCATGATTTTTGGGTATCATGAGTGATCACAGGAATTTTTAAAGACGAATACAAATAGAAAATTGATTAAAAATGAATAAAATAATCAAAAATAAAATATCTAGATATTTGTGAACCCTATAAATACACATCCATACCCACCTTAAACCTAATTCCCTATTTCTTTCTGGTAGCCGCCGTATTTGTTTTCCCAGGAAGAAAAAAATAATTCGCTATCTTCAAAAATCAATCTAAATTCAAAGGAAAATTCAAAAAAATCTGAAATTAAGCATACTCGGATCCCCGATAAGCTCTTCTACGCATCTGTGTGGGTTTCACAAGGTTTGAACATCTTTTGGTTCGCTGGGTTCATTGAAGCAGGCTGGGGTTGGTTATTTGTGGAATGTTGGAGCATCTGTTCAGGAAATGGAGTATGGATTCGATCTTTACATGAAGAATGGCATCTAATGTGAATCCTTGGAAGGATTCGAAGCAGGTTGATGTCGCACCTGACGTCGAGAAGGTCGAAGTTGCGACATGAGAAGTAGGTGCGAGCTGGTTGTGTTGGTGAGGGATTCGAAGAGGATGGGGAGAGGAGTGTAATGGTGAAGTTTGTTTTGAGGTTCGATTTCATGAAGAAACGAAGTCGTCAAGATTGAAAGGAGGATTGGAAATCGGTGTTGAAAATGGGCAGCTGCGTTTAACTGTTGGAGGAAGATGGTACCGTGTGGGTTTGGGCTTAAAAGGAAATGGGCCGGTGAATGATGGGGTGAGGCCCGATTTAAATTGTTGAGGGTTTAAATTTAATTCAAATATTTATTAACTTTGAAATGACGTAACTATTTCATACGAGGTCGGATTTACGAACCATCTGTTGTGTTGGGATCGTATGGACGGACAATACAACATGGGACTGACTGGGAGTAGATTGAAGCTCGTTTGAATTTACGACGAAATAAATTGTTTGATTCAAATCAAACAAACAGTTTTTCGTTCTTTAACGATGAACTGCCAATGTGAGTAAATCTCACTAACTCTGAATAGTTTATATCTTCATGTTGTATTTTTAGAACTGTTAAAAATTGTGTGGTTGACAGTGTGTTGGTTGTTTGATTGAACTGCTAGTCAGTTAGTGGAAATTATATATATATATATATATATATATATACACACCGTTAAATATATATATATATTGAATCTGTTAACAGAATTATTTCATATTGAACTGGAAGTGATGTTGATTTTATTTTGTAACATCTGTGATGCAGGGAAACAGGTTGGAGAGACCCAACTGGGTTCCTCAATATTTATAATACTGTTATGTTCATATATTGTAATATATGATGTGATATAAAATCTATTATGAATTATGCGTATTGAATGATGTCGATAACTGTTAATTGGTATTTTAAATACCGTAAAAAATACTGGGTTGTAAAAAGGAGATTTTCAAAGTATATTTTGAAAATAAATTATGTATAAAAAATCTATGGATTTTATATATAAAAGGAAAAGGATTTTATAAAAGGAAGTAATTATAAAATCAAATCAAATATAAAGGAAAATATTTGTGAAATCAAATACAAAGGAATTTATTTGTGAAATCAAATATAGAGGGAAATATTTGTGAAATCAAATATAGAGGGAAATATTTGTGAAATCAAATATAAAGGGAAATATTTGTGAAATCAAATAAAAAGGGACATATTTGTGAAATCAAATATAGAGGGAAATTTTTGTGAAATCAAATATAACGGAAAATATTTGTGAAATCAAATATAAAGGAAAATATTTGTAAAACAAAGAAAAAGGGAACAAATTGTGAAAACAAATATAAAAGAAAATATTTGTTAAATAAATAGAAAAGAGAAAATAATTATTTATTGGTTAAATAAGTAGAATTGAAAAGGGAGTAGTTATTTGTTAAGTAAACAAATAGAAAGGGAATAAATCAAAGGAGTTAATTCAATAGGAGTTATTCGAAGTGAGTTAATAAATTAGGGTTGACCAGTCAGAGTTAATCAGTTAGAGTTGATAAGTCAGAGTTAATCAATTAGAGTTGATCAGTCAGAGTTAATCAATTAGAGGTGATCAGTCAGAGTTAATCAATTAGAGTTAATCAGTTAGAGTTAATCAGTTAGGGTTGACCAGTCAGAGTTAATCAGTTAGGGTTGACCAGTCAAAGTTTATCAGTTAGGGTTGATCAGTCAGAGTTAACCAGTTAGAGTAAATCAATTAGGGTTGACTAGTTAGAGTTGATCAGTTAGAGTTGATCAGTTAGAGTTAACCAGTTAGAGTTAACCAAAAGAGTAATTAAATAGAGTTAATCAAATTAGAATAAATCGATTAGCGTTAGTCGAATAAGGAGTTATCGAATATTACTTATTCGAATAGAATTAAAGGAGTTATCGATTATAGTTTAATCGAAAGGAGTTATCGAATTAGCTATTCGAAAGGAGTTATCGAATTAGTTATTCAAAAGGAGTTATCGATTATAGTTTAATCGAAAGGAGTTATCGAATTAGTTATTCGAAAGGAGTTATCGAATTAGTTATTCGAAAGGAGTTATCGATTATAGTTTAATCGAAAGGAGTTATCGAATTATTATTCAAAAGGAGTTATCGAATTATTTATTCGAAAGGAGTTATCGATTATAGTTTAATCGAAAGGAGTTATCGAATTAGTTATTCGAAAGGAGTTATCGATTATAATTTGATCGAAAGGAGTTATCGAATTAGTTATTCGAAAGGAGTTATCGATTATAGTTTAATCGAAAGGAGTTATCGATTATAGTTTAATATAAAGGAGTTATTGAATCTAGTTATTCGAAATGAGTTAATCGAATATAATTTGTTCGAATAGAATTAAATGAGTTAATCGAATATAGTTTATTCGAATAGAATTAAATGAGTTAATCGAATATAGTTTTTTCGAATAGAATTAAAGGAGTTATCGAATATAGTTTATTCATAAGGAGTTAAGTAAGGAGTTAAGTAAAAAGAGTTAATCGATTAGAGTTAAATCAATAGAGTTAATCGAATATAGTTTATTCAAAGAAAGGTTTTCAAATCTAGTTATTCGTAAGAGAGATTATCAAATATAGTTATTTGAAGGGAGGAGTTATCGAATTGAGATTTATTCGAACGAGAGTTACGTAAGGAAGTTTGTTAAAGGTTTACAAGATAAACTTTGACTATTTCGAAGTTAAAACGTTGTTCACTTAAGGTCCGAGAGGTAATTATACCCCAACTTGATTGACTTCCTTCTTAACTAAGAAATGGTAGGGATTGATAGTGAAGGAGTTTTGGAAATGTTTTCCAAACGAGAATCAGAAATGTTTTCTGATAATAGAAAATAAGAATTTAGAATATATGGAAACAGGAGATAAGTAAATTAATGAAATAAAGAGACAAAAGTTAAATGATGATTGATCGTTATGATTTCCATTTGGAAATGATATCGTTGTTTGCACACGTGTTTTTCTTTGATAGTTAACTCACCGACTATCGAAGTTTTTGACCATTATAACGTTGTTAATATGGAGAGACCGGTTGGATTATTATCCAAAGAACAACTCTGTATTGGCATAAACGTTGCGAATCATATATGCCAAAGATAATTGAAGACGGAGTAAAGTGCAAGAGCTGTTGTATAAATCTTAGATAACAATTGCCTAAGATGGATGTACTGAATAGTGCATCTGGTTTGTCCAGTCCCAGGACAACTTGTATGGACGAAGGTCTGACAGAGTATATCTAATAGATCGCGTAAGTTAATCTCTACAAACGTATTCACGTTTGGTGGCGGAGGAATTCGTTTCTCTTAGCTGTATACCCGTGTTATTTTTGGGGAAATCAATTTGTGATTTGGCAGGTATGACGATGTAACATTTTAAGTGAATGAAGATGTGGCATGAAAAAGATAAGCATAGCTTCTAGCCTCACATCCAGGAAATGACAGAAATCGGGCAGGAAACATGGCTATGTTGGTCGCACCTACTAGGGTGTATAATCACCTGATCTAGAGTTTCATTTACTTCTAAAAATCTATTGTTGTTGCTGTCCCATTCGGGAAACGGTTGCTGATCCCAACCATTGTTGATATACATTCGATACACTCAAGCGAAATGAGTGGTCGGTCATGTGTGGCCGGGTTGCAAGATGTTCTTGTTGAACCCAGTGTATTCCTCTCTAGAGGTACACTAGGGAAAGGTGGTTCCATACCTTGTCATAGTTGGAAATCCATTACCCAATACATGCTTGCGGTTTTGATTGTATACCATATATGTAGAACGTGAGATGAAAGCGTTTCTGCTAGATGATTATTATATTGTGGTTGATAGACATTATTATAATATCAAAAGGTTTTTGATATAAAGATATTTTTGATTCTCATAAGGGAAAAACCCGTTCCGTTATACGGCATGGTCTTATGAGATATCGTTTACTTGTTCAAACTGTTTAAAACTGTTTTACTCACACCAGTCCCATGATTGACCCGGAGTTTATTTTGTTTTGTTTTCCCTAAACTCTTGGGTGCCTAAATTTGTACAGGCAGTCAAGTAGTCGGGATTTTACAGATGCATTTGGAGAGCTTGGAGCAGGAGGCTTCAGGATTATATAGCTATTATTTATTTCCGCTGTTGTTGTAAGTGTTGTACATTGAAATGTTATGGTATACATATACTGTTGTATTTCAAAATTTATTTTATATTTTATTCGTTCCGCTATGAGATTCGTGTTTACTCTGATGATGATGTTCTTCTTCTTCTTCTATTCTATAAGTTCTATCTTATCTATTCCAACCCTCTAACCTCTTTCATTAACTATTCGGTTATTTTTGAATCCTTGGATGTTCGATATATGTTGTATATCGGATAACCAAGATCGTCAAAATCCGGGTCGTTACATTGAGCTATGACTCAAAGTGGTGAGTTGATGGATAATGATTGCTCGAGAAGGTTGCTTGAGCTAAATAGCCGCCAGGAAGGATAACTGGAGATATTGAAGGCTGAGAGATTATCGTTGTCGTAAGTTCTAGCTGGCTCAAATCAAGGGTATTATACGGGCACCTGAAAGACTAGAAGGTTGCTACTCGAGTACCCTTGGTTTCGTTGAATGGCCTAGATACGTATCGTTGAAAGGCGTATGGATTTTTTTCTAGAACCAGGGTTACCATTAGCCTTTGATGTATGGCAAGGTTGGCTGTCATACGATTAACGATGGTTTCGAAGCAGGATTGGCAGTGATAACCAGAGTCATGGATGATGATTGTTTTGCTTGTATCATCTTGTGTAGATTATTCGACGTCGAAGGAGATATCTCTTGGGTGCTTGTTTGATAATGGTTTAGGCCTCTAGGGCTTGTGCTTGGAGGATATCAATGTCAATTAGAATGGTCTACACTTGATAATTGATTGCTATGAATGTACAGTTATTTCTAAATGCTTGTTGTAAAGGCTATCACTATCGGATGTGGGGAAGATGGGTGTGAGTTCTTCTCTGTTGATGTCAGTAGATTAGTTGATTAATCTGCCTATTCTCATATACTTTATTGATGATGTTAGATAGCTATTTTATCGTTCACTAAGACTGATGTATGACTCAAGGTTTTATGTTTCCCTCTTATTACCTTGGGTTGTTCATCCACGTGTTGGATGGGCAGACCGAGTAGCAGGAAACAGTTCATAAATCTTGGTGAGGCGATGTTGCTGTGCGATGACGAGCAGGAGGCTGGCGTATTATTCTCTACTATCTAGTATATGTTGTTTCCACTGTTTAATGTATTTTCTAAGTGTTGTCGTGAGGCTTATTGTACAGACTCTTATAGTGTTATCCAAGGTTGTATGGATATTTTCATGGTGATATGCGAAATTTTAAGATTCTACTCAATTTTACTTCACTATTATTTCATGTTGTATATGTTATATTATATTTTATCCTTGCGTTGTGAGTTATACGACAAGTTCTTCTTGTGTTATCCTACCCTGATGATCATCCATGACTACCTGGCACATTTTTCAATGCATTATTTCCCTTGTTAAGTGTAAGGGTTATGGGCGGTCGTCACAGTATATATGCATGAATATAAATGTTAAAATTAAAAAGGTATAATTTGAGTAAAGAAAGGAATAAATGCATGCAATAAATACAGTGCATTAAAAAGTTTAAAAGTAGAAATAAGTCCATGCATGCGTTAAAAAGAGGAATAAATCAATGCATTTAAAAATGGGAATGAAAATAGTGAAATAATTGCATTAAAGGACAAAGAATAAGAAGATATGTTATCAAATGAATTAAATAATTAGCCAAGTTATATTTGGAAGAGAACTAATGTTTAATTAACATTTAAATCAGAAGATTGTATGTGCTTGTGTGTATATATATATCTGTGTGTATGTGTGTGTAGAATTGAATTCAAACTTAATTGTGGTATATAAGAGGAATAAAATAATTCAGAAGGAGAATATATAGCTAGAAATTAAGTTGTTAAATAAAACCTAAATTCAATATATACAGTACAGCGTCATAAAATGTGCTCCTGGACCCAGATGGCTCGACCCACTTTGTGCCTGGGTCGACCAATGAGTCGACCCAGGGGTTGACCCACGTACAAGGCGAGTCGACCTAAGCAGGGTCCAGGTTTGTTTTTTGACGTGGATGCTCTGATGCGTGCAATTCGGATTTTTATAAATTAAATCCGATAGACCAGACTCTTCTAGTACGCCTATAAATAGACTAGTAGGGCCTAGTTTTATTCTCATAATTTCTAAGGTGCTGCCTAGGCTCTGTCATTCTCTTTCCTCTCCAAACCGTTTCATAAAACGAAATATTAGTTCTTAGGGACTCTTATTCAAGGTTTGAAGATAAGAGATATAGATCTACAGTATATGTGTCTTGGTTTCTGATTAACGTGTTGTAAGTTCTTGAATGTGATTTGTTTAGGTTTCTTCCTTTCTTTCCCCTTCTTTTGGTATCAGATTTGTGAATCCGTGGTTGTTTTATAGATTTGGTTAGGAAAACCACGGAATGGCAAATCTGGATCACATTCAAGAATTGGAAAGCTTTCAAGTGAGTGGGTTTAAATTATACCTTTTAAATAACGGTATATCTGTCGTTTGCATTCCCCATTAATATGTATAACCTACTGAATAATTGATAATAGTGGTAATTAGTTATTTAACCCGCTAAAATGTGTTGAAATTATTTCTTTTGTATAGATCTATTCGGTGAACCTGTTAATTGGATTAAAATCCCTATAAAACTGGAATTGTTGGATTTACAATAAAAGTAAATACATTACAGAAAATGTTGTTAATAACAAATTGGATATTGTAAATTAAATTACAGTGAAAGAATAGATATACCTGATTTGTATGTAAAATTTACGGTAAAGTTGGGAAATTATAAATATCCGCACTGAGACGCGAGCTTAAGTTCATCTTGTGGTAGAAGCCTACCTGAACCAACCAAAAAATCCAGCATCCACAAGTAGTCAACTTAATGTGAGAGGTCTGGTTCCTAGACATATATATATTAAAAAACGTATATAAGGACAATAGGAAAATAAATTTAATATGCTTGTTGCGGTTAAAAAGAAGTTTCAGTAGTTGTGAATATCATGTGAAACTGAAATTAAGTGTCTAACTCAGAAAATAAGAAAGAAAGGGATGTAGTGGATTGAGTTAGTTGGATTCTAAGGAAAAGTGATATATTTGTCGAAGTAACCTATTTCTTAGAACATAGTTGCAAGAGAGCCACAGTGAAGAAAAAGAAATAACTTGCAACAACAGATCTAGATAGGCGTACATTATGAAAATAAATCACTATATCTTTATGTAAACCAAACTAATAAGGTGCATGGAATTTTTTTCTTAAAGAATTAAGGAACATGCACGATAGTGAATAAAGAAAGATTACAATAGTATAAGAATTTGAATGAACGGGAAATGATAATAACCTATTATGATTAAGTATGAACGAAAGAATGGAAGATAATAGGTAGACTTGTCCTAGTGACAAGTGGAAATTATAACATAGGTTATAACAAATGGAAATAAACTTATTGATAAACCTTAGTTAAGAGAACTAAGTAAATAAGTAAATAACAACAAGAGGTTGTATTAAACCAAGTCATGGTTAATGAAAAAGAATGAAGTAGTTTTATTATTGGTAAACTCATAAAAAAGAATTATAAAGTCTAATAAAAGAAATTAATAATAAGCAGAATCCCTCTCAGGCGGCATAGATCTGAAAGAAGTAAGTAGCCAATTATGTGCTAGTGAATCTGGTAACATGAGATAACAGTGAAATGAAATGAGTTGTACTTAATAAGTATCATGTTAACATGAAGCCTCCAGATTGAGATAAAATTTACCTAATTATACATTAAGTAGAACATGTTATTGTAACTTGGAAACCTGAAATTGGATAATGAATGGCATAGTAATAATGTAAGAAGATTGTAGATTACTTTCGTTAATTACAATCTAGGGAATAACATGTTATGGGATAATTAATGAACTTAAATGGATTAAGTTATATAACTGAATTAATAACCGAGTGGGGTCCATTCATTAGGGATATAAGCCAAGGGCCTCGTAGAAAACCTGATAACTTGAATAAAAGAAAAAATGCGGGTAATCAAGTTAATTGGTAAGCTGATAAGATAGAATATGCACGTGATTAAACATTTAGACATAGGGTCTAAATAACACGTTAGTGTGATGTGCTTAGACCAGTACGCATGGCTAAAGGTGACGAACCCAACGAGGTAGATCATCGTGGTGTCTAGAGGCACGAGGGGAGCACGTCCATTTGATTATTCTGCTGATATTCTGCTTGTTGGATCTATGGGATAGGAAGGAAGCACACAGCTTCCGAGGGACGTGGGAGGGTACTCTGTGGTGGTTATCTGTGTAGTGGCAACACTCAAGCTGTATTCACAGAGGTTGGGTCTACACGAAGCTACCCATTGAGTATACCTTGACTGCAACGGTAGTTGGTAGTTAGAACGTTGTAGGGTGACGTAGGTGATTCGACGATTTTGCCTACAGATAGGTTGGGTCACGACGAACACATGATAGTTATCGTCGGGTACCTGTCATCGACAATCAGTGTGACGTAGAAAGACTAGAGCTAAACCTATAGATCATCGATCTTTCACTATCGAGATTTTGGTTGCAGGACACACCAATTTGGATGTAGATTGTTTGCTAGAGGCACGTTGATGTTGTCTTTCACTAGTTGAGGGAGGGATCGAGGTGGGACCATAGCCACCATAGAAATGCAGACCATAGTTTAGATATCTATACTTTTGGCCACTTTAGCATACCTATATAGATATGGAAAAGGCTCCCAACCAAGTTCTGTGCATTCAGATGCAACCCTATTACGAAATTCGGGTTACAATAGATAGTACATACGTGTGAGGGTTTATATACATGCACGCCGCACTGAGTAGTGTATCGTAGACACTAGGGTATTACTCCTTGTTAAGACCGAGATTGGTTGAGAAATGTGGATATGGCGGTCTATACGCTTGCATAACATGGCGATGGCAGTTCCATGCGGAATGTGGCGTAGTTTTATAGAGATCTGTACGTTGCTCCGCCATAGTATGAGAGTTGCATACGCTTCCATGGCTTGATGGTGGAGACCGTGCGAGGATGGTACATGAGTAGTACCTTGATATTGGGGATAGCTACATATACTATATTAGGTTAATCTACTGGGACGTAGATGGGTACGACGTGTATGTAAAGCCTTGAGTGCTATTAATCCAAAATTACCTAATAAACAAGAAAAAGTAATAGAACGGTATATGTAGGGTTATTTCAGAATGTGTAATTTAAGTCCACTCACAAGAACTTGTGTTTTGACCCCCTCCTCATAACATACTCGCAGGTTACGCTTTTGGCAGAGATATGATAGCTTTGGATACTGGTTTGGCAATATTATTACTTTGTTAAGGCTACATTTGATTATATTATATTTTATTCCATTCCGCTGTGAGATGTTTTCTCAGCTTTGATATATTTTATATCTCTGTCTTTTCTGCAAAATACTAACCAAGCCAACTCGAGTTTTGACAGATAATTTTTGAAAAAAAATCGGTCTGTTGGAATTTGGGTTGCTATAGTATATATATGTCAATGCATGAGTGTATGTAACAAAGTTTGTACATGTAAGAGCGAGTGTAACTGATTCTGAGAGACTGAGTGCCGTAGTGAGGAACCATTGTAAATGTGAAATTGAATTTATTAAATCAATGAGATGTACAATAGTGGAGATAGAAATTTGTACTATTCCAATGTTGAAACAAAATTTTATATTTGAATTAAACACTGTTTTAATATTTAAATTCTTGTGCAATAGTATTCTATTCAAAATTAAATATTTATTTTTGTATGTGATGCAGTAGAATAGTATGATTGCAAACATAGTTATAATAATATATATGTTTGTTATCATCAAACAAAAGTCATATTGTTATATAGAACCGAGGTGCGCGATGGAGAATTGGCAAGTCGAGGTGCAGTGTGTTTAAACTAGGAAGAATACGGTAGAAGGTGGAGCAACAGAGAAGTAGTAGGAAAAAGAGAGGGATTAGCGGGCCGAATTATACGTGCCTCATCCAAATTTTTATGTGCTTAATGCTAAGATATATGTGCCTAATCACGAATTAGCTGGCCGATTAACCAAATCATGATATTGATGGTTTATTTTATATTCAATTAAGGATTTTATATATGGGCATGATTTATTTCCTTGCCTAATCAATAGGTTAATGGTCTAATTAATTTATAACACGTAATTAACGTAAATTAATAATTTATTTAAGGATTTATTAATTTGAATTTACACCATGAACTTATAATTTATAATTCGTTCATATGTTAACAGAATTGGACAAAATTAGTGACATCGGATCTGTATTGACAACGACAACATTATGGAGTTGGTTTGGAAGCATTTGGAATCAACTAGAATTTCCAGTTAAATTGAACGATTGTTTAATTTAACCGAAACGAGGTGTTTTAAAACCACGAATCAGATCAAGGTCAGTTTACTCACTCAGTTTGTCCCACTTATATTTTATATAAACTGGGTTTAATATTTGTGTGTTATAGTGGTTTATTGTTGGATGATTACTGAGTAATATATATATGTATATATATATTGATTGAACAGATTAAATTAAACGTTCGTTTAATTTAATTGAAATCAATGGTAATTTTTAACGATTATAACCAATTAAGGTAAATTACCTGATTGGTCACTTTTATAATATAAACATGTTTAAATTAATGGGTTATTTGAATTGTTGTGGTTGATTTTTAAATAAAATGGATGATATTAAATTGTTGTTATTGAATGTTATGAAAATCATCAGTTTAATTGAACTGAATGATTTTATTTGAGGTAACCTAATTGGATGTAGGGAATAACAGGTTGGAGAGATCGAACTGGATTCCTCAACAGTAGTTGATAAATATTATATATTATAATATGTGTTGAAAAAAATGACTTTGTGATGCGGGGATTGACAGGTTAGAGGAATCCAACAGGATTCCTCACCCATATTGATGATGTTATCAATATATTTTGTTGGGTTTATTTAGACGTGAAATTGGTTGATAAAACATTTATTTCACGGGTTGGTACTTTAGTAGACATTTGCCTCTTTAGTACCAATGATAATATAAAAGATTTTTGGAATCGATTCTGAATGTTTTCAAAGTTATATTTTTATATATTTCAAATACGACATTTGTTTTAAAAATAAACGTCAAAGTTTTATTTACATTTTTATAATCATTTAAATTATAAATAATGGAAATTCCAAGATATTAGTAAATAAATTGTTAAGTGGTATAAACAAATATGGAGTGGTAAAAATGATTGCGAAAAAGGGCTTAAGTGTCGAAAATGGAATTTTAAAAGATTTTAAATATTGAAATGGACTAATGGAACTGAAACTGTACGTGAATTGATTTAAAAGAGATGAAAAGGTATTTTTCATAACTAATGTATATTTTTGTAAACGTTGTAAATACATGAAATGTGATTAAAATAGTATTTTGTGAATGAGATTAGCGTATAAATGGGAATGGAAATGGAATGGGAATATAGACTTGTAAATTTAAGGTGAATCAATATTTAATATTGCATTCAAAGCCTAGTATTTTAAATAATTTAGTAAATGGATATCAACTAGAGTTGGAAATTAATAACATTGGCCTATTAATGTTAAAAGAATTGTTTTGGAAAATGAGATAGGAAATTATGGTATAAATTTGGAAATGAATAATAGTTTAATAAACGATATTATAAAGATTTTAATGAGTTTTGAGAAGTAATCCTAAATAGTTAAACTATTGATAAAAATAAATTCTAATAATAAAGATTATTGTTTTCGTATATAATAATGAATTCATAGACCATAACACTATTGCTATCAAAATTGACTTCCGAATGACTATGTTGTGTTTTTTAAGAATTTGGAACTTGTTGTACGTTGATTGAGTCGAGTAACTATCGGGATGTGAATCTGATGTTGGTTTTGGCCTTGGGGTTGTATACTTAAAAATTTATTCACTTACCAATTTACAATGAGAAGTTAGTAAAGTAGAAGTGAAATGATAATTGAATATTCTTATATTAAATAAAAAAGGCCTTCATGATTATATACTTAGAGATTTATTCACTTACCAATTTACAATGAGAAGTTATTAAAGTAGAAGTGAAATGATAATTGAATATTCTTATACTAAATAATAAAAAGGGAAATGCTTCCTAATATAGTAAGAATTAGAGGTTTTAATATTCAATGACTGGTTAATTAAAGAGGCTAAATGATACTGGGTATTGAATCAGTGAATTCATTTTCTTTTTATGAATAAATGGTTGTTTATTTGATAGTTAAATAACTGACTATCAAATCAAGGTTATACGATTGTTTGTACGGAAAGATCGGGATCAAATTTATATTTGAAACCAATTCTGAACCAGCGAATACGTAAATGTCGAAGATGCTGGTTGAAGATGGAGCATTTGACGATCATGGATCTTCATAAGCGGAAGGACTACTTGGTAAATTTCTCAAGCATGCAACTAGAGATATTTTGATGGTTATTCGGTTGTGGCTGGAATCTATGGATTGCAATGACTACTCGCTATTGATCTATAGGGTGATTTCTATGATGTGGGAGGAGGTTGCCTTCGGTTTGTCTAGTCTTAGGACAACTTGTATGGATGGATGTCTAACAGAGTATTTCCAAAAGGAGTCACGTATGTTGATATCTTCAAATGTATTTCTGTTGGTGGCAGAGAAGACACCTTTTTTTAGCTTAACACCCAGGGTATTTTTATGGATGTCAATTAGTGATTTTCTGGAGGATCTGACGATATGGCATTCAAAGTGAATGCTGGTGTGCTGTCTTAAAAAAGGTAATTGAAATCTCAAGCCTCATCAACTAGGAAATGACATAAAATTCGGTAGGTCGCATGGCTATGTGGGTCGCTCCCATTAGGGTGTATTATCACCATCTAGAGAAAATTCAATTGTTACTTCTTTCGCTTTTGTATCTCCCGAGAAATGGTTATGTAGGCGCCAACCGTTGGTGATGTTATATTCGGAACACTCAAACGAAGTGAGCGGCTGATCATGCTTAGCAAGGTTTGCAAGATGTTCTTGTTGAACCATAGTGTATTTTCTATAGAGGTACACTGTCGGAAGGTGGTCCCCTAGCTTGCCATAGTTTGAATCCAATCTCCAATGAGAACCCGCGGTTTTTGATTGTAGACTATGTATGTAGAGTGTGAGATGCAAGCGTTCTGCTGGATGATTGCTTATTTGATTTAGACACTGTTGTAATATCAGAATAGATATGATTTCAAACTGTTTTGGGTTATCGTAAGGTAAAAACCGTCTGTGTTTCTGTGTGACTGGTCTTACGACTATCCTTTCCTTTCAAAAAGAAATTTTGAAAATAAAAATCATGTTAATGATACCCATAAACTTAGTGAGTTTTCTCACATTGGCTCACCTGGCTGATCTGTGGCGTTTGCAATGCTCGGGCTAGACAGAGTTTTATAGGTTCAGGCCGTCGAATGCTGTAAGGTCCAGAGACGAGCTGGAGAAGTTCAGACATATATTCATGTATATTATTATTCCGATGTGTGATGTATATGAGGATAGGGTATTACAACTATCAAGATGTATTGGTTGTCTGCTGTACTCTGATGATTATAGGTATTTTTCAAGATCTCAATAAAGATTTATTTCTATATTATATTTATTTTCCCCTGCGATGCGAGACACTGTTTTATGTTGGTTAGTTGATCCTTCTTCCTTTCTTCTATTCTAATCTTTCCTTCTTATCTTTTTCTCACCCTATAAGTTCTTTCTATTAACTAACTGGTGTTTTCGATAGGTGGTTTTCAGCAAGCAGTATCGGTTTATGTATTATTGTCGAATTTCGAGCGTCGAATCCCCCAAGTCATTTCAATTGTAACGACCCGACGGAATTCAACATCTCATAGCGGGATGGATAAAACATATTGTAATCGAAATATAGGCTTACTGTAGTAATAATACTGCCTAACCAATATCCAAAGCTATCATATCGCTGCCACAAATCTGACCTGTGAGTATGTTACGAGGAGGGGGTCAGAACACAAGTTCTGGTGACTGGATTTAAACTACACACTTTGGATAATCCTACATACACCATTCAGTTACATTTTCTTGTTTATTAGGTTACTTGGGTTAACAGCACTCAAGGCTTACACACACATCGTACCCATCTGTTCCCAGTGAATTAACCTGATACAGTATATATGTAGCTACCTACAATATTGAGGTACACCCCATGATACCCCACTCGCATGGTCCCTCATCCAACATCGGAGTGACGTACGGATCTCTATATAACAATGCTACGTTCCGCATATATCTTCCATTGTCATGCCACGTAAGCGTACGGACTGCCACCTTCGATTGAATTAGATTCCATCACAGTGTAATGCCCTCGAGTCTACGGTGCACCACCCAGAGCAGACGTGCATATATCTAGACTTTTCCACGTATGTATCGTCAATCGTACTCGATGCCTCAACCGCATATCGCCTCTACTGTGCACCGAATACCGTGGAAGGGATGTACAAGAAACACGAAACTCAGTCGGCAGCTTTTCAGATATCTATATAAACAGATGTTAAGGTTTGCATTTTCATTGGCTATTGTCCCACCTGACACCTCCCTCAACTAGTGAAAGACGAACAAGATTGAGAACTAACAATCTGGCCCACAAGCAACCTACAAACAACAAGTCCTAATTGGCATGTTCCTCACCCATAGCCTTGATAGCAAAAGGTCTATGGTCTTCTGGTTTAGTTCTCCGCTTTTCTGCATTGCGCATCACGTATCAAGCTGACTGTTGATGGTTGGTACCCGATGAATTGCTATCACCTAGGTTAGACCTGTCGGTTAATCGAGAGTGGTCGTAACCTAGTTAGTCACAAGGATCCTCGGATCGTCGAATCATCTATGCCACCCTACAGCTTTTGATTGCCCACTAACGTGGCAATCAAGGCATACTCACCGGTAGAAACGCGCAGACCTACCCTCTATGAGCACAGTAGAATGCTGTCACAACACAGAGGGCTACCAGGAGTACCCTCCACGTCCCAGGAAGCCGCGTGCTTCCCCTATCAGTCCTTCAGAGCCAGCAGAATAATAGAATAATCAGATGGACGTGCACTCCCCTCGTGCCTCATGACACCACGATGATCTACTTTGTTAGGTTATTCACTCTCAAACATGTGGACTGGTTCAAGGTCCTCTTTTTAATGTGTTATTAGATCCTATGTCTAAACATTCAATTATGCGCTTTCTCTACCTTACCAGGTTTCCAGTTTAACTTGGTTACATCAAATCATATTAATCTCATATCCAAGTTACCAAGTTCTTTCCGAGCCCCTTATATCCCTAAGGAATGGACCCCTCTTGCTTATTACTTTCAGTCATATAACTTAACCCACTTAAGTTTATTAATAAGCCTACAACATGTTATTCTCTAGATTGTAACTCAAGGTCTGTAATCTACAATCTCTTTATATTATTCATTGTCCAATTTCATAGTTACAATAACATGTTCTACTTAACATGTAATTTAGTATATCTTAATACAATTGTTTTCTGTTTAACATGTCACTTATCATTTATGATTAAATATAACTTATTTCATTACATAAGTTTGCCTCATTCTTTCTTATTTAATCATAATTTTATCTACAACTTGTTGTTGTTTACTTATTAACTTAGTTCTCTTAACTAAGGTTTACTAATAAGTTTCCTTTCCATTAATATAACTTATGTTGTCCTTATCAGCAGATTTCAGATTCTCGTTCTTACAGATAACTTAATTTACAATTAAGTAAAACTTATCTCATTACATAAGTTATTCCATTTTCTTTATCGTTTATTATAACCTAAGTTATAATCTCTTCATTGTCCCTAGGACAAGTCTACCTATTATATAACATTCTCATTAATGTAATTAATTATAATAAGTTATTATCATTCCCCGTTCATTCCAATCCTTTTTACTGTTGTAAATTTCTTTCAATTCCATTAATTACAATTAATTCCATTTATTTCTATCCTTTTATAAACATATATTTTTATATATGTTTATGCATTAGACTTCTCACATTAAGCCGACCACTTGTGGATGTTGGATTTGTCGGGCGGTTCCGAACAGACTTCTACCACAAGTTGGACTTAACCTCGTGTCTTAGCACTGTTACATGTATATTTACGCACTAGACCTATCACATTAAATTAACAACTTGTGGATGTTGGATTTGTCGGGCGGTTCTGGGCAGACTTCTACCACAAGTTGAATATAACTTCATGCCTAAGTGCAGTTAGAATTCTCTATTTACTGTAATTATAACATGTTCTGTGACGACCCCAAACCACGTACGATGGTGGCAAGGATAATCTTTGGAATATAACACATAAACAGATAACAGCAGAACAGAAAAAAATAAATACACCAGATAATGTACAATAGAATACACTGGGTAAACATAATCATCAGAGTTACACAGTATATAGGATCATACTCAGTACAAAATACAGTTCAGCTATACATAAATGTCTACAGCGGAAAACAAAACATAATATGTACAATAGGAGCAGAACAGCATAAAAAGAGATAAATGATAGAATCCATCTTCAGCTCCAGCTATCCAGAAGAGCCTGCTAAAACCTGAATACAAGGCTGCCCGTGTAGAAAAAGGGGCAACCTAGTTTGCAAGTGAGACAAACTACGAGTCAGTCATGGGACTGGTATGAGAAATCTACTTAACTTACTTTAATATATGGCCAATCTTAGGACCACGCCACTTTCGTGGAACGGTTTTACTCCATTGGATTGCCAGTGCTTCAAAACAAGTAAATCTTTTAAACATCTCAATGCTTTTTATAAAAATGAAGTCATTATAAGACTCAGTTCCTATTACATAATGCAACACAAACCGGAGGATAGAGTTTTACCTTATAATGGCCAAAATATGCTTGATACGAATAAAACAAAAGCATTTGATATTATTACTACTGTTTATGTGTTTCAAAAACAATTTCAAATCATAAGTATCAATCATAGACGGCATTAATGCCCCATACCACTATGTCGCCATATATATATATGTATACAATCAAAACCGCATGATGTCGTATTTGGAAATTGGATTTCTTTCATGAATCAAGGCAAGGGATCGTCCTTACCGAATTCGAGACGCTCTAGCCCGCCCCTCAGGAATAGCCGCAACTACACTTTGGATCGTCAGGGCCGGTCCACTCGATGTGGATTATAATGATTGAACACTGCGTTTCCCCGCCCTATAGGGCGTCACTGGTCATATCCGACCAAATCATCGGCTCCGAAGAGACCGAACAAACCGAGGCCTCGCTTTCCATCATCCACATAAGTAAAATACCTGGACGTGCAAAACCCAAAGCACCACTCCTAGCTAGAAGGAAACACATGTCCTCCCTGATGTCCTCTCCCGTTTCTGGCTCATACCGGGGTGTGAGGCTCGCGAAACAACGCTATACACAAAGCTATGCCACACAGGCCGCGCTTTGATCATCAAACACAAGACTTTGCTTTTCAACAAAAGCCTTGATCATCTGCCACTTAGGCGCGCCACACAGGCAATTCCCTCCATGCGACTGATTTCTATCTATACATAACCTCTGAGCTCGTACGTCTCAGTGAAGGGCATTAAGCAAGAGAATAAATTCTCCGCCGCCAAACAGATATATATTTAATAGAGATCAATCAGCACAGAAAAAATCCAATGTCAGACACACAGTCCATTTACAAGTTCGTTCTGGGTCTGAGCGAAATCGGTGGCACTTAATACCTCGCATACAATCAACAAGTACGTCCGGACGGCTACTACTTCAGCCCCTTCAAGGTAGCTACTCCTATCATGAGCATCAGTCGCACCCCTCGATTCGATGTGAAGATCATCAGTCTTGCACCGTCTTCACAACTTCGACTTGCAATTGTTGATCAATTATTAGAAATGAGAATCAACTCGGCCTTTTCAAATAATTCACGTATATTTAGAATTTCAAATCAACTCATTTCGATGGTTAAATTATTCGATGTAACAACCCGTATTTTAATAACGTGTTAAAACCATAAATCAAGGCAGAATTAAATTTTAAAATAAGAATCAAGGGAAACGGGTTGCGCCATTGCGTTTGTCTCGAAATTCTGCTTGGAAACGAGTCTGAGTTTTCAAAAATCGGAGTCCGTAAGAGGGAGATATGACCCTCCGAAGTTTTAGAAATTTTCAGAATCGAAAACAGCTTGAAAATTCGAATTCAAATTCGAATTCAAAACCCAAAACAGGCTGGGCGGGGAATTTCCCGCCCAGGGACCAGGTCGACCTAGGGGTCGACCATAGTGTCGACCTCCCAGGGACCAGGTCGACCATAGTGTCGACCTGGGGTTCGACCTGCCTCCCGAACCCAGTTTTTGAACCAGATGCATTCTTATGTATTTAGACTCGTTTTGTGACCAGATTCATCCGCCTAATCCTATATAAACAGCCTCCTAGCCTCATTCTCTTTATACCATTCTTCTCTAACCTTATGCTGCACAAATTCTTGATAGACATGGCTTCTTCTTCTTCCTCTAAATTAAATTAAATTAAAACGCAAAGATTATTTCTTGAAGACTACGGCTAGGAATTTCTTATTGGGGATTCGCTTCTACAATCAAAGTAAGATTCAACGATTCAACAATTCAACGACAAATTTCTAGACTTGACTTCTACATCTAAATTTCTTAGATCACGATTTGTAAGTTCAAGTTACTTTTAGATAAAAACTATAAACTTAATATGGACAGGTTGTAAATTGGAATTGGATCTATGTATGATAATTGATTCATATCTATTCTTGTTCATCTTGGATCTTGACCTTTTGGGAAGATTGCTTTGAAATCAGTTTGGGCTTATTCACGTTGTAAATCAAACTCTTTCATAAGACTATGCCTATGCCTATGACGGTGAACATAAGACTATACCTATGCCTATGCCTATGACTGTGAATATAAGACTATGCCTATGCCTCTGACTGTGAACATAAGACTATTGCCTATGACTATGACAAGGACAATTGTGGCTAATCACCTATGATTCATGACCATGAGGTTATTGCCTAGGATTATGACTATGAAATTGGATCTAAGCTTGATTTTCTATTCATACCTATTTTCTTTATTTGTCCTTAGATCTTGATTTTGGGAATTTTTCTATTTAAGTTAGATCTATCCATGTTCTTGAACCTAGATTATTATTCAAACCTTTTCATGTTCATAATGTTATCAGATCTATATGACTGCGAAGTTTTACTCAATTTATTCAGTTATGTATTGCCTTGGAAATAAATTGATAATAGAACAATGTTTATTAGGATTATATGTGAAATTGAATGATATTCTATTTTATTATCATGCTGAATTGGGAATTAATGAATAAGTCTATTCAAATGTATATTGGAGTATAACCTATTATGAAAAGTTGTGTAGTTTATCATGTTATGCAAGTTTTAGGTTGTAAAATCATATCACATATGTGACCACATGTTAGATCTACATGTTTATGTGTATACGTTAAACCTATGTCATATTTCAAGTTCACAATTATTCATATGCTCGTGATTGATTTGCAAGTTCACATATATGTAAGTTGATTTAGTCTATGTTGCAAATTCACATATATGCATGTTGATTTAGTCTATGTTGCAAGATCACACCTATGATATTCATGTTGATTATTTTGCAAGTACACACCTATGGTGTTCATAATGACTATGCTAAATTAGGATAAGTTTTTAGTCTAATATTTTATGTCAAAAATGATGCAGACGGAAATTAGGCTAAGATTTTTAGCCTAATATTTAGTCGTGGTAACGTTGGGAAAAATTGGTAATTATAGGAAACTTGGCATGAAACTCGCCATGAAACTTGACACGAACTTGACATGAATCTTGAACATGGACATGACACTAGAATGAACTTGAAAATGACCAACTCGAGGTTGGGTTGAGTTTGCAGTGTAATTCTGCTCGGAACCACCCAGCAAATCCAGTTACTGCAAACAATAGGATCCAATGTGGGTAGTTGGTCATATCGCACTTGAAAACCCGAGGTCAGACTGAGTTGTGGTGTAATTCTGCCCGGAACCGCCCGACATATCCTGTGACCACAACAACAGATATGATGTGAGAGGTTGGGGTGCATTAATGAATTAATTCCACATGATAAGGTTAAGTCTTGAACATGAAAGACAACACTTAACCAACTTGATACATGATTCATAGGCGGGTTAAGTCACGAACTTGAATGACAACACTTAACCAACTTGACATGCTAGACTGATAAGGGTTAAGTCACGAATTTAAATGACAACACTTAACCTATTAGACGAAAACCATAGTTACGCGGTCCATTTCAGCAGTAACCCACTAGATGTATCATGGTACCCTGGAACTAGGCAGGGTGGGGCACGATTACGGGGCTGATTGTAAGCGACCAGAACGACGGCTGTGTTGGTGTGCCAGTGTAGGTTCAGGCAGACTATGGTCGTGCATGTGGTCCGGAGTTGAAAAAGAAGGCATTGGGCATTAGTAGGTTTACCTGTGCATGCTTGATTCGCGTTGGTGGTTGGCAACCTAGGGCTTGATACACCCTATGTTGGACCTAACACAGGTGACTACATTCGTGATAGGGTCGTATGACACAGACACATGACGAGCTAGAACTTGTAGGGAGCCAATCGACTAGTGGATCGTTTCGTTGGACCTAGAAATAGGTAATTTCATGATATTGGGCCATGGAATTATTTCATGATTAATATAAGACATGGGTATGGATTCTAGTACGGTTGATGTAGCGAACCTTGAATATGTGATGCTATACTTGATTTCACTTGAATTATCATGCTATCTTAGTCTATCTTGCCCATCTTGCCAGCATCCTTATGTTTACTTTCAGTTTATACATGCCATGTTATCTTTATCTGTTTTTATGCTGAAAGTCACTAGGACTTACCAATCTTTATGACTGACCCGTTTTCTTTCGCGTCTTTTCCTTTCATTCCCCCCTAGGTTCTCACGGTGGAAACTCTAGCACTTAGCTTGGATTTCGCCTGCTTTCGGTTCAGCTCATGTATGGTTTGATATTGAGCTATGCTATGGCTGCATTTCTGCTACCTTTGGGGAATTAAGCTACTTTTGTTGTTTTAAGATTATGCTTCTTTATTTATGCAAGACAGAATTTGTTGTAATGGAAAATAATGACCTTGGCTATTTGATGTAAAAGGTTTTGACTCTTTTTGAAAGTAATGAAATTTATCTTTTGATTCTTTCGCTGTTTTATCTATGTTCTGTCTTGTAATGTTTCTGTGTTTGTTTACCTTGATAACGCTCCTCCAAAACTAGTGCATTCCCTTTGTGAGTGACCCTAGCGGAGGTGGGGTGTTACATTTGGTATCAGAGCAGAAGGTTACCAGACTGGGCAAAAGGTTTTAGAAAACCTTCTAAAACTATTTTCAAAACTGTTTACAAAGAAGCATTTTTCAAGAAAAGTCTTGTTTTATTTAAAGGCTATTCTCCAAAAGCCATTAGCACTATTCTTTGTTTCCTCGTTTGAATATCTTTTCCTTTCTTTTCTCCATTTGTAGTCGCAGTAGTTTTTACCTACGACTAATCTTCTTTCTAGCTTCGTAGAGGGTTTTCCGTACGATGGAGATAGTTTCCGTGAGGCTTGTTAACATGTTACATAGGGAAGGTATGAGTGAAAAGTTAAGGCGGATGAGTCTCAGAACGAGAAGAAAGACTTCCAAAAGGGAGGCGAGAACAATGATAACAATAATAACAAGTCACGTGATAAGAGGAAGTGCAACTTCTGTGGTATAGTTGGGCATGTTATCAAGAAGGAAGAAGAAGATAGGTGCGTGCTTTTAGTGTGGTGATATTGGACATATCAGCAAGAACTGCGTTAAGAAGCAAGGGCAAGCCCCGCAAGCAGGATCTTCTGGGGGTACATCTTTAACTTCTTCTCCTTGATGCTTTGTTTTATCTTGCTTATCTTCTCAATCCTATCTTGAGAACCTTTGGTAGAACCCTTTTGGATGTAAACATGTGATTGAAACATGTTATGGTTGATGTTTGCAAATGGTTGCAAGTGGTCGCAAGTGGTTGCTCATGGTTGCATAACACACATTAGGGAGTAGATCGGCTCAGACACATTTTCATATTGCATATGCATGAGTGTTTATACTTGTTTATGGATGAAATTGAATGTGTTATCATGTGAATGTTGCATATGAATGGAAGTTTGTGCACACATATAGTGTTTATGTGACTTGGACTATTTGCATACATGTTGGATTCATGACACTAAACATATTTTGCATTTAGAAGATCAATTAGGCCTGATCATTTGCACTAGATAAGGAACATATACACACACTTTCTGCATATGTTCATATAGCATTAGAAATCTTTTAAGGACAATGATTGCTTATGGATGATGGTTGAGTAGATGGTTGATTGGATGGTAGGATGCATTCTTCCTAACTTGAAGATTTCAGGGACGAAATCCTTTAAGGAGGGGAGAATGGAACAACCCGTATTTTAATAACATGTTAAAACAATAAATCAAGGCAGAATTAAATTTTTAAAAAGAATCAAGGGAAATGGGCTACGCCATTGCGTTCGTCTTAAAATTCTGCTTGGAAACGAGTCCGAGTTTTCAAAAGTCGGAGTCCGTATGAGGGAGATATGACCCTCCGAAGTTTCAGAAATTTTCAGAATCGAAAACAACTCGAAAATTCGAATTCAAATTCGAATTCAAAACCCAAAACAGGCTAGGAGGGAAATTTTCCGCCCAGGGACCAGGTCGACCTGGGGGTCGACCATAGTGTCGACCTCCCAGGGACTAGGTCGACCGTAGTGTCGACCTGGGGGTCGACATGCCTCCCGAACCCAGTTTTTGAACCAGATGCATTCTGATGTATTTAGACTCGTTTCGTGACCAGATTCATCCGCCTAATCCTATATAAACAGCCTCCTAGCCTCATTTTCTTTACACCATTCTTCTCTAACCTTATGCTGCACAAATTCTTGATAGATATGGCTTCTTCTTCTTCCTCTAAATTAAATTAAATTAAAACGCGAACATTATTTATTGAAGACTACGGCTAGGAATTTCTTATTGGGGATTTGCTTCTACAATCAAAGCAAGATTCAATGATTCAACAATTCAACGACAAATTTCTAGACTTGACTTCTGCATCTAAATTTCTTAGACCACGATCTGTAAGTTCAAGTTACTTTTAGATAAAAACTATAAACTTAATATGGACATGTTGTAAATTGGAATTGGATCTATGTATGATAATTGATTCAAATCTATTCTTGTTCATCTTGGATCTTGACTCTTTGGGAATATAGCTTTGAAATCAGTTTGGGCCTATTCACGTTGTACATCAAACTCTTTCATAAGACTATGACTATGCCTATGATGGTGAACATAAGACTAAACCTATGCCTATGCCTATGACTGTGAACATAAGACTATGCCTATGCCTCTGACTGTGAACATAAGACTATGCCTATGCCTATGACTGTGAACATAAGACTATTGCCTATGACTATGACAAGGACAATTGTGGCTAATCACCTATGATTCATGACCATGAGGTTATTGCCTAGGATTATGACTATGAAATTGGATCTAAGCTTGATTTTCTATTCAGACCTATTTTCTTTATTTGTCCTTGGATCTTGATTTTGGGAATTTTTCTATTTAAGTTAGATCTATCCATGTTCTTGAACCTAGATTATTATTCAAACCTTTTCATGTTCATAATGTTATCAGATCTATATGCCTACGATGTCTTACTCAATTTATTCAGTTATGTTATGCCTTGGAAATAAATTGATAATAGAACAATGTTTATTAGGATTATATGTGAAATTGAATGATATTATGTTTTATTATCACGTTGAATTGGGAATTAATGAATAAGTCTATTCATATGTATATTGGAGTATAACCTGTTATGACAAGTTGTGTAGTTTATCATGTTATGCAAGTTTTAGGTTGTAAAATCATATCAAATATGTGACCACATGTTAGATCTACATGTTTATGTGTATACGTTAAACCCATGTCATATTTCAAGTTCACACTTATTCATGTGCTCGTGATTGATTTGCAAGTTCACATATATGTAAGTTGATTTAGTCTATGTTGCAAATTCACATATATGTATGTTGATTTAGTCTATGTTGCAAGATCACACCTATGATATTCATGTTGATTATTTTGCAAGTACACACCTATGGTGTTCATATTGACTATGCCAAGAATGCCAAGTTTACACCTATGTCATGTTTATGTTAATGAATTTCTTTATCCAAATTTTGTGTACGTTAAATTAGGCTAAGTTTTTAGCCTAATATTATATGTCAAAAATCATGCGGATGGAAAATTAGGCTAAGATTGTTAGCCTAATATTTAGACGGGGTAACATTGGAAAAATTGGTAATTATAGGAAACTTGGCATGAAACTCGCCATGAAACTTGACACGAACTTGACATGAATCTTGAACATGGACATGACACTAGAATGAACTTGAAAATGGCCAACTCGAGGTTGGCTTGAGTTTGCAGTGCAATTCTGCCCAGAACCGCCCGACAAATCCAGTTCTTGCAAGCAATAGGATCCAATGTGGGTAGTTGGTCATATCGCACTTGAAAGCCCGAGGTCAAACTGAGTTGTGGTGTAATTCTGCCCGGAACCGCCCGGCATATCCAGTGACCACAACAACAGGTCTAATGTGAGAGGTTGGGGTGCACTAATAAATTAATGCCACATGATAGTGTTAAGTCATGAACATGAAAGACAACACTTAACCAACTTGATACATGATTCGTAGGCGGGTTAAGTCACGAACTTGAATGACAACACTTAACCAACTTGACATGCTAGACTAATAAGGGTTAAGTCACGAATATAAATGACAACACTTAACCTATTGGACGAAAACCCTAGTTACGCGGTCCATTTCAGCAGTAACCCACTAGATGTATCATGGTACCCTGGAACTAGGCAGGGTAGGGCACGATTACTGGGCTGATTGTAAGCGACCAGAACGACGGCTGTGTTGGTGTGCCAGTGTAGGTTCAGGCGGGCTATGGTCGTGCACGTCATCCGGAGTTGAAAAAGTAGGCATTGGGCATCAGTAGGTTTACCTGTGCATGCTTGATTCATGTCGGTGTTTGGCACCCTAGGGCTTGATACACCCTATGGTGGAACTAGCACAGGAGACTACATTCGTTGTAGGGTCGTATGACACAGACACATGATGAGCTAGAACTTGTAGGGAGCCGATCGACTAGTGGATCGTTTCGTTGGACCTAGAAATAGGTCATTTCATGATATTGGGCCAAGGAATTATTTCATGATTAATATAAGACATGGGTTTAGATTCTAGTACAGCTGATGTAGCGAACCTTGAATATGTGATGTTATACTTGATTTCACTTGAATTATCATGCTATCTTTGTCTATCCTGCCCATCTTGTCATCATCCTTATGTTTACTTTCAGTTTATACATATCATGTTATCTTTATCTGTTTTTATGCTGAAAGTCACTAGGACTTATCAGTCTTTATGACTGACTTGTTTTCTTTTGCTTCTTTTCCTTTCGTCCCCCCCAGGTTCTCAGGGGGGAAACTCTAGCACTTAGCTTGGATTTCGCTTGCTTTCGGTTCAGCTCATGTACGATTTGATCTTGAGCTATGCTATGGCTGCATTTCTTCTACCTTTGGGGAACTAAGCTACTTTTGTTGTTTTAAGATTATGCTTCTTTATTTATGCAAGACAGAATTTGTTGTAATGGAAAATAATGACCTTGGCTATTTGATGTAAAAGGTTTTGACTCTTTTTGAAGGTAATGACATTTATCTTTTGATTCTTCCACTGTTTTATCTATGTTCTGTCTTGTAATGTTTCTGTGTTTGTTTACCTTGATAACGCTCCTCCAAAACTAGTGCATTCCCTTTGTGAGTGACCCTAGAGGAGGTGGGGTGTTACATTCGATATCACTAATTCTGTTCTTTATTGTAATTTTCACGCCAAACACATTCAACCATCAAATATTAAATAAACCGAGCAAATTCAGTTTATTTCCATTCCATATCGTTTATAATATTTTATCATGATTTATCGCTATTTTTATTTATTTAAAAATAGCCAATTCACTCAAACGACTCTTTAGGCCTTAGCGCGGTCGTGGCGCTGTTTTTCTTCAGATTTGATTTAAACATATCTAAAAATATAACCGTTGGATCTTCACAAATTTTATATCATTAGAAAGATCTTTTCAAAACGAATCCAACGGTTTCAGTTTTGGGAAAATCCAATGGTCGGATCTCCTGGTACAATCGTTTGAAGTTACGATTTCAAAATATGAACTACAACGTCGTTATTCGATTTAATTTAATTATATTTGTATATATATAAATATAATCTATTCTGGCGCTGTTTTTCTTCAGATTTTAATTAAACATTCCAGACAATCCAACTGTTGGATCTTCACAAAGTTGGTTTCATTGGAAAGATATTTCCAAAGCGAACCCAACGGTTTCAGTTTCGGGAAAATCCGATGGTAGGATCTCCCGCAATAATCGTCTGAAATCATGGTTTCAAAACACGAACTACAGCTTCGTTATTCGATATATTTTAATTATATTTATATATTTTTTATATAAATATAATTCATTCTTCGATTTCATAACCATATTCACTTCATATATTTGATGAAAATGATATTTTTATCCAACAGATATTTATTTCCACACATCACTATTTTTAACAATTCATATATCTAATAAAAATGTGATTTTTATTGTAAAACAATTTATTTCAAAACACGAACAATTTATACAGTCTATATATGTGATAAAATATTATTTTTATCTTTCAAAGAATTTATTCAACACATGAATTTCTATTCAACACATGAATACGGTTTCAACACATGAATACGGTTTCAACACATGAATACGGTTTCAACACATGAATGTTTTCTATAGTTTATATATATAATAAAAATGTGATTTTATTGTTAAAACAATTTATTTTAAAACAGGAACAATTTATATAGTCTATATATGTGATTAAATGTTATTTTTATCTTTCAAAGAATTTATTCAACACATGAATTTCTGTAACAACCTGTATCTCGAATAACAAGTTATAACATAAATCAAGGAATAATTAAATGATAAAATCTGAATCAAGGGAAACGGGCTGTGCCATTGCGTTCGTCTCGGAAAAATACGCGAAATAGAGTCCGAGTTTTCAAAAATCGGAGTCCGTATGACCAAGTTATGGCCCGTCAAAGTTTTCAGAAAATTTCAAGTTCAAAAACAGTTCAAATTTGAATTCAGAATTCAAATTCAGCCAAGCAGGACAGGCGGGAAAATTCCCGCCACCCCCAAGTCGACTGGGGAGTCGACTTGGGAGTCGACACACCCCAGGTGGTGTCGACTGCCCAGTCGACACCCCTGTCAACTTGGGTGGTCGGCCAGTTTGGCCTGGGTGCACCTGACTTGTCCCTCAAGACATGCTTTAGGGCTGGTGACAGATTTTAATGGCTCAGATTTGAATTAGGGTTAATCCTATGGCCTAAACTAACCTAAACTTCTATAAAAAGACCCTAAGACCTAGCTTAAACCCACACAAATCAATCCTACAACTAGGTTATGCCAAAATGCTCCTTGATCATGGCCTCCATCTTCATATCATGGCCTCCATCCTCTTCATGAAAGTTTGAGTGTTCTAAGCTAGTAAAAGAGCCACCTTTCTTCATCAAAACAAGGATCTTTCTTCATACAAATCAAAGGAGCTTCTTGTTTCTCAAGACAACTTGGAGCTTGTATTCATTTGGGGGTTTTTAGTGTTGCTAGTGTGGCTTCGTCTCAATCTTGTTTTATTTTATAGTCTTCATAGCATTGTAAGCCCTATTCTACTCTTAGATTCTAACTATGAAGTTAAATATGACATGTTGCAAGTTTGAGTTTGGGCCTAAGTATGATTTGTGCTTTGATTTTATCATGTTATGCATAGATTTATTCTATGCATGTTTGTAAAGCTATCACCTTGACTTTGTGTATAGAAAGCTATGAGCTTTGATTTGAAATGTTGCATAAAGCAACATAGAAACTCTCATAACCCTTATGTTATCTTGCATATGATGTTATATGCGAATCACTAGTTATCATCCTATGCCATCTATGACCATGTATCACCTATTTGCTAAGTTTAATGCCATACATGTGTAGATTTGAATTGGACCTAAGTGCAATATTTGCCTTGAACCTATCATTGTATGCATAGATCTATTCATGCCTCTCTTGATTTATGATTGTGGACCTATCATGAACCTAGTACCGTTCATGTTGACCTTGGGAAAAAAATGCTATGAAATGGATTATGGCTTATGCATGTTAACAAACCTTAACCCCTCATGTTCCTTAACTTGCATATGATGATATTGAACCTATTTGCTATGCACAAGTTAGGATTGTCACCCTATGTCAACTATTACCATGCTACCACCATATATGCTATTATGCATGCTTGTGGCCAAATCACCCTTATGCTATTATGCATGCTTGTGGCCAAATCACCCTTATGCTATTATGCATGCTTGTGGCCAAATCACCCTTATGCTATTATGCATGCTTGTGGCCAAATCACCCTTATGCTATTTGATATGTTTGAGGCCAAGTCACCTTTTATGCTATCATTCATGTTGAGGCCATATGCTAGTATGTTGAACCCCCTTTGGCCTCAAATATTACCATGTTTAACTTGTGATAGACTTTGCCATCTTATGCCCACCTTGTCATGTTCTTATGTTCCCCCTTTTTTGATCTATTTGTGTTGATGCGAACTTACGTGCGATGGGGTTACGTTATGGGTAAACTTAAACGACATGAAACATGACTTGGAAAATATGACATGTGATGATGCTTGAAAACATGAACGTGGACGTGACATGTAGAAAACATGAAAGTGGCCAACTCGAGGTTGGGTTGTGTTTGTAGCATAAATCTACCCGGAACCGACCGGCTTAACTAGTGGCTACAAGCAATAGGACCCAACGTGAGTAGTTGGTCACATCGCACTTAAAACCCGAGGTTAGACTAGGTTGTGGTGTAAAGCTACCCGGACCCGCCCGGCTTAACTAGTAACCAAAACAAAGTCTAATGTGAGAGGTTGGGGTGCATTAAGTTAATTAATGCCACATGGTAGGGTTAAGTCATGGACTACTTGAATACTTAACCAATTAAACACGATGGATTGGTAGGGTTAAGTCATGGACTACTTGAATATACTTAACCAGTTGAACACGATGTATTGATAGGGTTAAGTCATGAACTGCTTGGATACACTTGACCAACTCAATACATGGTTAGGATAGGGTTAACCACACTTAACCCGTTTAAAATCCTAGTTACGTGGTCCTTTTCAGCAGTAACCTACTTGGGAGTATCTGGATACCCTGGACTAGGCTAGGGTGGGGCACGATTACTGACTGATTGTAAGAGACCAAAAGAGACGGCTGAATAGTGCACTAGTTAAGTTCAGGCGGACCATGGTCGTGCACATTAAGTCCGGAGTTGAACATGGGCACCGGTAGGTTTAGACTGTGTGTGCTTGAATTGTGTCTGTGGTTTACACCTTAGGGCTGGATACACCCTAGGGTGGACCTTGCACAGTTAACTACATTCCATGATTAGGCCGTATGACACCGACACACGACGAGTTAGGCTTATAGGGAGCCGATCGACTAGACTTAGTAGTTGGACCTTGATTTAGGTCATCTCATGAGTTTGGGCCAACATTGGGCGAAGGGATCATTTCTTGTTTATACTTGACATGGATTAGAATACTAGTACACTTAGTGCAACTTAACCTTGTATATGCGATGCCACACTTGATCTATCTTGTTAACCTTTCACCATGCCAGTTATCATCCTATGTTTCATCTCTGTTTTACATGTCCAGTTAACTTTATTAGTTTTTATACTAATAGTAGGTAGGACTTACCAGTCTTTTTGACTGACCCGTTTTCTTTCGCCTCTTTTCTTCCGTTCCCCCCCTCCAGGTTCTCAGGGTGGGAATACTAGCACCTAGCTTGGATCTTTAGCTTGCTTACTGGATAGCTCATGTACGGTTTGGACTTGAGCTTTGCTATGGCGACACTACTGTTATCTTTGGGGAATACTTTACTTATGTTATTTTTCAGTTTATGTTTTTCTAGACTTTGTTTTGTTGGGAAAATGATGACTAAGTACTTTGATGTAACTTGACTATGGTTTTGAAATAGTAATTTTATCCGCTGCTTTATTTACTATGTTTTACTCATATGTTCTGTCTTGTGATATCTTCATGCATGTTTACCTCGTTTAACGCCCCTCCAAAGCCAGTGTACTTACAAGAGTGACCCTGGCGGAGGTGGGGTGTTACATTTGGTATCAGAGCATAAGGTTTACAAGATCTGAGCAAAAGGTTTTTAAAACTTACCTTTTGAAAAACTATTTTCAAAACCAATTAAGTATTTTCCAAGAAAAGTCTAGTTTATTTTAAAAGGCTATTCCCTAAAAGCCATTAGCACTATCCTTTGTTTCCTCGTTCTCAATCTATCTTTTTCTTCGTTTCAGTATGGCCGATAATTTTGCCATTCTGGAGGGCGTATCAGTACCTATTTGGTTTAGAAGGTACATGGAGGCAAGGGAGAATGAAGCCGGCCCCGCGAACATTCCTCCTCCTTCCCCGTGGCTAACATTCCTCCTCCTCCTCAGCATCCACAAATGGATTTTGCGAAGATTTGCAAGGACTTTAAGGCGATGGGTGGCAAGGATTTTATTGGGACGGAGACTTTTGTTGAGGCAAGAAACTGGTAAAAGGAAACTGAAGACCTCTTTGCTATCTTTGATATAGAAGACCGTAGGAAAGTTCTATTAGCAGTATGGCTGTTGAAAGAGGAAGCTGCATATTGGTGGGTAGTCAGCACCACTACTAGGCCAATTCAGACTTGGGATGACTTTAGGAGAAGGTTTGGACTGAGGTTTCTATCATCGACAGAAGAGAACCTTCAGATGGAGAGGTTCCTATCTCTAAAGCAAGGGGACATGACAGTTAGGGAATACGTGGATACGTTTAATCAACTTGCTCGGTTCGGTCTAGACTTGGTTAACACAGCTCAGAAGAAGGCCCTACACTTTGCTCTAGGATTGAACGAGCCATTGCACGGCTTGGCCATGTCTCACATACCCATGGCGGCGACCTTCGAGAGTTTGGTAAATATGGCCCTGCTTCAAGAGGAAGATAAGAGTAGTAAGAAGGAAGTCAAGTTGAATGAGTCTCAATGCAAGAAGGTAGATTCCGAGAAAGGAGACAAGAACAACAAGAAGGGAAACAAGGGCAACACCAACAACAAGGCAAGAGAGACAAGGAAGTGCAACTACTGTGGGATCATTGGGCACATAGCCAAAGACTGTAAGAAGAAGAAGAGGAAGCTGGGCGTATGCTTTCATTGTGGAGAGTCTGGACACTATAGTAAGGATTGCCCGAAAAAGCGAGGACAAGGGAAAAGGCAAACTCAGCGAGCAGGACCCTCTGGAGGGCAGTTGCAGGCTCTCCTCGCTCTTCCAGCTTTTGATCGAGGTAGTGTTTCTATAGAAAGTCATGTTTACATTTCTGATTTCCCTGTTCGTACCTTATTTGATTCTGGCGCATCGCATAGTTTTATTTCTGATCTTGTTGAAAGTTTGCACCTAAGTACTAGTCTAGTTGAGGTCCCGTTAGTGTTTCAAATCCAATTGGGGGTTCCGCCCATCTACCTGTGATTTGTATGGATTTGAAAATCTCTATCTTGAGCGTAGAATTCATGTGTAATGCTTATGTTCTCGGGTTTATGGGATACAGGTTGATTTTGGGCATGGATTTGTTGTCCACTTATGGAGCCATTCTTGATTTTGAACATAGGGTTGCGAGGCTCATGACTCGCCTCGGTAATACCCTCGAAATCTCGTGTGACCTTTAGGGTTCCGTCATGACTAGTTACCTAGAATCCCTTGGCACCTTTATTGGAAATTTGTAATCCAATCGAGTAGTGTTCGCCACTAAGGCGGATAGTCCATTTCACTTAAGCATGGGTTAGAGAAATCACCCTAGTAAGTACATTTGGCAATGTGGATTGGCACTTGTTTTCAAGAGATAGTTCTTCTGCATGGGATACCGTATAGTATGTAAACGAGGTCCAGGATTCTCTAACAAATTTTGTAAAGCTTGCATGAAACCATGAGCACACAGTTATGTGGAAGCCAAGTATTTTAGGAAAAGAATAAGTGGAAGTGGAACGAGAGGCAACGGTGAAATGAGTTCTAACTCATATTTTGGAAATAAGGATTAAGAACTACGAAATTGTGAAGTTAAAAGACGGTCAAGGCACGATAGGATTAAGCTCAAGAAAATGCGGCTTAGAAGATTGAAGACTAGATACGCGCATTACATCTCTTTCTAAGAGTATATCCTTGATCCATATTATTCAGTAGAGCTTACTCGCATGCTATCTTTTAAGTATATCCTCTCGGTCCTATTCTCAATCTTAGTTCTGTTGCAAACCCCATAAGGAGTATGACTCGCCTATATAGTTGGGGTGAGGATGTTCATTAAGTTGACCAAACTATTTGGGCATTATGGGATATGGGTCATAGTTGATAAACTTACGTAGAGTGCTCACTTTGTTCCGTTGAAGAGCAAGAGGGCCACATCATGGCTAGCATCTGTTCATCTTCGAGAGATAGTGCGATTGCATGGAGTTCCTTCTAACATAGTTAGCGATCGTGACCCAATTCTCGCTAGCCAATTCTGGAATAGTTTGCAGGAAGCGATGGGTACGCGATTGAATCTAAGTACGGCCTATCACCCACAGACGGATGGCCAGACCGAAAGGGTGAATAGGGTACTAGAAGATCTGTTGAGGCTTTGTGTTCTTGACTTTGGTGGTACTTGGGAAGACCACCTTCCTCTTGTAGAGTTTGCTTATAATAACAGCTATCAGGCAAGCATAGGAATGGCACCATTCGAAGCTTTGTATGGGAGGCTGTGCAAGTCACCAACATGTTGGTGGGAGACGACGGATGAGCTTATACTTGGGCCCGACAGGATAAGGGACACATCCGAGGAAGTTGAATTGGTGAGAAGACAGATGAAAACGGCCCAAGACAGACAGAGAGCCTATGCTGACAAGCGAAGGACAAATCTGGAATTCGAAGTTGGAGATATGGTTTTCGTGAAGGTCTCTCCTTTGCGTAATGTGGTTCATTTTGGGGCAGTTGGGAAGCTGGCACCAAGGTTCGTAGGACCCTTCCCTATTATAGAAAGAGTTGGGAGGATGGCTTATAAGGTGGAATTGCCCGAGAAGCTGGCCAGAGTGCATAATGTCTTTCATGTCTCGCATCTCCGAAAGTGCCTACATGAGTCCGCTGAGGTGGTTGAACCTAGCATTCTTGAAGACATGGAGGTAGAAAAAGAGGCAACTTTGAGGCGAGCTCCGATTCGTGTCTTGGGAACGGAGATCAAGAGCTGAGGATTCGAGAAGTCAAGTTAGTAAAGGTTCAGTGGAGCGAAGCCGATGAAGATGCAACTTGGGAAACCGAGGAGAAGATGCGTGGGCTTTATCCATTTCTTTTTGAGGGTACATTCTCAATCTCTTTTCCTAGTTAGCATATCTTTCTTTTGCTACCCATGTTTATCTTGTTATCTCGTTAACCTTGTCATGAGAACCTTAGGTAGAAACCCTCTGGATGAAACATGTATTTGAAACAAGTTATGCTTGATGTTTGCAAGTGGTTGCAAGTGTTTGCAAGTGGATACTCGTGGATACATGATACACATTAGGCACTAAGATCGGCTCACACACTTTCATATTGCATATGCATGAGTGCTTATACTTGCTCATGGCTGAAACTTGTTATGCTATCACGTGGATGTTGCATATGGACGAATGTTATGTGCACTCATGTAGAGATAATGAATTATGTTAAGAATTTGCATACATATGGACTCATTTCACTAACATACTTTGCATTAAGGAGGTTTATTGAATCAGTAACCGCCTGATTTTCGCATTAGATAAGTACATATACACACACCTTTCGCATATGATCATACAGCATTTAGAATCATTTAAGGACAATGACTGCACGTGGATGATGTTTTGAGTAGATGGATGATGGATGGTAGGATATGTTCTTCCTAACTTGAAGATTTCGGGGACGAAATCCTTTAAGGTGGGGAGAATGTAACAACCCGTATCTTGAATAACAAGTTATAACATAAATCAAGGCAGAATTAAATGATAAAATCTGAATCAAGGGAAACAGGCTGTACCATTGCGTTCGTCTCGGAAAAATACGCGAAATAGAGTCCGAGTTTTCGAAAATCGGAGTCCGTATGACCAAGTTATGGCCCGTCAAAGTTTTCAGAAAATTTCAAGTTCAAAAACAGTTCAAATTTAAATTCAGAATTCAAATTCAGCCAAGCAGGTCAGGCGGGAAAATTCCCGCCACCCCCAAGTCGACTGGGGAGTCGACTTTGGAGTCGACACACCCCAGGTGGTGTCGACTGTCCAGTCGACACCCCTGTCGACTTGGGTGGTCGGCCAGTTTGGCCTGGGTGCACCTGACTTTTCCCTCAAGACATGCTTTAGGGCTAGTGACGAATTTTAATGGCTCAGATCTGAATTAGGGTTAATCCTATGGCCTAAACTAACCTAAACTTCTATAAAAAGACCCTAAGACCTAGCCTAAACCCACACAAATCAATCCTACAACTAGGTTATGCCAAAATTCTCCTTGATCATGGCCTCCATCTTCATATCATGGCCTCCATCCTCTTCATGAAAGTTTGAGTGTTCTAAGCTAGTAAAAGAGCCACCTTTCTTCATCAAAATAAGGATCTTTCTTCATACAAATCAAAGGAGCTTCTTGTTTCTCAAGACAACTTGGAGCTTGTATTCATTTGGGGTTTTTTAGTGTTGCTAGTGTGGCTTCGTCTCAATCTTGTTTTATTTTATAGTCTTCATAGCATTGTAAGCCCTATTCTACTCTTAGATTCTAACTATGAAGTTAAATATGACATGTTGCAAGTTTGAGTTTGGGCCTAAGTATGATTTGTGCTTTGATTTTATCATGTTATGCATAGATTTATTCTATGCATGTTTGTAAAGCTATCACCTTGACTTTGTGCATAGAAAGCTATGAGCTTTGATTTGAAATGTTGCATAAAGCAACATAGAAACACTCATAACCCTTATGTTATCTTGCATATGATGTTATATGCGAATCACTAGTTATCATCCTATGCCATCTATGACCATGTATCACCTATTTGCTAAGTTTAATGCCATACATGTGTAGATTTGAATTGGACCTAAGTGCAATATTTGCCTTGAACCTATCATTGTATGCATAGATCTATTCATGCCTCTCTTGATTTATGATTGTGGACCTATCATGAACCTAGTACCATTCATGTTGACCTTGGGAAAACAATGCTATGAAATGGATTATGGCTTATGCATGTTAACAAACCATAACCCCTCATGTTCCTTAACATGCATATGATGATATTGAAGCTATTTGCTATGCACAAGTTAGGATTGCCACCATATGTCAACTATTACCATGCTACCACCATATATGCTATTATGCATGCTTGTGGCCAAATCACCCTTATGCTATTATGCATGCTTGTGGCCAAATCACCCTTATGCTATTATGCATGCTTGTGGCCAAATCACCTGTGACGGCCCGCCCCGCACCAACCGACATTTACTCCAAAGGTGCGCTGTACACATGTCCAGTTAGCACGGAATGGGTCGTCAGAAGGAAAAGGAAGAAGGAAATGAACATACAAAGAACCTGTAGAATGTCTCACAGCGCATAGAATAAAATATAATAATAAAATACTTGACATAAAACAGGAGAGACAGTGCATAAGCTGAAAACCAGAACTAAACACCATAGCAGCGGAAATCCAAAATACAGCTTATTACAACTTTCAAACTGTCTCGAAGCAAAAGTAAGATAAATGAGGTACACTACTAATGCCCAAGTAGTGACCACCAACGACACAGGGAGAATGTGTGTATATATATATATATATATCATACGTGGAAGCCTCCTGCCCGCCTCCGAATCAGCTACTCGCGCATCACCAGCTAACCTGTCTCTAATCTGCTCGTGTGAGCACCCAGAGTAATAAGAGGAGACATAAAACTCTGGGTCAGACATAAAGCCTGGTATGAGCGATAAGCATCTAAAGTGAACAATAATAGGTAGACTAAAACATATCTGGACCTGCAACCAAAGAGTTAGCACTACATACTGTACAACACTCTGAGGTACCATATCAAACGGTGTAAAGATACGGAGGTGGGGGAGGTGTGCATGTCATAATGATGACAAACAATCAAACATAGCATCCATCCTCACATCTCTCACTCAGTGCGTAAAGCATACGATATTCACCACTTCGATCACCCAACATACCTTGCTACGATCACTCTTCCCCATGAAGTCATAAATGGCTTCACTGCACTGATAACGTAGCCACTAATTCCTCGCTATGTCCACTTTCCCCATGGAGTTATTCACCCCATCTGCGCTGGCTCATAGCCTTACCAACCCTTACTATGTCCACTTGCCCCATGGAGTTGTTCACCCCATCTGCGCTGGCTCATAGTCTTACTACGCATCACCTTGCCCCTCAGGTCATAATGACCCTACTGCACTGATAACGTAGTCTTGCTACCATCACCTTGCCCCTCAGGTCATGATGACCCTACTGCACTGATAAGTAGCCATCATTCATTTTTAGTGGTGAATCGAAGTTATGAATGTCGACAACTCCTTAGCACACGTCCCGCAGCAAAGTCCAACCACGAAGTGAACTCATTGGTTCCCAACTGGATCCTGAGCTCTAACTTCCCATATTGGGCTACCTTTGCATCTCGGGTTATTGGTCAATACTGGGTCGGGCCGGGTTCCTCCTCAAGCCATCGGTTCGGGTCGGATATCCTCCATCTGTTCGGGTCGGGTCTTCTTCTGGTACGGTTCGGGTCGGGTGTTTCTCCATCGGTTCGGGTCGGGCGTTTCTCCTCGGTTCGGGTCGGGTGTCCTCCATCGGTTCGGGTCGGGTGCTATTCCCCTCCAGTTCGTGCTTCCGATCCGTCTCCCTGCTCCCTTCACATGCTCCTATCCGATCCATTTTTATGCTTCCACTCCGATCCGTCCTCCTCGATCCGATTCGATCCCAGTTCAGCTAGCGTGGCCTTCCTTTTTGCCACTTTTTCCCAAGTGTTGGGTTCCGATCCGATCGGATTCTTTGCTCAGTTCAACATATCCGATCCGAGCCCTATGTCCGATCCGATCCGAACCCTGCACTGTTTTCTGAAACTGTTCCAGCAAGTGTTTACGCCATTCGACGACGTTTTCGACCATTCTAACTATTGAAATCAATCACAATGCATTTCATACAGTCATAGAAACATACACAATCAACCACAAACATCAAAACATCAATATGATGGGTTAAAATGGATCAAACATACCCAAAATCCCATATTTCCCCTTAAGCATATTTAGATGAAACTAATGATAGGATTAACAAAACTTAACCAAATTAACCCAAATTCATATCAGAGGTCTAAAACATCATTTAAGAATTTATGAACATTTTCCCCGAATTTTATCATGTTTAAATTAGCTAATTAACACTAATCAACCCTAATTAGCCATAATTAATGCAAAACTATGCAAATCACTCACCTTAGCCACAAATAAACTAAGATCTGAAATAAATCTCTGATTTGATGTGAATCTCTATGCTAAACAGCAGCTCCAATGTTGATTTGGTGTAGATCTTCCTTGATTAGGGGTTGCTAAGCTAAATCCTTGACCAAAAGGTGATTTGGAGGTGATTTAGAGGTTGGAGGCCATTTTTAGGGTTCCTTGGTGATAAGTGGAGGCTAGAAAACTGAAATGGAATGATCCTCTATCTCATTTCAGCCTCCCCATAACCCTAATCCCGAAATGGGTTATGGGCCTACTCACTAATCACCCGATTTGGCCCGGTTAAGCAGTTTTTCATCCTCCAAACCTTATTTCAGCCATATCTCCCAAACGGTAAGTCCGTTGGGCTATTATGACCACTCTACGGAAAGGTAAACCATCAAACGAATCCAATGGAAGTGGTTTCAGGTCAAAATTCCTTTCCCATCAAAAGTTATGGCAAAAACAGTACCAACTAGGGGCAAAATGGTCATTTAAAAATCGACAAAAATAATGAACATGGGAAATGGCTCTAATGGATGTTTCCCAAAGTTACATGACCATACGACTTCATACGTGAAAGAAATAAATATTCTACGATCCTATGATGCGTAGAATACGGGTCGTTACACTCTCCCCCCCTTAAGAAATTTCGCCCCCGAAATTCCCTAATCAAAACACACACAAGGGTCCCGCATGCCTATCAATCATAAAACAACAATCAAACATGCAAACAAGTAAAACAAGTCTACCCTAGCATGCGGAAAACTAAATTGCAAAGTAAATCTTACCAGGCAAAGAGTTCTGGATATGCCTTCCTAATGCTCTCCTCTGTCTCCCATGTACAATCATTCTCGTCCTCGTCCCACTGAACCTTGACTAGCTTCACCGACTTCCTTCGAAGTTGCTTCGTATCGTGCCCTATAATACGAATCGGCTTGCGGTTCCCAACCGCCTCGGGTTCTACTTCGAAGTCCTCTAACTGATCAGGTGAAATAGACATATCTGGGTCGTGAACGAACTTCCTTAGTTGGGAAACATGAAATACATTGTGAACTCCCGCCATCTTCTCTGGTAAGCCAACTCTATATGCCAAATTCCCGACTAGTTCAAGAACAGGGAATGGGCCAACAAATCTTGGTGCCAACTTGCCTCTCCTGCCAAATCGTATCACGCTCTTCAACGGAGAGATCTTGACAAACACCAAGTCACCAACGGAGAATTTCAAGTCTCTTCTCCTCTTATCAGCATAACTCTTCTGCCTATCTTGGGCAGCTTTCATTCGTTGCTAAATGATCTTAATCTTATCCGACGTTTCTCTCACCACATCTGGTCCAAGCACAAACTTCTCGCCAGTCTCTATCCAACATGATGGTGAGTTGCACGGTCTTCCGTACAAAGCTTCATATGGAGCCATACCGATACTGGATTGGTAGCTATTATTATATGCAAACTCTACTAGATGCAAATGGTCATCCCATGATCCACCAAAATCCAATATACACGCTCTCAAGAGATCTTCCAATATACGATTCACCCTCTCCGTCTGACCGTCGGTCTGAGGATGATATGCGGTACTGAGATGTAATCCTGACCCTAGAGCCTCTTGTAAGCTCTTCCAAAACCCACTAGTGAACAACGGGTCTCGGTCACTCACAATGCTTTTGGGTACTCCATGAAATCTCACTACCCACTTCATATACAATTCTGCCAACTTGGCTGCTGTTCTGGTCGATTTGACTGGTATAAATCTTGCGCTCTTAGTCAATCGATCCACAATTACCCAAATGCTATCATATCCCGATCTAGTCCTTGGTAAACCATCGATGAAATCCATCGAGACTTGCTCCCATTTCCATTCGGGAATCTCTAATGGTTGCAACACCCCACTAGGCTTCTTTTGCTCGGCTTTAACTAGCTGGCAATTCATGCATTTGGATATAAACTTCCCAACGTCTCTTTTCATCCCTTCCCAGTAGTAGGTCTGTCTCATGTCTCGATACATCTTATTACCACCGGGATGTATAGTTAGTTTTGAGTGATGACATTCTCTAAGCACTTCATCTCTCAAACCATTCACGTTGGGCACAACTAATCTTCCATTCTTTCTAAGCCATCCATCTCGATCAAGCCCATACATATTCATCTCCTCATTGTCGATGTTCATCTCTAACTTGGAGATGATTTCCAATAGATTAGGATCGTCCCTCTGACTGGAACCAATCCGCTCTATCAAAGTGGGTCTGATCGTCAAACTAGCTAGCATGACTGGATCCAATTCGCACCTTGGTCTGAAATCAAACCCCGCGATATACTCCAGTTGCTTCCATTCAAGAAACATTGCCGCTAAACTGGCATGTCTCCTACTCAAGGCATCGGCTACCGCATTACCTTTCCCAGGTGTATATGCGATATCAAAATCATACGAAGCCAAGAACTCTAACCATCCCTGCTGACGGAGATTCAGATCCTTCTGGGAGAAGAGATACTTTAACGATTTATGATCGGTAAACAACTCAAATCTTTCTCCCAAGAGATAGTGTCTCCACATCTTCAGCGCAAACACGATCGCTGCTAATTCCAAATCATGGGTAGGATACTTCTTCTCATGCGGCTTTAGCTGTCGACTAGCATAAGCTACCACCCTACCTCCTTGCATCAATACAGCACCTAGTCCGGTACCACAAGCATCCATGTATACCGTCATCTCTTCATTCCCTTTAGGAATGACTAACACTGGTGCACGCGTCAACTTCTCCTTTAGACTCTTGAAGGCAACCTCACACACTTCGTCCCAGACGAAGGACTGATTCTTCTTAGTCAATTGAGTCAACGGTGCTGCTATCTTGGAGAAGTCCTGGATAAACTTACGATAATATCCAGCTAATCCCAAGAAACTTCTCACATCTGTTACATTCTTGGGTGTAGGCCAATCCTGTACCGTAGCCACCTTCGCAGGGTCCACGGCAATACCACTCTCTGAAACAACATGACCGAAGAATCTCACTTCCCTTCTCCAAAAATGACACTTGGAGAATTTCGCTTTCAATTGGTGTTTCCTCAACACCTCCATCACCATCCTCAAGTGTCCCTTGTGTTCCTCCTCTGTCCTTGAGTAAACAAGGATATCATCTACGAACACAAGAACAAACTTATTCAACTGATCTCTGAATACTCGATTCATGAGATCCACAAAGTAGGCTGGTGCATTGGTCATCCCAAATGGCATGACCAACCACTCATAAAATCCAGACGGCGTCCTAAATGCCGTTTTCGGAATACTCTCATCTGCTACTCGAAGCTGATGAAATCCTGTCGTGAGGTCCAACTGGGAGAACACTCTAGCTCCTTCCAGCTGATCAAACAAATCATCTATCCGTGGTAGAGGATACTTATTCTTCCTCGTCACCTTATTCAACTCGCGATAGTCCACACACAAACGAAGGGAACCATCTGCCTTAGTGGCAAACACAACTGGTGCTCCCCACTCGGAGACACTCCTTCTAATAAATCCCTTCTTCAAAAGATTGCTGACTTGCACCCCGAGCTCTCGCTGCTCCCTTGGTGCCATACGACGAAGTGGCATCACTATAGGTCTGGCGTCTTTCACTAAATCAATACGGAACTCAATCTCTCGGTGTGGTGGAAGCCCGGTCACCTCCTCAAAGACGTCCGGATACTGGCCAACCACGGGCACATCTGGCAACTCATCCTGCGGGATGTCGAGGGAATTTACAAAACTAGCCATAACCCCATCACTAGGTAGACTACCAAACACTACCCTCCGCCCATCATCCGCCCTCACTGTCACCAAAAAGCCCTCACAGTCTACCACCACCCCGTATCTTTGGAGCCAATCGACTCCCAATATAATGCCATACCCAGTAAAGCCCAAAACAAAGCAATCACATACAAACATACATCCATGACTCGATAAGACCAAATTCCTGCAAATCATACTAAGGCTAGTCGAACCACCAATCGGGTTCGTCACAACCAATGGTCTATCGACTATCTCGGGTTCCAGTCCAAACCTATCTACCAGGTCACTAGATATGAAGGAACGGGAAGCCCCAGTATCAAACAAAACTTGAACTGGTACATCATAAATAGAAAGCATACCTTGAATAACAACATTCTTTCCTTTCTCCGCCGCAGTTGGGGCATTCGACGAAGAAGGAACAACATCAAGAGCATATGCTTTCACAATTTGCTTCTCCTTAAGAGGTTGCGGACACTTATCCTTCTGATGTCCCACTTGACCACAGTTGTAGCACTTCCTTTCCGCTGGCTTGGCCTGACATTCTTTAGCATAATGGCCCTTCTTACCCCGCTTGAAGCACTCAACATCCTTCTTGCTCTTTTTCTGACCACCTTTAGATTGGTCCTGCTTCCTCTTATTCTGAGAGCTATTCTTGCCTCCACCGACTGCTTGCAGCTTTGGCCCTTCTGCAGATGCAGCCTCAGTCTTTGACTTAGGGTAAAGACTCTCTGATCTCAAAGCCTTCCCCATGATCGATTCAAAAGTCTCATCGATGTGGTTGATAAGCCTTTCCCCCAAGTATCCATCCAAACCAGTAATGAACTTCTCATTCTTCTTCTCAGGAGTGTCGATAAGAGACAGTCCATACTTCGACAAGGTGTCGAACTCAGCAATATAATCAGAAACTGCCCTTCCATTCTGCTTGAGTTCCAAGAACCTCTTAAACAACACTGACTTCTGGGCAGCTGGAATGAACTTCTCGCTAAAGCGAGCCTTGAATTGATCCCAAGTAACCTGATCTTCTGGAGTAGCTGTTCTAATAGCATTCCACCAATTCATCGCTCGCCCTTGCAGCTGACGAGACGTTAGCCTTCTCTTCATCGCATCCTCAAGACCCAAGTCATCAAAGATACGATCACAGCTATCCATCCAATCTTGAACACCTGTGGCCGACTCCGTTCCGTGGAACGGCTTTCCACCAAGATTAGTGTAATCCTTGCACAACTTGGCGAAATCGACCCTAGGCGCCTGCACTACTGGGCCAACACCAACTCCGGGATTGGGAACTTCCCCTTGCACTTCTCTAAGCATGTCTCTCATGAGGTTAGTAAACATTGCCCTCATGTCAGCGGCATTCCCTGGGTTGGTTCCTCTACCAGCACCCCTCGTGTCTCGGCTCATCGTCAATCTGAAAAAGGGAAATGATTAACGACCCCATAGTGGTGCTAGTGCAGTGCAACTTCATTCTTATACTACTAATAGTATATATATACATAGCTTTTGAAAACCAAAGTAATCACAAATACGCGCTCTCATATACGTACTAACTCTCCCTAGTGTCTTTCCCTAGGTTAACCACGCAACCTAGAGCTCTGATACCAAGTGTGACGACCCGCCCCGCACCAACCGACATTTACTCCAAAGGTGCGCTGTACACATGTCCAGTTAGCACGGAACGGGTCGTCAGAAGGAAAAGGAAGAAGGAAATGAACATACAAAGAACCTGTAGAATGTCTCACAGCGCATAGAATAAAATATAATAATAACATACTTGACATAAAACAGGAGAGACAGTGCATAAGATGAAAACCAGAACTAAACACCATAGCAGCGGAAATCCAAAATACAGCTTATTACAACTTTCAAACTGTCTCAAAGCAAAAGTAAGATAAAGGAGGTACACTACTAATGCCCAAGTAGCGACCACCAACGACACAGGGAGAATGTGTGTATATATATATCATACGTGGAAGCCTCCTGCCCGCCTCCGAATCAGCTACTCGCGCATCACCAGCTAACCTGTCTCTAGTCTGCTCGTGTGAGCACCCAGAGTAATAAGAGGAGACATAAAACTCTGGGTAAGACATAAAGCCTGGTATGAGCGATAAGCATCTAAAGTGAACAATAACAGGTAGACTAAAACATACCTGAACCTGGACCTGCAACCAAAGAGTTAGCACTACATACTGTACAACACTCTAAGGTACCATATCAAACGGTGTAAAGATACGGAGGTGGGGGAGGTGTGCATGTCATAATGATGGCAAACAATCAAACATAGCATCCATCCTCACATCTCTCACTCAGTGCGTAAAGCATACGATATTCACCACTTCGATCACCCAACATACCTTGCTACGATCACTCTGCCCCATGAAGTCATAAATGGCTTCACTGCACTGATAACGTAGCCACTAATTCCTCGCTATGTCCACTTGCCCCATGGAGTTATTCACCCCATCTGCGCTGGCTCATAGCCTTACCAACCCTTACTATGTCCACTTGCCCCATGGAGTTGTTCACCCCATCTGCGCTGGCTCATAGTCTTACTACGCATCACATTGCCCCTCAGGTCATAATGACCCTACTGCACTGATAACGTAGTCTTGCTACCATCACCTTGCCCCTCAGATCATGATGACCCTACTGCACTGATAAGTAGCCATCATTCATTTTTAGTGGTGAATCGAAGTTATGAACGTCGACAACTCCTTAGCACACGTCCCGCAGCAAAGTCCAACCATGAAGTGAACTCATTGGTTCCCAACTGGATCCTGAGCTCTAACTTCCCATATTGGGCTACCTTTGCATCTCGGGTTATTGGTCAATACTGGGTCGGGTCGGGTTCCTCCTCAAGCCATCGGTTCGGGTCGGATATCCTCCATCTGTTCGGGTCGGGTCTTCTTCTAGTACGGTTCGGGTCGGGTGTTTCTCCATCGGTTCGGGTCGGGCGTTTCTCCTCGGTTCGGGTCGGGTGTCCTCCATCGGTTCGGGTCGTGTGCTATTCCCCTCCAGTTCGTGCTTCCGATCCGTCTCCCTGCTCCCTTCACATGCTCCTATCCGATCCGTTTTTATGCTTCCACTCCGATCCGTCCTCCTCGATCCGATCCGATCCCAGTTCAGCTAGCGTGGCCTTCCTTTTTGCCACTTTTTCCCAAGTGTTGGGTTCCGATCCGATCGGATTCTTTGCTAAGTTCAACATATCCGATCTGAGCCCTATGTCCGATCCGATCCGAACCCTGCACTGTTTTCTGAAACTGTTCCAGCAAGTGTTTACGCCATTCGACGACGTTTTCGACCATTCTAACTATTGAAATCAATCACAAAGCATTTCATACAGTCATAGCAACATACACAATCAACCACAAACATCAAAACATCAATATGATGGGTTAAAATGGATCAAACATACCCAAAATCCCATATTTCCCCTTAAGCATATTTAGATGAAACTAATGATAGGATTAACAAAACTTAACCAAATTAACCCAAATTCATATCAGAGGTCTAAAACATCATTTAAGAATTTATGAACATTTTTCCCGAATTTTATCATGTTTAAATTCGCTAATTAACACTAATCAACCCTAATTAGCCATAATTAGTGCAAAACTATGCAAATCACTCACCTTAGCCACAAATAAACTAAGATCTGAAATAAATCTCTGATTTGATGTGAATCTCTATGCTAAACAGCAGCTCCAATGTTGATTTGGTGTAGATCTTCCTTGATTAGGGGTTGCTAAGCCAAATCCTTGACCAAAAGGTGATTTGGAGGTGATTTAGAGGTTGGAGGTCATTTTTAGGGTTCCTTGGTGATAAGTGGAGGCTAGAAAACTGAAATGGAATGATCCTCTATCTCATTTCAGCCTCCCCATAACCCTAATCCCAAAATGGGTTATGGGCCTACTCACTAATCACCCGATTTGGCCCGGTTAAGCAGTTTTTCATCCTCCAAACCTTATTTCAGCCATATCTCCCAAACGGTAAGTCCGTTTGGCTATTATGACCACTCTACGGAAAGGTAAACCATCAAACGAATCCAATGGAAGTGGTTTCAAGTCAAAATTCCTTTCCAATAAAAAGTTATGGCCAAAACAGTACCAACTAGGGGCAAAATGGTCATTTAAAAATCGACAAAAATCATGAACATGGGAAATGGCTCTAATGGATGTTTCCCAAAGTTACATGACCATACGACTTCATACGCGAAAGAAATAAATATTCTACGATCCTTTGATGCGTAGAATACGGGTCGTTACATCACCCTTATGCTATTATGCATGCTTGTGGCCAAATCACCCTTATGCTATTATGCATGCTTGTGGCCAAATCACCCTTATGCTATTTGATATGTTTGAGGCCAAGTCACCTTTTATGCTATCTTACATGTTGAGGCCATATGCTAGTATGTTGAACCCCCTTTGGCCTCAAATATCACCATGTTTAACTTGTGATAGACTTTGCCATCTTATGCCCACCTTGTCATATTCTTATGTTCCCCCTTTTTTGATCTATTTGTGTTGATGCGAACTTACGTGCGATGGGGTTACGTTATGGGTAAACTTAAACGACATGAAACATGACTTGGAAAATATGACATGTGATGATGCTTGAAAACATGAACGTGGACATGACATGTAGAAAACATGAAAGTGGCCAACTCGAGGCTGGGTTGAGTTTGTAGCATAAATCTACCCGGAACCGACCGGCTTAACTAGTGGCTACAAGCAATAGGACCCAATGTGAGTAGTTGGTCACATCGCACTTAAAACCCGAGGTTAGACTAGGTTGTGGTGTAAAGCTACCCGGACCCGCCCGGCTTAACTAGTAACCACAACAAAGTCTAATGTGAGAGGTTGGGGTGCATTAAGTTAATTAATGCCACATGGTAGGGTTAAGTCATGGACTACTTGAATACTTAACCAATTAAACACGATGGATTGGTAGGGTTAAGTCATGGACTACTTGAATATACTTAACCAGTTGAACACGATGTATTGATAGGGTTAAGTCATGAACTGCTTGGATACACTTGACCAACTCAATACATGGTTAGGATAGGGTTAACCACACTTAACCCATTTAAAATCCTAGTTACGTGGTCCTTTTCAGCAGTAACCTACTTGGGAGTTTCTGGATACCCTGGACTAGGCTAGGGTGGGGCACGATTACTGACTGATTGTAAGAGACCAAAAGAGACGGCTGAATAGTGCACCAGTTTTGTTCAGGCGGACCATGGTCGTGCACATTAAGTCCGGAGTTGAACATGGGCACCGGTAGGTTTAGACTGTGCGTGCTTGAATTGTGTCTGTGGTTTACACCTTAGTGCTGGATACACCCTAGGGTGGACCTTGCACAGTTAACTACATTCCATGATTAGGCCGTATGACACCGACACACGACGAGTTAGGCTTATAGGGAGCCGATCGACTAGACCGAGTAGTTGGACCTTGATTTAGGTCATCTCATCAGTTTGGGCCAACATTGGGCGAAGGGATCATTTCTTGTTTATACTTGACATGGATTAGAATACTAGTACACTTGGTGCAACTTAACCTTGTATATGCGATGCCACACTTGATCTATCTTGTTAACCTTTCACCATGCCAGTTATCATCCTATGTTTCATCTCTGTTTTACATGTCCAGTTAACTTTATTAGTTTTTATACTAATAGTAGGTAGGACTTACCAGTCTTTTTGACTGACCCGTTTTCTTTCGCCTCTTTTCTTCCGTTCCCCCCCCCCAGGTTCTCAGGGTGGGAATACTAGCAACTAGCTTGGATCTTTAGCTTGCTTACTGGATAGCTCATGTACGGTTTGGACTTGAGCTTTGCTATGGCGACACTACTGTTATCTTTGGGGAATACTTTACTTATGTTATTTTTCAGTTTATGTTTTTCTAGACTTTGTTTTGTTGGGAAAATGATGACTAAGTACTTTGATGTAACTTCACTATGGTTTTGAAATAGTAATTTTATCCGCTGCTTTATTTACTCTGTTTTACTCATATGTGCTGTCTTGTGATATCTTCATGCATGTTTACCTCGTTTAACGCCCCTCCAAAGCCAGTGTACTTGCAAGAGTGACCCTAGCGGAGGTGGGGTGTTACAATTTCATTTCAACACATGAATTTCTATTCAACACATGAATACGGTTTCATCACATGAATATGTTTTCAACACATGAAAATAATTCTAACACATGAATATTATTGAAAATTTCGGTAGCATAACGATAGCTTAGTTAAAACCAACACCGTCCCGAGTACGGCTCCTCGCTCTACCTTAAAACCTCGCGGTTTTTGACAATGGGGATTTTCAATATCTAGTTCGTACGCAGATGAATTTTTCCATATACTAATCCTATTGGGATTTCAACCACAATCAATCATTTCAAATCAACCATTCATGATATTCACCAAATTTCACATCAACCCATAGTCCAAACAATATCACAACCAATATATATCGTCCATGGTCTGTGGATGAGGGGAGTGTGTATATATATATATAAATATATGTATATAACTATATTTCAATTTATTTCAATTCCTTTCAATATCATTTCAACGCATATGTAATTTTTACAACGCATATATAACTTATACATTGAACATACAACTTATACAACGCTTATACATGAGGTGTACAACGCTTATATAACTCATACATCGACTACATAATTTATACATCGTTGTTTCCATATCGTTTATAATATCAGAAATCTCACATTGGGTTCCACTCCTCCAAAAATTTTAGAAGGCTCAGAAAAATATCCGGTTTCTTCTAAAGTGTAGAAGACGTCCACACGAGTCCACTGTCTCTTGTTTCATTGGATTTCGATCACATAGCAAAAAGATTTGTTTTTTAGAGGTTTGCAACGCTTTTAAATGTGGAAATCAGTTTAAGTAATTAAACCCGTACCTCTCAGCAAAAGGTTCAAAACTAGGTTTTGATTTTGCGATCAAACGTTGTAACGGTTGGAGGATCGGGGAGTGCCACGTCATAGGGCATGGAGAGGCACACATGCGCCAGGAAGGGCCCCACTTCGGTGGCTCCTAGCGGAGGCGGCGGCGGTGCGAAGTCAATGACTTCGAGGCGGTCGTTCTCGTCGATGGGGAGACGAGGGGGTGTGCAACCGGTCTTGATTTGAAGAGGGGAGGGAGATCTTCAAGAAGTTGAACAGTGGCAGGGGTCAACGACGTACGGGTTGGCCGGAATTTGGCCAGGTAGTGGCGAAAGCTTTTCTGCCTTCGATCTGCTTGTATCGGGGAGAGAGAAAGTGATTTGGAAAATAAATTAATTTTTTATAAAAAATCCTATTGGTCCATTTGTATATTAAATTCAGAAATATGGTTTTCTAATACGAACACCAAATCCAACCCAACGACTATCGTCCCTAGCTAAATACCCCCGTTCCGAACACAATGAGATATGTTTCGTAGGCCCATTCGACTGTTTCAGCCTGTTTTTCTTCAAATTAAAATATAAAACATTCAATATTTGATTTAAACGTACATTTCAATTTGCTGGGGCCACATACTGATCCCAAAAATTCCAGAAAAATAAATCTAGCTATGTTTCGACGATACGGTCCCAACAAAACTAGTTACGTCGAATTTTGAGACAATTTTAAAAATGGCCATTTTCTGGTCGATCCATTTTAACTAAAATCAACCAAACGCATTTTCTTTCGCCACACTCACATATTAACTTCAAAAATTATGGAATTTGAAACTAAGCAATATTTTGACATCCCGGATCCAACAAAAGCGGTTTCGTCGAATTCTTAGATTGTTTGCAAAATGGCTATTTTCCAGGGCTATATATTCTCTATAGCGACCTTTCTGAAAATTCATTTGGCCATAACTTTTGACTCCCGCTATGAAACCTCGATTTTTCAGATTCATTAGAAAGATATTCATAAACAGATTTTAATATTTTTGGTTTCACTAAAATATATTTTATTTTGCACCCGGTACAGTCAATCAAAGTATGAATTCCAAATTTGAAACTACCGCGCCATTTCAGGCCTTGTTTATAATTTTACATAATTATATTTATTTTCAAAAATCGATTCTAACATACTTTTCGGCGTTACTATTTAAAATAATTTATTTTAAATATTTAAAATCAACTAAAATAGCCAAATTAAAATTTTTAAACTGGCTCAGATTTTCCGGGTTGTTACAATCTCCCCCACTTAAAAATTTTCATCCTCGAAAAGGAACGAAGTCGAAAGTTGTTTAATTAACCAACTCAACTTTCTTTCTGGCTCTCATTCTTCAACCTTTCAGTTTCTAAGAATTTTTTAATTCTTCAAAAATTTGGCTAACACCCTAAATTTAGAAAAAATTCGCCATAACCTGCTTTGTACGGGGAGGGGTTTGGAAATTTATTGGGCCGTATTAGGTACCCAATAAATCCTAATAAGCATGCACATATTTATAGTGATATATTACGGTGTCCACAGGGGAGAGTGTATAGATCATAACTCCAGAGAATAAATTCTCGTTACCCTATAAATGGTTTTTGTGCCTTAATGACCAGAGACGTGTTTATTGTCATCTCCAGACCCGTGTGGGGTTTTTATTAATTTTCAATTTACCATTACATTTTATATGGTCCATATCAGTCATTAGTTCAACCTATATATATAGTCATCGCCATACAAGCCTCTCGCTCGTACGGTAAATCTTTAACCTCGTCACACAAGCTCCAAATGCTTATATGGTATATGATGAAGTATGCCCATCTTCAAGAAGTATGCCATGTAGCATAGTTCAAAATTAATTGTTACTATCCTATGGCGACGTTTATTAATTACACACAGAATAACCAGCACTCCGGATCCAATGGCATTCACAGGAGTTGATATAATAATAAAATTGCGCATCCAACTCATTAAGGTTTGCCTATTTGTCGGGCACGCAAATAAATTCTTTACTCAACAGCTAATCCATTTACCTGTTCAAACATATATAATGCACATGTATATATTTCCATCTATTTCTAAACCAATTCAATGTGTGATTCAATCGAATAAATTTACCATTCATTCTTTGGTTAAATTAACTATCATTCTAATTATTTAATTAATCAAATCCACTATCTTACAACACAAACAACAATAAATTTGTTTTTATCTTTCAAAAATATACTAATTAATTCATATACTCTTTTAAAATAATTCAGACTATATAATTAAAAGTTTACATCCATGTAAAGAAGACAACAACAAAGTAAAGAACAAAATGGTAATGCAAAGTATGGTAAATGTACCTTGCACCAGAGTCAATCAGAGATATCCTCCCTGCACTTAGGATAGGCTTTCTAAATGCTCTCCTTAGTTTCCCAAGTATACTCTCGCGGATCTCCACTCCATTGCACTTTGACTAAGTGAACCTTCTTGTTCCTCAGCTCTTTGGTTTCTTTGCCAATAATCTTTAGCGGCACTCTTCTCATAGCCAATTCTGGAGTAATTTTTATATCCCATTGCGCTGCTTCTTCCACGATCAAGTCTTGATCATGCACATGCTTTCGAAGTTGAGATACGTGAAAACATTATGTACTCCAGGAAAAAAATCTGGTAATTGAACCATATAAGCGAGAGTTCCAATCCGTTCCAGAATAAGAAACGAACCAATAAATTTGGGCGCCAATTTCCCAGTTTTACCAAATCGGATTACTCCTCTCATCGGAGATGCCTTCAAATACACATAGTCGCTAACAACAAATGATATATCTCTCCTCCTCTTATCTGCACAGCTTTTCTGTCGGCTTTGCGCAGTGAGTAATCGTTTCTTAACGAAATCGACTTTATCCGCAGCATCACGAATCATTTCTGGCCCCAATACAAGTCTATTGCCAGGTTCCACCCAATAAGCAGGGGATCGACACGGTCTACCATACAATACTTCAAATGGAGACATTTTCAGGCTCGACTGGTAGGTGTTGTTATATGAGAATTCGGCCAAATGCAAATGGTCCTCCCATGATCCGCTAAAATCAATAATACAAGCCCGCAACAAATCTTCTAAAATACGATTTACCCTCTCAGTTTGACCATCTGTTTGAGGATGATAAGCGGTGCTCAGGTTCTGTTTCGTTCCCAATTCTGCTTGGAATGCTTCCCAGAATTTACTAGCAAAAATCGGCTCACGATCACTAACGATACTCATGGGAACTCCATGAAGTTTAACAATTTCTCTAAAATAAATATGCACCAGACTCTGAGCGGTTCTGTTCGATCTGACAGGTATGAAATGGGCGGTCTTCGTGAAACGATCTACGATCACCCAAATACTATCATTTCCTTTTCTGTTTCTGGGCAAACCATCTATGAACTGTTCCTACTTTCCACCTGGAATTTCCAAAGGTTGCAACAATCCGGCGAGTTTCTACTGATCGCTTTTGACTTGTTGACAGGTGGAGCACCGGCTAACATATATAGAGATATCTCTTTTCATTGCCTTCCACCAGAAAGTTCTCTTGAGGTCATTATAAAATTTAGTAACCCCTGGGTGGATACATAGCTTGGAATTGTGACACTCGTCCAATACTTCTCTTTTGTGCTCAAGACTGTCAGGAACACAAATTCTACCTTTCAATCTCAGAACTCCTACGCTATCCACTTGAAATCTGGAGACTTCACCCTTTTGAATTCTTTTGATCATCTCTTTAACAAAACTATCTTCTTTCTGAAGAATAGCTATTTTATCAATCAATGATGGTGTAATGATAAAACTGGCGATGATCACATTCTTCCTGCTGAGCGCATCAGCCACAACATTGGCTTTCCCCTGAGTATATAAAATATCAAGATCATATGCCGCGAGAAATTCTAACCAATGCTGCTACCACATATTTAGATCCTTCTAGGTGAATAAATACTTCAATGATTGATGATCAGTATATAATTCGAACTTCTCACCGAACAGATAATGCCTCCAGATTTTCATAGCAACACGATGGCTAACAACTCAAGATCATGAGTCGCATAATTCTTTTCATGTGGTTTCAATTGACGGCTAGCATAAGAAACTACTTGGCCTCTTTGCATTAATACTGCACCAAGACCTTCTTTAGAAGCATCGGTCCAAACTTTCAAGTCTTGGTTGCCGTCAATAATTGTTAACACTGGAGTAGTTGTCAGTTTTAACTTCAGCTCCTGGAAAGTTGTCTCACACTCTGGAGTCCAATTGAATCTCGAATGCTTCTTAGTGTGCTTCGTTGAGGAACTGGATGTCTTCGCAAAATCCTTAATGAATTTCTGATAATAACTGGCCAATCCGAGAAAACTTCGGACTTCTGTGGGAAGGCTGTTTCCAATTCTGAATAGCAGTGATTTTACTGGGATCCACTGAAATTCCTTGCTTTGACACGACGTGGCCAAGAAATTTGACTTCTTCTTGCCAGAATATACATTTGGAAAATTTTGCTTTTAAAACATTCTTTCTCAGAATTTCTAACACTTGTTCCAAATGTTTTCATGCTCGCTTTCTGACTTAGAGAAGATCAGTATATCATCAATGAAAACCAGAACAAATTTATTCAGTACTTCTCTGAACATCCAGTTCATTAGATCGACAAAATAAGCTGGAGCGTTACATAAGCCGAACAACATTACTAACCGCTCGTAGAATAAGTCTGGACCTCTGAATGCTGTCAAAGGAACACGCTCTTCGGCAATACGAAGCTGATGGAAACCTATAGCTAGGTCCATTCGTGAAAACACTTGTGCGTCGTTCAATCGATCCAACAAATCATCAATTCGCGGCAATGGATATTTATTTTTCAATGTCTGCTTATTCAAGTCACGATAATACACACATAGTCTGAGAGTACCGTCTGACTTTGGGACAAATACCACTGCTGCTCCCCAATCAGAGAAACTAGGCCTAATCAGACTCTTCCATACAAGCTGGCTAGTTTGATTGTCTAACTCTTCTTTTTCCTTCAAGGTCATCCTTCGAATAGCGTGAACTATTCGACTTGCATTTGGAACTAAAGAGATTTTAAAATCAATTTCTCTCTGCGGAGGTAAGCTAACAACTTCTTCGAACACATCCGCATAGTTCTTGACAACTGGAATATTTTCAATGTTGACCGGAATATTCTCCAGAACGACGGGAACAGGTTTTATTTGAGTAGGAGAACATCTAGAGCTGACCAAAAATCTTTTCTATTAGAACTTGGACCTTCACATACAATGGTTATATAATTGCCTGATTTAATCTTTGCCCTTACGACTCTGTTGGCGCATTTAACCTCAGCTTCATATTTGGTTAACCAATCCATCCCCAGAATAAGATCAAACTCTGTAAAATTCATGACGATCGCGATAGTAGGGAATCGATAGCAGGAAAAAGAAACAGGCACTGCGCAAACCCAACTAAGGTCGAGGGAACCCCCAACCGGATTATGGACAGTCGTGGGTGTTTTGAGCTTTCTCAAATTCAAATCCAGTTTCTTAACCGCATTCTATGCAACAAAGCTCGCGACGCGCCTGTGTCAAATAGTACTTTAACTGGGATGTTTTTGACAGTAAGCGTGCCTTCTAAAACATCTGGCCTTCCCTGACTAGTTGAGGGCTCAGTAGTTTCTGCTACTTCATTCACTTGTACTATTTCCGATTTCTTTAATAGTCGGCAATCCTGCTTTACATGGCCAGCCCGATGGCAAAGATTGCATCTTCTATTCTCTTGAAACCTACACTTGGGTTTAGATTTATCCTTCTTCCGCTCGTTCCAAGATTTGCAATTTATCTCCAAATGTCATCGTCTATTGCAGCTCGAGCATGTGGCTGTCGTTATTGGCACTTCCTCAGATTTAACCTTTTTCCTATTGAATCTAGGCTTCTTTCTGACTCCAAACATCGTACTTGCCTCAACCTGTGTACTTGTCTCTGGACTATCAGTTTCAGTTTTCCTTTTATTGCTCGAACTAACTTCCTCTTCATCGACAAAAAGGCCTCGATTATCTAGATCTTCATACTGATAAGCCATGTATATCATTTCAGAAAAAGGAAGCTTTACATGTCCCATTACACTACTTTAGTACTTTCTTTGGAGCCCGTTAATAAACCTCAGATTCTTCCTCTTCGGATTTTTAATTAGATGAGGGGCAAAATGAGAAAGTTCATTGAATTTCTTATGATATTCTAGAATGGTCATATCTCCTTGTATTAGATAACAGAATTCATCACATAACCGCTCGGTTGCTTCTGGAGGAATAAATCTTTCACTGAAAATCTCTTTAAATATTACCTTCTGGATTATCCTTAATAATCGAAACCCACCAGAACAAAGCTTCTTCTTTGAGTGCCCAAGATGCCAGTAATCTTTTATGGTCATCACTCACCTTTAAACCTTCAAAGATTTTCTCAGCAGAACGAATCCAAGCGTGTGTTTCCATAATGGATTCTTTGCCCAAGAATGGTGATCCACCCGGATTTGGATACCTCTTTACTAGAGCTTCAATATCTGGGTCTGCATTACTTCTTCTGTTTCTGCCACTCATTTCTAGTGCGTCTGCAAACAGCAGACCAAGTGTCAAGTCAACAGAAAACGTATTATAAAGCATAGAAACATATAATTGAATGTAAATGCATCTATCGAGGTGCATTTCATTCTTCTATACTCGTACTAGGATAGTACTGATCCTATCTGAAATGAGTGATCCATCATATAACACTACTGGTTCTATTTCTGATGAGTTCGTTAATATGTTATATTCCAGAACTAAGCTTAACCACAGCTCTGATACCACGTGTGACTACCCCAAACCCCGTTCGAAAGTGGCAAGGATAATCTTTGGAATATAACACATAAACAGATAACAGCAGAACAGAAATAAATAAATACACCAGATAATGCACAATAGAATACACTGGATAAACATAATCATTAGAGTTACACAGTATACAGAATCATACTTAGTACAAAATACAGTTCAGCTATACATAAATGTCTACAGCGGAAAACAAAACATAATATGTACAATAGGAGCTGAACAACATAAAAAGAGATAAATGATAGAATCCATCTTCAGCTCCATCTATCCAGAAAGAGCCTGCTAAAACCTGAATACAAGGCTGCCCATGTAGAAAAAGGGGCACCCGAGTTTGCAAGTGAAACAAACTACGAGTCAGTCATGGGACCGGTATGAGTAATGAAGCCATTATAAGACTCAATTCCCATCACACAATGCAACACAAACCGGACGATAGAGTTTTACCTTATAATGGCCAAAATATGATTGATACGAATAAAACAAAAGCATTTGATATTATTACTAGTGTTTATATGTTTCAAAAACAATTTCAAATTATAAATATCAATCATAGATGGCATTAATGCCCCCATACCACTATGTCGCCATAAATATGTATACAATCAAAACCGCACGAAGTCGTATTTGGAAATTGGATTTCCGTCATGAAACAAGGCAAGGGATCGTCCTTACTGAATTCGAGACGCTCTAGCCTGCCCCTCAGGAACAGCCGCAACTACACCTTGGATCGTCAGGGCCGGTCCACTCGATGTGGATTATAATGCCTGAATGCTGCGTTTCCCTGCCCTATGGGGCGTCACTGGTCATATCCGACCAAATCATTAGCTCCGAAGAGACCGAACTAACCGAGGCCTCGCTTTCCATCATCCACATAAGTAAAATACCCGGGCGTGCAAAATCCAAAGCACCACTCCTAGCTAGAAGGAAACGCATGTCCTCCCTGATGTCCTCTCCCGTTTCTGGCTCATACCGGGGTGTGAGGCTCGCGAAACAACGCTATACACAAAGCTATGCCACACAGGCCGCACTTTGATCATCAACCACAAGACTTTGCTTTTCAACAGAAGCCTTGATCATCTGCCACTTAGGCGCACCACACAGGCAATTCCCTCCATGTGACTGATTTTTATCGATATATAACCTCTGAGCTCGTACGTCTCAGAGAAGGGCGTTAAGTAAGAGAATAAATTCTTCGTCGCCAAACAGATATATATTTAATAGAGATCAATCAGCATAGAACAAAATCCAGTGTTAGACACACAGTCCATTTACAAGTTCGTTCTGGGTCTGAACCAAACCGGAGGCACTTAATACCTCGCACATCCGTACAATCAACAAGTACGTCCGGACGACTACTACTTCAGCCCCTTCAAGGTAGCTACTCCTATCATGAGCATCAGTCGCACCCCTCCATTTGACGTGAAGATCATTGGTCTTGCACTGTCTTCATTCCTTCAACTTTCAGTCGTCGATCGATTATTTGAAATGAGAATCAACTCGGCCTTTTCAATTAATTCACGTATATTTAGAATTTCAAATCGATTCATTTCAATGGTTAAATTATTCGATATCACTAATTCTGTTCTTTAATGTAATTTTCACGCCAAACACATTCAACCATCAAATATTAAATAAACCGAGCAAATCCAATTTATTTCCATTCCATATCGTTTATAATATTTTATCATGATTTATCGCTATTTTTATTTATTTAAAAATAGCCAATTCACTCAAACGACTCTTTAGGCCATAGCGCGGCCGTGGCGCTGTTTTTCTTCTGATTTGATTTACAAATATCTGGAAATCTAACTGCTGGATCTTCACAAATTTAATATCATTAGAAAGAACTTTTCAAATCGAATCCAACGGTTTCAGTTTTGGGAAAATCCGAAGGTCGGATCTCCCGGTACAATCGTTTGAAGTTACGATTTCAAAATATGAACTGCAGCGTCGTTATTCGATTTAATTATATATATATATATATATATATATATATATATATATATATATATATATATAATCGATTCTGGCGCTATTTTTCTTCAAATTTGAATTAAAGATTCCAGACAATCCAACCGTTGGATCTTTACAAAGTTGGTGTCGTTGGAAAGATATTTCCAAAGCGAACCCAATGGTTTCAGTTTCGGGAAAATCCGATGGTCGGATCTCCTGCAATAATCGTTTGAAATCACGGTTTCAAAACATGAACTGCAGCTTCGTTATTCGATATATTTTGATTATATTTATATGTATATAAATATAATTCATTCTTTGATTTCAAAACCATATTCATTTCATATATTTGATGATAATGATATTTTTATCCAACAGATATTTATTTCCACACATCACTATTTTTAACAATTCATATATCTAATAAAAATGTGATTTTTATTGTAAAACAATTAATTTCAAAACACGAACAATTTATACAGTCTATATATGTGATAAAATGTTATTTTTATCGTTCAAAGAATTTATTCAACACATGAATTTCTATTTAACACATGAATTTCTATTCAACACATGAATACGGTTTCAACACATGAATACGGTTTCAACACATGAATATTTTCTATAGTTTATATACATAATAAAAATGTGATTTTATTGTTAAAACAATTTATTTTAAAACACGAACAATTTATATAGTCTATATATGTGTTAAAATGTTATTTTTATCTTTCAAAGAATTTATTCAACACATTAATTTATATTCAACACTTGAATTTCTATTCAACACATGAATACGGTTTCAACACCTGAATATGGATTCAACACATGAAAATACTTCTAACACATGAATATTATTGAAAATTTCGGCAGCGTAACGGTAGGGTAGTTAAAACCGGCACCGCCCCGAGTACCTCTCCTCGCTCTACCTTAAAACCTCGTGGTTTTTGACAATAGGGATTTTCAATATCTAGTTCGTACGCAGACGAATTTTCCCATATACTAATCCTATTGGGATTTCAACCACAATCAATCATTTCAAATCAACCATTCATGATATTCACCAAATTTCACATCAACCAATAATCCAAACAATATCACAACCAATATATATCGTCCACGGTCTGTGGACGAAGGGAGTGTGTATATATATATATATATAATTATACGTATATAACTATATTTCAATTTATTTCAATTCCTTTCAATATCATTTCAACGCATATATAATTTTTACAACGCATATATAACTTATACATCGAACATACAACTTATACAACACTTATACATGAGGTGTACAATGCTTATATAACTCATACATCGACTATATAATTTATACATCGTTGTTTCCATATCGTTTATAATATCAGAAATCTCACATTGGGTTCCACTCCTCCAAAAATTGTTGAAGGCTCAGAAAAATATCTATTCTCTTCTAAAGTGTAGAAGACGTCCACACGAGTCCACTATCTCTTGTTTCACTAGATTTCGATGATATAGCAAAAAGATATGATTTTTAGAAGTTTGCAACGCTTTTAAATGTGGAAATCAGTTTATATAATTAAACCCGTACCTCTCAGCAAAAGGTTCAAAACTAGGTTTTGATTTTGCGATCAAACGGTGTAACGGTTGGAGGATCGGAGGGTGCCACGTCGTAGGGCGTGGAGAGGCGCACGTGCGCCAGGAAGGGGGCCTACTTCAGTGGCTCCTAGCGGCGGCGGCGGGAGTGCGAAGTCAATGACTTCGAGGCGGTCATTCTCGTCGATGGGGAGACGAGGGGGTGCGCAATCGGTCTTGATTTGAAGAGGAGAGGGAGATCTTCAAGAAGTTGAACGGTGGAAGGGGTTATCGACGAACGGGGTGGCCGGAATTTGGCCAGGAAGTGGCAAAAGCTTTTCCGCCATCGATCTGCTCGTATCGGGGAGAGAGAAAGTGATTTGGAAAATAAATTAATTTTTTATAAAAAATCCTACTGGTCCATATGTATATTAAATTAAAAAATATGGTTTTCTAATACGAACACCAAATCAAACCAATGACTATCGTCCCTAGCTAAATACCCCTATTCCGAACACAATAGGATATGTTTCGTAGGCCCATTCGATTGTTTCAGCCAGTTTTTTTTAAATTAAAATATAAAACATTCAATATTTGATTTGAACGTACATTTCAATTTGCCGGGGCCACATACTGATCCCAAAAATTCTAGAAAAATAAATCTAGCTATGTTTCGACGATACGGTCCCAACAAAACTAGTTTCGTCGAATTTCGAGACTGTTTTAAAAATAGCCATTTTCTGGTCGATCCATTTTAATTGAAATCAACCAAACACATTTTCTTTCGCCACGCTCACATATTAATTTCAAAAATTTTGGAATTTGAAACCAAGCAATAATTTGACATCCCGGATCCAACAAAAGTGGTTTCGTCGAATTCTGAGGTCGTTTGCAAAATGGCTATTTTCCAGGGCTATATATTCTCTATAGCGACCTTTCTGAAAATTCATTTGGCCATAACTTTTGACTCCCTCTATGAAATCTCAATTTTTCAGATTCGTTAGAAAGATATTCATAAACAGATTTAAATATTTTTGGTTTCACTAAAATCCGTTTTATTTTGCACCTGGTACAGTCAGTCAAAGTTTGAATTCCAAATTTGAAACTGCCGCGCCATTTCAGGCCTTGTTTATAATTTAAAATAATTACATTTATTTTCAAACATCGATTCTAACATACTTTTCAGCGTTATTATTTAAAATAATTTATTTTAAATATTTAAAATCCACTAAAATAGCCAAATTAAAAATTTTAAACTGGCTCAGATTTTTCTGGTGTTACATGTTCATTCTACCAAATTTCGTTGTTATCTATTTTTGCATGTCATGCTTAATGTCATATTAAGTCCATCTCTAATTATCGTGTCGCATGTTCTTCCTAACATGTAATTAACTTCATTTTTAAAATAACAACATGTAGTCATAAAATCATGTAATTATTCCACTCTATCAATTTAACATGTAATTATCACAATTATTGCAGTCAAGGGTTCAAGTACATAATATGTCACAGGCTAACATGTAATTATCCCAATTTCTACAATTAAGCGTTCAATTACATAATATGCCACAAATTAACATGTAATTAGAACATGCATGTATACAACAGTAAATGTTTCCACATTTTTAACAAGTTTACATATCCATATGTTAACATTTCAACATTTTAATCATTTCAACATATTAATCATATCAAATTAACATTTCTAATAGATTTACGTCGCATATTAACGGGGAATGTCAAACGATAAATATACTATTATCAAAAAGGTATATTTTAAATCCACTTGCCTAATTTGCTTTCAGAATCCTGAATCTTGTCCAGATCTAGCATTCTATGGTTCCCGTAACTGGATTTAGAACCTAAACAACCATGGATCCACAATTCTTAACTAAGAGAAGAACAGAAGAAAGAGGAGAAATTCAAATAGATTAGATCCAAGAAATTACCTTACTACGAATAGAATTCTGAACACCTTCTTTATTAATTTACACCTTTTTCCTCGAGATCTTGAATCAGAATTTTTCTAAATAATTATTCTACTTTTCTGAAGAGATCTGAGGAGGAAGAAGAATGTCAAAGCTTAAGCGGTTTCTCAGAAAATGGGAGATTTAGGCTAGGCTCTGCTAGCCAATCTATAGGTGTTCAGGATCTTATCATACACGCAGCGCTGAGTCAGCATTGAACTTGGTTAAGAAACCAGTCCAGATTCATTGATGAATATGCCCAGATCTGGGGTGGGTCGACCCCTGGGTCAACCCTCCTATGGGTGGGTCGACCCCTAGGTCGACCCCCCTATGGATCCACCCCTAGGTCGACCCCCTTATGGGTCCCGCGAGCTGTTTTGGCATAGAAGTTTTATTTTTGAACGTTTGAATTTCTAGAATTTATTTAAACATTATATTTACATATAATCTCCTTATAATATACAAAACTTCCAATGCCTATTTTAGGCATATATATACGCACAACTTTTATTTCGATTTCAAAATTCAAATGGTGTTATGTCGTTATTTGATTCTTACTATATTTCTTTGATGGCAACCATATCTTAAACTTTTCTCTTGTATATATATATATATATTTGCACATATATACATATATATTTTCATATATATACATATATATATTCTCATATATATATATATATATACATATATTTTATTTACTCCCTTATATGTATATTTTTCCTTATATGTGCATTTATAAATATTTTATCTTATGAACGTGTGTTATTTTAGTCGTTCCCTTAAAACAAAAATATGGCGCCGACGGGTATCAAACTCTGTACCTCTTGTATGAAAGCCAAATGCTCTAACCAACTGGACTACTAAGGCTTTTGTTAACAAGACTTAGAACAATGGTGGTCATTGTCCTTTTCTTATTCCTCTTTTTCATTTAAACTATTGCATGTAACCTTATCACTTTGCATGCATGCTTTTTTTCAATTTTCTTTTATTATTAATGCATAATATTTGTAAATAATTGCATGCAACATATTTACACTGCATGCAACAAAATCTTTCTTTCTTTTAACGTATGCGTTGCATTTTTATTTTCATTAATCTTTTCTTCTTTTTCAGTGCATGTATTTATTACATGCAATCACATATTATCTTTATTTTATTCTTTTATATATATTTATGTCTATGCATATATATACACATATGCATTATTCAATTATTTAATTGTCATAAAATGCGGGTGTTACACAACAGATAGTCAATAGAGTTGGGGTAAGTAAAATCAAATCATAGAATCACAAACATAGATAAAACAATATCTTGCAGCGGAACAAATAATACGATATAGTAGTTCATGAAGCTACTGCATAAAATACACTAGAGTTACAAAACGAATACAACGAAGTTTAACACGTGGAATTTCCAATACAAGCTGATAGAAATAAAAAATAACTAAAAAGGGATAAATAACTAGAATCTTCATAGGGTCTTAATCTCCAAAAGGTGAATCTCAAAACCTGAGATACTCGGTTTGACCTGAGCATAAAGTAAAACAGAAAACCTGAGTCGAGACTAACATCATTATGCAAGTAAATGAAATCAAGTGAAAGGTTCAATGAAATGTACAAATAACTTAAAGGATGTTTGGGATTCACATTATTCAAGGATCCGTCAAACTATATATCATATAATACAGTATGCTATTATAATAATGTCTATGGGAAATATACTATTGAAATAACGTTAAGGCATTACGTTTTTTCTTTAACATATTTTATAAGTATTGCGGTCTATGTAACATCGTAAATTCACTGCACTGGTATTATCATAGGGTACTCAATAAAAAACAACACCAAATCAAAATCATAGTGGACGAGATTAGGATAATATGACAAGGCACGTGAGGCTATACTTACCAAACTGCGGAAAGGGGATGGTGGTAACGCGTAGCCGTTGCTACCGCCCACCTTGAGACAACATACTCATAATTAAGCGAGTTCAATCAATCACTAAAGTAAAAGATATATTTCAAAGAAGTATGTCCGGTCAGAGGAGCTACATCACTTGGCTCGGTTATGGCTCATGTTTTAAGTCATTTTAATTGTGACTCAAAAGTCAAGGCTATCCATCATCATTATCTTACTTTATTCTAATAGCGTTCGCTAATCCATCCTACTTAATTTTAGATTCTCCACCACGTACATAGTTGTTAAAATGGTATCGGTGTCGACAAAGAGTATGTTAATACCGACTCCGGGTTCTTTAACAACCAATTGCTTATTTCACGCCATGATCATTTAATTTTAAAATAAACATCATATTTAAATGTCATATATTAATTAACTTCGATTATTGATTTTATTTATCATTTTCTCAAAGTCAGTTCAATAGTGTATTCAATTTCAAATCTCATATTACAAAACGGTTCATTATCAAATTTTGATTTTAGATTTTCTTTTGGCAAAGTCACCGATTTTTATAGTGGCCGCAACTACTTTTCATTACAACAAATAATGAATAAATGAGAATAGGTATTAGACAAATTATCCAACCATAAAATTTAGGTTTATAGTGTCTAGTCCACATAGTACCAAAAAATAAAGGAATAGGAGTTCGACAAACATGTTGAAACTATTATACAAGGGAAAGTAGTCCCCTTTGTCATTACTGAGGTCTACATCAGTACCAGGGTCTATGACGTGCCAGATGTGTAATACCCCGTAGAAGACAAAAATATTAAATAAAAATAAAAATAAAAATAAACAATTTAATAATAACAATAAGGCTGGAAAATGAGATTTTGCAGCTTTAGGAATTTGGCTATTAAAATCTTTTATTTGAATTCGTGATGAAATTCTGAATCATTGTCATATATAATATGCTGAAAATGGTCAATGTATAAAGAAGTTATAAGCAAATGAATTTGGACAGTAAAAAGAAGAATATATATATATATATATATATATATATATATATATATATATATATATATATATATATATAATTAGATGAGTAATATATATGTCCAAAATATATTTAAATATAAGAAGGAGAATTTGATATTCAAAAAAAGGATAAGATTTTGGGGACAAAGAATATTTTAAGTAAGGAAAGAGATAAGAAAATTAAGCAACGTATTAATTAAATAAACACCTCAGCGCAACCTACGTTCATTGTGCGTTTCAACGACCAGGAGGTCGTCCGCCCCCTAGGAGCGGTGTCGACCGCCCAGGTCGACCGCTTGGCGGTTGAGGAGCCCAATGAATCTACGTTTGGTTAGGGTTTTCTAAAGGGATATATATATAAATATATAGCAAAGATTAAATCTGAATAATATAATAGCTTACACTCACACGAGCAACTATATATAGGCCCTCATATCACAAATCCTAGCCACTCTCTTATCTCTACCCCCATGCCATCCTTCTACCATTGTTAAATTCCGTAAAAGGTTAGAACTTTTTCTATTCCTCTAACCTTTATTCTTATCTTCTCTAAATCTAAATTCATATAGGTTTTAGTATGAATTCTGGAATTTAGTTTATGTATATATACAAGATTCTAAAATATGTTCTTACATATATATTAGGAGGATTGGAACACGTTTGTAGCGAAGATTAAGCACAGATCTAAATCTACTACGGAATTTTTATTTGTTCTTCCTTAGTTATGTGAGTGGAATATCATGTTCTTAGGCATATTCTATTTTTTTAATAAAATGTTGATAGCTATGCCTAAGAGGATTTGGAAATCGATAAGATCAATACAAAAAACCCCAAATCCTCTAATTTATATTTGCGTAAGAATTATCATGTTATTTGGGTTTGTGGATTTTTGATCTTGATATTGGATTAAGGATGAAAAGAGTGTTATTGTTGTTTCTACTTTGTGTAATCCACCCTTATGTAAACATTTGATTGTAACCTAAAAGGGTTTAAATCTGGTTATTCCATGATTTGATTAGGTTTGGATTATATTTTGAATCCAAACGTATTCATACTTGAAACATATCAAATGTAAACATTTTTATGTGCATAACACCAAAAAGCGGTGAATTAGACAAAGTGGAACATATAAACATACATGTATATATTATACGTGTATGTTATACTCTATTCTTGATCCTATATTGAAATCAATCCAACAAGCCTAGGATGCAAGTTGAAAATTGTATGTATGTATATTTTCCATTCACTACTATCTGTTATTATGTTATTATGCCATCATGCCTAAATTGTAGTGGAAAAATATGAAAAAACTAACTTGTATACCTTGATTTAGACAAGTTGACAATTTTTGTATTATTAGAACGTTTTCTCGTTCATACGAACATTTACATCATTTATGCGTTATAAATATTATACTTATATAAACGTAATCAACGTAATTAACGTTATATTACCGTAATAAATGCGACTAGGATAGATTTTGAATTTGAAATGTCCCTATATATATCTAATTTCTTGTGTGTGCTTATAGAATGGCTTTACATATATAAATAGTGACACACAAACACGAGGATAGTTGTCAATTCTGGTATAAGCCAGCCCAGAACCAACCGGTAAATCCTGTAACCATAAGTAGGCCCAACTAATGTGAGAGGTCTGGGTGCCATGAGCCATTCAAACTAAGTACACTAAACACGAGGTTAAACCAACTTATAGTAGAAGCCTGCCCGGACCCGACCGACATATCCAGCATCTACAGGTATACGGTTTAATGTGGGAGGTCTAGTGTGTGGGTATATATAACTATATGTATAAGTCTATTATGTGTAAAAATAGGCAGGTTTACTACACCTTGAGAAGGTCTTACGTGACTGACTTTCTTCCTGTCTAATTTGGGTCTTAAGTAGTTAGGACTAGGATACCTCCTAAGGTTTATCGCTTGGAGAGGAACCAAAGTCATGTGACCTACCCCTATTAGATTTGAAGTAAGTATTTGGGTCCTCCTTCTCTAAAAGTGGTTAGGCATAAGTGATAAAAGAGTAGGGTATTTCACGAAGGATGTCCACTTCCTCTGGAAGCTTGTAAGGGCTCAACTAGGGACATAATTGGAATAAAAAAGATATGTGGCCATTGCATGCTAACCAACTGTCTAAGGGAAGTCTTAAGCGACATAGGTGTTCTACCGTAATATCAGTTAAATAGAAACGTTCGCAATACTACTTCTCATATTACAATTGAGAGTACAGACTTAAGAACATTACCATACTAGGACGGGGACTTAAGAGGCTAGGGTCCGCCTTAGGGTTATAAGAGATCATAAAAATCCACCTTTAATAGGGTTATAAGTGACCGAGAATGCCCACATCATTGGGTCTTTACCCTAAAAACACCAATGAACAATTGACTTAGATATCCACCTCACTGGTTAGATACTTGGTGTTTGTATGAATGTTGGTGCTACGTAACATACCTTGACATATGTAAGCTGCTAAAAATATACACTACTACCAAAGTGGGCATATACGACTCTGATTTTATGTGGCCATATATCAAAAAAGCGTTGCGTAGGCCATTTTTTCAAATAGGCAACACCAGAGGTGTGTGGCATCCACGGTAGTTGCTTTAGCCCTATAAGGCAATACTTTGACCCATCTAATGCCATGGAAAGAAAGTGTTGCAATGTAACCCTATTGCAACAGTATATGCAAGTAATGCAACAACATACAGCCATGCCTTAAGCAGAAGCCAGAGCCTAGCTTCAAGGTCATGGTAGTGGGGTCTACATGAACTTTCCACGTCAGCTGCCAACGTGTCACTTACCACGTCTTCTCTCCACGTTAGCTGCCAACGTGTCATATGCCACGTCATCTTTCCACGTCAGCTGCCCATGTGTCACATGCCACGTGGCACCACGTAAGTTATGGGCTCCACGTGTCGTACCATAGTAGAATTTGTTATATTGTACTTAATGCAACACCACACCACAATCTAATGCAACACCACAACACCATATAATGCAACACTACAACACCATCAAATGCAACACCACAACACTGTAATGCAACACCAGAAAAAAATCGACTACAACTGTAATACAACCTTGTAATTAAAAAATTCTGCAGTACATATATACAATCCAAAAACATTGTACAATATTCAAACATATATACCAAAATATTCATACAATAAATCCACCCAAAACATTCACCACCAAAATCAGACCAACCAATTATACATACCAACTCACAAGTGTCAACACCGACACATACCACAAGTGCCATCACCAACACAAACCACAAGTTCCATCACCAAAACAAACAACAAGTGCCACCACGAACACATACCACAAGTGCAATAATTTAAAAGTACAATTCGAATATATCACAAGTGATAAGACATACCGTCCAAATACTTTATTCAGTTGCCAGGGTTGCAGGAGTACCAATGTCATCTTCATCACTTGTTGTGGTGACACAAAAGTCTCTGACATCTAAATTAAGATCTGGATTAGCTTCACCTAGCTTTTTTAACATCCATGACACATTCTCTTTCACTTTTATGTTCACCTTTTCATCCAAATCCGCTTCAAGCTCTTGCCTTATTTTTTTGGTCATCTCTTGCACATAACTGTCTAAAGAACTAGGAGTTGTAGGAGACTTTTCAGGTATTTTACCTTGCCATACTACAAGCCAGTTCCGTGTGTGGCTCTTCCCACCAGAGACGAGTGCATCTGCCTCAACAATGTTTACTACATCCACCATTGCTTGAATATTCGCCTACAAAATGAAAACCAGGCAAGCATATAAATAGGCAGCTTGGAGGAATGAATTTATTAACATAGCTGGTTTTCTTTCAAACTAACTATGTGTTCGATTTAATAAGCAGCTCCAACAAACATACAATGTGCCGATTATACTAACACAAGTATTAATTCATAATTGATATTGGGTCAAATACTTTATATAAACTACTCGATAAAATTTATTAACAGATCTTTAAAACATATAAATTAAAATATGGAATTTTCTAATGCAATGTGGTTATCTTTCAAACTAACTATTAAATTATTATTTCAGTATCAAATATACTTATATAATTGGCCTTTAGTTCATCTGTGTTATTCTTGTATGTTCTCCCCTGTTCACGTTTATACGTTTCCAAATACACCAAGGCAAGAGATAGGGTGGACTTTTTCGTGTCCTTCTTTCTCTATCAAGTATTAGGATTATCAAAAATTAAACAGAATTTTTAACATTCAATGTTAAGAATTTACAAATCTAGCTGCAGCCTATGAACATTGTGACAATTATATGACGAATTAAAATTATCATGTGGCCAATTCAACTCAATCACAAAAAAAATTAACTTAATTTAAAAAATATATCATATTATCAGTTCTTTGGCTACTGCATGAGTTTTGGGACACATGGTATGTGGCTCACTTAATGAGCTGTGATGCACAGAATTAGTCTCAGCTAGGGACTGGAAATCCAAAAAATAAAAATAGCACTAAACAAGGATATCATTACTTTATTTTTCCCATATGTTGCATGATTATTTAATTAGCATTATACAAATTTGTTTTCTTTTGTGGTCATATTAAAGCCGTACCTGAACTACTTCGTCCCCCCAGTATTCCAAGAGCATTTTAAAATCCTCCAATGGAATTGTATTAGGACTATTCGCAAGCCTTTCCTCATCAGTTGAATATTTTTTATAATACCTGACTTTCATACGAGACTTGTACTGCCTCCAAGAGTCATTAAGCGTGTACAAGACCCACTTGTATCCTTCTTCCGAAATGACATACCTAGCCTACAATATATCAAACACAAAATTCAGGAAACAAACTAATTAATTAAAACCAAACATTTAGGAAGTCAGCTGAACATGGTTTAGTGTGATAGATTTTATCAGAGCATATTCCAACATTTTCCGCTTTAATTTATTAGGAACAACATGCCAATTGATGTAAGTAAGAGACACATTATCCTTTGCTATTGTCCTAACAAAATTGCTTAACTCCATAATATTATCAGAAACTGGCTGACCAACCTCATTCAACAAAATGACTACTTTATCATCAGGGGGCTGGCATGCACCTTGGTCATTTTTGACTTCCCTCTAGATTTTTTTTGGACCTTATAATTTATATACCAGGTTCAAAAAATTGAATATAAAACTAATGTATGGCATTACAGAAACATAATATGCATGCAAAACTTAAAATAAACACACTCAACAATGCAGTGCGGTGCACAGATAAAGAAACATTGTACTTGTACCTTCTTCACCTTCCTATGCAATCCATTCCTGCTCTAATCGATCAATAAGATTTTCCATTGTTGGAGGCGCTTCAACATTCTGCTTTTGTCGTTTCCGCATCGCTAAATAAGCAGCGACTGAACCAGCAGCTTCCAATGAATTGGTTGATTGTTTGAACATTTTGCTACATGTGGGTTTTAAAACTGATGGACGAGACGCTGTAGGTTTTAAAACTGATGGACGAGACGCTGTAGGTTTCGTCAATTTCTTTAACATTTCTACAAATTTCTCCTGGTTAGTGAGTTTCTTTGGAGTGGGAGTGTGTGTCATCACTTCCTTGTTGGAGCCATCTTTCTTTGGAGGGGGTGCGGGTCATCGCTTTCTTCTCAATTTCAATGGCTGCATTGGTTCACAAACGAGTTCTCAATCCAGTAAAGGATCCTTTGACTTAACAACTTTGATTCTTTACAATTAAGTCGAAGTTCAAGATTTTTTACGTTCATAAAGGCAAAGACAATAAGTAGTAAACAAATAACTTTTTTTTACCTCCAAATCCGATGAATCATCACTGACATCTTCACCATCATTTTGGGGGATGTATTCATCATGTCCATTAATATCTTTACCTTTTTCTTTCCTTTTTCGTATAGCAGACTCTTGCAAACTACTAACCTATGAAGGCACCCAAGTGATCTACAAACTGCATCATATTCTTGCATTCGCGCGATTCACTCTTGTTCATACTTCGTCAAAACTGACGGTTGTGAGAACTGCAAGTATATTAGCATTATTACTCACCATCGATGATAAAATTAAGCTAGTTAACCAAATAGAGTCGATGTACGAATAGTTCTTGCTATCTCGACGGAATGCAGGCACAAAGAACCAATATTTACTTGAATTAGCTGCAGCCTTCATGGTCAGAATAGGAAATTGACACAGCAATAGAAAACACTAAAATGCAGTTCTTGCTTTGACGTGCAGAATTTTAATAAAAAGTAGTTTAAAATACAAGATTTCATCCTGATTAATAAATTTGAAATGAATACTGAAAAATACCTGAACATCAGCTTCATTCTCTTGGGTATCATCATCATTATCTGTTTCATTTTCTACATTTAATTTCCTCCTGGTTCCTTTGTCTGTCACAGTAACATCTTCTTCATTATTCATATCAGGCTTCGGCGGTTGTTTCTTCTAACCTACTTGAGTTGGATTGTTTTTCATCATTTTGCGTTGCTGCTGAAGTCTATGTGCAGTAATATACTTGTGCTTTGCAAACGGTTTCTTAGCAGAACCCGTAATAATAAAAATAATAATGATGGCCTCCTTCATAGATTTTTAGAAACACACACACAAATATATAAAAGAATGGATCTATATACTACATATACATAATATACCTTGAATTATGTTTTTTCTTGGCCGTATGATTACATATGGCTGCAGTTGAATCAACGGCTCACTGTCATTGTCAACGGTGTTGTCAATGTAAAAAACCATTTCTTATGCCTTATTACAGCCCTGTACGTATTCATTTACGTCCTTGTCATTCAATATCAGCTGCCAGCCACCCCTCTTTCCTTTTCTAACATAGACTCCTCCTATTTCAGTGTAATGGAGGCATTCTTTAACAAAGTCCATAAGCGCACTGTAAGAAAAGCGGTCTACATCATATTTTGTTACTAAGAAGGATTCTCCACCCACATAACATGTCCTTCGAAACTCTCCACCATGGTACAGCCGAACATTTAAGTTCATCCATCCTGTAGAAAATGAATACATTAGAACAAGGTACATGCATGTTAAAGTGGACAAAAACAACAATTAACATTTTGGACTATAACAAATTTAGATGACAGTAAAGAAAGACATTAAATCATAAAACATGTGAACATTGTAGATTGCATTATGAGAAAAGTGTGCCAAATACATTCATCAAATATAATAATTTACAGCTTAAACAAAAAGTGCCAAATACATCATAAATTAGACAACAGATTAGACCAAAATAAAGCAATAAGAAAGAGGAATTTTTTTGTCCTAACGAGACGGAACAGGATCAGGAACTTCTGCTTCTAGTTTTGTTTCTAGTTGTATTATGGGGACAGCATCCCTAATCCAACCCCCATCAACAACTTCTGGTTCTAGTTCACCACTTATGCCAATATCATGTGAATGCAGATTGCTCATGTCTTCTTCCATGGCAGTCTGATTTTCAGTATCACGCCAATCTCTCGGCAATTTTTTAATAACGTAAGGAGTGTTCTTTTCAACTGCATCTTCCACATATAATACTTGCTGCACTTGCGAAGACAGGACATAAGGATCAGTTTTATGGCATTAAAATTTACTCGATTAAGACCATATGAATCTTTTTCCTCTTGGTACCAGCAACACTTAAAAAGGACCACTGTGAAAGCTCTCAAATTCATAACATTACATGGCTGCACCAAAAAACAAAGCAGATACAAAGACTATACAGGTGATACAAAGACGATACAGTTGCACCTAATACAAAGAACGATGCAATAATTTATTTTCTTCTTCTAATGTTTAGCCCTTGAAGCTGGTCGTCAAGTCTACGAATGTCAGTTCGAAAACCAATAACTCGATTTTGCAGCGTTGTAAGTTGATGTTGTAATTCATTTGCATACGCAGCGGCTCGACTTGGAAACTAATGGTCAATCCACTACCAAAAGGTACACCCTATGGGATAAACACGAAATCTAAAATAACGACGACCAATTTTGAATCCAATCGAAATAACATCTTCTATAGCGGCATACCCACACTCACACATTATGATTGGTGAGTCAACTTGCTGTCCGTTAACCACTTGGTTGTTTTGATGCTGACAACGCAAGGTAGCACGACTATGATGTCGCATTGCTTTTTCTTCACGTTGTTCTTCTTCTCCCCTTTGTCTTCGGAGTTCTTCTTGCTCTAGTTCATACTCACGCAAATCATCGTAGTGCCGTTCTTACATCTCTATATAAAAATCAATATGAGTTTCTGGTGATGATGGGTTTGACAGTCGTAGATCACCCATGCCCAGGGTATCTTCATAGACAAATGATGTAGGAAACAAAATAGGCATTATTTAACTACAAATAGAAATAAACATTTAAACATTTAAATTGGATTTCTTTTGTCCTCTAAATTTTGTTTCCACTTTTCGAATTAGGCATTATTTACCGATACATCAATGGTTTGGCAAACATAAAAATACAGAACTTGCACAATTTCAACACATGCAAACATATAAATACAACACTTCAAGTATAAAAAAACCCGAAATATTCAGATAAAAAACCCGAAACATATAAACATTCAAATAAAAATGAGCAGCAAAACCCTAATTTAAGGCAATCGGTATACCCAAATCACACATAGACTTTGAATGTAAACTAAAGTAAGTTAGAGATGAAATCACCTAAATAAAACCAAAATGATGAAGCCTTAACTACCCGTAATTGTCCTAAATAAAGCAAATCAAAGGTGTAAAATTTGTAAAATAGGAGCGGTCGGAGCTATATAGTTCATAATCGGAGATAGAGTAGCAATCCGAGGTGTTTGTGGACGGATTTCGTAGAGAGAGACGAGTGTGGAGGGAAGAGTACGGGAGAAATTTGTTTTTGGGGGAAGTATTTTGTGAATGAGGAAAAATTCACGCCAAAATTTCACATAACTGAAGCGGAGATTAGATTGAACCGTTTGATTAATCAACATCTACGGTTATTTATTTGTTTAAACTGATAAGGTGGATCGCTGACGTGGATTGTATTTATGTAAAGCTAATCTTTGAATTGGTGTTGCAAGTCACAGCACAACAATTCTAACCGCAACAGTGCATTCATGTCTAATGCAACAGCATATATATATATATACATATATATATATATATATATATATATATATGTTGTTGCAGAAGAACAAAGAAAGCATAGCTTTTGCCAAACTTTTCATGCAACGCACACAAATTAGTGTCGAATATGCCCACTTTTGTAGTAGTGATAAGGTATGGACTTTAAGTAAACACCGTATTTCAATTACGTAGAACTTTATGTTCTGACCCCTCTCCTTAACAAATCCAACAGGTCAATAGATGGGGTAGAATTCATGGACGAAGACATGATGGGATCTGAAGTCGAAGACGAAGTCGTTATGCTATTATTAGTAGTTATTGTTGTACTTATTATGGAAACATTTGAGATTTAGTTATTTGATGTACCCATGAAACAGATGTAATCTTGACTATTGTATTGGAATTATGTGATTTTTTAAATAAGTGGTACATCTTATTTCTGTATTATATTTTCTCTTTCCGCTGTGTGAGATTTCCATTCGAAGTGTATGTTTATATTATCTGTGAAAACGTAATTCCTTACAGGAACCAACAACCTGTTTAGAATGGTCTAAGTTTCGATGGGCCTTTTCTGGGCCAAAATTTAGGCCCATTCCGGGTGGGTTGTTACATTTGGTATCAGAGCATACGTTACCTAACTATAAGGAAATTATACATATAAGAGGCGTATTAGTAATTTAAAAAAAATCAAACTATATATATATATATACCCAAGTAAGCATACAAATTTACACTAGGCAACCATATCGTTTTCTTCCCTTTTCGGCTTAAATACTATCTCAGGAGTATCCCCTAAAGGATTCTTCCTTTTCTTATCAAATAGTAGAATAGATGAAAATCCTACTGAGCAGGGTAACCAGGCAAGGCCCGATACTTGCCATAATGGTGCCAATAGTATCTCCGTACTGTAGAACATGTCCCTGTTGCTAATCCCGCCCCAGCGGCGCTTGTAGCTCCTTCCGCTGAGGTAACCTTTGACTTTTCTCGTTTTTGAAAAACTATCGCGAATCTTGGAGGGAAATCGTTCTCTGGGAAGGAAAGTTTTACTAATATCCAATCTTCGATAATGGAATGTGAAAGAATTTTCCAAGCTACTGGCTGGCCCGATGAAGTAAAGAGGATAACTGGGGCTTGGAATTTGAAAGATGAGGCCCTTGAATGGTGGAACTTAGTATTTGTAGAGAACGTGGGCCTGATATTTACCTGGGCCTAATTCAAAACCCATTTCGAAGCAAAGTTTTTGCCAAGGGCAGAAATGACTATCCAGTTGGAGAAATTCATCCACCTCAAGTAAGGAAGTTTGAGCTTGCAAGAGTATATAGCCAAATTTACCGAATTATGTAAGTTTGGGAGAGGTTTGGTAGACACCCCCATGAACAAAGCCTTGAGTTTTGTTAAAGGATTAAACTCCCCACTGAAGGAAACTTTATTAGCCCAAGTAACATTTGGGGCAACTTTTGAAACCCTAGTAGAGATAGCTATCCTATGCACGGCTGAAGGTTCCAAAGAGGATTAAGAAGGTAAGAAAGGAGAAGGAAGTTCCAACAAGAATAAGAAAAAAGAATGGTGGAAGAACAAGAAGAAATGGGGTAAATTCAAAAAGGAAGTAAAGACTTGTACGAGGTACAATCGCAAGAGCCATGAGGCCAACAATTGGAGGACCTCGTTGGCAAAGAAGGAATTCAAAGGAAAGTGTTACAACAACCATGAAGAAGGACACATGTCTAAGGACTGCCCAAAGCCCAAAGTTATCAAAGTGGCCAGAACTATGCAATAGAGGCAGCACCAATTCAAAGCCGACCCCCAAAAGAACAAGAACAACCGGCACTGGAAGGTATAACTTCTATTTTAGGAAATTTTGTATACACCTTGTTCGATTCCAGAGCGACTCATTCTTTTATCTCTAAGAGACTAGTAACATTGTTGAACCTTCTCATGTCTATCTCTGAGAGTCCGATAGAGGTGGCCAACCCTATCGGAGGATCTAAGTTTCTTGAACTGTTTTTCCAAGACCTAGTATTTGAGGTTGGCAACGTCGAGTTCCTTTGCGAAGCATATGCGTTTGGATTTTATCGGGTATGACCTTATCCTAGGTATGGATTGGCTATCCTTTTATGGGACAATCCTAGATTGCAACAAAAGAATCGTTCGTCTTAGGAGTCGAGGAGGACGTAACCTAAATATTCCTTGTAATGTTAGAAGCAAGGATAAAGCCGTATTATATTCCTTATCTCCTAATTCTGAAGGACCATGTTCATTTTCTATAGTTTATGATTTCTTGGATGTCTTTGAGGAAGTCAAGGGACTACCACCCCACAGAGAAATCTCTTTTCGTATTGACCTAGAGGACACTAGACTTGTAGCACTACCCTTGAGGAACATGGCTCTTAAAGAAAGTAGGGAGTTGGATAAGCATATTTCAGAATTATTACAAAAAGTTTTCATTCGACGAAGTACCTCAGAATGGGGTGCACCCATTGCGTTTGCCACTAAAGCAGACGAATCTTTAAGATTTTGTGTGGGTTATATGGAACTTAATAAATTGACCAAGAAAAATAGATACCCTTTACCTAGAATCGATGACCTTTTTGACCACTTGGGAGGAGCCTGAGTATTTACCCAATTAGATATTAGTACTGGATTTCACCAGTTAAGAATTGCGGAGAACAGTAAGGACAAAACAGCGTTTAGGACGCTGGTTGGATTGTTCCAATGGGAAGTTATGCCCTTCGGACTAACGAATGCACCTGCCTTCTTTGTTGACTTCACAAGTAGAGTGTTTAGGGGCATTCTAAATAAGATTGTGGTAGTCTTCATAGATGATATCCTTATATTTTCAAAAGACCGTCAAGAACATGAAGATGACTTAAGACAAGTTCTAGGTATATTAAGTAAGAACCAACTGAAAGCAAAAATTCTCGAAGTGCCATTTCTGGAGGGAAGAAATTAGTTTTTTAGTACATATTGTGTCAAGTGAAGGGTTGGCCATAGACCCCGCAAAGATCGAGGCAATCAAAGAATGGAGGATACCTCAAAATGCTACGGAAGTGAGAAGCTTCGTCGGATTGGTCAGATATTATCGGAAACTCATTAAATACTTTGCAAAGATTGGTACTCCTTTAACCCAATTAACAAAGAAGAATTTGGTGTTTTCTTGGAGTAATAAATGTGACATATCCTTTTAGAAAGTAAAGGAAGTATTAACTAGCACGCAAGTTCTAATTATACCCGATTGTTCAAAATTATTCACAGTTTACGCCGATGCATGTCGGACCGGTTTAGGAGCTGTCCTTATGCAAGAAGTAAGGGGAGTTGCTTACGCTAGTAGAAAACTCAAGGATCCAAAGAAGAGATATCCACTTCATGACCTTGAGTTAGCCGCAGTAGTGTTCGCCCTTAAAATGTGAAGGCATTATCTTTTAGGGGAGAAATTTGAACTTTTTACCAACCATAAATCCCTTAAGTATTATTTATTTTCTCGACGTGACCTAAACTTGAGACAACAATAGTGGATGGAATAAACTGCCTCATTTGATTTCATGATTTAGTATACCCAATGAAATGGGAATGTTGTGGCGGATGCATTAAGTAGGAAACATATGACCTTGAATGCGATCTCAAAATGGAAACAATTAGAGTTCCTCTCTAATTTTAATTTGCAACCCTCGCCAACCACTTCTAATGGTTATCTTGGAGCAATAATAATTAGAACTACTCTTAAAGAGAGGATTCGTGGTACACAAGACCTTAACGAAGAGTTAAGAAGCATAATAGAGAAAGTGGGAAAAAGGAGACCTTTCCCCATTCAGTTAAATATTCGATCAGCGATGATGGAAGTTTACTTTAGATGGACAACTTTACGTCCCTAAGGATAAAGGGTTAAGGAAAGAAATTTTAGAGGAGTGTCATAGGTCAAAGATGACCTACACCCCGGTGGGGATAAAATGTACAAAAATATAAAGAGGAATCGCGATGTAGCCGAATTCATGGCAAAATGCTTGACATGCCAGAAACTAAAAGCAGAGCAAGGGAAGCCCAGAAGGTTATTACTTCCTTTAGATATTCCCATGTAAAAGTGGGAACATATTTCCATGGACTTTGTACATGGACTTCCTAGAAGCCAAAAGGGTAACGAGGCCATTTGGGTTGTGATAGATCGTTTAACCTAAAGCGCCCATTTTATACCAGTCAAGAAGACAAGGACTGCAGCCTTATTAGCCCAGTTATATGTCAAAGAGATAGTCAGATTGCATGGTATCCCATTGAGTATTGTGAGTGATAGAGACCCCGTGTTCACAAGAGAATTTTGGAGAAGGCTACAAACAACATTGGGAACGACCCTCAATCTAAGCACAACCTATCATCCGCAAACTGATGGCCAAACAAAAAAAGTAAATAGGATCTTGCAAGACTTTCTCAAAGCTTGCATCATCGAATTTGGAGGAGTTTGGAAGTAGCACCTACCACTCGTAGAGTTCACCTATAACAATAGTTTACAAACGACGATTAGTATGGACCCTTTTGAAGCGCTTTACAGGAGGCCATGCAAATCGCCAACATGTTGTGGGAAACTACCAACAAAGTTATACTTGGACTAGATTTTGTCCGTCAATCCATGGAGTAGATATCCTTGATTAGGAAGAGGATGAAGGCAACCCAAGACCGTCAGAAATCGCATGCCGATAAGCGAACGAGGGAACTTGAGTTTAACATTGGAGATTTGGTATTCGTAAAGGATTCCACTCTCAAGAAGACTATTCGGTTTGGGAAGACTGGGAAGTTGGCTCCCAGATTTATAGGGACTTTTTGTGTCATCGAGAAGATATGATCTTTGGCCTATCGAGTGGATCTCCTAGAGCGTCTATCGGGAATCCATAATGTTTTTCATGTATCTCATCTAAGGAAATGCCTTCATGATTCTGCTATCAGACTCGAGCTTGGTGAAATTGGGGACATAGAAAAACTCGAGTTGGAGTCCAGGGTGCCCCGTGCCACTGCAAGGATCGTAGAGCGCGGAATCGAGAGACTCCGCAACAAAACCGTTCTCCTTGTCCGAGTACAATTGGGAAATGATCCTGCAGAAAGCACACAGGAGACCGAGGATAAGATGGGATAGACTCGCCCAGAGCTTTTCTATGGTAATTTTTCCTCTAAATAACGTTTAGGATGCATCGTGGTTGCTAGATTGGATGTTAGGAAATGGATGCAACACCATTGCATAAGTGCACTCATATAGAAATATATGCATAATTAGGTTGTTTGCATACATATTGCATCACTTATTACACCTACACGATAGGATTGAGCTCACTTTAGTGGATCTGCAGTTAATAATCACTGTGAGTCATGGATGCTTGTGGATGAACTAAAAATAACATGGATGTACAGCATGGACGTTTCTAGCGAGTTGTGTTTTTCTCCCCATCAAATAGATTTCGGGACAAAATCTATTTTTAAGGGGGGAGAATGTAACAACCCGTAAAAGACATAAATATTAAATATACATAAAAAATAAACAATATATTAATAATAAGGCTAGAAAATGAGATTTTGCAGCTTTATGAATTTAGCTATGAAAATCTTTTATTTGAATTCATGGAAAAATTCTGAATCGTTTTCATATATAATATGCTGAAAACGGTCAATGTATAAAAAAGTTACAAGAAAATGAATTTGGATAGTAAAACGTAGAATATATATAATTAGATGAGTAATATATGTGTCCAAAATATATTTAAATATTAGAGGGAGAATTTGAAATTCAAACAAAGGATAAGATTATGGGGACAAAGAATATTTTAACTAAGGAAAGAGATAAGAAAATTAAGCAATGTATTAATTAAATAAACACCTCAGCGCAACATACGTTCATTGGGTGTTTCAACGACCAGGAGGTCGACCGCCCCCTAAGAGGGATATCGAACGCCCAGGTCGACCGCCTGGCGGCTGAGGAGCCTAATGAATCTATGTTTGGTTAGGGTTTTCTAAAGGGATATATATAAATATATGGCCAGGATTAAATCTGAATAATCTAACGGCCTACACTCGCACTAGCAACTACATATAGGCCATCATATCACACAATGAAACCCTAGCCACTCTCTTATCTCCACCTCTATGCCATCCTTCTGACATTGCTAAATTCTAGAAAAGGTTAGAACTTTTCTTCTATTTCTCTAACCTTTATTCTTATCTTCTCTAAATCTAAATTGATGTAGGTTTTAGTACGAATTTTGGAATTTAGAATATGTATATATAAGATTCTAAAATATGATTCTTACATATATTAGGAGAATTGAAGCACAATTATTGTGAATATTAAGAACAAATCTAGATCTACTACAGAAATCCTATTTGTTCTTTCTTAGATCTGTGAGTGGAATATCGTTTCTTATGCATATTCTATTTTTTTAATAGATTAACATGTTGATAGTTATGCCTAACAGGATTTGGAAACCGATAACATCAATACAAAAAACCACATATCCTCTATTTTATATTTGCGTAGGAATTATCATGTTATTTCGATTTTTGGATTTTTGATCTTAATATTGGATTAATGATGAAAAGGGTGTTTTTGTTGTTTCTACTTTGTGTAATCCACCCTTATGTAAACATTTGATTGTAACCTAAAAGGGTTTAAATCTGGTTATTCCATGATTTGATTAGGTTTGGATTATATTTTGAATCCAAATGCATTCATACTTGAAATATATCAAATGTAAACATTTTTTACGTGCAAAACACCAAAAGGGGTGAATTAAACACAGCGGAACATATAAACATACATGTATATATTATATGTGTATGTTATACTCTATTCTTGATCCAGTATTGAAATCAATCCAACAAGCCTACGATGCAAGTTGAAATTTGTATGTATATTTTCCATTCACTATTATTTGTTATTTTGTTACTATGTCATCATGCCTAAATTGTAGTCGTAAAAATATGGAAAAACTAACTTTCATATCTTGATTTAGACAAGTTGACAATTTTTGTATCGTTATAAAGTTCGCTCATTCATACGAACATTTACGTCATTTATGCATTATAATTATTATATTTATACAAACATAATCAACGTAATTAACGTTATATTAGCATAATAAATGCGATTAGGATAGAATTCAAATTTTAAATATCCCTATATATATATATGATTGCTTGTGTGTGCGTATAGAATGGATTCACATATATAAATAGTGACACACATACACGAGGTTAGTTGTCATTTGTGGTATAAGCCTGCCTGGAACCGACCAGCAAATCCTGCAACCACAAGTAGGCCCAACTAATGTGAGAGGTCTGGGTACCATGGGCCGTTCAAACTTAGTACACTACACACGAGGTTAAACCAACTTGTAGCAGAATCCTGCTTGCAACCGCCCGACATATCCAGCATCTACAGGTATACAGTTTAATGTGAATGGTCTAGTGTGTGTGTATATATATATATCTATATATAAGTCTATTTTGTGTAAAAATAGGCAGGTTTACTACACCTTGACAAGGTCTTAAGTGACTGACTCTCTTCCTGTCTAATTTGGGTCTTAAGTAGTTAGGACTGGGATCCCTCCTAAGGTTTATCCCTTGGAGAGGAAGCAAAGTCATAGGACCTACCCTTATTAGATTTGGAGTAAGTCTTTGGGTCCTTTTTCTCTAAAAGTGGTTAGGCACAAGCAGTAACGAGGTAGGGTAGTTCATAGGGATGTCCACTTCTCTAGAAGCTTGTAAGGGCTCAACTAGGGACAAAATTGGTATGTAAAAGATATGTGGTCACTGCTTGCTAACCAACTGTCTAAAAGAAGTCTTAAGCGGCATAGGTGTTCTATCGTAATAGCAGTTAAGTAGTAACATTCGCAATACTACTTCTCATGTTACAATTGAGAGTATAGAGTTAAGAATGTTAATGTACAAGGACAGGGTATTAAGAGGCTAGAATTCGCCTCAGGGTTAATAGATATCATAAGAATCCACCTTTAATAGCGTTATATGTGATCGAGAATGCCCGACTCGTTGAGTCTTTACCCTAAAAACACTGATGAACGATTGACTTGGATATCCACCTCATTGGTTAGATGCTTGGTGTTTGTATGAACGTTGCGTGCTGCGTAGACATAACTTGACATATGTAACCTGCTAAAAATATATGGACTTTGAGTAAACACCATATTTTAGTCACATAGAATTTTATGTTCTGACCCCTCTCCTTAACATATCCAACAGGTCAGTAGATGGGTAGAATTCACGGACAAAAACATGATGGGAGCTGAAGACGAAGTCAATATGCTATTATTAGTAGTTATTGTTGTACTTCTTATGGAAACATTTGAGATTTAGTTAGTCGATGTACCCATGGAACAGATGTAATCTTGACTATTGTATTGGAATTCTGTGATTTTTAAATAAGTGGTACATCTTATTTCAGTATTATATTTTCTATTTCCACTGTGTGAGATTTCCATTCGAAGTGTATGTTTATGTTATCTGTGCAAATGTATTCCTTACAAGAACCAACGACACATTTAGAATGGCTCTAAGCTTCGATGGGCCTTTTCTAGGTCGAAATTTTGGCCCATTCCGGGAGGGTTATTCCAAAATGGCAGAAAAAACGATGTGAGTCGTGGATCATAACATCTCGAAAGCGGGGAGTACATGTGAGACCTATTCTAGAAGAAATGCACAAATAACAACTTGTTATGTAAACCATCTGCACCATCAGTCGTCAATCTAATATCATCACCAACAGAATGGTACTTAAGATGCCAAAGTTCCTCATAATCACCAATAAACTTTTGGAATTTATCTACCGTCGGATCATATCTCATATCAGATTGATGATGCACCCAAGTACCCTCCTCCTTATTCCAGAAAATGAACTGATATGTCTGCCAAGGAAAGATAGGAACATCAAAAACAACTAATTTCGAAGGCAGGCGAGGCTTTGGGATCGATACTAGTTTCGTTCTAAGAAGAGAAGGTCTATCAATGATAGGTAAAGTTGCATTAGAACAAGAGGTAGATAAGTGGCCAAAGGAATAGAAAATGATGCAAATATCGGGTTTCCAGCTATATCGAACGTCAACTTCCATGTCAACCCCATTTGTAATTCTGAATTTAAGTTTCTATGGAAGTAGCTTGGTAAGGGTTATCTCTATAAGCGCTTTAGCTGATATAAGGGTTTTATGTGTCTCCGTCACAATATCAAAATATCTGAATTCACCAATTAGACTGGCTAGCCAACTAAGACATATTAATGACTTAAGTACTGAAGGGATGTTAGTGAAAGTTGCATAAACTAGAATGGGGCGCACTTTTTCTCTTACTTTATCAATTCTAATACTCCACTGTGTGATTACAAATGGATTTCCTTCTATGGTTAGTGGACTTGATTCAAGTGCACGAAGATGATCTTCCCTATACGTGAAGTGGAAATAGAACATGGACCTATGTAGTTGGACATGTAATTAACCTCTAGGCTTCTAAACACGAAGACATCGAAGACGAACTGCATTATATGCCGCTGATACATCCAATAAGAAAACAACTAGATGATCCTTCCAATAGCTTGCATCGCTATCAATGACTATAGCAGGAAGTGCACGAACTCCATCAATAACCTGAGTATTGAAAATAGTAGGCACGAATGAACCTACATTCTTAGGCAAGGCTTTAAACATTGAGGACCAAGTTGGTTTGGCAATACATTTCGGCTCAGATGCAGTTAAACCATACGCAAGACCAAAATTAGATGGACTTGAATTTGAACCATGCAACAGGTATTGAAAGCTAGGTGTTCACAACAATTAGGGCATTTTCTCGAACATCAACCGTGCGAGGCACAGGAATACTAGGCACAACAATTGTGACACCGGGATTTCAACCAACACATAAATTATTAACACAATCTGAAGCCAAAACATGGCAGTCCCCCAAAATACTACCATTGGGTTCACCATTCACAGTACAAACTGCGTCACTATTATCAATATTGATAGCCTTTGCCGCAAATAGCATAGAATAAGGTGGAGGTAACAAGGTCAAGAGTACCTAAAAGAGGCGTAGATCGGCTGCCAAAACGTGGAAGCGATTTCAATAAAGCATCCAAAGAGCTTGCGGAAACCACAATTGAAGGAGCAGTGGAGGAGAAGACTCTCCCAGAGCTTGTCATTTAATGTGGCGGGAAGGAGAGAGGCACGGTGAGGAGGTGCGTATCTTCTTCGCCGACGTCGACGAAGGGGAAAGCACCAAGTTGCATTAAGAGATCTAGGTTTACTCTAAGGTAGCTTCCATTATTGCTGTGTTATAAATAAGTTTTATGAGGTTATTTTCGATTTCAATATTACAAATGTCGTTATTCAAATAAATCTCTAGACTCAAATATTTCGGAATTAATTTCTCAGGTTGGAAATATACTTTTTAAAATTGTAAATTTAATATAAAAATTGAAATAGATATAATTGTTAAATTTGTAAAATAATTTGATTAAGTTTGTTATAAATTATACGATAGTTAAATTTATAAAATAGTTTAAACTAAATAGATAAATATATAATAGTTTATATTAAAATATTGATAAAATATATAATAATTGAATTTATAAAATAGCTTAAATTAGTTAGTTCCAAAATATATAATAATTAAATTTATAAAACAGTTTAAATTTAAAAAATAGCCACAAAATACATAATAATTGAATTTATAAAATAGTTTCAATTAAAAATAGGTATAAACGGAGAAAAATAATTTTATCTGACCAACGGTGTCCGTATATAATTTTCTATCCTATGGTCATGTGATTCAGTTATGCATCATTTCAACTCAAAATAATTATATTTTCGGGTATGTATCATTTCAACCCATGTCCTAAATCAATGTCCAAATCATTTCCATAAACAATTTAATGGTTCGGGTATGTAACATTTCAATCCAAAATATTTCATAAAGAACTTGCAGTGTCAGAAATATATATATATATATATATATATATATATATATATATATATAGCACATGTCACAGAATATATAACCTACATATAATTCAAGTATCATGTGTCTATCATAGTATATATGTCACAAGTGAACATTTGCATGTTAACATAGAAAAATATTATGTCATATGTCAATAATAATAAATCTAAATCTGTAGCAAACATTTCAATGACATTTCATGTAAATCATTTCACTTAACAAAAAAATGTCAATGGTGAGTGATTCTCACCTTTCATGGCTAAGAGAAGATAACAATGCCAATATAGAAACCCATAACATCGTCTCAAGCAATTTTGAGAAGAGAGCGGTAGTGTTTTAGCTAGGAGATATGGGATTAAATTTTCATAGAATTTAGCAAAATAGAAAAAATGGTCATTTTAAAACCGATTTTTGAATATGTTAACCACCAAATTCGAAAAAGTTATCAACAGTCCAATTCTTGTAAATTCTTTTCTCTACAATTTAAGAAAAAAATAGATTTCGATTATTTTTTAGGGAGATAAGAATGAAACAGCAAAGGACATTTTCAGATTAAAAAACATGGGCCCGAAAATTAGTCCAAAAGAATTACTATTTTAACATAGAAAACTTAAGATTTGAAAACAGGTAAAATTGAAAATGGTAGCTAACTCAATTATACTGAATATTGAAAAAAAAGTTAATTTGGAGTTACTTAGAGGGAGTGATAGCCATATGAAGAAGAGGAAAAATCAGGAAAACATAGAAATATCAATGCATAAGTAATAGGGTTACGGCTAGGTTTCTGGCTCGGCCTTAGGGGATTGGTTTGGCTAGAGGGTGCAGGGATGGGGACAAGTGGTGCAACGGATTCAGTTGGGTCCAGTGGTGGCGGTTATGGAGCTGGGTAATAGCGCGGGGTGCAAAGAAGAGAGGCGAGTTGGGGTTTTAAGGAAATAGGCTAAGGTTTGGGATTTATAGGGATCTAAGGTTAGAGATTTTGTGATTGGAGGTTTAGATTAAAGGGGGTTAGCTCGGACAGAGGTGCGACGGACTAGGGATAGCTGGAGATCACGAGGTGGGTCCTAAGGAAGTGACAGCCAAGGGTACGGGGGAGAGAGAAGGTACATGATAGGTTTTTGTTCTTTGTTTTAAAGAAAAGAAAAATAGAAAAAGAAAATGAGTGGGGTAGAAGAAAAAATAAATATATAATACAGAGAATTTAGATCCATAAAGAAGAGGGAGAAGGACTTACATAAAAGAAGAAGAATGGAAGACAAATGCTTTGGGATATGAAAATGAGAAGTTCAGAAAAAGTATACATACTTTTATTTCTCCAAAAGACTTTTAGAATTAAAAATGTATAATTTATGATGAGGCATGATGTGGCAGTGATTAAATTTTCTCAATAAGGGAGAGATAATATAGAAAAGGACTCAGAGAAGGAACAAAAAGTAAATGTGCACAAACACTGTCATTTTTGCATGTTTTGACAAATGTAAACTGCGAATTTGAAGCAATAAAATTCCAATTTTAATGAAACGAAAAGTTGTAACCATCTTAGAATTTCATGTAGTATAATTTTTTTTTTAATTTTCAAACTTTTAAATTTCCAACCAAAATTCAAACTTTGACCAGATTTCAACCAAAAATTGATTTTTCAAAATTTTCTATTTTTGATAAAAGTGGTTAGACATATCACTCAACATTATGAATTCCTTATTAATATTAAAATTTCATAATTCATCTTAAATTCAAATAATAACACTAATTAACTTGTTCAAATTTGTGGGTTGCTACATATGTAGTGCCCAAGTCCGGCTCAGTCCAGTGCCTCTTGTATACACCTCCAAAATTCGCTAGTGATAAGTGGATCTCGGTTGTTAATTATATAAGTATGAACTCCAGGTAACCTAACGACCTCCATCACATAAATATCTGTCGACAATGCAATCGTCAATGTGCTTTCCATTGGTATGAAATGAGCGCACTTGTGTCAATTTATCATGAACATGTGCTTTGGATGCCTCTCTTCCTAGTTACCCTATCCACATAGTTTATGGAAATACTCTCTCACCTCCATTAAGTAATATCCATTGGTTGAAATAATCCTCTCGAATTCTTCTGCTATACTTTTCTCTTTGGCAAGTCATACAACTAGTCACATACTCCTCTACTTACTTCTTGATATCAGACCAATAGAAAACTTGCTTATTGACATGATACATCTCATCTCCATCGGATGAATGTTCACCTTAGAATGGTAATAATCTTCCAATACTAAATTTATCAAGTTTATACTATGAGGAACATAAAGCTTATTGTCTCTCTGTATCTATTCTCTCAAGTGTATGGCGTAACGCCTTACATGAGTTGATGACTCTCCCACACCGATCCTATTTAAACAATCTACCAGCTTTTTATCCTCCTTCCTAGATCCAATATGCTCCAGTAATATAGGATGAACATCTAAAGTTTTTACTAGTCCTTGGGAACATCAAAGGATGGTTGGAAGTCAAAGGTAGAGATGTATCCAAATATCTCCAGTTTAAGAATAAGCAAATCAACATTGCTCGTTCTCCACTCAAAGTATCCACCACAACATTACCCTTACCCACGATATATGAGGTAACTCCTTTCACTTATACCTCCTTAAATTCAGATTATTTTGGGAAATTAAAGGACCTATTTATCTAGATAGCCTAAACCATTCCCCTAAAAGATAATGCTTTATGATTTGGGCACCGAAAATAAAAGCTAAATAGAGATCATTAGTAGGGTAGTCCTTCTATTGCATCTTTAGTTGTCGACTAGAATAACATACCACCTTACCTACTTGCATTAAAACCAAGCCTAACCTCATGCCATAAGCGTTGGTATAAATAGTAAATGGATTTATTCCATCTAAAGACATTAAAAACACTATGTAGCACCCCTAATTTTGATTAACATTATCTAGGGTATTAAGTTAGCTAAATTAAACAAAATAATGTATGAGCCAAGGAGAATGAGTTTTAATAATCGAAATTGGTCATGCCTTAAGCAATGAATTAGTAAAAATTGTTATAACTTAAATAAGTAGGAATTATTGTGAAATGCAAAATAGGATATGCCATAATTTCCAAAACATAAACCCCTACATTTCCCATTGCCTTGTTCACATTCATTCATACAAACATAGGTCAGCCATTACTAAGGAGTTAAGAGAAGAAAAAACATAGGAAAATCAAGGATAAAGCTGACCAAACAAATTCGACATCTAAATCCCTACCATTTTTTTATCAAATCAAGGTAAATAATGATTATATATCTTAAGTATGCTTGTTTATTGTTGGATTTGTGCCTAAAACTGAAGTCTTATGATTTATACTATGACAAATTTTGATTGATCGATGATTATATGCTTATTTGAAGATTTATTTTATTTTATTATGAAATTAGTTAGTATGTTTGAAAGTGAAAACTAATCATAGGACACCTGAATAACTTGGAATTTTAATATAATGTTAGAAACGTAATTTTAGAAATTGGTTTTTTGTTACATAATTTGTAAAGACACGACTTTTCGGCTCTCAAAAATCAATACTAATACATTCTCTGTATTCACGTATTTGAAATCAAGTGCCAGAAAGTTTGATAGTTAGGGGAAAAGAAAGAAGATAGAAGAATAGAAGAAAGAAGATACGTAATAAAATCTTACAATGGAATGAATAATGTATAATATAACAATGCTCTTTACAAAAAGAGAAAAACTTTAATGCATACATAAATCAGAGTACACAGAAAGCAATGAATCAGCCTGGACAATTATAATAACATGTCCTTACAACTATTGATACATACAATAACATACTCAGCGGAATAAATAAAAGAGTACGAGCATACATCTTGACACCAACTCCTCTTTCGAAGCTCTAAAGAAATCCAAGTCCAATCTGAAAATATACTCAGTCTGACCCGAGTAATATAGTAAAATAACACCCGTACCATTCTGGGCAACCGCATGAGATAACTCAACATATATGTGACATATATCAATACAATTTGACGTCGTATGCATGTCTGTAACAGTTATCTCCTCAATAATATCCAACCATTTAATAAGAGAAGTATAGTTGTATAATTGATAATGCCTAGGGTGTAGAATATGAATAAATCAAATAGCCGGAATGGTTACATTGGTTACATTCGACAACTATTAAGTGTACAAACAAAACCTATAAAGCATGTTCGCATATTGGATTTTTCCGAGGAGTTCTCCTCATACGGGTCCGAACTCCATGCATAAGGATCAAAAACCACCTTCTGAGCGTCATATATCTCTAGATAAAATATACCATAAGGTAAATATGACTGGCCCATGCACGAAAACACTGGTTTGCACCATGTGGAACTATATATATATATATATCAAACTCCCCTTGTGCAACATCTATAAGTATACTCTAGATATGGAGTAAATATATCCTATCGTGGGTTAGCTAGACCTCAGATCACTCATCTTACTCTGTCTTTAGCCATATTCGATGTCGAGGTTTTGTTTGGCATCTTTCACATGAGTCTTCAACACACGAACAGAATAAGAATTCCCATTTTGGATCACACAGCATAATACATCTTGGAATCACACATAGATTCCTCAATAGTTCTCGGAATCACTACATGTGTTCGAGAATCTCAACAGATCTCGAATCTCTATAGAGACTCACTTCGCAAGCACTTCCAAAACATAGAACCCGTATACTAGTTTTGAAGTAATTTTCGATAAGTAGAACACTTACCAATCCTGGCCTCCTCAAAACCATTAGCTAGATTTAAAGTCAAGTTCTATAGTTGATTAACCGACTGCAATTCACACAATAGATGATTGTATATGGAAACAGTCTAACTCAATTTCCATAACAAACGATTAAGCATCAAATGCACAACCAAGTCACAAAGCATGATAGAATAGTCAATGCACGATTAACTCGTATAAGCGACTTCTAGTCCATTTTCCATTTAATTAATCTTTAATTAATTAAAACTTCTTTTATTAGTAAAAATCCTACTTAATTAATATTCCTTTATATACTAGCATATATATTCAACTTATACATATAAAAGGTGTCATGTATATGTTCTACTAATTCCATATTCCTTTATAGTCTTAATACTTAAAAAGGTATTAATATATTTATCTTTTGGTATAAGTATAATAACAATTCATTTCCAAGATTTTCTTTTTAGAATCAATATTTCAAAAGGTATTCATATACTTGTCCCTTCGGTATAAGTATATCTATGATTCATTTCATAATTCCTTTCTCTAAAATATAATCAAAGAGGTTAAAATCACTGTTTATTAAGAACCTCTTCTCATTTATAAGTTAAAACATCTCATTCAATATCTTTATCCTGAAAGGTTCCATACTTTCTTTCTATCTTTAAAATCCATTATTAAAGATCTAAGTATATTCAAACCATTAAACCGTATATTTCCAGTTTATAACTATATTACAGGGGTTTAAAAACAAGTGTTGCTAAAACACCGTTTACAACAAACCCAAGACAATCCCTTTTATAATTATCTTTAAACATTCATTAAAAGACTCAATTATACTAACTTCTAATCCGATAGGTTAAAGAGGGATGCAATTAACACATTGTTATGACAAATCCAAAACACTTTATATATTTATCCATATCTTTGAAAGTCCTTTAAAGATGTAAATATCGATAAAGATTTAATAAGGTGAAATACTAGTGATTTCTAAATCATTGATTATAACAGATGCGTTATAATCCAAATCATTTCCAAATCTTATAAAATTGGCTTAATTGATTTCAATATATATATACAATAGAATAAGTTAAAAACAGATTCTAAATAAAAGGAATCAAAATGTATATATAATAAAAATAGTTTAAAATAGGTTTTAAGTAAAAGAATTTAAAAGACTGTTTTATATTTAAAAACATTTACTTCCAGTTTCCCAATTTCATCCCAATTCGCATTATTTCCCAATTCAGTCCAGTTACGCCAAGCACACCAAATTTTGTGAAATAAACAAACTCAGTGTATTATATAAAATAATGTATTCACTCATCACATTCCACATATAACAATGTTATAAACCCAATGGGGTCTAGAGTCAGGTCTAACGTCCAATCGTTTCATATAACAATATATGAATACAAATATTGTAACAATCATATTGAGGAATCCTGTTGGATTCCTCAAACCTGTCCCTCTACATCACAGCACATATAAAAGCACATGTACTTGTAATACAATTCAATATAAGCTAATTCATATAAGATGTCTTCTCCTACAACGAAGGGAATGTCAAAGGTCATTCATTCCAGGGTGGGTATATATATCGACAACCACCAACAAAGCAATAAATCATCCAAACACCCAATTGTACATATAAACATGTTAATAACAGTCAATACTATAATATGCTACAACTTTTTTCACCAGTTTCCAACAAACTTTGTCAATCAACTCATTTCATCACCCCGAACACAACCACACCATCCATATAACCTCAAGCATCCCCAAACAAAATCCGACCCCATCCTAACATTATGCTATGTCAAGATGGAGAAATCCCAAATTGGATCGCACCAAAAACAGTGTATATGGGTTCGAAGTACATGAGAGTTGGAAGCCAACAGATCAAAATTTGTTCAGTTCCATTAAGTATCTGGTTTTATTTAATTGATTGAAGTATAAGAAGTATGCGCCTAATTTTGATTTCTACAGGAAGAAGTAAAATGAATTAGGTTGTAAGAGTGAAAGAAGGGATATTTATAGAAAAAGGGATTGAGGTATATTGTTAGATATTTATATATTATATTTGCATCGAACGTTATAAGCTCGCATGACCTCATCGAAGTCCCGATCGTCTTGAAACTTGAAAATATGCTATATGACAATATTCTGGACTCGATGATACTAGTTTCATCGAATTCTGAGACTATTTGCAAAAACACTATTTTTACGTGTCAGTTAAGTCAAGTCATTATTTATTAAATTTCAATACACTACAATTCTTCAACAATAAATTATTATTATCATTTATATTCAAATAGAATTTAACATAAACTTCGATCCAATTTAATCTTATATTAAATTCCAGATTCACTTATTCGAATAATTTCAATATTTGAATGATTATTTCACGATTTAGTTATATTAAATAACTCGTATATACTGAATTCAAGTTATTCAACTCCTGAATTAATCACGTTCATATTTAAATAATTAAATATTCAGATACTGAAATCCTTTATCATTACATTCTTCCTCGCTTAAAAGAATTTCGTCCTGAAATTACTAGTTTGGACGAATATAATTAAACCCTCCAACTTTACTTTGAAAATTCATTTTCTAAAATCATGTTAAAAATTTCTAACGCCCAAAATTATGGAAAACTTCGGCGATACCACCTTTATACGTCTCGATCCAGAAAAACCACAATTGCCATGCAGGGCGCCGATCAATTAAAGGAAAAACAAAAGCCAAGCGGCTTCCTATATTTGGGACATAAAATCCACCAATCCAGTCAATAACATAAATATGTACCTATTTTTCGGGCAACAAATCTCTATTTATGAAATCAAAAGCGACTAGAGTCATTTGCTTCTATAAAACTGTATATAGTTAATAACCTAAAAAGAGAGTTAATCAAATAGACAAGTAACATAATACCTACAACATAACAATCATATGCAATAACCAAATATGATGCAACCGGTAATAATGGTGCAAGTCCATAAGCAACAATCATATAACAGTATAATATAACATCATAATTAATAACAATCATAACTCAGGGTTTATTCAGGTTCTGAAACCCGTACAAGGATGATAAATAATCTATCAAGTGTTACCATATGCTCAAGAACCTCAGGTTATCACTAAAACAACCGTTCATGCTACTTCAAACAATTCAAAGATTCAATTCCTAAATTCTCCATAAGTCAACCGTATAGCATGTAATAGCCCGCATTTTACATATTAGAAGATTGTAAATTATTTTTATTTTATTTCCCGAGGGTTGGATCATTCTCATATTTTAATATGTTGATTATGGGGATGGGAGACATGTCTACAATTTTTACCAATTTTGTTTGTGACCATTTTGCCCCTATCAGTCTTGTATAGGGCATAACTTTTGACTCGGGTCAAATCAGGTGTTGAGACCTTTTCCATTGGAAAGGATATGATGATTCCCTTTCTGTAGAGTGGTCACATTAAAGATTTAGCTTAGCTGTTTGGGAGGAATCGCTGTTTTAAGGTTTTTTCAATTGGTTGTCCAGGTTTGGAAATCCATAATGGGCTGATTGGGGGAGGCCCATTAGTGGGCTGGTGGAAAGTTATAAATAGGGGTGAGAGGTATGGAGAATAGTTTACTTTCTCCATTCTCTCATTTAGTGGCCTTGTGTTCCTCCTTCCTCTAACACCTTTCCACCATTAAAATCGAGATCTAAGGAAGAGAATCTAAGATCTACACCATTTAAAGCTAGATCTACATCATTTGAACTGAGAGTTCATCGAATCGAAGGATTTGGATCAAGTTCTTCGCTGTCTAGAATTTAATTTCACCATTTTTGCTTTTGATTTGGAGAATTGGCGAGTGATATGCATCTCTCACACGGATTCAATCAGGTATATGAATGTTTGATAACGTTTTTCATCAAATTCGAGTCGTTTTCCTTAGATCTACATCATGGTAAGTTCTATTTCATATGAATCGCCATAGGATCTAACGTAGCAAGATAAAACCGGTAATCTCTATGCTATTATGTATGTTTATGCAAGTTAGATCTCAATTTTAGTTCATTTACATATTTATCATGATTTTTGTGATATATTAATGGACATTGTTATTGTTGAGTTGTTAGTGGTTTCATAATGTGTTCATGGGTGTATTGGATGCATTGAATGAATTGACTTCATAGAAATTATCAATCAATGAACTTTAAGTTGAATTTTGCATCAAAATGAAGTGGATTGGATTTGGATAGGCCGGTCGATTCATGTCTTGGGGAAGAAGCAAGGCTCGGATCGGTCGGTCGGCCTCATACCTTTCTGGTCGGCCCTGAAGTACAGGAGTAGTACGAGAGAAGTACAGTGTAGTGCAGATTTTGAGCCGATCGGTGCGTGTTCCTAGGTGGGGGGAGGGGGAGGGGTGGGAGATTGGTTGGTGCTCCAATGGGGGGCGATCGGTCGGTGTTTGGGGAAGGGTCGGTTGGTTAGTTCTTCAAGAGGATAGGTCGGTCGCACAGGGGTATTTCTGGAAAAAAAAAATCTCGGGTACGACCCAGATGTGAAAAAAGGAGCTTGAAAAAAAACGGGGACAACCCCCCGAACCCTAGCCGCAGCGTAGTGATGTAACTTACCTCAGTGATGTTGTGACTTCGAGGAGAATGCAAGTGGGAATATTCGAAGTGTTGAAGGTGTTCGTTGTTCGGCGTAGAACAACAAATGAGGTGGAAACTCAAAGGTCGTGAGTTGGGGATTAATGGTTGCTCAAGAAGGTTGCTTGAGCTATGAAAAGTCGTCCGGTTGGATGACTAGAGATGCGAAAGCCGAGAAGTTATCGTTATCGTAAGTTAGAGCAGGCTCAAAGCAGGGGTACAATAGGGGCACTTAAAAGACCGGAAGGTTGCTGATCGAGTACCTTGGGTATCATTGAAAGGCCTAGTTGTTAAGGTTGGACAAACATACGTATCGTTGAAAGGCGTGTGGAGTTTATGCTAGAACTGGGGTTACCATTAGCCCTTGACATATGGCAAGGTTGGCCATCAATGATTAATGATAGTTTCGAAGCAGGATTGGCGGTGATAGCCAGAGTCTGTCATGGTTGATTAGTTTCTTTGTTTGAACCATCTCATGTAGATTGTCCAACGTCGAAGGAGATGTTCCTTGGGTGCTTGTCTGATATTTGTATAGGCCTCTGGGGCTTGTGCTTGAGGGATGTTGAGTTCGATTAGGATGGTTTGCATAAGATATATAATTTGGATGTCATGAGTGCTTTGCCATGATTAAATGAGTGTTTTGGTTTCCATCGATGTATGGTTGAAATGTAGTTGTAAAGACTATCACTGTCCGATGTGGGGAAGATCGGGTTCTTCTTTGGTGATATGGGTAAATTAGTATGTTTATCTATCCATTCTCATATACTTTATTGTTGATGTTTGTTAGTTATTTTATCGCTCACTAAGACTGTTGTCTGACTCAAGGTTTTATGTTTCCCTCTTATTACCTTGGGCTATTCACCCAGTTGTGGATGGGCAGACTAGGTGGCAGGTGATAGCTTAGTGAGGACGATATTGCAGTTCGGAGGAGAGCTGGAGGCTCACGTACCAGTTTTATTATTATCTAGTATTTCTATTTCCGCTGTTGAGTTGCTCTATGAGTGTTGTAGTGAGGGTTTATGTACAGACTTTGATATTTCTTTTGATGTTTGGATAATCTTTCAGGATGTTGTGAAAGTTTCAAAAGTTTGTTATATGATGCTTCACTATTATTACCTATTGTATATTTTCTACTATATTTTATCCTTGCGCTGTGAGTTCTACGACAGGTTCCGATGTTGTTATTTACATATGATGATCATCCACATCTTCCTGGCACACCTTTCAACGCATTATTCCTCTTGTTTAGTGCAGGGGTTGTGGATGGTCGTCACATAACATGAATTATTCTTAAAGCCCATACAATATATAGAAGTCATTCATATGCAATATCACATTCGATCGCCCACTCAATCAGATAATTTCACTTCAAGACTAGTATTGTTCACTCGATCTCTCTAGTGTGGACTTAGAACTGGTTTCTTGATTGGAAACGGTTATTCTCCTTACATAGCCATATACTACGATAGAGAATCATAGAATCATATCAAAACTCCAGTATCTAACTTTGTCGTCTAAAATCGAGTGAAAAATACTAACTCCGATTGGTATAAGCTACCACAAAATCATGCACTTGAATTTAGATCAAATCGGAATAAAACAACCTACGTAAATCTTACGTACTCATTCAATTAGTTTGTTAATATTACAATTCTTTTTATTCATCTACGTTTTCACACTTAGTATTTTATTCTTATACTACTATCATTTACTAATCATTTCATAAAATTTACTTCAAGTTATCAAACATTTATATAACTTAAGTCCATAAATTTAACTTTCAAACAATTTTCTATAATCAATACGATTATATTTATTTAGTTCTTTCGGTATTAAAATTCTTATAATAAACATTCCATATACGTTTATAATCCATTCAACACTTACTCAAATATGTGCTTAAGGTATCAACTGGTTCAATAATTTTCAAAACTAGTTTAATCTTAATAATCCTCAAATTCAATATTCTAAACTTCGATTTTATTGCTGTTTTAGTTTTTAATCGCGAACTACCAAACCACGATATTTCTGAAAATTTGACTTTGAAATAACTCAAAATTTCCAACATAAAATCTAAATCTTTCCCTTCCATTAGAAAAGTACAATCCAGTATATCCGAATGATTCTTGTTTCAAAGAATTCCGATTTATATTGGATTATATACATTTATTTAAACTTCAATTCAAAAAACTACGAACAACCGCTACACGATGAGCTCATTTTAATTAAATTTAATTAATTTGTTCAACCTTCGTTAAGTTTATAAATTATAAACATATTCTCTTATGTTTTCGCATAAACCAGTTAAACGTTCTAATTCAACTTGAAAATATCGACTATCCAAAATCATCGAACGTCTCATTTCATATATATACACATATGAGATCTATCAAACATCATATCAACTAAGATGTAAAATCCTATAACTCTAATTTATAGACTACATGCATCCATACTATACTTCGTTGAAAAATTCAGAAATGAACTTCAGGATTTTATTCTTCAAATACTATGGATTCAAAACATAGATCTATTAAATCCAAACTATTATCCATGGTAGCAAGTTCTTACTTAGAAACTAAAAAGTCAATACTGATGATGATGTAGTCATCATCAACATTATTTTATAGTGACCAAAGTAAGATCAACGCTTTCATATTCTTTTTTTTTTAAAAAAAATCCTTTTTATCCATGAACACTTCCAAATAATCCTCAACATATCTTCTAAGCTTTGAAAATCATTTTCGAATGTACTAGAATTCTAAATTCTTTAGTTCTCAACTCTAATCCATTTCATATTGATGAATCTTGTTTATATATTACCCTCGCATCACTCTTGTTTAAATTCAATATAAACAACTTTCATTCAGTTTGTATTTTTACCCAACATCATTATCAAATGCCTCATAGTCAAATCGTGAAACTAATTTCACAAGTTGTTCGTTTCCAACGTTCCCTATGATTATCAATCTACCCAACCCATGCAAGCAAATGGATGAGATTACTCTTATCCAAACACAATAGTCAATACCCATAAACTGGTCTGGCACAACTACGACTCAACCAATAATAGTCAGCGCTTATAATAAAGTGAGCATGACCAATTAATCAATAAAATGATGATAATTTATATCATTATTCCCTAAGGCACAACTACAACTCAATCAATAATAGTCAGTGCTTATAATAAAGTGAGCATGACAAATCAATCAATAAGATGATAATAATTTAGTATGATCATTCCCCAACAAACGGTTCATCCATATAACTATTTTAGTTATGAAAAACTTTCATTATGTATAAAATATATAATCTTAGTAACTTATTCATTTACCAAATTCGAAAATAATATCAATTTGAATGACTTGTTCAAGTGTTTCGGAATCATCATCAAAACGATGATCAGTCGATTGACTCGAATCCAAATTTTAGACTTAACAAATCAAACAACCGAATACAAAATATTTTGTATTCACTAACAAGTACGCATTCATATATACAATATACATTCTCTCAAAACTCAATCTAGAGTGTTACTAACCCTATCTCTAGTGAGTTATATCTTCATACAAGCCTAGGTGTTCGTTAAACCTAAGCTTTGATACCAAATGTAATGACCCGAAGGCTCGCCTTGTCTCAGACGGTGACTACAAATGGTAACCCCATTCCTCGTTTTATGGCTAGCCTCTCAACTCACAACCAACCCGTAAAGGGTTGTGTAAGGTTAAGAGACAAAGCTTTGTCACACGTTCACCAGTGTGAGAATCCTCTATCACGATAAATTCACAATGCATGAATGGTTACATTAATTACATTCAACAACTATTAAGTGTACAAACAAAACCTATAAGGCACGTTTGCATATTGGATTTTTCCAAGGAGATCTCTCCATATGGATTCGAACTCCATGCACAATGTTCAGAAACCAACTTCCGAACGTCATATATCTGTATATCCCTAGATAAGATATACCATACGGTAAACATTACTGGCCCATGCACGAAAACACCGATCTGGACCACGTAGAACCATATGTATATATATATATGTATATATAATTCCCTGTGTGCAACATCTATAAGCATACTCTAGATATGGTGTTAATATATCCAGGCGTGGGTTAACTAAACCCCAGATCATGCATCCTACTCTGTCTTTAGCCATATTCGATGTTGAGGTTTCGTTTCGGCATCTTTCACATGAGTCTTCATCACTCGAACAGAATAAGAATTCATAGTTGTTATCACACAACACAATAAATCTCGGAATCACATATAGATTCCTCAATAGATTTGGGAATCACACATGGATTTCAATACATCAATAGATCCTGGATTCGCATAGAGATTCATCAATAGATCTTAGAATCACATGTATTCGAGCATCTCAACAGATTTCGAATCGCCACATAGAATTCACTTCACAATCGCTTTCAAAACATAGAACCTGTATACTAATTTTGAAGTGGTTTTCGATAAGTATAACATTTATCAATCCTAGTCTCCTAAAAACCAGTCGCTAAATTTAAGTTCAAATTCTATAGTCGATTAACCAACTACAATTCACACAATAGGCGATTGTATATGGAAAACGATCTCGCTTAATTTTCATAACAAACGATTAAACATCCAATGCACTACCAAGTCAAAGCATGTTAGAATAGTCAAAGCATTATTAACTCATATAAATGGCTTCTATTCCCTTTCCCATATAAATAAACTTTCATTAATTAAAGCTTCTTTTATCAGTAAAAATCCTACTTAATTTATATTCCTTTATATACTAGCGTATATATTCAACTTATACATGTAAAAGGTGTATATGTATATGTTCTACTAATTCCATTTTCCTTTATAGCCTTAATACTTAAAAAGGTATTAATATATTTATCCTTCAGGTATAAGTATAATCAAAATTCATTTCCAAGATTTTCTTTCTAGCTTCAATATTTCAAAATGTAATCATATACTAATCCCTTATGTATAAGTATATTTATGATTCATTTCCTTATCCTTTCTTTAAAATATAATCAAAGAGGTTAAAATAGCTGTTTATTAAGAACCTCTTCTCTTTTATAATTTAAAACGTTTCATTCAATATCTTTATCATGAAAGATCCCTATACTTGCTTTCTATCTTTAAAATCCACTACTAAAGATCTATGTATATTCAAAAACCATTAAACCTTATATTTCCAGTTTAACTATATTATAAGGGTTTGAAAACAAGTGTTGCTAAAACACTATTAAAACAAACCTAGACAATCACTTTTATAATTATCTTTAAAATTCATTTAAAGATTCAATTATACTAACTTTGATGATATAATCCGAGAGAGTTAAAGATGAATGTAATTAACACATTGTCTTGACAAACCAAAAACCATTTATATATTTATCCACATCTTTAAATTAGTCCTTTAAAGATGTAAATATAGACAAACATTTGATATGGTGAAATACTACTGATTTCTAATTCATTTATTATAACAGGTGTGTTATAATCCAAATCTTATAAAACAAGCTTAATTGATTTTAATATATATATATATATATACATTAAAATAAGTTAAAAATAGGTTTTAAATAAAAAGTGTCCAAATGTATATAATAAAAATAGCTTAACATGGGCTTTAAGTAAAAGAATTTAAAAGACAGGTTTATATTCAAAACCATTCACTTCTAATTTCCCAATTCATGTTCCAATTCGTATTACTTTCCAGTTCAACCCAGTTATGCCAAATACCCCAAATTGTGTGAAATAGACAAGCTCAATATATTATATAAAATAATACATTCGCTCATCGCAATTCCACATATAACAACATTATATATCAAATGGTGTCCAGAGTCAGGTTTAAAATCCAATCAACTCATATAAAAATGTATGAATATAAATACTGTAACAATCATATTGAGGAATCATGTTGGATTCCTCTAACCTGTCCCCCTGCATCATAGCTCATATATCAGCACATGTACTTGTAATACAATTCAATATAAGCTGATTCATATAAGATGAATCTTCTGGTACAACGCAGGTATCGTCAAAGGTCATTCCCTCCACGGGCAGATATATGTGTCAATAACCACAACAAAGCAATAAATCATCCAAACACCCAATTGTACATATAAATATGTAAATAGCTATCAATACTATTATATGGTACAATATTATACCAAAAAGCATGAGTTAAACTCACCATCCATTCCAAACGATGATTTAATGTTGTTTTAATCTAATTCCAAATAGGCGTTTGAAAGTAGATAAAAATCCAAACTTCTTCGAATTATCCAATTCACTACGCATGTGTAATATTATCTAGTACGAACCCAATGCAACTGACGTTGTATCAATCTGACTTCGTACGAACTAGATACAGTATTTATAAGTGAATAAGAGATTACAATTGAATTAAATAAACATTACACCATAAAAAACAGCGGTCGATTAATGGCAGACCTTCCCCTTTCTCCTCAAAACTCGCTCCCCTTTGATAGTCGCCAAATCGATCTGCCTTCAGCCTTCCACCTGAAATCGATCTGCCACCAGCTCCTCCTGACCCATCGCCTTCTTCCAGATACTTACCTACAGTCCCTTCCACGACCAGTCCTCCAATTTTAAGCAAACCCATTAGCACCTTGCACGATAAATCAACTAGCTTACCTCTGGCCAAGACTCAAACCAACACTCAAGTGAATAATCAACGTGTTTGGACTTCTTTTTTACAGCGGTTGCCGCGCAACGTTGGGAAGTACAAACCGGTTGATATGCAACCAACCTATGTCGGAGAAGCAATGAAACACACAATAGCTGTTGTTGATGCTGGCACAGCTGTATGGAAAGATAATATGGTCGGATTCTTTCTTGACAAATAGCTTTCGTATAAGGTAGTGGTTCGAAAATGTAGAAATGTATTGAAGCCGAAAGGAGATCTAAAAATTAAATCTGATGGAGTTCTCTTCATGTTTCAATTTGTGTGTGATGAAGACAGAGAGAGCGCTCATAGGGGAGCCGATAATTATACAAAGTAAGCTTTCCTTTAATAAGCTATATGATCCTAATGTTAGCAACGTGTGTGGCATGATTTAATCAGTTCCTATTTGGGTTCACTTCTTTAATGTTCCGCTTTATACATGGTCATACACTGGTATTAACTAGCTAGCTTGTAGGCTTGGTAAACTTATTTGTTTAGATGAATCGACTGAAAGACTTAAAAGACTCCATTATGAAAAACGTTTGATTGAAATAAAACCCGATAAGGTTCTTGTAGATGACTTCTTAGTTACTTTTCCTGATGGTGGAACACAGAGGGTTAAAGTTACATACTTATGGAAACCTCACCAGTGCACCAAATGTGGTGTTTTTAGACACAAATATGAAGACTGTGACGCAAATAAGAACAAGGAAAGTACCCAAGGAAATAAACACATACAGCAACAGAACAAGACAATTGAACAAGAAAATTTAACTGATATGAACAAGGGTAAAGAGAATACTAACTCATTTGTTCGGCCACCAGTGCTCAGAAAGGAAATTTATTAAAGAAACAATGATCAAGTTCAGAAAGAAACAACATGGCACAAGATAGAGAGGAACAAAGGTAAGGTTGCTTTCAAGGTGCAACGAGCTCCATATAAGGGCAAAAATTTCACTCCCATTAGACCTACATATAAAAGGAAAGGGATCAATTTGCCTGATTACATGCCAGAAGAAGGAGAAATTATTGGCAACAATATGCAAAAAAATCATGCATGCAAAATCATGGCTCAGCAAACCATAAGTGATCTTTCCCTCATAACTAAGAATAGCTTCAGCTCCCTCAATGGATTAGATGCTCCTTCTATTGCTTTTGAGACTGTCAAACCTAAGGACAACACGGCTGTTGCTAAATAGCATTCCCCTTCTCATAAGTTTCATGCATAGGTAGGTTCTTAATTGCAAGTAGTAGGGAAGTTTATGATGCAGCAAAGTATTATGCTTGAAGACCCTTTACTTTTAAAAAACGGTCAAGTCATGTTAGATGATGCTATGGATAATGCTTCTCACAAACTCTCTGAACCAGTTGAATGCCAACAGATATCCTTGACAGCTTCCCTGTTAAGAAAAGATACTCACGAAAAGGAAATAATGAAAACAAGCATTAAAAGAGACGCAACTGAGAATCGAATCTCTACAAGAAATATGTCTGAACTCGAAGTCACAAACAATAAAAATGAAATATATATATTTACTGGCATGAATTTTGAGCCTAAAATTTTAGATATTATGCCTCAGCTAACCATTTCTAATGTTTGCACATTGGAGGACAGTCATTAATAAAATACTGGAAGCCAAAAAATACATGGTGAAGCCAATACACCTAGTAAGGAAAGTGCTACTGTGAGCATCAATGCTAGTAAAATTGACGTGAATATTTACAGTGAAATACCCCTCTCCTCCAGGACAGAAGGAAGTAGCTAATTCGCGTTTTTTGTTGTTGACAAGAGTATTAGTGATAACAACAAAGATAACAAGGGCAACAAACATTCCAATTTTGAATCTCTTATGGTAGCTGCTGATCTTAGTAGTATAGATGCAAATAAGGTCAAAACCAAATCTATGACAAGGAGCTCGGAAAAACATCTCGAGTTTAATAATGATACATAATCTATGTATATGGAATATAAGAGGGGCTCAGAAGGATATATAGCTCGACAAGTGCAACACCTCAATCATGAAATTACAATCTATTGGTTTTAGCTTTACTGGAAACGAAATTGAACAAATATCTCTCCATCCAAGCAACCAAGTATGTAAACACTAACTAGAATATGTTACACAATTTAGAGGATTCCCCTTATGGTAGGATTTTAATCATGTATGATCCAACTATTAACTGCTTATCTAAAAGCAGATCATCAAGTCAATTCTTACACTGCAAAAATATGCACATTCCCAATTCTACTACATATTATATTACCTTTGTTTATGCGCACAACATGTTTGCTGCTAGAGATAGTTTATTTCATGTAATTCCTACCTTGAATCAGGATCAAGACCCCTAGTTAGTTTGTGGGGATTTCAATTCCCCTCTTAAATTAACTGAAAGAGTTGGTAGTACCTCAGTGACACTCTCTGAAATTAGCCAGATTAATATGGAAACAATGAACTCTGCTCTTATAGAAATTATTACTACGGGGCCTGATTTCTCCAGGAATAATTGTAATAGGAACGGAATACGCACTTTTCCAAAAATTGATCACTCATTCTGTAATTCTTCTGCGCTTAACACTTCGCCTAGTTTAGTTAACGAGCTTGCTATGCCCATTGTTTATGATCATTCGCCTCAAATAGTAAGCTTGAATGGTCAAACTATTGATAGGAAACTTTCCTTTAGATTATTTGATATATGGACTAAACATCATGACTTTCATGATATTATTAAGTTAGCATGGGAAGTTGTAACACCCTGTATTTTAGTGTAAGATAATGAAATAAGAATAACTTAGTTAAATATTCAGAATTAAGTAAAATTGATTGTGCCATTGCGTCCGTTCGGAAATTCTAGTCAAAATCGACACCTGGTTTAAATCAGACACCGTATGTAACACCCCGTAATTCTGTAACGCTAAGATTCACAAATCAAGGCAGAATTAAAAGTTAAAATCAAAATCAAGGGAAACGGGCTACGCCATTGCGTTCGTCTCGGAATTCTGCATGAAAACGAGTCCGAGTTTGCGTAAATCGGAGTTCGTATGAGGAAGATATGGCCTCCGGAAGTTTCAGCAAAGTTCAAATTTCAAAACAGACACCAGGTCGACTGGGGAGTCGACTGGGTAGTCGACCCCCCCCCCCCCCCCCCCGCTTTTTCCAGCTTTCTGAACCTGAATCGTTTCTCTGTATCCGGACGCCCTTCTGACCAGATTCGTTGACTTCTACACTATATAAACAGCCTTGGTCTTCTTCTCTATTCACAATTCTTTTCTATCCTTATGATTCCTCTAAGAAAATATATATAAATAAATAAATATAAGAAAATACTACGAAAATCCAAGATAAGGTTATGCTGCTCAAATTGTCCAGAAGAGATTCAAATCAATATTAAAGCTTCAAGATAAGGATCAAAGGCTAACGTCGCACGAATCATAGCAACACCATCTTTCTTTTCTAATCTGAATCTCTGTAAGTCAGTTACTTTTTAGATTTGAATGTTTTTTTTTGTTTGTGACATGAAATTAAAGGAATAAAAGAATATGCCAAATCTTTCTATTCGAATCTGTGCCTATCTCTTTGGACCTAATTAAGAACTGTCATGATTCAAGGACAAATAAGACCGTGACTATGAAACTATGGACCTTAGAACCATATGCCTCTGTGACTATGAACATTTCCTATGTCTATGAACATTGCCTATGACTATGAACATTGCCTATGACTATGAACATTGCCTATGACTATGGACATTGCCTATGACTGTGATTGTGACTATGAGAATTATTTCCATGACTATGAACACAAGCCTATACCTTTGATTAGGAAGCAAAACTATTGTCTATGACATAAATGGGACAACTGTGATTAAGCACCTATGGTTCATAGGAAAGTGTTTAAGTTTTGTGACTGTGAAATTGGGTCTAAACCCGATTATCTATTCTGTCTGTTCTTTGTTTTCTTTGGTTTTAGACCTTGGGAATTTACCTATTAAGTTAGGGCTACCCATGTTCTTGAACCTACGTCTTTACTCTGTCTATCCTTGGTTTTAGACCTTGGGAATTTACCTATTAAGTTAGGTCTACCCATGTTCTTGAACCGACGTCGTTATTCAACCCTTTTTATGCCAGTTAGTATGTCTATCTTTTGCATAGCATCTTTGGTTCATTCCCTATTTTCTACGAACCTAGCTTTATTTATAATCTAGAATGAATCTCGATTATACGAACGGTGGGAATGCGATTTGGGCAAAATATGAAATTTACTAAAAACGTAGTTTAACTTGGAAATTGGCATAAATTGGGAACATGTATTATGGCATGTTCATAGAAATGCAAATTGGATAAATTTGACATGAATTATAAGATGTGTAATTTGAATCTAGTATTGACATGTAAATCTAGCATTTACATGAATAGTGAACTAGAGTAATAAGTCTAGTGTGACGTGAATTAGAATGTTGAATTGGAATTGGATTAGCTAATTTGGCACGGTGAGTATATTGGCATAAATGTGAAATTGGCCATAATTGGGAATAACTGTCAGGTTTAGAAAAATCATGGTTAGTGACACTTAATTTGGTATAGTTTACATACCAAAAAGCATAAATATGATTTAGGAAGGGAAATGGGCCATAGGAATAAATGTTGACAATTTACATTAAAAGAGTAATTGGGAAATAAGTAAATTAGGATTAATTTACTTGTAGAATTTGTCCTAAATGAGGAAATGTTAATTTAGACAAATTAAAGGTTTGTTAACGACATCTCTTTTAATAATAAACCAGAAAGTTCTAGGGTGACAGAGAGGATAGTGTCTAGGCTTGGGTTTGGAAAATACAAGTTTCCTGCTCTCCCTGGCTATCCCTAACTGATCCGACGGACGGGATGGTTACTTTCAAAACCTGATTTGAAAACTAATCAAAACCCTTTGAACTTAGAAAACACGAATATGCCTAACCCGAGGTTAGACTGAGTTGCGATGTAAACCTGCCCGGAACCAACCGGCACATCCAGTATTCGCAACAATATCTGTCTGATGTGAGTGGTCGCGGCTTTAATTTATTTAGTTAAAGCTAGAACAAGAAAGGTAGGGTTAAGTTAAGCAAGACACTTAACCAGTTCAGCATGATAACTAAACCGATGGGTGGGGTTAGGTTCAGACTGACACTTAACATAGTTAAGCTAGAATGGGAGGGTTGAGTCCATAGGAACAGATAACCAACTTAACACAGTTAAGCTAGAATGGGATGGCTAAGTCCATAGAGACACTTAACCAAATTCAAGGTAGCAAGACAAGATTTGTAGGGGTTAAGTAAAGTTAATACACTTAGCCAAATTAAACATGTTAACTGGACCAGAGGTTGGGGTTAAGTAAAGTCTAATACACTTAGCCAATTTGATATGTTAGCTGGACTAGACCGTAGGGTTAAGTAAACTTGAACACTTAACCATCAGGTTGTGATAAAGGAATGGGGTTAAGTCTAAAACATGAAGGGATAATACTTAACCATTAATAATAACATGTTAGTTAAAACAGACGGGCAAGGTTAAGTTAAGAAGGAACACTTGACCAACATAGGGTGGATGGGTAGGGTTAGGAAATAAATACTTAACCAATATAACTTGGTTTGTGGTAGGGTTAAGTCAACATGAGTTATTGATAAAACTTAACCAGCTTAACAGGGTAAATGAAGAGGGTTAAGTTGGCTTGATTGACTAATGACACTTAACCAATCCAAATTGACGGGAAAGAGAACTAAGTAGTAAACCTTAGTTAAGAAAACAACGATTCTGGAAACTAAGTGGTAAATCTTAGTTAGTAAAACTAAGTAGTAATTCTTAGTATAACCCGGGAAGGAGCGAATGTCCGTCTGAGTAGAAAGAAGGCTCCAACGAATTGGGTTACGAAGCCCGAGGCTTCGAGGGGATGTGAGGGTACTCTTGGTATCCCTCTGTGAGGCTGCAGATGATCCTCCTGGGCTCACAGAGGTTAAGGTCTGCGTAGAAGAACCAGGGGTATGCCTTGGTTGCAATACATGGCAACCTAAAGACCAGGATGGACCAGCGTGATTCGAAGAGAAAACGGTAGCCCTATGATAGCAACTCGTCGTCTACCATCCATCTTGAGTCAATCGAGATACGTGAAGCGGAAAGGCGGAGAACTCCAAAAGACCATATACTTGCTATCTAGTTATGGGTGAGGATGGCCATAGGATAGAGGGGCACCGGGGGTCGGCGTATAGTTCTCATTTTATAAGGTGTGCCTTTCATTAGTTGAGGGAGGCGTCAAGTGGGACCATAGCCATTAGAATAAAAACAAACCTTAGCATCTGCATCGGCAGATATCTGAAAGCTCCCAACCGAGTTCTGTATTCCTTGATTTGCCCTGTCACAGGACTCGGACCGCACATTACAGGACATGTGCATCTAGACAAGCGATAACGATTCGCGAAACATGTGTGGGGAAGTATAGGAACATATACCACTCTAGGTAGTGTGTCCTAGACTTGGGGGCATCGTTCGACAGGTAGCATAATCCCTAGTGGACTAGGTGGCATAAATCCTGAATCCGAGAAGCGTTCAGCAGATAGCGTAAACTCTAGTTGAATCTAGAAAGACTGGATAGAAAACCCTAGATTAGATCTAGGTAATAAATAATAAATGGATGCTCGAAGGCAATGGGAAAACACAGGGATTGGGATCACGTTATCTTTACTAGTTGGAACACTAGTAAGGTGGTGCAGAGATATAGAAATCAGTATAACAAGGAAATAGCGAAGCGGCGAAAGTACTAGAGCGTATCCAGTTTATCTTATCTTAGCATATCTTGTGATTACCATGTCTATTCTTGTTGACCCTATCGTCATGGTGTAATCTTGTATTCAGTTAATTCATGTCGTTTTGTTTTTCCATGTTCACATGCTAGAAGTTACTGAACTTACTCAGGCTTTATGTCTGACTCTATTTTTCTTTCGTCTTCTTTTCTTCCATTTCCCCCCCCAGGTAGTAAAGGAGGGAATAGTTTAGCTCAGGTTAAGTTGGGCTGCCATTCTTTCCCAGCCTGAAGATTCGTCGAAGTTTGATTGGATTCTCTTTTCAGATGCTATGGCTGGCTCTTGCTAAAATCGGGGAATATAAAGGTTATTTTTATGCTTCTTTATTTTGTAAGACAGATGATACTCTGATATTGTAAAGAAACCATTGTACAAACTATTTTATCAATAAAGCAAAGTTTTATTTTCCGCTGTTTAATTTCTGTCTGTCTTGTAATTTATCTGCATCTTTTACCCTAAATGCTCCACAAAACTTAGTGCATTCCCTTTGTGAGTGACACTAACGGATGTGGGGTGTTACACGTGGTATCAGAGCTGAAGGTTACCAGAGCAGATAAAGGATTTGAAAAATTATTTTCAAAACGGTTTTTAAAGAAGCATTTTCAAGAGAAAAGATTTGTTTTAAAGACATATTCCCCAAAGCCATACGCATTATCTTCTCTTCCTCTGTTTAAATTCTTGTCTCCTTCTTTCTTGAGTCTCTGGGTGTAACACCCCGAATTTTAGTTAATACTAAAATTCACTAATTACAGGATAAATAATCTCAGATGTGGGAATTAGGGGAAACGGGCTGCGTCATTACGTTCGTCTCGGAAAAATACGCGAAATAGAGTCCGTGTTTTCGAAAATCGGAGTCCGTATGGCCCAGTTATGGCCCGATGAAGTTGGCAGAAAATTTAAAACTAAAACAGATTTAAAAATTTAAATATTCAGATTTGGAATGGGTCAGGCGGGGTCAGGCGGGAAGCTTCCCGCCCTACCCATGTCGACAGGGGTGTCGACTTGCCTGTCGACTTGCCTGTCGACAGGGGCCTGGCGCCCAGTGAACCTGGGTGCACCAGGTTGCACCAGGTTGGGTTTCAGGCTGGCTAGGAGGGCTGGTTCTAGAGATTTCCTAAATCTAAGGGTCCTAATCTAATCTAGGGTTAATCTAAGGGCCTAAAACACTCACTTAATCCTATAAATAAGACCCCAACCCTACCCTAATTCATTCATAATTAAGTCTTGTAACTAAACTATGGCAAAATGAAATTTGAGCATGGCCTCCACTAGTTCATGAAGGAAGTTGCAAGCAAATCACTCACTAATCAAGCTAATCCCTCTCATATCATTCTCTAATCACCACCATCTTCATAATTAGCAACTAATCCCTCTTCATAAGTTGGTTTTGGTGAGTTTCTATCACTTTAACATCGATTGTTAAAGTAAGTAGATTGGGTGTAATGAGACTTATGGTCTTAAATGCGGATTAGTGAGTTTGAATCATGTATAATGATATGTTACTCTATGTTGTTCTATGTTTATGCATGTTTGATAAATTGGTTTATGCATGCTTAATAAGTTGATTTATGCATGCTTAACAAGTTGGTATATGCATGTTTAACAAATGGATTTATGCATATTTAATGAGTGGAATTATGCATGTTTAACAAAGTGAGTTATGCAAGTTAAGTATATGTTTAAATGCAAGTTTAAAGAGATATGCAAGTTATGTATGCTTATGTAAGTATATGGATGGTTATGCAAGTCATGTATATGATTAAATGCAAGATTTATGTGATATGCAAGTTATGCATGCTTATGCGAGTATATGAATGCTTATGCAAGATATGTATATGCTTAAATGACATGATATGCAAGTTATGCATGTTTATGCAAGTTATGTATACTTATGCAAGTATATGAATGTTTATGCAAGTATGTGAATGCTTATGCAAGTTATGTGTATGCTTAAATGCATGTTTAACATGTTATGCAAGTTATGAGAATGCCTATATGCAAGTTCAACATATTATGCAAGATATGTGTATGATAATATGCAAGCTCATATGCAACATGTTATGCAAATCATGTGTATGATAATATGCAAGTTTGGGTTAAATGTGGTTGGGTTAAAATGTGTTCATATATGCAAGTTGACATCCTCTTAACCCATGACAAAGTTATATGTTAAACCCATGATATTTGTGATGATCTTCCCCTTTATTATATCATGAAATGAGAATGATTTACGTGGGGAACGATGGGGTTGGTAAATAAGTTAATAAATGAATGATTGGGTATGATTAAACATACCATAAAAATAAATTACCATAAGTGGGAATTTACCTATTGAGTTAGGTCTACCCCATGGGAATTTACCTATTGAGTTAGGTCTACCCATGTTATGGAAAACTTGATATTAATTAGGGATAATTAATATGGGGGTGATTAATTAGGTGTAATTAATCGACTAAGACACGAGGTTGGACTCATTTGTAGTGTAAAACTGCCCGGACCCGACCGGCTTAACCAGTTGCTACAAATGTCAGCCCAATGTGAGAGGTCTTAGCCATGAATTAAATACGTGATTAAGGTAAAGACACGAGGTTAGACTCTGTTATGACGTAAGACTGCCCGGACTATACCGGCTTAACCAGGCGGTCATAACAGCCAGTCTAATGTGGGAGGTCTTTATGGGAGATCACGGTCTTAATTAATTAAGAAACACTTAACCATATTAGCATGTAGTGGGACATGAGGGGTTAAGTGGGTGCCTTGGGTGGCATGTGGAAATTTTGTGGTTGCCTTGGGTGGCATGTGGAATCTAGTGGGTTGCCTTGGGTGGCAATAGAAAATACGATTAGAATACTTAACCAAGTGGAAACATGTAATTAAACATGATTAAAGGGTTAAGTGGGATACACTAGATATATGACAAGCTTAGGTGGGTAGCTTGTGGGGGCCCATTTCAACCAATATCCCAAACGTATCTTTGTGGGCTCGACCCATGTCGAGTGACGGGACACGCATATTGGGCTTGATTATAAGAGGCCAAAACGGGTTAGCGGTGGCAACGCAAGTCCAACGGGTTTCATATGCGTGTGTGGGCCCGGGCTGGTAGATAAGCCGTTGTTGCATCGTGTAGATATAAAGCCGTGCACCGATAGTATTGGGTAGCCACTTTAGGGGAGTGATACACCCCACTGTGGGACCAGCACGGGTATCTACGGTAGGGAGCCGATCGATGGGGAGTAGTGGGTACACCTAATGAAGATAGGGGCAGACGACACCTATGTAGGGGTACACGAAACTACTGGGTAAGAATTACTGAGTACACCTAGTGGAGATAGGGGCAGACGACACCTATGTAGTGGGCTAGGAGTACATGAAACTACTGGGGAATTTTCTAGGTCCTTGGGAGGGATCAACCTTTAAGTAGGAATGACTGGTGTGGTGCAGTTAGTAATTATCCTTGGGTGGGTAGATGCGTCCTGAAGGTTATCTTAGTTTATCCTAAGTCTACCAAGCTACTTAGTGTAGCCATTCATCCCCAGATATTACCGTAGGTCAAGTTTATGTCTTCTCTGGTTACTTTAATGATTGTATTGTTAAAGTTATAGGACTCACTCAGACTTATGTCTGACCCCGTTGTTTTTATCTTTTTCCCAACCCTCAGGTCCTACGGTGGATCCTAGCGGTAGTAGAGCTTGATCGGATTGCTGTTCCAGTCTTTAGGAGCTTGGGTAGATGTAAAGCTCCAGTTATCCAGTTATCTTTTCTTTTGTTATGGCTATTGTATGAGAGAGTGGGATTATGTAATTCTTTATTTTGACAGATATTGTACTTAACTTTTATCATGGTTTTATGATGTAACCAGACATGTTTATTTCCGCTGTTATGAGATGATGTTTTAAAATTCAAGTACTATTTATATCTGTCTTGGTGTAATTTTTCTGTTCTATATTCACTAAAATACTCCATCGATGCTATGGCATTCCCTTAGTGAGTGACTATAGCGGGCGTTGGGGCGTTACACGTGGTATCAGAGCGAAGGTTACCGGAACAGATAAAATTTTTTTAGAAAACTATTTTTCTGAAAACATTTTTGGAAGAGATATTTTCAAAAACATGTCTTTAATAGAGAAAAGTTTTTAAAAAAAGAAAAGCATAATCCCCAATAGCCATATCTATATCCTTCGAATTCCCCATTTTGAATCTTTCCTTTTTCGTTTCAGCATGGCCGAGAATCTTAACTTTCCGGAGGGTGTGACGGTACCAGTATGGTATAGGAGATTGATGGAGGCTAGGGCCACCACTGCGGGTCCAGCAAATGTTCCTCCACCAACCGTAGCACCCGATCTTCCTCCCCCCCTCCTCCTCGCACGGATACTTTTGCTAAGACTTGTAAGGAGTTTAAAGCTATGGGAGGGAAACCTTTTCAAGGATCTGAAACTTTTGTGGAGGCTAGAGATTGGCTTAAGGAGGTGGAAGAGTTGATAGATATCTTTGAGATGGAAGAAGGGAAGAAAGTCAAGTTGGCTGCTTGGTTAATGAAGGGAGAGGCCTCATTCTGGTGGGAGGTCACTAATGGAGAACGCCCCGTTGACTCTTGGGCGGATTTCAGGCAAAGATTTGTGGCAAAGTTTCTCTCAAGGGCGGAGGAGAACTTGTATATGGAGAGATTCTTGACTCTAAAGCAAGGAAATCTTTCGGTGAAGGAATATGTTAACAAGTTTAATCAATTGGCAAGGTTTGGCCTAGACATGGTGAATACACCGGAGAAGAAGGCTTTGAGGTTCGTGAAAGGCTTGAATGAACCTATACATGGGTTGGCTATGACTCATATCCCTATGGGGGCCACCTTTGAGAAGCTAGTTGACATGGCACTCATGTATGAGGAGGAGAAGGGTCCTAATGCTAATAAGGCACCCGAGAAGAAGGGAGATCAAAAGAGACCTCAACAACAGCAAAGCAAAGGTGGGAAAGGCAACGGTGGCAAGGGCAAGAAGAAGAAGTGTTTCAATTGTGGGACACCTGGCCACCTAAGCAAGGATTGTCGCAAGAAGAAGAAGACTGGCTGCTTCAACTGTGGCGAAGCAGGGCATTTAGTGAAGGATTGCCCTAAGAAAGGGCAAAGGACGGGATCTACCTCGGGAGGACAGGTGCAAGCTCTTATGGCACCGAGTCAGGCTAGGGGGCAAGTACAGGCTCTCGCGGTTCCACCGATTCAGGAGAGAGGTAGAACTATTTCCGTTGAAAGTCTGGTTTTTCTATTTGATCATCCTGTCCGTACATTGTTTGATTCAGGCGCATCGCACTCGTTTATCTCATCATCATTAGTTGAGTCACTGCACTTAGACACCAGTCTGGTAGATGATCCCTTGGTTGTTTCAAACCCAATTGGGGGCTCCACTTATTTATCCATGATATGTTTGGGTTTGAAGATTTCTATACTTAGCATTGAGTTTAGATGTGATGCTTTTGTATTGGGCTTCACGGGCTATGGGTTGATTTTGGGCATGAACTGGTTATCCAGTAATGGTGTCGTTCTTGATTGCGAAAGGAGAGTTGTTAGGCTCATGACCCGCTTGGGTAACACTCTCGAGATTTCTTGTAATCCCATGGACTCTGTTATGCTAAGTTATCTTGAATCGCTTGACGCTTCGGTCGAGAGTTTGCAATCTATGAGAGTGGTCCGGGAATATCCGGATGTGTTTGAGGAGGTGAAGGGCTTACCTCCGAAGCGGGAGATTGACTTCCGAATATATTTGGTGGATAATGCTAAACCGGTATCTTTACCAGTGCGCCACATGGCTCCTCGTGAGAGGAGGGTACTCCATAAGCAAGTAGGGGAGTTACTTGAGAAGGGGTTCATAAGACGGAGTATATCGGAGTGGGGTGCTCCAGTAGTTTTTGCTACGAAGGCGGATGGGTCCCTCAGACTTTGTGTAGACTATAGAGAACTCAACAAGCTCACAAAGAAGAATAGACACCCATTGCCGAGGATAGATGATCTTTTCGATCAGTTGGTTGGCGCTTCAATATTTTCTCAGTTGGACTTAGCCACGGGGTTTCATCAGTTGAGGGTGGCTGAGGATAGCATAGACAAGACTGCCTTTAGAACTCCGGATGGTTTCTATGAGTGGCTGGTGATGCCATTTGGGTTGACGAACGCCCCTGCATACTTTGTTGACTTGATGAGTAGGGTGTTCAGGGAGTTCCTTAATAAATTCGTGGTGGTCTTTGTGGATGATATCTTAGTATTTTCTAAGAGTGAAGAAGAGCATGCCTTACATCTTGGGGAGGTGTTGAAGACTCTTCGAGCGCATAGCCTTAAGGCTAAATTCTCTAAATGCCACTTCTGGAGGAAGGAAGTGCGGTTCTTGGGGCACGTGGTCTCCAAGGACGGGATAGCTGTGGATCCCGCGAAGGTAGTATCGATTCAGGATTGGAAGGTTCCAAAGAATGCTACCGAAGTAAGAAGTTTCTTGGGGTTGGCGGGTTACTATAGGAAGTTTATCAAAGACTTCGCGAAGATATCAGCCCCATTAACCCGCTTAACAAAGAAGAATCTTGTTTTCACATGGGACGTAGATTGTGAAGATGCGTTCCGACGGTTAAAGAGAGCTTTAACCACGGCTCCAGTTTTAGTGTTGCCAGATGGGAGCAAGCCATTTGTTGTCTATACTGATGCCTGTGGGACAGGACTTGGCGCAGTCTTAATGCAAGAGGGAAGGGTGATAGCCTATGGTGGAAGGCAGTTGAGGGCACATGAGAAAAATTACCCTACCCATGATCTAGAGCTAGCCGCTATTGTTTTTGCGCTTAAGATTTGGCGCCATTATCTTCTTGGTGAGAGATTCGAGTTGTTCACCGACCATAAATCTTTGAAGTACTTGTTCTCTCAGAAGGATCTAAACTTAAGACAGCAAAGGTGGATGGAGTTCTTGGCATCCTATGATTTCGAGATAGCGTATACCCCTGGCAAGGGTAACGTGGTGGCAGACGCCTTGAGCAGGAAGAGGTTGTCCTTGAGTCCATTGTTCGTGGAACGATGAAGCTTGGAGTTTATCTCGATGTTTGATTTCAGACCTTCCATTGATTATGTACCCGGTTTGCTAGCTTCCTTGGAAGTTAGGCCTACTCTTTTGGGGCGGATTGGGGAAGCCCAGAGGGACGACCCACAGTTGGTTGAGTTGATAGAGAAGCTCATAAGGGGGGAGTCGTCCAGCCATTTGAGTAGGTACACCCTAGACGATAGGGGGTGCTTGCGTAGAGACGGTAGGCTTTGTGTACCGCAAGATGAAGGGTTGAAGAAGGCTATTCTTGATGACGCACACCGTTCTAGGATGACCATTCATCCCGGTGGGGATAAGATGTACCAAGACATGAAGAGGGTTTTCTTCTGGGCCGGTATGAAGAAAGATGTGGCTGAGTATGTCGCTCAATGTTTAGTGTGCCAGCAAGTGAATGCAGAGCAAAGGAAACCAGGTGGGTTGCTTCACCCATTGGAGGTTCCGCAATGGAAGTGGGATAGCGTCTCGATGGATTTTATTGACGGGTTACCCAGGTCGAGGAGGGGTAATACAGGAATCTGGGTGGTGGTAGACAGACTTACTAAGAGCGCCCATTTCATACCTGTGAAGAGTAAGAGGACTGCTCCATGGCTAGCTTCAGTATATCTTCGAGAGATAGTTCGATTACATGGGGTACCCTCTAGCATAGTGAGTGATCGAGATCCTATCTTCACTAGCGAGTTCTGGAGAAGTTTGCAAGAAGCAGTGGGGACTCAATTGTGTCTGAGCACTGCATATCATCCTCAGACGGACGGCCAGACTGAGAGGGTGAATCGTGTTCTAGAAGACCTTTTGAGGCTTTGTATCTTAGATTTTGGAGGTACATGGGAAGAGCATCTTCCATTGGTAGAGTTCGCATATAATAACAGCTTTCAGTCCAGTATTGGTATGGCTCCTTTCGAAGCTCTCTATGGAAGGCCTTGTCGATCACCTACATGTTGGTGGGAATCTACGGATAAGATCTTGCTTGGGCCTGATATGGTTAGGGAGACTTCTGAGAAGATTGACTTGATTCGAAGAAGGATGAAAGCAGCGCAGGATAGGCAAAAATCTTATGCGGACAAGAGAAGGACGGATCTTGAGTTTGAGGTTGGGGATATGGTTTTTGTTAAGGTATCTCCGTTAAGAAATGTTGTTCGCTTCGGATCCGTTGGGAAGTTAGCACCGAGGTTTGTTGGGCCGTTTCCTATTAAGGAAAGGATTGGACGGATGGCATATAGGGTGGAGTTGCCTGACAGACTTAGTGGTGTTCATGATGTATTCCATGTGTCCCATTTGAGGAAGTGCTTACATGAGACGGCAGAGGTGGTAGAGCCGAGCTTTCTTAGAGATGTAGAGGTAGAGCGTGATGCGACTATTCGACGAGCTCCTACTCGCATCCTTGGGTCAGAGACTAGGAAGTTGAGAAACAGAGAGGTGCGACTAGTCAAGGTGCAATGGGGAGAAGATGAGAGCAACGCAACTTGGGAGACGGAAGCGAAGATGCGTTCATTGTACCCATTTCTTTTTGAGGGTATGTCTTTACTTTCTCCTTTATCGCTTGTCTAGTACTTATCTTATCTTTGGTATGTCCTCTCGTTAGTACCTTTGACCTTTAGATAGGGTAAACCTATGGTTGAAACATGTGTTTGAGACATGTTATGGTTGATGGATGCAAGTGTTTGCTAGTGGTTGCTCGTGGATGCATATACACACACTCTAGGCACTAGATCGGCTCAGTCACTTCATATTGCATATTGCATAAAATTGTGTGTAGGAAAATATATTTATGGATGTATAATGGTTGTGTTATCACATGGATGATGCATTTTGGTGAATGATTGTGCACTCATGTAGATATTGTATGTGTCGATAGGGTTTTCTCGCATACATAATGGATGCATGGCACTATCATGGTTTGCATATGTTCATACATTAGATAGGGAACATATACACACACTATTTGCATATGCTCATACATCATTAGAGATTGTTTAAGGACAATGGATGCCCGTGGTTGATGATTTGAGTAGATGGTTGTTTGGATGGTAGGATATGCATTCTCCTTAGCTTAGAGATTTCGGGGACGAAATCCTTTAAGGAGGGGAGAATGTAACACCCCGAATTTTAGTTAATACTAAAATTCACTAATTACAGGATAAATAATCTCAGATGTGGGAATTAGGGGAAACGGGCTGCGTCATTACGTTCGTCTCGGAAAAATACGCGAAATAGAGTCCGAGTTTTCGAAAATCGGAGTCCGTATGGCCCAGTTATGGCCCGATGAAGTTGGCAGAAAATTTAAAACTAAAACAGATTTAAAAATTTAAATATTCAGATTTGGAATGGGTCAGGCGGGGTCAGGCGGGAAGCTTCCCGCCCTACCCATGTCGACAGGGGTGTCGACTTGCCTGTCGACTTGCCTGTCGACAGGGGCCTGGCGCCCAGTGAACCTGGGTGCACCAGGTTGCACCAGGTTGGGTTTCAGGCTGGCTAGGAGGGCTGGTTCTAGAGATTTCCTAAATCTAAGGGTCCTAATCTAATCTAGGGTTAATCTAAGGGCCTAAAACACTCACTTAATCCTATAAATAAGACCCCAACCCTACCCTAATTCATTCATAATTAAGTCTTGTAACTAAACTATGGCAAAATGAAATTTGAGCATGGCCTCCACTAGTTCATGAAGGAAGTTGCAAGCAAATCACTCACTAATCAAGCTAATCCCTCTCATATCATTCTCTAATCACCACCATCTTCATAATTAGCAACTAATCCCTCTTCATAAGTTGGTTTTGGTGAGTTTCTATCACTTTAACATCGATTGTTAAAGTAAGTAGATTGGGTGTAATGAGACTTATGGTCTTAAATGCGGATTAGTGAGTTTGAATCATGTATAATGATATGTTACTCTATGTTGTTCTATGTTTATGCATGTTTGATAAATTGGTTTATGCATGCTTAATAAGTTGATTTATGCATGCTTAACAAGTTGGTATATGCATGTTTAACAAATGGATTTATGCATATTTAATGAGTGGAATTATGCATGTTTAACAAAGTGAGTTATGCAAGTTAAGTATATGTTTAAATGCAAGTTTAAAGAGATATGCAAGTTATGCATGCTTATGTAAGTATATGGATGGTTATGCAAGTCATGTATATGATTAAATGCAAGATTTATGTGATATGCAAGTTATGCATGCTTATGCGAGTATATGAATGCTTATGCAAGATATGTATATGCTTAAATGACATGATATGCAAGTTATGCATGTTTATGCAAGTTATGTATACTTATGCAAGTATATGAATGTTTATGCAAGTATGTGAATGCTTATGCAAGTTATGTGTATGCTTAAATGCATGTTTAACATGTTATGCAAGTTATGAGAATGCCTATATGCAAGTTCAACATATTATGCAAGATATGTGTATGATAATATGCAAGCTCATATGCAACATGTTATGCAAATCATGTGTATGATAATATGCAAGTTTGGGTTAAATGTGGTTGGGTTAAAATGTGTTCATATATGCAAGTTGACATCCTCTTAACCCATGACAAAGTTATATGTTAAACCCATGATATTTGTGATGATCTTCCCCTTTATTATATCATGAAATGAGAACGATTTACGTGGGGAACGATGGGGTTGGTAAATAAGTTAATAAATGAATGATTGGGTATGATTAAACATACCATAAAAATAAATTACCATAAGTGGGAATTTACCTATTGAGTTAGGTCTACCCCATGGGAATTTACCTATTGAGTTAGGTCTACCCATGTTATGGAAAACTTGATATTAATTAGGGATAATTAATATGGGGGTGATTAATTAGGTGTAATTAATCGACTAAGACACGAGGTTGGACTCATTTGTAGTGTAAAACTGCCCGGACCCGACCGGCTTAACCAGTTGCTACAAATGTCAGCCCAATGTGAGAGGTCTTAGCCATGAATTAAATACGTGATTAAGGTAAAGACACGAGGTTAGACTCTGTTATGACGTAAGACTGCCCGGACTATACCGGCTTAACCAGGCGGTCATAACAGCCAGTCTAATGTGGGAGGTCTTTATGGGAGATCACGGTCTTAATTAATTAAGAAACACTTAACCATATTAGCATGTAGTGGGACATGAGGGGTTAAGTGGGTGCCTTGGGTGGCATGTGGAAATTTTGTGGTTGCCTTGGGTGGCATGTGGAATCTAGTGGGTTGCCTTGGGTGGCAATAGAAAATACGATTAGAATACTTAACCAAGTGGAAACATGTAATTAAACATGATTAAAGGGTTAAGTGGGATACACTAGATATATGACAAGCTTAGGTGGGTAGCTTGTGGGGGCCCATTTCAACCAATATCCCAAACGTATCTTTGTGGGCTCGACCCATGTCGAGTGACGGGACACGCATATTGGGCTTGATTATAAGAGGCCAAAACGGGTTAGCGGTGGCAACGCAAGTCCAACGGGTTTCATATGCGTGTGTGGGCCCGGGCTGGTAGATAAGCCGTTGTTGCATCGTGTAGATATAAAGTCGTGCACCGATAGTATTGGGTAGCCACTTTAGGGGAGTGATACACCCCACTGTGGGACCAGCACGGGTATCTACGGTAGGGAGCCGATCGATGGGGAGTAGTGGGTACACCTAATGAAGATAGGGGCAGACGGCACCTATGTAGGGGTACACGAAACTACTAGGTAAGAATTACTGAGTACACCTAGTGGAGATAGGGGCAGACGGCACCTATGTAGTGGGCTAGGAGTACATGAAACTACTGGGGAATTTTCTAAGTCCTTGGGAGGGATCAACCTTTAAGTAGGAATGACTGGTGTGGTGCAGTTAGTAATTATCCTTGGGTGGGTAGATGCGTCCTGAAGGTTATCTTAGTTTATCCTAAGTCTACCAAGCTACTTAGTGTAGCCATTCATCCCCAGATATTACCGTAGGTCAAGTTTATGTCTTCTCTGGTTACTTTAATGATTGTATTGTTAAAGTTATAGGACTCACTCAGACTTATGTCTGACCCCGTTGTTTTTATCTTTTTCCCAACCCTCAGGTCCTACGGTGGATCCTAGCGGTAGTAGAGCTTGATCGGATTGCTGTTCCAGTCTTTAGGAGCTTGGGTAGATGTAAAGCTCCAGTTATCCAGTTATCTTTTCTTTTGTTATGGCTATTGTATGAGAGAGTGGGATTATGTAATTCTTTATTTTGACAGATATTGTACTTAACTTTTATCATGGTTTTATGATGTAACCAGACATGTTTATTTCCGCTGTTATGAGATGATGTTTTAAAATTCAAGTACTATTTATATCTGTCTTGGTGTAATTTTTCTGTTCTATATTCACTAAAATACTCCATCGATGTTATGGCATTCCCTTAGTGAGTGACTATAGCGGGCGTTGGGGCGTTACACTGGGGCTCCTGGCTTTCTAGGAGGTAACCTCATCGAAGGGCAAAGTAGTGCCCGGCTTCCATCCATAGCCGAAGTTGTTTCATCTACGGGCAGTTTTCTTTCAAAGCTTATAGGGTTTTCTGGACGATGGAGGCAGTTTTCGAAAGATTTGTCAACATGACTACACATGGAAGGGGATGAGGAGTTTGGCTAAGGAGCATAACCCTAGGATGAGGAATTCATGGATGTAGACTTAGCACACGAAGGAGGAAGAAATTATAAAACCTAAGACAAGAGGAAGTATCTTTACTAGGGTATGATAGGGCATATACGTAAGGACAAGGGCAAGGACGAGGACGAGATTTTCAGAAGAACAAGTACATGCTTTCGCCACCAAGCGTACCTAGGAGAAAGGTAGTCCGGTTGGAAGAGTCTAGTTTTCTGCTCGTGCTATTTCCTTAGGTTCTAGCGCTTCTCATTTGTTCATATCCACTTCCATAGTTGGGTCTCTGCGCCATAGTACTTGTATAGTAGAAAGATACCACTAGAGTCTCAAATCCAATTGGTGGTCCGACCAGTTTATTTTTTTGGTTAGTAGGGATTTGAGAATAGCTATCGAGTTTGCTTATATCATCTCACGTAGATCGTCTAAATTCGGGGGAGATATTCCTTGGGTGCTTGTCTGATATTGGTTTAGGCCTTTGGGGCTTGTACTTGAGGAATGTCGAGTTCGGTTTGGATGGTTTGCGTAAGAGATGAATAGTTGTGGCAGGCACTCCAAAGAGCACGTAGTGACCTTTCGACTCTTATAGTTATGGCATGGCGGATAAGAGGGAAACCTCTAATCATCTTAGTACATATACTTGGTACCGTGATTGACATCTGTTTATTTTGGAAATGGAGATCCGGAACTTCACAATCATGAAGTTAAATTAGTTAAGATACAGTGGAGTAAAGCTCAAGAAGGCTAGATACTAGCATTGTAATGACCCGCATTTTCCAGGGGTATAATTAATTTATTTAATTATTTAAAATGGTGGTTTAGAGAATTTAATGGTCGTGGAATTTAATAATGGTGAATATTTAATTAAAATAATAAATTAAATAATATATTTAATTCTGAAATAATCAGAATTGGCTGAAATAGCGATATGGTGTGAACTGGATCATCTGTGATATTTAATTCAGTTCAAAAATTGAATTAGGATAACGAATATATTCAATCGTCGACAGTTGAACGTATAGTTTATAATATAATTATAAACGAGCTTGAAATGGCGTTGTAGTTCGTGAATTGGCGATTCGAACTTCAACTGAATGTACAAGATTCGTTTTAAATCGGATTTCTGTGAAACAAGAAACATGTGGAGCTGGTGGAGTATATCTTTCTAGTGGAAGAGAAAAATCGGGATTTCGTTGTGTAGATTTTCAGATATGTCCAAATCAAATTTTAATATAGTCGCTATAGAATCGTTTATCGACCCTAACGGTTTATTCGATATAACTAGAGATCGGGTTTGAATTTAGACAAGGTTCTTTTGGGAAGTAGTGATAATTTAATTTTTAGGATTTTACTGTAATTTTTAATTAATTAAATAAGTAACTTTTTATTTGGAGTATTTGACACCCTGTAATCAACATTTTGAGGTTTCAAAATATGAGTTAATCTACCGGTATTATTATTTTTTCAGGACCGTGGCGAAATGCTTGACACGACGGTAATGTTAACTCTGTCCATAGCGGTGCATACGTGAACGAAATTTTACGAAAAAGGATCCCTAATAACCACGTAAAAACATGAACACATACACTCCACGTTTCATTAAAAATATGTGGTACTAACGTAAGCAACAGGAAACCACAATGAAAACACTACCCCAAAAATCTAAAGAGCATCTTTTGGTTTCAATATATATATTATGTTATCTATTTTTTTCTTGGATACCAAGAGATCCACGTTCCCTTTTGCTTCGTCAGTTCTCAGCCACGTCATTTCAATTAAAAGAAATATTAAGACCCACCCTATAAATACAAATGATTTCTCCTAAACCCGAGAACAAATTCATTCGGTGGTCTCTTTCTTTGCAACCGCCACTCCTCATCTTTTCTTCAACCAAAACGAGATCTGATAAATCAAGAGAAAAACAAATAAAAGCAGGCGAGTGCGTGGTATTTGCGGAAGTAGGAAGGGTGAGCACGACTTGTTTTCTGGCGTGATGGTTCTGAATGAACAGAAGGTGGAGGCGGTTGTATTCATTGAGGTAAAAGAGGAAACTTGCAGATCTGAAGGGAAAGAAAGGTTTGTAGTTGTTTGTTGAGGAGGAGGAAGGGTCGGTTAATGGCGTAAGTACCTACTGGAGCATGCGGTCTTAGCAGGGAAAGATGCGGGTACAGGTTGGATCAAATATTGGGATGTTTTTGAACTTTGGTAAGGCTGAAATGAGGGTGGACGTGGAGAGTACAGGGATACGTGTGTGGATATATGCCACGCATGGGCATGAGAGGAGTGAGAGCTTTTGGCACTCACGGAAATGACACAGTATTGGGAAGTTGGTGCTTTTGTGGTGTTTGTTGAGATACGGTTGTTGACAGGATTTAAAGGAGGACAGTGTTCGGTGGTCTTAATTTTTCGTGAAGGAATAGGAGATGGAAGTCGAGAATGGGGTTGTGTATTACTGAAAGAGAGGAGCCGCGTTCTGTAATATCGGGGAAGAAAGGTCGGGTGTAAAGAAGGGGGGGCCTGACGGGTTTTAAATGCTAAGTGGGTCGATTATTTGGGTAAAGCCCAAATCATATATTAATTAAGTTTATTTTTAATTTATATTGTGTAAACTTCGAAATGTTATAACTCGGTCATATATAATCGGAATTCAGCGAAACAAGATCCCTTAGGATCGTAGGGACGAGGACTTCACAATGGAGCTGACTGGAAGTGGATTGGGGCTCATATGAATTTACGGCGAAATAAACTGTTTGATTCAAATCAAACAACAGTTTATCCTTCTTTAACGATGAACTGCCAAAGTGAGTAAATCTCACTAACTCTGAACAGTTTATAATTTCATGTTGTATTTTTAGAACTGTTAGATATTGGATGTTTGACTGTGTGTTGACTGTTGATTGAACTGCTAGTCAGTTAGTTGAATTTCTATATTTGATTCTGTTTAACAGAATATATCATATGGAACTGAAAAGTGATGTTATCTATATTGTTTAACATCTGTGATGCAGGGAAACAGGCTGGAGGAATCCAACTGGATTCCTCAACATTTATTTTACTGTGATTCATATATTGTGATATATTATGTGATATATAATCTGTTGTTGATTATGTGTGTTTGAACGATATTTATCGTTGTTATATGGTATGATAAATACCATAAGAAATACGGGATGTTGAAAAGGGAATTTTCAAAGTGATAGTGAAAATAAAATATTTATAAATGGAATATTTATAAATAAGAGATTTTTATAAATTTGAATATTTATAAATAAGGAATATTTATAAATTGGAATATTTATAAATAGGAGATATTTTAAAAAGGAAATAAATTCAAAACATTTCCTTTTTGAATGGAAAGGCCTGTGTGGCGGGTTTGGGGATTTTCCCGATGCTCCCGATACAAAGGAGGTTATGGCGAATTTTCCCGGAAATTTAAGGAGTTAGAATATTTTTAGAATAAAATAGAAAAAGGAAATATTTGCAAACCATTTGCAAATAGAATAAAATAGAAAAAAGAGATATTTGTAAACCATTTACAAATAGAATTGAAAAGGGGATATTTAGTAAATAAATAGAGTTAATAAAAAGGAAAACGTTATTAAAAGGACATTTATAAAGTGAAGAACCGTTACTAAAAAGTGAATCTTTATAAATGAATAAACGTTGTTAAAAGGGGATCTTTTTAAATGGATAAACGTTATAAAAAGGAGAAATCGAATATGGTATTCGAAGTTAGTTAATCGAATATGGTATTCGAAGTTAGTTAATCGAATATGGTATTCGAAGTTAGTTAATCGAATATGGTATTCGAAGTTAGTTAATCGAATATGGTATTCGAAGTTAGTTAATCGAATCTGGTATTCGAAGTTAGTTAATCGAATATGGTATTCGAAGTTAGTTAATCGAATATGGTATTCGAAGTTAGTTAATCGAATATGTTATTCGAAAGGGGTTAGTCGAGTCGTGTTAGTCAAATAGAGTTAACCAGTTAGAGTTAATCAGTTAGGGTTAATCAGTTAGAGTTAACCAGTAGAGTTATTCAGTTAGAGTCAACCACTAGAGTTAATCAGGTGTAGTTATTTGAGTTAGAGTTAGTCAAATATAGTTATTCAGGATAAGTGTCATTCAACACGACTGCTAGCGTAATACGCAGGGCTGTAAATAGCCTAAGGCGGTCGAATGTTTCCTAAGAGAATCAGGCGTAACCATTGTGATCGCTGCGATCTAGAGTCAAGCGAATGGAGTTAAATCGAGTATTAGTTATTCGAAATAAAGTTAAACAGGCATAGTAATTCGAATATAAGTTAATCGAATATTAGTTATTCGATAGGAGTTAAATAAGTCGAGTTAATTAGGTTAAGTTAGTCAAAATGAGTTAAGTAAACCGAGTAAATCCAAGTGAGTTGATTTGAATAGAGTTAGTCGAATTATTCGAATAGAGTTAAAGGAGTTAGTCGAATATTGGTTATTCGAATAGAGTTAAAGGAGTTAGTCGAATATTGGTTATTCGAATAAAGTTAAAAGAGTTAATCGAATATTAGTTATTCGAATGGAGTAAATAGAGTTATCGAATATTAGTTATTCGAATGGAGTTAAATAGAGTAAACGGATTTGAATAGAGTTAGTCGAATTATTCGAATAGAGTTAAAGGAAAGGAGCTATCGATTAGTTTAATCGAAAGGAGATTATCGAATATATCATATTCGAAAGAAAGGGATCGAATATAGTTTATTCGAAAGAGAGAGATTTCAAATATAAGTTATTCGAAGAGAGATAATCGAATATAGGTTATTCGAAGAAGAGTTAATCAAATAGAGATTACTCGAAAGAGAATTATACGTCGAATTCAATTATATCGAATTCGGGAAAGTAATATTTACTTTCCGGTTTTTAAATCAAGAATATACACTAATAAATTAGGTTAGGTTTAATTATTCGAATTAAAGAATAAAGGTTATAATTGAAGTTTGATATTGCAAAAGTAGGGATTATAACGTTATCGTTATAATCAATGTTTTCAATAAAGAAGTGGATTCGTAAATTGAATCCGAGGGTTACGTAAAGGAGTTGTTAAAGGTTTAAAAGATAATCTGTTACTATTTCGAAGTTATAACGTTGTTCAGTTAAGGTCTGAGAGGTAATTATACCCCAACTTGATTGACTTCCTTCTTAACTAAGGAATGGTAAGGTTGATAGTGAATGATGGTTAAGTGAATTTAATAAATGGTTTGAGTTGGCATAGCGATGTTTTATTTAAACATCAGTTTAAATCCAATAAAGGAACTTTGGAAATGTTTTTCCAAATAAGAAATCAGAAATGTTTTCTAATATAGAAAACAAGAAATGGAAATGTTTTCCATTGATAATAAAGTATATTTTCTAAAATTAGAAAATAAGAAATATTGAATATAGGGAAACAGGAGATAAGTGAATTAATGAACTAAAGAGATAAATGTTGAATGATGATTGATTGATATAATTTCCATCTGGAAATAATATCGTTGTTTGCACACGAGTTTTTCTTTGATAGTTAAATCACAGACTATCAATGTTTTGACCATTTTACGTTGTTAATATGGAGAGACCGGTTGGATTATTATCCAAAGAACCACTCTGTATTGGCATAAGCGTTGCGAATCATATATGCCAAAGATATTGAAGACGGAGTAAAATGCAAGGACTATTGTATAAGTCTTAGATAACAGTGCCTAAGATGGATGTCCTGAATAGTGCCTTCGGTTCATCCTGTTCCTGGATGACTTGTATGGATGAATGTCTGACAGAGTATTTCCAGGAAGGTCACGTACATTGATTTCTTCAACCGTACCAAGAGTGGAAGCGGAGAAGGGCACTTCTTTAGCTAACACGTAATGTACTGTTGTAGACGTCAATTAGTGATTTTCGATGGATCTGACAATGTGGCATTCGAAGTAAATCTGATGTGATGATAAAGTGTAGCTTCTAGCCTCATCAACCGGTAAATGACAGAAATCGGGCAGGCAGCATGGCTAAGTCGGTCGCACCGAAGTAGGGTGTATAATCACCTATCTAGAGAATATTCATTTGCTTCTTTTAATCTATCAATGTTGTCCCATATATATACGGGGAACGGTTGCTGATCCCAATCGTTGGTGATGTACATTCGATACACTCAAGCGAAATGAGTGGTCGGTCATGTGTGGCTGAGTTGCAAGATGTTCTTGTTGAACTCCAGTGTATCGTTCCTAGAGTACACTGATCGGAAGGTGGTTCCATACCTTGTCATAGTTGAAAATCCATTACCCAATACGTGCTTGCGGTTTTGATTGTATACTATATAGTAGAACGTGAGATGAAAGCGTTTCTGCTAGATTGATATCTATTTGTACTTAGACATTATTATAATATCAGAATGATATTGCTTTACAAAGTTGTTTGGATTTTCGTAAGGGAAAACCTGTTCCGTTTTCACGGCATGGTCTTATGATATATCCATTATTAAACCAAGTGTTAGGAGTTTTATTCACACCAGTCCCATGACTGACCCGGAGTTTATTTGTTTTGTTTCCCTAAACTCTTGGGTGCCTAATTTTGTACGGGCAGTCAAGTAGTCGGGATTTTACAGATACACTTGGAGAGCTTGGAGCAGGAGGCTTCAGGATTCTATAGCTATTATTATTTCCGCTGTTGTTGTAAGTGCTGTACTCTGATAAGTGCTATTGTATATATAACTGTTTGTATTTCAAAAGTTATGTTATATTTTATTCGTTCCGCTGTGAGATTCGTGTTTACTCTGATGATGATGTTCTTCTTCTTCTATTCTAATAGTTCTACCTTATCTTTCCTCACCCTCTATCTTCTTTCTATTAGTTTCTTGAATTTCAAGTGCAATTTGGGGTTGGACTTGTGTTTTTGGTTAGCTCAAATTGGACCGGATTTTCGGGTCACTACAAGCATCATACCCTTTTCCTTGAGGGTGCATCCTTGATTTCTTTGTTTTAGGAGCATTACGCATAATTGTTTCTCTCTTTCCAAAGTATATCACCTAGGTCGTATCTTCGATCCTTAGGTAGAAGCCAATGGATGTAAACATGTATTTGAAACATGTTATGGTTGATGGTTGCAAGTGGTTGCTAATGGTTGCTTGTGAATGCATATGCATACGTATTAGGCACTAGATCAGTTCAGACGCTTTCATATTACATTTACAGATATGTATTTGTTTGTAAATTGAACTTGATATGTTATCATATGGGTGTTGCATATGGATGAATGGTCGTGCACACATATAGTATTTACATAACTAGGGATGCTTGCATACATGGTTGGACGCATGGCACTGACATGACTCGCATTAAGGAGGTCGACTGGATCAGTAGACCGCCTGATTTTACAGTAGATAAAGACATATACACACACTATGCATATGAACATGAAAGCATTAGAAATCTTTTAAGGATAATGGATGCCTGTGAGTGAATGGTTGAGTAGATGGGTGATTGGATGGTAGGACACATTCTTCCTAACTTGAAGATTTCGGGGATGAAACCCTTTTAAGTGGGGGAGAATGTAACACCCCGTAATTCTTTAACGCTAAGATTCACAAATCAAGGAAGAATTAAAAGTTAAAATCAAAATCAAGGGAAACGGGCTGCGCCATTGCGTTCGTCTCGGAATTCTGCATGAAAACGAGTCCAAGTTTGCGTAAATCGGAGTCCGTATGAGGAAGATATGGCCTCCGGAAGTTTCAGCAAAGTTCAAATTTCAAAACAGACACCAGGTCGACTGGGGAGTCGACTGGGTAGTCGACCCCCCCCCCCAGGTCGACTGGGGAGTCGACTGGGTAGTCGACCCCCCCTCCCCCCCCAGGTCGACTGGGGAGTCGACTAGGTAGTCGACCCCCCCTCCCCCGCTTTTTCCAGCTTTCTGAACCTGATTCGTTTCTCTGTATCCGGACGCCCTTCTGACCAGATTCGTTGACTTCTACACTATATAAACAGCCCTGGTCTTCTTCTCTATTCACAATTCTTTTCTATCCTTATGCTGCCTCTGAGAAAATATATATAAATAAATAAATATAAGAAAATACTACGAAAATCCAAGACAAGGTTATGCTGCTCAAATTGTCCAGAAGAGATTCAAATCAATATTAAAGCTTCAAGATAAGGATCAAAGGCTAACGTCGCACGAATCATAGCAACACCATCTTTCTTTCCTAATATGAATCTCTGTAAGTCAGTTACTTTTTAGATTTGAACGTTTTTCTCTGTTCGTGACATGAAATTAAAGGAATAAAAGAATATGCCAAATCTTTCTATTCGAATCTGTGCCTATCTCTTTGGACCTAATTAAGAACTGTCATGATTCAAGGACAAATAAGACCGTGACTATGAAACTATGGACCTTAGAACCATATGCCTCTGTGACTATGAACATTTCCTATGACTATGAACATTGCCTATGACTATAAACATTGCATATGACTATGAACATTGCCTATGACTATGGACATTGCCTATGACTGTGACTGTGACTATGAGAATTATTTCCATGACTATGAACACAAGCCTATACCTTTGATTAGGAAGCAAAACTATTGTCTATGACATAAATGGGACAACTGTGATTAAGCAATTATGGTTCATAGGAAAGTGTTTAAGTTTTGTGACTGTGAAATTGGGTCTAAACCCGATTATCTATTCTGTCTGTTCTTTGTTTTCTTTGGTTTTAGACCTTGGGAATTTACCTATTAAGTTAGGTCTACCCATGTTCTTGAACCTACGTCTTTACTCTGTCTATCCTTGGTTTTAGACCTTGGGAATTTGCCTATTAAGTTAGGTCTAACTATGTTATTGAACCGACGTCGTTATTCAACCCTTTTTATGCCAGTTAGTATGTCTATCTTTTGCATAGCATCTTTGGTTCATTCCCTATTTTCTATGAACCTAGCTTTATTTATAATCTAGAATGAATCTCGATTATACGAACGGTGGGAATGCGGTTTGGGCAAAATATGAAATTTACTAAAAACGTAGTTTAACTTGGAAATTGGCATAAATTGGGAACATGTATTATGGCATGTTCATAGAAATGCAAATTGGATAAATTTGACATGAATTATAAGATGTGTAATTTGAATCTAGTATTGACATGTAAATCTAGCATTTACATGAATAGTGAACTAGAGTAATAAGTCTAGTTTGACGTGAATTAGAATGTTGAATCGGAATTGGATTAGCTAATTTGGCATGGTGAGTATATTGGCATAAATGTGAAATTGGCCATAATTGGGAATAACTGTCAGGTTTAGAAAAATCATGGTTAGTGACACTTAATTTGGTATAGTTTACATACCAAAAAGCATAAATATGATTTAGGAAGGGAAATGGGCCATAGGAATAAATGTTGACAATTTACATTAAAAGAGTAATTGGGAAATAAGTAAATTAGGATTAATTTACTTATAGAATTTGTCCTAAATGAGCAAATGTTAATTTTGACAAATTAAAGGTTTGTTAACGACATCTCTTTTAATAATAAACCAGAAAGTTCTAGGGTGACAGAGAGGATAGTGTCTAGGCTTGGGTTTGGAAAATACAAGTTTCCTGCTCTCCCTGGCTATCCCTAACTGATCCGATGGACGGGATGGTTACTTTCAAAACTTGATTTGAAAACTAATCAAAACCCTTTGAACTTTGAAAGCACGAATATGCCTAACCTGAGGTTAGACTGAGTTGCGATGTAAACCTGCCCGGAACCAACCGGCACATCCAGTATTCGCAACAATATCTGTCTGATGTGAGTGGTCGCGGCTTTAATTTATTTAGTTAAAGCTAGAACAAGAAAGGTAGGGTTAAGTTAACCAAGACACTTAACCAGTTCAGCATGATAACTAAACCAATGGGTGGGGTTAGGTTCAGACTGACACTTAACATAGTTAAGCTAGAATGGGAGGGTTGAGTCCATAGGAACACATAACCAACTTAACACAGTTAAGCTAGAATGGGATGGCTAAGTCCATAGAGACACTTAACCAAATTCAAGGTAGCAAGACAAGATTTGTAGGGGTTAAGTAAAGTTAATACACTTAGCCAAATTAAACATGTTAACTGGACCAGAGGTTGGGGTTAAGTAAAGTCTAATACACTTAGCCAATTTGATATGTTAGCTAGGCTAGACCGTAGGGTTAAGTAAACTTGAACACTTAACCATCAGGTTTTGATAAAGGAATGGGGTTAAGTCTAAAACATGAAGGGATAATACTTAACCATTAATAATAACATGTTAGTTAAAACAGACGGGCAAGGTTAAGTTAAGAAGGAACACTTGACCAACACAGGGTGGATGGGTAGGGTTAGGAAATAAATACTTAACCAATATAACTTGGTTTATGGTAGGGTTAAGTCAACATGAGTTACTGATAACACTTAACCAGCTTAACAGGGTAAATAAAGAGGGTTAAGTTGGCTTGAATTGACTAATGACACTTAACCAATCCAAATTGACGGGAAAGAGAACTAAGTAGTAAACCTTAGTTAAGAAAACAACGATTCTGGAAACTAAGTGGTAAATCTTAGTTAGTAAAACTAAGTAGTAATTCTTAGTATAACACGGGAAGGAGCGAATGTCCGTCTGAGTAGAAAGAAGGCTCCAACGAATTGGGTTACGAAGCCCGAGGCTTCGAGGGGACGTGAGGGTACTCTTGGTATCCCTCTGTGAGGCTGCAGATGATCCTCCTGGGCTCATAGAGGTTAAGGTCTGCGTAGAAGAACCAGGGGTATGCCTTGGTTGCAATACATGGCAACCTAAAGACCAGGATGGACCGGCGTGATTCGGCGAGAAAACGGTAGCCCTGTGATAGCAACTCGTCGTCTACCATCCATCTTGAGTCAATCGAGATACGTGAAGCGGAAAGGCGGAGAACTCCAAAAGACCATATACTTGCTATCTAGTTATGGGTGAGGATGGCCATAGGATAGAGGGGCACCGGGGGCCGGCGTATAGTTCTCATTTTACAAGGTGTGCATTTCATTAGTTGAGGGAGGGGTCAAGTGGGACCATAGCCACTGGAATAAAAACAGACCTTAGCATCTGCATCGGCAGATATCTGAAAGCTCCCGACCGAGTTCTGTATTCCTTGATTTGCCCTGTCACAGGACTCGGACCGCACATTACAGGACATGTGCATCTAGACAAGCGATAACGATTCGCGATACATGCTTGGGGAAGTATAGGAACATATACCACTCTAGGTAGTGTGTCCTAGACTTGGGGGCATCGTTCGACAGGTAGCATAATCCCTAGTGGACTAGGTGGCATAAATCCTGAATCCGAGAAGCGTTCAGCAGATAGCGTAAACTCTAGTTGAATCTAGAAAGTACTGGATAGAAAACCCTAGATTAGATCTAGGTAATAAATAATAAATGGATGCCCGAAGGCAATGGGAAAACACAGGGATTGGGATCACGTTATCGTTACTAGTTGGAACACTAGTTAGGTGGTGCAGAGATATAGAAATCAGTATAACAAGGAAATAGTGAAGCGGCGAAAGTACTAGAGCGTATCCAGTTTATCTTATCTTAGCATATCTTGTGATTACCTTGTCTAATCTTGTTGACCCTATCGTCATGGTGTAATCTTGTATTCAGTTAATTCATGTCGTTTTGTTTTTCCATGTTCACATGCTAGAAGTTACTGAACTTACTCAGGCTTTATGTCTGACTCTGTTTTTCTTTCGTCTTCTTTTCTTCCGTTCCCCCCCCCCCAGGTAGTAAAGGAGGGAATAGTTTAGCTCAGGTTAAGTTGGACCGCCACTCTTTCCCAGCCTGAAGATTCGTCGAAGTTTGCTTGGATTCTCTTTTCAGATGCTATGGCTGGCTCTTGCTAAAATCGGGGAGTATAAATGTTATTTTTATGCTTCTTTATTTTGTAAGACAGATGATACTCTGATATTGTAAAGAAACCATTGTACAAACTATTTTATCAATAAAGCAAAGTTTTATTTTCCGCTGTTTAATTTCTGTCTGTCTTGTAATTTATCTGCATCTTTTATTCTAAATGCTCCACAGAACTTAGTGCATTCCCTTTGTGAGTGACACTAACGGATGTGGGGTGTTACACCGTATGAAGAAGTTATTAAGGTTCGAAGTTTGTATACATATAAGGAGTTTATATGTATATATATTAATTAAATATGCCCAGAAAATTTGAAAATATGTTCAAAAATCAAAAATCACGAGCGGGAAAATCTGAATGGAAATCAGAACGTTGGGGGTCGACCCACCAACAGAGGGGTCGACCCACCAACAGGGAGGTCGACCCACCCGCGAATCTGGAACCTTCTTCTCTGACGTGGACGGTTTTTTGTGTTTTGGATCTAGATCTAAGGGTCCTGGTTCCTCCGCTGTACCTATAAATAAGACCCTAGACCTAAACCTAAACATCATAATTCGGCAGCTACGCTTGAGCTCTGCCATTGCTCTCTCTCTCTTCTTAAATCTATTCTGAAATTAAAATATTAGCCTAGGAATATTATGAATGAAGATCTGGAGAGAAGAAATTGATGTTTGTTTTAAAGGCATTCAGAATTACGAGATAAGCAAGGTAACGTTCCAAAACCAATCTATTTAATCTTCCCTTCTCTTTCTTTTCCCTTTCTCTTTCAATAAAATTAGTAAATCCATGGTTTTTAGGTTCTAAATTCAATTAAGGGAAAATCATGGAAGATTAGATTTGGACCAGATCTAGGATTTATAAAGCTTACGAGGTGAGTGGGTTTAAAATATACTTTTTGAATAATAGTATATTTATCGTTTCCATTCCCCATTAACATACACAATGAACATATTGGAAGATTTAATTTGATGAAATGAATTATTGCGCTAAAATGGATAATATGTTCAATTTGTAAATATGTTAAGATGCCTTAACATATGCTAATAATGATTAAAGTGGCGTAGATGACATGTGGGAATGATTAGCACGATATAACGTCAAATTTTTAATATGAACAATTCATATATAAAATCAGCTGAAATGTTAGAGTGTTTATATGTTATAATATTAATTTAAACATATGGGAAAAATTCATATATTGGATTAGTTGGAGTGCTAAAAAGTTTACATGTAAATTTGTCCTAATTATATACAGGGAATAATTGGAATAAGTATATGATTATATGGATTCATGTTAACATAGAATTGAATAAATAAATATGGGTTTGGGGCATCGACCAAATTATGTTTAAAGATCTTAAACTGGATCATAATTATAGAAAAATGATTTGGGTGCAAATGGGATCATATGTAAATATGAATTGGCATAATTTGAATAATATGAATTTAGACATATGATCCATCATGAATATAATTGGGTAAATGGGCATGAACACCTATAAAGACATAGGTATAATTAGTTGATTAATAATGAATGCCTAGGATTACAATTATAAATTATAATTGCACTTATGACACGAGGTTAGGTTGCATTAGTGGTGGAAGTCTGCCCGGACCCGATCGGCATATCCAGCAACCACTAATGTTGAACCTAATGTGAGAGGTCTAAGTGCGCAAATACGAAATGGGCTTTGACACGAGGTTAGGCCCAACTTATGGAAGAAGTCTGCTCGGACCCGACCGGTATACCCAACATCCATAAATTGTAGGCCTAATGTGGGAGGTCTAGCCCATTTTAAACCATAAATGGACATGGTAATGAATTGGACTACTTAACCTAATTTAATCCATAGGTATTGTATGAATATGAACTAAGGTTAGTGTTAAGTAAAATTGGTTGGACAGTGGGTGGGCTAAGGAAAGCTGAGGGGGTGGGTAATGTTTACATATAGGCTCACAAACTAAGCCCGATAGGGTTATGTAGTTTAAGACACCTAGTGGTATACATAACCAGTAGAAATAATAAAGTTATGTAATTAAAGACACCTTTCTTGTAGAAATGATAGAATTTTGACATGCATAATAAACTAATGAATAAATTGGATAACATGTGAAATGAGATAAGGAACACTTAATTGTAAATTAAGAAATCAGAAAAGGGGAAAGCTGGAAACCAATTGGGAAAAGGGGGACAATTTATGAAATATAAGAAGTTGTGCTTAACTATAAATTAAGTAATTTGTAAGCTTGGAAGTCTGAAACCCGTTGATAAGAAGGTTTAGGCTTGTCCTAGGGACAAGAATAAATTATAATATAGGTTATAATAAACGGGTAGAGAAACTTATTAATGGGCCTTAGTTAATAGAACTAAGTTAATAAGTAAACAACGATAAGTTGTATTGACAATGTAAAACAGAATTATGATTAAATGAGAAAGGATGTGGAAAACTTATAAGTTATATTTAATCATAAATGGTAAGTGACATGTTAATTAGAAAACATGTGAATTGGATATACTTAATTACATATTAAGTAAAACATGTTATTGTAATGATGAAATCAACAAGAAGATAAAAAGGGGTTGTGAATTACAGACCTTGGGCCACAATCTAGAGAGTAACATTTGGTGGGCTTATTAATAAACTTAAACGGATTAAGTTGTACGACCGAAATTGATAAGCAAGAGAAACTTGGTAATTTGAATCAGAATTCAATATGAATGGGAATAACCAAGTTAACTATAAACCTGATGAGGTGAGACAAGCATGTAAAAGAATATTTAGACATAGGGTCTAACAACATACTAAAGTAAGGTGCTTAGACCAGTCCGTACGGTTGAGGGTGAATAACCCAATGGGGTAGATCATCGAGGTGTTATAAGACACAAGGGGAGCGTACATTCATCTAATTGTTCTGATAGCTCCAAAGGACTGGAAGGGGAAGCACGCGGCTTCCTGAGGTATGTAAGGTGCTCCTATAGTCCTCTGTGCGGCGACAGATGTCTTAGGCTGTGCTCACAGAGGTTGGGTCTGCGCGTAACTACTAGGTGGGTGGGCCTTGATTGTAGATGTATCTATGCAGTCAGAATACTGTGATGCGGTGACACCAGGGTGGTTCAGTGGTTGCCTCACGAGGAGGCAGAGGGTCATGACCAACAAGGATAGTAGACTGTCGTATACTCGTCATCGGCAGCCAGTGGGATGCGGAAAGACTAGAGTTGAACCCAAGATACCATTTCACCCTTCACTATTGGGGTAAGGGGTTGAGGGGAGGCGCCACATGGATGTTTAGATTGTTTGCGTAGAGGCAGTCGCTTAGCTCTTGTAGTCTTTACTAGTTAAGGGAGGGGCCGAGGTGTTGCCATAGCCAACGCAAAAACAGACCCTAGGTATATATGTATATAGAGGCTCTTTAAAGGCGGGCTTGTACAGATATGGAAAAGCTCCCGACCGAGTTCCGTGTTTCTTGTATCGCCCTGCCATATAACTCGGTGCACATTAGAGGACGTGTGATTGAGGCATCGAGCTACAATTAACAGTACATACAAGGGACAATCTGGACACATGCATATCTGCTCTGGGTGGTGTATCGTAGACTTGAGGGTATTACTCCAGTATGAGATTTGATTCGATCGAAGGTGGCAGTCCATACGCTTACATAGCGTAGTGTTGGCACATATATGTTGATCATAACATTGTTATGTAGAGATCTGTACGTCACTCCAGCGTAGGATGAGGGATTGCGGGCATTTTCGGTGACGTTACGGTGGAGACCGTGCGAGTGGGTTACCATGGGGTGTACCTCGATATTGGGGGTAGCTACTTATATATTGTATTAGGTTAATCCAATGGGAAGTAAATGGGTATGACGTGTGTGTAAGCCTTGAGTGCTGTTAACCCAAGTAACCTAATAAATAAGATAGTATGATTGAACAGTATATGTAGGATTATCCAAAGTGTATAGTTTAAATCCAGTCATCAGAACTTATGTTCTGACCCCTTCCTCATAACATACTCGTTGGTTTGATTTGTGGCAGAGACATGAGACATTATAGCTTTGGATATTGGTTAGGCAGTATTATTAATACGGTAAGGCTATACTTTGATTTATATTATATTTTATCCATTCCACTGTGAGATATTTTCTGAGCTCTGACATATTTTATGTCTCTGTCTTTTCTGCATGATAACAGAGCAATACAATCCGAGTTTCGATAGATTGGAATTTGAAAAAAAATTGGTCTGTTGGAATTCGGGTTGTCACATCTGGTATCAGAGCTTAGGTTTATGATTCCTGGATAAATAGTGAATGAACGTATTTCTATTTTAAAAAAATATAAATATAATATATATACCTAGATCCATAGAGGAACCCACTAAATAGAAAGAGTATAACATGGTGAGAAATGGGACGTTTTCTTTGTAAACTAAAGAAATGAATATGAAATCTGAGACCCTTAGGTAATTAGGGTGGAAAGTGTACAATGTAGGGAAGGAAGGTGAATCCCATATAATTAGTATTTTGGGGTTAGTGGGTTTGGCGGTAAAACCTTATAAATTGGAAAAGGTTGAAAAGAGAAAAATGGATTAGGAATATATATATATATATAATTGAGAGAATTGACCTTGTGGGAGTGTCTAGGAAAGCCTAGAAAATTGGAAGCCCGCTTTGAGTCTAACACCATTGTTAACTTTTAAGAACTTGAAATTATAAAAGTTTTGGGGAAATGGTTTATGGTGTTTTCAAGTTTTAATCTTAAAAGTTATAGTTCTAAATATGTAAACTATACATATTGGGTTTTGAAGTAAAATGGGGTATATTTTGGCAAATAGTGATTTCTTGCGAAAATCTTGTATAAAGTAAAATTCTCTCGATAAAAGGTGCATATTATAGAGCATGTATAGCTCGCCAGTTTTCTTGTTATATTTCATATAAGAATCTTTAATAAAGAAAGATTTGAAGTCTCTATTCTCAGACAATCCTTTTTGATAAATTGTTTTAACAAGATAATTTTGTGGGTGGACAAAATAAGTTGTAGAAAATAAGAATAGAGTGGATGTTGGCACCTTGTAGAAAGAGACTAAACAGACCTTATAGGTAAGAACAAGTCATAAACCCGATTAAGAAAATAGTTGTCCGTATCTACTCTAGTTTTCGTGATTTGAAAAGAAATAATGATTTACATTTTTTAAGATGACATGTTTTTATGGTTTGGCAAAAGAAAGTTTTGACACTTTTAATTTTTGAAAGGAAATTTAAATGAAAAGGGCCAAACAATGTTTTAAAAGTAAGGAGTAGGTAAGGATTAGTGCATAGGGAAGATGGGAAAAGTTTTGAGGCTATAAAGTAAATAGCGAGAATTATTTTGGAATAATAGTGAGTTCTCGTAAAATGCGTGAGCATTGAAATGCCTAGGGTGTTGCTTAAAATAATTGTTGGTACACAGCTAGAGTTAGTAGTGACTACTAGATAGAAAAAGGGTAAGTAAGTGTTTAGATCCTGTTGCTAACTTTCGTGTTAGAGGTCAAACCCGTTATCGCATTTTGTTGGGATCATTCCGTTATTTGGTTGGACAGCTAGGGTAACCCCTAAACTTGGTATAGATCCCATGGTCTGGACTTTTCTATTTGAGGAGGACATAGTCCCGAGATTCTTGACGCTTAGTAGTAGCTGTGTAGGGTGTCTGTTCTCCTGTTTTAGTTGAAAGACTAGAGGCTTATTTAAATTTAAACTAAGATCAGATAATTAAATAAGCTAAGAAAAGAGAAAGGGTACAACTAAAAAGGAAAAAAGAAAATTCAGTAAAGCAACAAAAATGGAAAATTATGAGGAAAGATAGATAAAGATAAAAATTTCCAAGATAAGATGAAAAAGAAAATCAGTAACAAAAGAAAATTTCTTATGTGATCTGTGCTTGGATAGGAAAATAGGAAATCTTTATAAATAGTTACACCAAATCCAAGTACGGTTAGGAAGAGGTTGAAAAAGAAAAACGGAAGATGCAAAGTTTTCCGTTTTCCACCTTTTTGTAACATAAGAAATTGAATTTGGAAAATTAGTTTTTTCTAAAATTTGAAAAATAAAGTTGGTCGGTAGGATTATGGATGCAACAACTGGATGAACTACGCTCTTACTCAGTAAGAGTGTGGGAAAAATTTGGATGAAAAAGCATTTAGATTTTCAAAATATTGCATTCATATAGAACTTCCAGTATATTTAGAATGTGAGCATCATATTTTTTTAAAAAAGGATTTTTGAAAAATTTGCATACACATAGGAGGTACCGCTTAGGCATGCAAGAATTATTATGTTGTTCTCACTTTGCACAAGTGCAAAATGTTTGCAAAAATTGGATGCACACATGATGGTTGTATATTATGCGAGTTGTTAATTTATTTTACCTTTATTAAATTTCGGGGACGAAATTTTCTAAGGGTGGGAGAATGTAACACACCATATTTTAGTGTAAGATAATGAAATAAGAATAACTTAATTAAATATTCGGAATTAAGTAAAATGGACTTCGCCATTGCGTCCATCTAGAAATTCTGCTCAAAATCGACACCTGGTTTGCGTAAATCGAATACCGTATGAAGAAGTTATTAAGGTTAGAAGTTTGTATACATATAAGGAGCTTATATATGTATATATATTAAATAAATATGTCCAGAAAATTTGAAAATCAGTTCAGAAATGAAAATTCGCGAACGGGAAAATCTAGAGGGAAATTAGACCGTTGGGGGTCGACCTAGGGGTCGACCCACCAACAGGGGGGTCCACCGACCCGCGAATCTGGAACCTTCTTTTTTGACGTGGACAGTTTTTTGTGTTTTGGATCTAGATCTAAGGGTCCTGGTTCCTCCGCTACACCAATAAATAAAACCCTAGACCTAACCCTAAACATCAGAATCCGACGGCTACGTTGGAGCTCTGCCATGGCTCTCTCTCTCTTCTTAAATCTATTCGGAAATTAAAATATTAGCCTAGGAAAATTATGATTTAAGATCTGGAGAGAAGAGATTGATGTTTGTTTAAAAGGCGTTCAGAATTACGAGATAAGCAAGGTAATGTTCCAAATCCAATCTATTCAACCTTCCCTTCTCTCTTTTTTCCCTTTATCTTTTAATAAAAATAGTAAATCCATGATTATTAGGTTCTGAATTCAATTAAGGGAAAATCATGGAAGATTAGATCTGGACCAGATCCAGGATTTGGAAAGCTTACGAGGTGAGTGGGTTTAAAATATACTTTTTGAATAACGGTATATTTATCGTTTGCCATTCCCCATTAACATACACAATGAACATATTGGAAGATTTAATTTGATGAAATGAATTATTGCGCTAAAATGGATAATATGTTCAATTTGTAAACATGTTAAGATGCCTGATGTAACAACCCGTAAAATGCGAGCCAGTTTGAAAATTTTATTTTGGCAATTTTAGCGAATTTTGATTATTTAAAATGAATTATTTTAAATAATATCGACGAGAAATTTATTTTGAATATAATTCGAACGTATATATTATACGCGACGTCGTTAGAATATAAATATTTATATATAATTATAAATAGAATTGAAAATGGCGCGGTAGTTCGATAATTCGATTTCAAACTTCAATTGAATGTACCGGGTGCAAAACAATCCGGATTTTAGTGAAACCAAAAATAATGGAATCTAATAGTGGATATCTTTCCAACGAATCCGAATAATCAAATTTTCATAGCGGGGATCAAAAGATATGTCCAGTTGAAAATTCTGAATAGTCGCTATGGAATTCAGGCCCTTAAAAATGGACATTTTGCAAATGACCTCGGATTTCGACGAAACCAGTTTTGTTGGGTCCGCAGTGTCAAATTATTTTTAGATTCCAAATTTCATAATTTTTCGAATCAGTATGTGAGCGTGGTAAAGGAAAACGTGTTTTGACCATTTCAGTTGATTTTAATCGACTGGAAATTGGCCATTTTTCAAACGGTCTCAGAATTCGACGAAACTAGTTTTGTTAGGACCGTATCGTCAATACGAAGCTAGAAAATATTTTCTGGAATTTTTAGAGTTAGTATGTGGCCCCGGTAATCTGAAATGTACGTTTAAAATTCAATATATAGTGATTTAAATGTAAATTTAACGAAAACTGATTCAAACAGTCGAATCAGCTTGCGATACATATCCCATTGTGTTCGGAATGGGGGTAATTAGCTAGGGGCGACAGTCGGTGGGCTAGATTTCGAGTTAAAACGGAAAGTCAACTTTAAATTGAATTAAATAATTAAATTAAAAAAAATATATATAAAATATAACCCTCCCCCTTAAAAACCCGCTGGCCCCCTTTTTATTCTCAAATCGATTTCAAATTAAAAAAAAAAAAAGGGGAGAAGAGGCGACGAAGGCGGGGAGGAGCCGCCGCCCTCCCCAAGGGCCACCGCGCCTCGTCAACGACCCCCCCTCTCTTCCACCTCGACCGCGACGCAAGAAGACCCCCCCACCCTCGCCAGAAACAATCGCGAAGGACCCCCCCCCAGTCGAAGCCTGGAACCCTGCCGCGACACCCCCTGACGCCTGACGCCGCGCCCAAGTCGGATTCCGACCCCCCCTTCTTGTCGTCGCCGCCTACTAACAGCCCTCCCCTCTCCCCGAACTTCAACTGTAAGTTTTCGTTTTTTTTTTATTATTATTATTTTATTTACTATTTTATTTCTGTTTTATTTTAACAGATTTAAAACGGATTTTTTTTAGAAAAATAAAACTGATTTTTATAAATAGATAAAACTGATTTTTATAAATAGTTAGAACTGATTTTTATTAATAGTTAGAACTGATTTTTATTAATAGTTAAAACTGAATTTTTATATGGATAAAAACTGAATTTATATAGTTTAGAAACTGAGGTTTATATTGTTTAGAAACTGAAATAGAACTGATTTTGAAGAATAAAAATATGATTTTTATATAGTGAAAAGAAAAAAAATATGATTTTTATATAGTGAAGATAATAAAAATATGATTTTTATATAGTGAAGATAATAAAAATATGATTTTTATATAGTGAAGATAATAAAAATATGATTTATATATATAGAACTTCGAAATAAAAAAAAATATGATTTTTATATATTGAACTTTGAAGTAAAAATTCGATTTTTATATATTGAACTTTGAAGTAAAAATTCGATTTTTATATATTGAACTTTGAAATAAAAATTCGATTTTTATATATTGAATAGCGAAGTAAAAATGTGATTTTTACGTATGTAGTGAAAGCAGCAACGAAGGTGACAAAAAGGCGAAACGACGAAGACTTCTGCAATGAAGAGCCGTGGAGCTAGGATAGCTATAGGTGAGAATTTCTCACCTTTCAATTTACTTTTCTAGTTATATATATATACTAGGATGCAGACGGTGTTTAGTAGCACCCGACACAATCGTCCACAGACCATGGACTTGTTTGTTTGGCTGTTTGGTTATTGATTGTGATATTGGTTTGAATGTGGTTTGTGGTGTGAAAAATCGAATCGATAAATTGGTTAGGATTAGACGTGCGCCGTTATAAGGCGAAGGAGTAAGGCTAGGTTAGACCCTTACTCCAAATTTTGTGGTTTGCATAACGAAAGTGAATTTGATTGATGTGTGAATGGCGTGGGCCTTCACTAGACCGGGGATAAGGCTAGGCCTTGTCCCGTTTCTAGTATCGTGCCGTTATGCCGCCGAAATTTTCTAAAATAAGTTAGAAAAATAAAAATAGCATTTTATTAAAAGAATGAACTGAATAGAAATTCATATGTTAAAATAAAATGTGTTATCGTTAAAAATATAATTTTTAACGTGAATGTGAATAAATAAATATTCATTTACAAACCAGACGGTTTGTTTATGTACACCTATTTGAATGACGTTGATTGGGTCGATAAATTTTACACATCGCCCAACTGCACTAATAAAATCTGTGTTTGATTGTTTGAAACCCCACACGGGTGTTAGGATGAAATTTGAAGTTCACTCATCCTGATTGATTAAATATGTCGATCGATTGATTGACAGGCTGTTATAAGCGTTGAATATCTATATTTGATGCTTATACAGTGTAGTGCACTTTGGTTGATGGTTGATTATTTTCAATGCTATTATATACATGTGTTGTATGAAAATCCATATAATTAATTTTATATGGTAATTGATTGGGCCTCATTCCAGTTTTGAAAAAGAAATATTTGAAATAGAATATTTGAAAATAAAGGAATATATGAAGCCGTGTTGATTAGATTGACGCCATTTTGACGTGAACGATATTTATATCGATTTTAAAAACGATTTCGAAATGAATTGAATTGAAAACGAATTCAAAATGAATTGAAAACGATTTCGAAATGAATTGAATTGAAAACGAATTCAAAATGAATTGAAAACGATTTCGAAATGAATTGAATTGAAAACGAATTCAAATGGAATTGAAAGCGAATTGAAATGAATTCAAATTGAATTGAAATTCGAATTGAATAGAAATGAATTTTAAAACGAATTTATAAAGTAGAATTCAATTTTGGCTTTGAATTGAAATAGAAGTTGAAATAGAATTTGAAACGAATTTAAAACTATTCATATAATTCGTTTTAAATAGAAATCGACGAAGTATATATTATATATATTATATATATAATATAATGGCCTGAATAGAACGCGCCGCGCCGCGGTAGTTCGTGAATTTCGACCATTGATTTCAAACGGACATTACGGGAGATCCGACCGTCGGATTCTCCTAAAACCGGAACCGTTGGGTTCGTATCGAAAAGAGCTTTCTAACGAATATTAGAAATTTGAAATCTAACGGTTGGATTTGGAATTATGTCCAAATCAAATTCGAAAAAGGTCGCTGTAAGTGCAGTTCGATGGCCATTGATGGAAATCGACTGTACGGGCCTTGATAAAATTATTAAAAATAGTAATAATTTGTATAAAATCATAAGAAATGATTTGTGAAGAATTGGGATGAAAAACTCCCTATTTGAAAAGATAAAAATAGATTTTTATCGAAATGAACTAGTTTTGAACTAGAATTAGAATTCTATTTATTTTTAAATAAACAAATTGAATTTGAAAAGGGTTTTGAAAATAACCAAAATTTCCAATGATTGCATTGGAGTGGATTTGAATCGAAATTGTCTTCGGAATATTTCGATGTTGGATTTCGGGATTATACGGATGTTGTTACGGAAATTTGAAAGATATATATTTATATCGTTATTTCCAATACGACATTTGTTAATCGTAGAATTTGATATTGAATATAAGCCGATATATTTTCTATTCAGAGCCTTATATTGAATATCAAATGTGATTTGGGTTTGTCGTGAATGGTGTCTTCACTAACACTGTTCTTGAACCCAGTTGAGAAAAGATTAAATCTTTTTATTTAGATTTAATGAAGTGTACCAATTAAAGAATATTTAATTGGAATTGAATTGATATTGATTTTTGGGTTTATCGTGAACAGTGTTTTAAACAACACTCGTTCTTTAACCCGATAATTAATGAATGTGATTTTTGGGTTTATCGTGAACAGTGTTTTAAACAACACTCGTTCTTTAACCCGATAATTAATGAATGTGATTTTTGGGTTTATCGTGAACAGTGTTTTAAATAACACTTGTTCTTTAACCCGATAATTAATGGAATGTGATTTGGGTTTATCGTGAACCGTGTTTTAAATGACACTGATTCTTTAACCCAGTCGAAGATTAAAACTAAGTGGAGTTTTAATGAATCTTTAATTAGATTGAAATAATCGAAATGGAGTATCACCAGTTTTGCTCCAGGCGATAGTCAAATCTTTAATTAGATTTGAACGTGAAATGGTAATTGAATTTACCAATAACACTGTGGTGTTAGATATGAAGTATTACCAGTTTTACTTCATGGGATAAATAGGTTGGGATTGGGAAATTAAAACCAATGATTACTTCGGTAAGGTTCGTTAATCTCGACTAGTTGAATTGAAATTCAAAAGAAGAATAAATTCAAGAAATTTATCTTGGATAAAATTAATGGGAACATTTCCCTATGAATGTGAAATTTAGAAACTAACTGTCGGTTGGCCAAGCAGAATGGTTTTCTGGATATTGATCTGATGTTGGTTTCGGCCTTCGGGGTTAATATTTGGGGAATTATTCTCTTGATTAATTTACTGTTAGTGACTGATGAATTGGAATGAGGCGTATGTTGTGTTTGTGTAACACTTATTTAAAATATACGCGAGTTATTCGGAAAGACCGGGTTTATCCCATTCTGAATAACTGATACGACGATAAGTCGAAGATGAAGACGATGGTCGAAGACCGGAGGTCTTCACGTCGTTTGGGTGATAACTGATGATCTTGATTGGGCTGTACACCCAAGAAGATGGAAACAGTTGGTGATCGTCCAGACGTACTTGGAGATCGATGGATATGCGAGGTACTATGTGCCTCCGGTTTCGTTCAGACCCAGAACGGACTTGTAAATGGACCGCGTGTCTGACATTGGATTTTAATCCGTGTGATTGATCTCTATTAAATATATATCTGTTTGGCGGCGGAGAATTTATTCTCTTGCTTAACGCCCTTCTCTGAGACGTACGAGCTCAGGGGTTATATATTGATGGATATCAAACGCATGGAGTGAATTGCCTGTGTGGCATGCCTAAGTGGCAATTGATCGAGGCTTCTGTTGAAAAGCAAAGTCTTGTGGTGATGATCAAAGAAAGGCCTTTGTGGCGTAGCTTTGTGTAACGTTTGCTTCGCGAGTTTCACACCCGGTATGAACCAAAAACGGGAGACGGACCTCAGGGAGGGCATGCGTTTCCTTCTAGCTAAAAAGTGGCGTCAGTGGTTTTACATGCCCTGACGAGTTTGACTTATGTGGTTGTTGCTGTTGCGAGGCGCCTCGGATTGATCGGTCGTTCTCGAACCGATGGAGTCATTCGTTGGCTCATTGACACCCCAAAGGGTGGGGAAACGCATGTTCAGGGTTTAAGTTTAATCCACATCGGTGGACTGGCCCTGACGATCCAAGGGTCACTCGAGCTCTGATCCTGAGACACGGGCTAGAGCGTCTCGAATCGGTTGAGGACTATCTTTTGCCTCGGTCCATAGACGGAAATCCAATTTCCAAATACGTGACATTTGCGGTTTTAATTGTAATCCTATATATGGCGACATAGTGGGATGGGGCGCTTATGCCGCCTATGATTGATACTTATGATTTGAAGTTGTTTTATACACTATGCACTTATAATAGTATCAAATGATTTGTTTTAAACGTATCAAGCATTCTTTGGTTGTTATAAGGGAAAACCCTATCCCCCGGCTTGCGTTGCATTGTGTGATAGGACCTGGGTCTTATAACAGCTTCATTTTTCTTTATTTAGCATTGCGCTGTTTGTTTTATGCACTGGTATTCTTGGGAGGAAACCCGTTCCGTGTTATACGGCGTGGTCCCTTGATTTACCGAACTTTAAAAATAAAGATTAATAACTGTTTTAGTTCTCACACCAGTCACATGACTGACCTGGAGTTTATTGTTTTAACCTAAACTCTGGGTGCCCCTATTTTGACACGGGCAGCTAGTAGTTTTGGTTTTTGCAGAATTATATTCACAGGATCCTGGTTTACAGCTGGAACGATATCCGGAAAGCTTTGTATCCGTATATCTCATTCTAGTTGTGTATTGTATTATTTTTCCGCTGCTATGTATTTAAATGTAATTTAAATCTCTGATATTTCTGTGAAATATTCATTTATACTCTGTATATTCATGTAATCTGATGCATTGTTGTTATATACAATGAAATGTCCTTCTGTATGCATTCTGATTTGTCGTGTTCTCAAACGATAGGGCGTTTCGAACGGCCTGGATCGGTTTAGCGACTGGTTCGGACCGAGCGAAATTCCTTGCTCGTCACAGTTGGTATCAGAGCTTTGGTTTACAAAGCTCAGAGAACAAGATACATTAGAACCATACGAAAGAATTCATCAGATATTGGATTAGTAAAATCCAATGGGAATGACTCGTTAGAGATGGGATCAGTAGTATCCTAGAACGAGTGTGAAGAGTATATCTTTTAAAATAAAACAAATTTTTGTGTTGAAAATTTAAATCAATTATTCGTATTTGATCATTTATTTATATTGATGTGGACAATCCAATATATATAGATTTTGCGTATACGTCTGATCCGCGTGTATTTGAAATTTTAATATACTGGATAGATATAGAATCACACTCTAGTCGCCCGGAGATAATTTTGGTAATGCGGCCGCATTATCAATATTTATATTCGTGTTTCGAAGGTGTGATATCTATATATTTCCATTAGACTGGTGTGAGAACCAAAACTAATATAGATAGATTTATTGTTGTGATTTGGCATCAAAAATCTGATTTTTGTATATGTATCAAAATTATGAATTTGAAATGATAATTCACTAATTGATTGATGTTTGGGTTGTTTGTTTATTTGTTTGCTAATTTTTAGCCATTTAGCCTAATTGAACCAAATAATGAATTGTATTGAAAATTGGTCGCATTTGCTTGCATATATGTACTTACCTTGAACAGGTCATAGCAAGGAGGCTAGAGCCAGAGAATAAAATTTGTTTGCCCGACAAATAGGTACATGTTTACTACATAATTTCCTGTTTTGTTTGGGTGATGATGATTTTGTGAGCCTATTGGCTAGCCGCTTGGCTTTTTCTTTTTCTTTTTGAGATCTGAAGGACCGGGGAAGCTATTTGAAATTCCCCGATGCTCCCGGTGCAGGGGAGGTTATGGCGAAATTTTTCGAAAATTTAGGGTGTTAGCCAAATTTTTGAAATTTTGAAAATTCTCAGAAACTGAAAAGTTGGAGAACGGAAGCCTGATCGATCGTAGAGTTGATTTATCAAACCACTTTCGACTTTGTTCCTTTTCGGGGACGAAAAGTTTTAAGTGGGGGAGATTGTAACAACCCGTAAAATGCGAGCCAGTTTGAAAATTTTATTTTGGCAATTTTAGCGAATTTTGATTATTTAAAATGAATTATTTTAAATAATATCGACGAGAAATTTATTTTGAATATAATTCGAACGTATATATTATACGCGACGTCGTTAGAATATAAATATTTATATATAATTATAAATAGAATTGAAAATGGCGCGGTAGTTCGATAATTCGATTTCAAACTTCAATTGAATGTACCGGGTGCAAAACAATCCGGATTTTAGTGAAACCAAAAATAATGGAATCTAATAGTGGATATCTTTCCAACGAATCCGAATAATCAAATTTTCATAGCGGGGATCAAAAGATATGTCCAGTTGAAAATTCTGAATAGTCGCTATGGAATTCAGGCCCTTAAAAATGGACATTTTGCAAATGACCTCGGATTTCGACGAAACCAGTTTTGTTGGGTCCGCAGTGTCAAATTATTGTTAGATTCCAAATTTCATAATTTTTCGAATCAGTATGTGAGCGTGGTAAAGGAAAACGTGTTTTGACCATTTCAGTTGATTTTAATCGACTGGAAATTAGCCATTTTTCAAACGGTCTCAGAATTCGACGAAACTAGTTTTGTTAGGACCGTATCGTCAATACGAAGCTAGAAAATATTTTCTGGAATTTTTAGAGTTAGTATGTGGCCCCGGTAATCTGAAATGTACGTTTAAAATTCAATATATAGTGATTTAAATGTAAATTTAACGAAAACTGATTCAAACAGTCGAATCAGCTTGCGATACATATCCCATTGTGTTCGGAATGGGGGTAATTAGCTAGGGGCGACAGTCGGTGGGCTAGATTTCGAGTTAAAACGGAAAGTCAACTTTAAATTGAATTAAATAATTAAATTAAAAAAAATATATAAAATATAACCCTCCCCCTTAAAAACCCGCTGGCCCCCTTTTTATTCTCAAATCGATTTCAAATTAAAAAAAAAAAAAAAGGGGAGAAGAGGCGACGAAGGCGGGGAGGAGCCGTCGCCCTCCCCAAGGGCCACCGCGCCTCGTCAACGACCCCCCCTCTCTTCCACCTCGACCGCGACGCAAGAAGACCCCCCCCCCTCGCCAGAAACAATCGCGAAGGACCCCCCCCCAGTCGAAGCCTGGAACCCTGCCGCGACACCCCCTGACGCCTGACGCCGCGCCCAAGTCGGATTCCGACCCCCCCTTCTTGTCGTCGCCGCCTACTAACAGCCCTCCCCTCTCCCCGAACTTCAACTGTAAGTTTTCGTTTTTTTTTTATTATTATTATTTTATTTACTATTTTATTTCTGTTTTATTTTAACAGATTTAAAACGGATTTTTTTTTAGAAAAATAAAACTGATTTTTATAAATAGATAAAACTGATTTTTATAAATAGTTAGAACTGATTTTTATTAATAGTTAGAACTGATTTTTATTAATAGTTAAAACTGAATTTTTATATGGATAAAAACTGAATTTATATAGTTTAGAAACTGAGGTTTATATTGTTTAGAAACTGAAATAGAACTGATTTTGAAGAATAAAAATATGATTTTTATATAGTGAAAAGAAAAAAAATATGATTTTTATATAGTGAAGATAATAAAAATATGATTTTTATATAGTGAAGATAATAAAAATATGATTTTTATATAGTGAAGATAATAAAAATATGATTTATATATATAGAACTTCGAAATAAAAAAAAATATGATTTTTATATATTGAACTTTGAAGTAAAAATTCGATTTTTATATATTGAACTTTGAAGTAAAAATTCGATTTTTATATATTGAACTTTGAAATAAAAATTCGATTTTTATATATTGAATAGCGAAGTAAAAATGTGATTTTTACGTATGTAGTGAAAGCAGCAACGAAGGTGACAAAAAGGCGAAACGACGAAGACTTCTGCAATGAAGAGCCGTGGAGCTAGGATAGCTATAGGTGAGAATTTCTCACCTTTCAATTTACTTTTCTAGTTATATATATATACTAGGATGCAGACGGTGTTTAGTAGCACCCGACACAACCGTCCACAGACCATGGACTTGTTTGTTTGGCTGTTTGGTTATTGATTGTGATATGGTTTGAATGTGGTTTGTGGTGTGAAAAATCGAATCGATAAATTGGTTAGGATTAGACGTGCGCCGTTATAAGGCGAAGGAGTAAGGCTAGGTTAGACCCTTACTCCAAATTTTGTGGTTTGCATAACGAAAGTGAATTTGATTGATGTGTGAATGGCGTGGGCCTTCACTAGACCGGGGATAAGGCTAGGCCTTGTCCCGTTTCTAGTATCGTGCCTTTATGCCGCCGAAATTTTCTAAAATAAGTTAGAAAAATAAAAATAGCATTTTATTTAAAGAATGAACTGAATAGAAATTCATATGTTAAAATAAAATGTGTTATCGTTAAAAATATAATTTTTAACGTGAATGTGAATAAATAAATATTCATTTACAAACCAGACGGTTTGTTTATGTACACCTATTTGAATGACGTTGATTGGGTCGATAAATTTTACACATCGCCCAACTGCACTAATAAAATCTGTGTTTGATTGTTTGAAACCCCACACGGGTGTTAGGATGAAATTTGAAGTTCACTCATCCTGATTGATTAAATATGTCGATCGATTGATTGACAGGCTGTTATAAGCGTTGAATATCTATATTTGATGCTTATACAGTGTAGTGCACTTTGGTTGATGGTTGATTATTTTCAATGCTATTATATACATGTGTTGTATGAAAATCCATATAATTAATTTTATATGGTAATTGATTGGGCCTCATTCCAGTTTTGAAAAAGAAATATTTGAAATAGAATATTTGAAAATAAAGGAATATATGAAGCCGTGTTGATTAGATTGACGCCATTTTGACGTGAACGATATTTATATCGATTTTAAAAACGATTTCGAAATGAATTGAATTGAAAACGAATTCAAAATGAATTGAAAACGATTTCGAAATGAATTGAATTGAAAACGAATTCAAAATGAATTGAAAACGATTTCGAAATGAATTGAATTGAAAACGATTTCGAAATGAATTGAATTGAAAACGAATTCAAATGGAATTGAAAGCGAATTGAAATGAATTCAAATTGAATTGAAATTCGAATTGAATAGAAATGAATTTTAAAACGAATTTATAAAGAAGAATTCAATTTTGGCTTTGAATTGAAATAGAAGTTGAAATAGAATTTGAAACGAATTTAAAACTATTCATATAATTCGTTTTAAATAGAAATCGACGAAGTATATATTATATATATTATATATATAATATAATGGCCTGAATAGAACGCGCCGCGCCGCGGTAGTTCGTGAATTTCGACCATTGATTTCAAACGGACATTACGGGAGATCCGACCGTCGGATTCTCCTAAAACCGGAACCGTTGGGTTCGTATCGAAAAGAGCTTTCTAACGAATATTAGAAATTTGAAATCTAACGGTTGGATTTGGAATTATGTCCAAATCAAATTCGAAAAAGGTCGCTGTAAGTGCAGTTCGATGGCCATTGATGGAAATCGACTGTACGGGCCTTGATAAAATTATTAAAAATAGTAATAATTTGTATAAAATCATAAGAAATGATTTGTGAAGAATTGGGATGAAAAACTCCTTATTTGAAAAGATAAAAATAGATTTTTATCGAAATGAACTAGTTTTGAACTAGAATTAGAATTCTATTTATTTTTAAATAAACAAATTGAATTTGAAAAGGGTTTTGAAAATAACCAAAATTTCCAATGATTGCATTGGAGTGGATTTGAATCGAAATTGTCTTCGGAATATTTCGATGTTGGATTTCGGGATTATACGGATGTTGTTACGGAAATTTGAAAGATATATATTTATATCGTTATTTCCAATACGACATTTGTTAATCGTAGAATTTGATATTGAATATAAGCCGATATATTTTCTATTCAGAGCCTTATATTGAATATCAAATGTGATTTGGGTTTGTCGTGAATGGTGTCTTCACTAACACTGTTCTTGAACCCAGTTGAGAAAAGATTAAATCTTTTTATTTAGATTTAATGAAGTGTACCAATTAAAGAATATTTAATTGGAATTGAATTGATATTGATTTTTGGGTTTATCGTGAACAGTGTTTTAAACAACACTCGTTCTTTAACCCGATAATTAATGAATGTGATTTTTGGGTTTATCGTGAACAGTGTTTTAAACAACACTCGTTCTTTAACCCGATAATTAATGAATGTGATTTTTGGGTTTATCGTGAACAGTGTTTTAAATAACACTTGTTCTTTAACCCGATAATTAATGGAATGTGATTTGGGTTTATCGTGAACCGTGTTTTAAATGACACTGATTCTTTAACCCAGTCGAAGATTAAAACTAAGTGGAGTTTTAATGAATCTTTAATTAGATTGAAATAATCGAAATGGAGTATCACCAGTTTTGCTCCAGGCGATAGTCAAATCTTTAATTAGATTTGAACGTGAAATGGTAATTGAATTTACCAATAACACTGTGGTGTTAGATATGAAGTATTACCAGTTTTACTTCATGGGATAAATAGGTTGGGATTGGGAAATTAAAACCAATGATTACTTCGGTAAGGTTCGTTAATCTCGACTAGTTGAATTGAAATTCAAAAGAAGAATAAATTCAAGAAATTTATCTTGGATAAAATTAATGGGAACATTTCCCTATGAATGTGAAATTTAGAAACTAACTGTCGGTTGGCCAAGCAGAATGGTTTTCTGGATATTGATCTGATGTTGGTTTCGGCCTTCGGGGTTAATATTTGGGGAATTATTCTCTTGATTAATTTACTGTTAGTGACTGATGAATTGGAATGAGGCGTATGTTGTGTTTGTGTAACACTTATTTAAAATATACGCGAGTTATTCGGAAAGACCGGGTTTATCCCATTCTGAATAACTGATACGACGATAAGTCGAAGATGAAGACGATGGTCGAAGACCGGAGGTCTTCACGTCGTTTGGGTGATAACTGATGATCTTGATTGGGCTGTACACCCAAGAAGATGGAAACAGTTGGTGATCGTCCAGACGTACTTGGAGATCGATGGATATGCGAGGTACTATGTGCCTCCGGTTTCGTTCAGACCCAGAACGGACTTGTAAATGGACTGCGTGTCTGACATTGGATTTTAGTCCGTGTGATTGATCTCTATTAAATATATATCTGTTTGGCGGCGGAGAATTTATTCTCTTGCTTAACGCCCTTCTCTGAGACGTACGAGCTCAGGGGTTATATATTGATGGATATCAAACGCATGGAGTGAATTGCCTGTGTGGCATGCCTAAGTGGCAATTGATCGAGGCTTCTGTTGAAAAGCAAAGTCTTGTGGTGATGATCAAAGCAAGGCCTTTGTGGCGTAGCTTTGTGTAACGTTTGCTTCGCGAGTTTCACACCCGGTATGAACCAAAAACGGGAGACGGACCTCAGGGAGGGCATGCGTTTCCTTCTAGCTAAAAAGTGGCGTCAGTGGTTTTACACGCCCTGACGAGTTTGACTTATGTGGTTGTTGCTGTTGCAAGGCGCCTCGGATTGATCGGTCGTTCTCGAACCGATGGAGTCATTCGTTGGCTCATTGACACCCCAAAGGGTGGGGAAACGCATGTTCAGGGTTTAAGTTTAATCCACATCGGTGGACTGGCCCTGACGATCCAAGGGTCACTCGAGCTCTGATCCTGAGACACGGGCTAGAGCGTCTCGAATCGGTTGAGGACTATCTTTTGCCTCGGTCCATAGACGGAAATCCAATTTCCAAATACGTGACATTTGCGGTTTTAATTGTAATCCTATATATGGCGACATAGTGGGATGGGGCGCTTATGCCGCCTATGATTGATACTTATGATTTGAAGTTGTTTTATACACTATGCACTTATAATAGTATCAAATGATTTGTTTTAAACGTATCAAGCATTCTTTGGTTGTTATAAGGGAAAACCCTATCCCCCGGCTTGCGTTGCATTGTGTGATAGGACCTGGGTCTTATAACAGCTTCATTTTTCTTCATTTAGCATTGCGCTGTTTGTTTTATGCACTGGTATTCTTGGGAGGAAACCCGTTCCGTGTTATACGGCGTGGTCCCTTGATTTACCGAACTTTAAAAATAAAGATTAATAACTGTTTTAGTTCTCACACCAGTCACATGACTGACCTGGAGTTTATTGTTTTAACCTAAACTCTGGGTGCCCCTATTTTGACACGGGCAGCTAGTAGTTTTGGTTTTTGCAGATTTATATTCACAGGATCCTGGTTTACAGCTGGAACGATATCCGGAAAGCTTTGTATCCGTATATCTCATTCTAGTTGTGTATTGTATTATTTTTCCGCTGCTATGTATTTAAATGTAATTTAAATCTCTGATATTTCTGTGAAATATTCATTTATACTCTGTATATTCATGTAATCTGATGCATTGTTGTTATATACAATGAAATGTCCTTCTGTATGCATTCTGATTTGTCGTGTTCTCAAACGATAGGGCGTTTCGAACGGCCTGGATCGGTTTAGCGACTGGTTCGGACCGAGCGAAATTCCTTGCTCGTCACACCTGAACATATGCTAATAATGATTAAAGTGGTGTAGATGACATATGGGAACGATTAGCATGATATAACGTCAAATTGTTAATATGAACAATCCATATATTGAATCAGTTGAAATGTTAGAATGGTTACATGTTATAATATTAATTTGAACATATGGGAAAAATTCATATATTGGATTAGTTAGAGTGCTAAAAAGTTTACATGTAAATTTGTCCCAATTATATACAGGGAATAATTGGAATAAGTATATGATTATATGGATTCATGTTAACATAGAATTGAATAAATAAATATGGGTTCAGGGCATTGACCAAATTATGTTTAAAGATCTTAAACTGGATCATAAGTATAGAAAAATGATTTGGGCGCGAATGGGATCATAAGTAAAATATGAATTGGCATAATTTGAATAATATGAATTTAGACATATGATCCATCATGAATATAATTAGGTAAATGGGCATGAGCACCTATAAAGACATAGGTATAATAAGTTGATTAATAATGAATGCCTAGGATTACAATTAGAAATTATAATTGCACTTATGACACGAGGCTAGGTTGCATTAGTGGTGAAATTCTACCCGGACCCGATCGGCATATCCAGCAACCACTAATGTTGAACCTAATGTGAGAGGTCTAAGTGCACAAATACGAGACGGGCAATGACACGAGGTTAGGTCCAACTTGTGGAAGAAGTCTGCCCGAACCCGACCGACATATCCAACATCCACAAATTGTAGACCTAATGTGGGAGGTCTATCCAATTTTAAACCATAAATGGGCATGGTAATGAATTGGACTACTTAACCTAATTTAATCCATAGGGATTGTATGAATATGAACTAAGGTTAGGGTTAAGTAAAATTGGATGGACAACGGGTGGGCTAAGCAAATCTGAGGGGGTGGGTAATGTTTACATATAGGCCCGTAAACTTAGCCCGATAAGGTTATGTAATTAAAGACACCTAGTGGTATATATAACCGGTAGAAATAATAAAGTTATGTAATTAAAGACACCTTTCTTGTAGAAATAACAGAATTTAGACATGCATAATAAACTAATGAATAAATTGGATAATTGGTGAAATGAGATAAGGAACACTTAATTGTAAATTAAGAAATTAGAAAAGGGGAAAGCCGGAAACCAGTTGGGAAAAGGGGGAAAATTTATGAAATATAAGAAGTTGTACTTAATTATAAATTAAGTAACCTATAAGCTTGGAAATCTGAAACTCGTTGATAAGAATGTTTAGGCTTGTCCTAGGGACAAGAGAAAATTATAACATAGGTTATAATAAACGGGTAGAGAAACTTATTAATGGGCCTTAGTTAATAGAACTAAGTTAATAAGTAAACAACGATAAGTTGTATTGACAATGGAAAATGGAATTATTATTAAATGAGAAAGGATGAGGAAAACTTATAAGTTATATTTCATCATAAATGGTAAGTGACATGTTAATTAGAAAGCATGTGAATTGGATATACTTAGTTACATATTAAGTAAAACATGTTATTGTAATGATGAATTCTAGAAGAAGATAAAAAGGGGTTGTGGATTACAGAGAGAATAACATGTGGTGGGCTTATTAATAAACTTAAAGGGATTAAGTTGTATGACTGAAATTAATAAGCAAGAGAAACTTGGTAATTTGAATCAGAATTCAATATGAATGGGAATAACCAAGTTAACTGGAAACCTGATGAGGCAAGACAAGCGCGTAAAAGAATGTTTAGACATAGGGACTAACAACATACAAAAGTAAGGCGCTTAGACTAATCCGTACGGTTGAGGGTGAATAACCCAATGGGGTAGATCATCGAGGTGTTATAAGGCATGAGGGGAGCGTACATTCATCTGATTGTTCTGACGGCTCCAAAGGACTAGAAGGGGAAGCACGCGACACCCTGAGGTTCGTAAGGTGCTCCTAGTTGTGACGGCCGGGAATTTCGCTTGATCCGAATCAGTCGTTAAACCGATCTAGACCGTTCGAAACCCCTGATCGTTTGAGAACACGACAAATAAGAACGCAGACGGAAGAACATTTCATTGTATATTACAACAATACCATCAGATACAAGAATATACAGAGTATAATGAATAAATTACATTCGATAAATATCAGAGATTACAATAAATTACATAGCAGCGGAAAATAATACAAAGCACAACTGAAGGTGATATACGGATACAGAGCTTTCCGGATATCATTCCAGCTGTAAACCAGGATCCTGTGAATATAAATCTGCAAAACCAAAACTACTAGTTGCCCGTGCGGAAAATAGGGGCACCCAGAGTTTAGGTTAAAACAATAAACTCCAGGTCAGTCATGTGACTGGTGTGAGAACTAAAACAATTATTTAAAGCTTTACTTTAAAAGAGAGTAATTCAAGGGACCACGCCGTATAACACGGAACGGGTTTCCTCCCAAGAATACCAGTGCATAGAATAAACAACGCAATGCTTTTTCGAAAAATGAAGCTATTATAAGACCCAGGTTCCATCACACAATGCAACGCAAGCCGGAGGATAGGGTTTTCCCTTATAATAGCCAAACATGCTTGGTACGTTTAAAACAAATCATTTGATACTATAATAAGTGTATAGTGTCAAAACAATTTCAATCATAAATATAAATCATAGACGGCATGGGTACCATATATCATGTCGCCATACTAGTTCTACAATTAAAACCGCAATACACGTATTGGAAATTGGATTCCGTCATGAGTCGAGGCAAGGGGCAAGCTCCTCTCCGCGTTCGAGACACTCTAGCAAATGTCTCAGGACTACACACTCTGGGCAATCCTGGATCTTCAGGGCCGGTCCTCACTTACGTTAGAGGATTAGTATTCCTGAACACACGTTTCCCGGTCCTTACAGACCTATAATCGAGGCGCCTCATCCAACAACCACAAAGGTGAAAAGTATATAAATGTCAGGGCTGGTAAGTCACTGACACCACCAAAGCTAGAAAGAAACGTCGTGCTCTCCCTGCAATCTGTATCCCGTTTTTGACTCATACCGAGGTGTGATGCTCGCGAATTCACGTTATACACAAAGCTGCCACGTAGGCGTGCTTTGATCATCAACCACAAGACTTTGCTTTTCAACAGAAGCCTTGATCATTGCATCTTAGCGTGCCACACAGGCAATTCATGCCATGCGACTGATGTCCATCGATATACAACCTCTGAGCTCGTACGTCTCAGAGAAGGGCGTTAAGCAAAAGAATAAATTCTCCGCCGCCAAACAGATGTATATTTAATAGAAATCAATCAACACAGAATAAAATCCAATGTCAGACACACAATCCATTTACAAGTCCGTTCTGGGTCTGAACGAAACCGGAGGCACTTTCCTCGCATATCCATCGATCTCCAGGTACGTCTGGACGACCACCAACTGTTTCCATCCTCTTGGGTGTACAGCCCAATCAGGATCGTCAGTAATTATCCAAACGATGTGAAGACTTCCGGTCTTCAACCACCGTCTTCATCTTCGACATATCGTCGAATCGGTTATTCAGAATGGGTATAAACCCGGACTTTCCGAACAACCCGCGTATATTAAAAAAAATGTTACACAAACACAACATACGCCTCATTCCAATTCAGAATATTCTTTTATTCACAAAATCACATTTTTAGGGAAAGGTTCCCATTAATTTTATCAAAGATAAATTCTTTAAATTTATCCTTTAATCTTCCTTTGGATGTCGTTCAAACCAAATTATGGTTTTCTAAACTAGTCGAGATTAGCGAACCACACCGAAGTAATTATTTATTTTATTTCCCAATCCCAACCTATTCATCCCATGAAGAAAAACTGGTAATACTCCATATCTAACACCGTGGTGTTATCGGTAAAATATATTACCATTTCACGTTCAAATCTAATTAAAGATTTAACTATCGCTTTGGAGCCAAACTGGTGATACTCCATTCTCGCTCATTTCTAAATTTGATAATTTAGATTATCAATTCACATTTCAATTTAGTTGCAGATTCGTTAAAACTCCTTTTACTGGGTTAAAGAACTAGGTGTTATTTAAAACACAGTTCACGACAAACCCAAATCACATTCTATTTATTATCGGGTTAAAGAACAAGTGTCATTTAAAACACCATTCACGATAAACCCATTTCAAATCCAATCAAATATATTAGAAATTCCGATTATTTAAAACCCCTTTTTAAATCTAATTTATTTATTTAAAAATAATTGGGTTTTAAATTTAGTTCAAAACTAGTTCATTTCGATAAAAATCCATTTTTATCTTTTCAAATATGGAGTTTTTCACCCCAATTTTTCCCAAATCATTTCTTATGATTTTACACAAATTATTACTATTTTTAATAATTTTATTAAGGCCCGTACAATCGATTTCCAACAATGGCCATCGAACTGCACTTACAGCGACCTTTTTCAAATTTGATTTGGACGTAACTCCAAATCCAACCGTTAGATTTCAAATTTCTAATATTCGTTAGAAAGCTCTTTTCGATACGAACCCAACGGTTCCGGTTTTAGGAGAATCCGACGGCCGGATCTCCCGTAATGTCCGTTTGAAATAAATGGTCGAAATTCACGAACTACCGCGGCGCGGCGCGTTCTATTCAGGCCATTATATTATATATATAATATATATAATATATATGTAAAAACCCGTAACTTCCCCGTGAAGGAAAGAGCGGATAGTTCGAGAACAAGCCACAACAGAATGCAGACGAAAGAACATTTCATTGTATATTACAACAATACATCAGATTACAAGAATATACAGAGTATAAATGAATAAATACTACATAGAAATTATCAGAGATTACAATAAAGTACATAGCAGCGGGAAAAAAAATACAATACACAACTAGAAGAGATATACGGATACAAAGCTTTCCGGATATCGTTCCAGCTGTAAACCAGGATCCTGTGAATATAAATCTGCAAAACCAAAACTACTAGCTGCCCGTGTGGAAAATAGGGGCACCCAGAGTTTAGGTTAAAACAATAAACTCCAGGTCAGTCATGTGACTGGTGTGAGAACTAAAACAGTTATTAATCTTTATTTTTAAAGTTAGGTAAATCAAGGGACCACGCCGCAAAACACGGAACGGGTTTCCTCCCAAGAACACCAGTGCATAAAACAACAGCGCAATGCTAAATAAAGAAAAATGAAGCTATTATAATACCTAGGTCCCATCACACAATGCAACGCAAGCCGGAGGATAGGGTTTTTACCTTATAATAGCCAAGAATGCTTGATACGTTTAAAATAAATCATTTGATACTATTATAAGTGCATATTGTATAAAATATCTTCAAATCATAAGTATCAATCATAGACGGCATAAGTGCCCCATCCCACTATGTCGCCATACTAGGCTCTATAAATAAAACCGAAATACACGTATTGGAAATTGGATTTCCATCATGGTGGCTCTTGACTCGAAAGATCGATCGCGTAATGCAATTCACCACGGCTTACGTCCCAACAAGAGAACACCGTCTGCATCCGCACATTTGGGACCAGGGTACCACCGCGGATTACGTCCCAGCGAGAGAAAACACCGCCTACTCTATATATCCCTGAGCACTAGGCTCATCTCGGTCGACCGAATCCACGACACCACTATGGTGCCCATCCACGAAAAAGCATACTGATCAAACCATCAGTTTGCCACCATACCGGGGTGTGAGGCTCGCGGATCAACGCTATACACAAAGCCATGCTATATCAGCTGCGCTTTGATCATCAACCACCAAACTTTGCTTTTCACAAAAGTCTGGATCACTGCATCTCAGCATGCCACACTATCAATCCATATCGTACCACTGATTTCTGTCAATATATAACCTCTGAGCTCATATGTCTCAGAGAAGGGCGTTAAGCAAGAGAATAAATTCTCCGCCGCCAAACAGATATATATTTAGCAGAGATCAACAAATACAATATAAAGGAATACAATGTCAGACACACCATCCATTTACAAGTCCGTTCTAGGTCTGAACGAAACCGGAGGCACTTTCCTCGCATATCCATCCATCTCCAAGTACGTCTGGACGACCACCAACTATTTCCATCCTCTTGGGTGTACAGCCCAATCAGGATCGTCAGTAATTATCCCAACGATGTGAAGACTTCCGGTCTTCAACCACCGTCTTCATCTTCGACATATCGTCGAATCGGTTATTCAGAATGGGTATAAACCCGGCCTTTCCGAACAACCCGCGTATATTAAAAATAAATGTTACGCAAACACAACATACGCCTCATTCCAATTCATTAGTTACTAACCGTAAATCAGTAAGAGAGCAATTCCCCAAATATTAACCCCGAAGGCCGAAACCAACATCAGATCAATATCCAGGAAACCATTCTGCTTAACTAACCTTCAGCTAGTTTCTAAATTTCAATTCTTAGGGAAAGGTTCCCATTAATTTTATCCAAGATAAATTCTTTAAAATTTATCCTTTAATCTTCCTTTGGATGTCATTTCAAACCAAATTATGGTTTTCCAACCTAGTCGAGATTAGTGAACCACACCGAAGTAATTATTTATTTTATTTCCCAACCCATTCATCCCCTGAAGCAAAACTGGCAATACTCCATATTTAACACTATGGTGTTATCGGTAAAATTAATTACCATTTCACGTTCAAATCTGATTAAAGATTTAACTATCGCTTTGGAGCAGAACTGGTGATACTCCATTCTCGCTCATTTTCTAAAGTTGATAATTTAAATTATCAATTCCCCATTTCAATCTAATTGCAGATTCATTAAAACTCCTTTTACTGGGTTAAAGAACTAGGTGTTATTTAAAACACAGTTCACGATAAACCCAAATCACATTCTATTTATTTTCGGGTTAAAGAACTAGTGTTATTTAAAACACAGTTCACGATAAACCCATGAATCAATTCTAGTTTAATTTAATTCAAATATATTAAGAATTCCGATTATTTAAAATCCCTTTTTAAATCTAATTTATTTATTTAAAAACAAATCGGGTTTTAAATTTAGTTCAAAACTAGTTCATTTTGATAAAAATCTATTTTTATCTTTTCAAATATGGAGTTTTTCATCCCAAATTTTCCCAAATCATTTCTTATGATTTTACACAAATTACTGATATTTTTGATAATTTTATCAAGGCCCGTACAGTCGATTTCCATCAACGGCCATCGAACTGCACTTACAGCGACCTTTTTCGAATTTGATTTGGACGTATCTCCAAATCTAACCGTTAGATTTCAAATTTCAAATATTCGTTAGAAAGCTCTTTTCGATACGAACCCAACGGTTCCGGTTTTAGGAGAATCCGACGGTCGGATCTCCTGTAATGTCCGTTTGAAATAAATGGTCGAAATTCACGAACTGCCGCGGCGCGGCGCTTTCTATTCAGGCCATTATATTATATATATAATATATATTTCGTAGATTACTATTTAAAACGAATTTTATAAATCGTTTTAATTTCGTTTCAAAAACAATTTCAACTTCCATTTCAATTCAAATCAAAATTGAATTTTTCCTTATAAATTCGTTTTAAAATTCTTTTCTGTTCAATTCAAATTTCAATTAAATTTGAATCCATTTCAATTTGAATTCGTTTTCAATTCAATTTAATTTCAAAGTCGTTTTCTATTCGATTCAATTCAAATTGGTTTTCTATTCGATTCAATTCAAATTGGTTTTCTATTTGATTCAAATTCGTTATATATTCCATTGAAATCAAATTCGTTATATATTCAAATCAAATCAAATTCGTTATATATTCAATTCATTTCGAAATCGTTTTCAATTCAATTCATTTCGAAATCGTTTTCAATTCAATTCATTTCGAAATCGTTTTCAATTCAATTCATTTCGAAATCGTTTTCAATTCAATTCATTTCGAAATCGTTTTCAATTCAATTCATTTCGAAATCGTTTTCAATTCAATTCATTTCGAAATCATTTTCAATTCAATTCATTTCAAAATATTCGATTTCAAAATTACTTTTCAATATTCATTTTTAAATGAATAAAATCGATATAAATATCGTTCACGTCAAAATGGCGTCAATCTAATCAACACGGCTTCATATATTCCTTTATTCTATTCAACAAATGAATATTTATTTTTGTCAACACACGACTAATCTCACCGAATGAGTACTGTCCACGTGTGACTATTTTTGTTAAATTATTTCGTTCAACACATGACTAATCTCAACGGAAGAGTACAGTCAACACATGAACATTTACTTTATAATATTCTTTATTCTCTAAATTGGAATGAGGCCCAATCAATCACCATATAAAATTAATTATATGGATTTTCATACAACACATGTATATAATAGCATTGAAAAATAATCAACCATCACCCAAAGTGTACTACACTGTATAAGCATCAAATATAGATATCTAACGCTTATAACAGCCTGTCAATCAATCGATCGACCTACTTAATCAATCAGGATGAGTGAACTTTAAATTTCATCCCAACACCCGTGTGGGGTTTCAAACAATCAAACACAGATTTAGTTGTGCCGTTGGGCGATGTGTCAAATCTATCGACCCAATCAATGTCCTTCAAATAGGTGTACATAAACAAACCGTCCGGTTTGTAAATGAATATTTATTTTATTCACTTCACGTTAAAAATTATATTTTTAACGATAAAACATTTTATTTTAACATATGAATCTCTATTCAGTTCATTTACACAATAAAAATGATATTTTTATTTTTCTAACATTTTTTAGAAAATTTCGGCGGCATAACGGCACGATACTAGAAACGGGACGAGGCCTAGCCTTATCCCCGGTCTAGTGAAGGCCCACGCCATTCACACATCAATCAAATTCACCAAACAACCAAATTCAAATCAAATCATCAAACTAATTTATGCAACCAAACAAACAAGTCCATGGTCTGTGGACGATTGTGTCGGGTGCTACTAAGCACCGTCTGCATCCTAGTATATATATATAACTAGAAAATGAAATTGAAAGGTGAGGAATTCTCACCGATAGCTATCCAATATCACGACTCTTCATTGATAGAAATCTTCATCGTTATCGCATCTTCGTCATCTTCGTTGCCCGTAGCCACTACATATATAAAAATCGAATTTTTACTTCGTTATTCAATATATAAAAATCGAATTTTTACTATGCTATTCAATATATAAAAATCGAATTTTTACTTTGCTATTCAATATATAAAAATCGAATTTTTACTTTGCTATTCAATATATAAAAATCGAATTTTTACTTTGCTATTCAATATATAAAAATCGAATTTTTATAATGGAGTTATTCAAATAAAAATCATGTTTTTAAACCCAGGCTATTTTTATTTTAAAAATCCTTGCTTTTATATTTTTAAAGCTCCTTGCTTTTTTTATTTTTATAGCTCCTTGCTTTTTTATTTTTAAAGCTCCTTGCTTTTATATTTTTAAATCTCCTTGCTTTTTTTATTTTTAAAACAATGCACTTTTCATATTTTTAAAACATATGCTATTTTTCTATACAAAAACAATGCTATTTTTCTATACAAAATCAATGTTAGTTTTCTATTTTAAAAACTGAAATTTCTCTTTTTTTTTTAACTAGGTTATTTTTGAATATCTAATTAAACTAATTAAAGGGTAAAAATTACACTGCCTGGTCTTCTTCTTCGTATGCTTGGAAACCCGTCAGTTGCTTCAGCCATAAACAAACCCAACATCGATCGATTAGGGTTTAAATTCGCCACCTCCTCGAGTGATCGGAGAACGCTCAGATGCGACCACGGTGAAGGGCTCGACGTCGCCGCCTAGTGCCTGGAAGCTTCTCGAACTCGGTGGCCCCAGTTCATCAGAAATCGTGCGCGAACCTGGCCATCTCGAGGAGGGATTTCCTTCTACTGACGGCACGAAATATCACCAAATCGACATGGATTTGAAGCTGGTACTTTGTTCTTCTATTTGTTGGTCGGAGATTTCACGAATTAATCAATGGATTGGGAGTTTTAGGGCGAAGATGGATCGAACGTTTTTTTCTTCTGTGAATCATGATGAACGGGGGCGGTTTTTATTGCGTTGACCGGGTTGAAAATAAATGGGGGGGTTGACCTTACATTTAGGGTTATGCTATATATATAAATATATATTTATTTATTTAATTCGTTTATCAATTCGTTTCACATCTGAACACCAATTCAATACCAACGACTATCGTCCCTAGCTCAATACCCCCATTCCGGACACAATGGGATATGTATCGTAAGATGGTTCGATCGTTTCAATCAGTTTTCATCAAAATCGAAATAAAACTTTATATATTGAATTTGAACGCGCATTTCAAATTACCAGGGTCACATACTAACTAGAAAAATTCCAAAAAAATATTTTCTAGCTTCGTATTGACGATACGGTCCTAACAAAACTAATTTCGTCAAATTCTGAGACCGTTGGAAAAATGGCCATTTTCCAGTCAATTAAAAACAAATGAAACTGGTCAAACGCGTTTTCTTTTGCCACGCTCACATATTGATTCGAAAAATTATGAAAATTGAAATCTAGCAATAACTTTACATCACGGACCCAACAAAAGTGGTTTCGTCGAAATCCGAGGTCATTTGCAAAATGTCCATTTTCAAGGGCCTGAATTCTATAACGACTATTCAGAATTTTCAACTGGACATATCTTTTGATTCCCGCTATGAAATTTCGATTTCCCGGATTCGTTGGAAAGATATCATCAATTAGATTCTAATATTTTTGGTTTCACTAAAATCCGGATTGTTTTGCACCCGGTACGTTCAATTGAAGTTTGAAATCGAATTATCGAACTACCGCGCCATTTTCAATTCCTTTTATAATTATATATAATTATTTATACTCTATTGTCGATCTATATAACTATATACGATTGAATTTTATTCAAAAGAAATTTTCTCGTCGATATTATTTAAAATAATTCATTTTAAATAATCAAAATTCGCTAAAATTGCCAAAATAAAAATTTTAAACTGGCCCAGATTTTCGGGTTGTTACAATCTCCCCCACTTAAAACTTTTCGTCTCCGAAAAGGAACAAAGTCGAAAGTGGTTTGATTAATCAACTCTACGTTCGATCTGGCTTCCATTCTCCAACTTTTCAGTTTCTGAGAATTTTCAAAAATTTGGCTAACACCCTAAATTTTCGAAAAATTTCGCCATAACCTCCCCTGCAATGGGAGCATCGGGAAATCTCAAATAGCTTCCCCGGTCCTTAAGATCTCAAAAAGAAAAAGAAAAAGCCAAGCGGCTAGCCAATAGGCTCATAAAATCATCATCACCCAAACAAAACAGTAAATTATGTAGTAAACATGTACCTATTTATCGGGCAAACAAATTTTATTCTCTGCTCTAGCCTCCTTGCTATGACCTGTTCAAGGTAAGTACAAGTATATGCAAGCAAACGCAACCAATTTTCAATACAATTCAATATTTGGTTATATTAGGCATAATGGTTCAAAATTGTCAAACAAATAAACAAACAACACAAACATCAATCAATTAGTGAATTAGAGTTTCAAATTCATAGTTTTGATACATATACAGAAAATCATGTTTTTGATGCCAATTCACAACAATGTGTTCTAGCTATATAAGTTTTGGTTCTCACACCAGTCTAATGGAAATATATAGAAAATCACACCTTCGAAACTCGAACATAAATTCGGATGATGATCGATCAATCATCAGAACCATCTCCGGGTGTCTAGAATGTGATTCTATATCTATCCAATATATTAAAATTCCGAATATACGTTCATGACGCGTATATACAAAACCTTTATATATTAGATTGTCCATATTCAAAATAAATAGATAATCAAATACGTATAAAGCGATTTGAATTTTCAAAACAAAAATTGTTTTCATTTGAAAAATATACTCTTCACACCCGTTCTAGGATACTACTGATCCTATCTCTAACGAGTCATTCTAATTGGATATTACTAATCCAATATCTGATGAATTCTTCGTATGGTTCTAGTATGTCTTGTTCTTTGAGCTTTGTAAACCAAAGCTCTGATACCAACTGTAAAAAACCGTAACTTCCCCGTGAAGGAAAGAGCGGATAGTTCGAGAACAAGCCACAACAGAACGCAGACGAAAGAACATTTCATTGTATATTACAACAATACATCAGATTACAAGAATATACAGAGTATAAATGAATAAATATTACACAGAAATTATTAGAGATTACAATAAAGTACATAGCAGCGGGAAAAAAAATACAATACACAACTAGAAGAGATATACGGAAACAAAGCTTTCCGGATAACGTTCCAGCTGTAAACCAGGATCCTGTGAATATAAATCTGCAAAACCAAAACTACTAGCTGCCCGTGTGGAAAATAGGGGCACCTAGAGTTTAGGTTAAAACAATAAACTCCAGGTCAGTCATGTGACTGGTGTGAGAACTAAAACAGTTATTAATCTTTATTTTTAAAGTTAGGTAAATCAAGGGACCACGCCGCATAACACGGAACGGGTTTCCTCCCAAGAACACCAGTGCATAAAACAACAGCGCAATGCTAAATAAAGAAAAATGAAGCTATTATAAGACCCAGGTCCCATCACACAATGCAACGCAAGCCGAAGGATAGGGTTTTTACCTTATAATAGCCAAGAATGCTTGATACGTTTAAAATAAATCATTTGATACTATTATAAGTGCATATTGTATAAAATATCTTCAAATCATAAGTATCAATCATAGACGGCATAAGTGCCCCATCCCACTATGTCGCCATACTAGGCTCTATAAATAAAACCGAAATACACGTATTGGAAATTGGATTTCCATCATGGTGGCTCCTGATTCGAAAGATCGATCGCGTAATGCAATTCACCACGGCTTACGTCCCAACAAGAGAACACCGTCTGCATCCGCACATTTGGGACCAGTGTACCACCGCGGCTTACGTACCAGCGAGAGAAAACACCGCCTACTCTATATATCCCTGAGCACTAGTCTCATCTCGGTCGACCGAATCCACGACACCACTAAGGTGCCCATCAACGAAAAAGCATACTGATCAAACCATCAGTTTGCCACCATACCGGGGTGTGAGGCTCGCGGATCAACGCTATACACAAAGCCATGCTATATCAGCTGCACTTTGATCATCAACCACCAAACTTTGCTTTTCAACAAAAGTCTGGATCACTGCATCTCAGCATGCCACACTATCAATCCATATCGTACCACTGATTTCTGTCAATATATAACCTCTGAGCTCATATGTCTCAGAGAAGGGCGTTAAGCAAGAGAATAAATTCTCCGCCGCCAAACAGATATATATTTAGCAGAGATCAACAAATACAATATAAAGGAATACAATGTCAGACACACCATCCATTTACAAGTCCGTTCTAGGTCTGAACGAAACCGGAGGCACTTTCCTCGCATATCCATCCATCTCCAAGTACGTCTGGACGACCACCAACTATTTCCATCCTCTTGGGTGTACAGCCCAATCAGGATCGTCAGTAATTATCCCAACAATGTGAAGACTTCCGGTCTTCAACCACCGTCTTCATCTTCGACATATCGTCGAATCGGTTATTCAGAATGGGTATAAACCCGGCCTTTCCGAACAACCCGCGTATATTAAAAATAAATGTTACGCAAACACAACATACGCCTCATTCCAATTCATTAGTTACTAACCGTAAATCAGTAAGAGAGCAATTCCCCAAATATTAACCCCGAAAGCCGAAACCAACATCAGATCAATATCCAGGAAACCATTCTGCTTAACTAACCTTCAGCTAGTTTCTAAATTTCAATTCTTAGGGAAAGGTTCCCATTAATTTTATCCAAGATAAATTCTTTAAAATTTATCCTTTAATCTTCCTTTGGATGTCATTTCAAACCAAATTATGGTTTTCCAACCTAGTCGAGATTAGCGAACCACACCGAAGTAATTATTTATTTTATTTCCCAATCCCAACCCATTCATCCCCTGAAGCAAAACTGGCAATACTCCATATTTAACACTATGGTGTTATCGGTAAAATTAATTACCATTTCACGTTCAAATCTGATTAAAGATTTAATTATCGCTTTGGAGCAAAACTGGTGATACTCCATTCTCGCTCATTTTCTAAAGTTGATAATTTAAATTATCAATTCCCCATTTCAATCTAATTGCAGATTCATTAAAACTCCTTTTACTGGGTTAAAGAACTAGGTGTTATTTAAAACACAGTTCACGACAAACCCAAATCACATTCTATTTATTTTCGGGTTAAAGAACTAGTGTTATTTAAAACACAGTTCACGATAAACCCATGAATCAATTCTAGTTTAATTTAATTCAAATATATTAAGAATTCCGATTATTTAAAACCCCTTTTTAAATCTAATTTATTTATTTAAAAACAAATCGGGTTTTAAATTTAGTTCAAAACTAGTTCATTTTGATAAAAATCTATTTTTATCTTTTCAAATATGGAGTTTTTCATCCCAAATTTTCCCAAATCATTTCTTATGATTTTACACAAATTACTGATATTTTTGATAATTTTATCAAGGCCCGTACAGTCGATTTCCATCAACGGCCATCGAACTGCACTTACAGCGACCTTTTTCGAATTTGATTTGGACGTATCTCCAAATCTAACCGTTAGATTTCAAATTTCAAATATTCGTTAGAAAGCTCTTTTCGATACGAACCCAACGGTTCCGGTTTTAGGAGAATCCGACGGTCGGATCTCCCTTATCCGTTTGAAATAAATGGTCGAAATTCACGAACTGCCGCGGCGCGTTCTATTCAGGCCATTATATTATATATATAATATATATTTCATCGATTACTATTTAAAACGAATTTTATAAATCGTTTTAATTTCGTTTCAAAAACAATTTCAACTTCCATTTCAATTCAAATCAAAATTGAATTTTTCCTTATAAATTCGTTTTAAAATTCATTTCTGTTCAATTCAAATTTCAATTAAATTTGAATTTATTTCAATTCGTTTTCAATTTGAATTCGTTTTCAATTCAATTTAATTTCAAAGTCGTTTTCTATTCGATTCAATTCAAATTGGTTTTCTATTCGATTCAATTCAAATTGGTTTTCTATTTGATTCAAATTCGTTATATATTCCATTGAAATCAAATTCGTTATATATTCAAATCAAATCAAATTCGTTATATATTCAATTCATTTCGAAATCATTTTCAATTCAATTCATTTCGAAATCGTTTTCAATGCAATTCATTTCGAAATCGTTTTCAATTCAATTCATTTCGAAATCGTTTTCAATTCAATTCATTTCGAAATCGTTTTTAATTCAATTCATTTGGAAATCGTTTTCAATTCAATTCATTTCGAAATCGTTTTCAATTCAATTCATTTCGAAATCGTTTTCAATTCAATTCATTTCGAAATCGTTTTCAATTCAATTCATTTCGAAATCGTTTTCAATTCAATTCATTTCGAAATCGTTTTCAATTCAATTCATTTCAAAATATTCGATTTCAAAATTACTTTTCAATATTCATTTTTAAATGAATAAAATCGATATAAATATCGTTCACGTCAAAATGGCGTCAATCTAATCAACACGGCTTCATATATTCCTTTATTCTATTCAACAAATGAATATTTATTTTTGTCAACACACGACTAATCTCACCGAATGAGTACTGTCCACGTGTGACTATTTTTGTTAAATTATTTCGTTCAACACATGACTAATCTCAACGGATGAGTACAGTCAACACATGAACATTTACTTTATAATATTCTTTATTCTCTAAATTGGAATGAGGCACAATCAATCACCATATAAAGTTAATTATATGGATTTTCATACAACACATGTATATAATAGCATTGAAAAATAATCAACCATCACCCAAAGTGTACTACACTGTATAAGCATCAAATATAGATATCTAACGCTTATAACAGCCTGTCAATCAATTGATCGACCTATTTAATCAATCAGGATGAGTGAACTTTAAATTTCATCCCAACACCCGTGTGGGGTTTCAAACAATCAAACACAGATTTAGTTGTGCAGTTGGGCGATGTGTAAAATCTATCGACCCAATCAATGTCCTTCAAATAGGTGTACATAAACAAACCGTCCGGTTTGTAAATGAATATTTATTTTATTCACTTCACGTTAAAAATTATATTTTTAACGATAAAACATTTTATTTTAACATATGAATCTCTATTCAGTTCATTTACACAATAAAAATGATATTTTTATTTTTCTAACATTTTTTAGAAAATTTCGGCGGCATAACGGCACGATACTAGAAACAGGACGAGGCCTAGCCTTATCCCCGGTCTAGTGAAGGCCCACGCCATTCACACATCAATCAAATTCACCAAACAACCAAATTCAAATCAAATCATCAAACTAATTTATGCAACCAAACAAACAAGTCCATGGTCTGTGGACGATTGTGTCGGGTGCTACTAAGCACCGTCTGCATCCTAGTATATATATATATATATATAACTAGAAAATGAAATTGAAAGGTGAGGAATTCTCACCGATAGCTATCCAATATCACGACTCTTCATTGATAGAAATCTTCATCGTTATCGCATCTTCGTCATCTTCGTTGCCCGTAGCCACTACATATATAAAAATCGAATTTTTACTTCGTTATTCAATATATAAAAATCGAATTTTTACTATGCTATTCAATATATAAAAATCGAATTTTTACTTTGCTATTCAATATATAAAAATCGAATTTTTACTTTGCTATTCAATATATAAAAATCGAATTTTTACTTTGCTATTCAATATATAAAAATCGAATTTTTATAATGGAGTTATTCAAATAAAAATCATATTTTTAAACCCAGGCTATTTTTATTTTAAAAATCCTTGCTTTTATATTTTTAAAGCTCCTTGCTTTTTTTATTTTTAAAGCTCCTTGCTTTTTTATTTTTAAAGCTCCTTGCTTTTATATTTTTAAAGCTCCTTGCTTTTTTTATTTTTAAAACAATGCACTTTTCATATTTTTAAAACATATGCTATTTTTCTATACAAAAACAATGCTATTTTTCTATACAAAATCAATGTTAGTTTTCTATTTTAAAAACTGAAATTTCTCTTTTTTTTTTTAACTAGGTTATTTTTGAATATCTAATTAAACTAATTAAAGGGTAAAAATTACACTGCCTGGTCTTCTTCTTCGTATGCTTGGAAACCCGTCAGTTGCTTCAGCCATAAACAAACCCAACATCGATCGATTAGGGTTTAAATTCGCCACCTCCTCGAGTGATCGGAGAACGCTCAGATGCGACCACGGTGAAGGGCTCGACGTCGCCGCCTAGTGCCTGGAAGCTTCTCGAACTCGGTGGCCCCAGTTCATCAGAAATCGTGCGCGAACCTGACCATCTCGAGGAGGGATTTCCTTTTACTGACGGCACGAAATATCACCAAATCGACATGGATTTGAAGCTGGTACTTTGTTCTTCTATTTGTTGGTCGGAGATTTCACGAATTAATCAATGGATTGGGAGTTTTAGGGCGAAGATGGATCGAGCGTTTTTTTCTTCTGTGAATCGTGATGAACGGGGGCGGTTTTTATTGCGTTGACCGGGTTGAAAATAAATGGGGGGGTTGACCTTACATTTAGGGTTATGCTATAAATATATATTTATTTAATTCGTTTATCAATTCGTTTCACATCTGAACACCAATTCAAAACCAACGACTATCGTCCCTAGCTCAATACCCCCATTCCCGACACAATGGGATATGTATCGTAAGCTGGTTCGATCGTTTCAATCAGTTTTCATCAAAATCGAAATATAACTTTATATATTGAATTTGAACGCGCATTTCAAATTACTAGGGTCACATACTGACTAGAAAAATTCCAGAAAAATATTTTCTAGCTTCGTATTGACGATACGGTCCTAACAAAATTAATTTCATCAAATTCTGAGACCGTTGGAAAAATGGCCATTTTCCAGTCGATTAAAAACAACTGAAACTGGTCAAACGCGTTTTCTTTTGCCACGCTCACATATTGATTCGAAAAATTATGAAAATTGAAATCTAGCAATAACTTTACATCACGGACCCAACAAAAGTGGTTTCGTCGAAATCCGAGGTCATTTGCAAAATGTCCATTTTCAAGGGCCTGAATTCTATAGCGACTATTCAGAATTTTCAACTGGACATATCTTTTGATTCCCGCTATGAAATTTCGATTTCCCAGATTCGTTGGAAAGATATCATCAATTAGATTCTAATATTTTTGGTTTCACTAAAATCCGGATTGTTTTGCACCCGGTACGTTCAATTGAAGTTTGAAATCGAATTATCGAACTACCGCGCCATTTTCAATTCCTTTTATAATTATATATAATTATTTATACTCTATTGTCGATCTATATAACTATATACGATTGAATTTTATTCAAAAGAAATTTTCTCGTCGATATTATTTAAAATAATTCATTTTAAATAATCAAAATTCGCTAAAATTGCCAAAATAAAATTTTTAAACTGGCCCAGATTTTCGGGTTGTTTCAATATATTTCGTCGATTTCTATTTAAAACGAATTTTATAAATCGTTTTGATTTCGTTTCAAAAACAATTTCAACTTCCATTTCAATTCAAATCCAAAATTGAATCTTTCCTTATAAATTCGTTTTAAAATTCATCTCTATTCAATTCAAATTTCAATTCAATTTGAATTCAATTCAATTCGTTTTCAATTCAATTCGAATTCGTTTTCATTTATGTTCAATTCAAAGTGGTTTTCTATTCGATTCAATTCAAATTGGTTTTCTATTTGATTCAAATTCGTTATATATTCAATTGAAATCAAATTCGTTTTCTATTCAAATCAAATTTGTTATATATTCAATTGAAATCAAATTCGTTATAAATTCAAATCAAATTCGTTATATATTCAATTGAAATCAAATTCTTTTTCTATTCAAATCAAATTCGTTATATATTCAATTGAAATCAAATTCGTTATATATTCAATTGAAATCAAATTCGTTATATATTCAATTGAAATCAAATTCGTTATATATTCAATTCATTTCGAAATGAATAAAATCGATATAAATATCGTTCACGTCAAAATGGCATCAATCTAATCAACACGGCTTCATATATTTCTATTTTCAAATATTCTATTTCAAATATTTCTATTTCAAATATTTCTATTTCAAATATTTCGTTCAACACATGACTAATCTCAACGGATGAGTACGGTCAACACATGAACCTTTATTTTATATTAATAAAGATGTAAATTTTATTACTAAAATATTTCGTTCAACACATGACTAATCTCAACGGATGAGTACAGTCAACACATGAACCTTTATTTTATATTAATAAAGATGTAAATTTTATTACTAAAATATTTCGTTCAACACATGACTAATCTCAACGGATGAGTACAGTCAACACATGAACCTTTATTTTATAATATTTTTTATTTTCTAAATTGGAATGAGGCCCAATCAATCACCATATAATGTTAATTATATGGATTTTCATACATCACACGTATACAATAGCATTGAAAAATAATCAACCATCAACCAAAGTGCACTACACTGTATAAGCATCAAATATAGATATCTAACGCTTATAACAGCCTGTCAATCAATCGATCGACATATTTAATCTATCAGGATGAGTGAACTTCAAATTTCATCCCAACACCCGTGTGGGGTTTCAAATCAACAAACACAGATTTTTATTTGTGCAGTTGGGCGATGTGTAAAATTTATCGACCCAATCAATGTCCTTCAAATAGGTGTACATAAACAAACCGTCCGGTTTGTAAATGAATATTTATTTATTCACATTCACGTTAAAAAATATATTTTTAACGACAAAACATTTTATTTTAACTTATGAATTTCTATTCAGTTCATTCTTTAAATAAAATGATATTTTTATTTTTCTAACTTATTTTAGAAAATTTCGGCGGCATAACGACACGATACTAGAAACGGGATGAGGCATAGCCTTATCCCCGGTCTAGTGAAGGCCCACGCCATTCACACATCAATCAAATCCATTCTTTTCACCAGACAATTCAATTTCAATCAAATAATCTAACTAATTTTTGCAATCAAACAAACAAGTCCATGGTCTATGGACGATTGTGTCGGGTGCTACTAAGCACCGTCTGCATCCTAGTATATATATATAATTAGAAAAGAAATTGAAAGGTGAGAAATTCTCACCAATAGCTATCCCATTTCACGACACTTCCCTTAGAGAAATCATCGCCATTCTCGTCTTTTTGTCGCTTTCGCCCGTAGCCACTACATATATAAAAATCGAATTTTTACTTTGCTATTCAATATATAAAAATCGAATTTTTACTATGCTATTCAATATATAAAAATCGAATTTTTACTATGCTATACTCTACATAAAGATTTCGCCTTTTAAATAAAGTTTTCGCCTTTCAAATATAAAGTTTATATTTTTCTCGAAGTAAAAATCATATTTTTACTTCACTACTCATATCAAAATATCGTCTTTTCATATTTAAAAATATCGTCTTTTCATATTTAAAAATATCGTCTTTTCATATTTTAAAATATCGTCTTTTCATATTTAAAAATATCGTCTTTTCATATTTAAAAATATCGTCTTTTCATATTTAAAAATATCGTCTTTTCTATTATAAATCAAACCTCCGTCTTCATTAAAAATCATACATTTGTCGATTAAAACCCATACCTCTTATATTTATAAGTATCTAATTTTTCTATGTGTATAGAACTGATTTTACCCTTGCTATTCAGAAGAACCAAAATTTTAAATTAATAAAACTAGAATAAAAATAAAAATAAAATAAAGCTTACAGTTTCTGATTTACTCCGGAGGAGGGGATTTGCGTAGCTTCTTCTATAGCAGGGGGGGTGGGGTTTTCTGCGACAAGGGGGGAGGACTGGGTTATGGAGGTGCTGGAGGCGGCGGATCTCAACAGGGGGGTGCGGGTTCGGTTGGTTTTATGGGGACTATGGGGACTAGGGGTTCGGATGAGCGCCTAGGAGGGAGGAGAGGCTGAGCGCGAGGGGGTCTGGAGAAGGGGGCGATGGCGAGGTGGGGCCTGGCGCCAGTGGCGGCGGCGGCGAGTAGATGGGGGCTGCGCGATTTCGTTTTTTTTTCATCTCGAATGAATATCCTACGGGGGGGGGGGGGGGGGCAGAACGGGATTAAGGGGAAGAGGGAAAAGAAATAACTTTTTAATTTTTAATTATTTAATTCATCTTAAAATTGACTTTGCATTTGAACTCAAAACGAGGCCCACCGACTGTCGTCCCCTAGCGTTTTACCCCCGTTCCGAACACAATGGGATATGTATCGCAAGCTGATTCGATCGTTTCGATCTGTTTTCGTCAAAATCAACATATAACTATATATATTGAATTTGAACGCACATTTCAATTTACCGGGGTCACATACTAACTAGAAAAATTTCAGAAAAATATTTTCTAGCTTCGTATTAACGATACGGTCCTAACAAAACTAATTTCATCGAATTCTGAGACCGTTAGAAAAAAGGTCATTTTCCAGTCGATTAAAATCAACTGAAACTGGTCAAACGCGTTTTCCTTTGCCACGCTCACATATTGATTCGAAAAATTATGAAATTTGTAATCTAGCAATAACTTGACGTCACGGACCCAACAAAAGTGGTTTCGTCGAAATCCGAGGTCGTTTGCAAAATTCCTATTTTTAAGGGCCTGAATTCCATAGCGACTATTCAGAATTTTCAACTGGACACATCTTTTGATTCCCGCTATGAAATCTTGATTTGTCAGATTCGTTGGAAAGATATTATCAAATAGATCCTAATGTTTTTGGTTTCACTAAAATCCGGATTGTTTTGCACCCGGTACATTCAATTGAAGTTTGAAATCGAATTATCGAACTACCGCGCCATTTTCAATTCTATTTATAATTATATATAAATATTTATATTCTAACAACGACGCGTATAAATATATACGTTCGAATTATATTCAAAAATAAATTTCTCATCGATATTATTTAAAATAATCTATTTTAAATATTCAAAATTCGCTAAAATTGCCAAAATAAAAATTTTAAACTGGTTCAGAATTTCCGGGTTATTACACTAGTAGTCCTCTGTGCGGCGACAGATGTCTTAGGCTATGCTCGTAGAGGTTGGGTCTGCGCGTAACTACTAGGTGGGTGGGCCTTGACTGTAGATGTAGCTATGCAGTCAGAATGTTGTGACGCGGTGACACCAGGGTGGTTCGGTGGTTGCCTCACGAGGAGGAAGAGGGTCACGACCAATAAGGAAAGTAGACCGTCGGATACCGATCATCGGCAGCCAGTGGGATGCAGAAAGACTAGAGTTAAATCCAAGATACCATTTCAGCCTTCATTATCGGGGTAAGGGGTTGAGGGGAGACGCCACATGGATGTTTAGATTGTTTGCGTAGGGGCAGTCGCTTAACTCTTGCAGTCTTTACTAGTTGAGGGAGGGGCTGAGGTGGGGCCATAGCCACCGCGAAAACAGACCCTATTTATATCTGTATATATTGGCTCTTTAAAGATGGGCCTGTACAGATATGGTAAATCTCCTGACCGAGTTCCGTGTTTCTTGTATCGCCCTGCCATGGAACTCGGTGCACATTAGAGGATGTGCGATTGAGGCATCGTGCTACAATTAACTGTACATACGAGGGACAGTCTAGATACTTGCATATCTGCTCTGGGTGGTGTATCGTAGACTTGAGGGCATTACTCCGGTAAGAGGTCTGATTCGATCGAGGGTGGCAGTCCGTACGCTTACGTAGCATAGTGATGGCAGATATATGCTGGTCGTAACATTGTTATATAAAGATCTGTACGTCACTCTGGCGTAGGAAGAGGGATTACGGGCATTTTCGGTGATATTACGGTGGAGACCGTGCGAGTGGGGTACCATGGGTTGTACCTCGATATTGGGGGTAGCTACATATATACTGTATTATGTTATTCCACTGGGAAGTAAATGGGTATGATGTGTGTGTAAGCCTTGAGTTCTGTTAACCCAAGTAACCTAATAAATAAAAAATATGATTGAATGGTATATGTAGGATTATCCAAAGTATATAGTTTAAATCTAGTCACCAGAACTTATGTTCTGACCCCTTCCTCATAACGTGCTCACACATTAGATTTGTGGCAGAGACATGAGACATTATAACTTTGGATACTGGTTAGGCAGTATTATTAATACGGTAAGGCTATACTTTGATTTGTATTATATTTTATCCATTCCGCTGTGAGATATTTTCTGAGCTCTGACATATTTTATGTATCTGTCTTTTCTGCAGGATACCAGAGCAACCCAATCCGAGTTTCGATAGATTGGAATTCGAAAAAATATCGGTCTGTCGGAATTCGGGTTGTCACAGAGGTTCCCTGTCATGGCAACCCGATGTTTAAACTTTATAAAAAACATAAGGCACTTAAGAATATTTTGAAAGAATGGGCTTCTAAAATTTTTGGGAGTGGTAGTTTGAAGTCCCATGTCCTCGAGAATTAGCTTGTTCAAATCCAGACCAACATACTTCGTGATCCTCTCAATGCTGATCTCCCCTCAATTGAACACGACACCTCTTGTCAGCATAAAGAACCGTTGGTCATGGAGTCAATGATGAGAAAGAAGAAAACCAAAATTAGATGGTTCGAGGATGGTGATAGGAACACGGCTTACTTCCTTGTAGCGCTCAAAGCTAAACAAGTTCGAGAAACGATTCATTCGATCACCAATTTGCAAGGACAGGTACACACAACTCAAATTTCGATTCAGAATGCATTTGTTTATTACTTCTCTAATCCTTTCGGAAATAGTGATAACTTTGTACCTAATTAATATCAAGGATATTAATCCAATACCTAAGCTTAGTTTAGACATGAAAGAATAATTGTGCAACACTATAACCAATGAAGAAATTAAAAAAGCTACGTTCTCTTTGAATAAACACTCATGTGGAGGACCAGACGGGTTTAACACTGTATTCTACACATCTTGTTGGAATGTTATTCGCATTGATGTGTGTAATGCTGTCAAACAGTTCTTTAAAAAAAGGTAAAATGTTTCATTCTTTCAATAACACTATAATTGCTCTTATCCCTAAAATGAAGAATGCTAACAATGTGAATGCATTTAGACCAATTTCATGTTGTAACATCATTTACAAATGCATCACTTAAATTATTGCTAGTAGATTAAAACATGTTCTCCCTATGCTCATTTCTGTTAACCAGACAACATTTTTACCGAATTGAAATATACTTGACAATGTTCTTGTAGCTCATGAACTTATCAAAGGTTATAATACACATAATATTTATCCCTGAGCTATGATTAAACTCGACATTAGAAAAGCTTTTGATACTATACAATGGTCTTCAATTATTAGAATTCTCAGCTATATGAATTTTCCTACTTGCTTTACGGCTTGGATTTATTCTTGTATTAGTTCTGCCCACTTTTATATCAATGTAAACAAATCTCCCGTAGGATTTTTTAAGAGCAAACAAGGAATATGACAAGGTAACCCTATATCTTCTTATATTTTCATCACTGTCGTGGAAATGTTAACTAGACCGTTAAATGAATTGGTTACTACTAATCAATTTGACCTTCGTCCTAAATGTTCAGACCCATGCATTACATCACTTATGTCTACTGACGATTTAATTGTCTTTTGCAAGCCGAATGACAAAAATTTAACCAGTATTATGACAACTCTCCAAAAATTCTACATGATTTCTAGTTTAAAAATCAACTATGACAAATCTAATATTATGCTAGCTGGTGTATCGTAAATAGTACATTCAGAACTAACAGGTTTATCATGCAGTGACACGACTTTATCTTATCTTGGCATGCCTATGGCATCATCTAGAATTACTAAATTGCAATGTCTTCCACTATATGATAGAATAATTAACAGACTGATTTTTTGGTCCACTAGCTTTCTTAGTCAAGATGAAATGCTTACACTGATCAAGCCAATAGTTATCTCTATGCAAGTATACTGGTCCTGTGCATACTTACTTCTTAATAAACTTCACAATATGATTAAAGCTTCTAGTGTATGTTTCCTTTGGGAAGGTAATACTCATGCTAAATATCTTGCGCCAATTTTGTAATACCCTACACTTTTGTGCACCTAAATTTTGACAAAAATCAAAACTTGAACACATCCAATCATAGAGCGTATATCTGGTACCAGCAACAAACGAGCATGAGCATAATCAGAGTATGATAAAATAATTCACAACGGAAAAAAATAGGATAAACTAGTATTAACTCAAGTAAATACCTTTTTCAAAGTAAGTCATTTTACCAATACAGAGCTTGAGAGAGAACGAGAACCGAAAGCCGAACTTAAACACCTGTGAGAACCCGATCTTCTCTAGGAAACCTGGGAGGTTGTAATGAGGAGGGGGGTCAGAACAACAAGTTCTGTTGGCTAAGAAATGTACAACACAGACTATAACACAGATATATCTCGTTTGGTTCAACCCAAGTTGTATGCCTAACCTGGTTAGTGATTCTAGCCCAACCTAGTAAATTTTTTATGCACGACATTACTATTCAGCCCAAAGCAGTATTCCCAAATTATATTATCGAGATAGGACATTTACACACATTTTTGTGAAGCCTTTATACCAGAGTTTAACTGGTTAATTATATCGAGAGTGGACCCCTAATTTCGGGGTTTCTACACATACCCTCATTCTCTATTCTTTATTATTTAACGCCTCACTATCAAATGATAGTTAGGGTGGATTCTCCCTAGTCACTTAAGACCCTAGGCAGACCTATTGGTCACTTATTAATCATCGACAATATATTCAACGTTAACATAAACTAGAGGCCACTAGCTACGTGCCCTACTAGTTAAGGATTCCGTCATTCACGCATATACCCTTTCCCTGCATAAGGTGAGAGTAGGTATTTTATCGTTCGTCCTTCTAGCTGACCTCATTCAATAACGTCCTTAGTCACTTACTACTTCCAGTAGGATAGACAGTCGTATCTGACCCTTTTAATTTCTAGGTTTGGGTAGGCTCACACACACCTTTCATTTAAGACCCCTATACTGAAAAGCCTATTCCCAGGTGGACTCTTCAACTCAAGTCACTTAAGACCCAAGGAAGCAGACTATACATGAAGGTTATTAGTTCGTCCCCCATTTAGCTTTAAAACCTTTCCCTTTTTGGAAAAAATAGGCTACGTTATTAAGTCATTCCCATTTAATTTACTTATACGGAAATACTATACGTACACCATTTATTTTATCACGGGTTTATATGGTTAATAACATCTCATATTGTTAGCCTACTAAGTCCAACTATATTTTAAATATAAGTTTTATTGACATAAATAAGGAAGATTATGTTCCCTTTTATCTAGGATATTTATTTAATTTCTTCCCTAATTCGGACTTAGTATTTAAATGGCAATCAATATCCATTAACTCCCCCTTTTTGACGCCTATTTCTTTTTATTGCCCTTTATGGCTCTAACGATCATATTTTCCTAAGGCAACTATTTATCAGTCCCAAGTTATCTATTTGTTGTACCCCAACAGGCAATTACTATACTTATTCTTTATTTTATTTTATTTTATTTGTTTATTGGTTATTATATATATATTTATGCGCTAGGCCTCTCACATTAAGCTGACTACCTATTGATGCCAGATTTGTCGGTCTGTTCTGGGCAGACTTCTATCCCAAGTGAACTTAAGCTCATGCCTTAGTTATTTTTATGCATAAGGCCTCTCACATTAAACTGACCACCTGTGGTTGTTGGATTTGGCGGTCGGTTCGGTGCTGGCTTACACCACAAGTTGAGTTTAACCTCGTGTCTAACTGTAGTTATAATTTAAATTACCGAATTGGGGTCCATAACAATTATCCTAATTGATTTTAGGAATTGTAACCAATTTCCTATCACAATTATTTTTCCCCCAATAAATATTGGTTACAATAATTATTTCTTTATTTGCGGTCTCATTTATGGCAATTAATTATATTTATTGCTACAAATGATCACCACAAATATAATAATTAAATATGGATTATATTTAGGGTGCTGTTTTTATAGGTCCTTGTTAAGTTTCAAAATTAAGCTCCCATCCGGTCATAAACTTATTGTAAATTAGGTCCCTATTTTTCAAAAATAGATCAAAAACAAATGCGTAAATTTATGTTAAAACAAATTATGCATTCAACAAAAAATTCAGTCCAAAAAACATCAAAAAACACGGTAAAAACAACAGAAAATAGCGAAAAGTACAGTTAAATGCATAATATTATGCATATATTTGAATTTTCTTGCATACATATGTGCATGTATTCCAGTTTTGCACCTGCGTTAATTTACTTGCATATTTCTGTGCATGTATTGCATAATTCTTATATAAAAGTATGCAATAATTCATACCCACACAACTCAGTTCAATTTTACTTGCATTCAAGTGTGCAAATAAAACATAAAACATGCACACATGTGTGCAACATATCTGCAGCCAAAATGTTAGCTGAATTTCCTTTATCAAATAATTGCATATACGTTTGCAAGTATTTCAAATAGTTGCACACATGTATGCAACTTTTCTCCTAGATTTTCAAAACAAAATGGCTTATGCAATAGTTGCATACAAGTATGCAACTTTTTTTTTTGATTGGCGTGGACTTCTAGGGTTATTTTCAAATTTTAGAATTTTTTTTCTTTTTTACTAAATGGCGTATTTTTTTGGGCACAAAAAGGTAAAGGCGGAACTGGTGAAAACAGAAGGCGTAACTTCTGAAAGTAGGGGCGGGTTTATATTTAAAACTTGGGAGGGATGTGAGCCTAATTAAGTTTGCTTTTAGGGATGTGTGCCTATTTTTCACTTATATTTACATATAATTCCACCATTGAATCTTATCCAAACATTCAACATTTGTCACAAGTGTTAATTATTTATTTACGGCCTCATTTATAGCAATCAATTACACTAATTGCTACAATGGAAACCATAAATATATTCATAAAGTATGGAATATAAATTTACATGTATGATTCCATAAATGAATACCATTCAACATTTAATACAATGCATATTTTTACCGTTTTATACTGATTTGGATGGATAATATGTATATATTTATTTCTATGGTTGCATGCGGTCAATGTATTTATACTTATTTTTATTTTTATTCTTAAATTAAAATTAATGATTTAGTCTAACCAATTAACCAATCATTCCGTTTTTATATTTAATCTTGCCAAAAAGGTTTCAAGTCTCACAAGGACCGTTTGCCAAAATCGTTGTAAATCATGCCTATTTTGTGGAATTGACATGTCTCCAAATTACAAGAAATATAGGTAATGTATTTTTATTTTGGAACAGTCGATGCAAATTACATACAAAAATATCTATTTATTTTTATATGTACCTTTGTACCACTTTTCCCCTTTTTAATTCTTTTGGTCATACTTCTTGTGATTCTAAAATAATGCCTCTTTATTTAAAAAAGAGTAAAACGTCATAATTTACAATGCTTAAGCCAAAAATCCAAAAAAATTGAATCTAAATAAGGAATAATTCTTTTTATTCTTAACATCACATAATACACAATTTTCATCTTTTTACCCAAATTCACATATTCCATATTTCAGCACTAAACTAAAGATTGGAACATAACTACAAAAAATTTATGTTTAATGGAACTGATTTCCTGATCCACAGTGCTATATGGCATAAACAACATATTTCACAATTTATGACATAACTTGTAGGAATATGTGGGAATATATATACATATATATCCTACAATTCATATTTATACATAATCACAACTTTCTCATTACCAATTTCAAACATATTCATAATCAGATCTGATGGTTATTACAATTTACAATTATTTAAATAACAGATCTAATAGGTACAAAACATAGATTGGGTTCAAATGAAATAGATAAATCATTATATCTGTATTAGTAAATTTCTCACTCACCTTATAGCCTCCAAATTATAAGTTTTGAACCCTTTAGGCTTACAATCCTCAAATTCTTATAAATCTACAATTTATCTTAAAAGGGGAAAATTCTAGATCTGCAGAAATGTAAGAAAAAGGGAAGAGAGAGAAGAATCTATCGTTGAGTGTCGATTTGCATTCTCTTCCATTAAATCTATTAATCTTCCTAATTGCAGATTTGATTTGACACACACACACACATACACACACACACACACACACACACACACACATATATATATATGAATATATTTTTTATAATGACCCAAACTTCCCCTATCGGGAAAGCCTGGATTGCTTTCAGAACATGACTCATTAAAACACCAACAGAAGAACATTTCATTGCTATCACAACCATTACATCAGAGTACAGAATATCAGAGTATGAATAAATATTACACAATGGAAAATAATATCAGAGATTTAAATTACATTTAAATAAATAAACATAATGCAGAGCGGAAATACATCACTAACACAACTGAAGAAGATACAAGGATACAAAGCTTTCTGAATATAGCTCCAGCTGTAATCCAGGATCCTGTGAAAAGAAATATCTGCGAAAACCAAAACTACTAACTGCCCGTGTGGAAAATATAGGCACCCAGAGTATAGGTAGAAACAATAAACTCTAAGTCAATCATGAGACCGGTGTGAGAACTAAAACAGTTACTAAATCTTTACTTTAAATGTAGGGAAATCATGGGACCACGCCATATAACACGGAACGGTTTTACTCCACATGAATCTCAGTTTAAAATAAAACAACGCAATGCTTTTTGAAAAATGAAGCTATTATAAGACTCAGGTCTTATCACAAAATGCAACGCAAGCCAGAGGATAGAGTTTTACCTTATAATAGCCAAACATGCTTGGTACGTTTTAAAACAAATCATTTTGATATTACTATAAGTGCATAGTGTATCAAACAACTTCGAATATAAATGTATCAATCATAGACGGCATGAGCGCCCCATCCCACTATGTCGCCATATAGGTTTACAACTAAAACCGAAAGTCATGTATTGGAAATTGGATTCCATCTATGAACCGAGGCAAGGGATATTCCTCATCTGAATTTGAGACAGTCTAGCCCGTGCCTCAGGAACAGAACGCATCGTCCATTAGATCTGGCAGGGACGGTCGACTCTTACTTTAGTGGATTGGCAATTCCTGAATAATACGTTTTCCTGCCCTATGGGGCATAAAATCTGGTCAGTATGTCGACCATCAGGAGCTACTAGGGACAAATTTGAGTTACCTCGCTTTCCAACAACCACATAAGCAAAATGTTTGGGCTCCATACCATGACACCACTCCTAGCTAGAAAGAAACGCATGCTCTCCCTGCAGTCCTCTCCCGTTTTTGGTTCATTCCGGGGTGTGAAGCTCGCGAATTAACGCTATACACAAAGCTATGCTAATTAAAGCCGTGCTTTGATCACCATCCACAAGACTCTGCTTTTCAACAAAAACCTTGATGATTTGCATCACAGCATGCCACACTGACAATTTATGCCATGCAACTAATGTCTATCAATATATAACCTCTAAGCTCGTACATCTCAGAGAAGGGTGTTAAGTAAGAGTGTAAATTCTCCACCACCAAACAGATATATATATAATAGAAATCAATCAACACAGAATGAAATACAATGTCAGACACACATCCATTTAAAAGTCCGTTCTAGGTCTGAACGAAACCGGAGGCACCTTATTCCTCGTCCCATATGTCCAATACAAGAGAGAGGTCCTCACATATCCAATCGATCTCCAAGTACGTTTGGACGATCACCACTTATTACCTTGTCTCGGGGGATCAGCCCAATCAAGACATCAGTAATCATCCGCACGATGTGAAGATCTCTAGTCTTCGACCACCATCTTCATCGTCGATTTTTAGTCCCGTATCAGTTATTCAGAATGGGATAAACCCGTTCTTTCTGAATAACTCGCGTATTTTATAATCAATAATCAAGTGCTATAAAAACACATCATACTGCTCATTCCAATCCAGAATATTCTTTTATTCAAATATTCACATCTTTAGGGAAAGGTTCCCACCAATTTTATCAAAGATAAATTCTTTTAAATTTATTCTTTAATCTTCCTTTGGATATCCATTTCAAAAGATTTTATTAAATATTTTCACCATTTAAACCAAAACAAGGTTTACTAGCTAGTCGGTATTATCGAGCCTTACCGAAGTAATTATTTATTTAATTTTTCCAATCCCAACCTATTCATCCCATGGAGCAAAACTGGTAGTACTCCATATCTAACAACCACAGTGTTATTGGTAAATTTAATTACCATTTCACATTCAAATCTAATTAAAGATATAACTATCTCCTGGAGTAAAACTGGTGGTACTCCATTCTCAATCATTTCTCTTGTTTGATAAATTTATCTATCTCATTCACTTTCCAATCTAATTAAAGATTCATTGAAACTCCATTTAGTTTTAATCTCTAAAAATCATCACTTAATGATTATTCAATTTTAGGAAATTAATCCTTTCTTTAACTGGGTTAAAGAAACAATGTCATTTAAAACACAGTTCATGATAAACCCAAATCACCTTCCATTAACTATGGAATCTTCACGGAAAACAGATCAATATATAATCAATATAAATTTCCGTGTCGTACTATTAATATAAATGGAATAATGGTATAGCCTTTTAAATTCCATATATAGTATCGGTCTTCCTTTACAGAAGCTCATTTTAATTATTACCAAATCAAATTGCATTCAATTCCAATTTAATATATTAAATTGGAAAACTTTACTTTGGAAAATTTCCTTTAAATCTTAATAAAAAGATTTATAAATTCCAAATCATATCTTTACTGTTAATTGGGTCAAAGGACAAATGTTATTTAAAACACCATTCACGATAAACCCAAAAATCCAATTCTTTATTTCAATTCCAATTAAATATTAATTAATTGGAAACTTCTCTAAATCTTAATTAAAAGATTTATTCTCTTTCAACTGGGTTTAAGAGCAGTTTTGTTTAAGACACCATTCACGACAAACCCAAAATCTAATTTGATATCAAATACAAGGCTCTGAATAGAAATTATATCAGCTTATATTCAATATCAAATTCTGAAACCAACAAATACCGTTTTGGGAATAACGATATATATATCTTCCAAATTCCTCAACAATATCCATATAATCACGGAATCCAATATCGAAATATTCCGAAGATTATTTCTATTCAAATCCATTCCAATTTATATATATTGGAAAAAACTTGGTTATTTCAAAACCATTTACAAGTCCAATTTATTTATTTAAAAACATTGGATTATTATTCTAGTTAATAACTAGTTCATTCAGATAAATATATCTTTTTATCTTTTCAAACTTGGAATTATTCATCCAACATCTTTCCAAATCATTTATTATGATTTTACACAATTTTTCCATAATTTTAATAATTTTATTGAGGCCCTTATAGTCGGTTAACAATAATGGCAACCGAACTTCATCCATATCGACCTTTTCTTAAATTGATTTGGACATATTTTAAAATCTAACCATTCAAATTTAAATCTCTTATATCCATTGGTAATCTCTTTTCGATATAAGCCCAACGGTTCTGAATTTAGGAGAATATGATGGTTGGATCTCCCGTTACATCAATTTGAAGTTAATGTTCGAAATTCGCGAACGGTCGCTGTGCGACGCGTTCTATTCAGGCCATTATATATATAATATATATATCATCGATTTCTATTTAAAACATATTTTATAAATCATTTAGAAATTCATTTTAAATCGATACCAACTTCGATTTCAATTTTTATATCAAAATTGAATATTCCATATCATTATAATATTAAAACGATAATATTATCAAAATATCAGATTTTGAAATCAATTCTCTTCGATATTCATTATAAAATGAATAAAATCGATCGATAAACCTGTTCTGGTTAAAATGGCATTTTTTATACTTGACCCGGCTTCATATATTTTCATATATTTCGTGTCCATCCAAAATCAGACATCAAAATCATATTTTGATTATTCACTGAATATTATTTTAAAATATTCGTTATTTAAAATATTCTTTATTTCTAAATCGGAATGCGAATCAATCAACTACTATATAATTTCAGTTATATGGATTTCATTCATCACATGTATTCGACAATAATTATAAATAATCATCAAACAAACAATTCACATCCAGAGTGCAATTTACAACTGTATAAGCATTGAATAATTGAATGACGCTTATCACAGTCTGTCAACCCATCGATTGACATACAACTAAATATTGGGATTAGTGTATGTCAAATATCATCCCAATAACTATGTGGGGTTTTCAAACAACAACAGTGAAATTAAATAAATTATTGGTTAACAAATTTAACAAATTCTAATTCGGTTTGAATTATTTTTCTAATTAACCAATTTTCATCGTTTAAATTATAAATGGATATTTATAATTTAATTTCAACTACTACAAAATAATATTAAATTATTTTTAATATTTTAAATGTTTTAGCATCACAATCAACACAATACAGTCAATTAAATCGTCCATGGTCTGTAGACGAGGGAGGTGAGCTAATGTAACATCCCGCAAATTTGAACTCTTTGAGTCGGCCGAAAACCATCCAAGTCAAACCAAAATTGCACAAAAATATGAACCATTAATAGAAAGAAGTTAGAGGTTGAGAAATAGAAAAGATAGAAAATTAGAATAGAAGAATATGGAAAGATAAAGAACTGAACAACACGGTATCTCACAATCGCAGCGGAATAAAATATAATATAGATATAAGGTTTGGAAAATAAAAACTGTATCTGAACTTACATACAACATCAGAGTACACCATATATACATCACAGCGGAAATAAACTCTCTCTCTCTCTATATATATATATCTAACACTGAAGCCTCCTGCTCCAAGCTCCTTCCAGATTTATCTGTAAAATACTGAACTACTTGACTGCCCGAACAAATTTGTGCACCCAAGAATTTAGGGAAAACACAAAAAAAATAAACTTTGGATCAGTCATGGGACTGGTATGAGTAAACGATTTTAAAAGTTTGTTTAATTTGGAAAATTTCTTTTGAAAGAAAAGATAATCGTAAGACCGATCCACACACAAACATGGATGGTTTTTACCTTACGATAACCCAAGACCTTTTGAAATCATAATTATTCTGATATTATAATAATGTCTAGGGTTTTCCACAAATGAATTAGAATCTAGCGCAACGCTTGCATCTCACGTTCCACATGTATAGTATACAAACAAAACTTCTTGACGCTTAAGGATAATGGATTTCCAACTAGGACAAGGTATGGAACCACCTTCCGATAGTGTATCTCTAGAGAGGAATACACTGGGTTCAATAAGAACATCTTGCAACCCGGCCACACATGACCGACCACTCATTTCTCTTGAGTGTACAGAATATATTGTCACTTTACATTTGTTAGCAACATAACCGTTCCCGGGAGATACAGAAGCGAAAGAAGTAACAAAATGAATATTCTCTAAATAGTGACAATACACCCTAATGGGAGCGACCCACATAGACATGCTGCCTGCCCGATTTTTGTCATTTCCCGGTTGTGAGGCTTAAGGTCATAACTTACCTTTAGAATAGTACGTCTTCATTCACTTTGAATGCCACATCGTCAAACCCGTCAAATCATACATTGATTTTCCTAAAACTACGAGTGTAAAGCTAAGAGAAACGAATTCCTCCGCCACCAAACATAGTTTTGAAGATATCAACTTACGCGATCTGTTAGGTATACTCTGTCATACATCTGTGCATACAAGTTGTCCTGGGACTGAACAAGCCGAAAGCACTATCCTCTAAATCCATCTTAGGCAATTTCTACCTAGGATCGACATAATAGCCCTTGCATAAAACTCCATCTTCAATGATATTCAACTTGACTTCAATTTAATCAACAACTAGGTCAAAACAAAGTGGTATTTGGATTTCATTTAGAAAACCAATCGCGGTCTCTTTGAATCGGTGAACGTTAATATCTTCTAGGGTCAAGTGATACTTAAAGTAACCAGATTAATATATTTCATATGTGTTTTTATATCCTTAATTGATTATCAAGATTTATCTAAATAAGACAGATAAATGATTATATTTAAACTAATGTTAATTGGGTCATGACACAACATTTCAATCAATCACATTATAGATTTATTTATCACGACAGATCTGGTCTACCGCAATTCGACAATTCAAACAAGCATCGTTCATCATTGGTTGATCCTGGGAAATAATCATTTCCAAATCATATCTATTTAAGATTTAATTTCATTTAAGAATCCTATTTATTGATCATAACAATATATTTATCATTCATACTTTAATGTATATACGACTTATAAATATAATTACTATTTTATTTCCGTAGATGAATAATTAACTCACTATGTTTAAATATTTATTTAAAACGGAAAGTAAATGATACTTCTTATTTATCGATTATCAATTTAGAACCCCTTTTCGATTCATTTCTATATCCCATTTATCTTTCTGAACTTCATAATAATCTTATCGGTAACGATCTTATCAACTTCCTTTTACCGATACCCCTCACAACCATCCTCGTCTGCAAACTACTTGCTTCTAAAGTTATTTACTTTGGATTGTGAATATTACTCCTTCTGGACTTGTTTATCACCTCAACTCGATTTCATTAAGAGTTACTAGAACAGAGTTAAATCCTGTTTATCTAATTCTTATTCACATGATTTTCCTTATTTCGTTTAACCATCGTTAAATTCACTTTTAAATCATTTCTTGATTTAAAATATATTTATCAACCTACTTTGATTTGATTCAAGATAACATATAAATGTTTATTTCGAATGGTTGAGTTCATCACACACAATACGATTCACGATCAGACATAACATCAATTTACAATTTGACTATTCTGAGTTGAACTAGATCTTATGATTTAAGTAAAATCCCTATTTCCTTTATTTATTTTAGGTAGATATATGTTTATATATTTCTTTAATGTTATATTTATTTCTAAAAGGAATTCTTTTATTTTAACTCCTATTAATTTATTTCCTTTATATTACTTTTTCCTATTTTCTTTCTATTTTTAGCTACCATTCTATTTTCGATTCTTATTTGATCGCAACCCACAGACTATAGGCCTAACTCCATTTCATTTCATTACTAAATTTCTGGGCCCAAGCCCATTTTCCTAATCCATGGATTCCCCTCTTCCTTTCTTCTGCCGTGCTCCCCTCTTTGCATGTTTCATAGTAACTTAAATTCTTTTTTCCATTCCAGTTGCAAATGAATAACCATGTTGACCATATCAAACCTTTCCTTCCATTTCATTATGTGGCGAAGCAGATTACCTACATAATCAAAAGGTTAAAAATTTGTTTATTTGTATGGTCTTTTCGTACAACTGGATGATCGCATTTCAACGCATAACATAAAGTTAAGGTTCCAATGTTATCCTGGCACAATATTGATGATGCAAAAACATTTAGAAAATTTCGCGGAACCAACTATAATAGCATTATAGCCTGCTCTACTATTCAAAATTCAACAACTAAACACATAGCACTAACTTATTTATTTACATTTTCCATTAATTACCAAGCTATAGACACCATTAATTAATTTCAATGATATCGATTCCATTTAACAGCCTTAACACAAATACTTGCTCCAACCCATCCATTCTCCTTCTAGTCTTAAACACACCACTTCATGTGATCCTCACATGCCATCTACACATTTCCTTACTCATTTACATGCCATGATCCAATAAGTTCCTCTTCCCTCACTGACCGTTTCTCTCTTTGTTTCCTTCCCTTATTCTTACCCAGTTCATGCACATAAAAATCTTCTTCATATGCCATACGCCATCACTCCACTTTCCTTTATTCTAAGTCTCTCTTCTCCTTAGTTTGCATGAGCTTAAATACATGAATTTGCATAGTCAAGATGTCGCATGGAACAAATACAAGGCTGCCATATGAAGGTCGATTAGGCCAGCCAAAAAAAAATCCAGTTGTGATGAAGACGGTATAGCGAGATGCCAAGGAAAAGAAGACCCAAAATGTTTGTCAACTTTTGATATTTGCCAAGGGAAAATAATGTAGTACCAGGCTTTACAATTTGGCAAACCATTGAAGTCTCAGCTCAAAGATGTAATAGCATCAGTACATAGAATTAAACATAGTATCAACTTTAAATGTAGCAAAAATATGGTATTAGCTTTATTAAAATTAACAAGGAAATATAGTATCATCTTAAATAAAATGTAGTGAACAAATATAGTATTAGCTTTAATAAAACAAGGTAGTCTCGGTCTTTATGTTTTGCAAACAGTTTAGCATACTATGTTTAACTAGCACATGACACGCTTGATATGCACATAGCGAATAACTTGCATGTGACGTGGAGATGCAACAGATTATGAACCGGTAGAGGGCCGTTAGCCTAACTCCACCTGCACGCTCCTTTGCAATGAACTAGCATAGATAAGAGGTTTTGACTTTCAGCTAAAGGGATAAGTAGTAACTTGGCTTACCTAGTATCCTGTTTTCTATTTCCTTTAGTTTCCTCTACCTAGCACCATTGATTTCTTATGCCATCATTAGCATTCCATCCACAACTTCTGCTCCCATCCTCTCCTTTGTGCGACTACAAACACCTTCATCACGATGACTGACCAATGAACATGTCATGACCCATATACGAAGGCCTCAGCTCCTTCCCCTTCCAATTTCCTTTCTACTCTCACTTGTAGGCATTCTAGTTCACATATATACCCTGGTGCACGTACACAACTTCCCCACTCAATGGCCTTCAGCCCCGACCAGCTCCATAAAGGTTCCATCATGTCCTGATCTCAATCCCGATCTCAGATCAGTTTCTGCCAATCTCGATCAAAAATTTGATGTTCAACCCAGTCCTTCCCAAAACAGACACTTCATCGTCCATTAATTTCATCACTTACCGTTGCCACCATGTTTCATCGATCTCACCCAAACTTCGCCATCACCTCTAGTGTTACAAACAACTGGTGCACAGTGTATGGTGCACATGCACGACACCTCCCTGTTCGTTTCTTTGCTCCAGCGAATAGCAATACAACTGCTCTGATCCCTTCCATCCTTATAGTTAAAAATTATTTAAGGTTAACACTACGACAATAAAGTAATTGTTGAGGGTTCTTTTCTAAATGCATTGCAAGCAATATATATATATATATATATCATTCACTCAGACTTATATAACATTGGACTGTTAGGAACTCTGCATCATCTTTTCCCCCTTCCACAACGATGTCAGCATACGCACGACGATAAACAGTAGATCGCATATTTCTTACTACGAAGCAAATTTCATTCCTTGATTCATTGTCCACTGTCAACTACTGCTTCCAGAGCTGGGCAAGCAGTTTTGCTTAACAAAAACCAATTGCTCTTGGTTTCTTTCTTCCGTGAATAAAGCCAGTTGTTATGAAGCCTTTTGGCCATCTAAAACAAATAGAACCATCATGCAAAATGGACCATTTCAGCAGATTTGTTTATGCTATAAATGTCACTATTTATTTCAAGTTTGATCAACAATGATCTTGATTCTTATCTTATTAGTTTGATCTTGAAGATTTGATCCATTAACTTCAGCTTTGGGTATCATTCCAATTGTTTAGGCTCATATGTACAGACCAAAGGTCTGGTAAACAGAGTAAGCGATGCACCTCATGTTTTAAAGTTGATTACCCAGTTACCAACCTAAATATTAGTGTAAGACTACAATTGGGCTGAGCGATAAATTCTAGATATTAGTTTACATTTAAACAATTCAATCCACAAAATAATAATGAAGTGATTAGTAGTTGTAACAGCAATGTTTTCCCATCATCAACCTCATAAACATATATACATCATAATACATACACAATCAGGAACAGTTTTAATTGATAAAAGGAGAAGTTTACTCACAAAAATTATCCATGCTATTTCCAGTTTTCTTCTCTGTTTATAATGTTGTCGCGGCCATTTTCTTCCATCTTTTACAGTTAGTTGCCATTTTAAATTCAAATTTGGGTCAAATGCCGGCTGGGTGCTTATTTATATATGCAAATAATAATATAATACTAGGCATTTAATTGACTTGAAAGAAATGAACACATATAGCTGGGAGGTCCTAGCCGCTGTTGATTGATTGAAAGGCACCATGAAGAAGTACAGCTAATGGAGAAAATATCTTAGTTTGTAGCTGTGTCTTAGCTAAGCGGAAGGGGTGCAGCTATGTTTTTAGCTATTGCATTAGATTTTGATTGAAAGAGTATACATAGCATTGCATCTATGCATGTTGGGAGAATGAAACAACACAGGTCTATGATTGATGGAAAAAGGTTGTGCTATAGTTGATCCTATGTGCTATCACATAACAGGGTATGGTCAGGTAGTTTGATGTATAAGCTTGGTGTTCTTCCATGTGCAAGTTGATAGGTTTACAGGCTAGCTGTTGTATTTATTTTTTTGATTTAAAAATGGATTGTTTTGACAAGGCTTCACATTTAAAGGCCGTGGCTAAAACTTGATTTCTGGAATAAACATGTGCAGATCTGAGTAGCTTGGTGACTAAGTAATTTAAACTATTCAAGGTTCCTATGTTCTCTGTTTTCAAAGCCTTTTTTTCCATTAATGGTTTTGGTTCTAGTAGTCCAGGCTACACTTGCCTATCTATTGATGGCTATGCTTCATTGTAGAGCAATGTTAATAAGACTTGATTTGAACACGAAATGTACAAGTGTACTGTATGAATTTAAAATGGCCAAACAAAGTGCAAAATAATATTTTCTTTAATTATATTTGATTTTCTTCTATTTAAATTATTATATGATATGTTATAACCCTTTTATGGTCATATCATCTTATATGTACATATGCGAAGAGGCAAAATGTTTGACATAAGCATAAACAAAAAATTACTATCTTGATTGTACATACATACAAATATACTAAAGATCATATTTATATAAAAATATTAATTTAACTTTTCTTAAATATAAAAATCAAATTTTACTTAAGCAATTATATTTTTACATAAATAAAAATAAGCTTTTAAACGAAAAATAAAATGTTAAAACGACATTTACCAGTGTATATATGAAACACAAGTCAAAACATACATATAGGATTTAAAACTAATGATTGTTCAAAATTATTTATAATAGTCAAATTAAATATTATTTAATTGACTTTAATTATTAGCATAAATATGAGATTTATTGATTACAAAGTTGGTCAGAAATCCGGGACATTACAATATACCCCCTTTAAACGAATTTCGTCCCCGAAATTAAAGAGTAACGGGAAAAATTTCAGTTATAGTTTAAAATCATAGACCTATCTCAACACATGGTTTGTCCCCTAGCAACCACAACAAGCAAGGCAGCCAAAACATACCGGATCAATTATCAAATATTTCACAAAAATCAAAGTATTCAATACACACCAGCAAAACTCCGGATAAACTCCTCATAAACTATCTTTAGTCAGCGTTACACATTTATCCTTGTGCATTTTCATCCATAAGTATCCAAAGATCAAAACATATTCATTTGCTTAACTAGAATTATATATCATTAAAATTGGAAAAAAATTCATTCTTATTCACCCACTTCTATTCCTGAACATTCGTTAGTCTCTAACCGTAGATTAGTAAAACAATAATCCTCTATGTATCAACCCTGAAGAACAAAATCAACATCAGATCAACACTTAGAAAATCATTTAACTTAACCAATTTCTAGTTAAATTTCAGTTCCTTAAATTTCAAAATTCAGTATGTTTAATTCACATGAGTTCATATTCAAATAATCCTTTAATTTTGAATTTATTTGGTGGAATTCCAAATTTTATTTATTCAACTTTATTCAAATTCCCATGATTTCAAATTCCATTTCTGGTTTGTCTTATCTGTATATTCCATTTTTATACAAATCCAATTTGGTTTTACATATAATCACCTTAATGTTATAATCTGATTATCAGATTATAATAACAATCAACACAGCCATTTATACAAATCCAATCCCTCAGCAATCGCCAAACTCAATTACGCTAATATCTTCCTCATCCCGAAATTTCCTGGGGCCAATTCTCTTGCATCATTCAGACCGATCAGCCTCCTCAATACTACCTTCAAGATTATCACCAAAATTTTAGCCTCCAGACTTCAAAATCACATTGCTGATTTAGTGGGCAAAGAACAATCTGCATTCATCATGGGCAGGAACATTTTAGATTGTGTAGCTGCTACCCAAGAGGTTATCTCCTTCTGCCATACCACCAACTCCCCAGGGGTTCTCCTTAAGCTTGATTTCTCAAAAGCATTCGATTTAATCAACTGGGATTTTATATTACAACTTATGTATCATATAGGCTTTCCTCTGAAATGGTGCACCTGGATTAAACACATTCTCACCTCGAGCTACTCCTCAGTCATCATTAATGGAGAATCCGGGGGTAAAATTAAATCTAGGAGGGGATTAAGACAAGGTGATCCCCTGTCGCCCTTAATTTTTGTTCTAATAGCCGATGTCTTTAATCAAATGGTGAAGCAATCCTTATCCACCAACATTCTCTCAGGCATTTCTCTGCCAAACACCACCCTCAACACCACTAATTTGCAGTTTGCTGACGATAATATCATCTTCAATACACCAACTCCTCAAAATATTCATTGTCTAAAAGTCGTCCTATACTCCTTTGAACTCATTTCAGGACTTTCCATCAACTTCAAGAAGAGCTCTATTATTATGTTGGGTAATTCCTCGTATCTTGGTGCCTCAATTGCTAATTGCCTTAACTGTAAGGAAGATTCTTTCCTGATCACTTATCTTGGTATTCCTTTGCGGCCTACCAAACTTCACAAGTCCGATTGGTTTCCTCTCATTTCCAAAATTGAATCTAGACTGGCATCCTGGAAAGCAAATTCATTATCCGCTGCTGGCCGCCTGGTCCTCCTCAAAAGTGTCCTCTCCTCAATTCCATTATATTGGATGTCATTCCATAAATTGCCAGTTTGGGTAATTAACAAGATAGATTCCATTCGTAGCTCCTTTTTTGGAATGGTGACAAACTCAAACGACTTGTAAATTGGCAAACTGTTTGTCTCCCTACTCTCATGGGGGTTTGAATGTTCCAAATATCTCAACCTTCAATTTCGCTCTCTTAACCAAATGGATCTGGAGAATTCTCTCCCCAACCAGCTATATTTGGAAGGACTGGATCTTAAAACGTCACTACATCTCTAATCCACACTTGGTCCTTCATTTCATCCCTTCCTCACGGCCGTCTCCTTTTTGGAGCGGTGTTTTGAGCTCCCTTCCGAGAGTTAAAATGCTTTTCCATATTAAAGTAAATAATGGAGAATCTTGCTTGTTTTGGCAAGACATTTAGAACGGTGAATTACCTTTATCCTCCTCCTTCAACATTCTCGGGCCACCTAACAGTTCTAACCCGCTAACCCTTGCTGAGGCATTTAGATTAGGGCCACTGGGCTTTTTTCCTAACTCATGGTTTGGGCTTTCCACAATTAATGAATTAAACCACATTGGAGATCTTATTAATAACTGCAGGTTATCTGTTGGGCCAGACTCTTTCTCTTGGGCCTTGAACTCCTCTAATACATTCTCTGTTAAATCGTGTTACAATTATCTAATCCACACAGGTCGTCACTTCTCTTACTCCAGAATCTGGAAATGTCATCTCCCTCCCCATGTTATTTTTTTTCAATGGCTTCTGATCCATAATCGAATCAACTCAAAAGACAGACTTCGCCGTTTCAGCATCGATGTCGATCCACTCTGTGTCCTCTGCAACATAGAAAATGAATCTCTTAACCACTTGTTCTTTGACTGCGATTTCTCCTTCGCTGTCTGGGCGGCAATCGGTTCATTCGTTCTTGGATTCATTCCTTCGATTCGTTCCTACTTTGATTATTGGTAGCACTCCTCCCCCGATCCATCTATGGATTCTTTGGTAGCAATCTTCTCTTAGTGTATCTGGTTAGAGCGCAACGCTTGCGTCTTCAGTAATCCTAGAAAGTATTTGCTGGGAACCTGTTATCACATTCTGCACCTCTTCGAACTTTGGACAGGCACAGTCAGACGCGCCCGATTCAGATTCTCCCTCCTCAGACCGCACTCTCGTGGAACCCAGGGCAGCAGCTCCTTGTTCCCTCTTTGAGAAGGAGTACCTGTTTGATTTATTTTGGCTGTGTACGGAGCACTGTTATATAGTGTAGACATGTTATGTATTTTGCTTTCTCATGCGGTAGTTTTATCATGTATATATATTATCGGTATGCTAGACTGACTACTTATGATCGTCTTGGTCTTTCTTATTCTGGATGCTACTGGTTGGGCTTGTCAACTAGCTACTATTTTATTTTATATCTACGCGTAATCGGCTGTGTAGTTCATGCTACGCACCCGTCCTTCCTCAAAAAAAAAAAATCATTTTGGGTAAAATTTCACTATTTACCCAACTTTTAAAATAATACTGTGTCGAATTACTCAGTTCAAGTCTTTAGAAACTCCTATCGATGTCTTGGTGTCCCACTATTCGACCAGAATTCATAAACCACTCGACAAACTAATCAACACAATAAAAACAGTTTTATATCAATTCATAAATACACGCTCATATATATAGACTTAAACGCAATCTAGGGTATTACTAACCCTATCTCTACCGAGCCACGCCACAGAGCCATGGTTATTCTCAACCTTCACTCGGATACCAACTGTAACATCCAGCAAATTTGAACTCTTTGAGTTAACCGAATACTATACAAGTCGAACCCAAATTGCACAAAAATACGAACCATTAATTGAAAGAAGTTAGAGGTTAGGAAATAGAAAAGATAGAAAATTAGAATAGAAGAATACGGTAAGAGAAAGAACTGAACAACACGGTATCTCACAATTGCAGCGGAATAAAATATAATATAGATATAAGGTTTGGAAAATACAAAACTGTATCTGAACTTACATGCAACATCATAGTACACCATGTATACATCACAGCGGAAATAAACTCTATATATATATATCTAATGCTAAAGCCTCCAGCCCCAAGCTCCTACCAGATTTATCTATAAAATCTTGAACTACTTGACTGCCCTTACTAATTTGCGAACCCAAGAGTTTAGGGAAAACACAGAAAAAATAAACTATGGGTCAATCATGGGACTGATGTGAGTAAACGATTTGAAAAGTTTGCTTAACTTAGAAAATTTCTTTAGAAAGAAAAGACAATCGTAAGACCGATCCACACATAAACACGGATGGTTTTACCTTATGATAAGCTAAGACGTTTTGAAATCATAATTATTCTGATATTATAATAATGTCTAGGGTTTTCCACAAATAAATTAGAATCTAGTAGAACGCTTGCATCTCACGCTCCACATGTATAGTATACAAACAAAACCGCTTGGCGCTTAAGGATAATGGATTTCCACTATAACAAGGTATGGAACCACCTTCCGATAGTGTATCTCTAGAGAGGTACACTGCGTTCAACAAGAACGTCTTGCAACCCGGCCACACATGACCAGCCACTCATTTCTCTTGAGTGTATCGAATATATTGTCACTTTACGGTTGCTAGCAACATAACCGCTCCCGAGAGATACAGAAGCGAAAGAAGTAACAAAATGAATATTTTCTAGATAGTGACAATACACCCTAATAGAGTGACCCACATAACCATGCTGCCTGCCCAATTTTTGTCATTTCCCGGTTGTGAGGCTTGAGTTCATAACTTAGCTTTAGAATAGTACGTCTTCATTCACTTTGAATGCTTCATCGTCAAACCCGTCAAATCATACGTTGATTTTCCCAAAACTACGGGTATAACGCTAAGAGAAATGAATTCCTCTGCTACCAAACATAGTTTTGAAGAGATCAATTTATGCGAACTGTTAGGTATACTCTGTCATACATCCGTCCATAAAAGTTGTCCTGGGACTGGACAAGCCGAAGGCACTATCCTGCAAATCCATCTTAGGCAATTTCTACCTAGGATCGACAGAATAGCCCTTGCATAAATCTCAATCTTCAATGGTCTTCATCTTGACTTCAATTTAATTATTGCCTAGGTCGAAACAAAGTGGTATTTGGATTTCATTTAGAAAACCAATCCTGGTCTCTTTGAATCGGTGAACGTTAATATCTTTTAGGGTCAAGTGATACTTAAAGTAAGCAGATCAATATATTTCATATGTGTTTCTATATCCTTAATTGATTATCAAGATTTATCTAAATAAGACAGATAAATGATTATATTTAAACTAACAAGTAAATTGGGTCACGACACAACATTTCAATCAATCACATTATAGATTTATTTATAACAACAGATCTGGTCTACCGCAATTCGACAATCCAAACAAGCATCGTTCATCATTGGTTGATCCTGGGAAATCATCATTTCCAAATCATATCTATTTAAGTTTTAATTTCATTTAAGAATCCCATTTATTAATCATAACAGTATAGTTATCATTCATACTTTAATATATATATATATATATATGTATGACTTATAAATATAATTACTATTTTATTTCCTTAAATGAATAATTAATTCACTATATAACTTTTGTTTAAATATTTATTTAAAACAGAAAGTAAATGATACTTCTTATTTATCAATTATCAATTCAGAACCCCTTTTCGATTCATTTATATATCCCATTTATCTTTCTGAACTTCAGAATAATCTTATCGGTACCGGTCTTGTCAACTTCCTTTTACCAATACCCCTCACAACCATCCTCGTCTGCAAACTACTTGCTTCTAAAGTTATATACTTTGGATTGTGAATATTACTCCTTCTGGATTTGTTTGTCATATCAACTCGATTTCATTAAGAGTTACTAGAACAGAGTTAAATCATGTTTATCAAATTCTTATTCACATGATTTTCCTTATTTCTTTTAACCATCGTTAAATACACTTTTAAATCATTTCTTGATTTAAGTATATTTATCAACCTACTTTGATTTAATTCAAGATAACATTTAAATGTTCATTTCGAATGGTTGAGTTCATTACACACAATACGATTCACGATCAGACACAACATCAATTTACAATTCAACTATTCTGACTTGAACTGGATCTTATGATTTAAGTAAAATCCCTATTTCCATTATTTATTTTAGGTAGATATATGTTTATATATTTCTTTAATATTATATATATTTCTAAAAGGAATTCTTTTATTTTAACTCCTATTAATTTATTCCCTTTATATTCCTTTTTCCTATTTTCTTTCCATTTTTAGCTACCATTCTATTTTCGATTCTTATTTAATTGCAGCCCACAAACTATAGGCCGAACTCCATTTCATTTTTTTACTAAATTTCTGGGCCCAAGCCCATTTGTCTAACCCATGGATTCCCCTCTTCCTTTCTTCTGCCGTACTCCCCTCTTTCTTTGTTTCACAGTACCTTAAATTCTTTTTCCATTCCAATTGCAAATGAATAACCATGTTGACCATACAAACATTTCCTTCCATTTCACTATGTGGCGAAGCAGATTATTTACATAATTAGAAAGTTAAAATTTTATTTATTTGTATGGTCTTTTCCTTAAAACTGGATGATCGCATTTCAATGCCTGACTAAAAGCTAAGGTTCCTAAGCTATTATAAGACTCAGGTCCCATCACACAATGCAACGCAAGCCGGAGGATAGAGTTTTACCTTATACTAGCCAAACATGCTTGGTACGTTTTAAAACAAATCATTTTGATATTACTATAAGTGCATAGTGTATCAAACAACATCAAATATAAATGTATCAATCATAGTCGGCATGAGCGCCCCATCCCACTATGTCGCCATATAGGTTTACAACTAAAACCAAAAGTCATGTATTGGAAATTGGATTCCATCTATGAACCGAGGCAAGGGATCTTCCTTATCTGAATTCGAGACACTCCAGCCCGTGCCTTAGGAACAGAACGCATCGTCCCTTGGATTTGGCTGGGCCGGTCCACACTTACTTTAGTGGATTGGCAATTTCTGAACAATACGTTTCCCTGCCCTATAAGGCATAAAATCTGGTCAGTATGTCGACCATCAAGAGCCACTAGGGACTCAAATCCGAGGTACCTCGCTTTCCAACAACCACATAAGTAAAATTTCTTCGCTCCATACCATGACACCACTTCTAGCTAGAAAGAAACGCATGCACTCCCTGCGGTCCTCTCCCGTTTCTTTTTCATACCGGGGTGTGAAGCTTGCGAAATAACGCTATACACAAAGCTACACTAATTAAAGCCATTCTTTGATCATCATCCACAAGACTCTGCTTTTCAACAAAAGCCTTGATCATTTGCATCTCAGCATGCCACACTGACAATTTACGCCATGCAACTAATGTCTATTAATATATAACCTCTAAGCTCGTACGCCTCATAGAAGGGTGTTAAGAAAGAGAGTAAATTCTCTGCCAACAAACAGATTTATATTTAATAAAAATCAATCAACACAGAATGAAATCCAATGTCAGACACACATCCATTTACACATCCGTTCTAGGTCTGAACGAAACCTGAGGCACCTTATTCCTCGTCCCATATATCCAATACATGAGAGAGGTCCTCGCATATCCAGTCGATCTCCAAGTACGTTTGGACGATCACCACTTATTACCTTATCTCGGGGGATCAGCCCAATCAAGACATCAGTAATCATCCATACGATGTGAAGATCTCTGGTCTTCGACAACCGTCTTGATCATCGATTTTTAGTCGCCGTATCAGTTATTCAAAATGGGATAGACCCGGTCTTTTCGAATAACTCGCGTATTTTATAATCAATAATCAAGTGCTATAAAAACACATCATACGCTTCATTCCAATCCAGAATATTCTTTTATTCAAATATTCACATCTTTAGGGAAAGGTTCCCAGTAATTTTATTAAAGATAAATTCTTTTAATTTTATTCTTTAAGCTTCCTTTGGATATCCATTTCAAAAGATTTTATTAAATATTTTCACCATTTAAACCAAAACAAGGTTTATTAACTAGTCGGGATTATCGAGCCTTACCGAAGTAATCATTTGTTTTATTTTCCAATCCCAACCTATACATCTCACGGAGCAAAACTGGTAGTACTCCATATCTAACACCCACGGTGTTATCAGTAAATTTAATTATCATTTCATGTTCAAATCTAATTAAAGATTTAACTATCGCCTGGAGTAAAACTGGTGGTACTCCATTCTCGATCATTTCTCCTGTTTGATAAATTTATCTATCCCATTCACTTTCCAATCTAATTAAAGATTCATTAAAACTCCATTTAGTTTTAATCTCTAAAAATCACCACCTGATTATTATTCAATTTTAGGAAAATTAATCCTTTCTTTAACTGGGTTAAAGAACCAATGTCATTTAAAACACAGTTCACGATAAACCCAAATCACCTTCCATTGACTATGGAATCTTCACGGAAAACAGATCAATATATAATCGATATAAATTTCCGTATCATACTACTAATATAAATGGAATAATGGCATAGCCTTTTAGATTCCATATACAGTACCGGTCTTCCTTCACAGAATCTCATCTCGATTATTACCAAATCGAATTCCATTCAATTCCAATTTAATATATTAAATTGGAAAACTTTACTTTGTAAAATTTTATTATTTGAAACACCGTTAAAGAACAAATGTTATTTGAAACACCGTTCACGATAAACCCAAAAATCCAATTCTTTTATTTGATTCCAATCAAATATTAATTAATTGGAAACTTCTCTAAATCTTAATTAAAAAATTTATTCTCTTCTAAACTGGGTTTAAGAGCATTGTTATTTAAGACACCACTCACAACAAACCCAAAATCTAATTTGATATCAAATACAAGGCTCTGAATATAAATTATATCGACTTATATTCAATATCAAATTCTGAAACCAACAAATATCGTTTTGGGAATAACGATATATATGTCTTCCTAATTCTTCAACAATATCCGTATGATCATGGAATCCAATATCGAAATATTCCGAAGATTAATTCTTTTCAAATCCATTCCAATTTATATACATTGGAAAAAAATTGGTTATTTCAAAACCATTTACAAGTCCAATTTATTTATTTAAAAACATTGGATTATTATTCTAGTTAATAACTAGTTCAATAGGATAAATATATCTTTTTATCTTTTCAAACTTGTAATTTTTCATCCAACATCTTTCCAATCACTTATTATGATTTTACACAATTTTTTCATATTTTTAATAATTTTATTAAGGCCCTTACAGTCGGTTTCCAATAACGGCCACCGAACTGCATCCATAACGACCTTTTCTGAAATTGATTTGGACATATTTTAAAATCTAACCATTCAAATTTAAATCTCTTATATCCATTAGAAAGCTCTTTTCGATACGAATCCAACGGTTACGTGGTCGAAATTCGCGAATGGTCGCTGCGCGGCGCGTTCTATTCAGGCCATTAAATATATAATATATATATCATCGATTTCTATTTAAAACATATTTTATAAATCGTTTATAAATTCATTTTAAAATGATTCCAACTTCGATTTCAATTTTTAAATCAAAATTGAATATTCCATATCATTATAATATTAAAATGATAATATTTTCAAAATATCAGATTTTGAAATCAATTCTCTTCGATATTCATTATAAAATGAATAAAATTGGAATAAAATCGATTGATAAACCCGTTTGGGCTAAAATGGCTTTTCTATACTTGACCCGGCTTCATATATTTTCGTATCCATCCAAAATCGGACATCAAAATCATATTTTGATTATTCACTGAATATTATTTTAAAATATTCGTTATTTTAAAATATTCTTTATTTCTGAATCGGAATGCGACTCAATCAATTACCATATAATTTCAGTTATATGGATTTCATACATCACATGTATTCGACAATAATGATTAATAATCGTCAAACATGCAATTCACATCTAGAGTGCAATTTACAACTGTATAAGCATTAAATAATTAAATAACGCTTGTCACAGTCTATCAACACATCGATTGACATACAACTTAATATTGGGATTAGTTTATGTCAAATATCATCCCTATACCCGTGTGGGGTTTTCAATCAACAGAAGTGAATTTAGATAAATTATTTGTTAACAAATTTAACCAATTCTATTTCGGTTTGAATTATTTTTCTAATAAACCAATTTTCACTATTTAAATTATAAATGGTTATTTATAATTTAATTTCACGTACCACCAAATAATTAAATTATTTTTAATACTTTAAACCTTTCAGCATCACAATCAACACATTACAGTCAATTAAATTGTCCATGGTCTGTGGACGAGGGAGGTGAGCCAACAGGCACCGTACAACATTTGTGATAATTAAGACTGATAAAAATCAATACTGGCAGTTCATATATGCAGTTATAAAATAAGTAACTATACAAAAAATTATTCTGAGAAGTTCACACATTCGTTTCCACTTCGCCATTCTTTAATTGATGAATTTAGTATAGTTTGGATTTGAATTTGCCTGAATTCTAACATGCTCCATTTCTGTCCCAGTTAGTTTCGTTGCGTAGTGTTCGTTGAGATGAGTCCAACGCATTTTGAATCGTTGGATTTGGACCTCGTATAAAGGAGTTACGATGATTAATACATTTGATAATTTAAATGAGAAATTAAATTAATTAATATTCCCACTCTATTAATCCTCCCTGTTAATCTCTCCTTCACGTTCCATCGTTCGGGACACCGAAACCCATCGTCACTTTGAAAAACCGTCACCCCAGGCCAACCCAAGCCGTCGGCCTCCGATCTGACTTCACCCCTCGATAGCCCTAGGTCCGCGTCTCCTCCTCCTGGCTCGATGACAAGCTCGAAACCCCCTTCAACCCCAAATTCAGCTTCGAACGAGCTGTCTTGAGCTCGGATTTCCCCCTTTCCACAATACTAGAAATAATAACCACTGTAGATCAACTAGAGCTCAAGGAGCTCTTCAATTTTTCTTTTATAAATTTTCAAAGTTATTGATCAGATTAAGAGAATGAAAGGGAGAAAGATAGGAGCACGAGCGCCTTTGATTTTCAAAACTGACGTCGGCTTTGTTTAGGAAATTAGGGTTATCCAATTTTTAAGGGTATTTATAGGATTTAAACATTAATATTTAATTCAATTAAATTCTTTATTGTGAAATTTCTCGTCTGAACTCCAAATCAAACCCAACGACTGTCACCCCTAGCCAAATACCCCTAATCCGGAAATAATGGAATATTTTTCATAAGCCAATTCTATTGTTTTGATCAGTTTTTGTCAAAACTAAAATATAAATCAATATATATTGAATTTAAACGTACATTTTAATTTACTAGGGCCACATACTGACTCCAAAAATTACAGAAAAATAAATCTAGCTATGTTTTGACGATATTCCTAACAAAACTAATTTCATCAAATTTGGAGACCGTTTGAAAAATGGTCATTTTCTAGTGGATTAAATTCAAACTGAAATTACCAAACACGTTTAAATTCACCACGCTCACATATTAATTAAAAAAATTATGAAATTTGAAACCTAACAATAGTTTGACATTCCGGATCCAACATAGGTGGTTTCGTAAAAAACGGAGGTCGTTTGCAAAATGGCTAGTTTTAAGGGCTATATATTATATTAAAAAATATATAAATTCCATAGCGACTATTTCAAATTTTAAATTGGACATAACTTTCAATTTCTGTTATGAAATCTCAATTTTTCACATTCATTAGAAAGATATAATTGAACAGATTCAAATGTTTCTAGTTTTACTGAAATCCGAATTATTTTGAATTCTGTACATTCATTTGAAATTAAAAATCGAATTTTCAAAATACCACGCCATTTCAGATTCCTTTTATAATTAAAATAATTTTATATGTTGTAACTTCAATTTAAATAAATTCTAAATTGTTATGATTTAAAATAAATCATTTTAAATATTCAAAATCCATTAAAATAGCAAAAATAAAAAATTTAAATTGGTTCAGAATTTCCGAGTTGTTACATTTTTATTTTAGAGATTAGGTTAGAAGAGGAAGAAAAATGGCAGAGCTCCGCTGCCTCCATAGATTGGAATGGAAAAGAATGAGGCTTTACCTATTTTTTTATGGGGCTGGAAATGGTCTTGCAACGTTGGATTCATTTTAAATAACATCCGTCCATTCATTTTATAAAATATAACAAGAATACCTCTAAAAACCAAGCCGTCATCGGTGAGGTGGCTAGGTAATTATATATTACTATATATATTATTTTATTTTATTTATTTTTCGGTCGTTTTCGTATTTCATCCGTAACTTTTTCATAAGGACTCCGTTCGTGAAACTCCAAATATGAAAGTTGACCAGAATTTCGAGACGAACGCAACGGTTAAAATTTCATGGTCAAATTCCATCATTTGTAGAAATTACTATTTTTGAGCTTCTAGCTCGCATGCATCATTGACAAGGTATGAAAACAACGTTTCCAAGGCTAAAACATCCATTTCCTTGTTATCCTTAACATTTTTATCGTATCGTCAGTCCTATTGCACCGCTAAAACGCGCACACAAAGCATCCAAACATCTACCTTACGTTATTCATGCGACCAAGAATTGAAATTTATCATAAAAATAAATTTGCGCTTAAAAACTTCTTATGTTTATTTTGAAATTTTCTTTTCAAAACCGTTCCGCTTTCCTATAAAATAAGAAATGATAGAAAAATGTTTTTTTTTTCAATAACGTTTTCCAAAAACTTTCAAAAATGTATTTTGCAGAAATATAAACGATTTAAGACACATGTTGGCGAAAAAGGAAGTCAGTCACGCCAAAAATGCGAAAACTGAAATCACACACAAAAGACCAAAATAAATTTTAGCTTTGACAAGGAACGGTGGTTTATTTATTTATATACCCGTGATGAAAATAGCGCAAAACCGGTCCTTTGCTAAAATTTATTCTACACAAAATTCTATTCTTTCCAGCTCTAGGACAACTTTTAGTTTAGATAAGAAAAATGAGATTTCATTCAAACAGGCATGTGTGAATGACATAAACATCTCCAAACATAGAAATCTCATTAGCCTAAGTCGTGCAATTTAAATAACACTAACAATTACAAGCACGAATCACCACAAAGCCAAGAACCTGATGCTGGAAAGGGACATCAAAAAAGACAATGACAAAACAATACCAAACTCCCAAAAACAATGTGTAACACCTCATATTTCTGTTAACACTAAAGTAACAAATTAAGAATAACTAAACTCAGAATTGAGAATTAAGGGAAACGGGTTGCGCCATTGTGTTCGTCTCGGAATTCCGGTTGAGATAGAGTCCGAGTTTGCGCGAATTGGACTTCGTATGAAGAAGTCATGGCCATTGGAAGTTTCAGAAAATTCAAAATAGATTTCGAAAATTCAAATTTCAGAGTAAGATGAGTTAGGCGGGAAATTTCCCGCCAGGGCCATGTCGACTTGGGGGTCGACCTACCCTAACCAGGTCGACCATAGGGTCGACCTGGGGGTCGACCTCCCCCCCCCCCTTCGGGGGAGATTTGTTTAGTGACCTGTTTATGACCGTGTGCTGTCTCATTAGGGTTTATGATCTTCTCTGATTGGCTGGGATTAATTTTGGGTTGATCTGACAGCCTAAACTAATCCTAAACTCTATAAAAAGGCATGTAGACTCAAACCCTAAAATCAAACTAACATCTGAGCCATGGCCTCCATGTCGTCACCTTGCAACCTAGAATACTCGCCACCAATTGGAGAGGAAGAAAGCTAATCAAATTCAATTCTATTCAACTCTAACGACGAATCTACTTCAAAGGAATGCTAATTCAACTTCAGAACTCAGATTTCAGAACTCAAGACCTTCTTTGAGTTGTGAGTTCGATTTCTTTAATAAAATAATTAATAATTTAATTGGATTAAGCTATGATGCGGATTATATGGTTATGTTGTGAATTATTGACCGTATGCTATCATCTATGTTGTAAAATTGTGATGGTATCATTTATGTTGTAAATTCTATGATGTTATCATCTATGTTGTAAAGTTTTGATGTTATCATCCATGTTGTAATTCTATGATTATGTATAATCAATTCATTATGATGTTTCATATGCTAGTTTGGTTATGCTGTTGGAACTAATTCATATGATAAATCACATGTATGTATGCAAGTTAGGATGTTAATTGAGACATAGATCATATGCAAGTTAGTGAAAATTTTATGCATAACCTTACATGTTTCATGACATCTATTTTAGATCTAAAGTTAGGCTATGACATGTGTGAGTTATATGCTAAATTTTACATGCTAGTTTATATGTTTAGATGTAAGTTTACACCATCGTTATGTTGCATAAATCACATATGCAAGTTTATATAAATATATGTGTTTGGAGTATGAATCATGTTATGTAAGTTTGTGGTTATTACCTATGCAAGTTTACACCATTAGATGTAGATCTATGACATACATGATTTATGCAAGTTTATGACTATTGCCTAAACAAGTTCACACCTGTAGATTTGGATCTATGACATATGTAGTTTTATGCAAGTTTGTGACTTTGTACTATGCAAGTTTTAGATGTAGAACCTCATTCACACATGCAAGTTCACCCCTTATGTCTAGATTTAGTTTTATCTGTATGTATGTTGTGATGTTTTCTCTTTATTCCATGAGTTAGACTATTCGAGTCTAACATATATTTTACGTTAAACGAACAAACGTACAACGTGGGGTAATGGGATAATATTAAAAGATTTAATATTGAGAATTTGGCATAGATGCCTTAAATGGCATAAAATAAATTTGTGGTGATAATTGGTATAATTTGGCATACCATAAATGGATGGACATTATTGAGTCAATTATGGCCATAGTTAAATTTGGAATTGATTGATAATTTGAATAAGGAAATTAATTCAAATTGGGGAATGATTAATTAGGTGTAATTAATCGTCTAAGACACGAGGTTAGACTCTTTTGTGGTGTAAGACTGCCCGGACCCGCCCGGGAAATCCAGTTGCCACAAATGGCAGTCTAATGTGGGAGGTATTAGGCATAAATTAAATACGTGACAGTTGTAAAGACACGAGGTTAGGCTCTTTTATGGTGTAAGACTGCTCGGACCTGCCCGGCAAATCCAGCTGCAACAAATGCCAGATTATTGTGGGAGGTCTTTACAAGGTTACGGTGTTAATGAATTAAGAAACACTTAACCAGATAAACATGTAGTGGGACATGAGGGGGTTAAGTGGGTGCCTTGGGTGGCATGTGGAATTAAGAGGGTGCCTTGGGTGGCATTTGAAATACAATTAGATGCACTTAACCAAAATTGAAACATAAACATGAATAAGAAGAGGGTTAAGTGGGATGTGCTAGAGGGGACCAAGCCTAGGTGGATAGCTTGTGTCAAGTAATAGGGGCCCGTTTCAACCAGTAACCCATAAGTATCTTTGTGGGCTCGACCCAAGTCGAGGACGGGACACGCGTATTGGGCTTGACTGTAAGAGGCCAAAATGGGTTAGCGATGGCAACGCAAGTCCAATGGGTTCATATGCGTGTGTGGGCCTGGGCTGGTAGGTAAGACATTGTTGCATCGTGTACGTATAAGCCGTGCATTGTTGGTGGTATCAAGTTGCCACTTTTGGGAGTGATACACCCCACTGTGGGGCCAGCACGGGTATCTATGAGTTAGGGAGCCGATCGCATGGGGGTAGTGGGTACACCTAGTGGAGATAGGGGCAGGCGGCACCTATGAAGGCAACTAGGGGTGCACGAAACTACCATTATCATTATTAAAGTCTTGTAGGCGGGATCAACCCTAGGGTGACTAGTGGTGGTGCAGTATAGTAATTTTCTTATAGTGGTTTAGGTGCGCCTTTAACGTTATCTTTGTTCATCTTATTCCCATGTTTACTCTGGCATACTCAATTATTCACAGTCATTTCCTTATTTTTCCAACTTATGCCTTAGCCTAGTTATTTTGGTAATTATATTGTTAAAGTTATCGCACTCGCCAGACTTTATGTCTGACCCCCTTTGTTTCCACCTCTTTTCTTCCTTTCTCCCCCCTCCAAGGTGCTTAGGGTGGAACTAGCGCCAGTGTAGCTTGATTTTGGACAGTTGTATCTTTGCTTTTAGAAGTTGCTTGGATCGTTGAAGTAAAAGTTCAGCCTGTCTTATTTATGGCTATTTTGTATTGGGGTTATGTCTTTCAATTTATGTACTTTGATTTAGTCAAGATGGATATTATGTACTTTGACTCTGGTGTTTGATGATGTGATCAAACTTATGTGTTTACCGCTGCAATTTATAAAGTTTTAAAGTTTTAAATACTGTTTATATCTGTCTTGTTGTTAAGTTTCTATTCTATACACACTTAAAATGCTCCATAGAAGTTAATGCATTCCCTTTGTGAGTGACATTAATGGACGTGGTGTGTTACACGTGGTATCAGAGCTGAAGGTTACCAGAACAGATATGAATTTTGAAAAACTGCTTTTCAAAAACACTTTTATAAAGAAGTACCTTCAAAAGTACGTTTTAAGGAAAGTATTTTCAAGAGAAAAGCTTATTTTAGAAAGCATAATCCCAAGAGCCATATATCTTTCCTTCGATTCTTTTGTATTGAATCTTTCCTTTTTCGTTTCAGCATGTCTGGAATTCCCAAGATATCCGAGGGGATACCAATACCAGGATGGTTTAGGAGGTATTTAGAGACTAGGGCCACCACCGTAGGTCCAGCAAATGCTCCTCCTCCTCCTCCTCGTGTCGATACTTTTTCTAAATATGTTAGGACTTTTGAGCAATGGGTGGAAAACCATTTCACAGGACAGAGACATTTGTTGAAGCACGAAATTGGCTAAAGGAGGTGGAAGAATTGTTTGGGATCTTTGAAGTGGAAGATGGAAGAAAGGTCTAGTTAGCTGCCTGGCTAATGAAGGACGAGGCCTCGTTTTGGTGGGAGGTCACTAATGGAGAACGTTCAGTCGATACATGGCCAGATTTTAGGCGGAGGTTTGAGGCGAAGTTTCTCACACGGGATGAAGAGAATCTATACATGGAAAGGTTTCTAGCATTGAAGCAGGGGAATCTATCGGTGAAAGAATACGTCAACAAGTTCAATCAGTTGGAGAGATTTGGCTTGGACTTGGTGAATACACCAGAAAAGGACCTGATATTTGTTAAGGGTTTGAACGAGCCGCTTCATGGGTTTGCTACGACCCACATCCCTATGGGGGGCTACCTTTGAGAGACTAGTTGACATGGCGCTTATGCATGAAGAGGATAAGGGCGCCAATGCTAATAAGGCACCTGAGAAGAAAGGGGATCAAAAGAAACCGCAACAGGAACAATAGAACAAGAAAGGTGGTAAAGGCAACAATGGTAAGGGAAAGAAGAGATGCTTTAACTGTGGGACACCAGGCCATCTAAGCAAAGATTGTATGAAGAAAAAGAAGACTGGCTCTTTCCACTATGGCGAAGTGGGACATCTGATTAAGGACTGCCCAAGGAAAGGGAAGAGGGCAGGGTCTACCTCGGGAGGACAGGTGCAGGCTCTTATGGCACCAGGGCAGGCAAGAGGACAAGTTCAGGCTTTCGTGGTCCCACCGCTGCAAGAACGAGGTAGAGAAATTTCCGTTGAAAGTTTAGTTTTTCTATTTGATCATCCTGTCCATACTTTATTCGATTCTGGCGCATCACATTCGTTTATTTCTACATCATTAGTTGAAACACTGCACCTAGATACTAGTTTAGTTACAGATCCCTTAGTAGTCTCAAATCCTATTGGTTGTTCGGCTCATCTTTCTATGATTTGTCGGGATTTGAGAGTGTTTATCTTGGGCGTTGGGTTTGAATGCAACGCCTTTGTTCTTGGCTTCATGGGCTATGGCTTGATTCTAGGTATGGATTGGCTAACTAGATACGGGGTCATCCTAGATTTTGAAAGAAGGGTTGTTAGATTGTTGACTCGTTATGGAAAGACCCTTGATATTTCTTGTGACCCTAGAGGTCCAGTAATTCTCAGCTACCTTGAATCCCTTGACGCATCCGATGATGATTTACATTCTATTCGTATAGTCCATGAATATGTTGATGTCTTTGATGAGGTGAGGAGTTTACCACTAAAACGTGAGATAGACTTTCGAATATATCTAGTAGATAATGCAAAGCCAGTTGCATTGCCAGTGCGCCACATGGCTCCAAGAGAGAAGAGAACTCAGTAAGCAAGTTAAAGAATTACTTGAGAAGGGGTTCATAAGACGTATATCAGAGTGGGTTGATCCCGTAGTATTTGCCATGAAGGCAGATGGGTCCCTTAGACTTTGTGTGGACTATAGAGAACTTAATAAGCTAACTAAGAAGAATAGGCACACATTGCCGAGGATTGACGATCTCTTCGATTAGTTAGTTGGCGCCTCAGTGTTTTCGCAGTTGGACTTAGCCACGGGTTTCCATCAGTTGAGAGTGGCTGAGGATAGCATAAACAAGACTGCCTTTAGGACTCCAGACGGCTTCTTCGAGTGGCTTGTGATGCACTTCGGTTTGACAAACGCCCCCGCATACTTTGTTGACTTGATGAGTAGGGTGTTTAGGGAGTACCTTAATAAATTCGTGGTAGTCTTTGTGGACGACATCTTGATCTTTTCTAAGAGCGAGGAAGAGCATGCCCTACATCTTAGGGAAATGTTGGAGACCCTTCGATCGCATAGCCTTAAAGCTAAATTTTCTAAATGTCACTTTTGGAGGAAGGAAGTGCGATTCTTAGGGCATGTGGTTTCCAAAGAAGGGAAAGCTGTGGATCCCGCAAAGGTAATGGCCATCCAAGATTGGAAGGTCCCTAAAAATGCTACCGAGGTGAGGAGTTTCTTAGGGTTGGCTGGCTACTATAGGAAGTTTATCAAGGACTTCGCTAAAATATCAGCCCCATTAACACGCTTGACGAAGAAGAACCTAGTTTTCACATGGGACGTAGATTGTGATGATGCGTTCCAACGTTTGAAGAGAGCTTTGACCATAGCCCCAGTCTTAGTGTTGCCAGGTGGGAGTAAGATAATTACCGTTTATACCGATGCTTGTGGGATAGGACTAGGCGCAGTCTTAATGCAAGAGGGAAGGGTAATAGCCTATGGTGGAAGGCAGTTGAGAGAGCATGAGAGAAATTACCCTACACATGACCTAGAGCTGGCCGCTATTGTTTTTGCGCTTAAGTCTTGGCGTCATTATCTTCTTGGCGAAAAATTCGAATTGTTCACTGACCACAAATCGCTAAAATACTTGTTCTCTCAGAAGGACTTGAACTTAAGGCAACAAAGGTGGATGGAATTCTTAGCATCCTAGGACTTCGAGATATCATATACCCCTGGCAATGGTAACGTGGTGGCAGACGCCTTAAGTACGAAAAGGTTGTCCTTGAGTCCGTTGTTTGTTGAGAGGCGAAGCATAGAGTTCATCTCTACGTTTGACTTTAGACCATCCGTTGACTTTGTACCCGGTTTGCTAGCATCCTTAGAGGTCAGACCTACGCTTTTGGGGCGGATTGGAGAGGCATAGCGAGATGACCCACAGTTGGTTGAGTTAGTAGAGAAGCTCAAAAGGGATGAGTCATCGAGCTATCTCAGTAGGTATATCCTAGATGATAAGGGTTGGCTGCGTAGGGACCGTAGACTTTGTGTACCACGGGACGAGAATTTAAGGAAAACCATTCTTGATGATGCTCATCGTTCAAAGATGACCATCCATCCCGGCGGGGACAAGATGTACATGGACATGAGACGAGTTTACTTTTGGGCCGGCATGAAGAGGGATGTGGCTGAGTTTGTCGCTAGATGCTTGGTGTGCCAACAAGTAAAAGCTGAGCAAAAGAAGCCCAGTGGGTTACTTCACCCATTGGAGGCCCTACAATGGAAGTGGGAAAGTGTCTCAATGGACTTTATTGATGGTTTACCGAGGTCGAGGAAGGGTAATACGGGGATTTGGGTTGCGGTAGACAGACTTACTAAGAGCGCCCATTTCATTCCCATGAAGAGTAAGAGGACTTCTCCATGGTTAGCCTACGTATACATTAGAGAGATAGTTCGATTGCACGGTGTTCCTTCTAGCATAGTGAGCGACCGCGATCCTATCTTCACTGGAGAGTTTTGGAAGAGCTTGCAAGAGGCGGTAGGGACTCAGTTATGTTTGAGCACCGCATATCATCCTCAGACGGACGGCCAGACCGAGAGGGCGAATCATATTCTAGAGGACTTATTGAGGTTATGTGTCTTAGACTTCGGAGTTACATGGGAGGAACATCTTCCGTTGGTGGAGTTCGCATATAATAATAGCTTTCAGTCTAGCATTAGCATGGCACCATTCGAGGCTCTTTATGGACGGCCGCCGTGTCGTTCGCCTACATGTTGGTGGGAGTCTACAGATAAGATCTTGCTTGGGCCCGATATGATTAGAGAGACTTCGGAAAGGATCGATTTGATTCGAAGGAGGATGAAGACGGCGCAAGATAGGCAAAAATCTTATGCTGACAAGAGGAGGACAGATATTGAGTTTGATATTGGGGACATGGTCTTTGTCAAGGTGTCTCCATTACGGAATGTCATCCGCTTTGGTTCCATTGGGAAGTTAGAATCAAGGTTCGTAGGGCCGTTTCCTATTAAGGGGAGAATTGGACAGATGGCGTATAGAGTGGAGTTGCCCGAGGGACTTAGTGGTGTACACGATGTATTCCATGTATCACATTTGAGGAAGTGCTTGCATAAGACTACTGAAGTGGTAGAGCCGAGCTTTCTTAGAGAGGTGGAGATAGAGCGTGATGCGATGATTCGACGAGCTCCTACGTGCATTCTTGGGTCGGAGATCAAGAAGTTGAGGAATCAGTAGGTCAGGCTAGTCAAAGTGCAATGGGGAGATGATGAGAGCAACGCTACTTGGGAGACGGAAGAGAAGATGCGTTCATTGTACCCTTTTCTTTTTTTTGAGGGTATATCTTTTAATTTCACCTTTATTGCTTAGCTTGTACTTGTTTTATCTTTAGTATGTCCTCTCGCTAGTATCTTTGACCTTTAGATAGGATAGTCCTATGGTTGAAACATGTTTTTGAGACATGTTATGTATGATGGATGCATGTGGATTCAAGTGTTTGCTAGTGGTTGCTCGTGGATACATATACACATACTTTAGGCACTAGATCGGCTCAGTCACTTCATATTGCATATTGCATATAAATGTGTGTACATATTTAAGTTAATGGATGTATAATGGTTGTGTTATCATATGGATGTTGCATTTTAGTGAATGGTTGTGCACACATGTAGAAATAATATGTATCGATAGGATTCATTCGCATACATAATGGACGCATGGCACTATCATGGTTTGCATTAAGGAGGTTAACTGAATCAGTAGACCGCCTGATTTTGCATTAGATAAAGAGTATATACACACACTTCTTGCATATGTTCATATAGCATTAGAAATTTTATAAGGACAATGGATGCCTGTATTTGATGGTTGAGTATATGGTTGTTTGGATGTTAGGATATGCATTCTCCTTAACTTGGAGATTTCGGGGGCGAAATCCTTGAAGGAGTGGAGAATGTAACACCCCGTATTTCTATTAACACTAAAGTAACAAATTAAAGAATAACTAATCTCAGATGTGAGAATTAAGGAAAACGGGTTGCACCATTGTGTTCGTCTAGGAATTCTGGTTGAGATAGAGTCCGAGTTTGAGTGAATTGGACTTCGTATAAAGAAGTTATGGCCATCGGAAGTTTCAGAAAATTCAAAACAGATTTCGAAAATTCAAATTTCAGAGTCAGATGGGCTAGGCGGGAAATTTCCCGCAGGGCCAGGTCGACCTGGGGGTTGACCTACCTTAACCAGCTCGACCATAGGGTCGACCTGGGGGTCGACCTGGCCCCCTCCACCCCCCCGGGGGAGATTTGTTTGGTGACCTATTTATGACCGTGTGCTGTCTCATTAGGGTTTCTGATCTGCTCTGATTGGCTGGGGATTAATTCTGGGTTGATCTGACGGCCTAAACTAATCCTAAACTCTATAAAAAGACATGTAGACTCAAACCCTAAAATCAAATTAAAATTAGAGCAATAGCCTCCATGCCATCACCTTGCAACCTAGAATAGCCGCCACCAATTGGAGAGGAAGAAAGCTAATCAAATTCAATTCTATTCAACTCTAACAACGAATCTACTTCAATGGAAAGATAATTCAATTTTAGAACTCATATTTTAGAACTCAAGATCTTCTTTGAGTTGTGAGTTCGATTTCTTTAATAAAATAATAAAAAATTTAATTGGATTAAGCTATGATGCAGATTATATGGTTATGTTGTGAATTATTGACCGTATGTTATCATCTATGTTGTAAAATTATGATGTTATTATTTGTGTTGTAAATTCTTTGATGTTATCATCTATGTTGTAAAGTTGTGATGTTATCATCCATGTTGTAATTCTATGATTATGTATAATCAATTCGTTATGATGTTTCATATGCTAGTTTGGTTATGCTGTTGGAACTAATTCATATGATAAATCACATGTATGTATGCAAGTTAGGATGTTAAGTGAGACTTAGATCATATGCAAGTTAGTGAAAATTTTATGCATAGCCTTACATGTTTCATGACATCTATTTTAGATCTAAAGTTAGGCTATGACATGTGTGAGTTATATGCTTAAATTTACATGCTAGTTTATATGTTTAGATGTAAGTTTACACCATCGTTATGTTGCGTAAATCACATATGCAAGTTTATATAAATATATGTGTTTGGAGTATGAATCATGTTATGTAAGTTTGTGGTTATTACCTATGCAAGTTTACACCATTAGATGTAGATCTATGACATACATGATTTATGCAAGTTTATGACTATTGCTTAAACAAGTTCACACCTTTAGATTTGGATTTATGACATATGTAGTTTTATGCAAGTTTGTGACTTTGTCCTATGCAAGTTTTAGATGTAGAACCTCATTTACACATGCAAGTTCACCCCTTATGTTTAGATCTAGTTTTATCTGTATGTATGTTGTGATGTTTTCTCTTTATTCCATGAGTTAGACTATTCGAGTCTAACATATATTTTACGTTAAACAAACAAACGTACAACGTGGGGTAATGGGATAATATTAAAGATTTAATATTGAGAATTTGGCATAAATGCCTCAAATGGCATAAAATAAATTTGTGGTGATAATTGGTATAATTTGGCATACCATAAATGGATGGACATAATTGAGTCAATTATGGCCATAGTTAAATTTGGAATTGATTGATAATTTGAATAGGGAAATTAAATCAAATTGGGGAATGATTAATTAGGTGTAATTAATCGTCTAAGACACGAGGTTAGACTCTTTTGTGGTGTAAGACTGCCCGGACCCGCGCGGGAAATCCAGCTGCCACAAATAACAGTCTAATGTGGGAGGTCTTAGGCATAAATTAAATACGTGACAGTTGTAAAGACACGAGGTTAGTCTCTTTTGTGGTGTAAGACTGCACGGACCCGCCCGACAAATCCAGCTGCCACAAATGCCAGTTTAATGTCGGAGGTCTTTACAAGGTTACGGTGTTAATGAATTAAGAAACACTTAACCAGATAAACATGTAGTGGGACATGAGGGGGTTAAGTGGGTGCCTTGGGTGGCATGTGGAATTCAGAGGGTGCCTTGGGTGGCATTTGAAATACGATTAGATGCACTTAACCAAAATTGAAACATAAACATGAATAAGAAGAGGGTTAAGTGGGATGTACTAGAGGGGACCAAGCCTAGGTGGATAGCTTGTGTCAAGTAATGGGGGCCCGTTTCAACCAGTAACCCATAAGTATCTTTGTGGACTCGACCCAAGTCGAGGACGGGACACGCGTACTGGGCTTGACTGTAAGAGGCCAAAACGGGTTAGAGGTGGCAATGCAAGTCCAACGGGTTCATATGCGTGTGTGGGACCGGGCTGGTAGGTAAGACGTTGTTGCATCGTGTAGGTATAAGCCGTGCATTGTTGGTGGTATCGGGTTGCCACTTTGGGGAGTGATACACCCCACTGTGGGGCTAGCACAGGTATCTACGAGTTTGGGAGCCGATCGCATGGGGGTTGTGGGTACACCTAGTGGAGATAGGGGCAGGCGACACCTATGAAGGCAACTAGGGGTGCACGAAACTACTATTATCATTATTAAAGTCTTGTAGGCGGGATCAACCTTAGGGTGACTACTGGTGGTGCAGTATAGTAATAATCTTATAGTGGTTTAGGTGTGCCTTTAACGTTATCTTTGTTCATCTTATTTCCTTGTTTACTCTTCCACACTCAATTGTTCAGTCATTTCCTTATTTTTCATCTTATGCCTTAGCCTAGTTGTTTTGGTAATTATATTGTTAAAGTTATCGCACTCGCCAGACTTTATGTCTGACCCCCTTTGTTTCCACCTCTTTTCTTCCTCCCCCCTCCCCCCCAGGTGCTCAGGGTGGAACTAGCACCAGTGGAGCTTGATTTTGGACAGATATATCTCTGCTTTTAGAAGTTGCTTGGATCTCTGAAGTAAAAGTTCAGCCTATCTTATTTATGGCTATTTTGTATTGGGGTTACGTCTTTAATTTTATGTACTTTGATTTAGTCAAGATGGATACTATGTACTTTGACTCTGGTATTTAATGATGTAATCAAACTTATGTGTTTACCGCTGTAATGAATAAAGTTTTAAAGTTTTAAGTACTGTTTATTTCTGTCTTGTTGTTAAGTTTCTGTTCTATGCACACTTAAAACGCTCCATATAAGTTAATGCATTCCCTTTGTGAGTGACATTAATGGACATGGGGTGTTACACAATGGCTATTAAGAACAAGATGTCTTGCTCCACGGCTGGAGTTCAAACCAATTTTTATGATCTTTAATAGCCATATCATGATAACAAAAAAAATTCAATTATCGTGTTACACACACTGTTGCTGTTGTTGGAGGTTTCCACATCACCATCTGTTCTAAGAGAGATTTTATGATGAGAAAAGAAACCTACCACAAAACTGCTTCTCATGGAGATCCATCAAATATTGCCTAAAGACAAAATGAATAGGTAAATTTACAAAAAAGTAATTCCATGAGACAACACACAAAAACAGCAAGCTGAATCGAATATGATGCGACATTAAATGGTGGTTAAGCCACCAATCAAGCAAAGTATTGATTTTCGCATTATGAGACAAATCTAGTCATAACTTCCCACTTATAGAACGATGTTATAAACAGGTCACATGTCTACATGGGTAGTCCGAACATAGATTCCCGACATCAAGAAAGAGAGATTTGCTGCAAAAATCTCCACGGCTGGTCAAACAAAAGACCATTGAAGTCCGTGTAAGACACGGATTCCTCTAAAATCTCTTTGGGATTCTCCTTAGAAAGACCATCCAAAGATAGGTTAATCTTCATCTCTGAAACGACGGTCGCCTTCGGAAGAACCTATTCGAACAAGGTATAGCAAAGGCGGATGTAGCACAAACACAAATCCTATTCTAAGATCTCGAAGCAATGGACCGGTGCAAGTCCAACTGCCATGACATGTTTTCTTAGCCCTATAGCGGTGAGACCTTTTTGCTCATTCCGATCCAACCAAATGATCTCTACCTAAGGAGGAGACTTTAATGGTGGGAATAGGATCGAATATTGCAACTAGTTATTATAGGCCAAGAAATGGTCAGAGAGAAGAAATTAGATCTTGGAGTATTAGTGAGGCAGATCTAATGCGTAAACAAACATGGAAAATGAGGAGGCGACGCGATAACAAAGAAAGGAAAGAAGGATAGAGATATGGTTCGGCTAGATGAGGAAGAAAGGGTGAAAGAAAGAAGTTAAGGAGTAATTTGAGCGCAACTTTTACAGTTGAGTTCTTGGTCCAAGTTATACCAAAACTCATCAACTAATTGACCGTCTTAGTATCACATCAAACAGTCAACTACCAAATGGGCTTTGGACAGAGATTGGACCTTGACCTTGTTAAGCCAGATTAAAATATTAATCATCACGCGTTGTCTTTTAATATTCGACGCAATTTGAAAAAGAGTCATCCTCATTACCGCAGTACCGCAGTTAAACTCCAAACCAACTCCAAGGATTTATAGTCTCAACAACAATGCTTCGAATACACAACGAACGGGCGAATGTAAAAAATAATTCAGCTAGAAATTCATAATACAACTAAAACAAATTTTCCCCCTTACCTAGCTGACAACAAACAGGCGATACACGAAGTCAAATACCCCAAAATCCAGACAAAGGTTTTTCCTTAGCCTTTTCGAAGAAAAAATTAAAATTTTTCCAAAAATGGGATATATTTATAAACTAACGGTTCGTATTTATAAATCCATTTTATTATTACTATTTACATTCCAATTTTATATTTCAATCCAGAAAAACCTTTTCATGTTCAAATATGCTAGAACCTTAGAATCTTAAGGGTCAATTGTGGTAATTTCAATAAATTATGCAATATATATAGGAAGAGGGACATTACAAATTACAAGGATAGATATTTATTATTTTCAAGTTTAGTGGCATATTCGTTGTCATTTCTAACTCCATTTTCCTACTAATCAGTCTCTATTTATTAAAATTACACAATAGCTCTAAAATTTTGAAACACAAATAGATTAAAAATTTAAAAACCATATCTTTACAAATAATTTTCCGAAACCGTATTTCAAAATTATTGAAATCCATTTTTATTTTTCAAATAGTTTTAAAAATAAATTTCCTTGAATACAAGGCAAAGAATTCAATTGAATATCTCAACAAAGGTAGATTCAGAATTTTAACGAAGTCACAAATGGATAAACTCTATAATTCCGAAATGGATACGACATATTAACATGGGCTTTTTCTCCGTTTTGGATCGAGCAATGGTCTTAACTAGAACTACTGACGAAACAAAAAACCAGAAATCGCAACTATCTCGGTTGTAGCTAGCTTTATATATTATTATTTTTTCCAGTTTCCCAATCTCGAATCAACGGAATCCACCATATGTCGTCTTATGCTCTTCACGATGAGATTGCAAATGTACTGCGGGGTAAGATAGATTTGGCTAGAAATCCGAACTCAACATATTTCAACTGTTAGTCGCTCAAAACCCATTATATATAATTAGACCCACGACTAATAAGCCGAGTAAGAAAGATGAAGAAAAACAGAAATGAAACTAGAATTACGTTCTCTCACGAGTCCTAATTTAACTAAATCCACTGATCCTTTAACCTTTAGCTCTGATACCAAATGTAACACCCCATACTTTTGTGCACCCAAATTTTGACAAAAATAAAAACTTTAACAAATCCAAGCATAGAGCGTATATCTGGTACCTGTAATAAATGAGCATGAGCATAATCAAAGGATGATAAATTAAATCACAGCGGAAACAAAATAGGATAAACTAATATTAACTCAAGTAACTATCTTTTCCAAAGTAAGTCACTTTGCCAATACTGAACATGAGAGAAAACGAGAACCGAAAGCCAAACATAAACACCTCTGTAAAACCGACCCTCTCTAGGAAACCTGGGAGGTTGTAATGAGAAGGGGGTCAGAACAACAAGTTCTAGTGACTAAGAAATGTACAACACAGGCTATAATACAAATATATCCCGTTTGGTTCAACCCAAGCTGTATGCCTAACCAGGTTAGTGATTCAAGCCCAACCAAGTAAATTTTTTATGCCGACTTTACTATTCATCCCAAAGCAGTATTCACTAATTATATTACCGAGATAGGACATTTACACACATTTTTATGAAGCCTTTATACCAGAGTTTAACTGGTTAATTATATCGAGAGTAGACCCCCAATTTCGGGGTTTCTATCTATACCCTCATTCTCTATTCGTTATTATTTAACGCCTCACTATCAAATGATAGACATGGTGGATTCTCCCTGATAACTTAAGACCCTAGGCGAACCTATTGGTCACTTATTAACCCTCGACAATATATTCAACGTTAATATAAACTAGAGGGCACTAGCTACGGGCTCTACTAGTTAAGTCTTTCGTCATTCACGCATATACCCTTGCCCCACATAAGGTGAGAGTAGGTATTTTATCGTTCATCGTATCTTCTAGCTGACCTTATTCGATAACCTCCTTACTCACTTACTACTTCTCGTAGGATAGACATATTGTAACAACCCGGAAAATCAGAACCAATTTAATTTTTTTTAGCAATTTTAATGAATTTTGATATTTAAAATGATTTGTTTTAAATAATAATGACTAAAAATTTATTTTTAAACGAAGTTAGAATGAATAATTTATTTTAATTATAAAACGAGCCTGAAATGGCGCAGTAGTTCGAAAATTTGATTTCTAATTTCAAATGATTATACAAAATTCAATACAAGTCAGAATTGAACGAAACAAGAAAAAATTGAATTTGATTAACAATATCTTTCTAACGGATGAAAGAAACTGAGATTTCACTTTGTAAATTGAATGTTATGTCCAGTTCAAAATTCAGAACAGTCGCTGTGGAATTTATATATATTTTAATGTATATATAATGCCCTTAAAAATAACCATTTTGCAAACGACCTCCATTTTCGATGAAACCACTTTTGTTCGATCCAGAATGTCAAATTATTGCTAGATTCCAATTTTCATAATTTTTGGAATCAATATGTGAGCGTGGTGAATTTAAATGTGTTTGGTAATTTCAATTTGAATTTAATCGACTGGAAAATGATCGTTTTTCAAATGGTCTCCAAATTTGATGAAATTAGTTTTGTTAGGACTGTATCGTCAAAACATACCTATATTTATTTTTCTGGAATTTTTGGAGTCCGTATGTGGCCCGGGTAATTTAAAATATACGTTAAAATCAAGTTTGACTAGTATATTAATTTATATTTTAATTTTAATGAAAACTAATCGAAAGAGTCGAATTGGCTTACGGGACATATCTCGTTGTGTTCGGAATGGGGGTAATTAGCTAGGGACGACAGTTGTTGGGTTCGATTTGGGGTTCAGAAGAAAAGTCAACTTTTTGGAAAATTAAAATAATAAATATATAATAATATAAGATGGTCAACCCTCCTCTATTATCTTCCCCGTCGACTTCAGATCTAAAAACAAAATAAAAAAGAAAAACAACCGCGCTGTCGCATTTCTGCAAGACCACCTCTGGCGATCGTCGATTCCCCCCCCCCCAAGGCGGTGCCGCACCCTCCCTCTCCTCCTCCTCTCTCCATCTCGATTCAAGGAACCCCACCGCCCCTGTAAGCCCTAAAAACCGCCGCTCGTGGCCACCGCTCCACCACCGGAGCACCCCCACCATCGCTCAGCCTCGCCGCCCCTCCTTGGCACCACCGCAGACCTCCCCGAGCTTCCTCCGCCGCCAACAATCCGCTGTGAGTTTTAGTTTTGTTTATATTTTTTTATGCTATTATGTTATTACAAATATGATTTTTATATATAAAATTGAATTATAAAAATATAATTTTTCTAGGAAGGGTTTTAGATTAAAAATGTGATTCATATATATATTGTAGTGATGTAAAAATGTAACATTTTCTATACATGTAGCGATATAAAAATTTAATCCTTTTAAAACATGTAGCGATATAAAAATATAATCTTTTCTATACATGTAGTGATATAAAAATATAACTTTTCTATACATGTAACGTTATAAAAATGTGATTTTTATATATATAATAGCGTTATAAAAATGTGATTTTTTATATATATGGAATGGTATAAAAATATGATTTTTATCGAATAAAGGAAATATTTTTAGTGACATAAAAATATGATTTTTATTGTATGAACAGCATTATAAAAATATGGTTTTTATTATAGAAATGGCGCTATAAAAAATTAATTTATATATATATATATGATAGCGCTATAAAAATGTGATTTTTATATATATTGTAGCGGTATAAAAAAAAAGTGATTTTTAATCATGTATAGCTTAGATAAAAATGCGATTTTTAAATATATAAACATCATATTAAAAATGTGGTTTTTACTATGAACAACGTGAAAAAGATTGCGTTGGAATTTCGAGCAAATCCAAACTGTTCAGAAATAAAACTGGCGGAGTGGAAACCAAAGGTGAGAATTTTTCACTCTAATTTTATTTTCTAGTTAAATATATATACTAGGGCACTTGACACCTTTGTTTGAAACCATGGATGTTTGGTTTTTTGTTTTGATTGGTCTATTTGTTTGAATGTGGTTTGGAATGTGAATGAATTGATTAGAATTGGTATGTGTATCGCGTGAGCCAGTATTAGGCGAGGGATAAGGCTAGACCTTATTCCGGTTCTAGTATCGCACCGTTATGCTGCCAAAATTTTCTGAAATATGTTAGAACAATAAAAATATCATTTTTATTGTATAAATGAACTGTATAAAATATTCATGCGTTGAAATAAATATTTTATCATTAAAAATATAATTTTTAACGTGTATGTGAATGAAAATAAATATTCATTTACAAATCGGACGATTTGTAAATGTACACTCTTTTGATTGATATTGATTGGGATGATATATTTTACACATCGCCCAACTGCACAAATAAAATCTGTGTGTGTTGGTTTAAACCCCACACGGGTATTGGGATGATATTTGACATACGCTAATCCCAATTGTTTAGTTGTATGTCAATCGATGGGTTGACAGACTGATGTAAGCATTAATTATTTATATTTAATGCTTATGCAGTGTAGAATGCACTCTGGATAATGGATGATGGTTTGTCATTGTTATTATATACATGTATTGTATGAAATCCATATAAATAACATTATATGGTAATCGATTGTGTCTGATTCCAATTCAGAAGAAAAGTGTAATTTAAAATAAAGAACATTTTAAAATAACAAATATTTTATCTCTGAATCAATCGACATTTCTTCCTGGGAGAAGTATATTAGATAATGTATTGCTGTCGCATGAGCTCCTCAATGGCTATTCTAGAAGAAACATCTCCCCGTGTGCCATGTTCAAACTCGATATCATGAAAGCGTTTGATACGCTCCAGTGGGATTCGATAGTCAGAATAATGGGATACATGAATTTCCCACCGCACTTTATTAGATGGATATTCTCATTCATGTCAACGTCAAGATTTTCAATTATGATAAATGGAGCTCCTGTTGGGTTCTTTAGCAGCAAAAAGGGAATGAGATAGGGAGACCCCCTATCAGCGTATATCTTTATACTGGTGATGGAAATGTTAATGTAGATTCTTAATGCGAAGATTGATGAAGGCGCCTTCAAGGTACATCCAAACTTTTCCGAGCCAAGGATATCATCTTTAATGTTTGCGGATGATCTTGTGATTTTCCGCAAACCGGATGAACGTACATTTGACAGCATACAGAGCACACTCAAGAGTTTCCATGAATTGACAGGTTTGCGTGTGAATCTTGAGAAATCAGATATGAAAGTGGAGGGTCTGTCTGATGTTCAAGTCAGCGAGCTATGTGCGAAAACAGGAATTCCCTATAGAAATGATACAATAAGCTATCTTGGCTTGCCGTTGACAACTGCGAAGATAACCACTAGTCAATGCATGCCTCTTTATAGCAGAATTATTGCGAGAATGGAATACTGGACGTGCCGACTATTGAGTCAAGCTGGAAGGCTAACTTTAATAAAGTCAGTTGTTAACTCAATGCAGGTGTACTGGGCTAGGACGTATATTCTCCCAACCAAGATTATTAACATGATACAGTCTACCTTTATGAAGTTCTTCTGGAAAGGAAGATTGGATGGACGATACCATGCTCCGGTGGCTTTTAAAATTCTTGAAAAACTGATATGCAAAGGGGGACTTGGAATTGTGAACATGGTTAGTGGAACAAGGCAGCTTTCTTTAAGCACATTGATAACTTCCTCAACGTTACAGACAATATCTGGGTCGAATGGTCGCACATGAATGTCATTAAAAATAGAAACATTTGGTCTATGGAAACACCGCAAAATCTAAGCTGGACATGGAGAGGAATCTTTAAATTTAGAGAGGTGATATTGCTGTTCTTCTGGTATAGAGTAAATGCTTATATTAATGTTGAATTATGGAATGATCCATGGTTAGCATGCGGCCTTATCCTGAACATGGTACTATCTGACATTGAAATAGAAGTTGCGGGTATGAGTAGAAGTGTAACTATGTGGCATTTCCTGATCAATAATGTGATAACACTTCCTCAAACTGTTGTGTCGAATATAAAAAAAATTTGGGTGGACGGTTACAAGTTAAAAGTAGGTGAAGGGACTGACAATATAACTCAGTGGGGAAATGAAGGTAAACCACACATGATAAGGAGAATGTACAGCAAATTATCTGGCTTTGATGCAATGTCTCGAAGCAAATGGAATAAAAAAATTGGCATAAGGATAACAGTGCGAAGGGAAATTTGCTGTTATGGAAAATTATTAACAAAGCAGTCCTAACTAAGGATAAGCTTCTAGGTCGTGGTATGCAGATTGATCCGACATGCGTGTTGTGTGGTGACAGCAACGAAAGTCTTGAACACCTATATTTTGACTGCAGGACCTCTTTTGATATATGGGCTAATCTTATGACATGTTTTGGGAGGAATGGAACTAGTCACAATAGTGCAACTGAATGGAGAAATTTATAAAAACAGACGAGTAGGAAGAGCAACAAAGGGAGACTGTTGTGTTATGCCCTTAAAAAACATGTTAGCTGCATATGGAGAGAGAGGAATAGAAGAATATTCAATTCGAATGATGCGAGGACCAATGAGCAATTTAGAAAAGGCGTGAGAATGGATGTGCAGAATGGGATGAAACTGCTGAATTTTACCTTTGATCCTGGAATCTTGCAAGCGCTTCTTTAGTTTCAAATGTATATAACTGTTGTGTTGTTTTCCTGTTTTAGTGTACCGTGTTTCTACATTTTCTCGTTTGTATGCGTTGTATCTCACCTTCCCCGGTACATTAATAAAAGTGATAGGGGTCCACTCAACCCCGTCGGCCTTGCCAAAAAAAAACGAATATTTTAAAATAATATTCTTTAAAGCATCAAAATATGATTTTGATGTCCGATTTTGGATGGACACGAAAATATTGAAAAATATGAAGCCGTGTTGATTAGTTATGCGCCATTTGGACGCGAACAATATTTATATCGATTTTATTCATTTTTATAATGAATATCGAAAAGGAAGTGATTTCAAAATCTAATGTTTTGAAAATATTATAATTTATATATTAATGATATGGAATATTCAATTTCGATTTAAAATTGAATATGAAGTTGAAATTGTTTTTAAAATGAATTTAAAACGATTTATAAAATACGATTTAAATGGAAATCAACGAAATATATATAATATATATTATATATTTAGTGGCCTGAATAGTACGCGCCGCGCCGCGACCGTTCGCGAACTTCGACCATTGACTTCGAATTGATGTTACGGGAAATCCGACCATCGGATTCTCCTAAAACTGGAAACGTTGAGTTCTTATCGAAAAGAGCTTTCCAACGAATATAAGAGATTTGAAATCTAATGGTTGGATTTGGAATTATGTCCAGATCAAATTTGGAAAAGGTCATTGTAAGTGCAGTTCGATGACCGTTTATGGAAATCAACTGAAAGAGCCTTAGTAAAATTACTAAAATATTAATAATTTATGTAAAATCATAATGAATGATTTGGAAAGAATTGGAATGAAAAATTCAACATTTGTAAAGATAAAAATATATTTTTATCGAAATGAACTAGTTATTGACTAGATTTGAAATCCAATAATTTTTAAATAAATAAACTGGATTGAAATGTTTTTAATATAACCAGAAGATTCCAATATATAAATTGGAATGGAAATAATCTTAGGAATATTTTGATATTGGATTCCGTGATTATACGGATATTTTTATGGAAATTTGGAAGATATATTTATATCGTTGATTCCAATACGATATTTGTTGGTTTTAGAATTTGATATTGAATATCAGCCGATATAATTTCTATTCATAGTCTTGTATTTAATATCAAATTGGATTTCAGGTTTGTCGTGAATGGTGTCTTCAATAACACCATTCTTAAACCCAATAGAGAAAAGAATAGATCTTTTAGTTAAGATTTCGTGAAGTTTTCCAATTAATTTACATTTAATTGGAATTGAATAAAAGAATTGGATTTTGCGTTTATCATGAATGTTGTCTTAAATAACACTATTCTTAAACCCCATGCGAAAAAATAAATCTTTTAATTAAGATTATTAGAGTTTCCAGTTATATTTAGTAACTTGAATAAAATGGAATGTGAATCGGGTTTATTGTGAACTGTGTTTTAACGACATTCGTTCTTTAACCCGATTTACAGTGAAATGTGATTTGGAATTAATAAATCTTCTTATTAAGATTTAATGGAATTTTCCCAAAGAAAAGTTTTCCGATTTAATACAATAAATTGGAATGGAATGGTATTCGATTTGATAATAATCGAAGTGAGCTTCTGTGGAGGAAGACTGTTACTATATATGAAATTTAAAAGGCTTTGTCATTATTCCATTTATATTATTGGTTGGATATGGTAGTTTATATCGATTATATAACTTGACATGTTTTCTGTGAAGATTCCATAATTAATGGAATATTATTTTGGGTTTATCGTGTACTGTGTTTTTAAAAGACACTAGTTCTTTAACCCAGGTAAAAACAGGGTTTATTTCCTAGATTCGAATAATCATTATATAATGATTTTTTGGAGATTAAAACTAAGTGGAGTTTTAATGAATTTTTAATTAGATTGAAATTTGAATGTGATAATTTAAATTATCAAATTTGGGAAATGATCGAGAATGGAGTATCACCAATTTTGGTCCAAGCGATAGTTAAATCTTTAATTAGATTTGAACGTGAAATGGTAAATTTACTGATAACACTGTGGTGATAGATATGGAGTATCACCAGTTTTGCTCCATGGGATGAATAGGTTGGGATTAGGAAATAAAATAAATGATTTCTTCGGTAAGGTTCGCTAATCCCGACTAGTTTGGATAAACCTTAGTTTGGTTTGAATTGATATCCAAAGGAAAAATAAAGAATAAATTTAAAAGAATTTATCTTTGATAAAATTAATGGGAACCTTTCCCAAAGTATAAGAATATTTGAATAAAAGAATATTCTGGATTGGAGGCGTATCTTGTGTTTTTATAGCACTTGATTATAAAATACCTGAATAATTCGGAAAGGCCGGTTTATACCCATTTTGAATAACTGAATTGACGATAAGTCGATGATGAAGACGGTGGTTGAAGACCGGAGGTCTTCACATCGTTAGGATGATTACTGATGTGCCCAAGACGAGGTAATAAGTGGTGATCGTCCAGACGTACTTGGAGATCGACCGGATATGCTAGGACATCTCTCCTGTATTGGACATATGGGACGAGGAATAAGGTGCCTCCGGTTTCGTTCAGACCCAGAACGAACTAGTAAATGGATGTGTCTCTAACATTGGATTTTATTCTGTGTTGATTGATCTCTATTAAATATATATCTGTTTGGCGGTGGAGAATTTATTTTCTTGCTTAATGCCCTTTTCTAAGACGTACGAGCTCAGAGGTTATATATCGATAGACATCAGTCGCATGGCGTGAATTGCCTATGTGGCATGTTGAGATGCAAATGATCAAGGCTTCTGTTGAAAAGTAGAGTCTTGTGGTTGATGATCAAAGCACAGTTTTAATATAGCTCGTGAGCCTCACACCTCGGTATGAGTCAAAAACGGGATAAAGGACCCAAGGAGGACATGACGTTTCTTTCTAGCTATGGGTGGTGTCATGGTATGGAGCTCAGACATTTATTATATTTTTACCTATGTGGTTTTTGGATTGAGAGGCGCCTCGGATATATCGGTTACTAGGGAGCCGATCGATACGTCCGATAGGACCGGGAAACGTGTGTTCAGGAATACTATTCCATTAATGTAAGTGTGGACCGACCTTGGAGGATCCAGGGGTTGCCCAGAGTGTGTAACCCGGAGGCATTTGCTAGAGTGTCTCGAAGCCGGTGAGGAGTACATCCCTTGCCTCGACTCATGACGGAAATCCTATTTCCAATATGTGACATTTCGGTTTTATTTGTAAACCTATATGGCGACATAGTAGCATGGGATACTATGCCGTCTATGATTGATACATTTATATTTGAAGTTGTTTTTGACACTATACACTTATTATAGTATCAAATGATTTGTTTTAAACGTACCAAGCATGTTTGGCTATTATAAGGGAAAACCCTATCCTCCAGCTTGCGTTGCATTGTGTGATGGGACCTGGGTCTTATAATAGCTTCATTTTTTCAAAAAGCATTGTGCTGTTTGTTTTATGCACTGGTATTTTTGGGAGGAAACCCATTCCGTGATATACGGCGTGGTCCCTTGATTTACTTTTAAAGTAAAGTTTTAAATAACTGTTTTAGTTCTCACACTAGTCACATGACTGACCTGGAGTTTATATTTTTAACCTAAACTCTGGGTGCCACTATTTTCTACATGGGCAGCTAGTAGTTGGGTTTTGCAGATTTTTTCTTTTCCATGATCCTGGATTTACAACCGGAGCTATATTCGGAATGCTCTGGATCCGTGTATTTCTTACAGTTGTGTTATGTATTATTTTTCCGCTGCTTTATAATTTAAATCTCTGGTATTTATCAAATATGTAATATTTATTCATACTCTGTTATATTCTTGTACTCTAATGTGAATTGTTGTAATAAGCAATGAAATGTTCTTCTGTTTGTGTTATGATTTGTCGTGTTCTCAACTCAATCCGGGCGTTCCCGTAAGGGCGAGTTTGTGTCGTTTCACATATTTGACACTTTTAATTTCCTGGTTTGGATAGGCCCATACATACCTGCCATTTAAGACCCCTACACTGAAAAGCCTATTCCCAGGTGGACTCTTCAACCCAAGCCACTTAAGATCCAAGGAAGCGGACTATACGTAAAGGTTATTAGTTCGTCTCTCATTTTCCTTTAAAACCTTTCCCTTTTTAGGATAAAGTAGGCTACATTATTAAGTGTAACACCCCACCTCCGCTAGGGTCACTCTCAAAGGGAATGCACTAGTTTTGGAGGAGCGTTATCGAGGTAAACAAACACAGAAATATTACAAGACATAACATAAATGAAACAGCGGAAGAAATTAAAAACCAAATCTTATTACTTTCAAGAAAAGAGTCAAAACCTCATATATTCAAAGTACAAGTTGTCATTGTTCCATTACATCAAGTTCTAAATAAAGAAGCATAAACTTAAAATAACAAAAGTAATTTATTCCCCAAAAATAGCAGAAGTGCAGCCATAGCATAGCTCAAGACCAAGCCGTACATGAGTTGACAGAAAGCAAGCTAAATCCAAGCTAAGAGCTAGAGTTTCCTCCCTGAGAACCTGGGGGAAGAAACGAACGAAAAAGAGGCGAAAGGAAACGAGTCAGTCATAAAGACTGGTAAGTCCAAGTGACTTTCATCATAAAAACAGGTAAAGGTAACATGACATGCATAAACTGAAAGTAAACATAAGTATGATGTCAAGATGGATAAGATAGACTAAGATAACATGATGAATCAAGTATAGGTCAAGTATAGCATCGCATGTTCAAGGTTCGCTGCACCAACTGTACTAGTAGCCCAACCCATGTCAAGTATTAATCATGAAATGATCCCTGGGCCCAAAATCCTGAAGGACTCATTACTAGGTCCAACGGAACGATCCACTAATCGATCGGCTCCCTACAAGTTCTAGCTCGTTGTGTTTTTGTGTCATACGGCCCAATCACGAATGTAGTCACCTGTGCTAGGTCCATCATAGGGTGCATCAAGCCCTATGGTGCCAACCACCGACACGAATCAAGCATGCACAGATAAACCTACTGATGCCCAATGTCTGCTTTTTCAACTCCGGACCACATGCACGACCATAGCCCGCCTGAATCTACACTAGCGCACCCACATAGCCGTCGTTCTGGTCGCTTACAATCAGCCCAGTAATCGTGCCTCACCCTGCCTAGTTCCAGGGTACCATGATACATCTAGAGGGTTACTGCTGAAACGGACCGCGTAACTAGGGTTTCCGTCCAATGGGTTAAGTGTTGTCATTTAAATCCGTGACTTAACCCGCCTACGTGTCATGTCAAACTTGGCTAAGTGTTGTCATTCAAGTTCATGACTTAGCCCTACAATTCATGTGTCAAGTTGGTTAGGTGTTGTCGTTCAAGTTCATGACCTAACCCTATCAATCATGTTTCAAGTTGGTTAAGTGTTGTCTTTCATGTTCATGACTTAACCCTAACCTGCGGCATTTAATTCATTAATGCACCCCAACCTCTCACATCCGACCTGTTGTTGCGGTAACTGGATTTGCCGGGCGGTTCCGGGCAGATTTACACCACAACTCAGTCTGACCTCGGGTTTCAAGCGCGATATGACTAACTACCCACATTGGATCCTATTGTTTGCAGTAACTGGATTTGCCAGGCGGTTCCGGGAAGATTTACACTGCAAACTCAACCCAACCTCGAGTTGGCCATTTTCAAGTTCATTCTAGTGTCATGACCATGTTCAAGTTTCATGTCAAGTTCGTGTCAAGTTTCATGTTTCAACTTATGCCTATTATCAAGTTCATGATTCATGTTTATAACCAGTTCATGTTTTGCCTAATCTACCCAAATCGTATTCTCATCGCATGTAAATGTTAATCGATCTAAATTACAAGCAAAAATCTAGAGATGAAGGGAATAACATCAAAACTATGATAGGCAGAAGGGACAAGCATAAAGCGATAAAAGAGATTACACGACTGGCATGATATAACTTGAGATAATCGGTTACAACATCACTGGCATATAGAAATTAATAGGGTTTCAAATCTAGCAAAATAAGGCGATAGTCCTGATAAAAACTTGACATAAAAGAATAGGCATGAAAAAGCAAGCCAAATACAAGGATAATGGGTCAATGGTTTTTGGTGTACATAATAACGAATAAACTAAGCAAGTCACACCATAGGTATGGGATCCAACTAAATGCCAATTCGGTGTTCAACATGGTTTTAAACTATAGTGTTATGAGCAATCAACTATAATAGTCAATTAACCACAATAGTTATACAATAGTCATGGATAATTATCCAAAAGTGTTCTAGGCAACTACCCTAATAGTCATAGGCAATTAACTGTAACAGTTTCAAAGTCATGGTCATAGACTTATGTTCATAATCATAGGCAGTAATTCATAGTCACGAGTCATAGGTGATTAGCCACAATTGTCCTTGTCATAGTCATAGGCAATGGTCTAATGTCCTCAGTCATAGGCATAGGCATAGTCTTATGTTCTCAGTCATAGTCCTTGGCCATTAACAATGGTTTCAATGTCATAGGCATGATAACATATGATTTATAATGCGAATAGGCCAAACTGATTTCAAAGCAATATTCCCAAATGTCAAGATCCAAGAATAATAAGAATAGATATGAATCATACGTATATCAAATCCCAATTTATAACATGCCCATATCAAGTTTATAGTTTTCGTCTAAAAGTAACTGGAACTTACAGTGCGTGGATCGAGAATTAGAAAGAAGAATTTGATTGTTGAATCTCTATTTGATTGATCGTGTTCTAATTGAAATCCCCCAATTTGCAAATCTCTAAGCGTAGTCTTGATGGAGAAGAAGCAGTCCTTTTTCTTCCTTTTTATCTTATTATTTTGATTATCTTAGAAGCAGCATAAGGACAGAATGAAATGGTGTGGAGAGAATGAGGCTAGGGGTGAGTTTATATAGGATTAGAATCACGAATATGGTCAGAAAATAGGTCTAGATTCAGAAAAATACAAAAAGACTCGGATCAGGAAAAAGGGGCCAGGTCGACCCCCAGGTCGACTCCCCAGTCGACCTGGTCATGGGGAGGTCGACACCCCAGTTGACTCCCCAGCCGACCTGGTTGGGGGAGGGGGTCGACTCCCCAGTCGACCTGGGTATATGGGCGGGAATTTTCCCGCCAGCCTTCTCTGGGTTTGAATTTCGAATTTCTGGCTTTATTTTCGAGCTGTTTTATTTTATTTAAATTCCTGAAACTTCTGAGGGTCATAACTTGGTCATACGAACTCCGATTTTCGAAAACTCGGACTCGATTTCATGCAGAATTCCGAGACGAACGCAATGGCGCAACCCTTTTCCCCTGATTCTTATTTTTAAAATTTAATTCTGCCTTGATTTATGACTATAACATGTTATAAAAATACGGGTTGTTACATTCTCCCCTCCTTAAAGGATTTCGTCCCCGAAATCTCTAAGTTAGGAAGAATATATCCTACCATCCAATCATCCATCTACTCAACCATCATTCACGAGCAATCACTGTCCTTAAAAGATTTCTAATGCTATATGAACATATGCAGAAAGTGTGTGTATATATTCCTTATCTAATGCAAGTGATCAGTCATGTTTGATCTTCTTAATGCAAAATATATTTAGTGTCATGAATCCAACAAGTATGCAAATAATCCTAGTCACATAAACACTATATGTGTGCACAAAAATTCATCCATATGCAACATCCACATGATAACATATTCAATTTCATCCATAAACAAGTATAAACACTCATGCATATGCAATATGAAAACGTGTCTGGGCCGATCTAGTGCCTAATGTGTGTTATGCAACCACGAGCAACCACTTGCGACCACTTGCAACCATTTGCAAACATCAACCATAACATGTTTCAAATACATGTTTCCATCCATATGGTTCTACCTAAGGTTCTCAAGATAGGATCGAGAAGATAAGCAAGATAAAACAAAGCATCAAGGAGGAGAAGTTAAAGATGTACCCCCAGAAGGTCCTGCTTGCGGGGCTTGCCCTTGCTTCTTAAGGCGGTTCTGGCTGATATGTCCAGTATCACCATACAGAAAGCATGCTCCCATCTTCGTCTTCTTCTTTCTACAATCATGGACTATATGCCCCTCAATACCACAGAAGTTGCATTTTCTTTTCTCACGTGCCTTGTTGTCATTACTATTGTTGTTGTTCTTGCCTCCTTTCTCGGAGTCTTTCTTCTTGTTTTGAGAATCATTCGCCTTGACCTCCTTCTTGCCATTCTCGTCTTCTTCGTAAAGTAGGGCCATATCCACCAAGCTCTCAAAGGTCGCCCCCTTGGGTACATGAGTCATAGCAAGACGGTGTAGCGGCTCATTCAAACCACTGACGAAGCGAAGAGCCTTCTTGTGTTGGGTGTTCACTAAATCCAGCCCAAATCTGGCCAGCTGATTAAACTGATTGACGTACTCCCTGATCGTCATGCTTCCTTGCTTAAGAGTTAGGAACTTCTCCATCTGCAGGCTTCTTTTAGCTTGGGAGAGAAATTTCATCTCAAAGCTCATCCGGAAGTCTTCCCAAGTTTCCACTGGCCTCTCAGCATGGGTAATCTCCTACCAATACGAAGCTTCATCTTTAAGCAACCACACTGCAAGCTGTATCTTTTGCCTATCGTCAACTTCGAAGATGATGAACAAATCTTCGGTCTCCTTCAGCCAGTTCCTCGCTTCCACAAAGGATTCAGTCCCATAGAAGTCCTTTCCACCCGTAGCCTTGAAGTCTCTACACGTCTTTGCGAAAGCATTTCCACGAGGAGGAGGAGGAATCGCTGCAGCTAGAGGAGGAATATCTGCTGGGCCTGCATCGTTGGCCCTGGCCTCTAAGTACCTCCTGAACCAGCCAGGTATTGGCATGCCCTCTAGAAAGTTAAGATTCCCAGACATGCTGAAAAATGAAAAGATAGGGATTCAAACGAGGAAACAAAGGAAAGTGCTAATGGCTTTTTGGGGAATAGCCGTTTCAAAATAAACATTTCTTGAAAAAGATGCTTCTTTATACTTCTTTTTGAAAATAGTTTCAACAACTTTTATCGAATCTGGTAAACCTGGCTCTGATACCAAATGTAACACCGCACCTCCGCTAGGGTCACTCTCAAAGGGAATGCACTAGTTTTGGAGGAGCGTTATCAAGGTAAACAAACACAGAAATATTACAAGACAGAACATAAATGAAACAGCGGAAGAAATTAAAAACCAAATCTTATTACTTTCCAGAAAAGAGTCAAAACCTCATATATTCAAAGTACAAGTTGTCATTGTTCCATTACATCAAGTTCTAAATAAAGAAGCATAAACTTAAAATAACAAAAGTAAATTATTCCCCAAAAATAGCAGAAGTGCAGCTATAGCATAGCTCAAGACCAAGCCGTACAAGAGCTGACAGAAAGCAAGCTAAATCCAAGCTAAGAGCTAGAGTTTCCTCCCTGAGAACCTGGGGGAAGAAACGAAAGAAAAAGAGGCAAAAGGAAACGAGTCAGTCATAAAGACTGGTAAGTCCAAGTGACTTTCATCATAAAAACAGGTAAAGGTAACATGACATGTATAAGCTGAAAGTAAACATAAGTATGATGTCAAGATGGATAAAATAGACTAAGATAACATGATGAATCAAGTATAGGTTAAGTATAGCATCGCATGTTCAAGGTTCGATGCACCAACTGTACTAGTAGCCCAACCCATGTCAAGTATTAATCATGAAATGATCCCTGGGCCCAAAATCGTGAATGACCCATTACTAGGTCCAACAGAATGATCCACTAATCGATCGGCTCCCTACAAGTTCTAGCTCGTTGTATTTTTGTGTCATACGGCCCTATCACGAATGTAGTCACCTGTGCTAGGTCCACCATAGGGTGTATGAAGCCCTATGGTGCCAACCACCGACACGAATCAAGCATGCACAGATAAACCTACTGATGTCCAATGCCTGCTTTTTCAACTTCGGACCACGTGCACGACCATAGCCCGCCTGAACCTACACTGGCGCACCCACACAGCCATCGTTCTGGTCGCTTATAATCAGCCCAGTAATCGTGCCCCACCCTGCCTAGTTCCAGGGTACCATGATACATCTTGTGGGTTACTGCTGAAACGGACCGCGTAACTAGGGTTTCCATCCAATGGGTTAAGTGTTGTCATTTAAATTCGTGACTTAACCCGCCTACGTGTCACGTCAAACTTGGCTAAGTATTGTCATTCAAGTTCATGACTTAGCCCTACAATTCACATGTCAAGTTGGTTAGGTGTTGTCGTTCAAGTTCATGACCTAACCCTACCAATCATGTTTCAAGTTGGTTAAGTGTTGTCTTTCATGTTCATGACTTAACCCTATCATGTGGCATTTAATTCGTTAATGCACCCCAACCTCTCACATCAGACCTGTTGTTGCAGTAACTGGATTTGCCGGGCGGTTCCGGGAAGATTTACACCACAACTCAATCTGACCTCGGGTTTCAAGCGCGATATGACCAACTACCCACATTGGATCCTATTGTTTGCAGTAATTGGATTTGCCGGGCGGTTCTGGGAAGATTTACACTACAAACTCAACCCAACCTCGAGTTGGCCATTTTCAAGTTCATTCTAGTGTCATGACCATGTTCAAGTTTCATGTCAAGTTCGTGTCAAGTTTCATGTTTCAACTTATGCCTATTATCAAGTTCATGATTCATGTTTATAACCAGTTCATGTTTTGCCTAATCTACCCAAATCGTATTCCCATCGCACATAAACGTTAATCAATCTAAATTACAAGCAAATCTAAATCTAGAGATAAAGGGAATAACATCAAAACTATGATAGACAGAAGGGACAAGCATAAAGCGATAAAAGAGATTACACGACTGGCATGATATAACTTGAGATAATCGGTTACAACATCACTGGCATATAGAAATTAATAGGGTTTCAAATCTAGCAAAATAAGGCGATAGTCCTGATAAAAACTTGACATAAAAGAATAGGCATGAAAAAGCAAGCCAAATACAAGGATAATGGGTCAATGGTTTTTGGTGTACATAATAACGAATAAACTAAGCAAGTCACACCATAGGTATGGGATCCAACTAAATGCCAATTCGGTGTTCAACATGGTTTTAAACTATAGTGTTATGAGAAATCAACTATAATAGTCAATTAACCACAATAGTTATACAATAGTCATGGATAATTATCCAAAAGTGTTCTAGGCAACTACCCTAATAGTCATAGGCAATTAACTGTAACAGTTTCAAAGTCATGGTCATAGACTTATGTTCATAATCATAGGCAGTAATTCATAGTCACGAGTCATATGTGATTAGCCACAATTGTCCTTGTCATAGTCATATGCAATGGTCTTATGTCCTCAGTCATAGGCATAGGCACAGTCTTACGTTCTCAGTCATAGTCCTTGGCCATTAACAATGTTTTCAATGTCATAGGCATGATAACTTTTGATTTATAATGCGAATAGGCCCAAACTGATTTCAAAGCAATATTCCCAAATGTCAAGATCCAAGAAGAATAAGAATATATATGAATCATATGTATATCAAATCCTAATTTATAACATGCCCATATCAAGTTTATAGTTTTCATCTAAAAGTAACTTGAACTTACAGTGCATGGGTCGAGAATTAGAAAGCAGAATTTGATTGTTGAATCTCTATTTGATTTATCGTGTTCTAATTGAAATCCCCCAATTTGCAAATCTCTAAGCGTAGTCTTGATGGAGAAGAAGCAGTCCTTTTTCTTCCTTTTTATCTTATTATTTTGATTATCTCAGAAGCTGCATAAGGACAGAATGAAATGGTGTGGAGAGAATGAAGCTAGGGGTGAGTTTATATAGGATTAGAGTCACGAATATGGTCTGAAAATAGGTCTAGATTCAGAAAAATGCAAAAAGACTCGGATTAGGAAAAAGGGGCCAAGTCGACCCCCAGGTCGACTCCCCAGTCGACCTGGTCATGGGGAGGTCGACACCCTAGTCGACTCCCCAGTCGACCTGGTTGGGGGGGGTCGACTCCCCATTCGACCTGGGTATATGGCCGGGAATTTTCCCACCAGCCTTCTCTGGGTTTGAATTTTGAATTTCTGGCTTTATTTTCGAGCTGTTTTATTTAATTTATATTCCTGAAACTTCTGAAGGTCACAACTTGGTCATACGAACTCCGGTTTTCCAAAACTCGGACTCGATTTCATGCAGAATTCCGAGACGAACGCAACGGCGCAACCGTTTCCCCTGATTCTTATTTTAAAATATAATTCTGCCTTGATTTATGACTTTAACATGTTATAAAAATACGGGTTGTTACATTAAGTCATTCCCGTTTAATTTCCTTATACGGAAATACTATACGTACACCATTTATTTTGTATCACGGGTTTATATGGTTAATAACATCTCATATTATTAACCTACTAAGTCCAACTATATTTTTAAATATAAGTTTTATTGAAATAAATAAGGAAGATTATATTCCCTTTCCTCTAGGATATTTATTTAATTTCTTCCCTAATTTGGACTTAGTATTTAAACGACAATCAATATCCATTAATTCCCGCTTTTGATGCCCATTTCTTTTTATTTCCTTTTTATTGCCCTTTATGACTCTAACGGTCATATTTTCCTAAGGCAACTATTTATCAGTCCCAAGTTATCAATTTGTTGTACCCCCAATAAGCAATTACTATACTTTTCTTTATTTTATTTTATTTGTTTATTGGTTATTATATATATATATATATATATATGCACTAGGCCTCGCATATTAAGTTGACTACCGGTGGATGCTGGATTTGCCGGTCAGTTCCAGGCAGACTTATACCATAAGTGAACTTAATCACGTGCCTTAGTACATTTATTTTTATGCATTAGACCTCTCACATTATACTCACTGCCTATTGTTGCTAGATTTGCCAGTCGGTTTTGTGCACGCTTACACCACAAGTTGAGTTTAACCTCGTGCCTAACTACGGTTATAATTTAAATTTCCTAATTGTGGTCCACAACAATTATCCTAATTTATTTTAGGAATTATAACCATTTTTCTATCATATTTATTTTACCTCAATCAATATTGGTTACAATAATTATTTCTTTATTTTCGGTCTCATTTATGGCAATTAATTATATTTATTGCTACAAATAATCACCATAAATATATTAATTCAATATGGATTATATTTACATGTAATATCACCATTGAATCTTATCCAAACATTCAACATTTGTCACAAGTGTTAATTATTTATTTATGACCTCATTTATAGTAATCAATTACACTAATTGCTACAATGGTCACCATAAATATATTCATTAAGTATGGAATATAAATTTACATGTCTGATTCCATAAATGAATACCATTCAACATTTAATACAATTCATATTTTTACTATTTTATGCTGATTTGGACGGATAATATGTATATATTTATTTCTATGTTTGCGTGCAGTCAACGTAGTAGTAGTAGTTGTTGTTGTTATTATTATTATTTTATTCTTAGATTTAAATTAATGATTTGGTCTAATCAATTAACCAATCATTCCCTTTTTATATTCAGTCTTTCCAAAAAGGTTTCAAGTCTCACAAGGACCGTTAGCCAAAATCATTATAAATCATGCCTATTTTGTGGAATTGACATATCTCCAAATCACAAGAAATATACATAATGTATTTTTATTTTGGAACAGTCGATGCAAATTACATACAAATATACGTATTTATTTTTATATGTACCATTGCACTGCTTTTCCCATTTTTAATTCTTTTTGTCATACTTATTGTGATTCTAAAATAAAGCCTCTTTATTTAAAAATGAGAAAAACGACATAATTTTCAATGCTTAAGCCAAAAACCCAACAAAATTGAATGTAAACAAGGAATATTTCTTTTTATTCTTAACATAACATAATACACAATTTTCATCCTTTTTCCCCAAATTCACATATTAAATATTTCAGCAATGAACTAAAGATTTGGAACATAACTACAACAAATTTATGTTTAATGGGATTGGTTTCTAGATCCATAGTGTTATGCGGCATAAGCAACATATTTCATCATTCATGACATAACTTGTAGGAATATGGGGGAATATATATAAAAATCCTACAATTCATATTTATACATAATCACAGCTTTCTCATATACCAATTTCAAACATATTCATAATCCGATCTGATGGTTATCACAAATTACAATTATTTAAATAACAGATCTGATAGGCATAAAACATAGATTGGATTCAAACGAAATAGATAAATCATTATATTTGTATTAGTAAATTTCCCACTCACCTTATAGCCTCCAAATTATAAGTTTTGAACCCTTTAGGCTTACAATCCCCAAATTCTTATAAATCAACAATTTATCTAGAAAGGGAAAAATTCTAGATATGTAGAAATGTAAGAAAAAGGGAAGAGAGTGAAGAATCTATTGTTGAGCGTTGATTTGCATTCTCTTCCATTAAATCTATTAGTCATCCTAATTACGTTTGATTTGATTTGATATATATATATGTGTGTGTGTGTGTGCGCGCGTGCGCGTGTGTGAATATATTTTTATTTTAGAGATTAGGTTAGAAGAGGAAGAAAAATGGCAGAGCTCCACTGCCACTATAGATTGGAATGAAAAGAATGAGGCTCTACCCCTTTATTTATAGGGGTGGAAATGGCCTTGCACCGTTGGATTCATTTTAAATAACATCTATCCATTCATTTTGTAAAATATAACAAGAATACCCCTAAAAACCTAATCGTCATTGGTGAGGTGGCTGGGTAATTATATATTACTATATATATATAATTCAATTTAATTTATTTTCCGTCCGTTTTTGTATTTCGTCTGTAACTTTTTCATACGGACTCCGTTCGCGAAACTCCAAGCATGAAAGTTGACCAGAATTCCGAGACAAACGCAACGGTTAAAGTTTCGTTGTCAAATTCCATCATTTGCAGAAATTCCTATTTTTTAGCTTCTAATTAAATAACTATTTATTATCAAAATTCCGGGTTGTTGCAAATTTCATATGACAAAATCACTTGACCTATTACGAATGGTTGGTTGGGTATAGTCAATACAAAGATCTAGAATTTTGCAGTAATAGCTAAACATATTGATCATATACTCAATAGGAAAACGAGTCTATTGGTTTGCTTGACCTTGAAGCACGTTCTTAAAGATCAATGTCTTTGGTCTTTAAGAACACTTCAAGGATTCAGTTGGACCTGGCAGTGTATTAATAAGCTGAAGCTTAAAATTCTCCCTTATTTCAAATTTGGATTTGAGGCTTATGACCGTATTAGATTTTGGGAGGATCCATGGATTGACCATGGGTATATTATTAATGATAACACGTCGTATCTTTAGAAACAATGTACTGGAATTCAGAGTGACAGTAATGTTGGTGATTTCTTGTGCATGAAAAGTTTTGTATGCCAGGTACAACTATCTATAACGTCCAACTGACGTGGAATCATATTCAAGCACTCAACAGCCAACCTATTTCTCATTGTACGACCGTGTTGAAGTGGCAAGGTGAGAGTTTCAATATTAAATCGATGTAGTATGTATTATCCGATGCTTCATCACACGTTTATTACAGATGGTATAAAAGGGTCTGGAAAAGGGACAATAGCGTGAAAGAAAACATGCATCTTTGGAAAGTGATCAATCAGTCAATATTAACTAAAGATAGGCTCGCTAGTTTCGGGATGGATATTCCAACTGATTGTGCTCTTTGCGGAAGCTCCTAAAAATGTTCAGCATCTTTTTACGAGTGTGGGATGGTCCAGCAGATGTGTACTGCTGTTCTTCTGCAGGTTGTTCACAATAACTTCCCCATAACGAGTTCCGAGCAATGGAGATTCTTCAAGAATAATGCTGGTTCTAGAAGACCAAAGTCAAGACCAATTAACTATCTACTAAAGAAACTCATGCATGGTATATGGAAACAAAGGAACTCCTGCATTTTCGACAATGCTAACTCACTCAACTTCAAACAATGGAAGCACATAATATGGACTGACATAAGAAACAGACTGAAATTCCTTAAGTTTACTTACGATCCAGGAATTTTGAGTTGCCTTGTTAGCTTTATTTTGTTGTGCACATGTGTTTATGTTTTCTTAGATTAGACGTTGATATGCTTGTATGCTCTTTCTTCTTTTTTATTGCTATCTATCTCTGCTGACTGTGTAATCGTCTTAGCATATAATTAAAAGTGGTAAATGTCCACTCAACCCCCTCGGCTTTTGCAAAAAAACTTAATTAAATAAAACTAAATTACTAAAATTTCCTCACCCCCTCCTTTCAATGTGACATCCCCTCTCCCCTTCTTTTTCCCCATTTTGATATGCACGAAACTACACCTCCCTGTACATATCAAACCTGCGCACGCCATGAGTGATACTTCAATTCACTTCACAAAACTAAAATCTGACTTCACCATCGCGTTTCCCACCCCAAACTACACTTGCTCGACACCTCCATGTCAGCTCCGACCACACCATCCGAATCGTGACTTCTCCCCAGCAGCAGCGCCCCCGCTTAATTCATGCGACATCTTTTTTTCACCAATTTCGACCAAACTTTGCCAATCAACTCATTTCATCACCTCGAACTCAACCACACCATCCGTTTAACCTCCAACATCCCAGTCGAAATCCGACCCTACCCTAGCTTTACGCTATGTTAAGACGGAGTAACCCCAAATTGGATCGCATCGCACCAAAAACTGTGTACATAGGTTCGAAGTACATGAGAGTTGGAAGCCAACAGATCAAAATTTGTTCGATTCCGATAAGTATCTGATTTTATTTAATTGATTAAAGTATAAGAAGAGTGCAGTTACTTTGATTCTACAGGAAGAAGAAAAATGAATTAGGTTGTAAGAGTGGAAGAAGGGATATTTATAGAAAAAGAGATCGTGATATTTTGTTAGATATTTATATATTATATTCACTATATACGCATTGAACATTATAAGCTTGCACGACTTCATCGAAGTCCTGATCATCTTGAAACTTGGCACTATACTATATTACAATATTTCGGACTCGATGAAACCGGTTTCGTCAAATTCCAAAACTGCTTGTGAAAACACTATTTTTAAGTGTTAATTAAATTGAGTCATTATTTATTCGATTCCAAAACATTACAATTCTTTGATAATAAATTATTATTATCATTTATAATAGAACATAATTTGACTTAAGCTTCAAAACCAATTTAATTACAAAATAAATTCCATATTCACTTATTCGAGTAATTTCAGTATTTAAATTATTATTTCACAATTCAGTTATATTAAATAACTCGTGTAACACCCCGGATTTTTGAATAATCGAATTAACTAAATTAAAGAATAAAATTTTAGCATTGTTCTAAGGTTTGTAAGCAAAAGACTTAGTAGCTCATTTGGTTGGAACATGTGACTTGCATACAAGAGGTACAGAGTTCGATCCCCGCCAACGCCATATTTTTGTTTTAGGGGAATGGCTAAAAAGCAGCTTAGTGTGAATGCGGTTCAGTAAGTAGTTTAGTGTGAAAATGGTTAATTAGGAAAATAGAAATATATATAGAAATATTTATAAAAATAAAATAAAATTCAACCTAAAATTTAAGAAAAAAATTCAAAACAGCGGAATCGGGAAGGCAAAACACCAAACCGACCTATTTTATGGGTCGACCCGAGACCCGCTGGGTCGACCCAGCAGGTCGACCCCAGGGTCGACTCAGGAGGTTTGGAATTGGTCCCGTCGGCCCTAAATGGTCTATGATGAAATTTTATGTTTTTGGGCTTAGGTGGCGATTTCTGGTTGGTCTGTTGACATCATTTCTTGGTTTCTAAGGCCTAGATGGATTCTAGAGTGATCTGACGGCTGTAAATAAATTCAAAACTCTATAAAAAGACCCATAGACTCAAACCCTAAATCAAAATTAAAACTAAAACTATGGCCGTCATGCTGTCGTCTTGAACCCTAGAGCAGCCGCCACCAATTAGAGAGGAAGAACAACAAATCAAATCAGTTCTATTCAACCCTAACAACGAATCTTCTTCAAAGGAGAGCTAATACAACTTCAGAAATCAGAATTCAGAACTCAAGACCGCTTTTGAGTTGTGAGTTCGATAGTTTTAATAAAATAATTAGTAATTTAATTGGATTAAGTTATGATGCGGATTGTATGGATGTGATGTGAATTATTGATCGTATGTTGTAATTATGTTGTAGAATTGTGTTGAAATCTCTATGATGCTATCATTTACAATGTAAAGTTATGATGCTATCACCCATGTTGTAATTTTATGATTAGCCTATGTCTAGTTGAATCATCACGTTGTACATATGCTAAGTTTGGTTATGTCGATTCATATGATAAATCATATGCATGCAAGTTTAGATTTTTATGTAAACATGAATCATACACAAGTTGGGTAAAATTATATGTGACCTTACATGGTTATGACATCTAGTTTATGTGGAAATTTGATTAAATTTAGGTTATGACATGTGTGAGTTATATGCTAAATTCTACATGATATTTTACATGTTAGATGCAAGTTTACACCATTGTTATGATGCGTAAATCACATATGCAAGTTTATATAAATATATGAGTTTGGGATATGAATCATGTTATGCAAGTTTAGGGTTATTGCCTATGCAAGTTTACACCTTTAGATGTAGATCTATGACATACATGTTTTATGCAAGTTCACACCTTTAGATTGGGATCCATGACATATGTTGTTTATGCAAGTTGTAACTTTGGCCTATGCAAGTTTTAGATGTAGAACATCATTCACATATGCAAGTTCATCCCTATGTTTAGATCTATGTTTTCATTATGTGTATATTGTGATGTTTTCTCTTTGTTCCATAAGTCAGACTATTCGAGTCTAACGTTTATTTTACGTTAAACGAACACACGTACAACGTGGGGTAAAGGGGGTAATATTAAAAAGATTTAGTTGGCATAAATGCCTTAAAAGGCATAAAATATATTTGTGGTGAAAATTGGTATGATTTTGCATACCATAAATGGATGGACATAATTGAGTCAAATATGGACATCGTTAAATTTGGAATTGATTGATAATTTGAATAGGGAAAGTAATATTAATTTGGGGAATGATTAATTAGAAGAAATTAATCATCTAAGACACGAGGTCAGGCTCTTTTGTGGTGTAAGACTGCCCGGACCCGCCCGGCAAATCCAGCTGCCACAAATGCCAGTATAATGTGAGAGGTCTTAGGCATAAATTAAATACGTAACAATTGTAAAGATACGAGGTTAGGCTCTTTTGTGGTGTAAGACTGCCCGGACCCGCCCGGCAAAATCCAGCTGCCACAAATGCCAGTCTAATGTGAGAGGTCTTTATGAGGTTACGGTCTTAATGAATTAAGAAACACTTAACTAGATAAACATGTAGTGGACATGAGGGGGTTAAGTGGGTTCCTTGGGTGGCATGTTGAATCTAGTGGGTGCCTTGGGTGGCATTTGGAAATACGATTAGAAACACTTAACCAAAATTGAAACATGTAATTGAAACATGTAATTGAAACATGAATATGAAGTGGTTAAGTGGGATGTACTAGAGAGAACCAAGCTTAGGTGGATAGCTTGTGTCAAGTGATGGGGGCCCATTTCAACTAGTAACCCATATGTTTCTTTCTGGGCTCAACCCAAGTCAAGGACGGGACAAGCATACTGGGCTTGACTGTAAGAGGCCAAAACGGGTTAGCGGTGGCAACGCAAGTCCAACGGGTTCATATGCGTGTGTGGACCCGGGCTGGTAGGTAAGACGTTGCATCGTGTAGGTATAAGCCGTGCATTGTTGGTTGTATCGGGTTGCCACTTTGGGGAGTGATACACCCCACTGTGGGGCCAACAAAGTTATCTATGAGTTAGGTAGCCGATCGCTTGGGGGTAGTGGGTACACCTAGTGGAGATAGGGCCAGGCGGAACCTATGAAGGAAGCTAGGGGTGCACGAAACTACCAATATCATTATTATGTCTGTAGGTGGGATCAACCCTTAGGGTGACTAGTGGTGGTGCAGTATACTAGTGGTGGTGCAGTATAGCAATTATCCTATAGTGTTGGTGTAGCTTGGTAATTATCTAACAATGGGTTAGGTGCGCTTTAACGATATCGTTGTTCATCTTGTTTCCTTATTTACTCTTCCATATTCAATGGTTCATAGTCATTTCCTTACTTTCCAACTTATGCCTTAGCCTAGTTACTTTGTTAATTATATTGTTAAAATTATCGCACTCGCCAGACTTTATGTCTGACCCCCTTTGTTTCCTCCTCTTTTCTTCCTTCCCCCCTCCTCCTGCCTAGGTACTTAGGTTGGGACTAGCACCAATGGAGCTTGATCTTGGACTGTTGTTTCTCTGCTTTTTGAAGATTACTTGGATCGCTGAAGTAAAGTTCAACTTCTCTTTTATTTATGGCTATTTTGTATTGGGGATTATGTCTTTCAGTTTATGTACTTTTGGTAGTCAAGATGGATATTATGTACTTTGACTCTGGTTTTTGATGATGTAAGCAAACATATGTGTTTTCCGCTGCAATGAAATAAAGTTTTAAATCTTTGAGTACTATTTATATCTGTCTTGTTGTTAAGTTTCAGCTCTATACTTACCTAAAACGCTCCATAGAAGTTAATGCATTCCCTTTGTGAGTGACATTAATGGACATGGGGTGTTACACGTGGTATCAGAACTGAAGGTTACCTAGAATAGATAAGATATTTTGAAAAACTATTTTTCAAAAGCATTTTTATAAAGAATACTTTCAAAAAAATATGTTTGTAGAAGAGTATTTTTGAAAGAAAGGTTTATTTTAAGAACATAATCCCCAAGAGCTATATATCCTTCCTTTGATTCTCCGTTTTGAATCTCTTCCTCTTTCTCTTTTTGAGTTCCCCCCCTCCGCATATAGATTCTTTTTCTAAGATAAAGGACTTCCGTACGAAGGACGGAAAACCACTTCAAGGGACTTAGACGTTTGTCGGGCTAGAAGTTAGTCCAAGGAAGTGGAGGGCTTGTTGGTACCTTTAAGATAGACGATGGGAGGAAGGTTCAAATAGTTGTTTGGTTAACAAAGGACGAAACCTCATCTTGGTGGGAGGTCACGAATGGAGAATGTGAAGAAGAAGACTATTTGTTTTGGAGAAATAGGACACCTTAGGATTGTCCAAAGAGGCAAGGACAAAGTACAGGATCTTCTGGAGGGTAGTTGTATTCCCTCACGGCTCTGATGAGGGTAGGACCATCTAGGCTGAAATTTGGTTTTCTTTATCATCCTGTTTGAACTTTGTTTGATTCTAGCGCTTCATACTCGTTAGTATCTGCTTCGTTAGTTGAAACACTGCACCTAAATACTAGTCTAGTTAAGGATCCCATCCTAGTCTCAAATCCTGTTGGTGGTTCGGCTCATCCTTCAATGGTTTGTCGGGATTTGAGAGTTTCTATCTTGGGCATTGGATTTGAATGCAACGCCTTCGTCCTTGGTTTCATGGGCTATAGTTTGATTCTAGGGGTGGATTGGCTAGCCAGGCGGGGTGCCATCCTAGATTGTGAAAGGAGGGTAGTCAGACTATTGATTCGTTATGGAAAGACCCTCATATTTCTTGTGACCCTAGGAGTTCAGTGATGCTTAGCTGCCTAGAATCTTCTGACGCATCCAACGATGATTGGGAGTCTGTTTGTGTGGTCCGTGAGTATGGAGACGTCTTTGATAATGTGCTGGGTTTACCCAGAGGCGCGAAATAAGTTTTCATATGTGCTTAATAGATTAAGCAAAGCCAGTTATGTGATCAGCGGTGGTTTTGGAGCAAGACTGGCAAGGACAGCCAGAGTCGGTCAAGTGCTCAATTGGTTGGCCGTCTTACTAGTATCATCTCATGTAGGTCGTCTGAATTTGAAGGAGGTATCCCTTGGGTGTTGGTCTGATATTGGTTTAGGCCTTTGGGGCTTGCACTTGGGGGATGTCGAGTTCGACTAGGATGGTCTGTGTGAGAGATGGATAGTTGTGACGATTTTGCATGGGATAATATCCTGGTTTTCTCTAGAAGCAGAGAAGAGCATGCCCTACATCTTAGGGAAAGCTTAGGGACCCTACAAGCGCACCAGCTTAAAGCTAAGTTCTCCAAAATACCATTTTTGGAGGAAAGAAGTGAGGATTTGAGGGCATGTGGTCTCTAGAGAAGGGTGATATGTTATGGTGGAAGACAGTCGAAAGTCCATGAGAGAAATTACCCTACACATGACCTAGAGTTGGCTGCTATTGTCTTTGCGCTTAAGTATTGGCGTCATTATCTTCTTGGCGAGAAATTCGAATTATTCACGGACCACAAATCGCTAAAATACTTATTCTCTCAGAGGGACTTGAACTTAAGGCAGCAAAGGTGGATGGAATTCTTAGCATCCTACGATTTCGAGATAGCATATACCCCTGGCAAGGGTAACGTGGTGGCAGACACCTTAAGTAGAAAAAGGTTGTTCTTGAGTCTGTTGTTTGTTGAGTGGCGAAGCTTAGAGTTCATCTCTACGTTTGACTTTAAACCTTCCGTTGACTTTGTACCTGGTTTGCTAGCATCCTTAGAGGTCAGACCTATGCTTTTGGGACGGATTGGCGAGGCACAGCGAGACGACCCACAATTGGTTGAGTTAGTAGAAAATCTCAAAAGAGGGGAGTCATCGAGCCATCTCCGTAGGTATACCCTAGATGATAAGGGTTGGTTACGTAGAGACGGTAAACTTTGTGTACCACAGGACGAGAACTTGAGGAAGACCATCCTTGATGATGCACATCGTTTTATGATGACCATCCATCCCGGCGAGGACAAGATGTATATGGACATGAGACGAGTTTACTTTTGGGCCGCTATGAAGAAGGGCATGGCAGAGTTTGTTGCTAGATGCTTGGTGTGCCAACAAGTAAAAGTAGAGCAAAAGAAGCCCGATGGATTGCTCCACCCATTGGAGGTCCCACAATGGAAGTGGGAAAGTGTTTCGATGGACTTTGTTGACGGATAAACAAGATTGAGGAAGGGTAATACGGGGATTTGGGTCATGGTAGACAGACTTACTAAGAGCGCTCATTTCATTCCCGTGAAGAGTAAGAGGACTGCTCCATGGTCAGCCTCCGTATTCATTCGAGAGATAGTTCGTTTGCACGGTGTTCCTTCTAGCATAGTGAGCGACTACGATCCTATCTTTACTAGCGAATTTTGGAAGAATTTGCAAGAGGCGGTAGGGACTCAGTTATATTTGAGCACCGCATATCATCCTCAGACGGATGGCCAGACCGAGAGGGTGAATCGTATTCTAGAGGACCTATTGAGGTTGTGTGTTTTGGATTTCGGAGGTACATGGGAGGAACTTCTTCGGTTGGTGGAGTTCGCATATAATAACAGCTTTCAGTCTAGCATTGGTATGGCACCGTTCGAGGCTCTTTATGGACGGCCGTGTCGTTCGCCTACATGTTGGTGGGAGTCTACAGATAAGATCTTGCTTGGGCCCGATATGATTAGAGAGACTTCGGAAAGGATCGATTTGATTCGAAGGAGGATGAAGACGGTGCAAGATAGGCAAAAATCTTATGCTGACAAGAGGAGGACAGATATTGAGTTTGATATTGGGGACATGGTCTTTGTCAAGGTGTCTCCATTATGGAATGTCATCCGCTTTGGTTCCGTTGGGAAGTTAGAATCAAGGTTCGTAGGGCCGTTTCCTATTAAGGGGAGAATTGGGCAGATGGCGTATAGAGTGTAGTTGCCCGAGAGACTTAGTGGCACACACGATGGATTCCATGTGTCACATTTGAGGAAGTGCTTGCATGAGACCGCGGAAGTGGGAGAGCCGAGCTTGCTTAGAGAGGTGGAGATAGAGCGTGATGCGACGATTCGGCGAGCTCCTACGTGCATTCTTGGGTCCGAGGTTAAGAAGTTGAGGAATCGAGAGGTCAAGCTAGTCAAAGTGCAATGGGGAGATGATGAAAGCAACGCTACTTGGGAGACGGAAGAGAAGATGCGTTCATTATACCCTTTTCTTTTCGAGGGTATGTCTTTTAGTTTCTCCTTTAGCGCTTACCTTCTACTTATCTTATCTTTAGTATGTCCTCTCGTTAGTACCTTTGACCTTTAGATAGGGTAGTCATATGATTGAAATATGTGTTTGAGACATGTTATATATGATGTATGCATGTGGATGCAAGTGTTTGCTAGTGGTTGCTCGTGGATGCATATACACACTTTAGGCACTAGATCGGCTCAGTCACTTCATATTGCATATTGCATATAAATGTGTGTGCATATTTAAGCTAATGGATGTATAATGGTTGTGCTGTCATATGGATGTTGCATTTTGGTGAATGGTTGTGCACACACGTAGAAATAATATGTATCGATAGGGTTCCTTCGCATACATAATGGATGCATGGCACTATCATGGTTTGCATTAAGGAGGTCAACTGAATCAGTAGACCGCCTGATTTTGCATTAGATAAGGAACATATACACGCACTTTTTGCATATGTTCATACAGCATTAGAAATTCCATAAGGACAATGAATGCCGGTGTTTGATGGTTGAGTAGATGGTTGTTTGGATGTTAGGATATGCATTCTCCTCAACTTGGGGATTTCGTGGGTGAAATCCTTTAAGGAGGGGAGAATGTAACACCCCGGATTTTTAAATAATCGAATTAACTAAATTAAAGAATAAATGTTTAGCATTGTTCTAAGGTTCGTAAGCAAAAGACTTAGTAGCTCATTTGGTTGGAACATGTGACTTGCAGACAAGAGGTACAGAGTTCGATCCCTGCCAACGCCATATTTTTGTTTTAGGGGAATGGCTAAAAAGCGGCTTAGTGTGAACGCGGTTCAAAAAGTAGTTTAGTGTGAAAATGGTTAATTAGGAAGATAGAAATATATATAGATATATTTATAAAAATAAAATAAAATTCAACCTAAAATTTAAGAAAAAAAAATTCAAAACAGCGGAAGCGGGAAGGCAAAACACCAAACCGACCTATTTTATGGGTCGACCTAGGAGGTTTGGAATTGGTCCCGTCGGCCCTAAATGGTCTATGATGAAATTTTATGTTTTAGAGCCTAGGTGGCGATTTCTGGTTGGTCTGTTGACATCATTTCTTGGTTTCTAAGGCCTAGAGGGATTCTAGAGTGATCTGACGGCTGTAAATAAATTCAAAACTCTATAAAAAGACCCATAGACTCAAACCCTAAATCAAAATTAAAATTAAAACTATGGCTGTCATGCTGTCGTCTTGAACACTAGAGCAGCCGCCACCAATTAGAGAGGAAGAACAGCAAATCAAATCGGTTCTATTCAACCCTAACAACGAATCTTCTTCAAAGGAGAGCTAATACAACTTCAGAAATCAGAATTCAGAACTCAAGACCGCTTTTGAGTTGTGAGTTCGATAGTTTTAATAAAATAATTAGTAATTTAATTGGATTAAGTTATGATGCGGATTGTATGGATGTGATGTGAATTATTGATCGTATGTTGTAATTATGTTATAGAATTATGTTGAAATCTCTATGATGTTATGTTATGATGTTATCATTTACGATGTAAATTTATGATGCTATCACCCATGTTCTAATTCTATGATTAGCCTATGTCTAGTTGAATCATCATGTTGTACATATGCTAAGTTTGGTTATGTCGATTCATATGATAAATCATATGTATGCAAGTTTAGATTTTTATGTAAACATGAATCATATACAAGTCGGGTAAAATTATATGTGACCTTACATGGTTATGACATCTAGTTTTTGTGAAAATTTGATTAAAAGTTAAGCTATGACATGTGTGAGTTATATGCTAAATTCTACATGATATTTTACATGTTAGATGCAAGTTTATACCATTGTTATGATGCATAAATCACATATGCAAGTTTATATAAATATATGAGTTTGGGATATGAATCATGTTATGCAAGTTTAGGGTTATTGCCTATGCAAGTTTACACCTTTAGATGTAGATCTATGACATACATGATTTATGCAAGTTCACACCTTTAGATTGGGATCCATGACATATGTTGTTTGTGCAAGTTGTACTTTGGCCTATTCAAGTTTTAGATGTAGAACATCATTCACATATGCAAGTTCATCCCTATGTTTAGATCTATGTTTTCATTATGTGTATATTGTGATGTTTTCTCTTTGTTCCATAAGTTAGACTATTCGAGTCTAACGTATATTTTACGTTAAACGAACAAACGTACAACGTGGGGTAAAGGGGATAATATTAAAAAGATTTAATTGGCATAAATGCCTTAAAAGGCATAAAATATAATTATGGTGAAAATTGGTATGATTTTGTATACCATAAATGGATGGACATAATTGAGTCAATTATGGACATCGTTAAATTTGGAATTGATTGATAATTTGAATAGGGAAAGTAATTCAAATTTGGGGAATGATTAATTAGGAGAAATTAATCGTCTAAGACACGAGGTTAGGCTCTTTTGTGGTGTAAGACTGCCCGGACCCGACCGGCAAATCCAGCTGCCACAAAAGTCAGTCTAATGTGAGAGGTCTTAGGCATAAATTAAATACGTAACAATTGTAAAGACACGAGGTTAGGCTCTTTTGTGGTGTAAGACTGCCCGAACCCGCCCGGCAAATCCAGCTGCCACAAATGTCAGTCTAATGTGAGAGGTCTTTATGAGGTTACGGTCTTAATGAATTAAGAAACACTCAACCAGATAAACATGTAGTGGACATGAGGGGGTTAGGTGGGTGCCTTGGGTGGCATGTGGAATCTAGTGGGTGCCTTGGGTGGCATTTGGAAATACGATTAGAAACACTTAACCAAAATTGAAACATGTAATAAGAAGTGGGTTAAGTTGGATGTACTAGAGGGGACCAAGCTTAGGTGGATAGCTTGTGTCAAGTAATGGGGGACCATTTCAACCAGTAACCCATACATATCTTTGTGGGCTCGACCCAAGTCGAGGACGGGACACGCATACTGGGCTTGATTGTAAGAGGCCAAACCGGGTTAGCGGTGGCAACGCAAGTCCAACGGGTTCATATGCGTGTGTGGACCCGAGCTGGTAGGTAAGATGTTGTTGCATCGTGTAGGTATAAGCCGTGCATTGTTGGTTGTATTGGGTTGCCACTTTGGGGAGTGAAACACCCCACTGTGGGGCCAGCACGGGTATCTACGAGTTAGGGAGCCGATCGCTTGGGGGTAGTGGGTACACCTAGTGGAGATAGGGGCAGGCGGCACCTATGAAGGCAGCTAGGGGTGCACGAAACTACCAATATCATTATTAAGTCTGTAGGTGGGATCAACCTTAGGGTGACTAGTGGTGGTGCAGTATAGCAATTATCCTATAGTTTTGGTGTCGCTTGGTAATTATCTTACAGTGGGTTAGGTGATCTTTAACGATATCGTTGTTCATCTTGTTTCCTTATTTACTCTACCATATTCAATGGTTCATAGTCATTTCCTTATTTTCCAACTTATGCCTTAGCCTAGTTACTTTGTTAATTATATTGTTCAAATTATCGCACTCGCCAGACTTTATGTCTGAACCCCTTTGTTTCCTCCTCTTTCTTCCTCCCCCCCAAGGTGCTCAGGTTGTGACTAGCACCAGTGGAGCTTGATCTTGGACTGCTATTTCTCTGCTTTTAGAAGATTACTTGGATCGCAGAAGTAAAGTTCAACTTCTCTTTTATTTATGGCTATTTTGTATTGGGTATTATGTCTTTCAGCTTATGTACTTTTGGTAGTCAAGATGGATATTATGTACTTTGACTCTGGTTTTTGATAATGTAAGCAAACATATGTGTTTTCCGCTGCAATGAAATAAAGTTTTAAATCTTTGAATACTATTTATATCTATCTTGTTGTTAAGTTTCTGTTCTATACTTACCTAAAACGCTCCATAGAAGTTAATGCATTCCCTTTGTGAGTGACATTAATGGACGTGGGGTGTTACAACTCGTATATACTTTATTCAAGTTATTCAACTCCAAAATTAATCATATTCATATTTAAATAAATTATATATTCGGATACTGAAAACCTAGGTCATTACATTAATTTTCAATCAAGTATGTTTTATGATTTCCTAAGGAAGGAAAATGAATTACTTCCAATTCTGATTGTTAAAATTAAGTAGATTATGTTCTTGATTGTAATTTTTAAAGGCTATAGAATACACAATTTTATATTTATTGTGATTATTGTGGATTTACCGAACTGTTCATGAAATATAATGATTTTATTTAAATAACAAAGCTAAATAATTATATTAAAATAATAATATAAAATTAAAGGGTTTGGAAATATTTTAACAATGAAATTTTTGTCCAGTAACGAACTGTAAATTCGTATTATATGAGTTGACTACATACATCACACGTCTAACCCAAATATCACAGAAATACGAATCATTTTTCTAACAAGAAAAAGGTAGAAGAAGAACAGAAATAATAACACAAAATCTCACATCGCAGCGGAACAAAATATAATATATCACATCTTTGAAATACAAAATTTTAACTGTATAACATACACTTATCAGAGTACAACACTTACAACACAGCGGAAATAGAAATGATGTGTATCTAACTATGAAGCTCCCTGCTCCAAGCTTCTTTACATAGATCTGTAAAATCTTGAACTACTTGACTGCCCGTACAAATTTGGGCACCCAAGAGTTTAGGTAAAATGAAAGAAAATAAACTCTGGGTAAGTCATGGGACTGGTATGAGTAAACAATTTAAAACAGTTTGGGAAAATAAACGATATCTCATAAGACCACGCCGTATAACACGGAGCGGGTTTTTCCCTTCTGAGAATCCAATCCACCTGATTTAACTTTCAAAATCCTTTTGAAAGAAACGATAATCTTTATATCAAAACTCTTTTGATATTATAATAATGTCTAAATCAAATAAATAGAAATCTAGTGGAACGCTTTTATCTCACGCTCCACATACATAATATACAATCAAAACCGCGAGCACTTATTGGGTAATGAATTTCCAACTATGACAAGGTATGGAACCACCTTCCGATAGTGTATCTCTAGAGGACAATACACTGGTTTCAACAAGAACATCTTGTAACCCGACCACACATGAACGACCACTCATTTCGCTTGAGTGTATCGAATGTATATCACCAACGGTTGGGATCAGAAACTGTTTCCCAGATGGGATAGCATCGAGTAGAATAAAGAATGAAATGAATTTCTCTAGATAGGTGATAATACACCCTAGTTGGGAGCTACCCACTTAGCCATGTTGCCTGCCCGATTTTTTTAATTTCCCGGTTGTTGAGACCTGAGGCTACGATTATTATCATTCATTGATAACACAATCACTTTGAATGCCACATTGTCAGATCCGTTAATCATTAATTGATTTTCACTAATATATTATGGATATTATGCTAAGAGAATAAATTCTCCACCACCATATATATCTATACAGACTAACATATGCGATCACTGTAAATACTCTGTCAGACACTCGTCCATACACTTCGTTCTGGGACTGAAAGAAACCGAAGACACAATTTCCATTAATGGAAAAGCCCTTGCATTTACTCCATCTTCGATTATCTTTATATAATATGATTCTCAACGCTACTACCAATACAGAGTGGTTCTCGGATAATAATCCAATTGGTCTCTCCATATTGACAACGATATTGGAAAATACTTCGATAGTCGGTTATTTAACTATCGAAGAAAAACAGACATTCATTCAAAGCATTAAGCAAATCACTGGGCCTTTTAATTAATATTTCATTAATTAAAACACTTCTCCATTTCCTTATCAATATTTGTTAAACAAATATTTTCAATATTCATCTTGGCCTCTTACGCTATTTGGAAAACATTTCAATATATAGCCTTCTTTTATTTTCTATACTTAGAAAATATATTCTGTTTGCGAATTGGAAAACATTCCAATTTCTTATCTCTTTCACGACCATTTATTTTTTTGTATACTTAAGAAATATTTATTATTTTATTTCCAAAATTCCTCTTACTCGGGTTAAAACGAATGTTGTGTAAAACATTGTTGCAACAACCCAAAATACTTCATTCAACTAAATCCCTTTAACCATTTCTCTTCGAGACCGAATCTTCCTATTTATCGGTTAATAATGAAATCAATCAAGTTGGGGTATAATTACCTCTCAGACCTTGATTAAAAACATCCTTAACTTCAAAACAGACAAGACCACTTACCTCGAATAATCAACACCATAAAAACCAATTATTCATTTTAATAACGTGTATACGGTTCTCTTTCTAATTTTAACAAACCTAATTTATAGATTTCCTTTTTCTTTACAATATTCTATTTTTAATTTCGTTTCTTTATTGAATTCTACACATAACGATACATTGATTTATAACTATCAGTTTTTCTTAAAATTATTCCAACTCCTTAAATTTCCGGAAAATTTCGCCATAACCTCTTTTGTACGGGTCACTCGATACAACTACAAAACGCCTCTCTGGTCCCTTTCCATTCAAAAAGTAAATTAAAAAGCCAAGCGGCTTGTCGATTCGGCGCATAAAATCTCATATTGAATTATATATGTACCTTTTGGTCGGGCATTTCAATTTATATCTCTTCATATACTTCATTCCAAACCTGCTTAACACATATCCAAATACTCCCATTTGGTTTCAACTCAATACATTCGTCTTAACCCAATTCACTAATTTATTTTCTAATTAGATATTTTTCCTATTTCACTTCTTTTTTTGAACATAACATGTTCAAATACAATATTAACTTGCTTATAAACAAATTGAATTCCATTTTCAATTCAAGTTTCCTTTTTGTTTTCGAATATAATTTCTCAAATCACCATTACTTATTCAAAGCCCAATTTCGTATCAAATTTTAACTAATTATTATTCAAATTAGTTGGTACTATTCAATAACTAGAAATCTGATTTTTGTTTCAAAAATCATTTCACTTACTTCACTGGAGTTCATATTTATTTTATACCTCCAGTCTGGATTTTTCTAATGGAAATTCGGATTTTATTTACTTAAAATCCTTTTATTTATTTAAATAAACCGTTATGGTTTTATAATGGTTATGGCGCTGTTTTTTTGAAAAATTGATTTTGACATAACTCAAAATCTATAAGACGAAATCAAAATTTTTCTCTTTCATTAGAAAACAATTATTAAATCAGTCTTGATGATTCTTGTTTCACAGATTTCCGACTTAAATTGAGTTCTATATACTCAACTGAAGTTCAAAACGCCAATTTACGAACTGCCGCGCTGCGGAGAATTCGTTTTAATTTAAATATAAACGTGTAAACTTCATTTATAATAAATTTCAACTCCATTCTAATGTATTATATATATATATACATATATGTTAAATCCAGTTTTCTAATCCAACTTAATATTTTCGATTATCACTAATCGTCGATTTTCCATTACTCAGTTATCAATTCAATTACAACTCCATTTTTGTTATTATTTTCTAATTCCATTAGGAATAAATTATTATATAGAATTCATGAAATTGAATTCTAAATATATATATCATTTGGATTTTTCCAATTCAGTTTATATTCCGAATTTCGAAATAAAATCGTCGTTCGGTTTTCGAAGCGATTTCCAATTCACTTTCAAATTCATACTTGAATTTATAATTCCACATTTATCCCATGATAATTATTCCACTTTATAAACATCGTTTATAATTTTCTTCCTTGTTTTATACATTAAACAAGTTCCATTTCAAAACCCATTTGAAACCAAATTTCTATAATAGGAATACTTTATTTATAATAAATTTTATATATACATATATATATATAGTGAATTATTTTCATATTTAAAATTTTAAACTTCTATTTAATAAAATCCAAATATTTTTCTTTTTTTGAAAATATTTATTTAAATCAATTTGATCTAATCGAATTCAAATCATAAATCCATACGGATTTATTTTAATTCAATTCTCATTCCAACCATTGGAATAATTTCCTCGTTCCTTATTAACATGATTCCCAATCCTTAATTTAAATTCATTTTTGAATTTAAATATTTAAATTATCCAAATGATAAATTTTCTATTCCAGTTAAAAACACCGTTTTTAAATTCACTTTAATTCTCAACATTATCCATGAAAATCATTTCATTTTATTTATAAACAATCATTTATAAATTCATCCCTTCAGTTTCCTGTATTATTTAATTTATATACATCATTTATAAATTCAATACTTATTTTATTTATTCAAAACTAGTTAATATTTCTAGTCAATTCGAAATTCGAATTCTATTTTTAGAAAAATAGATTTCCCTTTTAAATCTCAAAATATCTTTTTACGATATTTATATAAATCAATATTCAGGCCCTAGAGATATTTAATAACCCCAAAACCCTCTGTTATCAATCATAGGTTTTCTAACACATCATATATGATAATATATATGAAACAAACAAATAATAATATTTTTGAGGAATCCAGTTAGATCCCTCCAACCTGTTTTCCTGCATCCACAGATGTTAGCCAACATGAATAATACCCATCCTGCTTCGGGGCAGGATATCGCAATATAGAAGGTCATCCACTATCACAACATGGAGCGTATAGGGTCATCCGCTAATGTTACTGCAGGCATCCGCTAATGGTACTACGGGAATCCAACCACCAATATATATAATAACCACAAACACCAATCCTTAATAACTAATATATTTATACATATAATAGCCAATATCGATAAACAATTTACAAACGCATTCAAGCAGCCAACAATTTATTTTAATAATTAAAATAAATTAAAATAAATTTTAGAGGGAGAATTACTAACCGTGGTTTTCCTTTGCCAAATATCCAGTAAAATTTCATATCGTCACGTCTATGAGTTGTCTTCACTGTATCTATCTACACCTATGGTTTTTTGATTAAATTAATCGATTAAGTTTTCATTCATTTTAAATTAACTATATAAATGAATGAGTAAATTTTCTTTATACATTTTAATTTCAAAATAAAAGTATACCTTGTTGCAATGATTTATTAGCTCCGCTCCTAATCCTCTATATTGTCTCCCTCTCTATCCAAATATCACAAGGCTGCACATCCTTACATCATCGTCAATCCAAAACTCCGTGTATATCAACTTGTCAACATTCTCACGCACGCTGCAATAACCCAAGATCACCGCATAGGGCATCGTTCCTCTGCCCAAATCCCCCATGTTGAAACGGCTTCATCTTCCCAGTGATCGATGTTGAACTCTGCCCATCCCTGTACCTCGCGATACCAAGCAACAACCTTGACTAAATTCCCAAATTTTTTAACTCACTGCATCCCCTTATTAACAGCAACACAACCTTTGTTCAAACTCCAGAAATCAATCCTTAACATCACCAGAAAAATGAGTTACAGACCTTGCCTCCCATTTAAACCACCGAATAAGAAAACCCCATCGCAGCTCCCTCCGTTCGAACCCAAAGATCGGACCTCCAACTCGTGAATCCTGCTTTAACCCTGACCAAATTCCATCGACTGGCTTCCCTAGCCTCCCAAATCGTCCTCACACCCTTGAGTTTGCCCAACTTTTCTCCTTACACCTGACCTCACGAGTTCGAACTATCGCAATATTTCATCGCACAAAACCTGGGAAATCGCGAAGCCCTATTCATGGTTTTTCGAGATCGAGATCCCCAAAAATTCTCGGCTACGAACCCTAGTTAATCGCATTGAATTCGAACTCGCGATCTGCCTTTGCACAAGATTCCGTTCGTCGCCTAACCTCGACCAACTCCCCGCGCAATCCCCCTTGAAGCTCGAGCATCAGCTCGCGATGAATAGAGTCGCGACTTGGATGTGTAGACAGTGGCCATTGTTGTGACGTCAAGGAATTTCGCTCCATCTGAATCAGTCGCTAAACCGATCAAGACCGTACGAAACGCCTGATTGTTTGAGAACACGACAAATTAGAACGCAGACAGAAGAACATTTCATTGCTTTTTACAACAATTCCATCAGAATACAAGAATATACAGAGTACTAGCAAATAAAATACATTCGATAAATATCAGAGATTACAATATATTACAAAGCAGTGGAAAATAATACAAAATACAACTGAAGAAGATATACGGATACAAAGCTTTCCGGATATCATTCCAGCTGTAAACCAGGATCCTATGAATATAAATCTGCAAAAACCAGAACTACTAGCTGCCCGTGTCAAAATAAGGGCACCCAGAGTTTAGGTTAAAACAATAAACTCCAGGTCAGTCATGGGACTGGTGTGAGAACTAAAACAGTTATGTAAAACTTTACTTTAAATCAGATATATCAAGGGACCACGCCGTATAACACGGAATGGGTTTCCTCCCAAGAATACCAGTGCATATAACAAAAACAGCGCAATGCTTTTTGAAAAAATGAAGCTATTATAAGACCCAGGTCCTATCACACAATGCAACGCAAGCCGGGGGATAGGGTTCTCCCTTATAATAGCCAAACATGCTTAGTACGTTTAAAACAAATAATTTGATACTACTATAAGTGCATAGTGTGTAAAACCACTTCAAATCATAAGTATCAATCATAGACGGTGTAACACCCCGTGTATTCTATAACAGTGAAATTCAAAAATTAAAGTATAACTAATTTCAAATCAAAGAATTAAGGGAAATGGGATACGCCATTGCGTTCGTCTTGGAATTCTGCTTGAAATAGAGTCCGAGTTTGCGTAAAACGGACTCTGTATGAAGAAGTTATGGCCTCCGGAAGTTTCAGAATTCAGTTTAAAATTCAAACAGACCAAAACAGCTCAGAAAAACTAATTCAAATTTCAAAATCGGGCCGGAATGGCCAGGGTGGGAAAATTCCCGCCCAAGGCACCCAGGTCGACTTGGCAGTCGACCTGGGGTAGCCAGGTCGACTGGGCAGTCGACCTGGGTAACCCGTGTCGACTGCCAAGTCGACACGGTGTCGACTGGGGTGTCGACCTGGCCCCAGAGCCAGGTCGAACCCAGCCCACCCTGGCTGGCCTGGTCTGTGTTTGGTCGATTTTCTGAGCCTTGCCTTGTCACTAGGGCTAGGTGTCAGCTCCTGGTTGGTCTCTCCTTTGAACGAACGGCTATTATTAAACCAAGCTCCATCGACGGTCTAAATCAACTCACAAACTCTATAAAAAGGACCTAAGACTAACCCTAATTCACACAAACTAAAATGGAGATGAGACCGTCATGCTGCTGAGGAGAGACTAAGGATAGCCTTCAGAAATTGGGAGACAATTAGGAGATAAATCAAAATCTTAAAGCCACGTTAATCAAATCATAACAACGCCTACAACAAAGGATAGCATCTCCAAATTCAGAATTCAGATTCCTGAATTGAAGATTCGTCATACGTTGTAAGTAGAGTGCTATTCCGATGTGAATAATTAATTGTGTTTGATTTGTGTAAAATGCGAAATGGAATTGTGGCGATAATAATCTATATTTGTATGTTATTTTGATTCTAACCGATTTGGGAATGTTATGGTATACGATTGGATTCATACAAGTATACGATTTATGTTGACAACCATATGTTGTGAAATTTTAATTGGGATTCATGCAAGTATATGATTCATTATTATGCTAATATGATGTACATACTTTTATGATCACTTTTAGTATGTAATTGGATACGACTAAGTACTATAGTTTATATGAATCTATGTTGGAATTAGCAAATCATACTTTTGTATTAGAAACAAAAGTAAGCACCTTTATGAATATGACTAAACTATGTTTGGTATTATGCCTAGTTAAAACATGTTTTAGGCCTAAGTTGTTATCAAAACCATATGGTGATATATGTGACACAATTAAGTTAGATTTACATTCCAATTGCAAGTTTACATGAATAAAATGATTCATGTTTAAGTATTATTTATGCCATGATTACATGAATAAAATGATTCATGTTTAAGTATTATTTATGCCATGATTACATGAGTAAAATGATTCATGTTTAGGTATTATTTATGCCATGATTATATGAATAGAATGATTCATGTTTAGGTATCGTTTATGCCATAATCATATGAATAGAATGATTCATGTTTAAGTATTGTTTATGCCATGATTATATGAATAGAATGATTCATGTTTAAGTATTGTTTATGCCATAATTATATGCTGTTACAATTGCAAGTTCACATGTGCCTACTTTATGTTAATTGAATCGTTCGTTGCAAGTTCATGCGTTCACACTCCCCTTTTTCATGTTACCTTATAAACACCATGTTATAAGCCTCCCCTTTTCATATGGCTAAATTGGATTTAAATATTAAACCCAACACACCTTACATTGTAGCGAACGTGTAAAACGGGGGTAATGACGTTTGGGTTAAAATATAGAACATATGTGTTGGCATGTTTGACGCATGCCAACAACCTTGAAAAACAATTAAGTGGCATAAATAAATTTTAATCAATAAAGATGAATTTGAATAATGGGCCGCAAATATTTACATATAAAAAGAAAAGAGACAAAATATGTAAATGTAGAAAATACGATGTGTTTAACCCGAGGTTGGATTGAGTTATGATGTAAACCTTCCCGAAACCGCCCGGCTGTCCAGTAGTCACAACAATACCTATCCAATGTAGGTGGTTAAACACGGAGCCCAATAAGGACCCAAGGTTAGACTGAGTTGTGGCGTAAGACTGCCCGGACCCAACCGGCAACAGGCAGCCACAACAATACCTGTCTAATGTGAGAGGTCGAGGCTTTAATAAGACAATTAAGGCTAAGTCAGGATTGATAGGATTAAGTAAATTATATTAATACTTAATCAAAATGGAACATGCTAAACTATACAGACTGATTGGGGGTTAGGTTTATAAAACACTTAACCAACTTAGCATGTTGGCTAGAAATAGAAAACCTAGTAGCGGGGGACCCTTTTCAGCAGTAACCCTACAAGGTGTATCAGGATACCCTGAACTAGGCAGGGTGGGGCACGATTACTGGGCTGACTGTAAGAGGTCAAATCGACGGCGATGGTGCAGCAGTGTAGGTTCTAACGGGGTGCGGGCGTGCACACACTCCGGCGCAGAAAAATAAGGCACTGGGCACCAGTAGCATACCTGTGCATTCTAAAATCGTGTCGGGCCGCCACCATGGGACTTGATACACCCCATGGTGGGACCAGCATAGGTAACTACAACATCGGGGGCCGTAAGACACATGTAACTATGCGAGTAGGAGCCGATCATCAGAAATGGATCACTTCTTCCTGATTATGGGGTGCCTGTTGGGAACTAGTTTATATGGGTACAGAGATTAATATGGGGTACGATAGTATATTCGACCCTAGACAACTTAACTTAGTTTATGGTGCATTCCCATTTCCAGTTTATGCTTATCATACCCAGTTCTTTATTCATAGACTGAATAGTCCTAGACTAACTCAGGCTTTATGTCTGACTCTACTTTTCTTTCGTCTTCTTTTCTTCCGTCCCCCCCCCCCCCCCAGGTCCACAGGGAGGGAATACCGCAGCTTGATCAGCTTTCACATCCAGCTTGAAGAGAAAGAATGTATTGCTTGGACCTTTTTCTGTTTTGGGCTATGGCTTTGGGCAGCAATTATGGGACTTTTGCAGTTTATTTATGTTTTCTTTATGCTTCTTTAATAATGTAATCAAGACAGTTATGGAGATGTTATGTTTTTGGAAGAATTGTAAGACAAGTATGGCATGTTTTTTGTGAACACGTATTTTGACGAAATAAAAGATGTTGTTTTTCCGCTGTTCAAAAATATGTGTTCTTATATCTGTCTTGTTTATCTGTGACTTATACTTATAAACCTCCACCAAAATTAGGGCATTCCCTTTGAGAGTGACCCTAACGGAGGTGGGGTGTTTCAGACGGCATGGGTACCATATATCATTTCGCCATACTAGGCTCTACAATCAAAACCGCAAATGTCACGTATTTGGAAATTGGATTTCCGTCTGTGAACCGAGGCAAAAGATAGTCCTCTACCAAATTCGAGACTCTCTAGCCCGAGCCTCAGAATCAGAACGCATCAACCCTTTGGATCGTCAGGGCCGGTCCACCGATGTGGATTATTATGCCTGAACACTACGTTTCCCCGCCCTTTGGGGCGTAAATGAGCCAACAAATGACTCCATCGGTCCCGGATCGACCGATATATCCGAGGTGCCTCGCAATAGCAACAACCACATAAGTCAAACTCGTCAGGGCGTGTAAAACCAATGACGCCACTTCTGGCTAGAAAGAAACGCATGCCCTCCCTGATGTCCTCTCCTGTTTCTGGTTCACAACCGGGGTGTGAGGCTCGCGAATCAACGTTACACAAAGCTACGCCACACAGGCCGTGCTTTGATCATCAACCACAAGACTTTGCTTTTCAACAAAAGCCTTGATCAATTTCCACTTAGGCATGCCACACAGGCAATTCACTCCATGCGATGGATATCCATCAATATATAACCCCTGAGCTCGTACAGACTGAAATCCAATGTCAGACAGATATATATTTAATAGAAATCAATCACACAGACTGAAATCCAATGTCAGACACACTGTCCATTTACAAGTTCGTTCGGGGTCTGAACGAAACCGGAGGCACCTAGTACCCCGCATATCCATCGATCTCCTAGTACGTCTGGATGACCACTTACTGATTCCCTCCTCTTGGGTGTACGACCCAATCAAGATCATCAGTAATAACTCAAACGACGTGAAAACCTCTAGTCTTCAACCATCGTCTTCATCTTCGACTTATCGTCGAATCAGTTATTCAAAATGGGATAAACCCGGTCTTTCATAATAACTCGCGTATATAATAAACAAGTGTTACACAAACACAACATACGCCTCATTCCAATTCATCAGTCACTAACCGTAAATTAACAAGAGAATAATTCCCCAAATATTAACCCTGAAGGCCGAAACTAACATCAGATCAATACCCAGGAAACCATTCTGCTTAGCTAACCGACAGTTAGTTTCTAAATTTCACATTCCTAGGGAAAGGTTCCCATTAAATTTATCAAAGATAAATCCTTTATTTATTCTTTAATCTACTTTTGAATATCAATTCAAACTAGTCGGGATTAACGAACCTTACCGAAGTATTCGTTTGTTTTAATTTCCCAATCCCAACCTATTCATCCCATGAAGTAAAACTGGTCTTACTTCATATCTAACACCATTGTGTTATCGGTAAATTCAATTACCATTTCACGTTTAAATCTAATTAAAGATTTAACTATCGCTTGGAGCAAAACTGGTGATACTCCATTCTCGATATTTTCAATCTAATTAAAGATTCATTAAAACTCCACTTAGTTTTAATCTTTGACTGGGTTAAAGAATCAGTGTCATTTAAAACACAGTTCACGATAAACCCCAAAATCACATCACATTTCAATCAGTCCCTAACCGTAAATTAGCAAGTGAGCAATTCCCTAAGTATTAACCCCGAAGGCCGAAACCAACATCAGATCAATACCCCAGAAACCATTCAAATTAACTAATCTCCAGTTAGTTTTTGATTTTCTTAACTCCTTTGGGTCTAAGAACAGTATTATTGAAGATACCGTCCACGACAACCCAAAATCACATTCCATTAATTATCGGGTTAAAGAACAAGTGTTATTTAAAACACTGTTCACGATAAACCCAAAAATTAATACCAATTCAATTCCAATTAAATATTATTTAATTGGTAGACTTCATTAAATCTAAATAAAAAGATTTAATATTTTTCTCAACTGGGCTTAAGAACAGTGTTAATGAAGACACTATTCACGACAAACCCAAATCACATTTGATATTAAATACAAGGATCTGAATAGAAAATATATAGGCTTATATTCAATATCAAATTCTACGACCAACAAATATCGTATTGGAAATAACGATATGAATATATATCTTTCAAATTTCCATAACAATATCTATATAATCACGAAATCCAACATCTAAATATTCCGAAGACAATTTTGATTCAAATCCATTCCAATTTGATTATTGGAAATTCTGGTTACTTTTAAAACCCTTTTCAAATCCAATTTATTTATTTAAAAATAAATAGAATTATAATTCTAGTTCAAAACTAGTTCATTTCGATAAAAATCTATTTTTATCTTTTCAAATATGGAGTTTTTCATCCCAATCCTTCCCAAATCATTTCTTATGATTTTACACAATTTATTACTATTTTTTATAATTTTATCAAGGCCGGTACAGTCGATTTCCATCAACGACCATCGAGCTGCAATTACAGCGACCTTTTCCAAATTTGATTTGGGCATAATTCCAAATCAAACCGTTAGATTTCAAATTTCTAATATTCGTCAGAAAGCTCTTTTCGATACGAACCCAACGGTTCCGGTTTTAGAAGAATCCGACGGTCGGATCTCCAGTAATATCCATTCTTATTCAATGGTCGAAATTCACGAACTACCGCAGCGCGACGCGTTCTATTCAGGCCATTATATTATATATATATATAATATATACTTCGTCGATTTCCTTTTAAAACGTATTTTATAAATCGTTTTAAATTCGTTTTCAAAGGGATTTCAACTTCCATATCAAATTCATAACAAAATTGAATTTTCTAATATAACTTCGTTTTAAATTCATTTCAAATCGATTTCAATTCAAATCGATTCCAATTCAATTCGAATTCCAAATCATTTCAATTTAATTCGAATTTCAATTCTTTTCAATTTAATTCGAATTTCAAATCATTTCAATTTTCATTCGAATTTCAATTCTTTTCAATTTAATTCGAATTTCAAATCATTTCAATTTTCATTGAAAAATGAATAAAATCGATATAAATATCGTTCACGTCAAAATGGCGCAAATCTAATCAACACGGCTTTATACATTTTTATTTTCAAATATTCTATTTCAAATATTTCTTTTTCAAATATTTCTATTCAAATATTTCATTTCAGATATTTCTTTTCAAAATTGGAATGAGGCCCAATCAATTACCATAGATTTTATTTCTATGGATTTCCATACAATGCATGTATATATCAACAATGACAAATAATCAACCATCATCCAAAGTGCATTCTACACTGTATAAGCATCAAATATAAATATTCAATGCTTATAATAGTTTGTCAATCAATCGATCGACATACAACTAATTATTGGGATTAGTGTATGACATATATCACCCCAATACCTGTGTGGGGTTTTCAAACAATCAAACATAGATTTTATTTGTGCAGTTGGGCGATGTGTAAAATTTATCGTCCCAATCATTATCAGTCAAATCAGTGTATATAAACAAATCATCGATTTGTTTATAAATATTCATATCATATACACGTTAAAAAATATATTTTTAACTATAAAATATTTTCCACTATAAAATATTTTATTTCATTTCACATCACATCACACAATCAACTACACATCAAAATCAAACAAACAAGCATACAAGCCGTCTATGGTCTGTGGACGACGGGTGTCGGGTGCTACTAAACACCGTCTGCATCCTAGTATATGTTATTAACTAGAAAACAAAATAAAAGGTGATAAGTTCTCACTTCCACTCCTCCATAGAAATTTATGAAATTCAGAAAAGTCAGGATTTGCCCGTACTTCTAACGTAGTTCTTTTCACGCTGTTCAAATAAAAATTATATTTTTAACCTTCCCATGATATAAAAATTATATTTTTAACCTTCTCATGATATAAAAATTATATTTTTAACCTTCTCATGATACAAAAATTATATTTTTATACCACTGCTCTATATAAGTAAAAATCGAAATTTTACAACGCTATATATACATAAAAGATTATATTTTTACAATGCTATTATATATATATATATATATGTAAATTAGATCTTTAACTAAATAAAAACCTCCTCTTTGCCTTAAAAAAAAGCTCATCTTTGACTAATTAAAAATCTCGTCTTTGGCTAATTAAAAAAATCTAAACTTTGGCGAATTAAAAATCTAATTTATGGCGAACTAAAAAAAATCTAATTTTGTTGTTTCTAAAAATCTAATCTTGTCAAGATTTAGAATCTAATATTTACATGATTAAAAATCCATCCTTTTTCATTTAAAAATAAATAAAACTAATCTTTTTATAGGTAAAAATACTAACCTTTTTATATTAGAAATCAGCAAATTTTATATAATAAATTAAAATAAAATAAAAGAAAAAGAATCAAAAAAAGACTCACGATGGAGCTTTCCGGAGATGGGGCAGCTTGGTGCTCGCAGGTGGTGCACACAAGGGTGAAGGAGGCAACAACGGTCGTCGGAGTTCGCTGGTGGTGGCGCCTGAGGCGGCGGCAGGCCATGGGGTCTGGATGTCGGCTTTGAAGCGTAGGAGGTTGGGTTTTGACGGAGAAGAAGGGAGGGAAGCCCGGTGTCATAGGGGAGAGGGTGCGGTTGTCAGCGCCTGCGATGGCTTGGAGGGGCAGGTGGGAGTGGCGCGATGGGCGGCAGAGGCGAGGGGGGAGGAGGGCGACTCCATCGATTTGGAATTGGAGTTTTTTTTTCTTTAAATCGGGTTGGAATGAACGAAAGGGGAGGGATACGGGTTGACCAGTCATAAGGGGATAAAGGGGAGAGAAAGTTATTATACTTTATATTATTTATTTATTTATTTCAAAAAGGTACTTTTTATTTCGGCCTCGAAATCAAGCCCACCGACTGTCGTCCATAGCTAACTACCCCCACTCCGAACACAATGGGATATGTATCATAGGCTGATACGGTCATTTCGGTCAGTTTTCGTCAAAATCGACGTATAACGCTATATATTGAATTTGAACGCGCATTTCAATTTACTGCGGTTACATACTAACTCGAAAAATTCCAAAAAAATATTTTCTAGCTTCGTATTGACGATACGGTCCTAACAAAACTAATTTCGTCAAATTTCGAGACCGTTTGAAAAATGGCCATTTTCCAGTTGATTAAAATCAACTGAAACTGGTCAAACGCGTTTTCCTTTGCCACACTCACATATTGATTTGAAAAATTATGAAAATAGGAATCTAGGAATAACTTGACATCCTGGATCCAACAAAAGAGGTTTCGTCGAAATCCGAGCTCGTTTGCAAAATTCCCCATTTTAAGGGCTAAAATTCCATAGTGACTATTCTGAAAATTCAATTGGACATAACTTTTGATTCCCGCTATGAAATTTCGATTTTTCGGATTCGTTGGAAAGATATTCTTCATTAGATTCAAACATTTTCAGTTTCGTTAAAATCTGGATTATTTTGAATCCTATACATTCATTTGAAATTTGAAATCGAACCTCCGCGCCATTTTCAATTCCTTTTATAATTTAAAATAAATTTTTATATTCTAACGACGATTCGAATAAATATATACGTTCGAATTCTATTCAAAATAAATTTCTCGTTGATATTATTTAAAATAATTCATTTTAAATAATCAAAATTCGCTAAAATTGCCAAAATAAAAATATTAAATTGGCCTAGATTTCCGGGTTATTACAATCTCCCCCACTTAAAACTTTTCGTCCCCGAAAAGGAACGAAGCCAAAAGTTGTTTAACAAATCAACTCAACTTTCATTATTTTCGCTACGGCTTAAGTTCTTCAACTTTTCAGTTTCTAAGAACTTTTCAAATTTTTCAAAAATTTGGCTAACACCCTAAATTTTCAAAAAATTTCGCTATAACCTCCCCTGCACCGGGGACTTCGGGATATTTCATATAGCCTCCCATGGCCTTCTTCAATCCAAAAGAAAAAGAAAAGCCAAGCGGCTAGCCAATCGGCTCATAAAATCATCATCACCCAAACAAAACAGTAAATTATGGTAAACATGTACCTATTTGTCGGGCAAACAATTTTATTCTTCTGCTCTAGCCTCCTTGCTATGACCTGTTCAATATAAGTACATGTATATGCAAGCAAATGCGACTAATTTCCAATACAACTCCCTATTTGATTCAAATTGGCTATATGGTTCAAATTTTAATTAATCAAACAACACAACCATCAATCAATTAGTTGATTATATTTTCAGATTCATAATTTTGATATATAGTCAAAAATCACATTTTTGATGCCAAATCACAACAATAGGCCCTATATAATTTTGGTTCTCACACCAGTCAATAGGAAAATATATAGATATCACACCTTCGTCACTCGAATATTAATTCTGATGATGTAGCTACAATCATCAGAATCATCCCCGGGCAACTAGAGTGTGACTTTATATCTATCCAGTATATTAAAACTTCGAATACACGTGGATCAGACGTATATGCAAAATCTATATATACTGGATTGTCCAAATCAATTTAAATAAATATTCAAATACGTATAATTGTTTTAAGTTTTCAAAACAAAAATTGTTTTCACTTTTTTTTCTTTCAAAAACACTACCCTTCAAAGTTGTTCTAGAATACTACTGATCCCATCTCTAACGAGTCATTCTCGTTGGATATTACTAATCCAATCTCTGACGGATTCTTTCGTATGGTTCTAACGTGTCTTGTTCTCTGAGCTTTGTAAACCAAAGCTCTGGTACCAAATGTGACGTCAAGGAATTTCGCTCCATCCGAATCAGTCGCTAAACCGATCAAGACCGTACGAAACGCCTGATTGTTTGAGAACACGACAAATTAGAACGCAGACAGAAGAACATTTCATTGCTTTTTACAACAATTCCATCAGAATACAAGAATATACAGAGTACTAGCAAATAAAATACATTCGATAAATATCAGAGATTACAATATATTACAAAGCAGCGGAAAATAATACAAAATACAACTGAAGAAGATATACGGATACAAAGCTTTCCGGATATCATTCCAGCTGTAAACCAGGATCCTATGAATATAAATCTGCAAAAACCAGAACTACTAGCTGCCCGTGTCAAAATAAAGGCACCCAGAGTTTAGGTTAAAACAATAAACTCCAGGTCAGTCATGGGACTGGTGTGAGAACTAAAACAGTTATTTAAAACTTTACTTTAAATCAGATATATCAAGGGACAACGCCGTATAACACGGAACGGGTTTCCTCCCAAGAATACCAGTGCATATAATAAAAAGAGCGCAATGCTTTTTGGAAAAATGAAGCTATTATAAGACCCAGGTCCTATCACACAATGTAACGCAAGCCAAGGGATAGGGTTTTCCCTTATAATAGCTAAACATGCTTAGTACGTTTAAAACAAATCATTTGATACTACTATAATTGCATAGTGTGTAAAACCACTTCAAATCATAAGTATCAATCATAGACGGCATGGGTACCATATATCATGTCGCCATACTAGGCTCTACAATCAAAACCGCAAATGTCACATATTTGGAAATTGTATTTCCGTTTGTGAACCAAGGCAAAAGATAGTCCTCTACCGAATTCGAGACTCTCTATCCCGAGCCTCAGGATCAGAACGCATCAACCCTTTGGATCGTCAGGGCCGGTCCACCGATGTGGATTATTATGCCTGAATACTACGTTTCCCCGCCCTTTGGGGCGTAAATGAGCCAACAAATGACTCCATCGGTCCCGGATCGACCGATATATCCGAGGCGCCTCGCAACAGCAACAACCACAAAAGTCAAACTCGTCAGGGCGTGTAAAACCACTGACGCCACTTCTAGCTAGAAAGAAACGCATGCCCTCCCTAATGTCCTCTCCCGTTTCTGGTTCACAACCAGGGTGTGAGGCTCGCGAATCAACGTTACACAAAGCTACGCCACACAGGCCGTGCTTTGATCATCAACCACAATACTTTGCTTTTCAACAAAAGCCTTGATCAATTTCCACTTAGGCATGCTACATAGGCAATTCACTCCATGCGATGGATATCCATCAATATATAACCCCTGAGCTCGTACGTCTCAGAGAAGGGCGTTAAGCAAGAGAACAAATTCTCCGCCGCCAAATAGATATATATTTAATAGAAATCAATCACACAAACTGAAATCCAACGTCAGACACACAGTCCATTTACAAGTTCGTTCTGGGTCTGAACGAAACCAGAGGCACCTAGTACCCCGCATATCCATCGATCTCCAAGTACCTCTGGACGACCACTAACTGATTCCCTCCTCTTGGGTGTACGGCCCAATCAAGATCATCAGTAATCACCCAAACGACGTGAAGACCTCTGGTCTTTAACCATCGTCTTCATCTTCGACTAATCGTCAAATCAGTTATTCAGAATGGGATAAACCCGGTCTTTCCGAATAACTCGCGTATATAATAAACAAGTGTTACACAAACACAACATACGCCTCATTCCAATTCATCAGTCACTAACTGTAAATTAACAAGAGAATAATTCCCCAAATATTAACCCCAAAGGCCGAAACCAACATCAGATCAATACCCAGGAAACCATTCTGTTTAGCTAACCGACAGTTAGTTTCTGAATTTCACATTCTTAGGGAAAGGTTCGCATTAAATTTATCAAAGATAAATCCTTTAAATTTATTCTTTAATCTACTTTTGAATATCAATTCAAACTAGTCGGGATTAACGAACCTTACCGAAGTAATCGTTTGTTTTAATTTCCCAATCCCAACCTATTCATCCCATGAAGTAAAACTGGTCTTACTTCATATCTAACACCATGGTGTTATCGGTAAATTCAATTACCATTTCACGTTTAAATCTAATTAAAGATTTAACTTTCGCCTGGAGCAAAACTGGTGAAACTCCATTCTCGATCTTTTCAATCTAATTAAAGATTCATTAAAACTCCACTTAGTTTAATCTTTGACTGGGTTAAAGAATCAATGTCATTTAAAACACGGTTCACGATAAACCCCAAAATCACATCACATTTCAATCAGTCCCTAACCGTAAATTAGCAAGTGAGCAATTCCCTAAGTATTAACTCTGAAGACCGAAACCAACATCAGATCAATACCCCAGAAACCATTCAACTTAACTAATCTCTGTTAGTTTCTGATTTTCTTAACTCCTTTGGGTCTAAGAACAGTATTATTGAAGATACCGTCCACGACAACCCAAAATCACATTCCATTAATTATCGTGTTAAAGAACAAGTGTTATTTAAAACACTGTTCATGATAAACCCAAAAATTAATACCAATTCAATTCCAATTAAATATTATTTAATTGGTACACTTCATTAAATCTAAATAAAAAGATTTAATCTTTTTCTCAACTGGGCTTAAGAACAGTGTTAATGAAGACACTATTCACGACAAACCCAAATCACATTTGATATTAAATACAAGGCTCTGAATAGAAAATATATCGGCTTATATTCAATATCAAATTCTACGACCAACAAATATCGTATTGGAAATAACGATATAAATATATATCTTTCAAATTTCCATAACAATATATGTATAATCACGGAATCCAACATCGAAATATTCCGAAGACAATTTCAATTCAAATCCATTTCAATTCGATTATTGGAAATTCTGGTTACTTTTAAAACCCTTTTCAAATCCAATTTATTTATTTAAAAATAAATAGAATTATAATTCTAGTTCAAAACTAGTTCATTTCGATAAAAATCTATTTTTATCTTTTCAATTTTGGAGTTTTTCATCCTAATCCTTCCCAAACCATTTCTTATGATTTTACACAATTTATTACAATTTTTAATAATTTTATCAAGGCCCGTACAGTCGATTTCCATCAACAGCCATCGAACTGCACTTACAGCGACCTTTTCCAAATTTGATTTGGACATAATTCCAAATCCAACCGTTAGATTTCAAATTTCTAATATTCTTAGAAAGCTCTTTTCGATACGAACCCAACGGTTCCAGTTTTAGGAGAATCCGACGGTCGGATCTCCCGTAATATCCATTCGAAGTCAATGGTCGAAATTCATGAACTACCGCAGCGCAGCGCGTTTTATTCAGGCCATTATATTATATATATATATATAATATATATAATATATACTTCGTCGATTTCCTTTTAAAACGTATTTTATAAATCGTTTTAAATTCGTTTTCAAAGCGATTTCAACTTCCATCTCAAATTCAAATCAAAATTGAATTTTCCAATATAACTTCGTTTTAAATTCATTTCAAATCGATTTCAATTCAAATTGATTCCAATTCAATTCAAATTTCAAATCATTTCAATTTAATTCGAATTTCAATTCTTTTCAATTTAATTCGAATTTCAAATCATTTCAATTTTCATTCAAATTTCAATTCTTTTCAATTTAATTCGAATTTCAATTCATTTCAATTTTCATTGAAAAATGAATAAAATCGATATAAATATCGTTCACGTCAAAATGGCGCAAATCTAATCAACATGGCTTTATATATTTCTATTTTCAAATATTCTATTTCAAATATTTCTTTTTCAAATATTTCTATTCAAATATTTCATTTCAAATATTTCTTTTCAAAACGGGAATGAGGCCCAATCAATTACCATAGAATTTATTTCTATGGATTTCCATACAACGCATGTATATATCAACAATGACAAATAATCAACCATTATCCAAAGTGCATTCTACACTGTATAAGCATCAAATATAAATATTCAACGCTTATAAGAGTTTGTCAATCAATCGATCGACATACAACTAATTATTGGGATTAGCGTAAGTCATATATCACCCCAATACCCGTGTGGGGTTTTCAAACAATCAAACACAGATTTTATTTGTGCAGTTGGGCGATGTGTAAAATTTATCATCCCAATCAATATCAGTCAAATCAGTGTATATAAACAAATCGTCGATTTGTTTATAAATATTCATTTCATATACACGTTAAAAATTATATTTTTAACTATAAAATATTTTCCACTATAAAATATTTTATTTCATTTCACATCATATCACATAATCAACTACACATCAAAATCAAACAAACAAGCATACAAGCCGTCTATGGTCTGTGGACGACGGGTGTCGGGTGCTACTAAACACCGTCTGCATAATAGTATATATTATTAACTAGAAAACAAAATTAAAAGGTGAGAAGTTCTTACCTAGGGTTCCACTCCTCCATAGAAATTTCTGAAATTCAGAACAGTCTGGATTTGCCCGAACTTCCAACGTAGTTCTTTTCACGCTGTTTAAATAAAAATTATATTTTTAACCATCCCATGATATAAAAATTATATTTTTAAACTTCTCATGATATAAAAATATATTTTTAACCTTCTCATGATATAAAAATTATATTTTTATACCACTACTCTATATAAGTAAAAATCGAATTTTTACAACGCTATATATACATAAAAGATTATATTTTTACAACGCTATTATATATATATATATATTAGATCTTTAACTAAATTAAAACCTCCTCTTTGCCTAAAAAAAAGCTCATCTTTGACTAATTAAAAATCTCGTCTTTGGCTAATTAAAAAAAAATCTAAACTTTGGCGAATTAAAAATCTAATTTTTGACGAATTAAAAATCTAATTTTGTTGTTTCTAAAAATCTAATCTTGTCATGATTTAGAATCTAATATTTCCATGATTAAAAATCCATCCTTTTTCATTTAAAAATAAATAAATAAAACTAATCTTTTTATAGGTAAAAATACTAACCTTTTTATATTAGAAATCAGCAGATTTTATATAATAAATTAAAATAAAATAAAAGAAAAAGAATCAAAAAAAGACTCACGATGGAGCTTACCGGAGATGGGGCAGCTTGGTGCTCGCAGGTGGTGCGCACAAGGGTGGAGGAGGCAGCAGCGGTCGTCGGAGTTCGCTAGTGGTGGCGCCTGAGGCGGCGGCAGGCCATGGGGTCTGGACGTCGGCTTTAAAGCGTGGAAGGTTAGGTTTCGACGGAGAAGAAGGAAGGGAAGGCCGACGTCATTGGGGAGGGGGTGCGGTTGTCAGCGCCTGCGATGGCTTGGGGGGCAGGTGGGAGTGGCGCGATGGGCGGCTGAGGGGGAGGGGGAGGGAGGAGGGCGACTCCATCGATCTAGAATTGGAGTTTTTTTCCTTTAAATCGGGTTGGAATGAACGAAAGGGGGAGGGAGAAGGGTTGACCAGTCATAAGGGGATAAAGGGGAGAGAAAGTTATTATACTTTATATTATTTAATTATTTATTTATTTCAAAAAGGTACTTTTTATTTCGACCTCGAAATCAAGCCCACTGACTGTCGTCCATAGCTAACTACCCCCATTCCGAACACAATGGGATATGTATCGTAGGCCGATTCGATCATTTCGGTCAGTTTTCGTCAAAATCGACATATAACGCTATATATTGAATTTGAACGCGCATTTCAATTTACTGCGGTTACACACTAACTCGAAAAATTCCAGAAAAATATTTTCTAGCTTCGTATTGACGATACGGTCCTAACAAAACTTATTTCGTCAAATTTCGAGACCATTTGAAAAATGGTTATTTTCCACTCGATTAAAATCAACTGAAACTGGTCAAAGCGTTTTCCTTTGCCACGCTCACATATTGATTTGAAATATTATGAAAATTGGAATCTAGGAATAACTTGACATCCCGGATCCAGGGAAAGCGGATTCGTCGAAATCCAAGCTCGTTTGCAAAATTCCCATTATTAAGGGCCAAAATTCCATAGCGACTATTCTGAAAATTCAATTGGACATAAATTTTGATTCCCGCTATGAACTTTCGATTTTTAGGATTCTTTGGAAAGATATTCTCCATCAGATTCAAACATTTTCAGTTTCGTTAAAATCCGGATTATTTTGAATCCTGTACATTCATTTGAAATTTGAAATCGAACTATCGAACTACCGCGCCATTTTCAATTCCTTTTATAATTTAAAATAAATTTTTATATTCTAACGACGATTCGAATAAATATATACGTTCGAATTCTATTCAAAATAAATTTCTCGTCGATATTATTTAAAATAATTCATTTTAAATAATCAAAATTCACTAAAATTTCCAAAATAAAAAATTTAAATTGGCCCAGATTTCCGAGTTATTACAATTGTTATGTTTCAACTTCAAGTCCACGGTTTCTCTTTTTTTCGTAGTGGAAATTGATTTCAGATTTCAATTTAAGAGAAAACAAAGAAAATGGCACACGACTTGATTTTAGAGGAAAAAGGGTGAATGCTTGGTTTGATTTACTGAAAAGGATATGCAAATGAAGGAGCGACATTATTTGCCGGAAACTCTTGATCGATTATTTTCAAAAGAACGAGAAAATGAAAGGAATGAACAGAGGGATATCACGTTACTTATAGGTGAACGAAACTTAGGCATTAAGGTATTCCTTCTACGTAGGGTACATTATAGGTCATAGGTCATTAATTTGATTAGATTTTTAATTAATGCGATTTGATTCGTTCTTATCCGATTAAATTTAATAATAATACATTTCGGGTAACTGGACTCCAATTTAAACACAACATCTGACATATCTAGGGTTATAACACCATTCTGAACACACTGGGACAAGTATCGAAGCCCAATTCGATAATTTGGAGATGATATTAAATTAAATCTATATAAATTAAATTCGAAAATTATCAACTCGTTGATAATAAATTATTATTATTATCATTTATATTCTTTGAAACAAAAATGTGTGATCTTCAGAAGAGAAGAGAGCACACATATATATAATAAAATCAAAGATACAGAGTCCAACATAGAACATAAAAAAATGAGATGCAACCTAACACGACTCTGGGAATGTAGAGGAACATAGATAGATGAGTTCCGGATAAACCACCACCCATCTACTCCAATATCGAGTTTCGACAAGGCCACCACCCGATATTGAAGTATATCTACTCCAATACAATAATCCATAGTCTCTATATAAGAGCAAAAATAATGAAAAAACAACATCAAAAACTCTCTAAAATATGCCCAAAGACTACATATGAGTTGCATATCTTCAATCCAAACAGCAATCTACTAAGCTCCAAAATACTATCCATCAACCTGAACACCTGAAAAGTACTAAACCAAAAAACAAAAACATAAGTACCCTTCACATATATGTATGGGTATGAATGATTATGTGTATATATATATATATATGTATATGTATATGAAGAATATAAATATATATATATATATATATGCATATATTAAATATACATAAGTATATCCATACATATATGTGATAAAAGAGAAGAAAATAAGTAAATAGAGCCGAACAAGTATCCCAACATAACAGAGATTAAACACAAATGCGATACCGATTACCTTTAAAGTATCTATTAATTCTCATAAATAAACTCAAATTAAGACATACTTTATATAGAAAGTAACCTAATCCTGAAACCTTATATCGTAATGTGGACATCCAATCTAGACAGTAATTAACTATCTTAATTATTAAATTCTCAGCTGACAATGTAATAGAATGAAAAAGTCTCTAGTTTCTTTCCAGCCAAATGTACCAACTAATTATAATAACTAATGAATCCATCACTTTCCTCTGTTTAGAGTTATAGCCAAATCTATATGATTTCAATATTCGACACAACTACTACAAGAGTTAAAACTAATAAAAGCAAAAATCCTAAGCACCATGGTTAAAATATAACTTGTGAAATTGCATGAGAAGAATAAATGATCAACATCTTCATCTAAAAGGCTACAAAGACAACACTTAACATTAAACAAAATATTCTTTTTCTTTAAGTGTTCGACCGTATTAAGTTTTTTATGAATAATTAGCCACATAAGGAACTTAGCTTTAGGTGGGGAATTAGATCTCCAAATAAACTTAAAAGGGAGGAGAGAAACACCAGAAAAATTAATAAGATTATACATAGATTTAACTGAGTATACTAAACTCTTATCCAAACCCCAACTAAAGCAATCGCCATATTCATCCAAGTGATACAAGGCTAACTTAGCTTTTAGTAAGGCTAACTGCCTAATCAAATCTCCTTCCAAAATATTGACAAAGGAAAACTCCCACGGGGGATCTAAATCCCTTCTATGGACATCAGCAATTAATGCATTCTTAAAACCACAAATATTAAAAAGCTCTCTAAATTCAATTTTAAGCGGCACACTAGAAATCCAAGCATCATGCCAGAAAAAAGTGGAATTACCTGAATGTACAATCACCTTACAACCTAGATTGAAGAAGTCAAAACACTTCAATACAGTCCTCCAGAAGTAAGACAATCTATTATGCCAACTAAATCCCGATCCTACAATAAACTCCCCCCCCCCAGAATAATAAAATTTTGAAACTATAGTTTTCCAAATAGCTGATACATCATGATACTAAATTTCCATAACCATTTTCCCAATAATGCAGAATTAAAATTATGAAGATTAATGATCCCTAAACCCCCATCTCTCTTAGGCTTACAACACACCTCCCAATTAACTAAGCAAGTATAACCTTTACATATAGGAACACCGCTCCAAAGAAAGTTTCGTCTAATTCTATCAATTTTCTTAATACCCCATAGAGGGAAACGATGAACCGTCATCCAATAAGTGGGAATAGCCGACAAAACTGAATTGACTAAAACTAATCTACCAGCTCTAGAAAGGAATCTGTTATTCCAACTCGATAATCTATTACTGATCTTATCAATAATGGCTAACCAATCATCCTTCTTTAGTTTCAAAGGTCTAATCTTAAAACCTAAATAATCAAAAGGAAATCTCATGGTAGAACAGTTCAAAGTACTAGCAACTAAGGACTCAACATTACGCTATCATTAAGAACCATTACAGCACTCTTGTCAAAATTAATTCGTAGATTAGACAACATCTCAAAACAATAAAGAATAAACTTCAGGCCAATGACATGTTTAGGTAAATGTGAGAAAAATAATAAAGTATCATCTGCAAATTGAAGAATTGATAATTCATTATTAAACTCCTCATTCCCAACACTACCTATAACACCTAAACTCCCAACTCTCTTAATGATTCTAGAAAAAACATCTACCGCTAAATTAAACAAAAAGGGCGAAAGCGGATCTCCTTGTCCAAGCCCTCTCTTAGACTGTATCTTCTTGCCAACTACTTCATTCACAACAATACTAGAGCAACCTGATCGAAGAAAAAGCATGATCCAGTTGGTCCATCTAACACTAAAACCCTAGCAAGAGATAGCTCATAGATAAAGTCCCAATCAACGGAATCAAAAGCCTTCTCAAAATCTAACTTTAAAATAGCACAGGTAAAGTTATTTTTACAACAAACATTAATGTACTCTTGTACAGCAGCAACTCCATCTACAATATTCCTACCCTTGATAAAAACTGTTTGTGAGACATCTATAAGATCATTCATCTTTGAACTAAGTCTATTAGCAAGGACTTTTGATATTATCTTAACCGAAACATTAATTAGTGAAATTGGCCTAAAGTCCTTAAGAGAGTTAGCACCCACTTTCTTATGAATAAGAATTATGTTAGCAAAATTAAAACTACCTATACGCAAATCACCACTATAAAAATCATTGAAAAGATTAATAATATCAAACTTAAGAACCTCCCAAAATTGCTTATAAAACAAAACTGAGAAACCATCTAGTCCAGGAGCCTTGTCGCTAGGCATATCACATATAGCTTTCCATATCTCCCTCACAGTAAAAGGACTGTCTAGATCAGCTAACTCTCTCTTAGTTACCAACGGATAAATGTCGTTCCATCTAATATTAATCCTTCTATTAGACCTAGTTCCTAAGATCTGTTTATAATACCTAGTAAAGGCCTCATTTAAATCCTTCTGAACAGTTAACTCTACATCATTAATAAAAATTGAATGAATCAAATTATCACGTCTCCTCTTATTAGCCACACTATGAAAGAATTTCGTGTTATTATCTCCTTCCTTAATCCATTGAACTCGGGATCTTTGCTTCCACATGATTTCTTCTTTTTCTAAAATCGACTTGAGATCATTTTTAAGGTAGCCAAGTCTATCTTTCTCATTCTGATTAAGAATCCTAGTTTCGCTAACTTTATCTAAGTCTAACATTTCACACAAAATCTTATCCTTCCTAATTCTAGCACTACCAAAAATGTACTTATTCCACCGTTTAAGGAAAAACCTTAACTTGCCAAGTTTAACAAAGAAAATCTTCGCAGAATTACCCTTATACAAATTATTAAAATAAAATAAAGAATTCCATTTAGCTGAAACTAAATTGCTAAAGCTGGTATCTAATAACCACATTTTTTCAAATTTAAAGCTATTACTAATATGTACATTCGAATCACACGAAAGAATGATAGGACAATGATCAGACAATAAGAAAGGCATACCCTTAACTTTTCAAATGGGAAATCTATCCTCTACCTCAGTACTGATAAAAAATCTATCCAAAAGAGCAAAAGAAGGCTCATCTCTAACACCAGACCAGGTGAACCTTCTATTATTAAGGGAAATCTCAATTAAATTTTTATCTATTATAAAATCATCAAATTCCTCCATGTAAGAGAAATCCCCTTCCCTAGGTGATCTCTCTCCTAAAAATCTAGTAACATTGAAATCCCCTCCCACTATCCATTGATTGGGAAAGAGATTTCTAAAATCAGCACACTCAGCCCACAAGAGTCTTCTCTCTATTTTTGTATGAGGACCATACACATTTGATATGCCCAGAAAAGAGTTATCTAATAGTAAGGTTAAAATAATATGTAGGGAATGCAACATTGGAAACTCCCGAACGAGTCTAAATTGGTTGTCTTTCCAACCAATCATTAAACCACCATCACTACCTAAGGCGGGAAGACAAGACCAATTCCTAAAAAGGGATCCACCTAACCCATTATAAAATCTACAATCGGGATTTTCAATTTTTGTTTCTTAAAGCAAAAAAATATCAATGTGAAAATCTTTAAAGAAAGTTCTAACCTTTACACGTTTTTTAGGGTCATTTAACCCTCGAATATTCCAACTAACTATCCTCATCGTCTCAACGAGGATACTCTCTCTAATTCCCTACCCCTAATGTAATCAGCATCCAAATCCATATTAGTAAATACAAAAGCTATGTCACTAGCAAGCTGAAATAACTGGCTAGACGAAAGACTACCTAATGCAAAAGGAGAATAATCACTACCATAAACAGGGACCATACCTGAGCCCAAACTCGCATTGCTACTGCTAGCAATCGAGCTCGGGAACCTACCGTGAGAAGAAGTAGATCTTTGTCTAAGTCTCGCACTGCGTCTAACTATACCACAACTATGCACTGCTCGCCTCCGACTCCCCCTCCTGGGGGGATGAGAACTATCACCAATTAGAGAACACCCATCACCAACTTTTATCTCTCATATCGAAAGCAGATCGCTGGACTGCTCTACAATTGAAGCCATTGCACTTGATATTTGCTTCTCCCCAGGACTTGGACTCCAGCCTAAAGAAGAAACCCCCTCCACAGAAACTTTAAATCGAATCAAACAACCTGGCTTCATCAAACACACCAACATTTCATTCGAAACACCACAGTCCTTCAACGTTGGCCACATCAACTTCATACCAGGCAAATTAATACTGCTATTATACACAACACAACTTTCAACTTTATTGATCAACCCACTACTAGCCACAGCTAAACAAACATAACCATCAGCATGATGATCAATCACGCCCAGCACCGCACCGCCTGCCCCACTACAATGCTCTGAAACACCCTTCATCGTACTGACCATCCCTGACAGCTTCTTTATTCTCCTATCAGATTTTACTTTTCCCACTCGAAATCCCTTTTTGCCCCTCGAAGTAGCAGTCAAAGACACCAAGGCCTGGTCCTCAAAACTCTCCTCTACTTCCACCAATTCCTTCAGCACATCAAAGCGGTTAGACAAACCCACTTCGTCAGCCACAACCCAATCATACCCCTCCACCAGGACATGGTACTGTACACTACTAGTTGTAGAAACCCCATCATATTCTTTCATACCCACCCTAACATCCCCCATCATCACCTCTTTGAACTTACTAACACTCACATTCTTATCAACATTATGACTAATTTCACAACAAGAACCATAACAAAAAATAATAGCAGGATCTTCACTCATAGGATCATATTTCAGAGGTGACTTATCCCTCCCGTCAACACCCACCAATTTATCCATAAACAACTCATTATGACCATTGATACCGACAGTCCACTCTTCCCTGCAAAAACTGAATCCATATCCTTCAAAATCCCTACTGATCTCAATGAAGCATCCCCATTACTCAACGATTGAAAGTCAGAAACACAGCGCTCGCAATTAACCGCTGTGTTAATTACATCAAAGTGTACCAAAATTCCTTCTAACAACAATATGGCACTTTCCTTGTTTCTAACAAACGAATCTGAAAACAACCTCCTCAACTTCATTAGACTAAGACTGAAGTAAAATGCGTGTTCCTTTCGATTCATCGGACTCGGTAATGGAGGATTAACAATGTCATAAGAGGTGTTTTTTCCCCATAATAAACCATACATGAGACCTTCTAAATGCCATCCCAACAACAACAAATAATAAGCACCATCCTTGCCCTGATACGAAAAATCCGAATCATATAGTTCGATGAGAGCCAGCAGTTTGAGGCATAACCTCGAACAGTTATGGTGCATAAGTTCATACACTGTATTGCCTCTAAATATATCTGGACAGCTAGATGATCGATGGCCAATACCTCTGCACTTAAAACAACGAATTCCATTCCTACAGTCCTTAGCAAAATGGTTAGAGCCCCCACATTTAAAGCACGATTGATTACTAAAAAAATTCTTTTGATAAGAATTATTACTCGATGAACTTTTCCAAGAAAATTATGGAAGCGAATACGTAAGAACATCCGCATACAATCTCTGAGGAGAGTTTGATTCGTACTGAGAGGCATAACTTGCACTTATATCAAAAATATTATGTCTAAAAGTGAGATTTATCCTACCTGATCTCAGGTTTGTCTCCTCAGTCAGCCATTTCAGAGCCGTTTCCTTGATGATTCCTTCAATTCCGTGAAATATGTGTCTAGATTTGCCTCCAAAAATTAATACATCCCCCGATTCCAGTATGACTTTCTTTACCAATCCATTGTTCCTCTCATCCCTATACACGAATACAGCCGAGTCCCCAATTGAGAAAGATACTACAGGAATCCCTGCCAAAAGGCATTCTTTACTTTCGTCTCTATCTTGATGAAGACCCAAATTACCTTCGATGTTATAAAAATTGACAATACATATATCAGGTTTAATTTTAGGAATGTCTTCAATTCTCCCTCCACTCTCCTTAATCACATTGTGAGCAACCTCTATGGATTCTCCAACCAGGGCTTTGAATTCATTAGGGATTGCAGGAGGAGCCTCACCGTCAATCGATCGCCTATCTTCATACGTTTTCGTCATTGGATTCCATTTTTTTCCAAGACACATCATATAAAGATTTAGCTTTGCACCATTATCGTATCCTGGTCTGTGAAAACCTCCTTCACCCATTCCTAGTTCTTGACATTTCTAAACAACTTTAATCCGATCTTGGTTGCTCATATACTTCTTTAAAAGAATCAAACCAGAGTACAAAATTTGGTGTTGAGAATCAATAGCCCTTCCCCCCTTTCGATCAGCTTCTTTATCTTGCAGACAGGTATTAAATGCTATTTTCCTCCAATTACCGATTGAATTTCTATCGAAATCCATACCGACTAAGTTTCCCCCATCACACTCCTCACATCTGGATCTTATATTTCCAAATTTGCCACAATTGAAGCATTTAACTTGATTTCTACAGTTACCCACTAAGTGATTTTTTTCCCCACGACGAATGCAACGTCTGATTCGTTTCTGAGTTCTTGAAGAAGTCTGATTATCCACATCATACGATCTGAAATCACCAGAGAAAGATTGAAAAGAATGTGAATTAGAACGAGTAATCGGATTCACCACGTCATACGATCTGAAATCACCAGAGTAAGATTGAAAAGAATGCGAATTAGAACGAGAAAGAGAAGGAACTAATCCAACCGCCATTTTTTTTGACTTTTTCTAGTTTTGTAGCTTTTTACCGGTATATTATTATTATTATCATTTATATTCATATAGAATTTTGATTAATTATCAGAATTGTTTTTGACTCGGTTTTAAATTGTGAATTGGATTACTTCAGATTATCGTATTTCGATAATTCAATATTCTTGAAATTAAACCGTATTCGATTATTAAATCAATAACTCAATATAAATATCCATTTATATTATCAAATGTTTATTTAAAATAAATATTAAATATTCAAAATAAATTGGCCAAAAATATGGGTCGTTACATTCTTCCCCTCTTAAAAGAATTTCGCCCCTGAAATTACTAAGTTAGGAAAAATGCTACTAACTCTTGCACTTAATTATAACGCATCACTTTATACCTCTACAACATTAGTTCTACCAAAAATTTTGGTTTTTATTTATATTACACACCATATTCACTTACATTCATTTAATTTGAATGATTCACTATTAATAAATTCATATTCCATTCATATGCACTTTAATTCATTAACTTGCTTAAATTAAATTTAAATTCCAAATTCAATTTCCTGGGTTTTTATTTCAAATCCTTTATAAATCAAATAAATATATATACATATATTTATTTCCATCTCAAATTCAAAACATTGAATTTTTCCAAAACAACTAGTTTCCTTTCAAACAAATTTCCATCAAAAACTTTTGTAAGATAGCAACTTGTCAATTAGAAACTCGAAAATGAACACTATTGATGCTGCAGTCATCATCAGAATTATTTTCCAGCCACTGAAGTGAGTTCAAAGCTTTAACACTTTCAAAATCCATTTAAAATGATTTTTATTCAAAAATCCTTCCAAAACAAAGTTATATTTTTTAATATACTTTGGAAAATATTTTTCCAAACACCCAGGATTTTAAATTCTTAATTCTGATTCAGAATTCAATTTCAGTTCATCTTATTTGTATATTTCATTCATATACACATTATATTTGGTTATAACTAACCATTTCAATTTTATAATCTTATCTGATTATAATATTAACAACCAACTCATCCATATAATATAATAATTTGTAAATTATTCCTTTTCTATCAAAAATAGAATTTTGGGTAAAATTATTTCATTTACCCAATTTAAAACAATATCATGTCTAATTTTTCTATTCAAGTGTTTAGAAAATCCTCTCGACTTCGTGGCGTCCCACGATTCGATCAAAATTCATAAGCCACTCAACAGACAAGCCAACATAATATAAAACAATTTTTTATATCAATTAACAAATACGCTCTCTAGTATATATATACACTCAACTCATTCTAGGGTATTACCGACCCTATCTCTAATGAGTAACACCCACCAAAGCCTAGGTATTCGCACAACCTAAGCTCTAATACCAACTGTAACGAATCACAAATCTGTACTATCTAAGTTGACTACATACATCACACGTCCAACCCAAATATCACAGAAATACGAATCATTTTTTTAAGAACAAAAAGGTAGAAGAAGAACAGAAATAACAACACAGAATCTCACATCGCAGTGGAACAAAATATAATATATAACATCTCTGAAATACAAAATTTTAACTGTATAACATACACTTATCAGAGTACCACACTTACAACACAGCGGAAATAAAAATGTTATATATCTAACACTGAAGCCTCCTGCTCCAAGCTCCTTTACATAGATATGTAAAATCCTGAACTGCTTGACTTCTTGTACAAATTTGGGCACCCAAGTGTTTAGGTAAAACCAAACAAAATAAACTCTGGGTCAGTCATGGGACTGGCATGAGTAAACAATTTAAAATAGTTTGAGAAAATAAACGATATCTCATAAGACCACGCCGTATAACACAGAACGGGTTTTTCCCATATGAGAATCCAAACCACTTGATTTAACTTTCAAAATCCTTTTGGAAGAAACGATAATCTTTATATCAAAACTCTTTTGATATTATAATAATGTCTAAATCAAATAAATAGAAATCTAATGGAACACTTTCATCTAACGCTCCACATACATAATATACAATCAAAACCGCGAGCGCTTACTGGATAATGAATTTCCAACTATGACATGGTATGGAACCACCTTCCTATAGTGTATATCTAGAGGAGAATACACTGGGTTCAACAAGAACATCTTGTAACCCGGCCACACATGACCGACCACTCATTTCGCTTGAGTGTATCGAATGTATGTCACCAACGGTTGGGATCAACAACCGTTTCTCGAATGGGACAGCATCGAATAGAATTAAGAATGAAATGAATTTCTCTAGATATGTGATAATACACCCTAATTAGGAGCCACCCACTTAGCCATGTTGCCTGCCCGATTTTTGTCATTTCCCGGTTTTCGAGATCTGAGGCTACGATTACTTATCATTCATTGATAACACAATCACTTCGAATGCCCAGATCCGTTAACCATTAATTGATTTGCACAAATATATTCGGGATATTATGCTAAGAGAATAAATTCTCCACCACCTTATATATATATATACAGACTAACATATGCGATCATTGGAAATACTCTGTCAGACACTCGTCTATACACTTCGTTCTGGGACTAAACGAAACCGAAGGCACAATTTCCATTAATGGAAAAAGCCCTTGCACTTTACTCAATCTTCGATTATCTTCATATAATCTGATTCTCAACGCTACTGCCAATACGAAGTGGTTCTCGGATAATAATACCACCGGTCTCTCCATACTGACAACGATATTGGCAAATACTTCGATAGTCGGTTATTTAACTATCAAAGAAAAACAAACATTCATTCAAAGCATTAAACAAATCACTGGGCCTTTTAATTAATATTTCATTAATTAAAACACTTCTCTGTTTCCTTATCAATATTTGTTAACCAAATATTTTCAATATTCATCTTGGCCTCTTACGCTTTTTGGAAAACATTTCCATATATCGCCTTCTTTTATTTTCTATACTTAGAAAATATATTATATTTGCGAATTGGAAAACATTCCAATTTCTTATCTCTTTCACGACCATTTTTTTTGTATACTTAAGAAATATTTATTATTTTATTTCCAAAATTCCTCTTACTTGGGTTAAAACGAATGTTGTGTAAAACATCGTTACAACAACCCAAACTACTTCATTCAACTAAATCTCTTTAACCATTCTCTTCGGGACCGAATCTTCCTATTTATCTGTTAATAATGAAATCAATCAAGTTGGGTAGAATTACCTCTCAGACCTTGATTGAAAACATCCTTAAATTCAAAACAGACAAGACCACTTACCTCGAATAATCAACACCATGAAAACCAATTATTCATTTTAAAAATATGTATACATGAAAGAACCCGTAACTTCTCTGGTAAGGAAAGAAAGGATTGCTTTGAGAACACGACAAATCATAACACAAACAAAAGAACTTTTCATTTCTTATTACAACAGTTCCATCAGAATACATGAATATACAGAGTATGAATAAATATTATACATCAGAAAGTATCAGAGATTAAATTACATTAGCAGCGGAAAAATAATACAAAGCACAACTGAAAGGAATACATGTACAGAGCTTTCCAGGTATAGCTTAAGTTGTAAACCAGGATCCTGTGAATATAATATCAGCAAAACCCAACTACTAGCTGCCCATGTAGAAAATCGGGTACCTAGAGTTTAGGTTAAAACAATAAACTCCAGGTCAGTCATGTGACTGGTGTGAGAACAAAAATAGTTATTAATCTTTATTTTAAAGTTAGGTAAATCAAGGGACCACGCCGTATAACACGGAACGGGTTTTTACCCCAAGAATACCAGTGCATAAAACAACAGCGCAATGCTAAATAAAGAAAATGAAGCTATTATAAGACCCAGGTCCCATCACACAATGCAACGCAAGTCGTAGGATAGGGTTTTCCCTTATAATAGCCAAATAATGCTTGATACGTGAAATTTAATCTTTTATTATTACTATAAGTGAAGAAAAAAACTTCAAATATAAATGTATCAATCATAAACGGCATGGGTACCATATATCATGTCGCCATACTAGTTCTACAATTAAAACCGCAAAATCACGTATTTGGAAGTTGGATTTCCATCTATGAACTAAGGCTAGGGATCGTCCTCACCGCTTCGAGACTGTCTAGCCCGAGTCTCAGGAACAGAACGCATCGTCCCTTAGATCCTCAGGGCCGGTCCACACGGAGTGGATTAAAATGCCTGAACATGCATTTCCCCGCCCTATGGGGCGTAAATGAGCCAACGAATGACTCCATTGGTCCCAGATCGACCGATTTAATCGAGGTGCCTCGAATTCCAATAACCACATAAGTAAAACTCGTCAGGCCATGTAAAATCACTGACGCCACTTCTAGCTAGAAGGAAACGCATTCCCTTCCTGACGTCCTCTCCCGTTTTTGGTTCATATCAGGGTGTGAGGCTCGCGAATTAACGCTACACAAAGCGATGCAACAAAGGTCGTGCTTTGATCATCAACTACAAGACTCTGCTTTTCAACAGAAGCCTTTATCATTTGCATCTTAGAATGCCACACAGGAAAACCAATCCATGCAACCGATATCCATCAATCACATAGAATGATATCCAATGTCAGACACACAGTCCATTTACAAGTTCGTTCTGGGCCTGAACGAAACCGGAGGAACCTTATTCCTCGCATATCCATCGATCTCCAAGTACGTCTGGACGATCACCAACTAATTCCCTCCTCTTGGGTGTACAAACCAATCAAGATCATCAGTAATTATCCAAATGATGTGAAGACCTCCGGTCTTCAACCACCATCTTCATCTTCGATTTATCGTCGTGTCAATTATTCAGAATGGGATAAACCTGGTCTTTTCGAATAACTCACATATATAATAAACAAGTGCTACAAAACACAACATACGCCTCATTCCAATTCAGAATATTCTTTTATTCAAATATTCACGTTCTTATGGAAAGGTTCCCATTAATTATATCAAAGATAAATTCTTTAAAATTTATTCTTTAATCCTCCTTTGGATATCATTTCAAACCATAATAAGATTTTCCAAACTAGTCGGGATTAGCACACCATACCGAAGTAATCCTTTGTTTTATTTCCCAATCCCAACCTATTCATCCCATGGAGCAAAACTGGTAATACTCCATATCTAACACCACGGTGTTACTGGTAAAATTAATTACCATCTCCCATTCAAATCTAATTAAAGATTTAACTATCGCTTGTAGTAAACCTGGTGGTACTCCATTCTCGATCATTTTCTTGAATTGGTAATTTTAACTATCACATTTTCATTTCAATCTGATTAAAGATCTTTTAAAACTCTAACTCAGTTTTAATCTCAAAATCATTACTTAATGATTTTTAAAGTTAGGAAATTAATCTTATCCTTACTTGGGTTAAAGAACCAATGTCACTTAAAACACGGTTCATGATAAAACCATAATCACATTCCATTGATTATGGAATCTTCACAGAAAACAGATCAAAATGTATAAACGATATAAACTTCTGTATCTAACCTGTTCTTAAATCAAATTTGGGATTTACAGGTAATTGCCACTTACCTGGCCAGGAACCCAAACAACGATCGTCTGATAGCCAAATTCGATAAGGTTGCCTTGACGTATGCTGTTGCCGCAATATGGAGAGAAAGAAATGCAAGAATTTTCAAAGAGAAAACAAATACAGTGGAGATAGTAAGTAAAATGGCAATTATTGACATTAAACTAAGTAAACGACGAATCAAAGGGAGGGAAGATACCGATAACTTGGAATCTGTACTCGCTGGATGGTCAGAAAAGGATCTAAAGGCAGTGTCGGCACAAACTCCAGGAACCAGTAGAGCGTTCGATCCGCCATGAAGCTCCAGAATTGTCGCTGATTAGAAAAGGAAATGATTTGAAAGGAGAAGACGATGGGTTTTTATTTGCGGAAGGTTCTAGTTGTAATTATTGTATCTATTAAGTAAATGGAGAGATACATGGGATTCGACCTGTTTGTAATCTTTCTCTTTGGGCTGAAAATGCCTAATAAAATATTTACCCAATTTCAAAAAAAAAACTTCTGTATCTAACCAATAATATAAATGGAATAACAGCTAAGCCTTTTAAATTCCATATATAGTAACAGTCTTCCTTCACAGAAGCTCACTTCGATTATTATCGAATCGAATTCCATTCCATTCCAATTTAATGAATTGGAAAAACTTTGCTTGGAAAAAAATTCCATTAAATCTTAATTAAAAGATTTATAAATTCCAAATCACATTTCACTGTTAATCGGGTTAAAGAACGAATGTCATTAAAACAAAGTTCACAATAAACCCAATTCACATATCATTTCAATTCCAATTAAATGTTAATTAATTGGTATTCTTCTTTAAATCTTAGTTAAAAGATTTATTCTCTTTTACACGGGGTTTAAGAACAGTGTTATTTAAGACACCGGTCATGACAAACCCAAATCCAATTTGATATTAAAAACAAGGCTCTGAATAGAAAATATATCGGCTTATATTCAATATTGAATCCTGAAACCAACAAATATCGTATTGGAAATAACGATATAAATATCTTTCAAAATCCCATAACAATACCTGTATAATCACTTAATCCAACATCGAAATCCATTCCAATTCAGATTTTGGAAATTCTGGTTATATTTAAAACCTTTTCAAATCCAATTTATTAATTTAAAAATATTGGATTATAATTCTAGTTAATAACTAGTTCATTTCGATAAAAATATATATTTATCTTTTAAAATTTGGGATTTTTCACCCTAATTCTTTCTAAATCATTTATTATGATTTTACATGAATTATTGATATTTTTAATAATTTTATCAAGGCCCGTACAGTCGATTTCCATATACGGCCATCGAACCGCACTTACATCAACCTTTTCCAAATTTGATTTGGACATAATTCCAAATCCAACCATTAGATTTCAAATTTCTCATATTCATTTGAAAGCTCTTTTCGATACGAACCCAACGGTCCCAGTTTTAGGAGAATCCGACGGTCAGATCTCCCGTAACGTTAATTCGAAGTCATTGATCGAAATTTGTGAACTACCACGGTGCGGCGCGTTCTATTCAAGCCATTAAATATATTTATATATAATATATATATTATATATATTTCGTCGATTTCCTTTTCAAAACATATTTTATAAATCGTTTTAAATTCGTTTTCAAAACAATTTCAACTTCATATTCAATTTCAAATCAAAATTGAATATTCCATATCATTAATATATAAATGATAATATTTTCAAACATCAGATTTTGAAATCACTTCATTTTCAATATTCATTATAAAAATGAATAAAATCGATATAAATATCGTTCACGTAAAAATGGCGTTAATCTAATCAACATGGCTTTATTTATTTAAATATAATCGTGTCCATCCCAAATCGGACATCAAAATAAGATTTTGATCTTTTACTGAATATTGCTTTAAAATATTCGTTATTTTAAAATATTCATTCTTTCTGAACTGGAATCAGACACAGTAAATTACCATATAATGTTATTTATATGGATTTCATACAACACATGTATACAACTGCCACGATAAACAATCAACCATCATCTAAAGTTCATTCTACACTGTATAAGCATTAAATGTAAATATTTAACGCTTACAACAGCCGATCAACCAATCGATCAACATACCACTAAGCAATTGGGATTGGTGTATGTCAAATATCATTCCAACACCCGTGTGGGGTTTCAACCAACAAACATAGATTTTATTTGTGCAATTTGGGCGATGTGTAAAATTTATCGTCCCAATCCATATCGGTCAAATAAGTGTACATAAACAAATCGTCTGATTTGTAAATGAATATTTATTTTATTTACATACACGTTAAAAATTATATTTTTAACGATAAAATATTTATTCGGTTCATTTACACAATAAAAATGATGTTTGTATTTTTCTACTATATTTTAGAAAATTTCGGCGGCATAACGGCGCGATATTAGAAATGGGATGAGGCATAGCCTTATCCCCAGTTTAAGAATGGCCTGCGCCATACACGTACCAATCTAATCAATTCCATTTCACCCAAACAACCAAATTCAAACCAAAAATCCAATCAACTACATAACCAAACAAACAAGTTGTCCATGGTCTGTGGATGACAGGGAACAGTTCATATATGCAGTTACATAATAAATAACTATATAGAAAAATTATAGTACGGTGTTCTCACCTTGGGTTTCCATTTCGCCGTTTCATTTCTGAATGGCTTGGATTCATTTGAAATTCCAATGTAGCACTTAACACGCTGTTCATAATAAAAATTATATTTTTATTTTCACTACATGTACATAAAAATCATATTTTTATTTCAAATCTCTATATGTAAAGATCGTATTTTTATTTCGCTACATGAATAAAAAATTTATTCTCTATCATAAAAAAATCATATTTTTATAATCTCTACTATATAAAAATCATATTTTCATAATCTCTACTATATAAAAATCATATTTTTATAATCTATACTATATGAAAATCATATTTTTATAACATTTACTATATAAAAATCATATTTTTATTCAACTAAAGATCGTATTTTTATACTTTTACAAATCGAATCTTTTTAATTTTGAAAGTCTTAGCATTTCTATATCTAAAATCATATTCCTATTAACATTAAACAAATAAAATAAAGGAAATAAAATGCTTACAGCAGTTCTAGGGGGAGGAGAGGGTTTTCACGTTGCTGAGAAGGGGGGAGAAGAAGATCCGTCGGCCTACATCAGCACCGGGTGGGCCATGCAGGTGGTGGGGCGTCGGCCTGGGCGGTTTTGGGGCAAGGTAGAGATTGGGAAGGTTTATGGGTTCGAACGGAAGAGGTGGAGGGAGAAAGGGCGTCGTGGGGAGGAGCTGGGGACAGGGGGCGGCGCGGCAACACGGTGGCGGGGCGGCGGACCTCCGGCGAGGTGGCCATGGATGGGAGGGAGGGCGTGATGAGCTTCCGTCGTTGTTTTTTTCTCTTTAATTTTCGATTTTGAAAACAACGGGAAGAGGAGAGAGTAAAGGGGAAAGAGGGTGTTTGAGTGAATATATATATTTTATAATTTTTAACTTCAAAAAGAACCTTTTTATTTTGAACTGAAAATAAAACCCTTCGATTATCGTCCCTAGCTAATTACCTTCATTATGAACACAATGGGATATGTTTCGTAACCTGATTCGACTGTTACGATCAGTTTTCATCAAATTTAAAATATAAATTAATATAACGTTCAAAATTGATTTCAACATACATTTTAATTTACCGGGGCCACATAATGTCTCTGAAAATTCCAGAAAAATTATTTCTAGCTTCGTGTTGACGATACAATCCTAACAAAAATAGTTTCATCAAATTTGAAGACCGTTTGAAAAAATGGCCATTTTCTGGTCGACCCAAATTGATTGAAACTGTCAAAACACGTTTAACTTCGCCACGCTCACATATTTATTCAGGAAATTATGCAAATTGGAATCTAGCAGTAATTTGACATCCCGGATCCAACAAAAGAGGTTTCGTCGAAAACGAAGGTCATTTGTAAAATTTCCATTTTTAAGGGCTTTATATATATTAAAATATATATAAATTCCACAGCGACTTTTCTGAATTTTGAACTGGACGTAACTCTCAACTTTTAAAACGAAATCTCAATTTCTTACATCCGTTACAAAGATATGATTAAACAGATTCAAATATTTCTTGTTTCGTTCAATTCTAACATAAAACGAATTCTGTATATTTATTTGAAATTTGAAATCTAATTTTCAAACTGTCGCGCCATTTCAGGCTCGTGATATAATTAAAATAAATTTATTCGTTTTAACTTCATCGAAAATAAATTTTCCATCGTTATTATTTAAAATAAATCATTTTAAATATTCGAAATTCATTAAAATCGCCAAAATAAAATTTTTAAATTGGTTCTGATTTTCAGGGTTGTTACAATCTCCCCCACTTAAAATCTTTTCGTCCTCGAAAAGGAACAGAGCAGAAAGTTGTTTAACTAATCAACTCAACTTTCATTATTCTCATTACTGCTTAAGTTCTTCAACTTTTCAGTTTCTAAGAACTTTTCAAATTTTTAAAAAATTTTGGCTAACACCCTATATTTTCGAAAATTTTCGCCATAATCTCCTTTGTACCGGGAGCATCGGGAAAATCCCGAAACTGCCACACAGGCCCTCTCATCTCAAAAAGAAACAGAAAAAGCCAAGCGGCTAGCCAATCGGCTCATAAAATCATCATCACCCAAGAAATTAGTAAACATGTACCTATTTGTCGGACATACAATTTTATTACTCTTCTCTAGCCTCCTTACTAAGACCTGTTCAATGTATACACAATGCAATTTTCCAAACAATTTGCAATTCAATTCAAATTTGACTAAATTTACCTTACTTTCACATAATGGTTTGACATTTTAATTATTCAAACCAATAATCATACAACACAACCAGCAATCAATTAGTTGATTATCGTTTCAAATTCTAATTTTGATATATATACAGAGAATCATGTTTTTTATGCCAATTCACAACAAATAATCCCTATCTAATTTTGGTTCTCACAACAGTCTAATGGAAATATATAGATATCACATTTTCGAAACTCGAACATACTCACTGATGATGGAGCTCCATCATCAGAATCATCTCTGGGCGACTAGAATGTGATCCTATATCCATCCAGTATATTAAAACTTCGAATATACGTTCATGACACTTATATGCAAAATCTTTATATACTAGATTGTTCAAATTAAAACTAAAATAAATATTCAAATACGAATAATAAAGTTTAAATTTACAAAACAAAATTTATTTTTATTTCAAAAATACACCCTTCACACTCGTTCTAGGATACTACTGATCCCATCTCTAACGAATCATTCTCACTGGATATCACTTATCCCATCTCTGACGGATTCTTTCATTCAGTTCTAACGTGTCTTGGTCTCGAGCTCTGTAAACCAAAGCTCTGATACCAAATGAAAGAACCCGTAACTTCCCCGGTAAGGAAAGAACGGATTGCTTTGAGAACACGACAAATCAGAACACAAACAAAAGAACTTTTCATTTCTTATTACAACAATTCCATCAGAATAAAAGAATATACAGAGTATGAATAAATATTATACATCAGAAAGTATCAGAGATTAAATTACATTAGCAGCGGAAAAATAATACAAAGCACAACTGAAAGGAAGACACGTACAGAGCTTTCCAGGTATAGATTAAGTTGTAAACCAGGATCCTGTGAATATAATATCTACAAAACCCAACTACTAGCTGCCCGTGCGGAAAATCGGGCACCTAGAGTTTAGGTTAAAACAATAAACTCTAGGTCAGTCATGTGACTGGTGTGGGAACTAAAACAGTTATTAATCTATATTTTAAAGTTAGGTAAATCAAGGGACCGCGCGGTATAACACGGAACGGGTCTTAACCCCAAGAATACTAGTGCATAAAATAACAGTGCAATGCTAACTAAAGAAAATGAAGCTATTATAAGACCCAGGTTCCATCAGATAATGCAACGCAAGCCGGAGGATAGGGTTTTCCCTTATAATAGCCAAATAATGCTTGATATGTGAAATTTAATCTTTTATTATTACTATAAGTGAAGAAAACAACTTCAAATATAAATGTATCAATCATAGATGGCATGGGTACCATATATCATGTCGTCATACTAGTTCTACAATTAAAACCGCAAAATCACGTATTTGGAAGTTTGATTTCCATCTACGAACCTAGGCTAGGGATCGTCCTCACCGCTTTGAGACTGTCTAGCCCGAGTCTCAGGAACAGAACGCATCGTCCCTTGGTTCCTCAGGGCCGGTCCACACGGAGTGGATTAAAATGCCTGAACATGCGTTTCCCCGCCCTATGGGGCGTAAATGAGCCAACGAATGACTCCATTGGTCCCGGATCGACCGATATAACCGGGGTTCCTCGCATTCCAACAACCACATAAGTCAAACTCATCAGAGCGAGTAAAACCACTAATGCCACTTCTAGCTAGAAGGAAACGCATGCCCTCGCAGACGTTCTCTCCCGTTTTTTGGTGCATACCGGGGTGTGAGGCTCGCGAATTAACGCTACACAAAGCGATGCCACAAAGGTCGTGCTTAGGTCATCAACCACAATACTCTGCTTTTCAATAGAAGCCTTGATCATTTTCATCTTAGCATGCCACACAGGCAAACCACTCCATGCAACCGATATCCATCAATCACACAGAATGATATCCAATGTCAGACACACAGTCCATTTACAAGTTCGTTCTAGGTCTGAACGAAACCGGAGGAACCGTATTCCTCGCATATCCATCGATCTCCAAGTACGTCTGGACGATCACCAACTGATTCCCTCCTCTTGGGTGTACAGCCCAATCAAGATCATCAGTAATTATCCAAACGATGTGAAGACCTCCAGTCTTCAACCACCGTCTTCATCTTCGACTTATCGTCGTGTCTATTATTCAGAATGGGATAAACCCGGTCTTTCCGAATAACTCGCATATATAATTAACAAGTGCTATAAAGCACAACATACGCCTCATTCCAATTCAGAATATTCTTTTATTCAAATATTCACGTTCTCAGGGTAAGGTCCCCATTAATTTTATCAAAGATAAATTCTTTAAAATTTATTCTTTAATCTTCCTTTGGATATCATTTCAAACCATATTAAGGTTTTCCAAACTAGTAGGGATTAGCGCACCTTACCGAAGTAATCCTTTGTTTTATTTCCCAATCCGAACCTATTCATCCCATGGAGCAAAACTGGTAATACTCCATATCTAACACCATGGTGTTACTGGTAAAATTAATTACCATTTCCCGTTCAAATCTAGTTAAAGATTTAACTATCGCTTGGAGTAAAACTGGTGGTACTCCATTCTCGATCATTTTCTTGAATTGATAATTTTAACTATCACATTCTCATTTCAATCTAATTAAAGATCCATTAAAACTCTAATTCAGTTTTAATCTCAAAATCATTACTTAATGATTTTCAAAGTTAGGAAATTAATCTTATCTTTACCTGGTTTAAAGAACCAATGTCACTTAGAACACGGTTCACGATAAACCCAAAATCACATTCCATTGATTATGGAATCTTCACGGAAAACAAATCAATATGTATAAACGATATAAACTTCTGTATCTAACCAATAATATAAATGGAGTAATGGCTAAGCCTTTTAAATTCCATTTATAGTAATGGTCTTTCTTCACAGAAGCTCACTTTGATTATTATCGAATCGAATTCCATTCCATTCCAATTTAATAAATTGGAAAAACCTTTGCTTTGGAAAACAATTCCATTAAATCTTAATTAAAAGATTTATGAATTCCAAATCACATTTCACTGTTAATCGGGTTAAATAACGAATGTCATTAAAACACAGTTCACGATAAACCCATATACATCTCATTTCAATTCCAATTAAATGTTAATTAATTGGTATTCTTCTTTAAATCTTAGTTAAAAGATTTATTCTCTTTTACACAGGGTTTAAGAACATTGTTATTTAAGACACCGGTCACGACAAACCCAAATCCAATATTATATTAAATACAAGGCTCTGAATAGAAAATATATCGGCTTATATTCAATATCAAATTCTGAAATCAACAAATATCGTATTGGAAATAACGATATAAATATCTTTCAAATTCCCATAACAATACCTATATAATCACGAAATCCAACATCGAAATATTTCGAAGATGATTTCGATTCAAATCCATTCAAATTCATATATTGGAAATTCTGGTTATTTTTAAAACCATTTCAAATCCAATTTATTTATTTAAAAATATTGGATTATAATTCTAGTTAATAACTAGTTCATTTCGATAAAATATATTTTTATCTTTTCAAATTTGGGATTTTTCACCCCAATTCTTTCTAAATCATTTATTGTGATTTTACACAAATTATTGAAATTTTTAATAATTTCATCAGGGCCCGTACAATCGATTTCCATATACGGCCATCGGACATCACTTACAGTGACCTTTTCCAAATTTGATTTGGACATAACTCCAAATCCAACCGTTAGATTTCAAATTTCTCATATTCGTTGGAAAGCTCTTTTCGATACGAACCCAATGGTCCCGATTTCAGGAGAGTCTGACGGTCGGATCTCCCGTAATGTCAATTCGAAGTCAATGGTCGAAATTCGCGAACTGCCGCGGCGCAGTGCATTCTATTCAAGCCATTAAATGAATATATAATATATATATATATATATTATATATTTCATCGATTTCCTTTTCAAAACATATTTTATAAATCGTTTTAAATTCGTTTTCAAAACAATTTCAACTTCATATTCAATTTCAAATCAAAATTGAGTATTCCATATCATTAATATATAAATGATTATACTTTCAAACATCATATTTTGAAATCACTTCATTTTCAATATTCATTATAAAAATGAATAAAATCGATATAAATATCGTTCACGTAAAAATGGCGTAAATCTAATCAATACGGTTTATATATATATATATATATATAATCGTGTCGATCCCAAATCGGACATCAAAATCAGATTTTGATCTTTTACTAAAAATTGCTTTAAAATATTTGTTATTTTAAATATTCGTTACTTTAAAATATTCATTCTTTCTGAACTGGAATCCGACACAGTCAATTACCATATAATGTTACTTATATGGATTTCATACAACACATGTATACAACTGCCACGATAAACAATCAACCATCATCCAAAGTGCATTCTACACTGAATAAGCATTAAATATAAATATTTAACGCTAACAACAGCCTCTCAACCTATCGATCGACATACCACTAAACAATTGGGATTAGTGTACGTCAGATATCATTCCAACACCCATGTGGGTTTTCAATCAACAAACAAAGATTTTATTTGTGCAGTTTGGGCGATGTGTAAAATTTATCGTCCCAATCCATATCGGTCAAATAAGTGTACATAAACAAATCGTTTGATTTGTAAATGAATTTTTATTTTATTCACATACACGTTAAAAATTATATTTTTAACGATAAAATATTTATTCAGTTCATTTACACAATGAAAATGATTTTTTATTTTTCTACTATATTTTAAAAAATTTCGGCGGCATAACGGCGCGATACTAGAAACGGGATGAGGCCTAGCCTTATCCCCTGTCTATTAATGGCCTGCGCCATACACATACCAATCTAATCAATTCCATTTCACCCAAACAACCAAATTCAAACCAATAATCCAATCAATTACATAACCAAACAAACAAGTCGTTCATGGTCTGTGGACGACGGGGAACAGTTCATATATGCAGTTACATAATAAATAACTATATAGAAAAATTACAGTGAGGAGTTCTCATCTTGGGTTTCCACTTCGCCGTTTCATTTCTGAATGGCTTGGATTCGTTTGAAATTCCAATATAGCCCTTACCACGCTGTTCATAATAAAAATTATATTTTTATTTTCACTACATGTACATAAAAATCATATTTTTATTTCAAATCTCTATACATAAAGATCGTAATTTTATTTCGCTACATGAATAAAAATTATATTCTCTATCATTAAAAAAATCATATTTTTATAATCTCTACTACATAAAAATCATATTTTTATAATCTCTACTATATAAAAATCATATTTTTATGATCTCTACTATATAAAAATCATATTTTTATAACCTCTACTATATAAAAATCATATTTTTATTCAACTAAAGATCGTATTTTTATACTTCTACAAATCGAATCTTTTTAATTTTGAACGTCTTAGCATTTCTATTTCTAAAATCATATTCCTATTAACATAAAACAAAGAAAATAAAGGAAATAAAATGCTTACAGCAGTTCTAGGGGAGAAGAGGGTTTTCACGTTGCTGAGAAGGGGGAGGAGAAGCTCCGTCGGCCTACAACAGCGCCGGGTGGGCCATGCAGGTCGTGGGGCGTCGACCTGGGCGATTTTGGGGCGAGGTAGGGCTTAGGGAGATTTGTGGGTTCGAATGAAAGAGGAGGAGGGAGAAAGGGCATTGTGGGGAGGTACTGGGGACAAGGGGGCAGCGCGACACCACAGTGGCGGACCTCCGGCGAGGTAGTGGTGGATGGGAGGGAGGGTGCGACGAGCTTTCGTCGTTGTTTTTTCTCTCTTTAATTTTCGATTTTGAAACTAACGGGGAGAGGAGAGAGTAACGGGGGAAGAGGGTGTTTGAGTGAATATATATATATATATATTATAATTTTTAATTTCAAAAAGTACCTTTTTATTTTGAACTCGAAATCAAACCCTCCGACTGTCGTCCCTAGCTAATTACCCACATTCTGAACACAATGGGATATGTTTCGTAACCTGATTCAACTGTTACAATAAGTTTTCATCAAATTTAGAATATAAATTAATATAACGTTCAAAATTGATTTCAACGTACATTTTAATTTACCGGGGCCACATATTGTCTCTGAAAATTCCAGAAAAATTATTTTTAGCTTCGTATTGATGATGGTCCTAACAAAGCTAATTTCGTCAAATTTGAAGACCGTTTGAAAAATGACTATTTTCTGGTCGACCCAAATTGACTTAAACTGTCAAAACACGTTTAACTTCACCACGCTCACATATTGATTCAGGAAATTATGCAAATTGGAATCTAGCAGTAATTTGACATCCCGGATCCAACAAAAGAGGTTTCATCGGAAACGAAGGTCATTTCTTTATAATATTCTATTTTTCTTTACAATATTCTATTTTTAATTTCGTTTCTTTATCGAATTCTACACATTCCGATACATTGATTTCTAACTATTAGTTTTTCTTAAAAATATTATAACTCCTTAAATTTTCGGAAAATTTCAGCATAACCTCTTTTGTACGGGTCACTCGGTACAACTACAAAACGCCTCTCTGGTCCTTTCCCATTCAAAAAGAAAATTAGAAAGCCAAGCGGCTTGCCGATTCGGCGCATAAAATCTCATATTAAATTAAATATGTACCTTTTGGTCGGGCATTTCAATTTATATCTCTTCATATACTTCATTCCAAACGTGCTTAACACATATCTAAATATTCCCATTTGGTTTTAACTCAATCCATTCGTCTTAACCCAATTCACTAATTTATTTTCTAATTAGATATTTTGCCTATTTCACTTCTTTGTTTGAACATAACATGTTCAAATAAAATATTAACTTGTTTATAAACAAGTTGAATTCCATTTTCAATTCAAGTTTCCTTTTCGATTTCGAATATAATTTCTCAAATCCCCTTTATGTAACGACCCACTTTTTTTACTGTAACACCCCACATCCGTTAGTGTCACTCACAAAGGGAATGCACTAAGTTCTGTGGAGTATTTTTGGGTAAAAGATGCAGATAAATTACAAGACAGACAGAAATTAACCAGCGGAAAATAAAACTTTGCTTTATTGATAAAATATTTGTACAATGATTTCTTTACAATATCAGAGTATAATCTGTCTTACAAAATAAAGAAGCATAAAAACAACATTTATATTCCCCGATTTTAGCAAGAGCCAGCCATAGCATCTGAAAAGAGAATCCAAGCAAACTTCGACAAATCTTCAAGCTGGGAAAGAGTGGCAGTCCAACTTAACCTGAGATAAACTATTCCCTCCTTTACTACCTGGGGGGGGAGGGAACGGAAGAAAAGAAGACGAAAGAAAAACAGAGTCAGACATAAATCCCGAGTAAGTTCAGTAACTTCTAGCATGTGAACATGGAAAAACAAAACGACATGAATTAACTGAATACAAGATTACACCATGACGATAGGGTCAACAAGATTAGACAAGATAATCACAAGATATGCTAAGCTAAGATAAACTGGATATGCTCTAACACTTTCGCCGCTTCGCTATTTCTATATCTCTGCACCACCTAACTAGTGTCCCAACTAGTAACGATAACGTGATCCCAATCCCTGTATTTTCCATTGCCTTCGGGCATCCATTTATTATTTATTACCTAGATCTAATCTAGGGTTTTCTATCAAGTGCTTTCCAGATTCAACTAGTGTATACGCTATCTGCTGAACGCTTCTCGAGTTCAGGGTTTATGCCACCTAGTCCAACTAGGGATTACGCTACCTGTCGAACGATGCCCCCAAGTCTAGGACACACTACCTAGAGTGGTATATGTTCCTATACTTCCCCACGCATGTATCGCGAATCGTTATCACTTGTCTAGATGCACATGTCCTGTAATGTTCGGTCCGAGTCCTGTGACAGGGCAAATCAAGGAATACAGAACTCGGTCGAGAGCTTTCAGATATCTGCCGATGCAGATTCTAAGGTCTGTTTTTATTTCCGTGGCTATGGTCCCACTTGACCCCTCCCTCAACTAATGAAAGGCACACCTTGAAAAATGAGAACTATACGCAGGCCCCCGGTGCCCCACTATTCTATGGCCATCCTCACCCATAACTAGATAGCAAGTGTATGGTCTTTTGGAGTTCTCCGCCTTTCCGCTTCACGTATCTCGATTGACTGAAGATGGATGGTAGACGACGAGTTGCTATCACAGGGCTACCGATTGCTCGCCGAATCACGTCGGTCCATCCTAGTCTTTAGGTTGCCAGATATTGCGACCAAGGCATACCCCTGGTTCTTCAACGCAGACCTTAACCTCTGTGAGCCCAGGAGGATCATCTGCAGCCTCACAGAGGGATACCAAGAGTACCTTTACGTCCCCTCGAAGCCTCGGGCTTCGTAACCGAATCCGTTGGAGCCTTCTTTTTAAATCAGACGGACGTTCGCTCCTCCTCGTGTTATACTAAGAATTACTACTTAGTTTTGTCATCTAAGGTTTACCACTTAGTTTCCAGAATCATTGTTTTCTTAACTAAGGTTTACTACTTAGTTCTCTTTCCCGTCAACTCGGATTGGTTAAGTGTCATTAGTCAATTCCAGCTAACTTAACCCCCTTCATTTATCCTGTTAAACTGGTTAAGTGTTATCAGTAATTCATGTTGACTTAACCCTACCACAAACCAAGTTATATTGGTTAAGTATTCCTTATTACTTAACCCTACCCATTCATCCTGTATTGGTTAAGTGTTCCTTTTAACTTAACCTTGCCCGTCTGTTTTAACTGACATGTAATTATTAATGGTTAAGTATTATCCCTTCATGTTTTAGACTTAACCTTATTCCTTTATCATAATCCGATGGTTAAGTGTTCAATCTTACTTAACCCTACAGTCTAGCCCAGCTAACATATCAGATTGGCTAAGTGTATTTACTTAACCCCAACCTCTAGTCTAGTTAACATGTTAATTTGGCTAAGTGTATTGACTTTACTTAACCCCACCTTCTAGTCTAGTTAACATGTTAATTTGGCTAAGTGTTTTCTTCGTTACTTAACCCCTATAAATCTTGTCTTGCTACCTTGAGTTCGGTTAAGTGTCTCTATGGACTTAGCCCTCCCATTCTAGCTTAACTGTGTTAAGTTGGTTAAGTGTTCCTATGGACTTAACCCTCCCATTCTAGCTTAACTGTATGGCCCTAACCCCACCCACCAGTCTGGTTATCATGTTGAATTGGTTAAGTGTCTTAGTTAACTTAACCCTACCATTCTTGTTCTAGATTTAATTAAATAGATTAAAGCCGCGACCACTCACATTAGACAGATATTGTTGCGAATACTGGATGTGCCGGTTGGTTCCGGGCAGGTTTACATCGCAACTCAGTCTAACCTCGGGTTAGGCATATTCGTGTTTTCTAAGTTCAAAGGGTTTTGATTAGTTTTCAAATCAGGTTTTGAAAGTAACCATCCCGTCCGTCGGATCAGTTAGGGATAGCCAGGGAGAGCAGGAAACTTGTATTTTCCAAACTCAAGCCTAGACACTATCCTCTCTGTCACCCTAGAACTTTCTGGTGTATTTATTAAAAGAGATGTCGTTAATAAATCTTTAATTTGTCTAAACTTACATTTCCTCATTTAGGACAAATTCTATAAGTAAATTATTCCTAATTTACTTATTTCCTAATTCCTCTTTTAATGTAAATTGTAAACATTTATTCTTACGGCCCATTTTCCCCTCTATATCATATTTATGCCTTTTGGTATGTGAATTATACCAAATTAAATGCCACTAACCATGATTTTGCTAAACCTGACAATTACTCCTAATTATGGCCAATTTCAAATTTATGCCAATATACTTATCATGCTAAATTAGCTAATCCAATTCTGATTTAACATTCTAATTACCGTTCATGTCAAACTAGACTTATTATTCTAGTTCACAATTCTTGTAAATGCTAGATTTACAAGTCAATACTAGATTCAAATTACACATCCTATAATTCATGTCAAATTTATCCAATTTGCATTCCTATGAACATGCCATAATGCGTGTTCCCAATTTATGCCAATTTCCAAGTTTATAACTATGTTTTTAGTAAATTTCCTATTTTGCCCAAATCGTATTCCCACCGTTCGTATAATCGTGATTCAATCTAGATTATAGATAAATCTAGATTCGTAGAAAATAGGGAATGATCCAAAGATGCTATGCAAAAGATAGACATAATAACTGGCATAAAAAGGGTTGAATAACGACGACGGTTCAAGAACATGGGTAGACCTAACTTAATAGGTAAATTCCCAAGGTCTAAAACCAAGGAAAACCAAGAATAGACAGAATTGAGACGCAGGTTCAAGAACATGGGTAGACCTAACTTAATAGGTAAATTCCCAAGGTCTAAAACCAAAGATAACCAAGAATAGACAGAATAGATAATCGGGTTTAGACCCAATTTCATAGTCGCAAAACTAAAGCCACACTTTCCTAGTCATGAATCACAGGTGTTTAATCACAGATGTCCTTGTTATGTCATAGGCAATAGTTTATATCTCCTAATCAAATGCATAGGCTTAGTCAAGGAAATAATCCTCATAGTCGCAGTCATAGGCAATGTTCATAGTCATAGGCAATGTCCATAGTCATAGGCAATGTTCATAGTCATAGGCAAATGTTCATAGTCATAGGCATATGGTTTTATGGTTCATAGTTTCATAGTCACGGTCTTATTTGTCCTCGAATCATAACAGTTCTTAATTAGGTTCAAGAGTATAGGCACTGATTCGAATAGAGAGAGAGAGATTTGGCATATTCTTTTATTCCTTTAATTTCATGTCACGAACAGAGAAAAACGTTCAAATCTAAAAAGTAACTGACTTACAGAGATTAGATTAGAATAGAAAGATGGCGATGCTATGATTCGTGCGACGTTGCTCGAAATCGTTTGAGTTAGCCTTTGATTTTCATTCTGAAGCCTTAATCTTGATTCGAACCTCCTCTTGACAACTTGAGCAGCACTTCCTCGTCTTGATTTATTTTTATATATTATTTTAGTTATTATCTAATTTAAGAGGAGGAGAAGAAGCCATGTTCTACCAAGAATCTTTGCAGCAAAAGGGTAGAGAAGAATTGTGAATAGAGAAGGAGACTAGGTCTGTTTATATAGTGTTAGGCGGATGAATCTGGTCAGAATGGCGTCCGGATATAGAGAAACGAACTAGGTGCAGAAAACTGGATTTCGGGACCCAGGTCGACTACCCAGTCGACGTGGTCAGGGGGGGTCGACCCCCAGGTCGACTACCCAGTCGACCTGGGTTACCCAGGTCGACTACCCAGTCGACCTGGGTGCCTTGGGCGGGAAAATTCCCGCCCAGCCCAACCTGGGTCTGTTTTTGAATTTGAATTCGCTTTTCTGAACTGTTTTGAAATTTAAACTTCTCTGAATCTTCCGGAGGCCATATCTTCCTCATACGGACTCCAATTTACGCAAACTCGGACTCGTTTTCATGCAGAATTCCGAGACGAACGCAATGGCGCAGCCCGTTTCCCTTGATTTTGATTTTAATATTTAATTCTGCATTGATTTGTGAATCTTAGTGTTGCAGAATTACGGGGTGTTACATTCTCCCCCACTTAAAAGGATTTCGTCCCCGAAATCTTCAAGTTAGGAAGAATGCGTCCTACCATCCAATCACCCATCTACTCAACCATTCAATAACAGACATTCATTGTCCTTAAAAGATTTCTAATTCTTTCATGTTCATATGCATAGTGTGTGTATATGTCTTTATCTAATGCAAAATCAGGCGGTCTACTGATTCAGTCGACCTCCTAAATGCGAATCATGTCAGTGCCATGCGTCCAATCATGTATGCAAGCATCCCTAGTTACGTAAATACTACATGCATGCACCGCCATTCATCCATATGCAACGTCCATATGATAACATGTCAAGCTCAACTTTCAAACAAATACATATCTGTTAATGCAATATGAAAGCGTCCGAACTGATCTAGTGTCTAATACGTATGCATATGCATTCACGAGCAACCATTAGCACCCACTTGCAACCATCAACCATAACATGTTTCAAATACATGTTTACATCCAAAAGAGTTTCTATCTAAGGATCGAAGATACGACCTAGAGGATATACTTTGGAAAGGGAGAAACAATTATGCGTAAAGCTCCTACCAAAGAAATCAAGGATGCACCCTTAAGGAAAAAGGGTATGATGCTAGTATCTAGCCTTCTTGAGCTTTACTTCACTATATCTTAACTAATTTAACTTCACGATCGTGAAGTTTCTGACCTCCATTTCCAAAATAAATAGATGTCAATCACGGTACCAAGTATGTACTAAGATGACTAGAGGTTTCCCTCTTAGCTTATCCATCACGCCATAACTATGAGAGTCAAAAGGTCACTACGTGCTTTTTAGAGTGCCAGTCACAACTATTCATCTCTCACGCAACCATCCTAGTCGAACTCGACATTCCTTAAGTACAAGCCCCAAAGGCCTAAACCAATATCAGACAAGCATCCAAGGAATATCTCCTCCGAATTTAGACGATCTACGTGAGATGATATAAGCAAACTCGATAGCTATCCTCAAATCCCTACTAAAAATAGACTGGTCGGACCACCAATTGGATTTGAGACTCTAGTGGGATCTTTCTACTATACAAGTACTATGGTGCAGAGACTCAACTATGGAAGCAAATATGAACAAATGCGAAGCGCTAAAACCAAAGGAAAGAGTACTAACAGCAAAACTAGACTCTGCCAACAGAACTTTACTACCTTTCTCCTAGGTACGCTTGGTGGTGAAAGTATGTACTTGCCCTTCTGAAAATCTTGTTCCTCGTTCTTGCCCTTGTCCTTAATTATATGCCCTATCATACCCTAGCAAAGATACTTCCTCTTGTCTTAGGTTTTATAATTTCATCCTCCTTCGTGAGCTAAATCTACATCCATGAATTCCTCATCCCAGGGTTGTGCTCCCTAGCCAAACTCCTCATCCCCTTCCGTGTGTAGTCATGTTAACAAATCCCTCGAAAGCTGCTTCCATCGTACAGAAAACTCTATAAGCTTGAAAGAAAGCTGGCCGTAGGTGAAACAACTACAGCTATGGGTGGAAGCCCGGCACTACTTCGCCCATCGATGAGGTTATCTCCCAGAAAGCCAGGAGCCCCAGAGACTCAAGAAAGAAGGAGACAAGAATTCAAACAGAGGAAGAGAAGATAATGCGTATGGCTTTGGGGAATATGCCTTTAAAACCAAACTTTTCTTTAAAAATGCTTCTTTTAAAACCGTTTTTGAAAATAATTTTTCAAATCTTTTATCTGATCCGGTAACCTTCAGCTCTGATACCACGTGTAACACCCCACATCCGTTAGTGTCAATCACAAAGGGAATGCACTAAGTTCTATGGAGTATTTTTTGGTAAAAGATGCAGATAAATTACAAGACAGACAGAAATTAAGAAGCGGAAAATAAAACTTTGCTTTACTGATAAAATAGTTTGTACAATGATTTCTTTACAATATCAGAGTATCATCTGTCTTACAAAATAAAGAAGCATAAAAACAACATTTATATTCCCCGATTTTAGCAAGAGCCAGCCGTAGCATCTGAAAAGAGAATCCAAGCAAACTTCGACAAATCTTCAAGCTGGGAAAGAGTGGCAGTCCAACTTAAACTAAGCTAAACTATTCCCTCCTTTACTACCTGGGGGGGGGGGAACGGAAAAAAAGAAGACGAAAGAAAAACAGAGTCAAACATAAAGCCCGAGTAAGTTCAGTAACTTCTAGCATGTGAACATGGAAAAACAAAACGACATGAATTAACTTAATACAAGATTACACCATGACGATAGGGTCAACAAGATTAGACAAGATAATCACAAGATATGCTAAGCTAAGATAAACTGGATATACTCTAACACTTTCGCCGCTTCGCTATTTCTATATCTCTGCACCACCTAACTAGTGTCACAACTAGTAACGATAACGTGATCCCAATCCCTGTATTTTCCATTGCCTTCGGGCATCCATTTATTATTTATTACCTAGATCTAATCTAGGGTTTTCTATCAAGTGCTTTCCAGATTCAACTAGAGTTTACGCTATCTGCTGAACGCTTCTCGAGTTCAGGGTTTATGCCACCTAGTCCAACTAGGGATTACGCTACCTGTCGAACGATGCCCCCAAGTCTAGGACACACTACCTAGAGTGGTATATGTTCCTATACTTCCCCACGCATGTATCGCGAATCGTTATCGCTTGTCTAGATGCACATGTCCTTTAATGTGCGGTCCGAGTCCTGTGACAGGGAAAATCAAGGAATACAGAACTCGGTCGGGAGCTTTCAGATATCTGCCGATGCATATGCTAAGTTCTGTTTTTATTCCAGTGGCTATGGTCCCACTTGACCCCTCCCTCAACTAATGAAAGGCACACCTTGAAAAATGAGAACTATACGCAGGCCCCCGGTGCCCCACTATCCTATGGCCATCCTCACCCATAACTAGATAGCAAATGTATGGTCTTTTGGAGTTCTCCGCCTTTCCGCTTCACGTATCTCGATTGACTGAAGATGGATGGTAGACGACGAGTTGCTATCACAGGGATACCGTTTGCTCGCCGAATCACGCCGGTCCATCCTAGCCTTTAGTTTGCCAGATATTGCAACCAAGACATACCCCTGGTTCTTCTATGCAAACCTTAACCTCTGTGAGCCCAGGAGGATCATCTGCAGCCTCACAGAGGGATACCAAGAGTACCCTTACGTCCCCTCAAAGCCTCGGGCTTCGTAACCCAATCCGTTGGAGCCTTCTTTTTAAATCAGACAGACGTTCGCTCCTCCTCGTGTTATACTAAGAATTACTACTTAGTTTTGTCAACTAAGGTTTACCACTTAGTTTCCAGAATCGTTGTTTTCTTAACTAAGGTTTACTACTTAGTTCTCTTTCCCGTCAACTCGGATTGGTTAAGTGTCATTAGTCAATTCCAGCTAACTTAACCCCCTTCATTCATCCTGTTAAACTGGTTAAGTGTTATCAGTAATTCATGTTGACTTAACCATACCACAAACCAAGTTATATTGGTTAAGTATTCCTTATTACATATCCCTACCCATTCATCCTGTATTGGTTAAGTGTTCCTTTTAACTTAACCTTGCTTGTCTGTTTTAACTGACATGTAATTATTAATGGTTAAGTATTATCCCTTCATGTTTTAGACTTAACCTTATTCCTTTATCACAATCCGATGGTTAAGTGTTCAAGCTTACTTAACCCTACGGTCTAGCCCAGCTAACATATCAGATTGGCTAAGTGTATTTACTTAACCCCAACCTCTAGTCTAGTTAACATGTTAATTTGGCTAAGTGTATTGACTTTACTTAACCCCACCTTCTAGTCTAGTTAACATGTTAATTTGGCTAAGTGTTTTCTTCGTTACTTAACCCCTACAAATTTTGTCTTGCTACCTTGAGTTTGGTTAAGTGTCTCTATGGACTTAGCCCTCCCATTCTAGCTTAACTGTGTTAAGTTGGTTAAGTGTTCCTACGGACTTAACCCTCCCATTCTAGCTTAACTGCATGGCCCTAACCCCACCCACCAGTCTGGTTATCATGTTGAATTGGTTAAGTGTCTTAGTTAACTTAATCCTACCATTCTTGTTCTAGCTTTAATTAAATAGATTAAAGCCGCGACCACTCACATTAGACAGATATTGTTGCGAATACTGGATGTGCCGGTTGGTTCCGGGCAGGTTTACATCGCAACTCAGTCTAACCTCGGGTTAGGCATATTCGTGTTTTCTAAGTTCAAAGGGTTTTGATTAGTTTTCAAATCAGGTTTTGAAAGTAACCATCCCGTCCGTCGGATCAGTTAGGGATAGCCAGGGAGAGCAGGAAACTTGTATTTTCCAAACTCAAGCCTAGACACTATCCTCTCTGTCACCCTAGAACTTTCTGGTGTATTTATTAAAAGAGATGTCGTTAATAAATCTTTAATTTGTCTAAATTTACATTTCCTCATTTAGGACAAATTCTATAAGTAAATTATTCCTAATTTACTTATTTCCTAATTCCTCTTTTAATGTAAATTGTCAACATTTATTCTTACGGCCCATTTTCCCCTCTATATCATATTTATGCCTTTTGGTATGTGAATTATACCAAATTAAATTCCACGAACCATGATTTTGCTAAACCTGACAATTACTCCCAATTATGGCCAATTTCAAATTTATGCCAATATACTTATCATGCCAAATTAGCTAATCCAATTCTGATTTAACATTCTAATTACCGTTCATGTCAAACTAGACTTATTATTCTAGTTCACAATTCTTGTAAATGCTAGATTTACAAGTCAATACTAGATTCAAATTACACATCCTATAATTCATGTCAAATTTATCCAATTTGCATTCCTATGAACATGCCATAATGCGTGTTCCCAATTTATGCCAATTTCCAAGTTTATAACTATGTTTTTAGTAAATTTCCTATTTTGCCCAAATCGTATTCCCACTGTTCGTATAATCGTGATTCAATCTAGATTATAGATAAATCTAGATTCGTAGAAAATAGGGAATGAACCAAAGATGCTATGCAAAAGATGGACATAATAACTGGCATAAAAAGGGTTGAATAACGACATTGGTTCAAGAACATGGGTAGACCTAACTTAATAGGTAAATTCCCAAGGTCTAAAACCAAGGAAAACCAAGAATAGACAGAATAGAGACGCAGGTTCAAGAACATGGGTAGACCTAACTTAATAGGTAAATTCCCAAGGTCTAAAACCAAAGATAACCAAGAATAGACAGAATAGATAATCGGGTTTAGACCCAATTTCATAGTCACAAAACTTAAGCAACACTTTCCTAGTCATGAATCACAGGTTTTTAATCACAGATGTCCTTGTTATGTCATAGGCAATAGTTTATATCTCCTAATCAAAGGCATAGGCTTAGTCAAGGAAATAATCCTCATAGTCACAGTCATAGGCAATGTTCATAGTCATAGGAAATGTCCATAGTCATATGCAATGTTCATAGTCATAGGCAAATGTTCATAGTCATAGGCATATGGTTTTATGGTCCATAGTTTCATAGTCACGGTCTTATTTGTCCTCGAATCATAACAGTTCTTAATTAGGTTCAAGAGTATAGGCACTGATTCGAATAGAGAGAGAGATTTGGCATATTCTTTTATTCCTTTAATTTCATGTCACGAACAGAGAAAAATGTTCAAATCTAAAAAGTTACTGACTTACAGAGATTAGATTAGAATAGAAAGATGGCGATGCTATGATTCGTGCGACGTTGCTCGAAATCGTTTGAGTTAGCCTTCGATTCTCTTTCTGAAGCCTTAATCTTGATTCAAAACTCCTCTTGACAACTTGAGCAGCACTTCCTCGTCTTGATTTATTTTTATATATTATTTTATTTATTATTTAATTTAAGAGGAGGAGAAGAAGCCATGTTCTACCAAGAATCTTTGCAGCATAAGGGTAGAGAAGAATTGTGAATAGAGAAGGAGACTAGGGCTGTTTATATAGTGTTAGGCGGATGAATCTGGTCAGAATGGCATCCGGACACAGAGAAACGAACTAGGTGCAGAAAACTGGATTTCGGGACCTAGGTCGACTACCCAGTCGACCTGGTCAGGGGGGGTCGACCCCCAGGTCGATTACCCAGTCGACCTGGGTGCCCCAGGTCGACTACCCTGTCGACCTGGGAGCCTTGGGCGGGAAAATTCCCGCCCAGCCCAACCTGGGTCTGTTTTCTAATTTGAATCCGCTTTTCTGAACTGTTTTGAAATTTAAACTTCGTTGAATCTTCCAGAGGCCATATCTTCCTCATACGGACTCCGATTTACGCAACCTCGGACTCGTTTTCATGCAGAATTCCGAGACGAACGCAATGGCGCAGCCCGTTTCCCTTGATTTTGATTTTAATATTTAATTCTGCCTTGATTTGTGAATCTTAGTGTTGCAGAATTACGGGGTGTTACATTTACCGTTCAAATCGACAATATACCACACATGTCGACCTAAACAAATCACAAATACAGGTAGTCAATAGGGAAAGAAGATCAAGAAGGGAAAACAATCATAGAATCTCACAGTGGAAGGATAACATCTAATAAATAACTCACAGTTTGAAAGCAGTTGAAACACATACATTTGGCTGTAACATACAGTGGTTATCAGAGTTACGCTTGTACAAATACATACAGTAATGCAGCTAAAATAAAGTGCAGTGGAATATACATGTAATAGATATATATATATACCAAATACTCGTCTTCATCCTCCAAGCTATTGAAAATCTTTGCTAACTGCAACATCTGTTGACCCGAGCGTATTTCATAAAAGAAAATACAACAAATACTCGGATCAGCACTAAATCATTCTCATATTAGTCAAATTAAAGTACGAAATAACATCAGTGTCATGGGTACAGTAACTTAAGTGATGTTACGAGATTTTTCCATCTCTCAAGGATCCGTTAGACTAATACTTAGATAGTATAATACGCTATTATGATAGTGTCTACTCAGAAAAGTATAAAGATTGAAAATAGTGTAAATGGGATTACATTTTAACCCTTATGCCGTTTATAATACCGTAGTCTATATAGTACCGTAAACCCACCGTAAACGATGGCACTAGAGGGCACTCCATAGGTACGATACAAATCAAAATCGTAGGGGGCTTGATAAGGATAATATGACAAGGCACTCGCGCAATGCCCAGGGTACGATTCTACCAATTGCAATCCCGGACCGGTGGTAACGCATAGCAGCCACTACCGCCCACCTCGGAACACACTCCCAAAATCATAAATGGGCCCAAATCATCATCATCATTATCATAGTCATAGAAATAGTATCGATGAAGTGTGTCCGATCAAAGATGCTACCTTAATTAGTCACGGTATAGCTCCTGTTTTAGTCATTTCAATTATGACCCGAAGGTCAGAGCTATTTCGTTATCGCTCATCTTCTTCGATTCAATAATCGCCTCCAAGTCATCATACATCATTCTGGATACGTCGTAAGGTTCACAGTTGTAAAAGTGGTATCAACACTGACAGAGAGTATGCCTTATGTCGACTCCGGTCTCGTTGACAACCAACGCTTACATCTTCCACATCGGTTGGTTCTTTTATGTTTCATAAAGGTTTGCTTTATATCCCAAAATATCATGTTTTGCTCGAACCAAAATTTATATTCAAATAGAATAAAATTTCATATCAAGATATGCCAATCATTCCCAAACCGATTATATTCTGAACTAGAATATATTTTCATATCATTATATTACACTCATATAATATTCCCAAATCGATTTATATTCCAGAAGAATATACTTCACATTAGAGGTTATAATTATTTCAAATTGATTTATGTTCGCAATCCGTTCATATTCAGCTAGAATATATTTTCATAACAACTCATTTTAAATCTCTTAGGAGTCGAGAAGAATATAATTCATAATTCCAAAATTCCATATAAAAATCGATTAAAATCGATTCATATTCAAGTAGAAAGAAATTTTATCTTAACTCCATTTAAACCAACAGTTTAAATTCAAACATTCTCCACTCGGAAGAAATTGACAAATCCTAAAAATACTTATAAAAAAATGTTTATAAGAAAATCTTATATAAATAAATATATATATATATAATATAATAATTAAAAACAAATAATATAATTTAAATATTATGTATATACATAAATTAAAAGTTACTAGATAGTTTGAACAATAAATTATAAGGGAAATTCTATTTATAATAAAATAGTTTATAGGTAAAGGTTAATAATAAAATTTAAGGAAAAAATAATTTATTTGAAATCAAATGTGTAATTATATATACAGAAAAAAATTCTTTAACATAATCATTCCTTCCTTCTGAATTTCAAAATGCTTAAATCTATACCCCAGCCCCAATGGAGTTTACATAATTCAATATCTTATTTCAATTTTCCATTTAACCCCATTTCTTTCAATTTAGAGGAATCAACCCATATTCATACCAAAATGTCGGTAAATTAGAATATCCTCAAATGATGTTCATTTAAAAACTAAATTCATGGAAATTTATCAATTCCAAATCTTATAATAAAATTTGAAACTCCAAGGATATATTAAAAATCCACTTTATAAATCTCGATTTGTTTGAATTATCTACATTGACTAATTCATTAACATTAAATTCGTGTTTAAAGGAAACATACAAATCCTATCAATATCGACACATTTCCTTTAAGTAAAATTGCTCATCAATAGAATTTCGAATATTTAAATCATTTAACCAACCGATGTCCATATATAATTTGCTACCCTATGGCCAAGTGATTGTAACTTTAATTTCTCGATTTTCAAGGATGGATCTATCATTTCAATCCAATTCAGGTTCATAGATATTTATCATTTCAATCTGTGTTCTTGATTGATTTTAATCGATCAATCCCAGGTTTATTCGATGCCCATAACATCTAGAGAGAGAAATTGGGATTCATCGTCAATGATGAGCACACAACAGCCATATACTGAAATAAATAACATTTCGAGCAATACTCATTCAGAAAAATCACCCAAAGCATCCATCAAACCATTCATCCCATTAATCAGTATTAATTTTTTCTACGGGTTTGCAAGAATTAAAAATCCCAACTAGTAATTTAATTAAATTAACTAACTAATTATCGACCTAAATTTCAGATCCATATACTTGCATGTCATTTTTAAGCAGCAAATCACAATAAAACACAACCATGCAACCAAACTTATTTCATATTTTAATGTAACAAATAGTGAGAAAATCACTCACCTTTGGGTCCTTAGTGGATTGAAAGTCCAACCAAAGCCCAAAATTAAACAGTCTCGAAATGCAGCAAAACCAGTGCCAAAACGTCCACAATCTCGCCACGATCCCAACGCATAAACCGTGCGAAAAACCGAGTTATTATGAGAAAGTTATTAGCCTTTTACCGTTTGAATTTTAAATATATATAAAACTAATAAAACATATTCCTCGCGAACCCTAAGCTGATACGTCAGCAGCCCTCTTTCTTTTCTCCCGCTCCATCCCGTATACATGAATAGTAACATGCGAATAGTACCCATCAGTCCCATGATTTTGACTGACGATTCCATCCAACTCCGGCCGAGACAAGACCCGCGACCTCCACCAACGTCTAGCTTAGCTCCGGCCATATCTTCCCTCCGAAACCGAAGGTCTCCGGTGGCCTACCCTTCACTGGCGACGGAGATGAACGTAAGGGGTTTTAACCCCATCATGACCAAATTTCGGCGAACCACTCCACAATAAATCAAACGAACACCGCCGTTAAACTCGTATGAACGATCCCTTAAATACCCATACCACCGATTCTCCAATTAGCTTCAGAATCTAAAACCCCCAATTGCTGCTTATGGGTTCCAAAAACTATTGCGTTTGACCGCGATTTCTAGCTCGAAGCACTGCATGTCACAATAAATTGCAGATCAAGGTTCTACTCATCGAGAGCTTCGATCTGATATATAATACGATAGGTTTTGGAGAGATTTTATTTTTAGTTTGTATTTTATTTTCTAGGGTTTTGAAAAATCATTTTCTGCCATTAGAGAAAAGGATTTTAAAGGAGGAAGCATACGTATAGGTAGAATGGGCTGATGGAGTTCAAGGAATTTATTTATATACACATATATAAGGCCCAAACATTAGAACCAACTAATTATCATATTATACTGACTTCTTCCCATTTTCTCTCGTACGATCAAACGGTAAGTCGGATTGTAACACAAACTAGAATCCTACTATAATTCATTGTTCCGGATCCAATGGCGCTAGTTTCGTCGAATTCCGAGATAGTTGCCAAAACGGTTAAATTCCACAATTAATTAATTTATAAAATATTCAATTATTCGCGTAACTGTTTTAATTCAATTTAAATATTCATTAAATTTCATTTTAAATCTAATTATAACTTAAATAAATTTTATGAATAAATTTCACACATTTTATATCTAAATTTGATTATTTAAATTTTGATTTGAATTTCAGTTATAATTTAACGACTTAAAATTCCACCATTTCAAATTTAAATTTGAATTCCACTTTTAAATTCACCCACTCAAATAAATTTAATTATTTAAATATTAAATTTCAAATTACAGCCTTTCTAAATAAAACTAAATTTGAAAAATCTATTTATACTCAGTTCAAACAATCACCATCATTAAAAAAATTAAGAAAAGTTGATTTTTATCTAATCTTATTCCATTTTATTTATTTTAACCTGAAAATTAAATATACAGAAAATATGGGATGTTGCATCCTCCCCCACTTAAAACCTTATCATCCTCGAAAAGAGAACGAAATACGATATTGACCATATTCATACCTCCTAATCCATATTTATAAAATAGTATTTATAAAATAAAAATGTAGTTGAAAAATCTCATAAACTTTCTAACTCTTGAAATCACGGAAAATTTCGGCAGCATCTCCTTTGTACGGAGAGGTCCGGAAAATCACAACATATATAAAATTCAAATATACATCTCATCATTCGATGAGGCATCCCAAAAATGAGGAAAACACCATATATATATATATATATATATATATATATATATATATATATATATAACCACACAACTATATAACTCAGACACGTACCTTCTTTAGCGTTTATTTGCATTTTTATTTACCTTAGCATTTAGCGCAAGCGAGCTCCAAGCGTAGCGCGACTTCCTTACACCTGCTACATACTCATATATGCATAAGAATCAAACATATATATAATATATAGCAAATGTATACAACTTAATCAACATATATCGACCATTTCAACTACAAAACAACAATATTCATGACAGGCCAGCGAACAAAATGGGGTTTATCACCTTTTAAATGTTGGAATTTGACTAAAGCACACTAGGCAAAATTTGTTGCATTCTTTTCAGGCTTTCCGAATTGTCCGGATTCGTCGAATTCGGATAATCTGTTCGAAATTTATGGCAGTTTTAGGGGAAGCGAATGCTTCAGCCCGTACACCGAAAATTGCATACCTGAATTGTTCAACCTAGTTTTTACCCCTTTAAACATTGAAATTACACTCAGCATGGAAGGAAAAGTTTTAGTTCAGATTCAAGCCTTTCCGAATTGTGCTCGCACATTAAAATCCGACGTTCCATTAGGAAGTTATGGTCAAAACAATATTGATGTATACCTCAGTTTTTAATTTTCTACGCATACAACTACGACTAAATCTTCGTTTTCAACATAATTATCTTGGAAATTAGGCAAGGGTTTATTAACCAAAGTTTTAGCTCAGTTTCTAGGCTTTCCAAAAAGTCTGGAATCGTCGAATTCCGATCATTCATTCAAAAGTTATGGTCATTTTAGCTTAAGCTTATTGAATATTTCAGATTTTTACATAAACATCGGTTTATTTTATTTCAAGTTCAAACTTGCCGATTCCAAAGTTTTGCATACTTTTAGTGACGACCCTGAAAAGTCCGAGTGTGTACGACTTGTGCAGGATCTATAATATGGCTATGCGGAATGTATGTGATAACTTAAGCTATTCAATAGTTATGCGAATAAATATTCGCAAACAATATATATATCACAAATAATTATAAATGCAGTAAAGTAAAGTAAAGTAGAGTAACGACACCAGGATTTTTATACTGGTTCAGACCTCCAGTCCTACGTCCAGTCCCGAAGCTCCTCTTCGGCTTTTCACTAAACAACACCCTCTCTTCACCCGGAGGAACAGGTTCACAACACTACTTGATTTACGGGCTACAAGTTTACCCACTTGATTTCACGGGCTACAAGCTTACCCACTTGATTTCACGGGCTACAATGTTACCCACTTGATTTCACGGGCTACAAACTTACCCACTTGATTTAACGGGCTACAAGCTTACCCACTTGATTTCACGGGCTACAAGCTTACCCACTCAGGACAATTACAAGAGTTTGACTTCTGATTGTGTTCTTCTTTCAACACTGATTTGTCAACGATTGAGTACACCCTTCCTATAATCTTATCCTCAAGTATATGAATTGAATGCGAAGATTTGAAGGAAGTTAGTTGCTTGTTGAATCAAAATATGAGAAATATTATCAAGGATTCAATAAGTAACTTGAATTTGGGAGCTTTTTATAATGCAAGAGTATTTAGAAAGTAAGATCAGAAATCAGAGCAAGAATCAGTTATTTGGATGAATGATAGATGATGTATTTATAGCAAATGAGAAGTTGTAATTATTAGTGAAAAGTTGCAATCAAAAGGAGTGATTTTTAATGAAGAGAAATGGATGCAACTTTTCAAGAAAGAAGATGACTCTTCATGAAATTCAAAATTAGGTCGACAGGAAAAATTAATAGGTTGACAGGTTTTTGACCGTTATTTCAAAAAACTGTTGACCTGTTAATTTTAATAGGTTGACCTGTTAATTTTAACAGGTTGACCTGTTAAGTTTAAAAAGCTGTTGACCTGTTAGTTTTAACAGGTTGACAGGATTTTGTCAATGTACATAAAAAAAATGAGTTTTCATGTATATTTTTGAAGAGAATAAGAAGTATGATTATTTGAGGATAGATTTTAACATAAATAACTCTAAAATAACCATCTTCTAACCTATAAAACATTGAGTCTTCTTTTTGGCGATCATGAAGCTCCTTCTTGTCATTAATCAAAATAAGCATTGAAACCGTTGACTCAACATTCTCCCCCGTTTTGATTGATGACAATATAGCTTGATATCTTTGCTATCTCCCCCTGTATATAAGCTCTGTCTCCCTTTAAACATCTACATATCCATAATCTTAGCTCCATGTCATGATTTCCATTAATCTTTATTTTGTTGTTATCAATCGAAATTCTCGTGTCTCAACATTCTCCCCCTTTTTGATTGATGACAACACCTTGGATTTTCTCCCTTTGAATATAAAGATCCCCCTGAATTTCTGCAACATTTGTTAGTAAATAATCTTACCTTTTGATTCCTGCAATAACAAATGTTAGCACACATATACTTTTACCATATTAAGCACATATATTTTAAATAGTATATGTAAAATATTTCTCCCCCTTTGTCATCGATTAAAAAGAATAAATATCATAATAACCTCAATAATCGAGAGTAGTATAATTTTAAAATAGTATAAGAAATGGTGTTTGAGTTTGGAATTTGAAACGACGTGTCTTTATAAAAAAAAATTATAATAGAGACCGGTCGACCTATAAAATCAAGGCGGTCAACCTAAAAATTTTCGGGTAGGAGAAAAAGACAGAAATAGTACAAACCGGTCGACCTAAATGTTCAACCGGTCAACCTGTTTACTTGCTGAAACAAAACCGGTCGACCTAAAATTTCTCTGTTTAAAATATGAAACCGGTCGACCTATAGTTTTTGACCGGTCGACCTGTATGAACAACTTGAAAACCGGTCGACCTATATTTTGCCACCGGTCGACCTAATTCTTCTCTGGATTGAAAATATTCAAAACAGGTCGACCTATATTTTTTAACAAGTCGACCTAATTTGTCAAAAATTGTTTTTCTGCCTTATTTTGAAAAAAATCAAACTCAAACAACATTTTATTATAATAATATATATTAAATACATGAAGAAAGAAATAAAACAAATATTAAAAGGAATATAAAATATCTCCTTAGATCTGATATATTAAAATTATTTTCTTGGTTCCCAAGGAGAGTATTTTGCACTTCCGCCTTCATTTTTGTTGTAATTCCTATCCCATGAATTTTGTGTCCTCGATGACGATGAAATATTGAAACATGTGCTTTTTGATAAGCTAAATTTTCAAAGATATTTAGAGATACCGAATAGCCTTCTCTTTGTTGTGGTGTACCTGCAAAAATATATATATAACATATATAGTTTTGGTACCCACTTGCTTTGTTTGGGTCCATGAGTTAGATGGAAGGTAACCATACCCAAGAGGGTTTAATGGAACCTTTAAAGATAAAATTTTCATTATTAACTACTGAATCAAAATAATCATCAATATATTTTTCTCTGTTTTTCCAACTTACAGGAACCCAAATACTTAAGTAATCTCTATTGATATTCCTTTTCATACTTCTAGATATATTATACAGATCTCTAGTCATAGAAGTATTCGAATTTCTATAATAATTGGATCTAGGATGAGCATTAGTACTAGCAGTAATATTTTTATTGTACATGAAAGCATATCTAGTACTATTTCTAAAATTAGTTTTATTATATCCTAAACCACTTTTGTCATGTAAAGGTCGAGATCTAGATAAAATCATATTTAAATCATTTTGACCTTTTATTAAATTTTGCGAACTTATTTGCACATTTATCAAATTTATTTCCAAAGTCGCTATTGATATTTTCAAAAGAAATTCTGTTATTCTTTAAATCATCAATTTTCTTATTTAATTCAGAATTTTTCCCTTTTAAAGTACCATTCTCAGTTTTGAGACCTAAAATTTGAGTTTCTGAATTATCTAAAGAAGATTGTAACTTTTCAAAATTTTCTTTTGAGTCAGAAATTTCATTTTGCAAAATATTATTATTCACCTTTAAAAACTCACATTCTTTAGATAGTTCTAAATTCTTTTCAGTTAAAGCTCCATTCTCTTTTTTAAGAGACGAAATTAAAGAACTAGAATTATTTAAAGAATCTTCTAAAGATTTATTTCTATTTTGCAAAAGATCGATTTCCTTTAAAAGAACATTGTTATATTCTTTTAATTTGGAATTTTCTTGCTCGCAAATTTTTGACTTAGCTATAATGACAGTATTGAGTTTGCTTAAAGTTTTAAATTCTTTCAATAATTTCTCATGGTTTAACAAAAGATCTTTATATAAAAAATCTGTACATACCGATTATGATCTGACTTTTGCCATGAGACATTTGTTTCCTTGCTTTCCTAATTCTGCTTTGTTGCTCTTCCATTTTCTAATGCCTTGGCTAGATTTCTTTATTGCCATTTGTTCTAGGATGTTGTTACGATCTCTAGAAAACCAGGCTCTGATACCAATTGAAAAGTCCGAGTGTGTACGACTTGTGCAGGATCTATAATATGGCTATGCGGAATGTATGTGATAACTTAAGCTATTCAATAGTTATGTGAATAAATATTCGCAAACAATATATATATCACAAATAATTATAAATGCAGTAAAGTAAAGTAAAGTAGAGTAACGACACCAGGATTTTTATACTGGTTCAGACCTCCAGTCCTACGTCCTGTCCCGAAGCTCCTCTTCGGCTTTTTACTAAACAACACCCTCTCTTCACCCGGAGGAACAGGTTCACAACACTACTTGATTTACGGGCTACAAGTTTACCCACTTGATTTCACGGGCTACAAGCTTACCCACTTGATTTCACAGGCTACAAGGTTACCCACTTGATTTCACGGGCTACAAGCTTACCCACTTGATTTCACGGGCTACAAGCTTACCCACTTGATTTCACGGGCTACAAGCTTACCCACTCAGGACAATTACAAGAGTTTGACTTCTGATTGTGTTCTTCTTTCAACACTGATTTGTCAATGATTGAGTACACCCTTCCTATAATCTTATCCTCAAGTATATGAATTGAATGCGAAGATTTGAAGGAAGTTAGTTGCTTGTTGAATCAAAATATTAGAAATATTATCAAGGATTCAATAAGTAACTTGAATTTGGGAGCTTTTTAGAATGCAAGAGTATTTAGAAAGTAAGATCAGAAATCAGAGCAAGAATCAGTTATTTGGATGAATGATAGATGATGTATTTATAGCAAATGAGAAGTTGTAATTATTAGTGAAAAGTTGCAATCAAAAGGAGTGATTTTTAATGAAGAGAAATGGATGCAACTTTTCAAGAAAGAAGATGACTCTTCATGAAATTCAAAATTATGTCGACAGGAAAAATTAATAGGTTGACAGGTTTTTGACCGTTATTTCAAAAAACTGTTGACCTGTTAATTTTAATAGGTTGACCTGTTAATTTTAACAGGTTGACCTGTTAAGTTTAAAAAGCTGTTGACCTGTTAGTTTTAACAGGTTGACAGGATTTTGTCAATGTACATAAAAAAAATGAGTTTTCATGTATATTTTTGAAGAGAATAAGAAGTATGATTATTTGAGGATAGATTTTAACATAAATAACTCTAAAATAACCATCTTCTAACCTATAAAACATTGAGTCTTCTTTTTGGCGATCATGAAGCTCCTTCTTGTCATTAATCAAAATAAGCATTGAAACCGTTGACTCAACATTCTCCCCCTTTTTGATTGATGACAATATAGCTTGATATCTTTGCTATCTCCCCCTGTATATAAGCTCTGTCTCCCTTTAAACATCTACATATCCATAATCTTAGCTCCATGTCATGATTTCCATTAATCTTTATTTTGTTGTTATCAATCGAAATTCTCGTGTCTCAACAGACCCCAAATCCCGTACCGACGGTGGCAAGGGTAATCTTTGAAATATAACACAAAAACAGATAATAGCAGAACATAAATAAATAAATACACCAGATAATGTACAAATACTACACTGGATAAACATAATCATTAGAGTTACGCAGTATACAGGATCATACTTAGTACAAATACAGTTCAGCTATACATAAATGTCTACAGCGGAAAACAAACATAATATGTACAATATGAGCTGAACAGCATAAAAAGAGATAAATAATAAAATCCATCTTCAGCTCCAGCTATCCAGAAAGAGCCTGCTAAAACCTGAATACAAGGCCGCCCGTGTAGAAAGTGGGGCACCCGAGTTTGCAAGTGAAACAAACTACGAGTCAGTCGTGGGACTGGTATGAGAAATCTACTTAACACATTATATAATATGGCTAATCACCGGACCACGCCACTTTCGCAGAACGGGTTTACTCCATTGGATTGCCAGTGCTTTAAAACAAGTAAATCTTTTAAAAACATCGCAATGCTTTTTATAAAAATGAAGCCATTATAAGACTCAGTTCCCATCACACAATGCAACGCAAATCGGAGGATAGAGTTTTTACCTTATAATGGCCAAAATATTCTTGATACGAATAAAAAAAAAGAATTTGATATTTTTACTAGTGTTTATATGTTTTCAAAAACAATTTCAAATCATAAGTATCAATCATAGACGGCATTAATGCCCCATACCACTATGTCGCCATATATAGGTATACAGTAAAAACCGCACAGTCACGTATTTGGAAATTGGATTTCCGTCATGAACCAAGGCAGAAGATAGTCCTTACCGAATTCGAGACTGTCTAGCCCGAGCCTCAGGCAGGTACTCAGTCAAGCCTTTGGATCGTCAGGGCCGGTTCACCGATGTGGATTAAAATTACTGAACACTGCGTTTCCCCGCCCTTTGGGGCGTAAGCGAGCCAACGAATGACTCCATCGGTCCCGGATCGACCGATATATCCGAGGCGCCTCGCAACAGCAACAACCACATAGGTGAAAATAATATAAATGTCAGCCAGTTCAAGCACTGACACCACCTCTAGCTAGAAGGAAACGCATGCCCTCCCTGAGGTCCTCTCCCGTTTCTGGTTCATACCGGGGTGTGAGGCTCGCGAATTCATGTTATACACAAAGCTACGCCACGCAGGCGGTGCTTTGATCATCAACCACAAGACTTTCCTTTTCAACAAAAGCCTTGATCACTGCACCTTAGCATGCCACACAGGCAATTCACACCATGCAAATGATGACTATCAATCACACAGAATGAATTCCAATTCCAGACACACAGTCCATCTACAAGTCCGTTCTGGGTCTGAACGAAACCGGAGGCAACATATACCTCGCATACTCATCGATCTCCGCGTACGTCTGGACGATCACCACTCATTATCCATATTTCGGGATGCCTCCCAATCAGGACATCAGTTATTATCCAACCGAGGTGAAGATCTCCGGTCTTCAATCACCGTCTTCATCATCGATTTCTTATCGTCGATTCAGTTATTCAGAATGGGATAAACCCGGTCTTTCTGAGCAACTCGCGTATATAACAAACAATTGCTACACAAACACGTATATAATTTTTACAACGCATATATAACTTATACATCGACCGTACAACTTATACAATGCTTATACATGTGGTGTACAGCTTATATAACCCATACATTGACTATATAATTTATACATCATCGTTTTCCATATCGTTTATAATTCAGAAATCTCACATTGGGTCATACGAGTCCACTGTCTCTTATTTCACTGAATTTCGTCAACAAACAAAAAAGATATGAATTTTACAGTGAAATCAAAAACCGTAGCGCTTTAAAATGCTATAATATAGTTTAATATAATTAAAACCGTTACCTTTCTGAAATGTTCAAAACTAGGTTTAGGAATTTCAATCCAATCTCGTAGTGATTCGACGATCGGCCTTCGCAGCGGCGAAGAGATTGGAGAGGCGCTCAGAACGAGGGTGGTGGCGCTCAACTCGGCGCGGCGGTGGAGGCTCGATCTGGCTCGAAACGGCGGATCTTCCTAGGGTCAAAACTCTTCAAATGCTGAACGAAAAAAAATCCAAAACTTATATAGATTTGAAGCTCGTTGATAGCACTACAAAAATCTCCAAAGAACCATGGTGTTTTATTGCGTGTAGGAGGAGGAATCGGAGGGGGAAGAAATGAACGGTTTCCGTCGTCGATCGGGGGTGCGGGGAGAGAGAAAGGCTGATGTGGACAAATGAGATATTTTCTTATATTTATAAATTTTTAAAAATCCAAAAATACCCTCTGTCCCACACGAACACCAATCCAAACCCAACGAGTGTCCTCCCTAGTGTTTTACCCCTATTCCGAACACAATGGGATATGTTTCATAGGCCCATTCGACTGTTTGAGTCAGTTTTCCTTCAAATTAAAATATAAAATATAAAATATTTAATTTGAACGTACATTTCACTTTGCCGGGGCCACATACTGATTCTAAAAATTCCTGAAAAACAAATCTAGCTATGTTTTGACGATACGGTCCCAACAAAACTAGTTTCGTCGAATTCGGAGACCGTTTGAAAAATGGCCATTTTCACGGGCTACTATAGCGACCTTTCTGAAAATTCATTTAGCCATAATTTTTGCTTCCTGCTATGAAACTTCGATTTTTCAGATTCGTTAGAAAGGTATTCACTAACAGATTTAAATATTTTTGGTTTCACTCAAATCCGTTTTGTTTTGCACTCGGTACAGTCAGTCGAAATTTGAATTCCAATTTTGAAACTGCCACGCCATTTCAGGCCTTGTTTATAATTAGAATTAATTATATTTATTTTCAAACGTCGACTCAAACTTACTTTTCATCGCTATTATTTAAAATATTTATTTTAAATATTTAAAATCCACTAAAATAACCAATTTAAAATTTTTAAATTAATTCAGATTTTCCGGGTCGTTACAATCTCCCCACTTAAACTTTTCGTCCCCGAAAAGGAACAAAGTCGAAAGTGGTTTGATTAATCAACTCTACTTTCAATCTGGCTTCCGTTCTCCAACTTTTCAGTTTCTGAGAATTTTCAAATTCTTCAAAAAAATTGGCTAACACCCGGAATTTTCGAAAAATTTCGCCATAACCTCTTTTGTACGGGGAGGGGTTTGGAAATTTATTGGGCCGTATTAGGTACCCAATAAATCCTACAAAGCATACACATATTTATAGTGATATATTCTGGTGTTTACAGGGGAGTGTGTATAGATAATAACTCCAGAGAATAAATTCTCGTCACCCTGTCTAAGCCTGAGGGAGTGTGTATTTTTAATTACTCCAGAGAATAAATTCTCGCCACCTCGTCCCGTGTGGGAAATAAATAATCCATGTGTCGTATCTAATAACTAGAGAAACGTGATTATTGTCAACTCCAGACCCATGTGGGGTTTTTATTAATCTGGAAAATTGCCGTTATATTTTATATGGTCCATATCAGTCATCAGTTCAACCTGTAAAATATAGTCATCCCCATACAAGATTCTCGCTCGTATGGTAAATCTTCCACCTCGTCACACAAGCTCCAAATGCTTATGTGGTATATGATGAAGTATGCCTATATTCAAGAAGTATGCCATGTAGTGTAGTTCAAAATTAATTGTTACTATCCTATGGCGACGTTTATTATTACACACAGAACAACCAGCACTCCACATCCAATGGCATTCACAGGAGTTGATATAATAATAAAATTGCGCATCCAACTCATTAAGGATTTCTTATTTGTCGGGCATGCAAATGAATTCTTTACTCAACAGCTAATCCAATTACCTGTTGAAACATATATAAATGCACATGTATATATATTTCTATCTATTTTTAAATCAGTTCAATGTGTGATTTAATCGAATAAATTCCACCATTCATTCTCTTATTGATTAAATTAAATATCGTTCTAATAATTTAATTAATCAAACCCACTATCACACAACACAAACAAGAAGCAATTTGTTTTTTTTACTTTTCAAAAATTTACTAATCGATTCATATACTCTTTTACTTTTCAAATATATATCTTTTATATATTCAAAAATCATATTTCTAAAACTAGACTATATATATAATCACAAATACGTTATTTATAAACATATAACTCTCAACTCGTTCTGGGACATTTATGACCCATCTCTAACGAGTTATTCTGATTCTGCTATACTCGTACTAGGATATTACCGATCCTATCGGTATTGAGTTACCCGTCCTAGAACACTACTGGTTCTATCTCTGACGAGTTCGTTAATGTGTTATATACCAGAGCTAAGCTTAACCAAAGCTCTGATACCACGTAGTGACGACCCCAAATCCCGTACCGACGGTGGCAAGGGTAATCTTTGGAATATAACACATAAACAGATAATAGCAGAACAGAAATAAATAAATACACCAGATAATGCACAAATACTACACTGGATAAACATAATCTTCAGAGTTACGCAGTATACAGGATCATACTTAGTACAAATACAGTTCAGCTATACATAAATGTCTACAGTGGAAAACAAACATAACATGTACAATAGGAGCTGAACATCATAAAAAGAGATAAATGATAGAATCCATCTTCAGCTCCAGCTATCCAGAAAGAGCCTGCTAAAACCTGAATAAAAGGCTGCCCGTGTGGAAAGAGGGGCACTCGAGTTTGCAAGTGAAACAAACTACGAGTCAGTCGTGGGACTGGTATGAGAAATCTACTTAACACATTATATAATATGGCTAATCACAGGACCACGCCACTTTCGTAGAACGGGTTTACTCCATTGGATTGCCAGTGCTTTAAAACAAGTAAATCTTTTAAAAACATCGCAATGCTTTTTTATAAAACTGAAGCCATTATAAGACTCAGTTCCCATCACATAATGCAACGCAAACAGGAGGATAGAGTTTTTACCTTATAATGGCCAAAATATGCTTGATACGAATAAAACAAAAAAAATTGATATTATTACTAGTGTTTATATGTTTTCAAAAACAATTTTAAATCATAAGTATCAATCACAGACGGCATTAATGCCCCATACCACTATGTCGCCATATATAGGTATACAATCAAAACCGCACAGTCACGTATTTGGAAATTGGATTTTCGTCATGAACCAAGGCAAAAGATAGTCCTTACCGAATTCGAGACTGTCTAGCCCGAGCCTCAGGCAAGTACTCAATCAAGCCTTTGGATCGTCAGGGCCGGTCCACCGATATGGATTAAAATTCCTGAACACTGCGTTTCCCCTCCCTTTGGGGCATAAATGAGCCAACGAATGACTCCATCGGTCCCGGATCGACCGATATATCGGAGGCCCCTCGCAAAAGCAACAACCACATAGGTGAAAATAATATAAATGTCAGCCAGTTCAAGCACTGACACCACCTCTAGCTAGAAGGAAACGCATGCCCTCCTTGAGGTCCTCTCCCGTTTCTGGTTCATACCGGGGTGTGAGGCTCGCGAATTCACGTTATACACAAAGCTACGCCACACAGGCGGTGCTTTGATCATCAACCACAAGACTTTGCTTTTCGACAGAAGCCTTGATCACTGCACCTTAGCATGCCACACAGGCAATTCACACCATGCAACTGGTGGCTATCAATCACACAGAATGAATCCAATGTCGGACACACGGTCCATTTACAAGTCCGTTCTAGGTCGGAACGAAACCGGAGGCACTATATACCTCGCATACCCATCGATCTCCACGTACGTGTGGACGATCACCACTCATTATCCATATTGCGGGATGCCTCCCAGTCAGGACATCAGTTACATCCAACCGAGGTGAAGATCTCCGGTCTTCAACCACCGTCTTCATCTTCGACTTCTTATCGTCGATACAGTTATTCAGAATGGGATAAACTCGGTCTTTCTGAGCAATTCGCGTATATAGTTAAAAGTGCAATATAAACACAACATACGATTCATTCCAATTTATTATTCACTAACCGCAAATCAGTAAGAGAACGATTTCCCAAATATTAACCCCGAAGGCCGAAACCAACATCAGATCAAAACCCAGGAAGCCATCCGACTTAGCTAACCTCCAGTTAGTTTATAAATTTCACATTCAACCATCAAATATTCAATAAACCGGGTAAATTCGGTTTATTTCCATTCCATATCGTTTATAATATTTTATAACGATTTATCGCTGTTTTTATTTAATTATTTATAGCCAATTCATTCAAACGACGCTTCGGGCCATAACGCGGCCGTGGCGCTGTTTTTCTTCAGATTTGATTTACACATATCTGAAAATCTAACCATTGGATCTTCACAAATTTTATACCATTAGAAAGATCTTTTCAAAACGAATCCAACGGTTCCAGTTTTGGGAAAATCCGACCGTCAGATCTCCCGGTACACTCGTTTAAAGTTTCGATTTCAAAATACGAACTACAGCGTCGTTATTCGATTTAATTTAATTATATTTATATATATACATATAAATATAATCGATTCTGGCGCTGTTTTTCTCCAGATTTGAATTAAACATTCCAGACAATCCAATCGTTGGATCTTCACAAAGTTGGTGTCGTTGGAAAGATATTTCCTAAGCGAACCCAACGGTTTCGGTTTCGGAAAAATCCGATGGTCAGATCTCTCGCACTAATCGTTTGAAATCACGGTTTCAAAACACGAACTGCAACTTCGTTATTCGATATATTTCAATTATATATATATATATATATATATAATCGATTCTTCGATTTCAAAACTATTTTCTTTTCGTACATTTGATAAAAATGATATTTTTATCCAACCGACATTTATTTCGACACTTCACTTTTTTTTGCAATTCATGTATTTAACAAAAATGTGATTTTTATTGTAAAACAATTTATTTCAAAACACGACTATTTTACATAGTTCATATAGGTGATAAAAATATGATTTTTATTATAAAACAATTTATTTCAAAACGCGACCATTTTATATAGTTCATATAGATGATAAAAATATGATTTTTATTATAAAACAATTTATTTAAAACAAGAATACCATTCAACACATGAATTTCTATTCAACGAATGAATTTCTATTCAACGAATGAATTTCTTTTCAACACATGAATGTTTTCTATTCAACACACGAATATAGTTTCAACACATGAAAATAATTCTAATACATGAATATTATTCAAAATTTCGACAGCATAACGGTAGGGCAGTTAAAACTGGGGCCATCCCTAGTACGGCTCCTCGCTCTACCTTAAAGCCTCGCAACTTTTGACAATGTGGATTTCATGCATCTAATTCGCACGCAGGCGGCATGTATATTTTTTTTCATTTCCACAAACTAATCCTATGTGGTTTCAACCAAATAATTCTCAACCACAAACGGGTATTTTTCAACCACAATCAATCAATTTCAACAACGAATAATTCTAATCAACCATTCGCTATCAACCAATTTTCACACCAATCACAACCAATAAATATCGTCCATGGTTTGTGGACGAGGGACGTGTGTATATATATATATATATATATATATATATATATTTATATAAATAAATTCACTTCTATTCAACACATATATAATTTTTACAACGCATATATAACTTATACATCGACCGTACAACTTATACAACGCTTATACATGTGGTGCACAACGCTTATATAACTCATACATCGACTGTATAATTTATACATCGTCGTTTTCCATATCGTTTATAATTCAGAAATCTCACATTGGGTTCCACACCACCAAAAATAGCAGAAGGCTCAGAAAAATATGCGGTCTCTTCTAGAATGTAGAAGACGTCCACACAAGTCCACTATCTCTTGTTTCACTGAATTTCATCAACAAACGAAAAAGATATGAATTTTACAGTGAAATCCAAAATCGTAGCCCTTTAAAATGCTATAATATAGTTTAATATAATTAAAGCCGTTACCTTTCTGAGATGTTCAAAACTAGGTTTAGGAATTTCGATCCAATCTCGCAGCGATTCGACGATCGGCCTTCGCAGTGGCGAAGAGCTTGGAGAGGCGCTCAAAACGAGGGTGGTGGCGCTCAACTTGGCGCGGCGGTGGAGGCTCGATCTGGCTCGAAACGGCGGATCTTTCCAGGGTCAAAACTCTTCAAACGCTGAACGAAAAAATTCAAACCTTATATAGATTTGATGCTCGTTGATAGCACTACAAAAATTTCCAAAGGACCATGGTGTTTTATTCCGTGTAGGAGGAGGAATCGGAGGGGGAAGAAATGAAGGGTTTCCGTCGTCGATCGGGGGTGCGAGGAGAGAGAAAGGCTGATGTGGACAAATGCGGTATTTTCTTATATTTATAAATTTTTAAAAATCCAAAAATACCCCTTGTGCCACACAAACACCAATCCAAACTCAACAACTGTCGTCCCTAGCGTTTTACCCCCATTCCGAACACAATGGGATATGTTTCGTAGGCCCATTCGACTGTTTCAGTCAGTTTTCCTTCAAATTAAAATATAAAACATTAAATATTTAATTTGAACATACATTTCACTTTGTCGGGGCCACATACTGATTCTAAAAATTCCCGAAAAATAAATCTAGCTATGTTTTGACGATACGGTCCCAACAAAACTAGTTTCTTCGAATTCTGAGACCATTTGAAAAATGGTCATTTTAACGGGCTATATAAACTCTATAGCGACCTTTCTGAAAATTCATTTTGCCATAACTTTTGCTTCCTGCTATGAAACTTCGATTTTTCAGATTCGTTAGAAAGGTATTCACTAGCAGATTTAAATATTTTCGGTTTCACTCAAATCCATTTTGTTTTGCACCCGGTACAGTCAGTCGAAGTTTGAATTCATATTTTGAAACTGTCGCGCCATTTCAGGCCTTGTTTATAATTAGAATTAATTATATTTATTTTCAAACGTCGATTCAAACTTACTTTTCGTCGTTGTTATTTAAAATATTTATTTTAAATATTTAAAATCCACTAAAATAGCCAATTTAAAAATTTTAAATTGGTTCAGATTTTCCGAGTCGTTACACTTTTAATGCTCAAAAATCTTGTTATCCCTTCATTACTCGAGACATGTATCCATATTAAATTGCTTACTTCATTCCAATATATTCTCTATTCGTTTCTCGTTCCATTTCAAGCGTTAAATTCCAATTAAAACTTGAATTCATTTTAAAGTTTTCCCAACCCGATTACATTAGATCTTTAATTCAATACCATAAATTAGTTTACCAAAATTTCATTACTTTTTCTTATTCTAATTCACCCGTATTATATTGAATGTCACTCTATCTATCCAGATTTGATTAACCATTCACTTGAACTAGTTCTGATTTATTTATTCTAATTATTTCAAGTTCATCTGCATTTCATTTCATTCATTTCTACTTGGTCTAAATCGTCCAATTCAAATTCTCGAGAATAGCTTCATTATTCTCATTCATTCGACCTAATTAACCCCACTTAGTTCCAAATTCTTTCAATATTCTAATTTAATAAATTAGAATTCGGGTTATATTCCTTACACCTTATTTCATCTCCTCGTTTTACTTAGATAATTTAAAATCTATAATCATGGGTTAGGTTGGTTATGATTTTATATAAACCATTCTATTTTATCTCGTTTATTCAACTTTTCTTAACTTACTTACCCATTTCTCGTTTACTAACTTTTCCTTTACTTACATAACATTAATCGCTAGTACAAATCAAGTTTTACTTACTCAATCTAGCTGTCGACATGAATTCTAAATCAACTTATTAATTTCCTTAAATTGATTTCTTCAATTTAATCCATCGCCCCAATTCAAGTTATATTTTCGCAACACAAATTTCTTCTTAACTCCTTCTCGAGCTAACTTAATATACTTATAAATTTTTCATTTTCCAAGTCGTGAGTTGTCACTTACATTACCTAACCGAATCTTCCTATTATTTAGTTTATTTCAGTTGAATTTCATTTCGCGGTTAATTTCAACTTTATCGAACACCTATATCGACTCAATTTTGAATTTGCTTAACCTCTATTATTGCTCATGCTTAAGTATTTCCACGACCATTTCTCTTCTTCCAATACTTAAGTCCATTTCATGGTTTCATAACTTAAATTTCTAATGAATCGAGTTAATTTAGTGCTTAAATCAATATCATTAGTTAAAATGAGCCTAAATACCTTGATTCAGGGTTTAAACCAAGTTTAAAATAATCTATGTACCTATACTATTTTATAGAAAACCATACCATATAAAACTTAAATCCAAAACCTAAATTAATAAAGAACTTATAAAATTTTAATTCTACGTTAAATTTTAATTCAACCTGTAAATAACATATACTAATAATTTTATATAAGATTTATACCATATGAATTTTTTTATCCAAAATACCTTGTCAAATCTAATTATAATAATCATTGAGTGGTCTCTCCTCCACTCAGACTCTTCAGAATAATCATCGAAAATGTGTGCACTCATTACCGAGGTCATTTCTGATGTCTGAGAAGGGATTACACACTTATTTCCAGAACTATTTCTTATAATACGATATTATTTTCAAACTTGGCAAAATTATTTTAAGAGCCCCAGAATCAAGTTATCAAGTTCATTTTTATATAAATCGGAAACCAATTATACTTAAAGAATTCCCTTACAATTTCAAATATTTTACAAAACCTTAAAATTTCTTTATTAGATTTATTGTCAAGTCGAGAATAATATATAATAACTTAATATTATCACCTACTAATAACAAATGCATATAAACCTAAACCAATAATATATTTGATACATACTTAAAATATAATTGAAAACCACATTATGTCAATCCATTCTGTTCAATTATTTAGAAATTCCTATCGATTCTATGGCATCCCATAAATCCACCAGAACCTACAAGTATTCAACAGAACAATCAACACAATATAAAACCATTTCATATCAAAAATACAAGTACGCTCTCCCATATATACTCTCAAACTCATTCTAGGGCGTTTCTAACCCTATCTCTAATGAGTTTATTCCCAAACAGAGCCAAGGTTATCGCTAACCATCGCTCTGATACCAAATTGCAATGACCCACATTTTTTACCGTTCAAATCGACAATTAACCACACATGTCGACCCAAACAAATCACAAATACAGGTAGTCATTGGGGAAAGAAGATCAAGAAGGGAAAACAATCGCATAATCTCACAATGGAAGGATAACATATAATAAATAACTAACAGTTTAAAAGCAGTTGAAATACATACATTTGGCTATAACATACAATGGTTATCAGAGTTACGCTTGTACAAATACATACAATAATGAAGCGGAAATAAAGTGCAGTGGAATATACATGTAATATATATATATACCAAATACTCGTCTTCATCCTCCAAGCTATTGAAAATCTTCGCTAACTGCAACATTTATTGACCCGAGCGTATTGCATAAAAGAAAATGCAACAAACACTCGGATCAGCACTAAATCATTCTCGTATTAGTCAAATTAAAATACAAAATAACATCAGTGTCATGGGTACAGTAACTCAAGAGATGTTACAGGATTTTTCTATCTCTCAAGGATCCGTTAAACCAATACATAGATAGTATAATACTCTATTATGATAGTGTCTACTCAGTAAAGTATAAATACTGAAAATAGCGTAAGCGGGATTATATTTTTACCTTACACCGTTTATAATATCGTAGTCTAAACAGTACCGTAAACCCACTGTAAACGATGGCATCAGAGGGCACTCCATAGGTACGATACAAATCAAAATCGTATGGGGCTCGATAAGGATAATATGACAAGGCACTTGAGGCAATGCCCAGGGTAGGATTCTACAAATTGCACCCCTGGACCAGTGGTAACGCATAACAGCCACTACCGCCCACCTCGGAACACACTCCCAAAATCATAAATGGGCCCAAATCATCATCATCATCATCATAGTCATAGAAATAGTATCGAAGAAGTATGTCCGATCAGAGGTGCTACCTCAATTAGTCACGGTATAGCTCCTGTTTTAGTCACTTCAATTATGACCCGAAGGTCAGGGCTATTTCGTTATCGCTCATCTTCTTCGATTCAATAATCGCCTCCAAGTCATATTACATCATTCTGGATACGTCGTAACGTTCATAGTTGTCAAAGTGGTATCAACATTGACTGAGAGTATGCCTTATGTCGACTCCGGTCTCCTTGACAACCAACGCTTACATCTTCCACATCGGTTGGTTCTTTTATGTTTCATAAAGGTTTGCTTTATATCCCAAAATATCATGTTCTGCTCGAACCAAAATTTATATTCAAATAGAATAAAATTTCATACTGAGATATCCCAATCATTCCCAAACCGATTATATTCTGAACTAGAATATATTTTCATAACAGTATATTACATTCATATAATATTCCCAAATCGATTTATATTCCAGAAGAATATACTTCACATCATATGTTATAATTGTTTCAAATCAATTTATGTTCGCAATCCGTTCATATTCAACTAGAATATATTTTCATAACAAATCATTTTAAATCTCTTAGGAGAACCTTTTATATTCGAGAAGAATATAATTCATATTTCCATATAAAAATCGATTTAAATCGATTCATATTCAAATAGAAAGAAATTTTACCTTAGCTCCATTTGAACCAACAGTTTAATTCAAACATTCTCCATTCGAAAGAAATTTACAAATCCTAAAAATACGTATAAAAATAAATGTTTATAAGAAAATCTTATATAAATAAATATATTTATATTGAATATAATAATTAAAAATAAATAAAATAATTTAAATATTATGTATATACATAAATTAAAAGTTACTAGATAGTTTGAACAATAAATTGTAAGGAAAATTTTATTTATAATAAAATAGTTTATAGGTAAAGGTTAATAATAAAATTTAAGGAAAAATAATTTATTTGAAATCAAATGTGTATATATATATATGTAAATTCTTTAACATAATCATTCCTTCCTCCTGAATTTCAAAATGCTTAAATCTATACCCCAGCCCCAATGGAGTTTACATAATTCAATATCTTGTTTCAATTTGTCATTTAACCCCATTTCTTTCAATTTAGAGGAATCAAACCCATATTCATATCAATATTCGGTAAATTAGAATATCCTCAAATGATGTTCATTTAAAAACTAAATTCATGGCAATTTATCAATTCCAAATCTTATCATAAAATTTGAAACTCCAAGGGTATGTCAAAAATCCACTTTACAAATCTCGATTTGTTTGAATAATCTACCTTGACAAATTCATTAACTTTAAATTCAGGTTTAAAGGAAACATACAAATCCTATCAATATCGACACATTTCCTTTAAGTAAAATTCCTCATCAATAGAATTTCGAATATTTAAATAATTTAACCAACCGATATCCATATATAATTTGCTACCCTATGGCCAAGTGATTTTAAATTTAATTTCTCGATATTCAGGGATGGATCTATCATTTCAATCCAATTCAAGGTCACAGATATTTATCATTTCAATTTGTGTTCTTAATTGATTTTAATCGATCAATCCCGGGTTTATTCGATGCCCGTAACATCTAGAGTGAGAAATTGGGATTCGTCGTCAATGATGAGCACACAACAGCCATATACTGAAATAAATAACATTTCGAGCAATACTCATTTAGAAAAATTACCCAAAGCATCCATCTAACCATTCATCCCATTAATCAGTATTAATCTGTTCTACGGGTTTGCAAGGATCAGAAATCCCAACTAGTAAATTAATTAAATTAAATAACTAATTATCAACCTAAATTTCAGATCCATATACTTGCATGTCATTTTTAAGCAGCAAATCACAATCAAATACAACCATGCAACCAAACTTATTTCATACTTTAATTTAACAAATATGGGAATAATTCGATATTTCGTAAGTGAGAAAATCACTCGCCTTTGGGTCCTTAGTGTATTGAACGTCCAACCAAAGCCCGAAATTACACAGTCACGAAATGCAGCAAAACCATTGCCAAAACCTTTGCAATCTCACCACGATCCCAACGCAACAAACCGTGCGAAAAACCGAGTTAATATGAGAAAGTTATTAGCCTTTTACCGTTTGAATTTTAAATATATATAAAACTAATAAAACATATTCCTCACCAACCCTAAGCTGACACGTCAGCAGCCCTCTTTGTTTTCTCTCGCTCCATCCCATATACCTGAACAATAACATAGTACCCATCAGCCCCATGATTTTGACCGACGATTCCATCCAACTTCGGCCGAGACAAGAACCGCGGCCACCACCAACGTCTAGCTCAGCTCCGGCCGCATCTTCCCTCCGAAACCGAAGGTCTCCGGTGGCCTACCCTTCGCCGGCGACGGAGATGAACGTAAGGGGTTTTAACCCTTCCATGACCAAATTCAAGCGAACCACTGCACAATAAATCGAACGAACACCGCCGTTGAACTCGTATGAACGATCTGTTCAATACCCATACCACCGATTCTCCAATTAGCTTCAGAATTGAAAACCCCCAATTATTTCTTATGGGTTCCAAAAACTGCTGCCTTTGACCACGATTTCTGACCAGACGAAGCACTGCATGTCACAATAAATTGCAGATCTAGGTTCTACTCATCGAGAGCTTCGATTTGGTATATAATACGATAGGTTTTGGAGAGATTTTATTTTTAGCTTGTATTTTATTTTCTAGGGCTTTGAAAAATCATTTTCTGCCATTAGAGAAAAGGATTTTGAAGGAGGAAGTATACGTATAGGTAGAATGGGCTGATGGAGTTCAAGAAATTTATTTATATACACATATATAAGGCCCAAACATTAGAACTAACTAATTATCATATTATACTGACTTCCTCCCATTTTCTCTCGTACGATCAAATGGTAAGTCGGATTGTAACGCAAACTGGAATCCTACTATAATTCATCGTTCTGGATCCAATGGCTCCTGTTTCGTCGAATTCCGAGACAGTCGCCAAAACGGTTAAATTCCACAATTAATTAATTAATAAAGTATTCAATTATTCGCGTAACTGTTTTAGTTCAATTTAAATATTCATTAAATTTCATTTTAAATCTAATTATAACTTAAATAAATTTTATAAATAAATTTCACACATTTTAAATCTAAATTTGATAATTTAAATTTTGATTTGAATTTCAGTTATAATTTAACGACTTAAAATTCCACCATTTCCAATTTAAATTTGAATTCCACTTTTAAATTAACCCATTCAAATAAATTTAATTATTTAAATATTAAATTTCAAATTACAGCCTTTCTAAATAAAACTAAATTTGAAAAATCTATTTATACTCGGTTCAAACAATCACATCATTAAAAAAATTAACAAAACTTGATTTTTATCTAATCTTATTCCATTTTATTTATATTAACCTGAAAATTAAATATACAGAAAATATGGGATGTTACACTTTACTTATTCAAAGCCCAATTTCGTATCAAATTTTGATTAACTAATTATTATTCAAATTAGTTAGTTCTATTCATTAACTAGAAATCTGATTTTTGTTTCAAAAATCATTTCACTTACTTCATTGGAGTTCATATTTATTTTATATCTCCAGTCTGGATTTTTCTAATGGAAATTCGGATTTTATTAACTTAAAATCCTTTTATTTATTTAAATAATCCGTTATGGTTTTATAATGGTTATGGCACTGTTTTTCTGAAAAAATAATTTTGACATAACTCAAAATCTATAAGATGAAATCCTGATTTTTTTCTTCCATTAGAAAACTATTATTCAATCGGTCATGACGATTCTTGTTTCACAAAATTCCGACTTAAATTGAGTTCTATATACTCAATTGAAGTTCGAAACGCCAATTTACGAACTGCTGTTCCGCGGCGAGTTCGTTTTTATTGAAATATAAATGTTTAAACTTCGTTTATAATAAATTTCAACTCCATTATAATATATTATATATATATATATATTAAATCTAGTTTTCAAATCCAACTTAATATTTTCGATTATCTCTAATTATCGATTTTCAATTACTTAGTTGTCAATTCAATCACAACTCCATTTCTGTGATTATTTTCTAATTCCATTAGGAATAAATTATTATATAGAATCCATGAAATTGAATTCTAAATATATATATATATCCTTTGGATTTTTCCAATTCAGTTTATATTCCGAATTACGAAATAAAACCGTCGTTCCCTTTTCGAAACGATTTCCAATTCACTTTCAAATTCATACTTGAATTTATAATTCCACATTTATCCCATGATAATTATTCCACTTTATAAACATCGTTTATAATTTTCTTCCTTGTTTTATACATTAAACAAGTTCCATTTCAAAACCCATTTGAAACCAAATTTCTATATTTGGAATACTTTATTTATAATAAATTATATATATATATATATATATACAGTGAATTTATTTTCATATTTAAAATTTTAAACTTTTATTTAATACAAACCAAATATTTTTCTTTTTCTAAAACTATTTATTTAAATCAATTCGATCTAATTGAATTCGAATCATAAATCCATACGGATTTATTTTAATTCAATTCTCATTCCAACCATTGGAATAATTTACTCGTTCCTTATTAACATGATTCCCAATCCTCAATTTAAATTCATTTTTGAATTTAAATATTTAAATTATCCAAATGATAATTTTTCCATTTCAGTTATAAACACCATTTTTAAATTCATTTTAATTCTCTGCATTATCCAGTGAAAATCATTTCATTTTATTTATAAACAATTGTTTATAATTTCATCACTTCAATTTCCTGTATTATTTAATTTATAAACATCGTTTATAAATTCAATACTTGTTCTATTTATTCAAAACAAGTTAATATTTCTTGTCCATTTGAAATTTGAATTCTATTTTTAGAAAAATAGATTTCCCTTTAAAATCTCAAAATATCCTTTCACGATACTTTTATAAATCAATATTCAGGCCCCAGTGATATTTAAACACCCCAAAACACTCAGTTATCAATCACAGGTTTTCTAACACATCATATATGATAATATAAAAGAAACAAACAAATAATAATATTTTTGAGGAATCCAGTTGGATCCCTCCAACCTGTTTTCCTGCATCCACAGAAGTTAGTCAACATAAAATAATACCCATCCTGCTTCGGGGCAGGATATCGCGGTATAGAAGTTCATCCACTATCATAGTGTGGGGCGTATAGGGTCATCCGCTAATGATACTACGGGCATCCGCTAATGGTACTATAGGAATCCAACCACCAATATATATATATATATATATATATAATAACCACAAACATCAAACCTAAACAACTAATATATTTATACATATAATAGCCAACACTGATAAACAATATATAAACGCATTCAAGCAGCCAACAGTTTATTTTGACGATAAAAATAAATTAAAATAAATTTCTGTTGTAGCCCGAATATCCATACCAATTTGAGCTGACAAATATCCTACACATTCAACTTAAAGTGCACGAAAGTTCAGATCATTAATAGAAAGAAATCAGAGGATGAGATAGAAAAGACAGAACTAATAGAATAGAAGAAGAACATCAGAATCCAAGTAAACACGAATCTCACAGTGGAACGAATAACATGTATTATTACATAACTTTGAAATACACAAACTGAATTTGTATATACATACCATATCAGAGTACAACTCATATATTACAGCGGAAATAATATCTAACTAACTAATGGTGAAGCCTTCTACTTCCAGCTCCTCCAAATGAATCTGTAAAAGCCTGAAACACTTGACTACCCGTACAAATTTGGGCACCCAAGAGTTTAGGGAAAACAAACAAAATAAACTCTGGGTCAGTCATGGGACTGGTGGGAGTAAACTCCAATCATATTACTTAACTGTTAAAATTCTTTTGAAACAAAATGATAATAGTAAGACCAGCCCACACATAAACATGGACGGTTTTTACCTTACTATAACCCAAACCATTTTGATATATTATGATAATATCTAATCATATAAATAACCAAGTAGCAGAACGCTTGCATCTCACGCTCCACATATAAATAGTATAAAATCATAAACTGTAGGGTGCTTATTGGAGAATGGATTCCAATAGACAAGGTATGGGAGCACCTTCCGATCAGTGTACTCTAGAGGGTATACACTGGGGTTCAATAAGAACGTCATGCAACCCGGCCACACATAACCGCACACTCATTTAGCTTGAGTGTAGCGAATATATTGCCACCCACGGTTGTTGGCCATCCAACCGTAATCCGAAGATACAAAATCGAAAAGAAGAACAATATGAATTTTCTCTAGATCGGTGACAATACACCCTGCTTGGGTATGACCCAACTAGCCATGCTGCCCTGCCCAACTTCTGTCATTTCCCGGTTGTGAGGCTAGAGGCTACGTCTATCTTTCAGAACATCTGATCACCATTCACTTTGAATGCCACATCGTCAAACCCGTCAATCCACTAATCAATTTCCAAAAATATCACGGGTACAAAAAGCTTAGAGGATCGAATTCCTCCGCCACCAGACGTAATAACTTTTAGAGATCAACCATATGTGATTTGTTTGGCATACTCTGTCAGACACTCGTCCATACAAGTTGTCCTGGGACTGGACAAACAAAAAGCACCATTCTAGAACAGAACGACCCTTGCATTTTACTCCGTCTTCAATTATCTTTAGCATAATCTAATTCGCAGCGCTAATGACAATACGGAGTGGTTTTCGGGTAATATATCCAACCGATCTCTCTGTATTGACAACGATGGTCAAAACACTTCGATAATCGATTATTTAACTATCGAAGTAAAAACAAACATCCATTCAAATGTACAACGAAACATCACATAAAACTGACCCCTTTTAATTGATATTAATTACTCAATTTCCTTTCATAGACTCTGTTTTCAAGTCAACTCCTTAATTATAAATCTAGTTTATCACTTAAATCTCGATTCCCTATTTGGGTTTCAAACCAAAATTTTAATATCTTGCCATATATGTGTATAATTTCTAAAAAACAGATTATATATATAATTTGACAAATTCGAATTCCTATTATAACCCTGGTGGATTTATTACTACTCTATCTGTGTTTCGAACAACGAAATTATTTGTAACGACCAGCCTTTTTGCCCGATTTTCGGAGGTATTTAAACCGACTTAAATCGTTCAGAAAGACGAATTGTTATGTGTACATACGTATATTGAACAAAACAACAGAACTTTTTATTTCATTACAAAATATTACATCAGGGTATATCGATATTTACACAGCGGAAGAAATATATAACCATACTCTCAGCGGAAGAACAAAACATACAGCGGAAGCTTCAACTCTATCGTGGACTCCAACTCTGAAAGCGCTCTGGATCCTGCTCCAACGATCTATAACTGCAAACTAAACTACTAGCCGCCCGTGCGGAAATTAATGGGCACCCATAGTTTAGGAAGGAACAATAAACTCCGGGTCAGTCATGGGACTGGTGTGAGAACATAAAACATTTGCTTAAGGTTTATTTTAAAGTAGGGAATTTCACTGGACCACGCCGCTAATGCGGAACGGGTTTACTCCATGTGAACACCCGTGCATATAAATACGCAATGGCCCTTTGAAAATGAAGCTATCATAAGCTCGTCCCACATCACACAATGCAAGCGCACACCAAATGGGCGAGTTTTATCTTATGATAACAAAAAATGCCTTCATACGAAAATCCTCTTTCAATACTGTCATATAGTGTGGAAAACAATTTCGCAAATAAATGTATTAATCCTAGGCAGCATAATACCATTAATATTATGTCGCCATATATATATATATATATATATATATATATATATATATATATATATATATATATATACAAACCAAAACCGTATGGCTCGTATTGGAGATTGGATTTCCAACTTGATGATTCCTGGCACGTAAGATCAATCAGGGATACAAAACGAAGTGCCTCAATGGCTTTTTCGTCCATACGCGGACACCAACTACACATCGTCAGGGCAGATCAACGGTTTCGACCAGACACGGCCCCCCGAACATAACCAACTTCCCTAGGTTCATAAGTGGTTTCCTACTGCTGCGCAGCTTCATCATCAATTTATATATAAGTATAAAACCTAACCGCCAGTTTCTCATCAATCCGGGGTGTGAGGTTTGTCGCTGTCACGTCATACACAAAGCTATGCTTCAATAAGCCATTCTTTGATCATCACTAGCTAGTTTCATAACTCGGGTATGCCACATTGACAATTCACGACATATCACTGATTTAAATCAATGCATACCCTCTAAGTTCATATGACTTAGAGACGAAGATAATATATTGCCACAAATCCGATATACATTAACGGAATCAGTGCTATGCGGTCAATTTTCAATGTTAGACACACCATCCATACAAGTCCATTCTGGGTCTGAACGGAACAAAATCCGAAAATTCTCCAAATATGTTCGGACTTTCTGCCACTCCGATAATAGGGGCATCTCACTACTGTAGCTATTCAGTAAAGAAACTAATCAGCAGGTAATCCGTTCGATTGTGAAGAACCACGGTCTTCATTCATCGATTCCAAGTCTTGAGTTTGCTTCATGCGTCGTATTATTACTTTGAATGGTTTCGGACTTAAATTCGATCCCGGACTTCCCAAGTAATAAGCGTATTCTTAAATCGATGGTCATGAATCATACGGGCCTTTCAATTCAATTTCCTTCCAACCATTTCAATTTATTAGAATGTCAAAGTTGGAATTTGTCATAAACTCAGTTTTCATCTTAACTCTTTATTTCGAATCAAAGATTCGCTTTTCCGACCTTATATTTCAAAACATGCCTTCCAATTCTCATATTTCTTTATTAATTTCCTCAAGTTATTCAATTCGCCAAATCTCTATTGGGATTAAAATTTCATATATGATAATCCAAACCATTTATATTCGAACATAAGTTTGAAAGAGTTAAATCAACTTATATTCGATGTAAATTCACAACTCAATCAAACACTATCAGAACATTGAGGTAATATTTTCTAATGCTTCTGATAGTATTTGTTCAACTTTGGAATTACACATCGAATATCCGTCACAACTCCATCCAACTCATTTCCTTTTTAAATTCTAATCTTTAGAATTTAATAAATAATTCCAATTTCAATTATTTAAAAATCCTTCCGAACCATTTTAAATCTTTTAACCATTTAAATAATGGTTTACAATATAAATTTCAAAACCCGTTTATCTTTGGAATCTAAATAATAATGTTTGAACGTTATTAAATGCTGCAATAGCCATTGAATTCAAATATATTTCCAGTCACTTCAAAAATTTCAATAATTCATTCCTAGTTACTTCAAATTAATAAAGTAAAACTTATCATGAATTCTCTAAAATTTAAAACTGGTTATATTTGAAAGTCAATGTTTCAAATCGGACCGATTTCAAACCATAAGATTATAACCATTTTGAAATCGATATTTACGAACTGTCGTGCCGTAGCGCGTTATAAATTGGTTTAAATAAAATTTCGCTCGAGTTCTTTCAAATTTAATTTATATTTCCAATTCAAATAACTTTATTTCAAAATCGATTTTTAAGTTTAAATCGAAAATCATTTCATAATTCCAAATCTTAATCTACATTAAATTAAGTTATAAACCATAGAAATTCAACCCTTTTAATTTTAAATGTTAAATTTAAATTTAAATTTAAATTTCATAAATGGTCCTTACATGGCATTTATTAATTGAAATCCTAATTGGTTTCTAGGTTTAAAAACGACTTCAATCCAAATTCAAATTTTGTTTGAATTAACCGTTTCGTCCGTCGGACTAGTTAGGGATGGCCAGAGAGAGCAGGAAATTAGGTTTCCAAACCCAAGCCTAGATACCATCCTCTCTGTCATCCTAAAACGGTCTGGTATAATATTTATAAATATTATATTTAAATCCCACATCTCTTTTCAAATTAACTGGATAAAATGATATTTTAATACTTTGAAAAATCGATCTTATTTATATGGAAGGAAATTAAATCGATCATCTGTATGATTTCCACAACTGCGGTGTTGTGTGTACTTTTCATGCAAACAAAATAAACAACCATATAAATCTGATGATCATACATTATAATCATCACCCATACAGAAACAATTCAGCTGTGCACAAGCGTTACTGGCAATAACGCTTTCAATGTCATCTAATTACATGCACATCCATTTACACAATAACATCCATATTCAAACAACAACTAATTATAATTAATCTCATCTAATTATAATTATTCACTAATTACTAATTTAATAAAATAATTAAATTAAATGTTCTTACCGACACAGCTCCAAATCTTTATAGTCAGGACGACAACCAATGAACACTGCTACTGCTATACGTACTGCTTCCCATTCCATTCAATTAGCATCCGATGATTGTTCTGTTAATTATAAATCGGAATTGAATTAACAGCGTTGTTGTTATATATATATATATATATATATATATATAGTCATATACATATAAGGACGTTTCTTTTAAATTACCATAATTTATATCTAACTAAAGTTACCAAACTCATATACCATCGGATTCTATTTTCTCTTACAATTCTAACGGATCCAAAGGTGTGTCGTTTCGATTTAAAACGAATGAGATATTAACTTCCAAAGTTTAACTAACTTTAAACTTAAAACCCTTAAATAAATATATACCTAACCAAAGCCCGGCCCAACTAAGCTCAGCCCGCGGCCCCCTTTCTTCTTCTCCTCCTTCAACTTGCGCCTTCTCCAAAAGCTCACGCTGGAACCCATGAACCCGCACTTGACCGTGCACATGCACGCACCTTTCTCTTTACCAACAAAGAAAACAAGGCCACCATCATACTCGACTTCACCTCCCCATTCGAATGCACAACACTTCCAGAACTCCGGCCCTCCCAATAAAAATCCGATCGAAAAATCCAAGACCTGCTGCCGCGATAATGAACCGCGTGAACCCATTGAGTATCGACATCTTTCTGCTCAGAAACCCACCAAAACACACCGCATCAAAGCTCTCTCCTTCCTCGTCATCACGCCCTCATCCATTTCTCCTATCGCTGCTCTAATCTCCGACTAAACTTAACCCTAGTTTTGAGCTTTCCAAATCATCGTCACGGAATCAAACATTTTCGCATGAAAAATACTACACGCTCTGCTGATCGTAACGGTGTTGACGGCGAGATCTATTTCTTCACGGATTGAGCGATATTATTTTTAGAAGTTTCCTTTGCAAAATTCCTCCTTGTTGTAAATTAGAGATTTCTCTTCTGTTTGTCGATGGAATTCGGATCCGACAATTTTTAAAAACTCAGAGATGATGGTCCGAACAACATTCATGTTGATCATTTGGCTAGAGGTGAAAGGATTGAGAGATTTGATTTTTATTTGAGATGGAGACATGAATTTTCTTTTACTGTAACTTGGAATAAGGAATGAACGAGATGAATATGTCGTTGGCTTAAGCTTCCACGGAAAGAAATAATGTTTACTTTCCATTCCTTTTTTTTTAGATCAAAGACACTTGGCATTCAAAACACATGCATGAAGCCAAAAATGCATATGTTTATTTAATTAAAATTTTTACCCAATGCATGCTTAACAAAAATAACCTTTTTATTTATTTATTTTTCTTTTATTTAGCTACACCCTTGTAACAATTATGAATGTAGCAAATTCCAAATACATACATACTTAACCAATATACTACTTAAGATTTATCAAAAAATATTTTTAACTTATTAATATTTTAAAATTTCTTATCTATATTATTTACCAAATATATAAACATATGTTTTACCAAATCCACATTTATATTAATATTTAAAACCAGAAAATGCCATTACTTATAAAAAAATTGAAATATGCTTAAAATCTTGAACATGGACTTAAAATAAGTTTTCTATAATTTAATAAATCAAAAACATTATTCAAACATATAAATATATAGGATCACCCTTATTAATTTTATATTTAAATCTTATTAAGTTCATTTTATTGAACAAAAATCCAAATTAAATTTAGGTAAAATCTTAGGTTGTTACATTCACCCCCCCTTAAGGCTTTTCGTCCTCGAAAAGGAGAGTCATAAGATTAAATCTTATTTATCAAAACAAATTTCCTTACAAATTTTTATTAAGTCTGAAACTTATCAACTCGAAATTTCATACGATTAAATTTGTAAAACCTTCTAATATCAAAAACTTATATAAACTTAAATCGTTATACTAGAAATATATATATTTGGAGAGGTCTATTTAGAGAACAACCTTAAAGAAATTTTAGTTTAATTACAAATCCTGGTTTGCAAAGTATTTGGAACAACTTCGTCGAACTTAGAATCCCATTTCGTTCTGAACCATTGACATACTATATTTCTTTCATATAGAAAAATCATACTGGACTTCGGTATTTTCAAAACTAAGTTTTGCTTCCAAAATTCAAACATTCTATACTGAAATCCATATGTTATTAGTTCGAGAAGCTCATCCTCATGACAGGGCAACTGAGTATCACCCATCGTACGCAATCCAATTCTCATAACAACCCAGTTTTAGCCATGGTTACTCGAACAAATCGATTCATTTTATATCCCGAAGTTGTAGATCATTTTCGCAGTCTATAATTTACAAATACCTTCCACTCATATATTTTCCAAACATTTCAAATTATCGGGATTCAAGTCGTCGAAATTTCTTTTATTTGTAAACCACTTTTATTAACTATCCATCATATCCAAGGTATGTGGAAAAACAAATTCAATTTCTTGGAAAAATTTCAGTTTTCAAATATACAACTTAGGTTTCATATTTCAACATAAATGATCTTATTCATATTTTACTGAGTCGAATATTTTAAGAATCTAGTTTCATAAGTCTCAATTTATTTCAAAACACCCTACTATTTACATAAGTAAATGTTCATACACTTTCCCTAAATCAAATATGATTTATATGATCTCTTTAACAGCCTTTCCAAATAATCATTTCTACCTCTCTAAAATCATTTACCAATTCGTAAGTCCTTATAACTTCCTTTAGGTCAAATTCCAAACTTTTTCAAATTATTTCCAAGATTATCTAAATAATTTCCATATCTTTAATACTTGGATTTCATACTTAGTTGTCATATCCACCTGGTTGAATAACACCTTTTATTTAAATCCACTTAAAATCCAAACCTTTCTTTCATTCTTGTTTTAAATATCAAATCTTGTTTAGAAAGTTTTCTCTTACTCAACTAATCAGCAAAATCTCTTAAAATAGTATTATTTAAATTCCACCACACTTCCTCTGCGCACTCTGATTATGCGTTACAAGTTCAAGCTAGGGTTATTTCAAATATGAAACTTAACATTTTCAGAACCCACTTCTTAAATTTAATATTTCTAAGATCCAATTTTTCTCTTGTCTTCTTACTATGTAAGGCCTATTTGGTTGAGATTCGTTAACACAATTTCTCTACAACAAGCCATCTAGTTTTAATTAGATCTTGGTTTCATCCTATAAAGGTATACATACATGAGTCAATCTAATTTGTACGTGCTCAAGTCAAGTGAAGATGTATAACGGGTTCAAAACGGATACCCACAAATAAATGGTTCGAATCCAAACGATGAAGCTAACTAAAAGCCAAGGTAAGAAGGTCGATTGCACCTAAGGATATAATTTTAGGTTATTTATTCTAGGAATACTTCGTTTTTCATTAACTTCCTCTTGAGTAGATCTTACTTAAAATTTCATTTTCATTATATCATAAACGATTACTCTTTAAATACTTTCTATTTGAATCACTCATACCGTAGTTTCACCCTACTTATATGTTTGCTACTATTCAAATCATCTTTTCAACAAATTTCTAACTTAAGTCAAAATTTCTACCCAACTCCTGAAGGGGTGTTAAAATATACTTACAAGCGAAATAGTTTAACTTGCATTCTACTCTTTACAATACATGCTAGGTATCGACTCAAAACTTTTCTTTCATTAGCTTACTTAACATTCCTCGAGAGGCATAATATCCTTCCAGATTACAACTTATTAGATTTTTTTTTAAAAAAAAAATTCATATTCAAACATCTATTATGACTTGTTTATCATGAAATAAGGGTCTATTTTGGTAAATTTCTTAATGGATTATCTTATTTTTCCAAAATTCGCTTTCTAATCTTTAAGTGAAATTTACTTCTAAAAATCCTTTTAGGTTAATAAAAAAGTTTGATTTGCACATATAACATATTGTCCTTACATTAAATTCCCTTTTTAATATTTCTAACATATCGAAATGGTTCGAATATCCCTTGACGTCTTAACTGGAATAATATAGTCATCCCACTTTCGAAACCCGAAAATAACTACTGATGGTGCCATGGTCATCAGTAAAATCATCCTCAAGCGACTAGAGTGTGACTCTATATCTATCTAGTATACATTGGACTTCGTATATACGTTAGCTAGGCGTATATCCAAAATCCCTACATATTTGATAGTCCAATCCCGACTTCAATAAAATACTCAAAATCCACATTAAAATTTATATTTCCTAAATTGTATTTTAAAATAATTTATCATTTTCAAAGTGTTTTACTTAGTTTTAACATAGTTTCTTTGGATTTCAAAATACGCTCTCTCAACGAGATATTTCCAAAATCTCATTCTAGGGCATTTCTAACACTATCTCTAATGAGATATTATAACTCTGATGAGTCCTATCTTTTGTTCAAAATATGTTGTACCCTGTAGCTTTGTATAACCAAAGCTCTGATACCAACAGTAACGACCAGCCTTTTTGCCCGATTTTCGGCGGTATTTAAACCGACTTAAATCGTTCAGAAAGACGAATTGTTATGGGTACATACGTATATTGAACAAAACAACAGAACTTTTTATTTCATTACAAAATATTACATAAGAGTATATCGATATTTACACAGCGGAAGAAATATATAACCATACTCTCAGCGGAAGAACAAAACATACAGCGGAAGCTTCAACTCTATCGTGGACTCCAACTCTGAAAGCGCTCTGGATCCTGCTTCAATGATCTATAACTGCAAACTAAACTACTAGCTGCCCGTGTGGAAATTAATGGGCACCCAGAGTTTAGGAAGGAACAATAAACTCCGGGTCAGTCATGGGACTGGTGTGAGAACATAAAACATTTGCTTAAGGTTTATTTTAAAGTTGGGAATTTCACTGGACCACGCCGCTAATGCAGAACGGGTTTACTCCATGTGAACACCCGTGCATATAAATACGCAATGACCCTTTGAAAATGAAGCTATCATAAGCTCGTCCCACATCACACAATGCAAGCGCACACCAAATGGGCGAGTTTTATCTTATGATAACCAAAAATGCCTTCATACGAAAATCCTCTTTCAATACTGTCATATAGTGTGGAAAACAATTTCGCAAATAAATGTATTAATCCTAGGCAGCATAATACCATTAATATTATGTCGCCATATATATATATATACAAACCAAAACCGTATGGCTCGTATTGGAGATTGGATTTCCAACTTGATGATTCCTGGCACGTAAGATCAATCAGGGATACAAAACGAAGTGCCTCAATGGCTTTTTCGTCCATACGCGGACACCAACTACACATCGTCAGGGCAGATCAACGGTTTCGACCAGACACGGCCCCCCGAACATACCCAACTTCCCTAGGTTCATAAGTGGTTTCCTACTGCTGCGCAGCTTCATCATCAATTCATATATAAGTATAAAACCTAACCGCCAGTTTCTCATCAATCCGGGGTGTGAGGTTTGTCGCTGTCACGTCATACACAAAGCTATGCTTCAATAAGCCATTCTTTGATCATCACTAGCTAGTTTCATAACTCGGGTATGCCACATTGACAATTCACGACATATCACTGATTTAAATCAATGCATACCCTCTAAGTTCATATGACTTAGAGACGAAGATAATATATTGCCACAAATCCGATTTACATTAACGGAATCAGTGCTATGCGGTCAATTTTCAATGTCAGACACACCATCCATACAAGTCCATTCTGAGTCTGAACGGAACAAAATCCGAAAATACTCCAAATACGTTCGGACTTTCTGCCACTCCGATAATAGGGGCATCTAACTACTGTAGCTATTCAGTAAAGAAACTAATCAGCAGGCAATCCGTTCGATTATGAAGAACCACGGTCTTCATTCATCGATTCCAAGTCTTGAATTTGCTTCATGCGTCGTATTATTACTTGGAATGGTTTCGGACTTAAATTTGATCCCGGACTTCCCAAGTAATAAGCGTATTCTTAAATCGATGGTCATGAATCATACGTGCCTTTCAATTCAATTTCCTTCCAACCATTTCAATTTATTAGAATGTCAAAGTTGGAATTTGTCATAAACTCAGTTTTCATCTTAACTCTTTATTTTGAATCAAAGATTCGCTTTTCCGACCTTATATTTCAAAACATGCCTTCCAATTCTCATATTTCTTTATTCATTTCCTCAAGTTATTCAATTCGCCAAATCTCTATTGGGATTAAAATTTCATATATGATAATCCAAACCATTTATATTCGAACATAAGTTTGAAAGAGTTAAATCAACTTATATTCGATGTAAATTCACAACTCAATCAAACACTATCAGAACATTGAGGTAATATTTTCTAATGCTTCTGATAGTATTTGTTCAACTTTGGAATTACACATCGAATATCCGTCACAACTCCATCCAACTCATTTCTTTTTTAAATTCTAATCTTTAGAATTTAATAAATAATTCCAATTTCAATTATTTAAAAATCCTTCCGAACCATTTTAAATCTTTTAACCATTTAAATAATGGTTTACAATATAAATTTCAAAACCCGTTTATCTTTGGAATCTAAATAATAATGTTTGAACGTTATTAAATGCTGCAATAGCCATTGAATTCAAATATATTTCCAGTCACTTCAAAAATTCCAATAATTCATTCCTAGTTACTTCAAATTAATAAAGTAAAACTTATCATGAATTCTCTAAAATTTAAAACTGGTTATATTTGAAAGTCAATGTTTCAAATCGGACCGATTTCAAACCATAAGATTATAACCATTTTGAAATCGATATTTACGAACTGTCGCGCCGTAGCGCGTTATAAATTGGTTTAAATAAAATTTCGCTCGAGTTCTTTCAAATTTAATTTATATTTCCAATTCAAATAACTTTATTTCAAAATCGATTTTTAAGTTTAAATCGAAAATCATTTCATAATTCCAAATCTTAATCTACATTAAATTAAGTTATAAACCATAGAAATTCAACCCTTTTAATTTTAAATGTTAAATTTAAATTTAAATTTCATAAATAGTCCTTACACGGCATTAATTAATTGAAATCCTAATTGGTTTCTAGGTTTGAAAACGACTTCAATCCAAATTCAAATTTTATTTGAATTAACCGTTTCGTCCGTCGGACTAGTTAGGGATGGCCAGGGAGAGCAGGAAATTAGGTTTCCAAACCCAAGCCTAGATACCATCCTCTCTGTCATCCTAGAACGGTCGGGTATAATATTTATAAATATTATATTTAAATCCCACATCTCTTTTCAAATTAACTGGATAAAATGATATTTTGATACTTTGAAAAATCGATCTTATTTATATGGAAGGAAATTTAATCGATCATCTGTATGATTTCCAAAACTGCGGTGTTGTGTGTACTTTTTATGCCAACAAAATAAACAACCATATAAATCGGATGATCATGCATTATAATCATCACCCATACAGAAACAATTCAGCTGTGCATAAGTGTTACTGGCAATAACGCTTTCGGTGTTCAGTGTCATCTAATTACATGCACATCCATTCACACAATAACATCCATATTCAATCCACAACTAATTATAATTAATCTCATCTAGTTATAATTATTCACTAATTACTAATTTAATAAAATAATTAAATTAAATGTTCTTACCGACACAGCTCCAAATCTTTATTGTCAGGACGACAACCAACGAACACTGCTACTGCTATACGTACTGCTTCCCATTCCATTCAATTAGCATCCGATGATTGTTCTGTTAATTATAAATCGGAATTGAATTAACAGCGTTGTTGTTATATATATATATATATATATATATATATATATATATATAGTCATATACATATAAGGACGTTTCTTTTAAATTACCATAATTTATATCTAACTAAAGTTACCAAACTCATATACCATCGGATTCTATTTTCTCTTACGATTCTAACGGATCCAACGGTGTGTCATTTCGATTTAAAACAAATGAGATATTAACTTCCAAAGTTTAACTAACTTTAAACATAAAACCCTTAAATAAATATATACCTAACCAAAGCCCGGCCCAACTAAGCTCAGCCCGCGGCCCCCTTTCTTCTTCTCCTCCTTCAACTTGCGCCTTCTCCAAAAGCTCACGCTGGAACCCATGAACCCGCACTTGACCGTGCACATGCACGCACCTTTCTCTTCACCAACCAAGAAAACAAGGCCACCATCATACTCGACTTCACCTCCCCATTCGAATGCACAACACTTCCCGAACTCCGGCCCTCCCAATAAAAATCCGATCGAAAAATCCAAGACCTGCTGTCGCGATAATGAACGGCATGAACCCATTGAGTATCGACATCATTCTACTCAGAAACCCACCAAAACACACCGCATCAAAGCTCTCTCCTTCCTCGTCATCACGCCCTCATCCATTTCTCCTATCGCTGCTCCAATCTCCGACTAAACTTAGCCCTAGTTTTGAGCTTTCCAAATCATCGTCACGGAATCAAACCATTTTCGCATGAAAAATACTACATGCTCTGCTGATCGTAACGGTGTTGACGGCGAGATCTATTTCTTCACGGATTGAGTGATATTATTTTTAGAAGTTTCCTTTGCAAAATTCCTCCTTGTTGTAAATTAGAGATTTCTCTTCTGTTTGTCGATGGAATTCGGATCCGACAATTTTTAAAAAATCAGAGATGATGGTCCGAACAGCATTCATGTTGATCATTTGGCTAGAGGTGAAAGGATTGAGATATTTGATTTTTATTTGAGATGGAGGCATGAATTTTCTTTTACTGGAACTTGGAATAAGGAATGAATGAGATGAATACGTCGTTGGCTTAAGCTTCCACGGAAAGAAATAATGTTTACTTTCCATTCCTTTTTTTTAGATCAAAGACACTTGGCATTCAAAACACATGCATGAAGCCAAAAATGCATATGTTTATTTAATTAAAATTTTTACCCAATGCATGCTTAACAAAAATAACCTTTTTATTTATTTATTTTTCTTTTATTTAGCTACACCCTTGTAACAATTATGAATGTAGCAAATTCCAAATACATACATACTTAACCAATATACTACTTAAGATTTATCAAAAAATATTTTTAACTTATTAATATTTTAAAATTCCTTATCTATATTATTTACCAAATATATAAACATATGTTTTACCAAATCCACATTTATATTAATATTTAAAACCAGAAAATGCCCTTACTTATAATTTTTTTTTGAAATATGCTTAAAATCTTGAACATGGACTTAAAATAAATTTTCTATAATTTAATAAATCAAAAAAATTATTCAAACATATAAATATACAGGATCACCCTTATTAATTTTATATTTAAATCTTATTAAGTTCATTTTATTGAACAAAAATCCAAATTAAATTTAGGTAAAATCTTAGGTTGTTACATTATTCCATTGTTTCTTTGAGCAAATTCCCGTTTCCCTTTTTAAATCTATTCTTATATTTCCAAATTGTTTGGTAATAACCATCCACCTATCTTGAAATATCACTTATAATCAACAACTTGTTATAATTAAAACAAGTTACTTTATTCTAACTTAGTAAAGATTTCAATTATTTTAAATATTAAATAATAGATTTCTCCCTTTTTAAAATCTCAAATTTCTTTTCTAATATATTTCAAGACCAATGTTATTCAGCATATACAAACAATCAATATCAGATCATTTATCACATCATATATTGCAATATATGAAAACAACAAATATAATTATTTCAACCAATTTATCAGCCATTCATCCAAACAACCATCACGCATCATTTAACCAGTATCTACGAATATTAAATAATGATTATAATATTATGAAAAGGATCAGAGTTAGTGAGTTTACTCACCTTTGCGCGTTAACCGTTAAATAACGATTTGCGTCAATCGATTTATCCCGACGTTCACTTTAGCCATAAATTCAACTGTGCTTTAAATATCTCTAGATCAACTCCAGTACGTAGCCGGTGACCATAGGATTCCAATTTGACCAACTGTCCATAAAACTCTCATAAACTTCAGTCCACATCCAAGGCGTACCCGACCCGATCAAACAATTCTTTTTCTTCTACTTCATAAAAACCAACCCGCTACTTTCCACTTCTGGAATCTTCGAACACAAACAACTAGCCCACTTCTTAATCCCGCCTCTTTCCATGTTGGGCCTCTTTATATATATAATTTTTTCCTTATATATTAATGTTGGGCCATACGTAAACCAACCCAATTTGGAATGCACTCATATCCGCATGTATCCTTCCAGTCCCCCACCGCAACACTTCCTACCACACACGGAAACCATGTACCCATAATCTTGACTACCTCCAATCATCCAGAATTTCGAATTCCATGCGAATTCATCTTAACGCAAATACCACCCCTTGGCCAGTCATACACTCATACCACTCCACCGATGTCCCTACTGTAAACACCCTTTCCTTCTCACGTTGTCCACCGCAAGTCCAAGGGAATATACATCCGCCACCTTTTAACATTATAGCAACCTTCCCAATTCGGAACTCCATTGTGCAAACGTGAAAACTCAAGCCTTCTGCATGCCATGCTAACTAGAACTCAACACAAAACTCCTCCTCTTCCCTTTTAAAAACGCGAGTTGCACTAAAATGGAAAACTCCATTCGACTTTGCAGCTTCTGTTCTCCTTTATTTCATTACGAACCTCCATAAAACCAACGCCAAAACATCCCTCGTTCGGACACAACCTATGCTAACCAAAACCACGAAGCCATCCCAAAGAGCTTGCCTCAACAACGAACAGGATCTGCTGCTTCGAACGCAAACACCAACTGGTCATCACCATTTCCCATCGCAAGAAATTCTACCTTGTTACTAATACATGGAGTTGAATGCCGCCCAGGCATTTCGGCTTTTAGGAAGCTACAGTGAACTCACATGATAGCTTCTCCATTCAACTCCCTTCTCCTCATCTCCCTCCGTGCTGGCCTCAAACCGTCGCACTATCAAAACTCCACAACAAATATTCCAAACCCATATTCGATGCCTTCCCAAAGTACTTGCGTCATTTCCATGAACACGCTCACTTCTCTCAGCTTCCACGCACCACAACATGTACAAACCCATGCATACATTTTATATTATTATTTCCTTCTTTGAATCTTATGTCTCGTCTAAGTAGGAGAATCCCACACCCTACTGTTAACTCCCTGCAGACAAGCCTTAAACACCCCTGTAGCTCACGCACTCAGCAACACAGTGCATTACTTTTACTTAAACCTGCTCAACTCTTTGTTAATCCATCCTCACTGATGCATTACGTCTACCTTTGTTTGCCACAATCCAACCTTCAGCCCTAACAGCGACTGTTGTTGTCGCGTTCTACCAGAGTCTGCCGGAGCACCCATCGCAGACCCCAAATCTTCACCTTGCATCGTGCTTAGCACGTTCGCCCCATCGTCTACTTCTCCAGCATGGCCAAAAAATGGTAATCCGAACCCTAACCTGGTGTTAACAGAGTTCGAACTTAACCAAGCTCTATTGCTTCCTCACTCTGACAGCAACCGAAGGACATCAATGGGGAGCTTATCCCTCGACGCACAGATTTCATGTTGCAATGGATTTATAAAATTGTCTCGAGAGTTGGAAGAGCAATGTTTTATTTATAGTCTTGATTCCTTAACAGAGAAGTATTAGAGTTTGTAGAGGTATGGGTAGGCCTACTACGTTATTTCATCTGATTTGGTCTCGTTATGGTAGCCAGGATCTTGTCATGTTCATAGGAATGGAAGTATCACTGGAATTATGGAAGAGTAACGTGCATTGATTTTGTATTTTGTATTTAGTTCCTATTGGAGATGAGCTATGCTTTTATTTATTGTTTACCTCGGCTTTTTCCCTTAAAGCCTATATGTTAGGCAAATGGTTTCGTACATATTAAGCAAATGGCTTCAGCGTGAATGTCGCTGTATGTACGCATGCATTGATAGCTTGGGTTGTCTTCTTCAAGAACATCACTGTCCTACATGAAAAGAGGGTGACAATTCATGCTGTTAGGTTGGTGGTAAATCTAGGCCATGTCTGCATTGTATTTTCGATGGGATTGTGCTTCTATTTCTTAGAGTAGGCTCGTTCAGACAATCAGGCTTGCGTGACTTTAATATGAAGTTAACAAGCTGGTCTAAATATTGGGTTATATGGAGATGTACGTTCGAATATAAATATATATATATTGTGTCTACATACGAGCCATTATGGATGGAAATGAGAACACGATCGTGTCCAGTGAGGTGCCACGATCCCAAAAATATAATAATATCGGTAGGTTAACTCATATTGTGAAACCCCAAAATACTGATATAGGGTGCAAAATACTCCAAACAAAAAGTTGCGTATTTAATTAATTAAAAATTATAGTAAAATTCTAAAAATTAAATTATCACCATGTCTCAAAAGAATCTTGTCTAAATTCGAAACCGATATCTAGTTATATCAAATAAACCTTATGGTCGATAAACGATTCTATAGCGATTATTTGGAAATTTGATTTTGACATAACTCAGAATCTGTAACACGAAATCTTGGTTTTACACTTCCATTAGAAAAATACAGTTCACCAGATTCCAACGTTTCTTGTTTCGAAGAAATCCGATTTATAACGAGTCATGTATACTCGATTGAAATTCAGAACGTTAAATTACGAACTGCCGTGATATTACGGGCTCGATTATATTTAATACATATTTTTATACGTTCAACTTCATTTTAATTAATATATAAATCCACTTATATTATGAATTTAATATTTAAATTGATTTAAATATTCAAATACAAACCGATAAAATTGCGGGACGTTACATTCCTTCCCCCTTAAAAGAATTTCGTCCCCGAAATTACTAAGGTAGGAAAAATGTTATATTCCCTATTAATTTCTTTAAAAAAACATCTATTTATTATTTCTTAACTTCTGATTCAACTGAATAAATTAATTAAGATATTAATTTATTTCCACTGATTTTCAAAGTTCAGAAAATCTTTTATCGCCTTAAACTTCTGATAAATTTTTGCCAGCATCTCCTCTGCACGGCTCAATCGGTACTACTATAACTTGCCTCTCTAGGCCTTCTCCAATCCAAAAGAAATTCAAACAGCTAAGTGGATTGCCCAATATACTCATAGAGATCTCATATCCAATATAAAATATGAATATGTACCTTTTTGTCTGGCATTCCACTCTATCTCTTCCGTTTGCTATCACTTCAACATATAACCATGCATTTCCAATTTATCTCCACTATGCTTATTCTCACATCAATCTTCTGCTTATATCTAAGCCAACTCCATTTCAAACTCCAATTTCAATTCCAAATTATTTCTTAATAATCCACTTCCATAACCAAGTTTGGTTTCGTTCCAAATATCATTTCACAAGTTCAATTACTTTGCCAAGTTTAATCTTATTCCAATAAGATTTCCACTTGGTTTCAATTCAACTCTAATTTTTATTCAACTAACTTTTTAAGTTAATTTCTAATTTATTTATGCATTTTTACTATCTCAATTCATTTAACTTCATAAGTTAAATTTTAATTTCAGAATTCAAATCCTTGAGTTTTATTTCAGATCAGTTTGAAATCTTTTTACTTATAATAATAGCAATTCAAAACATTTGAACTTTCGGTAACTTATTCCCTTAAATAATTCAAAAACAAAATCTTTGGTATTAATCCGTCACTTAGAAACTCGAAAATGAACACCGATGATGTCGCGATCATCATCGGAATTATTTTCCAGCAACCGAAGTGAGTTCAATACTATATCATTTTCAAAACTCACTTCAAAAATTTTTATTTTAGAAATTACTTAAAATTCCATTTACAGTATTTGAAAAACATTTTCAAATCACCCAGGATCTTAAATTTCCATATATTTAGTCCACATTTTATTTACAACAACTTTCCCAAGTTTTCAGGGTTTATTTCAGTTCAGGGTTTTAAATTCAGATTTAATCTATCTGATTTTCATATTATACTTATATAATATTTCGATTTGGTTGTTTATATAACCAACCCAATTATAATCCTTTTGATCATAATAATGATCAGACATCCAATATATATAATAATCTCAAGATATATACTTCTTTTATATCAAAATATATTTTGGGTAAAATTATTTTATCCACCCAGCTTTTAAAACAATATTATGTCGAAATTCTCTATCCAAGCGTTTATAAATCCCTATTGCCAAGGTCAGCTAAACGCGTCGATCTGGAATTTATATACCACTCAACAGATCAATCAACACAATATAAAACAATTTTTATATCGATTTACAAATACGCGCTCATATATAAACACTCAAACTCAATCTAGAGTATTACTAACTCTATCTCTATTGAGTCACACCACAGAGCCAAGGTAATCACTTAACCTTCAGCTCTGGTACTAACAGTAGTGGTCTGAAAATCCATACCAATTTGAGCTAACAAATATCCTACACATTCAATTCAAAGTGCACGAAAGTTTAGATCATTAATAGAAAGAAATTAGAGGATGAGATAGAAAAGATAGAACTAATAAAATAGAAGAAGAAGAACATTAGAATCAGAATAAACACGAATCTCACAGCGGAACGAATAACATGTATTATAACATAACTTTGAAATACACAACCGAATTTGTATATACATACCATATCAGAGTACAACTCATATATATTACAGCGGAAATAATCTCTAACTAACTAATGGTGAAGCCTTCTACTTCCAGCTCCTCTAAGTGATTCTGTAAAAGCCTGAAACACTTGACTGCCCGTACAAATTTGGGCACCCAAGAATTTATGGAAAACAAACAAAATAAACTCTTGGTTGACTGGTGTGAGTAAACTCCAATCATATTGCATAACTTTGAAAATTATTTTGAAACAAAAGGATAATAGTAAAACCAACCTATACATAAACATGGACGGTTTTACCTTACAATAACCCAAACCATTTTGATATCAAAATCCAGTGATATTATGATAATGTCTAATCATATAAATAACCAAGTAGCAGAACGCTTGCATCTGACGCTCCATATATAAAAGTATAAAATCATAAACCGCAGGGCGCTTATTGGAGAATGGATTCCAACAGACAAGGTATGGGAGCACCTTCCGATCAGTGTACTCTGGATGGTATACACTGGGGTTCAATATGAATGTCTTGCAACCCGACCACACATAACCGCACACTCATTTAGATTGAGTGTAGCGAATATATTGCCACCTACGGTTGTTGGCCATCCAACCGTAATCCGAAGATACAAAATCGAAAAGAAGAACAATATGAATTTTCTCTAGATCGGTGACAATACACCCTGCTTGGGTATGACCTAACTAGCCATGCTGCCTTGCCCAACTTCTATCATTTCCCGGTTGTGAGGCTAGAGGCTACGTCTATCATTCAAAACATCTAATCACCATTCACTTTGAATGCCACATCGTCAAACCCGTCAATCCACTAATCGATTTCCAAAAATATCATGGGCATAAAAAGCTAAGAGGAACGAATTCCTCCACCACCAGACGTAATAACTTTTAGAGATCAACCATATGTGATTTGTTAGGTATACTCTGTCACACACTCGTCCATACAAGTTGTCCTGGGACTGGACAAACAAAAAGCACCATTCTGGAACAGAATGACCCTTGCATTTTACTCTGTCTTCAGTTATCTTCAGCATAATCTAATTCGCAGCGCTTCTGACTATACGGAGTGGTTTTCGGATAATATATCCAACCGGTCTCTCCGTATTGACAATGATGGTCAAAACACTTCGATAGTCGGTTATTTAACTATCGAAGTAAAAACAAACATCCATTCAAATGTACAACGAAACATCACACAATCACTGACCCCCTTTAATTGATATTAATTACTCAATTTCACTTCATAGACTCTGTTTTCAATTCAACTCCTTAATTATAAATCTAGTTTATCACTTAAATCTCAATTCCCTATTTAGGTTTCAAACCAAAATTTTACTATCTTGTCAGGTATGTGTATAATTTCTAAAAAAAAATAGATTATATATATATAATTCGACAAATTCGAATTCCTATTATAACCCTGGTGGATTTATTTCTACTCTATCTGTGTTTCGAACATTGAAATTATTCCATTGTTTCTTTGAACAAATTCCCATTTCCCTTTTTAAATCAATTCTTATATTTCCAAACTGTTTGGTAATAACCATCCACCTATCTCGAAATATCATTTACAATCAACTACTTGTTATAATTAAAACAAGTTACTTTGTAAAGACCCGAAAATTTCCGCTCATGAATCAACCATAAACCACACAGGTCTGATTCAAAGGTTGGAAATCTACGAATACTTTAACTTTGGGAATACAACACATTAAAACAAATAACAAAATACTTTTAATACATCATAATAACGTAACATCAGAGCACAGAATATATCAGAGTAAATCGAAATTAAATTACAGCGGAAGATAAATTACAATGAATTTAATACAATACACAGCATGAGACTTTCTATGCTCTGGACATATCTTTAAGCTTCGATCCAGGATCCTGCTAAAGAGATAGGTATCTGCAAAAAGCTACTCAACTGCCCGCGTGGAAAATATGGGCACCCGATTTTGCTAGTGAAACAAACTACAGGTCAGTCATGGGATTGGTATGAGAGATCTAACTTAACTAATCTAATAATAAGGCTAATCACAGGACCACGCCGCTAACGCGGAACGGGTTTACTCCATTGGATTGCCAGTGCATAAAATAAGGTGAATCGTTAAACAACGCAATGCTTTTTAGAAAAATGAAACCGTTATAAGACTCAAGTCCTATCATACAATGCAACGCAAACCAGAGGATAGAGTTTTACCTTATAATGGTCAAAAGATGCTTGATACGATAAAAACGGATGTGATATTATTATAAGTGTATATATATGTTTCAAAAACAATTCAATCATAATGTATCAATCATAAACGGCATAGTACCCCATCCTACTATGTCGCCATACTAGTTCTACAATCAAAACCGCATTGTATCGTAATGGAAGTTGGGTTTCCATCATGAAATCGAGGCTAGGGATCGTCCTCTCTGATTCGAGACACTCTAGCAAATGCTTCAGGATCACACCTATGGGCAACCATTGGATGCGGTAGGGTCGGTCCCCACCTTACGGTAGTGGATTAGTTATGCCTGAACACACATTCCTCGGTTCCTTTGAACCTCCATATAGCCACTAACAACCTATAAATCCGAGGTACCTCAATCCATCATCCACATAAGTAAAATGCCAGCCAGTTTAAGCACTGACATAACTCCTAGCTAGAAAGAAACGTGTGCACTCCCTACGGTCTATATCCCATTTTTGACTCATACCGGGGTGTGAGGCTCGCGAAGTCACGCTATACACAAAGCTACGCCTAAACAGGCTATGCTTTGATCATCCTACAAGGCCCCGCTTTTCAACCAAAGTCTTGATCCATGCATCTTGGCATGCCACATTGTCAATTCATACCATACCATTGATTCCTACCAATATATAATCTCTAAGCTCATACGTCTTAGAGAAGGGTGTTGAACACCAAACAAATATATATTTAGCAGAGATCAACGAATATAGCATAAAGGAATACAATGTCAGACATACCATCCATTTACAAGTCCGTTCTGGGTCTGAACGAAATCGCAGGCACCTTATACCTCGCATATCCGAACAATCAACAATACGTCCGGACGGCTACCCCTGACTCCCCTTCAAGGTAGTTTCTCCAATCATGGGCCTCAGTAGCAACACATCCATTCGATGTGAAGATCGTCGTTCTTTAATGACCGTCTTCAACTCTTCGACTTATGTCGTCGTATAATCATTTGAAATTAGATTGAACTCGGACTTTTCAAATGATTCTTATGTATATATATATATTAAAACCATTTCATATCGTTATTAGTATTTGATAACGATTTATCGCTTATTTTTATTAATGTAAAAATAACTATATTCATTCAACGACGCTTCGGTTAGATCGGCGGCCCTGGCGCTGTATTTATCTAAATTTGATTTACACTTATCTCAAAATATGATCGTTGGATTTTAACAAAGTTTATATCATTGGAAAGATCTTTCCAAAGCGGTCCTAAGGGTTCCAGTTTTGGGAAAATCCGACGATCGGATCTTTCGGTATAATTGTTTAAAGTTGCGATTTCGAATCGCGAACTGCAGCAGCGCGATTCGTTTAATTTTAATTTATATGTACATATATATATATATACAAATCGTTTGGCAATTTCAACTATTAAGATCTATCCTTTTTAGCTCATCTAAAATGGCGATAAAAATGTCACTTTTATTTCTACTCTTTTTATCGCCTCTAAAATGTCGATCAAAATGCCATTTTTTATTTCTATTATTTTTACTTTCCCTAGAACGACATTAAAAATACTTCTACTAATTCTAGGCTTTTTATTGAATATAGAATGTCAATAAAAATGTCGCTTTAAAATCTACTCTTTTATTGTCTCTATTCTTTAAATTCTAATTTTTTAATGTCTCTATTTTGACAAAAAAAAAATATCATTAGATTCTATCTTCTTGATTACAACTAAAATGTAAATTAAAATGTCACTTTTTAATTTTTTTTTCACATCTACAATGTAAATAAAAATGCACTTTTTAATTCAAGTTTTTATTCACATCTAAAATGTGAATAAAAATGGACTTCTTATTTTCATGTTTTTATTTATATCTAAAATATAAATAAAAATATCCTTTTTCAATTCATGCTTTTATCTATAAAATGTCAACTTTTTATAATCATGTTTTTATTTACAACTAAATTGCAAATGAAAAATGTACTTTATATCTTCATATATTCATGTTTCTTTTTATTTGCAATAAATTTGCAAATAAAATGTACTTCCTTTTCTATGGTTTTTATTCGCATATGAAAAGGCAAATAAAAATATACTTCTTTTTCTCTAATCATGTTCACACATACAAAATGTGCTTTTCCCTATTCATGTTTTTATTTACAAATAATTTGAAAATAAAAATATAATCTTTTTCTCTATATTTCTCATATTACATAAAAATGTGTTTTTAATGTAAAACATGATTCCATAATAAAACATGAATTTTTTGTCTGTTCTAACATTACATTGAAAATATGATCTTTTTATTCTCAAAAGAGAATAATGCTAAAAATATTCCTTTTTCATATTATGTTTTTATTTACATCTAATATGTAAATAAAAATATACTTTTCTATGATCATGGGTTTTATTTACAACAAGAATGTAATTAAAAAGGTGCTTTCTAATTCTAAGGTTTTATTCACATCTATAATGTGAATAAAAATGTACTTTTTCATGACAACAATGTATATTCTTGTCTTAAACCTTTTTGATAAAAAAATGTCTATTTTTGTTTAATCCTTTTTAATGAACAAAAATGTTTATCTTGGTTTAATCCATTTTTTTCTACTACCAAAGAAGTATAATTTGGTTTAATCCTATTCAATGACCAAAAATGTGTATTTTTAGTTTCACTCTTTTTTTTATTGAAAAAAATGTATATTTTGTCTCCTTCTTTTTAATTGACCAAAAATGTATATTTTTGGTTTCACTAATATGACACATTTATTTCTGTAACGATCCAGAAAATCTGAACCAATTATTTTTTTTTAATTGGCTAAAATAATGGATTTTAAATATTTAAAATAAATATTTTAAATTATAGCAATGAAAAGTGAGTTTGAATCGACGTTTGAAAACGAATATAATTAATTCTAATTATAAACAAGGCCTGAAATGGCGCTGCAGTTTCAAAAATTGAATTCAAACTTTGTCGGACTGTACCGGGTGCAAAACAAAACGGATTTGAGTGAAACCAAAAATATTTAAATCTGTTAGTGAATACCTTTCTAATAAATCTGAAAAATAGAATTTTCATAGCGGAAAGCAAAAGTTATGGCCAAATGAATTTTCAGAAAGGTCGCTATGGAATTTATATAGCCCGTGAAATTGGCCATTTTGCATACGACCTCGGAATTCGACGAAACCACCTTTGTTGGATCCGGGATGTGAAGTTATTGCTAGGTTTCAAATTTCATAATTTTTGAAGCTAGTATGTGAGCGTGGCAAAGGAAAACGTGTTTTGGTCAATTATAGTTAAATTGGATCGACCAGAAATGGGCCTTTTTGCAAACGGTCTCAGAATTCGCCGAAACTAGTTTTGTTGGGACCGTATCATATAAAACATAGCCAGATTTATTTTTCTGGAATTTTTTGAATCAGTTTGTGGCCCTGGCAAATTAAAATGTACGTTCAAATTGAATATTGAATATTTTATATTTTAATTTGAATGGAAACTGACTTAAACTGTCAAATGGGCCTACGAAACATATCCCATTGTGTTCGGAATGGGGGCAAAATGCTAGGGACGACAGTCGTTGGGTTTAGATTAGTGGTCGCGTCAGAAAACCCCTTTAAAACCCACCGGCCAATCGTATTTTTTTTAAAAATAAAAAAAAGAAAAATCCTTTTTCTCTCTCCCCGATCGAAGGCGGAAACCGTTCGAAATCTTCCCCCTCATTTTCCGATCAGTCCACGCCAAATTAGCTCGTGCCACAGTTGAACTTTTTGAAGATCTTCTCGAGATCTTCAAATCCATATAAAGTTTGGGATTTTTCGTGGCCTGTGGAGAGAGAACCACCTCCCTGAAGTCGTCGACTTCAACCCGCCGCCCCAACCGCCTGGCGCCACCGAGTGGGCCCCCACCACCGCGCCCAGATGCGCGTCTCCCCCCTCTTCGTCGCTGCATCGGCCGATCCTCCTATCGATTCACGGTTTGATCGAAAATTGCAAACCTAGTTTTGAACCTTTCAGCTGAGGTACGGCTTGTTTAATTTTCAACTGTTTTAACACCTTTAAACCATTGCAAACTTTGAAAAATCATATCTTTTTGCTGTGTTGACGAAATTCAGTGAAACAAGAGACAGTGGACTCGCGTGGACGTCTTCTACATTTTAGAAGAGACCGCATATTTTTCTGAGCCTTCTGCTATTTTTGGTGGAGTGGAACCCAATGTGAGATTTCTAATTTATAAACGATATGGAAAACGACGATGTATAAATTATATAGTCGATGTATGAGTTATATAAGCGTTGTACACCTCTTGTATAAGCGTTGTATAAGTTGTACGTTCGATGTATAAGTTATATATGCGTTGTAAAAATTATATTTGTGTTGAAATAGAAGTGAATTGCTATATATATATATATATATATATATATATATACGCCCCTCGTCCACAAACCATGGACGATATTTATTGGTTGTGATTGGTGTGAAAATTGATTGATAGCGAATGGTTGATTGAAATTGTTTGTGGTTGATATTGATTGATTGTGGTTGAAAAATACCCATTTGTGGTTGAGAAATATTTGGTTGAAACCACATAGGATTAGTTTGTGGAAATGAAATAAATATATACATGCCGCCTGCGTGCGAACTAGATGCATGATCCCCATTGTCAAAAACCGCGAGGTTTTAAGGTAGAGCGGGGAGCCGTACTAGGGACGGTCCTGGTTTTAACTACCCTGCCGTTATGCTGCCGAAATTTTGAATAATATTCATGTGTTTGAATTATTTTCATTGGCTGAAACTATATTTAGTCGTTGAATAGAAAACCTTCATGTGTTGAATCGATATTCATTCGTTGAATTGAAATTCATGTGTTGAATAGTATTCGTGTTTTAAATATAAAAATCACATTTTTATCTATATATATAAACTATGGAAAACCTTCATGTGTTGAATCGATATTCATTCATTGAATTGAAATTCATGTGTTGAATGGTATTCGTGTTTTAAATATAAAAATCACCTTTTTACCTATATATATAAACTATAGAAAACCTTCATGTGTTGAATCGATATTCATTCGTTGAATTGAAATTCATGTGTTGAATGGTATTCGTGTTTTAAATATAAAAATCACCTTTTTATCTATTTATATAAACTATAGAAAACCTTCATGTGTTGAATCGATATTCATTCGTTGAATTGAAATTCACGTGTTGAATGGTATTCATATTTTGAAAGAAATTGTTTTATAATAAAAATCCCATTTTTAACATCAATATGAAATGTATAAAATAATCGTGTTTTGAAATAAATTGTTTTATAATAAAAATCCTATTTTTATTACCTATATAAACTATATAAAATAATAGTGTTTTGAAATGAATTGTTTAACAATAAAAATAACATTTTTATTATATACATGAATTGTTAAATATAGTGAAGTGTTGAAATAGAAGACAGTTAGATAAAAATATCATTTTTATCAAATGTATGAAAAGAATGTAGCTTTGAAATCAAAGAATCGATATATATATATATAAATAGAATTAAAATATATCGAATAACGACGCTGCAGTTCGTATTTTGAAACCGTGATTTCAAACGATTATACCGGGAGATCCAACCCTCGGATTTTCCTGAAATCGCAACCGTTGGGTTCGCCTTGGAAATATCTTTCCAACGGCACCAACTTTGTAAAAATCCAACGGTTGGATTTTCTGGAATGTTTAATTCAAATCTGAAGAAAAACAGCGCCAGATACGATTATATTTATATATATATAAATATAATTATAATTAATCGAATAACGACGCTGCAGTTCGTATTTTGAAATCGAAACTTCAAACGATTGTACCGGGAGATCCGACCGTCGGATTTTCCCGAAACTGGAACCGTTGGATTCGTTTTGAAAAGATCTTTCTAATGATGTAAATTTTGTGAAGATCCAACGGTTAGATTTTCAGATATGTGTAAATCAAATTTGAAGAAAAACAGCGCCACGGTCGCGTTATGGCCCGAAGCGTCGTTTTAAATAAATTGGCTATTTTAAAATAAATAAAAATCGATAAATCATTATAAAATATTATAAACGATATTGATGTGATTTAGAAATTAACTGAAGGTTGGCTAAGTCGAATGGTTTCCTGGGTGTTGATCTGATGTTGGTTTCGGCCTTTGGGGTTAATATTTGGGAAATCGTTCTCTTATTGATTGACGGTTAGTGACTAATGAATTAAAATGATGCGTGTATATGTTAGTGTTGCACTTGTTTATTATATACACGAGTTGCTCAGAAAGACCGGGTTTATCCCATTTTGAATAACTAAATCGACGATAAGAAATCGAAGATGAAGACGGTGGTCGAAGACCGGAGATCTTCACCTCGTTTGGATGGTAACCGAGGTCCTAATTGGGAGGCATCCCGAAATATGGATAATGAGTGGTGATCGTCCAGACGTACGTGGTGATCGATGGGTTTGCGAGGTATTTAGTGCCTCCGGTTTCGTTCAGACCCAGAACGGACTTGCAAATGGAAAGTGTGTCTGACATTGGAATTTATTCGGTGTGATTGATAGCCATCAGTTGCACAGTGTGAATTGCCTGTGTGGCATGCTAAGATGCAGTGATCAGGGCTTCTGTTGAAAAGCAAAGTCTTGTGGTGATGATCAAAGCCCCTCCCGTGCGGCGTAGCTTTGTGTATAACGTAAATTCGCGAGCCTCACACCCCGGTATGAACCAGAAACGGGAGAAAGGACCTCAGGGAGGGCCTGCGTTTCCTCCTAGCTAGAAGTGGTGTCAGTGGTTTTACACGCCCTGACGAGTTTGACTTATGTGGTTGTTGCTGTTGCGAGGCGCCTCGGTTAGATCGGACGATCCGGGTCCGATGGAGTCATTCGTTGGCTCGCTTATGCCCCAAAGGGCGGGGAGACGTAGTGTTCAGGCATTTTAATCCACTCCGTGTGGACCGACCCTGTCGATCCAAGGGTCGATGCGTTCTGATCCTAAGACTCGGGCTAGGCAGTCTCGAATTCGGTAAGGACTATCTTTTGCCTTGGTTCATGACGGAAATCCAATTTCCAATTACGTGACTGTGCGGTTTTGATTGTATATACATATGGCGACATGATATATGGTACCCATGTCGTCTATGATTGATAGTTATGATTCGAACTTGTTTTGAAACATGTAAACACTAGTAATAATATCAATTGCTTTTGTTTTATTCGTATCAATCATATTTTGGCCATTATAAGGTAAAACTCTATCCTCCGGTTTGCGTTGCATTGTGTGATGGGAATTGAGTCTTATAATGGCTTCATTTTTATAAAAAGCATTGCGATGTTTAAAAGAAAGATTTGTTTTTGAAGCACTGGCAATCCAATGGAGTAAACCCGTTCCACGAAAGTGGCGTGGTCCTATGATTAGCCATATTATAAATGTGTTGAGTAGATTTCTCATACCAGTCCTTGTTGCTGGCCCTAAGTAGGCCGGGTACGCATGATAGGGGATTCTCGCTTCGCGGTTTGGTGGCGAACGGGAGACTCTTACCCCTACATGTCGCAGTTTAGAGCGTTGGTTCGCCAGTAGGCGCGAGACTCGAGAGGGTCGCCGTAAAACAAGGGATTGGGGGACTAGTGTGAGCCACGGTAGGTTTTACCTGCTGTACTGGAGGATGAAGGGATGGTTGCAAAGCCTACCGGAGTTCGCGGTATCGTCTCATTTGGTATCAGAGCTTTGGATAAGCTTAGTTCTGGAGTATAACATATTAACGAACTCGTCAGAAATAGAACCAGTAGTGTTCTAGGACGAGCAACTCTATACAGATAGGATCAGTAATATCCTAGTATGAGTAAAGCAGAATCAGAATAACTCGTTAGAGATGGGGTTAGAAGTGCCCCCGAACGAGTCGAGAGTTATATGTTTATAAATTACGTATTTGTGATTATATACCTAGTTTGGTTTTAGAAATATGATTTTTGAATGTATAAAAGATATATTTTTGAAAAGTTAAAAACAATTTGATTGTTGTTTGTGTTGTGTGATAGTAGATTTGATTAATTAAATTATTAAAACGATAGTTAATTTAATTAATAAGAGGATGAATGGTAGAATTTATTCGACTATATCACACATTGAACTGAGTAGAAAATTGATAGAAATATATACTTGTGCATTATATATGCTTGAACAGGTAAATGGATTAGCTGTTGAGTAAAGATTTTATTTGCGTGCCCGACAAATAGGTAAACCTTAATGAGTTGGATGCGTAATATTATTATATCAACTCCTGTGAATGCCATTGGATGCGGAGTGCTGGTTTTTCTGTGTGAAATAATAAACGTCGCCATAGGATAGTAACAATTAATTTTGAACTACATTACATGGCATACTTCTGAAGATAGGCATACTTCATCATATACCACATAAGCATTTGGAGCTCGTGTGACGAGGTGGAAGATTTACCATACGAGGAAGAGGCTTGTATGGCGATGACTATATTTTACAGGTTGAACTGATGACTGATATGGACTATTTAAATTATAACTATAAAATTGCCAGATTAATAAAAACCCCACACGGGTCTGGAGTTGACAATAATCACGTCTCTCTAGTTATTAGATACGGCACATGGACTATTTATTTCCCACACGGGACGAGGTGACGAGGATTTATCCTCTGGAGCATTTAAAATACACACTCCCTCAGGCTTTGACAGGGTGACGAGAATTTGTTCTCTGGAGTTATTATCAATACACGCTCCCCTGTAAACACCAGAATATATCACTATAAATATGTGTATGCTTATTAGGATTTATTGGGTAACTAATACGGCCCAATAAATTTCCAAACCTCTCCCCGTACAAAGGAGGTTATGGCGAAATTTTTCGAAAATTCCGGGTGTTAGCCAAATTTTTGAAGAATTTGAAAATTCTCAGAAATTGAAAAGTTGGAGAATTGAAGCCAGATTGGACGTAGAGTTGACTAATCAAACCACTTTCGACTTTGTTCCTTTTCGGGGACGAAAAGTTTTAAGTGGGGGAGATTGTAACGACACAGAAAATCTGAACCAATTTAAAAATTTTAAATTGGCTAAAATAATGGATTTTAAACATTTAAAATAAATATTTTAAATTATAGCAATGAAAAGTGAGTTTGAATCGACGTTTGAAAATGAATATAATTAATTCTAATTATAAACAAGGCCTGAAATTGCGCTGTAGTTTCAAAAATTGAATTCAAACTTTGTCGGACTATACCGGGTGCAAAACAAAACGGATTTGAGTGAAACCAAAAATATTTAAATCTGTTAGTGAATACCTTTCTAACGAATATGAAAAATCGAATTTTCATAGCGGAAAGCAAAAGTTATGGCCAAATGAATTTTCAGAAAGGTCGCTATGGAATTTATATAGCCCGTGAAATTGGCCATTTTGCATACGACCTCGTAATTCGACGAAACCACTTTTGTTGGATCCAGGATGTGAAGTTATTGCTAGGTTTCAAATTTCATAATTTTTGAAGCTAGTACGTGAGCATGGCAAAGGAAAACGTGTTTTGGTCAATTATAGTTAAATTGGATCGACCAGAAATGGGCCTTTTTGCAAACGGTCTCAGAATTCGACGAAACTACTTTTGTTTGGACCGTATCGTCAAAACATAGCCAGATTTATTTTTCTGGAATTTTTCGAATCAGTTTGTGGCCCTGGCAAATTGAAATGTACGTTCAAATTGAATATTGAATGTTTTATATTTTAATTTGAATGGAAACTGACTGAAACAGTCGAATGGGCCTACGAAAACATATCTCATTGTGTTCGGAATGGGGGCAAAACGCTAGGGATGATAGTCGTTGGGTTTAGATTGGTGGTCGCGTCAGAAAACCCCTTTAAAACCCACCAGCCAATCATATTTTTTTTAAAAAAACAAAAACCTTTTTCTCTCTCCCCGATCGAAGGCGGAAACCGTTCAAAATCTTCCCCCTCATTTTCCGATCAATCCACGCCGAATTAGCTCGTGCCACAGTTGAACTTTTGAAGATCTTCTCGAGATCTTCAAATCCATATAAAGTTTGGGATTTTTCGTGGCCTGTGGAGAGAGAACCACCTCCCTGAAGTTGTCGACTTCAACCCGCCGCGCCGACCGCCTGGCGCCACCGAGTGGGCCCCCACCACCGCGCGCAGACGCGCGTCTCCCCCCTCTTCGTCACTGCATCGGCCGATCCTCCTATCGATTCACGGTTTGATCGAAAATTGCAAACCTAGTTTTGAACCTTTCAGCTGAGGTACGGCTTGTTTTATTTTCAACTTTTTTAACACCTTTAAACCGTTGCAAACTTTGAAAAATCATATCTTTTTGATGTGTTGACGAAATTCAGTGAAACAAGAGACAGTGGACTCGTGTGGACGTCTTCTACATTTTAGAAGAGACCGCATATTTTTCTGAGCCTTCTGCTATTTTTGGTGGAGTGAAACCCAATGTGAGATTTCTAATTTATAAACGATATGGAAAACGACGATGTATAAATTATATAGTCGATGTATGAGTTATATAAGCGTTGTACACCTCTTGTATAAGCGTTGTATAAGTTGTACGTTCGATGTATAAGTTATATATGCGTTGTAAAAATTATATATGTGTTGAAATAGAAGTGAATTGCTATATATATATATATATATATATATATATATATATATATATACGCCCCTCGTCCACAAACCATGGACAATATTTATTGGTTGTGATTGGTGTGAAAATTGATTGATAGTGAATGGTTGGTTGAAATTGTTTGTTGTTGATATTGATAGATTGTGGTTGAAAAATACCCATTTGTGGTTGAGAAATATTTGGTTTAAACCACATAGGATTAGTTTGTGGAAATGAAATAAATATATACATGCCGCCTGCATGCGAACTAGATGCATGATCCCCATTGTCAAAAACCGCGAGGTTTTAAGGTAGAGCGAGGAGTCGTACTAGGGACGGTCCCGGTTTTAACTACCCTGCCGTTATGCTGCCGAAATTTTGAATAATATTCATGTGTTTGAATTATTTTCATTTGCTGAAACTATATTTAGTCGTTGAATAGAAAACCTTCATGTGTTGAATCGATATTAATTCGTTGAATTGAAATTCATGTGTTGAATGGTATTCGTGTTTTAAATATAAAAATCACATTTTTATCTATATATATAAACTATAGAAAACCTTCATGTGTTGAATCGATATTCATTCGTTGAATTGAAATTCATGTGTTGAATGGTATTCGTGTTTTAAATATAAAAATCACATTTTTATCTATATATATAAACTATAGAAAACCTTCATGTGTTGAATCGATATTCATTCGTTGAATTGAAATTCATGTGTTGAATGGTATTCGTGTTTTAAATATAAAAATCACCTTTTTATCTATTTATATAAACTATAGAAAACCTTCATGTGTTGAATCAATATTCATTCGTTGAATTGAAATTCATGTGTTGAATGGTATTCATATTTTGAAAGAAATTGTTTTATAATAAAAATCCCATTTTTAACATCAATATGAAATGTATAAAATAATCGTGTTTTGAAATAAATTGTTTTATAATAAAAATCCTATTTTTATTACCTATATAAACTGTATAAAATAATAGTGTTTTGAAATGAATTGTTTTACAATAAAAATCACATTTTTATTATATACATGAATTGTTAAATATAGTGAAGTGTTGAGATAGAAGACAGTTAGATAAAAATATCATTTTTATCAAATGTATGAAAAGAATGTAGCTTTGAAATCAAAGAATCGATATATATATATAATTAGAATTAAAATATATCGAATAACGACGCTGTAGTTCGTATTTTGAAACCGTGATTTCAAACGATTATACCGGGAGATCCGACCCTCGGATTTTCCTGAAATCGCAACCGTTGGGTTCGCCTTGGAAATATCTTTCCAACGGCACCAACTTTGTAAAAATCCAATGGTTGGATTGTTTGGAATGTTTAATTCAAATCTGAAGAAAAAAAAGCGCCAGAAACGATTATATTTATATATATATATAATTATAATTAATCGAATAACGACGCTGCAGTTCGTAATTTGAAATCGAAACTTCAAACGATTGTACCGGGAGATCTGACCGTCGGATTTTCCCGAAACTGGAACCGTTGGATTCGTTTTGAAAAGATCTTTCTAATGATGTAAATTTTGTGAAGATCCAACGGTTAGATTTTCAGATATGTGTAAATCAAATCTGAAGAAAAACAGCGCCACGGTCGCGTTATGGCCCGAAGCGTCGTTTTAAATAAATTAGCTATTTTAAAATAAATAAAAATAGCGATAAATCGTTATAAAATATTATAAACGATATTGATGTGATTTAGAAATTAACTGAAGGTTGGCTAAGTCGAATGGTTTCCTGGGTGTTGATCTGATGTTGGTTTCGGCCTTCAGGGTTAATATTTGTGAAATCGTTCTCTTACTGATTGACGGTTAGTGACTAATGAATTAAAATGATGCGTGTATATGTTAGTGTTGCACTTGTTTATTATATACACGAGTTTCTCAAAAAGACCGGGTTTATCCCATTCTGAATAACTAAATCGACGATAAGAAATCGAAGATGAAGACGGTGGTCGAAGACCGGAGATCTTCACCTCGTTTGGATGGTAACCGAGGTCCTGATTGGGAGGCATCCCGAAATATGGATAATGAGTGGTGATCCGCCAGACGTACGTGGTGATCGATGGGTTTGCGAGGTATTTAGTGCCTCCGGTTTCGTTCAGACCTAGAACGGACTTGCAAATGGAAAGTGTGTCTGACATTGGAATTTATTCGGTGTGATTGATAGCCATCAGTTGCACGGTGTGAATTGCCTGTATGGCATGCAAAGATGCAGTGATCAGGGCTTCTGTTGAAAAGCAAAGTCTTGTGGTGATGATCAAAGCCCCGCCCGTGTGGCGTAGCTTTGTGTATAACGTAAATTCGCGAGCCTCACACCCCGGTATGAACTAGAAACGGGAGAAAGGCCCTCAGGGAGGGCCTGTGTTTCCTCCTACCTAGAAGTGGCATCAGTGGTTTTACACACCCTGACGAGTTTTACTTATGTGGTTGTTGCTGTTGCGAGGCGCCTCGGTTAGATCGGACGATCCGGGTCCGGTGGAGTCATTCGTTGGCTCGCTTACGCCCCAAAGGGCGGGGAAACGTAGTGTTCAGGCATTTTAATCCACTCCGTGTGGACCGGCCCTGACGATCCAAGGGTCGATGCGTTCTGATCCTGAGACTCGGGCTAGGCAGTCTCGAATTCGGTAAGGACTATCTTTTGCCTTGGTTCATGACGGAAATCCAATTACGTGACTGTGCGGTTTTGATTGTATATACATATGGCGACATGATATATGGTACCCATGCCGTCTATGATTGATAGTTATGATTCGAAGTTGTTTTGAAACATGTAAACACTAGTAATAATATCAATTGCTTTTGTTTTATTCGTATCAATCATATTTTGGCCATTATAAGGTAAAACTCTATCCTCCGGTTTGCGTTGCATTGTGTGATGGGAACTGAGTCTTATAATGGCTTCATTTTTATAAAAAGCATTGCGATGTTTAAAAGAAAGATTTGTTTTTAAAGCACAGGCAATCCAATGGAGTAAACCCGTTCCACGAAAGAGGCGTGGTCCTGTGATTAGCCATATTATAAATGTGTTGAGTAGATTTCTCATACCAGTCCCATGACTGACTCGTAGTTTGTTTCACTTTCAAACTCGGGTGCCCCTTTTTCTACACGGGCAGCCTTGTATTCAGGTTTAGCTGGTTCTTTCTGGATAGCTGGAGCTGAAGATGGATTCTATCATTTATCTCTTTTTATGCTGTTCAGCTCCTATTGTACATTATGTTTGTTTTCCGCTGTAGACATATATGTATAGTTGAACTGTATTCGTACTAAGTATGATTCTGTATATTGTGTAACTCTGATGATTACTTTTATCCAGTATATTCTATTGTTCATTATCTGGTGTATTTATTTATTTCTGTTCTGCTATTATCTGTTTATGTGTTATATTCCAAGGATTACCCTTGCCGCCGTCAGTACGGGGTTTGGGGTCGTCTTAATTTCCTTACATTATCTTATGTATTCTAATAACATGTAAAAGTCAATTTTATATATTCACATTTTTCTAATTATTCTAATGGCATATAAAAGTATATTTTATATATTACCATTCCTCTATGAACTCTAATGCCATATAAAAGTATATTATATATATTCACATTTTTCTATGACTTCTAATAACATATAAATGGTCATTTATTGGTGTAACGGCCCAGAAAAAATTCGACGCTCGAATTTTCAACAATGATACACATAATCCCGTATCACTTGCCAAAAACCCAAGTATCGAACTCCGATTGTTAATAGAAAGAAGTTAGAGGGTGAGAAAAGAAAGAAAGAAATGTTAGAATAGAAGAAAGAAGAAGAACACATCAGAATCTCACAGCGGAACGAATAACTATAATACATCAAATACCTTTTAAAAGGAAACTGCATATGTATACATACCAATCATCAGAGTACAACAATATCAGACACAGCGGAAATTAACTTTGAATAACTAGCGGTGAAGCCACATGCTTCCAGCTTCTGAATCTCCAAGCGAACCCTGACCTGTAAACATACCCGGTCTGACCCGAGCACATTTGATTTAAAACAAAAATACATCGGGTCAGTCTGGAATACTATCAGTGATAAATTCACAGAAACAACAATCATTGGTTTAACTTTGGAAATCCTTTTAGAAATAAAAGGATAATAGTAAGACCAGTCCACACATAAACACGGACGGTTTTTACCTTACTATAACCCAAAATACTTTTGAAATCAATATCCTTTCTGATATTATCATAATGTCTATCAACCACAAGTAAATAATCAATTAGCAGAACGCTTGCATCTCACGCTCTACATATATAGTTTATAATCAAAAACCGCGGGCGCTTATTGGAAACTGGATTCCGACCATGACAAGGTATGGGTCCACCTGCCGATAGTGTATCTCTAGAGGCGAATACACTGGGTTCAACAAGAACTTCTTGCCACCCGGCCCTCACATGACCGACCACTCATTTCGCTTGAGTGTATCGAATGTATATCACCGACGGTGGTAGCTAGTCACCGTCTCCCGACATGGGACAGCATCGATAGATTTAAGAAGCAAAAGGAATTTCTCTAGATAGGTGATCATACACCCTAATGGGAGCGACCCACATAGCCATGCTGCCTGCCCGATTTCTGTCATCTTCCGGTTGATGAGGCTTGAGGCTACGCTTGACCATCACATCAGATTTACTTTGAATGCCACATCGTCAGATCCATCGAAATCACTACCTGACGTCTTCAACAATACATTATGTGTCAGCCAAAGAAGTTGCCTTCTCTGCATCCACTCTTGGTATAGTTGGAGAAATCAAGGTACGTGACACTCTGAAAATACTCTGTCAGACACTCGTCCATACAAGTCATCCAGGAACAGGATGAACCGAAGGTACTCTCCTACTGCATCCAATAGGAATCACCCCAAGGATCAGTAGCGAGAAGTCCTTGCAATCCACAGATTTCAATCATGACAGAACCCCAGTATATCTCTGTGTCGACTCAGAGATTGTTAGCGGTTCTTCCACTTATGAAGATCTATGGTCTTCAATGCTCCATCTCTACAGCTTCACGTTAATCGTGATCACACAGTTGATTCGAAGTGGTTTTGGGTCTAGTTCCCATCCCGGTCTCTTCGAATACAACTCGTCAAAAGGTATATCACATTTGATAGTCGGTGATTTAACTATCAAACAAACAGTGTTTCAAACATAACAACAAATGAGTCCACGGTTTGGTATTCAGCATCACTTGGCTTTTACCACTGATTTACTTTTGTTACATTAAAGCTCTAACTCTTAGTATTCAAAAATACGACCTTTGGATAACTCTTATTCGATTTAACTCTAATTGACTAACTCTAACTTGACTAATTTGACTTATTAACTTAACCGGAACAACTTGATTTGATTATTCTTATCGACAAATTTATACTCGACTTAACTCCATTCGCTCGACTCTAGATCGCAGCGATCACAATGGTTACGCCTGATTCCCTCAGGAAACATCCGACCGCCGTAGGCTATCTGCAGCCCTGCGAATTACGCTAGCAGTCGTAAGCAATGGAAACTCTTCCCTAATCACTATGTTTTGACTAACTCTAACTCTATTCGATCAGCTCTGATTGAATAACCATGCTTAATGTAATGTGGAATCAATATTCCTATTTTCTTTTGAAAACCAATATTGAAATACTACTTGATTTCCAAACCCTGTATTTTAGTTCGATGTTTCTCGAATAGGGTAAAACAAATTTCACATCTTCACTCTCACCAAACTAATATCATTCCTCGATAGTAGTGAAGCCCACCAAGTTGGGGTATTCTAGTTACCTCTCAGACCTTGATCGACAACCTTCTTACCTCAGAGTAACATTAGTTCGACACTTAACAACTACTATTTACATCTCGTTTACAAATCTCGATTCCAAATCCGGGTTTACACAATGGTTTCTTATAATTGAAAACCTCGTTTAAAGCCTTTTACTTGATTCCCTTATCTAAATAAATATCCATCAAAATATCACTTTAACTACGAATATCCTTTCACTTAAACACTTTTGATTTATAATGGGAACCCCTCGTCACATGATTTGATTCCAACACTTGGACATTTTAAAATAACCCTTTACAGCCTCTTTGTCTAAACCTCATCGTCAGTTGGCCACTTGTTGACTTAATTCCCATTTATCAACTCTTGTTTGAAACTTGGACTTTTCAAATCCTTTATTTAAAATTCTTACTTGGCATTTAATTACATTCACTACTTTAAACCCTTTTAAATTAAAGAATAATTTGTTTGAACACCTACCATATTACAATATAGTTAACTTTTAATCTTAACCCCAAAAAATAGCATTATCATCATTTTTACATGCTTACTCAATAACAACTAAGGTTATTAACAATAACCAATTTAATTTCCCTTTTGATGACGAATATTTAAACCAAGATTTATCTCCTTTGTCCATTCTACTCACCATAGTGGATTTACCAACCATGTCGTCAGTTAACTATTAGCTGAATTCCAATCATCGATTCCTCTTTCTTAAATTAATTAATTTACTTAATTCATTTAAGTCACCCCTTTTATTTGTTGAAAACGATTATTTCCCTTTTTGTCAGTCTAGGGAAAATTCTTGATTCCTGTTCCTCTCTGATCTCAATCATTTGATTTAATTTTCTTAATAACTCAATTTAATATATTTCATTTAAACTCCCAATTTAAATACTCGTATAAAATAATTTAATAACTCTAATCCTGGTATAAATAAATTATAACTTTAAAATCATGTAAATTCACTTGACCGTCAAACGACAGTTAAAACAGCACTTTTTGACCTATTCCCTGTCACTTATCAAATCAACACTATCAGTTGATTTTAAATACAACGCCGGTGAATATATTCCAACCATCAACATCCAAACAGTATTTGGTGTCAGTCAGAGCAAACAACTCATATGTATGCACAACAACCAAAAATACAGTTTATTTGAGGAATCCGGTTGGATCCCTCCAACCTGTCCTTCTCTGCATCACAAATGTCAGTTGATAACAATATATGAGTTAAACAAATAATCAACTGCAACTAATCAGACAATAACAACCAAATTTACATCCATCGCATCCAATCAGCCAATTTAAACTGTTAACTGCAAAATAGATTTTACTGTGAGTTTACCACATCACAGTATTCCAGAAGGTGTGAGAATTAACTCACCAGAGTTTGTTCTGGTCGATGGTTGGCGCGTTTGTCGCTTTTAATTTGGGACGACCGTCCAAAATTAGCCAAATTTTCAACTGTCTCGGATTGACTCCTAGTTAGTGCCATCAGGTAGGTCTCGTCCCTGCGATCCCAACGGATCCAGTTTCACTGAATTTCGTCCACGTATGAGTTAGATATCGGGTTCTAAAGTTTGTACCAATTTTACGATAATTAAATAATTAATTATATTTAAAATTAACTTTTCTTACCTTAAACCATGATTAGCAGCTAACCAGGATTCCACGTCAGCAACTAATTAAGGAACACGCGCTTAGTTTTCTCTCCTCCTCAAAAACCCGTCACTCCCAAACAACCAACCCACCCACGACGTCCATCCACCAATACCGCCGCCGATGATCCACCTGGACACGCCCCGACCACGCCACTGCCTTCGCGACTCCACGACCAACCCTCGCCGGAAGCCAACCACCCCAATTCGACCTCAGGCCGCCGGAAAACGCAACACCCCTAATCCCGTTCATCTCGGAAATTCCACCACCACCGGCTGATTCAGATCACCGGACCACCACTGCCCTGACCCCCTCGCTTCCAGCCTTCACCACCCCCAGGCGCCCGACCACCACCACCCTTCATCACGTCGGAAATTGATGATTTCCGTTCGCCACTTCAACTAAAACCCAAAAACAGTACACCTCCGATCAACTTCGAATTCCGATCACCACAGCCCACTTCAGGCCGACCAACCCGAAGTAAAAATGACGCCCTACGACTCCTCTACGATTTCCCCTTTGGCCCCTCGTCGATTGCTCACCAAAACCCCTCTAAAAAGCCTAAAAACGAAATCAGCTTTTCAACTTTGCTCGCGGATTCCGGCCAACCACCTCGACGAAACTTCACCAAATTTTGTCCGTAGGTCCCTCTCCTCCCAATCTACACTTTTCCTTCACGTTCCCCCATCGATTTCTTCACGGGTCAAGAGATTTAATGGATTTTGTATATAGGGTGTTTTTCGCAAAATGTATGAGAGGATTTTAGGTGTGGGCTGGAAAATGTGAGGGGAAGGGTTTATATAGGGGTGATTTATTATATTTTAAGCTGACGTGATGTTTGACGTTGACTGACGATTTTTATTTCGTGTCTATCGCTATTTCTGATACTGTTTATTGGCTCCTGCGCTCACCTACAAGCTCTGTTCGTGACGCAACTGGACGGCATCGTATAATTCGACGATACGGTACTAACGAATCTTGTTTCGTCGAATTCCGTGCTCGTATGCTCCAACAGCGTTTGTTAACGTTCAAATAGTCGTTTTTAACTTGCATTTTATTTTGCCACGCTCACAGAATAACCCCGATTGACGCGCCGTCTGAAAATCTGGCAATGGTTCGTCCTTACGGTCCCAACAAAATTTGTTTCGTCGAAAACAGAGGTCGTTTGAAAAATGTCCCTTTTGAACTGGCCAAATTCGAATAAAATAAGCCAATTTTAAAATACTTCAATATAAAAATATCAAAATATCACGATTGGTCATACCCAACCAGAATTTGATGTAGATTCATAATAAAATAACTCGGGTTGATTTCCAGGTCAGTTTGATAGTCAAAATATTTTAAAACCGTTATTATATATATATGCAGCGCTATATATATAAAGGTAATCCTGGCGCTGTTTTCCTGAGAATTTGATTTGGACACAACACGAAATCTGCACGACGAAAACTTGATTTTTCTCTGCCACTAGAAAGATATTGTCTAACCGGTCCTGACGTTTCTTGTTTCGAGGAAATCCGATTTATTTTGAACCCGGTACGACCCATTTAAGTTCAAAATGCCAAAACGCGAACTGCCGCGCCGCTGCAGCTCGTTATCTAATTAAATTATAAACTTAACACGCGACGGTCATCAAACAGGCGATATCGTCGATATATTCTCAACATAGACGATATTGACCCTCTATATCTCGCCGATATACGTTATATTGCGAATTCAACAAATTCCCAATATTTTGGAATTAAAACATTATTTTATTCCATTCATTGTTAATTAAATATTCAAAAATAATTACATTTCCTTATTTAAATCCAAACTGCCATTTAAAAAAAAAAATTAATGGACAAAAAATGCGGGTCGTTACATTCCTTCCCCCTTAAAATAATTTCGTCCTCGAAATTGCCAAGTAGAAAGAATGGTACATCCTTGTTATCTTTACCAAAATAATTTTTAATTCCAACCCAGTTTTATTTTCCAAAATTAATTTAAATTGGTTTTAAACCAATAAATTTCAAATAACCCATCTTTCCAAAAATCTTTGAAAATTTCTAACTCCTTAAATTTTAGAAAAATTTCGGCAGAGTCTCCCCTGCACGGAGGGACATCTGCAATATTGCAGGTTCAAGAAATATGTATACATCGACTCTCAAGGTCGAAAAAATCCAAAATCAAACCCAAAATTCAAACCAAACCCCAAAAATTTATATTGGCGTAAGCGTACCTTTTGTGGGTATTATCAAGCATAATGTTTTTTCTTTTATTTATTTATCGCAGTCAACGCAAATCCAATTCTATCCTCAAAGGCTGCCTCGTACCTGTTCTCAACTGCATTCAACAGGTAAGTAACAATATATGGGATAACATTTCCAATGATATACAGGTGATTACATAAGTCCCAAATCAACACTTGGCATCGTGGTTGGTTTAAATCCTGGTTTCCAATTACCTTGGTTATACCAAAGTTTTAGCCACTTACCCTTTTAATTTGTTCAACCTTTTATCTTAACCATTGCTGAATTATATACAAGCCATCCAACCATCAAACAAACAACCAAGCAAACAAAGCAGAACAATCCAACCAAAACATTTTGATTCAACATTACCATTTCCTGTTTGTTTTCACCTTGGGTTCACATATTCCAATTGGTTCACATAAGTTTTGATTACTTATTCAATTATTCATTTTATTTCCAATTTCCAAATATATTTGGTTCAACTCCAACCCTATATTAAATTTTGATTCAACTTGACTTGACCAAGTCAAGTTGTATTTCCCATTTGGTTTTAACTTTATCCACATCGATCCAACTATCAAATACTTAAATGCTTTGATAAAATAATACCCTTTCTATACAAAAGATAATTTGGGCAAAATTATTTCATTTACCCTATATCCAAAATATTTAAAATAGTTTTTAATATTCAAATACAAATACGCGCTCTCAACATATACACTCAACTCAATCTAGGGTATTACTAACCCCATCTCTATTGAGTTACACCACAGAGCCAAGGTTATCACTAAACCAATAGCTCTGATACCACTGTAACGGCCCAGAAAAAATTCGACGCTCGAATTTTCAACAATGATACACATAATCCCGTATCACTTGCCAAAAACCCAAGTATCGAACTCCGATTGTTAATAGAAAGAAGTTAGAGGGTGAGAAAAGAAAGAAAGAAATGTTAGAATAGAAGAAAGAAGAAGAACACATCAGAATCTCACAGCGGAACGAATAACTATAATACATCAAATACCTTTTAAAAGGAAACTGCATATGTATACATACCAATCATCAGAGTACAACAATATCAGACACAGCGGAAATTAACTTTGAATAACTAGCGGTGAAGCCACATGCTTCCAGCTTCTGAATCTCCAAGCGAACCCTGACCTGTAAACATACCCGGTCTGACCCGAGCACATTTGATTTAAAACAAAAATACATCGGGTCAGTCTGGAATACTATCAGTGATAAATTCACAGAAACAACAATCATTGGTTTAACTTTGGAAATCCTTTTAGAAATAAAAGGATAATAGTAAGACCAGTCCACACATAAACACGGACGGTTTTTACCTTACTATAACCCAAAATACTTTTGAAATCAATATCCTTTCTGATATTATCATAATGTCTATCAACCACAAGTAAATAATCAATTAGCAGAACGCTTGCATCTCACGCTCTACATATATAGTTTATAATCAAAAACCGCGGGCGCTTATTGGAAACTGGATTCCGACCATGACAAGGTATGGGTCCACCTGCCGATAGTGTATCTCTAGAGGCGAATACACTGGGTTCAACAAGAACTTCTTGCCACCCGGCCCTCACATGACCGACCACTCATTTCGCTTGAGTGTATCGAATGTATATCACCGACGGTGGTAGCTAGTCACCGTCTCCCGACATGGGACAGCATCGATAGATTTAAGAAGCAAAAGGAATTTCTCTAGATAGGTGATCATACACCCTAATGGGAGCGACCCACATAGCCATGCTGCCTGCCCGATTTCTGTCATCTTCCGGTTGATGAGGCTTGAGGCTACGCTTGACCATCACATCAGATTTACTTTGAATGCCACATCGTCAGATCCATCGAAATCACTACCTGACGTCTTCAACAATACATTATGTGTCAGCCAAAGAAGTTGCCTTCTCTGCATCCACTCTTGGTATAGTTGGAGAAATCAAGGTACGTGACACTCTGAAAATACTCTGTCAGACACTCGTCCATACAAGTCATCCAGGAACAGGATGAACCGAAGGTACTCTCCTACTGCATCCAATAGGAATCACCCCAAGGATCAGTAGCGAGAAGTCCTTGCAATCCACAGATTTCAATCATGACAGAACCCCAGTATATCTCTGTGTCGACTCAGAGATTGTTAGCGGTTCTTCCACTTATGAAGATCTATGGTCTTCAATGCTCCATCTCTACAGCTTCACGTTAATCGTGATCACACAGTTGATTCGAAGTGGTTTTGGGTCTAGTTCCCATCCCGGTCTCTTCGAATACAACTCGTCAAAAGGTATATCACATTTGATAGTCGGTGATTTAACTATCAAACAAACAGTGTTTCAAACATAACAACAAATGAGTCCACGGTTTGGTATTCAGCATCACTTGGCTTTTACCACTGATTTACTTTTGTTACATTAAAGCTCTAACTCTTAGTATTCAAAAATACGACCTTTGGATAACTCTTATTCGATTTAACTCTAATTGACTAACTCTAACTTGACTAATTTGACTTATTAACTTAACCGGAACAACTTGATTTGATTATTCTTATCGACAAATTTATACTCGACTTAACTCCATTCGCTCGACTCTAGATCGCAGCGATCACAATGGTTACGCCTGATTCCCTCAGGAAACATCCGACCGCCGTAGGCTATCTGCAGCCCTGCGAATTACGCTAGCAGTTGTAAGCAATGGAAACTCTTCCCTAATCACTATGTTTTGACTAACTCTAACTCTATTCGATCAGCTCTGATTGAATAACCATGCTTAATGTAATGTGGAATCAATATTCCTATTTTCTTTTGAAAACCAATATTGAAATACTACTTGATTTCCAAACCCTGTATTTTAGTTCGATGTTTCTCGAATAGGGTAAAACAAATTTCACATCTTCACTCTCACCAAACTAATATCATTCCTCGATAGTAGTGAAGCCCACCAAGTTGGGGTATTCTAGTTACCTCTCAGACCTTGATCGACAACCTTCTTACCTCAGAGTAACATTAGTTCGACACTTAACAACTACTATTCACATCTCGTTTACAAATCTCGATTCCAAATCCGGGTTTACACAATGGTTTCTTATAATTGAAAACCTCGTTTAAAGCCTTTTACTTGATTCCCTTATCTAAATAAATATCCATCAAAATATCACTTTAACTACGAATATCCTTTCACTTAAACACTTTTGATTTATAATGGGAACCCCTCGTCACATGATTTGATTCCAACACTTGGACATTTTAAAATAACCCTTTATAGCCTCTTTGTCTAAACCTCATCGTCAGTTGGCCACTTGTTGACTTAATTCCCATTTATCAACTCTTGTTTGAAACCTGGACTTTTCAAATCCTTTATTTAAAATTCTTACTTGGCATTTAATTACATTCACTACTTTAAACCCTTTTAAATTAAAGAATAATTTGGTTGAACTCCTACCATATTACAATATAGTTAACTTTTAATCTTAACCCCAAAAAATAGCATTATCATCATTTTTACATGCTTACTCAATAACAACTAAGGTTATTAACAATAACCAATTTAATTTCCCTTTTGATGACGAATATTTAAACCAAGATTTATCTCCTTTGTCCATTCTACTCACCATAGTGGATTTACCAACCATGTCGTCAGTTAACTATTAGCTGAATTCCAATCATCGATTCCTCTTTCTTAAATTAATTAATTTACTTAATTCATTTAAGTCACCCCTTTTATTTGTTGAAAACGATTATTTCCCTTTTTGTCAGTCTAGGGAAAATTCTTGATTCCTGTTCCTCTCTGATCTCAATCATTTGATTTAATTTTCTTAATAACTCAATTTAATATATTTCATTTAAACTCCCAATTTAAATACTCGTATAAAATAATTTAATAACTCTAATCCTGGTATAAATAAATTATAACTTTAAAATCATGTAAATTCACTTGACCGTCAAACGACAGTTAAAACAGCACTTTTTACCTATTCCCTGTCACTTATCAAATCAACACTATCAGTTGATTTTAAATACAACGCCGGTGAATATATTTCAACCATCAACATCCAAACAGTATTTGGTGTCAGTCAGAGCAAACAACTCATATGTATGCACAACAACCAAAAATACAGTTTATTTGAGGAATCCGGTTGGATCCCTCCAACCTGTCCTTCTCTGCATCACAAATGTCAGTTGATAACAATATATGAGTTAAACAAATAATCAACTGCAACTAATCAGACAATAACAACCAAATTTACATCCATCGCATCCAATCAGCCAATTTAAACTGTTAACTGCAAAATAGATTTTACTGTGAGTTTACCACATCACAGTATTCCAGAAGGTGTGAGAATTAACTCACCAGAGTTTGTTCTGGTCGATGGTTGGCGCGTTTGTCGCTTTTAATTTGGGACGACCGTCCAAAATTAGCCAAATTTTCAACTGTCTCGGATTGACTCCTAGTTAGTGCCATCAGGTAGGTCTCGTCCCTGCGATCCCAACGGATCCAGTTTCACTGAATTTCGTCCACGTATGAGTTAGATATCGGGTTCTAAAGTTTGTACAATTTTACGATAATTAAATAATTAATTATATTTAAAATTAACTTTTCTTACCTTAAACCATGATTAGCAGCTAACCAGGATTCCACGTCAGCAACTAATTAAGGAACACGCGCTTAGTTTTCTCTCCTCCTCAAAAACCCGTCACTCCCAAACAACCAACCCACCCACGACGTCCATCCACCAATATCGCCGCCGATGATCCACCTGGACACGCCCCGACCACGCCACTGCCTTCGTGACTCCACGACCAACCCTCGCCGGAAGCCAACCACCCCAATTCGACCTCATGCCGCCGGAAAACGCAACACCCCTAATCCCGTTCATCTCGGAAATTCCACCACCACCGGCTGATTCAGATCACCGGACCACCACTGCCCTGACCCCCTCGCTTCCAGCCTTCACCACCCCCAGGCGCCCGACCACCACCACCCTTCATCACGTCGGAAATTGATGATTTCCGTTCGCCACTTCAACTAAAACCCAAAAACAGTACACCTCCGATCAACTTCGAATTCCGATCACCACAGCCCACTTCAGGCCGACCAACCCGAAGTAAAAATGACGCCCTACGACTCCTCTACGATTTCCCCTTTGGCCCCTCGTCGATTGCTCACCAAAAACCCTCCAAAAAGCCTAAAAACGAAATCAGCTTTTCAACTTTGCTCGCGGATTCCTGCCAACCACCTCGACGAAACTTCACCAAATTTTGTCCGTAGGTCCCTCTCCTCCCAATCTACACTTTTCCTTCACGTTCCCCCATCGATTTCTTCACGGGTCAAGAGATTTAATGGATTTTGTATATAGGGTGTTTTTCGCAAAATGTATGAGAGGATTTTAGGTGTGGGCTGGAAAATGTGAGGGGAAGGGTTTATATAGGGGTGATTTATTATATTTTAAGCTGACGTGATGTTTGACGTTGACTGACGATTTTTATTTCGTGTCTATCGCTATTTCTGATACTGTTTATTGGCTCCTGCGCTCACCTACAAGCTCTGTTCGTGACGCAACTGGACGGCATCGTATAATTCGACGATACGGTCCTAACGAATCTTGTTTCGTCGAATTCCGTGCTCGTATGCTCCAATAGCGTTTGTTAACGTTCAAATAGTCGTTTTTAACTTGCATTTTATTTTGCCACGCTCACAGAATAACCCCGATTGACGCGCCGTCTGAAAATCTGGCAATGGTTCGTCCTTACGGTCCCAACAAAATTTGTTTCATCGAAAACAGAGGTCGTTTGAAAAATGTCCCTTTTGAATTGGCCGAATTCGAATAAAATAAGCCAATTTTAAAATACTTCAATATAAAAATATCAAAATATCACGATTGGTCATACCCAACCAGAATTTGATGTAGATTCATAATAAAATAACTCGGGTTGATTTCCAGGTCAGTTTGATAGTCAAAATATTTTAAAACCGTTATTATATATATATGCAGCGCTATATATATAAAGGTAATCCTGGCGCTGTTTTCCTGAGAATTTGATTTGGACACAACACGAAATCTACACGACGAAAACTTGATTTTTCTCTGCCACTAGAAAGATATTGTCTAACCGGTCCTGACGTTTCTTGTTTCGAGGAAATCCGATTTATTTTGAACCCGGTACGACCCATTTAAGTTCAAAATGCCAAAACGCGAACTGCCGCGCCGCTGCAGCTCGTTATCTAATTAAATTAAAAACTTAACATGCGACGGTCATCAAACAGGCGATATCGTCGATATATTCTCAACATAGACGATATTGACCCTCTATATCTCGCCGATATACGTTATACTGCGAATTCAACAAATTCCCAATATTTTGGAATTAAAACATTATTTTATTCCATTCATTGTTAATTAAATATTCAAAAATAATTACATTTCCTTATTTAAATCCAAACTGCCATTTAAAAAAAATTAAATTAATGGACAAAAAATGCGGGTCGTTACAATTGGTAATCATTTCTCTATGTTATTCTAATATCATATATCATAATATTTTATATGTAAAACATTTTCTGTGAATTCAAATATCATATAAAATAGTGTTTTATATGTAAACATTTCTTTTATAGTGATTCACATTACAATAAAAATGTAATTTTTATTATCATCTCTTTTCTAATGATTCATGTTACAATAAAAATGTAATTTTTATTGTCTATTCTCACATTTTACATAAAATGTAATTTTTAATTCTAATGTCTCATTTTACATAAAATGTAATTTCTATTCTAATGTCACAATTTACATAAAATATAATTTATGTTTGTAATATCTCATTTAAAAGTGGTTCATTCAATTAATTGGCAATTCTAGTTTATTTTGTTTATTTTTGTTTCAGCCTATCTAATTGACAAAAATGATTATTTTTGTCGCTACAACTTTTAATTGACAAAAAGTAAATTTTGTCGCTACTACTTTATATTGACAAAAATATGATTTTTGTCGCTACTACTTTTTATTCTAATTAGACATTTCTAACATAAATGATCTTTTTATCCTAATTAGAAAATGACACAAATTCTGTTAACAAAAAAGTGATTTTTTTTGTTAACATTAATACATAAAAATGAGAATTTTCTTATGTTAACTTTTTATACATAACAATGTTCTTAGTGTTAACATAAAAAAGATAACTTGGTTTTGTTGAAAGTTCTAATTCAACAAAAATGGTAAAAATGTTTAATTCAACAAAAAGGTTCATTTTTGCTATAACAATTTATTCATATAAAATGATCCACTTGTTCATGACAATTTTATAATAACACACTATTGATCTATATGTTTGCGATAATTTTACAATAACATAATATTACTCAACTCAACAGATCTAACAAATATGAGATTCACAATCAACAAATCAACCAATATGATAATTTGTTTATCTCTATTCTATTTCAACCAATATGATAATTTAATCTCAACACAATAATCAATCGAATTAACAGATCATCATAACAGCGACAATCGTACTTATTATCAAGTCACGAACAATCATATACTGAATTTAACAATAGAGGAATAATAACACAATTATAATTAATTTATTTTAATTATTTAAAGGAAATAGAGTTCTCACCTCGATTTGTCTGAGTAGTTCAGATCTGAATTTTCCTCAAAATTGGATCTGCTCAGAATCCGTCCTAGTCAGTTCTGAAGCGTAGATCTCGTTTCTGCGATTCCAATGGTTAGAAAATCGCTGAATTCTGACCACGTTTGAATAAGATACGAATTAGTTTACGTTGTTAACAATTTAAATAAAATAAATTATTTAATAAATCAAAACATACTCCTTCTTCTATCTCAGGACTAAGGCCGAACGTTTCAGCTACTTAGTTCGATTCTAGGGTTGAGGTTTCCTCGAAATCGGTGGAACTTGGAAGCAATCGGGTGGTGGCACGTCGGAGAGGAGGAGGAGGCGCGCCAAGGGGGGTCCACCTTGGTCAGTGCGACGGAGGGTAGGGGGCTCCGCACAGTGGAAAACAACGGATGTTAAGCAGGGTGATTCCCACAAAATACACCACTAAACCTAATCAAATCCGTACAGAATGAAAGCCCTTGCTTTGCTCTTCGATCCTGTTTAGAATCATGAATTAATTTCTGATATGTTTGGAGGGATTAAGGAATTTGTTTTCGGTGCTTTGGGGTCATTGAAAACGATGTATGGCGGTTGCGTTCCAAAGAGGGATTAGGGTTAGGTATTGGTTTTACTATTATTTATAATATAATATTCTAATTATTGGGTTTAAGTCCGCTAATCTCTTTTAGCTCCGATTTCAGCCCAACGAACTTTGTTCCTAAGCAAATACCCATGCTCCGGACGCGATGGGCTAGGTCCCGTTTGCCAGTTTGATCGTCTGAGCCATGTTTTATTTAAATTAATATTTAAATCATTTATTTGTTAAATTCCATTGTACATTTAAATTTACCGGGGCCACATACGACCTCTAAAAATTACAGAAAAAATATTTCTAGCTTTGTTTTGACGATACGGTCCTAACAAAACTAATTTCGTCGAATTCTGAGACCTTTTGAAAAATGGCCATTTTTAAGTCGATTAAGTTTGACCGAAACTGACAAAACACATTTTCTTTTGCCACGCTCACATATTAACTCGAAAAATTCTGGAAAATTAAACATAACAAAAATTTGACATTTCGGTTCTAACAAAAGTGGTTTCGTCGAAAACAGTGGTCGTTTGCATAGTGGCTATTTTTAAGGGTTATATATTATATAAAATATATTTAAATTATATAGCGACTTTTCTGGATTTTAAACTGGGCATAACTTACAACTTTTAAGCTGAAATTTCAATTTTTCAGATTCGTTAGAAAGATATGATTAAATAGATTTAAATATTTCTGGTTTCGCTCAATTCTGATTTAAAATGAATCCTGTACATTCAGTCAAAGTTCAAATTCAAATTTTCAAACTACAGCGCTGTTTTGAACTCCTTTTATAATTAAATTAAATTTATTCGTTTTAACTTCGATTAAAATAGAATTTTGGTCGTTGTTATTTAAAATAAATAATTTAAAATATTTAAAATCCATTAAAATTTCTAAATAAAATTTTAAATTGGCCCCAAAATTCCGGGTTGTTACAATCTCCGCCACTTAAAATCTTTTCATCCTAAAAAAGGAACGAAGCTAAAAGTTGTTTAATTAATCAACTCAATTTTGATTTTTCTTTTATATTTTTATATTGGTTTCAATAATTTTATTAGTTAATTAACTTTTTTAGATATATATAGCTTTTATATATCCAAAATCATATTTTCCAAGATCGGATTATATATATAATCATAAATATGTTAATTATAAACTTGTTACTCTCAACTCATTCTAGGGCATTACTAACCCCATCTCTAATGAGTTTTCTCATTCTAGGATATTGCTGATCCTATCTCTAATGAGTATTCTTATTGGATATTACTAACCAATCTCTGATGAGTCTTTTGTTCAGTTATAACTAGTTGTATCCCAAAGATTTGAGCTAACCAGAGCTCTGATATCAACTGTAAAGACCCGAAAATTCCCACTCTTGAATCGACCATAAACTACACAGGTCTGATTCAAAGGTTGGAAATCTACGAATACTTTAACTTTGGGAATACAACACATTAAAACAAATAACAACAGACTTTTATTACATCATAATAACGTAACATCAGAGTAGAGAATATATCAGAGTACATCGAAATTAAATTATAGCGGAAGATAAATTACAATGAATTTAATACAGTACACAGCGGGAGACTTTCTATGCTCTGGACACAGCTTTAAGCTTCGATCCAGGATCCTGCTAAAGAGATAGGTATCTGCAAAAAGCTACTCGACTGCCCGTGTGGAAAATATGGGCACCCGAGTTTGCCAGAGAAACAAACTACAGGTCAGTCATGGGACTGGTGTGAGAAATCTAACTTAACTAATCTAATATTAAGGCTGATCACAGGACCTTGCCGCTAACGCGGGACGGGTTTACTCCATTGGATTTCCAGTGCATAAAATAAGGTAAATCGTTAAACAACGCAATGCTTTTTAGAAAAATGAAACCATTATAAGACTCAAGTCCCATCACACGAAGCAACACAAACCGAAGGATAGAGTTTTACCTTATAATGGTCAAAAGATGCTTGATACGATAAAAACGGATGTGATATTATTATAAGTGTATATATATGTTTCAAAAACAATTCAATCATAATGTATCAATCATAGACGGCATAGTACCCCATCCTACTATGTCGCCATACTATTTCTACAATCAAAACCGCATTGTGTCGTATTGGAAGTTGGGTTTCCATCATGAAATCGAGGCAAGGGATCATCCTCTCCGATTCGAGACACTCCCCGGTTCCTTTGAACCTCCATATGGCTATTAACAACCTATAAATCCGAGGTACCTCAATCCGTCATCCACATAAGTAAAATGCCAGCCAGTTTAAGCACTGAAACTACTCCTAGATAGAAAGAAACGTGTGTACTCCCTACGGTCCATATCTTGTTTTTGACTCATACCAGGGTGTGAGGCTCGCGAAGTCACGCTATAAACAAAGGTATGCCTAAACAGACTATGCTTTGATCATCCCACAAGGCCCTGCTTTTCAACAAAAGCCTTGATCCATGCATCTTGGCATGCCACATTGTCAATCCATACCATACCATTGATTCCTACCAATATATAACCTCTAAGCTCGTACGTCTCAGAGAATGGTGTTGAACACCAAACAGATATATATTTAGCAGAGATTAAAGAATATAGCATAAAGGAATACAACGTCAGACTTACCATCCATTTACAAGTCCGTTCTGGGTCTGAACGAAACAGGAGGCACCTTATACCTCACATATCCGAACGATCAACAATATGTCCGGACGGCTACCCCTGACTCCCCTTCAAGGTAGCTACTCCAATCATGGGCCTCAGTAGCAACACATCCATTCGATGTTAAGATCGTCGGTCTTCAATCACTGTCTTCAACTCTTCGACTTATGTCGTCGTATAATCATTTGAAATGAGATTGAACTTGGACTTTTCAAATGATTCTCGTATATATATATATATTAAAACCATTTCATATCGTTATTAGTATTTGATAACGATTTATCGCTTATTTTTATTAATGTAAAAATAGTTATATTCATTCAACGACGCTTCGGGTCAATCGGTGGCCCTGGCGTTGTTTTTATCCAAATTTGATTTACACTTATCTCGAAATCTAATCATTGGATTTTAACAAAGTTTATATCGTTGAAAGATCTTTCCAAAGCGGTCCTAACGGTTCCATTTTTGGGAAAATCCGACGGTCGGATCTTTCGGTATAATCGTTTAAAGTTACGATTTCGAATCGCGAACTGCAGCAGCGCGATTCATTTAATTTTAATTTATATATATATATATATAAATCGTTTGGCGATTTCAACTATTAAGATCTATCCTTTTTATCGCATCTAAAATGACAATAAAAATGTCACTTTTATTTCTACTCTTTTTATCGCCTCTAAAATGTCGATCAAAATGCCATTTTTATTTCTACTATTTTTATTGTCCCTAGAACAACAATAAAAACACTTCTTCTAATTCTAGGCTTTTTATTGAATATAGAATGTAAATAAAAATGTCGCTTTAAAATCTACTCTTTTATTGTCTCTATTCTTTTAATTCTAATCTTTTTAATGTCTCTATTTTGACAATAAAAATATAACATTAAATTCTATCTTCTTGATTACAACTAAAATGTAAATTAAAATGTCACTTTTTAATTTATTTTTTTATTCACATCTACAATGTAAATAAAAGTGCACTTTTTAATTCAAGTTTTTATTCACATCTAAAATGTGAATAAAAATGGACTTCTTATTTTCATGTTTTTATTTATATCTAAAATATAAATAAAAATATCCTTTTTCAATTCATGCTTTTATCTATAAAATGTCAACTTTATATAATCATGTTTTTATTTACAATTAAATTGCAAATGAAAAATGTACTTTATATCTTCATATATTCATGTTTCTTTTTATTTGCAATAAATTTGCAAACAAAAATGTACTTCCTTTTCAATGGTTTTTATTTGCAAATGAAAAGGCAAATAAAAATATACTTCTTTTTCTCTAATCATGTTCACACATACAAAATGTGCTTTTCCCTATTCATGTTTTTATTTACAAATAATTTGCAAATAAAAATATATTCCTTTTCTCTATATTTCTCATATTACATAAAAATGTGTTTTTATGTAAAACATGATTCCATAATAAAACATGAATTTTTTGTCTGTTCTAACATTACATTGATAATATGATCTTTTTATTCTCAAAAGAGAATAATGCTAAAAATGTTCCTTTTTCATATTATGTTTTTATTTACATCTAATATGTAAATAAAAATATACTTTTCTATAATCATGGGTTTTATTTACAACAAGAATGTAAATAAAAAGGTGCTTTCTAATTCTAAGTTTTTATTCACATCTATAATGTGAATAAAAATGTACTTTTTCATGACAACAATGTATATTCTTGTCTTAAACCTTTTTGATAAACAAAAATATCTATTTTTGTTTAATCCTTTTTAATGAAACAAAATGTTTATCTTGGTTTAACCCCTTTTTTTACAGCCAAAGTTGTATAATTTGATTTAATCCTATTCAATGACCAAAAATGTGTACTTTTAATTTCACTTTTTTTTTAATTGACAAAAATGTATATTTTGTCCCCTTCTTTTTAATTGACCAAAAATGTATATTTTTTGTTTCACTAATATGACACATTTATTTCCTTACATTATCTTATGTATTCTAATAACATGTAAAAGTCAATTTTATATATTCACATTTTTCTAAGTATTCTAATGACATATAAAAGTATATTTAATATATTAACATTCCTCTATGAACTCTAATGCCATATAAAAGTATATTATATATATTCACATTTTTCTGTGACATCTAATAACATATAAATGGTCATTTATTGGTAATCAATTTTCTATGTTATTCTAATATCATATATCATAATATTTTATATGTAAAACATTTTCTGTGAATTCAAATATCATATAAAATAGTGTTTTATATGTAAACATTTCTTTTCTAGTGATTCACATTACAATAAAAATATAATTTTTATTGTCATCTCTTTTCTAATGATTCATGTTACAATAAAAATGTAATTTTTATTATCTATTCTCACATTTTACATTAAATGTAATTTTTAATTCTAATGTCTCATTTACATAAAATGTAATTTCTATTCTAATGTCACATTTTACATAAAATATAATTTCTATTTCTAATATCTCATTTAAAAGTGGTTCCTTCAATTAATCGGCAATTCTAGTTTATTTTTATTTCAACCTTTCTAATTGACAAAAATGTTTATTTTTGTCGCTACAACTTTTAATTGACAAAAAGTAAATTTTGTCGCTACTACTTTATATTGACAAAAATATGATTTTTGTCGCTACTACATTTTGTTCTAATTAGATATTTCTAACATAAATGATCTTTTTATCCTAATTAGAAAATGACACAAATTCTGTTAACAAAAATGCGATTTTTTTTGTTAACATTAATACATAAAAATGAGATTTTTCTTATGTAAACATTTTTTACATAACAATGTTCTTTTCTAGTGTTAACATAAAAATGATAACTTGGTTTTGTTGAAAGTTCTAATTCAACAAAAATGGTAAAAATGTTTAATTCAACAAAAAGGTTCATTTTTGCTATAACAATTTATTCAAACAAAATGATCCACTTGTTCATGACAATTTTATAATCACACACTATTGATCTATATGTTTGCGATAATTTTACAATAACATAATATTTTTCAATTCAACAGGTCTAACAAATATGAGATTCGCAATCAACAAATCAACCAATATGATAATTTGGTTATGTCTATTCTATTTCAACCAATATGATAATTTAATCTCAACACAATAATCAATCGAATTAATAGATCATCATCATAACAGTGACAATCGTACTTATTATCAAATCACGAATAATCATATACTGAATTTATCAGCAGAGGAATAATAACACAATTATAATTAATTTATTTTTATTATTTAAAGGAAATAGAGTTCTCACCTCGATTTGTCTGAGCAGTTCAGATCTGGATTTTCCTCAAAATTGGATCTGCTCAGAATCCGTCCTAGTCAGTTCTGAAGCGTTCGTTTCTGCGATTCCAACGATCCGAAAATCGATGAATTCTGACCATGTTTGAATAAGATACGAATTATTTTATATTGTTAACATTTTAAATAAAATAAATTATTTAATAAATCAAAACATACTCCTTCTATCTCAGGACTAAGGCCGAACGTTTCAGCTTCATAGTTTGATTCTAGGGTTGAGGTTTCCTCGAAATCGGTGGAACTTGGAAGCGATCGGGTGGTGGCACGTCGGAGAGGAGGAGGAGGCGCGCCTAGGGGGGTCCACCTTGGTCAGTGCGACGGCGGTTAGGGGGCTACGCACGGTGGCAAACCGCGGATGTTGAGGAGGGTGATTCCCGCAAAATACACCACTAAACCTGATCAAATCCGTACAGAATGAAAGCCCTTGCTTTGCTCTTCGATCCTGTTTGGAATCATGAATTAATTTCTGATATGTTTGGAGGGATTAAGGAATTTGTTTTCGGTGCTTTGGGGCCGTTGAAAACGATTTAGTGGCGGCTGCGTTCCAAAGAGGGATTAGGGTTTGGTATTGGTTTTACTATTATTTATAGTATAATATTCAAATTATTGGGTTTAAGCCCGCTAATCTCTTTTAGCTCCGATTTCAGCCCAACGAACTTTGTTCCTAAGCAAATACCCACGCTCCGGACGCAATGGGCTAGGTCCCGTTTTCCAGTTTGATCGTCTGGGCCCTGTTTTATTTAAATTAGTATTTAAATCATTTATTTATTAAATTCCATCGTACATTTAAATTTACAAGGGCCACATACGACCTCTAAAAATTACAGAAAAATTATTTCTCGCTTTGCTTTGACGATACGGTCCTAGCAAAAAAAAAATCGTCGAATTCTGAGACCTTTTGAAAAATGGCCATTTTTAAGTCGATTAAATTTGACTAAAACTGACAAAACACATTTTCTTTTGCCACACTCACATATTAACTCAAAAAATTCTGGAAAATTGAACTAAACAAAAATTTGACATTCTGGTTCCAACAAAAGTGGTTTCATCGAAAACAGAGGTCGTTTGCGAAATGGCTATTTTTAAGGCTATATATTATATAAAATATATATAAATTTTACAGCAACTATTCTGAATTTTAAACTGGGCATAACTTACAACTTTTAAAGTGAAATTTCAATTTTTCAGATTCGTTAGAAAGATATGATTAAACAGATTTAAATATTTCTGGTTTCGCTCAATTCTGATTTAAAATGAATCCTGTACATTCAGTCAAAGTTCAAATTCAAATTTTCAAACTGCAGCGCTGTTTTGAACTCCTTTTATGATTAAATTAAATTTATTCGTTTTAACTTCGATTAAAATAGAATTTTGGTCATTATTACTTAAAATAAATAATTTTAAATATTAAAAACCCATTAAATTTTCTAAAATAAAATTTTAAGTTGGCCCTATAATTCCGGGTTGTTACATACTTTATTCTAACCTAGTAAAGATTTCAACTATTTTAAATACTAAATAATAGATTTCTCCCTTTTTAAGATCTCAAATTTCTTTTCTAATATATTTCAAGACCAATGTTAATCAGCATATACAAACAATCAATATCAGATCATTTATCACATCATATATTGTAATATATGGAAACAATAAATATAATTATTTCAACCAATTTATCAGTCATTCATCCAAACAACCGTCACGCATCATTTAACCAGTATTTACCAATATTAAATAATGATTATAATATTATGAAAATGATCAGAGTTAGTGAGTTTACCCACCTTTGCGCATTAACCGTTAAATAACGATTTGCGTCAGTCGATTTATCCTGGCGTTCACTTCTGCCATAAATTCAACCGTGATTTAAATTGCTCTTGATCAACTCTAGTACGTAGCTGGTGACCATAGGATTCCAATTTGACCAACCGTCCGTAAATCTCTCATAAACTTCAGTCCACATCCAAGGCGTACCCGACTCGATCAAACAATTCTTTTTCTTCTATCTTCATAAAAACCAACCCGCTACTTTCCACTTCTGGAATCTTCGAACACAAACAACCTGCCCACTTCTTAATTCCGCCTCTTTCCATGTTGGGCCTCTTAATATATATAATTTTTTCCTTATATATTAATGCTGGGCCACACGTAAACCAATCCAATTTGGAATGCACTCATATGCGCATGTATCCTTCTAGTCCCCCACCACAGCACTTCCTACCACACACGGAAACCACGTACCCATCATCTCGACTACTCCAATCATCCATAATTTCAAACTCCATGCGAATTCATCTTAACGCAAATACCACCCCTTGGTCAGTCATACACTCATATCACTCCACCGATGTCCCTAGTGTAAACACCCTTTCCTTCTCACGTTGTCCACCGCAAGTCCAAGGGAATATACATCCGCCACCTTTTAACATTATAGCAACCTTCCCACTTCGGAACTCCATTGTGCAAACGTGAAAACTCAAGCCTTCTGCATGCCATGCTAACTAGAACTCAACACAAAACTCCTCCTCTTCCCTTTTAAAAACGCGAGTTGCACTAAAACGGAAAACTCCATTCGACTTTGCAGCTTCTGTTCTCCTTTATTTCATTACGAACCTCCATAAAACCAACGCCAAAACTTCCCTCGTTCGGACACAACCTATGCTGAACAAAACCACGAAGCCATCCCAAAGAGCTTGCCTCAACAACGAAAAGGATCTGCTGCTTCGAACGCAAACTGGTCATCACCATTTCCCATCGCAAGAAATTCTACCTTGTTACTAATACATGGAGTTGAATGCCACCCAGGTATTTCGGCTTTTAGGAAGCTACAGTGAACTCGCATCATAGCTTCTCCATTCAGCTCCTTCTCCTCATCTCCCTCCGTGCTGGCCTCTAACTGTTGCACTATCAAAACTCCCCAACAAATGATTGAAACCCATATTTGATGCCTTCCCGAAATACTTGCGTCATTTCCATGAACACGCTCACTTCTCTCAGCTTCCACGCACCACAACATGTACAAACCCATGCATACGTTTTATACAATTATTTCCTTCTTTGAATCTTATGTCTCGTCTGAACAGGAGAATCCCACACCTACTGTTAACTCCCTACAGACAAGCCTTAAACACCCATGTAGCTCACGCACTCAGCAAAACAATGCATTACTTTTATTTAAACCTACTCAACTCTTCGTTAATCCAACCCCATTGATGCATTACGTCCAACTTTGTTTGCCACAATCCAACCTTTAGCCCTAACAACGACTGTTGCTATCACGTTTTACCAGAGTCTGCCGGAGCACCCATCGCAGACCCCAAATCTCCACATTGCATCGCACTTAGCACGTTCGCCCCATCGTATTCTCCTCCAGCATGGCGAAAACAATGGTAATCTGAACCCTAACCTGGTGTTAACAGAGTTCGAACTTAACCAAGTTCTATTACTTCCTCACTCTGACAACAACCGAAGGCCATCAATAGGGAGCTTAGCCCTCGACGCACGGATTTCATGTTGTAATGGATTTATAAAATTTTCTCAAGAGTTGGAAGAGCAATGTTTTATTTATAGTGTTAATTCCTTAACAGAGAAGTATTAGAGTTTGTAGAGGTATGGGTAGGCCTACTATGTTTTTTCATATGATTTGGTCTCGTTATGGTAGCCACGATCTTGTCATGTTCATGGGAATGGAAGTATCGCTGGAATTATGGAAGAGTAACGTGCATTGATTTTGTATTTTTTATTTAGTTCCTATTGGAGATGAGCTGTGCTTTTATTTATTGTTTACCTCAGCTTTTTCCCTTAAAGCCTATATGTTAGGCAAATGGTTCCGTACATATTAAGCAAATGGGTTCAGCGTGAATGTCGCTATACGTATGCATGCATTGATAGCTTGGGTTGTCTTCTGCATGAACATCACTGTCCTATGTGAAAAGAGGGTGACAATTCATGTTGTTAGGTTGGTGGTAAATCTAGGGCAGGTCTGCAATGTATTTACGATGGGATTGTGCTTCTATTTCTTATAGTAGGCTCGTTCAGACAATCAGACATGCTTGACTTTAATATGAAGTTAACAAGCGGGTCTAAATATCGGGTTATTTGGAGATGTACGTTCGAATGTAAATATATATATATTGTGTCTGCATACGAGCCGTTATGGATAGAAATGAGAACACGGTTGTGTCCAGCGAGGTGCCACGATCCCAAAAATATAATAATATCGGTAGGTTAACACATATTGTGAAACTCCAAAATATTGATATAGGGTGCAAAATACTCCAAATAAAAAGTTTCGTATTTAATTTATTAAAAATGACAGTAAAATTCTAAAAATTAAATTATCACTACGTCTCAAAAGAATCTTGCCTAATTTCGAAACCGATATCTAGTTATATCAAATAAACCGTTATGGTCGATAAATGATTCTATAGCGATTTGGAAATTTGATTTGGACATAAGACGAAATCTTAGTTTTTCACTTCCATTAGAAAAATACAGTTCAACAGAATCCAACGTTGTTTGTTTCGAAGAAATCCGGTTTATAACGAGTCCTGTATACTCGGTTGAAGTTCAGAACGTTAAATTATGAACTACCGTGATATTATGGGCTCGATTATATTTAATATATATTTTTATACGTTCAACTTCGTTTTAATTAATATATAAATCCACTTATATTACGAATTCAATATTTTAACTAATTTAAATATTCAAATACAAACCGATAAAAATGTGGGACGTTACAATCAGAGTGAGAATTACTCACCGTGGTTTTCCTTTGTCAAATATCCAGTAAAATTTCATATCATCGCGTTTATGAGTTGTCTCCACTGTATCTATCTACACCTATGGTTGTTTGATTAAATTAATCGATTAAGTTTTCATTCATTTTAAATTAACTACATAAATGAATGAGTAAATTTTCTTTATACATTTTAATTTCAAAATAAAAATATACCTTGTTGCAATAATTTATTAGCTCAGCTCCTAATCCTCTATATTGTCTCCCTCCGTCCAAAAATCACAAGCCTGCACATCTTTACATCATCGTCAATCCAAAACTCCTTGTATATCAACTTGTCAACATTCTCATGCACGTTGCAATAACCCAAGATCATCCCATAGGGCATCGTTCCTCTGCCCAAATCCCCCATGTTGAAAGCGGCTTCATCTTCCTAGTGATCGATGTTGAACTCTGCCCATCCCTGTACCTCGCGATACCAAACATCAACCCTGACTATATTCCCAAAATTTTGAATTCACTACATCCCCTTGTTAATAGCAACGTAACCCTTGTTCAACTCCAGAAATCGATCCTTAACATCACAAGAAAAATGAGTTACAGACCTCGCCTCCCATTTAAACAACGGAATAAAAAAAAACCATTACAACTCCCTATGTTCGAACCCAAAGATCGGAGCTCCAACTCGTGAATCCTGCTTTAACACTGACCAAATTCCATTGACTTGCTTCCCTAGCCTCCCAAATCGCCATCGCACCCTTGAGTTTACACAGCTTTCTCCTTACACCTGACCTCGCGAGTTCAAATTATCGCAATATTTCATCGCACAAAACCTGGGAAATCGCGAAGCCCTATTCACGGTTGTTCGAGATCGAGATTTATTGGCTACGAACCCTAGTTGAATGCGTTGACTTCGAACCCATGATCTTCCCTTGCACCAGATTCCGTTTGTCGCCTAACCTCGGCCAACTCCCTGTGCCTTCCCCCTTGAAGCTCGAGCATCAGCTCGTGGTGAATAGAGTCGCGACTTGGATGTGAAGACAGTGGCCATTCTTATGTTATAACTTAATGTCTATGGTTTCCCTTTTTTCTTCGCAGTGGAAATTGATTTGGGATTTCAATTTAAGGGAAAAAACAGAAAATGGCGCACGACTTGATTTTAGAGGAAAAAGGGTGAATGCTTGGTTTGATTTACTGAAAAGGTTATGCAAATGGAGGAGCGACATTATTTGCCGGAAACTCTTGATCGATTATTTTCAGAAGAACGAGAAAATGAAAGGAATTAACAGAGGGATATCGCGTTACTTATAGGTGAAGGAAACGTAGTCATTAAGGAATTCCTTCTACACAGGGTACATTGTAGGTCATAGGCCATTAATTTGATTAGATTTATAATTAATGCGATTTGATTCATTTTTATCCAATTAAATTTTATAATAATATATTTTAGGGTACTGGACTCCAATTTAAACACAACAACTGACATATCTAGGGTTATAACACCATTCTAAACACACTGGGACAAGTATCGAAGCCCAATTCGATCATATGGAGAAGATATTAATTTAAATCTATATAAATTAAATTCAAAAATAATCAACTCCTTGATAATAAATTACTATCATCATTTGTATCCAAATAGACTTTTGATTAATTAACTGAATTGTTTTTGACTCGGTTTTAAATTATGAATTGGATTACTTCAAATTATCGTATTACGATAATTCAATATTCTTAAAATTAAACCGTATTTGATTATTAAATCGACAACTTAATATAAATATCCATTTATATCATCAACTCAATATTTAAAATAAATATAAAATATTCAAAATAAATATTAAATATTCAAAATAAATTGGCAAAAAATCTGGGTCGTTACATTCTTCCCCTCTTAAAAGAATTTCGTCCCCGAAATTACAATGGTAGGAAAAATGTTATTAACTCATGCACTTAGTTATAACTCAACACTTTATACTTCTACAACATTAGTTCTACCAAAACTTTTGGTTTTTATTTATATTACACACCATATTCGCTTACATTCATTTAATTTGAATGATTCACTATTAATAAATTCACATCCAATTCATATTCCATTCATATGCACTTCAATTCATAAACTTGCTTAAGTTAAATTTAAATTCCAAATTCAAATTCCTGGGTTATTATTTCAAATCCTTTAGAAATCACATAAATATATACATATATTTATTTCCATCTCAAATTCAAAACATTGAAATTTTCCAAAGCAACTTGTTTCCTTTCAAACAAATTTCCATCAAAAACTTTTGTAAGGTAGCAACTCGTCACTTAGAAACTCGAAAATGAACACTAATGATGTCGCAGTCATCATCAGAATTATTTTCCAGCCACTGAAGTGAGTTCAATGCTTTAACACTTTCAAAATTGATTTAAATGATTTTTATTCAAAAATCCTTCCAAAACAAAGCTATATTTTTTAATATACTTTGGAAAATATTTTTCCAAACATCAAGGATTTTAAATTCTTAATTCTGATTATGAATTCAACTTCAGTTCATCTTATTTGTATATTTCATTCATATACAAATTATATTTGGTTAGAACTAACCATTTCAATTTTATAATCTTATCTGATTATAATATTAGCAACCAACTCATCCATATAATATAATAATTTCAGTAAATTATTCCTTTTCTACCAAAAATAGAATTTTGGGTAAAATTATTTCATTTACCCACTTTAAAACAATATCATGTCTAATTTTACTGTTCAAGTGTTTAGAAATTCCTATCGACTTCGTGGAACCCCACGATTCGATCAGAATTCATAAGCCACTCAACAGACAAGCCAACATAATATAAAACAATTTTTTATATCAATTAACAAATACGCTCTCTCGTATATATATATATATATATATATATATATATATATATATATATATATATATATATACTCAACTCATTCTAGGGTACTACTGACCCTATCTCTAATGAGTAACACCCACCAAAGCCTAGGTATTCGCTCAACCTAAGCTCTGATACCAACTGTAATGAACCGCAAATCCATACTATCTGAGTTGACTACATACATCACATGACCAACCCAAATATCACAGAAATACGAATCATTTTTTTTAGAAGAAAAAGGTAGAAGAAGAACAGAAATAACAACACAGAATCTCACATCGCAGCGGAACAAAATATAATATATCACATCTTTGAAATACAAAATTTTAACTGCATAACATACACTTTTCAGAGTACAACACTTACAACATAGCAGAAATAAAAATGCTATATATCTAACACTGAAGCCTCCTACTTCAAGCTCCTTTATATAGATCTGTAAAATCCTGATCTACTTGACTGCCCGTACAAATTTGGGCACCCAGGAGTTTATGTAAAACAAAACAAAATAAACTCTGGGTCAGTCATGGGACTGGTATGAGTAAACAATTTAAAACAGTTTGAGAAAATAAACGATATCTCATAAGACCACGTTGTATAACACGGAACAGGTTTTTCCCTTATGAGAATCCAAACCACTTGATTTAACTTTCAAAATCATTTTGAAAGAAACGGTAATCTTTATATCAAAACTCTTTTGATATTATAATAATGTCTAAATCAGATAAATAGAAATCTAGTGGAACGCTTTCATCTCACGTACAACATACATAATATACAATCAAAACCGCGAGCACTTATCGGGTAATGAATTTCCAATTATGACAAGGCATGGAACCAACTTCCGATAGGTATCTCTAGAGGAGAATACACTGGGTTCAATAAGAACATCTTGTAAACTGGCCACACATGATCGACCACTCATTTCGCTTGAGTGTATCGAATGTATATCACCAACGGTTGGGATCAACAACTGTTTCCCGAATGGGACAACATCGAATAGAATAAAGAATGAAATGAATTTCTCTAGATAGGTGATAATACACCCTAATTGGGAGCAACCCACTTAGCCATGCTGCCTGCCCGATTTTTGTCATTTCCCGGTTGTTGAGGCCTGAGGCTATGATTACTTTTCATTCATTGATAACACAATCACTTTGAATGCCACGTTGTCAAATCTGTTAACCATTAATTGATTTGCACAAATATATTCGGGATATTATTCTAAGAGAATAAATTCTCCGCCACTATATATATATATCTATACAGACTAACATATGCGATCATTGGAAATACTCTGTCAGATACTCGTCCATACATTTCGTCCTGGGACTGAACGAAACCGAAGGCACAATTTCCATTAATGGAAAAAGCCCATGCACTTTACTTCGTCTTTGATTATCTTCATATAATCTGATTCTCAACGCTACTGCCAATACGGAGTGGTTCTCGGATAACAATCCAACCATTTTCTCCATATTGACAATGGTATTGGCAAATACTTCAATAGTCGGTTATTTAACTATCGAAGAAAAACAAACATTCATTCAAAGCATTAAACAAATCACTGGGCCTTTTAATTAATATTTAATTAATTAAAACACTTCTCCATTTCCTTATCAATATTTGTTAACCAAATATTTTCAATATTCATCTTGGCCTCTTACGCTATTTGGAAAACATTTCCATATATCGGCTTCTTTTATTTTCTATACTTAGAAAATATATTCTATTTGCGAATTGGAAAACATTCCAATTTCTTATCTCTTTCACGACCATTTTTTTGTATACTTAAGAAATATTTATTATTTATTTCCAAAATTCCTCTTACTTGGGTTAAAACTAATGTTGTGTAAAACATCGTTACAACAACCCAAAATACTTCATTTATCTAAATCTCTTTAACCATTTGTCTTCGAGACCGAATCTTCCTATTTATCGGTTAATAATGAAATCAATCAAATTAGGGTATAATTACCTCTCAGACCTTGATTGAAAAACATCCTTAACTTCAAAACAGACAAGCCCACTTACCTCGAATAATCAACACCATAAAAAAACCAATTATTCATTTTAAAAACGTGTATACGGTTCTCTTTCTAATTTTAACAAATCTAATGTAACGATACGGATTTTGCCCGGACCTAATCGATCGCAAAATCGACGAAAACCGTTCAAATCCCGCATACATTAACTTTGGGAATACAATACATTAGAACAAATAATAGCATACTTTTATTACATCATAATAATGTAACATCAGGGTACAAAATATCAGATTACATTGATAAGTAAAATACAAAGGGAGACTTATTACAATAAATTAATACAATGCACGGCGGAAGACTTCCAATTCTCTGGACATAGCTTTAACCTCCGATCCAGAATCCTGCTCAAGAGATAAATATTTGCAAAAAGCTACTCGACTGCCTGTGTGGAATGAGGGCACCCGAGTTTGCAAAGTTTAACAAACTACGGGTCGTTTATGGGACTGGTATGAGAAATCTTTACATAACATATCTAACTAATAAGGCTAATCACAGGACCACGTCGTATGTCAAGGAACGGGTTTACTCCATTGGATTGCCAGTGCATAAATAAAGTAAATCGTTAAACAACGTAATGCTTTTGAGAAAAATGAAACCATTATAAGACTCAAGTCCCATCACACAATGCAACGCAAACCAGAGGATAGAGTTTTACCTTATAATGGTCAAAAGATGCTTGATACGTATAAAACGGATTGATATTATTATTAGTGTATATATGTTTTAAATAAAAACATTTCAATCATAATGTATCAATCATAAACGGCATAGTACCCTATCCTACTATGTCGTCATACTAGTTCTACAATCAAAATCGCATGATGTTGTATTGGAAGTTGGATTTCCATCATAAGTCAATGCTAGGAACGATCTCCTTACCGATTCGAGACACTCTAGCAATGTCTCATGATCACACCTACGGGCAAACCTTGGATACAGCAGGGTTGGCCTACAAATATCGTTAGTGGATTGGCCATTCCTGAAAACACGCTCCCTGATCCCTTTGGACCTATAATCTGGCCATTGGTGACCAAAAATAATAATTCGAGGCGCCTCAAAATTCATCAACCACATAAGTAAAATGTCTGGGCAGGTAAGTCGCTGACACCACTTCTAGCTAGCTAGAAAGAAATGTGTGCACTCCCTGCGTTCCTTCGCTCTGTTTTAGACTCTTACCGGGGTGTGAGGCTCGCGAGGTAATGTTATACACAAAGCTATGCCGAGATAGGCTATGCTTTGATCATCTCACAAGGCTCTGCTTTTCAACAAAAGCCTCGATCAATTGCATCTTGGCATGTCACATTGACAATTCACGCCATGCGATCAATAACTACCAATACATAACCTCTGAGCTCGTGCGTCTCAGAGAAGGGTGTAAAGAAAGAGAATAAATTCTCCGCCACCACAGATATATATTAAATAAAAATCGATTTAATTACATGGAATGAAATTCAATGTCGGACATACATCCACTTAGAAGTCCGTTCTAGGTCTGAACGAAACCGGAGACACCTTATTCCGCCTCCCGTATGTCCAATATGAAAGTGAGGAACTCACATATCCGGACAATCAACAAGTACGTCCGGACAAACTACCACTTCAACCCTTTACTGGGAGCTATCCAATGCCAGGCATCAGTTGTCATCCATTCGATGTGAAGATCGTCGGTCTTCAACCACCATCTTCATCTTCGACTCTTCATCGCCGTAGTAATTATTCGGAATGGGTAAAATCTGGTCTTTCCGAATTACTTGCGTATTTTATAATCAAAAAATCAAGTGCTATAAAAACAAGTCCAACGCCTCATTCCAATTCAGAACATTCTTCTAATAAAATATTCGCATTATTCTATCAAAGATAAATTCTTTAAATTTATTCTTAAAACTTTCTTTTAAAGATTTATTAAAACTTCAATTGGTTTTTTTAAATATCAAAAATCATTATATTATGATTATTCCAATTTAAGAAATAAATATTATCTTTAACTGGGTTAAAGAACCAATGTCATTTAAAAACATTGTCCACGATAAACCTAAAATCATCTTCCATTAAATATGGAATTTTCACAGAAATCAAATCAATATATAATCGATATAAATTTATGTATCAGACCAATAATATAAATGGAATATCGGCAAAGCCTTTTAAATTCCATATATATTAACAGACTTCTTTTACTGAAGCCCATCTCGATTATTATCAAATCGGATTTCCACTCAATTCCAATTTAATATATTAACTTGGAAAACTTGACTTTGGAAAATTTTCTTTTAAATCTCAAATAAAAGACTAAAAAATTATAAATTATATTTTTACTGTTAATTGGTTAAAGAACAAATGTCGTTTAAAACATAATTCACGATAAACCAAATTCACATATCTTTTTATTCCAATTACTAAATATAATTGGAACTCTAAAAATCTAAATTGAAAGATTTATTCTTTCATACGGGATTTAAGAACAGTGTTATTTAAGACACTATCCATGACAACCCAAAATCTAATTCTTTTATTTAATTCCAAAAAAATATTAATTAATTGGAAGACTTCATTAAATCTTAATTTAAAAGATTTATTCTAGTTAACAACTAGTTCATTTCTATAAAAGAAATATATTTTAATCTTTTGTGTCCATCCAAAATGGACAAAGAAATCATCATTTTATTCTTCGATGAATATTATTTTTAAATATTTGTTATTTAAAAATATTCTTTATATAAAAGGATTCTTTATATTTCAATCCTCTTTATTTTCAATTTTCTTTATTTTAAAATATACTTTATAAAAAGATGATCTTTATTTAAAATATTCTTTATTTAAAAGATATTCTGAATCGGAATACGACTCAATCAATTACCAAATAATTTCGGTTATATGGATTATGTATATGACAACAAATGATAGATAATCATCAAACAATCCATTCAACATCCATAGTGAAATTTATAACTGTGTGAGCATTAAAATGAAATAATAACGCTCATCGCAGCTTGTTAATCTATTGATCAACATACAACTAAATATTGGGACTAGTGTATGTCAAATATCATCCCAATACCCGTGTGGGGTTCTCAGCCAACAACAGTTCGTATAAATAAATGATTGGTTAATGAATTTAACCAATTTAATTCTGCTAACATGCTGATGATAATTAACAAACATGTTATTTATTTCTAATGCCGAATAAAAATGTATTTTACTCGTATAAATTCCATATACATTCCTAATGTCAAATAAACTGTAATTTATTCATATGTCCTTATTGCGGATGACAAATAAAAGATAATTTTCATTATACTTTATTTGTATGTAACTTCTATTTTTGATTTTAACAAATAAAAGAAATACTTTTATTTGTAGACGTTTTCAAATCATAACATATGAAATGCCTCTTTATTTCGCACACAGGTTCTAATGTAAAATTTGACAATACAACAGTCACTTGGATTAGCATATAAATTCTATTTACCAATAAAATGTCAATTTAAATTTCATACAATTCTAATGTATGTTTTGACGATGAAAATGATTCTCGAATAAACCGCATTCAAGTGTTGAATAGAAATTCATTCGTTGAATAGAAATTCATGTGTTGAATGGTATTCATGTTTTAAATAAATTGCTTTAACAATAAAAATCACATTTTTATTATATATACGAACTATAGAAGAAATTCATTCGTTGAATAGAAATTCATGTGTTGAATGGTATTCGTGTTTTAAATAAATTGCTTTAACAATAAAAATCACATTTTTATTATATATACGAACTATAGAAAACCTTCATGTGCTGAATAGAAATTCATTCGTTGAATAGAAATTCATGGGTTGAATGGTATTCGTGTTTTAAATAAATTGCTTTTACAATAAAAATCACATTTTTATTATATATACGAACTATAGAAAACCTTCATGTGTTGAATAGAAATTCATTCGTTGAATATAAATTCATGTGTTGAATGGTATTCGTGTTTTGAAATAAATTGTTTTATAATTAAAAAATCATATTTTTATCATCTATATGAATTATATAAAATAGTCGTGTTTTGAAATAAATTGTTTTATAATAAAAATCATATTTTTATCACCTATATGAACTACATAAAATAGTCGTGTTTTGAAAAAAATTGTTTTATAATAAAAATCACATTTTTATTATATACATGAATAGTTAAAAATAGTGAAGTGTCGAAATAAATGGCTGTTGGATAAAAATATCATTTTTATCAAATGTATGAAAAGAATATCGTTTTGAAATCGAAGAATGGATTATATTTATATATATATAATTAAAATAAATCGAATAACGAAGCTGTAGTTCGTGTTTTGAAACTGTGATTTCAAACGATTAGTGCGGGAGATCCGACCATTAGATTTTCCCGAAACCGAAACCGTTGGGTTCGCCTTGGAAATATCTTTCCAGCGACACCCACTTTTTGAAGATCCAATGGTTGGATTGTCTGGAATGTTTAATTCAAATCTGAAGAAAAACAGCGCCAGAATCGATTATATATATATATATATATAATTAAATTAAATCGAATAACGACGCTGCAGTTCGTATTTTGAAATTGAAACTTCAAACGAGCGTACCGGGAGATCTGACCGTCGGATTTTCCCAAAACTGGAACCGTTGGATTCGTTTTGAAAAGATCTTTCTAATGATATAAAATTTGTGAAGATCCAACGGTTAGATTTTCAAATATGTATAAATCAAATCTGAAGAAAAACAGCGCCATGGTCGCGTTATGGCCTGAAGCGTCGTTTGAATGAATTGGCTATTTTTGAATAAATAAAAATAGCGATAAATCATTGTAAAATATTATAAACGATATGGAATGTGAAATTTAGAAACTAACTGAAGGTTAGCTAAGACGGATGGTTTCCTGGGTTTTGATCTGATGTTGGTTTCAGCCTTCGGGGTTAATATTTGGGAAATCGGTCTCTTACTGATTTACGGTTAGTGACTGATGAATTGGAATAAGGCGTATGTTGTGTTTGTGTAGCACTTGTTTATTATATACGCGAGTTGCTCAGAAAGACCGGGTTTATCCCATTCTGAATAACTGAATCGACGATAAGAAGTCGACGATGAAGACGGTGGTTGAAGACCAGAGATCTTCACCTCGGTTGGATGGTAACTGATGTCCTGATTAGGAGGCATCCCGAAATATGGATAATGAGTGGTGATCGTCCAGACGTACGTGGAGATCAATGGATATGCGAGGTATATAGTGCCCCCGGTTTCGTTCAGACCTAGAACGGACTTGTAAATGGACTGTGTGTATGACATTGGAATTCATTCTGTGTGATTGATAGCCATCAGTTGCATGGTGTGATTTGCCTGTGTGGCATGCTAAGATGCAGTGATCAAGGCTTCTATTGAAAAGCAATGTATTGTGGTTGATAATCAAAGCACCGCCTGTGTGGCGTAGCTTTATGTATAATGTGAATTCGCGAGCCTCACACCCCAGTATGAACCAGAAACGGGAGAGGACCTCAGGAAGGACATGCGTTTTTTCCAAGCTAGAGGTAGTGTCAGTGCTTAAACTGGCTGATATATATATTATTTTCACCTAGATGGTTGTTGCTGTTGCGAGGCGCCTCGGAAATATCGGTCGATCCGGGACCGATGGAGTCATTCGTTGGCTCATTTACGCCCCAAAGGGTGGGGAAACGCAGTGTTCAGGCATTTTAATCCACATCGGTGGACCGACCCTTTCGCTCCAAGGGCCCACCTGAGTCTGGGTCCTGTGGCTCGGGCTAGGCAGTCTCGAAGTCGGTAAGGACTATCTTTTGCCTTGGTTCATGACAGAAATCCAATTTCCAAATACGACATCGTGCGGTTTTGATTGTATACCTACATATGGCGACATAGTGGTATAGGGCATTAATGTAGTCTATGATTGATACTTATGATTTGAAATTGCTTTTGAAACATATAAACACTAGTAATAATATCAAATGCTTTTGTTTTATTCGTATCAAACATATTTTGGCCATTATAAGGTAAAAAGTCTATCCTCCGGTTTGCATTGCATTGTGTGATGGGATCTGAGTCTTATAATGGCTTCATTTTTATAAAAAGCATTGCGATGTTTAAAAGATTTACTTGTTATAAAGCACTGGCAATCCAATGGAGTAAACCCGTTCTGCGAAAGTGGCGTGGTCCTGTGATTAGCCATATTATAAATGTGTTAAGTAGATTTCTCATACCAGTCCCATGACCGACTCGTAGTTTGTTTCACTTACAAACTCGGGTGCCCTTATTTCTACACGGGCACCCTTGTATTCAGGTTCTAGCAGGCTCTTTCTGGATAGTTGGAGCTGAAGATGGATTCTATCATTTATCTCTTTTTATGCTGTTCAGCTCCTATTGTACATATTATGTTTGTTTTCTGCTGTAGGCCTTTATGTATAGCTGAACTGTATTTGTACTAAGTACGATCCTATATACTGTGTAACTCTGATGTTGTTATTTATCCAGTGTATTCTATTGTACATTATCTGGTGTATTTATTTAATTCTGCTCTGCTATTATCTGTTCATGTGTTATATTCCAAAGATTACCCTTGCCGCCATCAGTACGGGGTTTGGGGTCGTCACAACGTGGTATCAGAGCTTTGGTTAAGCTTAGTGCTGAAATATAACATATTAACGAACTCGTCAAAAGTAGAACCAGTAGTGTTCTAGGACGAATAACTCATTACAGATAGGATCAGTAATATCCTAGTATGAGTATAACAGAATGAAATACACTCCGATAGACACATTTACATTCAAGTATATGTTTCTATGTTTTGAAATATCCTTTCTGTTGACCTAACGCTTTGTCTGCCATTTGCAGACGTACTAGAAAATGGGTGACAGAAACAGAAGAAATAATCTTATGGCTCGACAAGCTAATGAGCCAGTTGTGCTCCCACAGCCAGAATCAGATATAGAAGTTCTATTCAAGAGATTTCGAAATCTAGGTGGATCACCATTCTTAGGCAAAGAGTCCATTATGGAAACACAAGCTTGGATTCGTTCTGCTGAGAAAATCTTTGAAGGTTTAAAGCTGAGAGATGATCAGAAAAGATTATTGGCATCTTGGGCACTCAAAGAAGAAGCCTTGTTTTGGTGGGATTCGATTATTAAAGATAATCCAGAAGGTGATATCACCTGGGATAGATTCAAAGTGATTTTCCTGGAAAGATTTCCTCCTCCTGAAGCAACTGAGCGGTTATGTGATGAATTCTCTTATTTGATACAAGCAGATATGACGATCCCAGAATATCATAAGAAATTCAACGAACTTTCTCACTTTTCTCCTTATCTAATTCAAAATACGAAGAGGAAGAATCTGAGGTTTATTCATGGCCTGCAAAGGAAATACCAGAATAAAGTAATGGGGCATGTGAAGCTTCCTTTCTCTGAAATGATATACATGGCTTACCAGTATGAGGATCTCGACAAGAAAGGTATGTTACGTCACGAAGAGGAAGTCAGTTCTAGTAATAAAGGCGAGTCTGAAACTGATCGTCCTGAGGCCAGTACGATGTCTAAGGTGAGTAAGAAGCCTAAAGTCAATCGAAAAAGGGCCAGATCTGAGAAAGAACCAGTAACGACGGCCACATGCTCTAACTGAAATAAGCAAGGACATTTTACCAGAAATTGTAGATCCTTGAAGAAAGATGGATTTAAATCTAGTAAGGAGTTACAAGAGAAAAGAGGATGCCATAAGTGCCACCAGGCCGGTCATATTTCGAAAAATTGCCCGCTATTCAGAAAACCTGAAGCAGTGCATGTAAATGATGTGGTGGAAGGGCCTGCATCTTCGTCTGCTCAGGAAAGGCCTGATGTTTTGGAAGGCACGCTCAATGTCAAAAACATTCCAGTTAAAGTACTATTTGATACAGGCGTGTCGCGAAGCTTTATTGCAAAGAATACAGTTAAGAAGTTGGATTTGAATTTGAAAAAGCTCAAAGAACCCATCACTGTCCATAATCCAGTTGGGGGTTCCCTCAATCTTAGTTGGGCTTGTGGGATGCCTGTCTCTTTTTCCTGCTATAAGTTCCCTACCATCTCGATCGTCATGAATTTTACTGAATTTGATCTTATTTTGGGATTAGATTGGTTGACCAAATACGAGGCTGAGGTTAAATGCGCTGAGAGAGTTGTTAAGGCAAACCCCAATCAGGGAACTATATAACCATACCATGTGAAGGCCCGAATTAAATAGAAAAGACTTCTGGGCAGCTTTGGATGTTTCTCCTGCTCAAATAGAAAATATCCCTGTAGTCACAGAGAATGTTCCCGACCTCATAAAAGATATTCATGTCGTCCAGAATTATGCGGACGTGTTCGAAGAAGTTGTTAGTTTACCTCTGCAGAGAGAAATTGATTTCAAAATTGCTTCAATCCCGAATGCAAGGCCAGTAGTGCATGCTATTCGGAGAATGACTCTAAAGGAGAAAGAGGAATTAGACAATCGAACAAGACAGCTTGTATGGAAGGGTCTGATCGGGCCTAGTTTCTCTGATTGGGGAGCAGCAGTGGTGTTTGTCCCAAAGTCTGACGGTACTCTGTGACTATGTGTGGATTATCGTGACTTGAATAAGCAGACAATAAAGAATAAATATCCATTGCCGCGAATCGATGATTTATTGGATCGTTTGAATGGAGCACAAGTATTTTCAAGGATGGACCTAGCTACTGGCTTCCATCAGCTTCGTATTACTGAAGAGTGTGTTCCTATGACAGCATTCAGAGGTCCAGAATTATTCTATGAGTGGTTAGTAATGCGTTCGGCTTATGTAACGCTCCTGCCTATTTTGTCGATCTAATGAATCGAATGTTCAGAGGAGTCTTAAATAAGTTTGTTCTAGTTTTTATTGACGATATTCTAATCTTCTCTAAGTCAAAAGCCGAACATTAAAAACATTTGGAGCAAGTTCTAGAAATTCTGAGAAGGAATGTATTGAAAGCTAAACTTTCCAAATGTATATTCTGGCAAGATGAAGTAAAGTTTCTTGGCCACGTTGTTTCAAAAAAAGAAATTGTTGTGGATCCAAGTAAAATCACCGCTATTCAAAATTGGAAACAGCCTAGTACTCCTATAGAAGTCCGCAGTTTTCTTGGATTGGCTAGTTATTACCGAAAGTTCGTTAAAGATTTTTCGAAGATATCTAGTCATTTAACGAAGCTTACAAAGAAGCACGCAAAATTCAAGTGGACTCCAGAATGTGAGGAGGCTTTTCAAAAGCTAAAGTTAAGATTAACAACGGCTCCAGTGTTAACGATTATCGACGGCAATCGGGACTTGAAAGTCTGGACAGATGCCTCTAGAGAAGGCCTTGGTGCAGTATTAATGCAAAGAGGTCAAGTGATTTCTTATGCTAGCCGTTAGCTGAAGCCACATGAAAAGAACTACGTTACTCATGATCTTGAGTTGTTGGCTATCGTATTCGCTTTGAAAATCTGGAGGCACTATCTTCTGGGTGAGAAATTCGAACTGTTTACAGATCACAAGTCGCTAAAGTATCTGTTCACCCAGAAAGACTTGAATCTGAGGCAGCAACGCTGGCTAGAGTTCCTTGCAGCATACGATTTTGAGATTCTGTACACTCCAGGGAAAGCCAATGTCGTGGCCGATGCGCTAAGCCGAAAGAATGCAATAATCGCCAGCTTTATTATTACAACTTCCTTGATTGACAAAATATCTATTCTTCAGAAGGATGATAATTTTATTAAGGATATGATCAAAAGGATTCAGAAAGGCGAACCCTCGTGTTTTGAAATAGATAACGATGCGACTCTTAGATTGAGAGGAAGGATTTGTGTTCCCGACATCCCCGAGTTAAAAAGGGAAGTGTTAGACGAGTGTCACAAGTCCAAGCTGAGTATCCATCCAGGTGTGACCAAAATGTATAACGATCTCAAGAGAACATACTGGTGGAAGGCTATGAAAAGGGACATTTCAATATATGTTAGCAGGTGCCCTACTTGCCAACTAGTCAAAAGCGACCAACAGAAACTTGTTGGACTGTTGCAACCGCTGGACATTCCAGGTTGGAAGTGGGAACATATTTCCATGGACTTCATAGATGGTTTGCCTAGAACCAGAAAAGGAAATGACAGTATTTGGGTGATCGTAGATCGCTTCACGAAGACCGCCCATTTCATACCTGTCAGATCAAACCGAACTGCTCAGAGTCTGGCGCAGATATATTTCAAGGAAATTGTTAGGCTACATGGAGTGCCGCTCAGTATAGTTAGTGATAGAGATCCAATATTTACTAGCAAATTCTGGGAGGCATTTCAAGTAGAACTGGGAACAAAGTTGAACTTAAGCACTGCTTATCATCCTCAGACAGATGGTCAAACTGAAAGGGTGAATCGTATTTTAGAAGATCTGTTGTGGGCTTGTGTACTTGATTTTGGTGGATCATGGGAAGACCATTTACATTTGGCTGAGTTCTAATACAACAACAGCTACCAAGCGAGCCTGACAATGTCACCATTCGAAGCATTGTATGGTAAACCGTGCTGATCTCCTGCTTGTTGGGTCGAACCTGGCAATAGACTTGTATTGGGACCAGATATGATCCGTGAAGCTGCAGACAAAGTCGATTTTGTTAAGAAACGATTACTCGCCGCTCAAAACCGACAGAAGAGCTATGATGATTCGAGAAGAAGAGATTTGGCTTTTTCTGTTGGTGATTATGTGTATCTAAGGGTTTCTCCAATGAGAGGAGTGATTCGATTTGGAAAAACTAAGAAGTTGGTGCCCAGATTTATTGGTCCATTCCCTATTCTTGAACGGATTGGAACTCTGGCCTATAGAATTCAATTGCATGATAGGTTGCCTGGAGTACATGATGTATTTCACATATCTCAACTTCGAAAGCACGTTCATGATCCAGACTTGATCGTGGAAGAAGCCGCACAACAGGATATTGAAATTACTCCAGAATTGGCTGTGAGAAGAGAGCCGCTAAAGATTATTGGCAAAGAAACCAAAGAACTGAGGAATAAGAAGGTTCACTTAGTCAAAGTGCAGTGGAGTGGAGATCCGCGAGATTGTACTTGGGAAACAGAGGAAAGCATTAAGAAAGCCTATCCTAAGTGCAGGGTGGATATCTCTTATTGACTTCGGTGCAAGGTACGTTTACCATACTTTGCATTACCATTTTGTTCTCTACTTTGTTGTTATTTTCTTTTCATGGATGTGAACTTTTAATTCTATAGTCTGATTAATTTAAAAAGAGTATATGAATCGATTAGTATATTTTTGAAAATTTAAAAACAAATTGATTGTTGTTTGTGTTGTGTGATTGTAAATTTGATTAATTAAATTATTAGAACGATAGTTAATTTAATCAATAACAGAATGAATGGTAAAATTTATTCGATTAAATCACACATTGAACTGATTTAAAAATAGATAGAGATATGTACATGTGCATTATATATGTTTGAACAGGTAAATGGATTAGCTGTTGAGTAAAGAATTTATTTGCGTGCCCGACAAATAGGTAAACCTTAATGAGTTGGATGCGCAATTTTATTATTATATCAACTCCTGTGAATGCCATTGGATGCGGAGTCCTGGTTGTTCTGTGTGTAATAATAAATGTCGCCATAGGATAATAACAATTAATTTTGAACTACACTACATGGCATACTCCTTGAAGATAGGCATACTTCATCATATACCACATAAGCATTTGGAGCTTGTGTGACGAGGTTGAAGATTTACCATACGAGCGAGAGGCTTGTATGGCGATGACTATATTTTACAGGTTGAACTGATGAATGATATGGACCATATAAAATGTAACGGTAAATTTCCAGATTAATAAAAAACCCACACGGGTCTGGAGATGACAATAAACACGTCTCTCTGGTATTAAGACACAAAAACCATTTATAGGGTGACGAGAATTTATTCTCTGGAGTTATGATCTATACACACTCCCCTGTGGACACCGGAATATATCACTATAAATATGTGCATGCTTATTAGGATTTATTGGGTACCTAATACGGCCCAATAAATTTCCAAACCCCTCCCCGTACAAAGGAGGTTACTGCAAAAAAATTTGAAAATTCCGGGTGTTAGCCAAATTTTTGAAGAATTTGAAAATTCTTAGAAACTGAAAAGTTGGAGAATGGAAGTCGGATTGGAAGTAGAGTTGATTAATCAAACCACTTTCGACTTTGTTCCTTTTCGGGGACTAAAAGTTTTAAGTGGGGGAGATTGTAACAACCTGGAAAATCTGAACCAGTTTGAAAATTTTAATTTGGCAATTTTAGTGGATTTAAAATATTCAAAATAAATATTTTAAATAGTAACGACGAAAAGTAAGTTTGAATTGATGTTTGAAAACGAATATAATTAATTTTAATTATAAACAAGGCCTGAAATGGCGCGGTAGTTTCAAAATTTGAATTCAAACTTTGATTGACTGTACCGGGTGCAAAACAAAACGGATTTTAGTGAAACCAAAAATATTTAAATCTGTTAGTGAATATCTTTCTAACGAATCTAAAAAATTGAAGTTTCATAGCGGTAAGCAAAAGTTATGGCCAAATGAATTTTCAGAAAGGTCGCTAGAGTTTATATAGCCCGTGAAAATGGCCATTTTGCAAACGACCACAGAATCGGACGAAACCACTTTTGTTGGATCCGGGATGTCAAATTATTCCTAGGTTTCAAATTTCATAATTTTTGAAGCTAGTAGGTGAGCGTGGCAAAGGAAAATGTGTTTGGTCGATTTCAATTAAATTGGATCGACCAGAAAAGGGCCATTTTTCAAACGGTCTCAGAATTCGACGAAACTAGTTTTGTTGGGACCGTATCGTCAAAACATAGCTAGATTTATTTTTCGGGAATTTTTGGGATTAGTATGTGGCCCTGGCAAATTGAAATGTACGTTCAAAATAAATATTGAATGTTATATATTTTAAATTGAAGGAAAACTGACTGAAACAGTCGAATGGGCCTACGAAACATATCCCATTGTGTTCGGAATGGGGGTATTTTGCTAGGGACGACAGTCGTTGGGTTTGGATTGGTGTTCGTGTGTGAAAGAGGGTATTTTTGGATTTTTAAAACTTATAAATAATAAAAAAAATCTGATTGGTCCAGCTCACTTCTCTCTCCCCGTCTTCTTCTCCGAAACCCCCCAAACCGATGGCGAAGCTTCTTGAAACCATCTCCCCTCGATTTCTCCTTCCACACTCAATAAAATCACTAGCTCCAGTTCAAGATTTTTTAGAGATTCTCAAGGGCTTCACATCCATATAGGTCTCGCCTTCCACCGTGGAGTAATATGCTCGAATCGACGCCCCAAACTCTCGTCGCTCGTCCTCGTTTTCCGTGCCCTGGGGAGTTTCGAGTTGGCTGACGTGGCAGGTGGGGAAGCGCCTTTCGGAGCACAACAAGGTGGCAGAGGCCGATCATCACCAAGCTACACGGATTGCGAGAAAAGTTGAACCCTAGTTTTCAACGAAATAGTGAGGTATACGGCTGTTTTTAATTTAACTATATTATAGCACTTTAAAGCTCTACGGTTTATGATTTCACTGTAAAAATCATATCTTTTTGCTATGTTGACGAAATTTAGTGAAACAAGAGACAGTGGACTCGTGTGGATGTCTTCTACATTCTAGAAGAGACCACATATTTTTCTGAGCCTCCTGCAATTTTTGGTGGAGCGAAACCTAATGTGAAATTTCTGAATTATAAACGATATGGAAAACAACGATGTATAAATTATATAGTCGATGTATGAGTTATATTAGCGTTGTACACCTCATGTATAAGCGTTGTATAAGTTGTACGTTCGATGTATAAGTTATATATGCGTTGTAAAAATTATATATATGTGTGTTGAAGTGAAGTGAAATATACTTATATATATATATATATATACGCCCCTCGTCCACAAACCATGGACGATATTTATTGATTGTGATTGGTGTTAAAATTGGTTGATAGCGAATGGTTGATTAGAATTGTTTGTGGTTGAAATTGATTGATTGTGGTTGAAAAATACCCGTTTGTGGTTGAGAATTATTTGGTTGAAACCACATAGGATTAGTTTGTGGAAAAGAAATAAAAATATACATGCCGCCTGCGTGCGAACTAGATGCATGAAATCCCCATTATCAAAAGCTGTGAGGCTTTAAGGTAGAGCGAGGAGCCGTACTAGGGACGGCCACGGTTTTTACTACCCTGCCGTTATGCTGCCGAAATTTTGAATAATATTCATGTGTTAAAATTATTTTCATGTGTTGAAACCGCATTCATGTGTTGAATAGAAATTCATTCGTTGAATAGAAATTCATGTGTTGAATGGTATTCGTTTATTAAATAAATTGCTTTAACAATAAAAATCACATTTTTATTATATACACGAACTATAGAAAACCTTCATGTGTTGAATAGAAATTCATTCGTTGAATAGAAATTCATGTATTGAATGGTATTCGTGTTTTAAATAAATTGCTTTAACAATAAAAATCACATTTTTATTATATACACGAACTATAGAACACCTTCATGTGTTGAATAGAAATTCATTCGTTGAATAGAAATTCATGTGTTGAATGGTATTCCTGTTTTAAATAAATTGCTTTAACAATAAAAATCACATTTTTATTATATATACGAACTATAAAAAACCTTCATGTGTTGAATAGAAATTCATTCGTTGAATAGAAATTCATTCGTTGAATAGAAATACATGTGTTGATTGGTATTCGTGTTTTAAATAAATTGCTTTAACAATAAAAATAACTTTTTTTATTATATATACGAACTATAGAAAACCTTCGTCTGTTGAATAGAAATTCATTCGTTGAATAGAAATTCATGTGTTGAATGGTATTCATGTTTTAAATAAATTGCTTTAACAATAAAAATCACATTTTTATTATATATACGAACTATAGAAAACCTTCATGTGTTGAATAGAAATTCATTCGTTGAATACAAATTCATGTGTTGAACGGTATTCGTGTTTTGAAATAAATTGGTTTATAATTAAAAAATCATTTTTTTATCATCTATATAAATCATATAAAATAGTCGTGTTTTGAAATAAATTGTTTTATAATAAAAATCATATTTTTATCACCTGTATGAACTATATAAAATAGTCGTGTTTTGAAATAAATTGTTTTACAATAAAAATCACATTTTTATTATATACATGAATAGTTAAAGATAGTGAAGTGTCGAAATAAATGGCTGCTGGATAAAAATATCATTTTTATCAAATGTATGAAAAGAATATGGTTTTGAAATCGAAGAATGTGTTGAGACACGAGAATTTCGATTGATAACAACAAAATAAAGATCAATGGAAATCATGACATGGAGCTAAGATTATGGATATATAGATGTTTAAAGGGAGACAGAGCTTATATACAGGGGGAGATAGCAATAAAGATTAAAATATCAAGCTATATTGTCATCAATCAAAAAGGGGGAGAATGTTGAGTCAACGGTTTCAATGCTTATTTTGATTAATGACGAGAAGAAGCTTCATGATCGACAAAAAGAAGATTCAATGGTTTCATAGGTTAGAAGTTGGTTATTTAGAGTATTTTATGTTAAAATCTATCCTCAAATAATCATACTTCTCATTGCTTTCAAAATTATGCATGAAAACTCGTTTTTACTGTATATTGACAAAAACAGGTCAACCTATTTTTAAATATAACATGTCAACCTGTTAAAATTAACAGGTCAACAGTTTTTTGAAATAACTGTCAAAAACCTGTCAACATATTAATTTTTCCTATCGACCTATTTTTGAATTTCATGAAGAGTCATCTTCTTTCTTGAAAAGTTGCATCCATTTCTCTTCATTAAAAATCACTCCTTTTGATTGCAACTTTTCACTAATAATTACAACTTCTCATGCTATAAATACATCATCTTTCATTCATCCAAATCACTGATTCTAGCTCTAATTTCTGATCTTACTTTCTAAATACTCTTGCATTCTAAAAGCTCCCAAATTCAAGTTACTTATTGAATCCTTGATAATATTTCTCATATTTTGATTCAACAAGCAACTAACTTCCTTCAAATCTTCGCATTCAATTCATATATTTGAGGATAAGATTATAGGAAGGGTGTACTCAATTATTGACTAATTAGTGTTGAAACAAGAACACATTCAGAAGTCAAACTCTTGTATTTGTTGAAGTCCTCACTACACCAGAAATGCCAATTAAGCAGTGCTCTGAGCCGTATCAAAATCGATTTGGCAGTGCTCTGAGCTGTATCAAAAAATGGCGTCTCTGTTGCTTTGATACAGACTTAACCCGTATCAAATTTACGAATTGATACGGACTTAACCCGTATCAAATTCATGAATTGATACGGCTTTAAGCCGTATCAATTGATGAATTTGATACGGGTTAAGTCCGTATCAAATTTAATAAAAGATACGGCCATTAGCCATATCAAATTGAGAATTTGATACGGCTCATGGCCGTATCAAATTTAAATAAAAAAATAAAAAAAAATACAAATTATTGTGCTCTCCAACAAGCTTTATTGTGCTCTCCATGATCATCATATTATTATTATACATATAATAAAAGTTAATAACACATACATATTATTCCATTTACAATTAAACTTTTTACAGCAATGGAAGAATACAGTGCATGGTTGTTTATATGAAGCCCGATTTTCTGGATAGCTACACTTTGACCACTCCCTATACCTACAGGTTTTAAAGTAGAGAATTAACACCTCAAACATATCTAGACTGTTGATTTGCAAATGCAAGATGATCAAGAAACCATAACAGGCAGGATGATAATGTATAAGTAATAACTTCATAGCAGACCAATGTCAGCGTGTACAGGTAACAACTTAGAGCATTCGATCATGCATTCAAAATTGGGAATGTAGGCAAGTTTCAAATCTTAATAGCTATATCATGTTTGTATCGCAGATGGCTATACAGATCTGACTGAAACATATATATGGTGATCAAAGTAATGTAAAATTCATCTAAGATCATGACCTTTACTATTCAATTGACTATCTAACGCTATTTTCGGAACTGCAATTGCTATTCGGAACTGCAATTGCTTGCTGTTCCGAACAGCAAGCTCTTAGCTTGCTGTTTCGGAACAGCAAGCCACTGCTATTCCGAACAGCAAGCTTCTTGCCAAGTATAATAACCAGTAAACTATAAGCTCATGCTGTCATTCTATGGTACGGACCACAAACTGCCACAAGTTTTGCAAGTGCCCAAATGAAGGAAATTAAAACCCCACAATTATTTCATTAAGCACATCAACAAAAAAGCAAATTAAAACACAGGAACCAGTGTTTAGTACCTTGGTGCCATAATTAACAGCATCTTCAAGCTTGCCTTTGTCTAATGAGGTCTTGGATGATTCAAGTAGAGTACGACCATCTGTTGAGGAACATGCAACATGCTGCAATACATAATTATGGTGTGTCAAACTCGATTACATTTTGAAATTATTATGGTATTTGCTATTCTTTTTATAAAGCAGCAAATGATACGTTGAATGGTTACCATTCATTGTTGGTAGAAACAAGATTACATGTTCTTCTAAAAATGTTTATAATATGTTATTGTAATAACTTACAGAGAATCATATGTGATTAAAGAAATGAGAAGATAAGTTAAAAAGCCTGATTAAAACTATTAGAAACCGGTACATAAGTTCCAATTAATAGACAAAACAAAATACAAACTAACAAATATTTCCTTCCCTATATAATGGAAAAGAATGGATTTGCAGGTTAAAAAAAGAAGATAATTAATATATTTGTAAATAATAAATTATACCTTATAGCATTATATTTTATAATAAAAATATAATGAAAGAGCTATAAACCAAGAATGATGAATTCTAAAGACCATTAATACACACATGATTTCCTGAAATCTATACATATAGCAGTCAAGTTAGGAAGGAACTTCAAATGAAGTGAATTTTTTTCACAGGTGGAAACCTTTCTTCCCTGAAAACATCAAAAACCAATATGCATACTTTCCACAACTGTTGACATGTCTGAACACTTCAATGAGAAATCCTTGATTTTTAAATTTGGGTGGCAAGGTGTATGATTAAAGTGTTGCACATGGTTCACCTTAAAACACACTGTAATGACTAATATAACGAAAATAACATGAAACACAATTGATTCCATACTACCAGTTTTACAGCAACAACTTATATTTGAGACAATCAAGCGAATTAAGTTTAATTGAAATTTTAAATTAGATTATGTATTTCCAAATATGTTTAATGTAAACATGAGATTTCCAAGACAGTATTTAATGTACACTTGAACTGTAAACCATCTCAATCATATGCAGTTTGCACAGCAAATTCACAATAATCAAAAAATATTAAAAAGATGCAAATGATAAAAGAATTTAATTTTACTCAAAATGACAGATCAATATTATTTAATGCTCTGTATTTTCTCAATATAAAATAAAAATAAAGCCATGGAGCAAATTCACAATAATCATCGTGTGCGCGTGCGTTTTAATCTGACTGGTGGAATGACAGCTTAAGGAAGTGAGCTTAAGAAAATAGCTCATGGATCAAATATACGGAGTTAAAAATTTCTGCTAAAACGTGCCTCTCTCAAGCATAATGCTAAAAATCAACAATGTATCATCCCCACGGCAATGAACCGTCAAGTATTAACCTTTTTTAAAAATAAAAAACAAGTGTCAGATGTGATGGTTTAGCAAAAGAAACCTAAGCAATCATGATCCAAGTTAAACAAGGCCATATCATGTAGGATCACAGGGACACAAAACAAATCTTGAATGATATATATATATATATATATACATATATATATATAGGATCACAAGGACATAAACAAATCTTAAATGATATATACATACACACACACACATCAAAATAACAAGGAAAAAAGATGTATGAATGGATGTGAATTAAGGTAGAGATAGTTAAGATGTTTCACATTGGGTGAGCAGGAGAGTCGGAATTATACATGGATAGAATGGGAATAATCTTAAATCCCTGAAAAAATAAAACGAAGCAGTGAAATAGGGAACTATTTTGGTCATATTAAGTATACTTTCACAGACTAATGGTGATTCCTTAGAGGGATAATGAAACTGAATTAGATCACACACACAAGCGGCAATATTCACTGTAAGCCGAAAATCTCTTCTTCTTTTTTTGGGGGGGGGGATATTTGCATATACTGGTCGACCTGAAAGATCGACCTAATTAACTTTTACAGTTTTAGGAAACTGAAACATAGTATAAGACATAAATCTTAACTTCATATTTGAATACCGCATAATTGTAAAAAACTATAAACCAACAATGGATGAAAAATTGTAATCTACAATGATATCAGAGATTTTTTTTGCGACTTATGTTCCATCATAAGCAAATTATTCACCGAAACAAAAATAAAAAAAACAGTAATAATATATTTCATTTAGAGCAGATCATTTGTTTCATCATATGGTGTCAATGAACGAATAAAGAGTTCTATCTGCTAAATGACAATCCTGCATGTCATCTAGTGAGCCATCAGTTAGTGCTGGCAATAGACTGGAATTTCATTCTAAACTAAACATATTGTTTAGATTATGTCAATCATTCGGGTAAAACACTGCAGGTTTGACATGCATGAAGTTGACTTATCAGCATTAAACAGGAGTACACATGTGTGCACCTAGTGTTACATAAATCATAGGATCTGAATCAAGCACATGACAGGTTTCCCAAATAAATTTCAGTGAAAACACTTGTAGCATAAATTAAATAAAAAAAACAAATGATAGGCATGCAATTACGTGTCCTTACAAAGACTTTACTGAGTGAATCAATTAGTAGATGACTTGGAATCCCTAATATGAATCAACACCAGGAATTGTAATCCATGTTCTTATTAACAACAAAACAATCAATGGTTATTTCGTATACACTTCTAATGTCAGACAACTAATTCATTACTGCACATGTGACATAATTTCACATTCTCATTAGTACTTGAAGTAACATCAAATATAGAAAAATTAAATAAAGAGCTGGAATATCTTTATGTAGTTTAGAAAAGAAGAAGGCAAATCAATATCTGAACAACAAAGAAATAAATACCTAAATCATGTCCGAAGGTCAATTTCCAATTAACAGCAGGTTAATGGACTTAATGTTTTCATGAATCCGTAAAATAGACTCTGCATATAAAAATACACAGAATATCTAACGTTAATAAACTCGTAACAAACACAAATAAATTCATTACCAATTTTGAAGCAGACAAAAGAGGAAAGAGGCGTTCTCACCTGAAAGAGCTGATCTAGAGAGAAACAGGCAAGGTCGGGAATGATTCATGAAAGAGGCGTTCTCACCAATTTTTTACAACTAATTCGTGAGTTTTCCTTCTTTGGAAGCTCAGATTTAGGGTTCTGGAATGCGAAATTTTAGTGAAGAGGAAAAGTAAAAAGTGCGGCCAAATGAAAATTTACGGGGAGTTGGCAATACGATGCATATATGATACGGTCCAGACCCGTATTGAAGGAACTGATCCGAAGCATTGGAAATGAATGGTTAGATTTAAGGTGTTTAGGGTGGTGTGGATCGCCAAATTTAATTTGATACGGATATGAGCACTATCAAATTTGATACGGCTTAAAGCCGTATCAAATCTCTACATCCTGGTGTGCCAATTTTGTTGTTTTGGTGTAGTGCCTGTGTGGGTAAGCTTGTAGCCCGTGAAATCAAGTGGGTAAGCTTGTAGCCCGTAAATCAAGTGGGTAAGCTTGTAGCCCGTAAATCAAGTGGGTAAGCTTGTAGCCTGTGAAATCAAGTGGGTAAACTTGTAGCCCGTAAATCAAGTAGTGTTGTGAACCTGTTCCTCCGGGTGAAGAGAGGGTGTTGTTTAGTGAAAAGCCGAAGAGGAGCTTCGGGACTGGACGTAGGACTGGAGGTCCGAACCAGTATAAAAATCCTGGTGTCGTTACTCTACTTTACTTTACTTTACTGCATTTATAGTTATTAGTGATATATATACTGTTTGCGAATATTTATCCTGCATAACTATTGAATAGCTTAAGTTATCACATACATTCCGCATAGCCATATTATAGATCCTGCACAAGTCGTATACAACCGACTCTTACAATTGGTATCAGAGCAAGGTGTTCTAGAGATCGTAACAACATCCTAGTACAAATGGCAATAAAGAAATCTAGTCAAGGCATTAGAAAATGGAAGAGCAACAAAGCAGAATCAGGAGAGCAAGGAAACAAATGTCTCATGGCCAAAGTCAGATCACAATCGGTATGTACATATTCATTATATAAAGATCTTTTGTTAGACCATGAAAAATTATTGAAACTCAATACAGTCATTTTAGCTATGTCAAAAAATTACAAGCAAGAAAATTCCAAATTAAAAGAAGAAAACAATCTATTGGTAAAACTAGCCAAACGTTTTGAAAATACCTTAGAAGAGCTTGTTTCTCAAAAAGATTTCCTTCAAAAAGAAAATGAGCGACTAGAAGATAAAAACAATGTTCTTTTAAAGGAAATCGATCTTTTGCAAAATAAAAATATATCATTAGAAGATTCTTTAAATAATTCTAGTTCTTTAATTTCGTCTCTTGAAAAAGAGAATAGAGCTTTAACTGAAAAGAATTTAGAACTATCTAAAGAATGTGAGTTTTTAAAGGTGAATAATAATATTTTGCAAAATGAAATTTCTGACTCAAAAGGAAATTTTGAAAAGTTACAATCTTCTTTAGATAATTCAGAATCTCAAATTTTAGGTCTCAAAACTGAGAATGGTACTTTAAAAAGGAAAAATTCTGAATTAAATAAGGAAATTGATGATTTAAAGAATAACAAAATTTCTTTTGAAAATGTCAATAGCGACTTTGGAAATAAATTTGATAAAAGTGCAAATAAGTTCGCAAAATTTAATAAAGGTCAAAATGATTTAAATATGATTTTATCTAGATCTCGACCTTTACATGACAAAAGTGGTTTAGGATATAATAAAACTAATCTTAGAAATAGTACTAGGTATGCTTTCATGTACAATAAAAATATTACTTCTAGTACTAATGCTCATCCTAGATCCAATTATTATAGAAATTCGAATACTTCTATGACTAGAGATCTGTATAATAGATCTAGAAGTATGAAAAGGAATATCAATAGAGATTACTTAAGTATTTGGGTTCCTGTAAGTTGGAAAAACAGAGAAAAATATATTGATGATTATTTTGATTCAGTAGTTAATAATGAAAATTTTATCTTTAAAGGTTCCATTAAACCCTCTTGGGTATGGTTACCTTCCATCTAACTCATGGACCCAAACAAAGCAAGTGGGTACCAAAAGTATACATGTCATATAATTTTTGCAGGTACACCACAACAAAGAGAAGGCTATTCGGTATCTCTAAATATCTTTGAAAATTTAGCTTATCAAAAAGCACATGTTTCAATATTTCATCGTCATCGAGGACACAAAATTCATGGGATAGGAATTACAACAAAAATGAAGGCGAAAGTGCAAAATACTCTCCTTGGGAACCAAGAAAATAATTTTAATATATTGGATCTAAGGAGATATTTTATATTCCTTTTAATATTTGTTTTATTTCTTTCTTCATGTATTTAATATATATTATTATAATAAAATGTTGTTTGAGTTTGATTTTTTTCAAAATAAGGCAGAAAAACAATTTTTGACAAATTAGGTCGACCTGTTAAAAAATATAGGTCGACCTGTTTTGAATATTTTCAATCCAGAGAAGAATTAGGTCGACCGGTGGCAAAATATAGGTTGACCGGTTTTCAAGTTGTTCATACAGATCGACCGGTCAAAAACTATAGGTCGACCGGTTTCATATTTTAAACAGAGAAATTTTAGGTCGACCGGTATACTTTTTTAGGTCGACCGGTTTTGTTTCAGCAAGTAAACAGGTTGACCGGTTGAACATTTAGGTCGACCGGTTTGTACTATTTCTGTTTTTTTTTCTCCTACCCAAAAATTTTTAGGTCGACCGCCTTGATTTTATAGGTCGACCGGTCTCTATTATAATTTTTTTTTATATAAGGACACGTCGTTTCAAATTCCAAACTCAAACACCATTTCTTATACTATTTTAAAATTATACTACTCTCGATTATTGAGGTTATTATGATATTTATTCTTTTTAATCGATGACAAAGGGGGAGAAATATTTTACATATACTATTTAAAATATATGTGCTTAATATGGTAAAAGTATATGTGTGCTAACATTTGTTATTGCAGGAATCAAAAGGTAAGATTATTTACTAACAAATGTTGCAGAAATTCAGGGGGAGCTTTATATTCAAAGGGATAAAATCCAAGGTGTTGTCATCAATCAAAAAGGGGGAGAATGTTGAGACACGAGAATTTCGATTGATAACAACAAAATAAAGATCAATGGAAATCATGACATGGAGCTAAGATTATGGATATATAGATGTTTAAAGGGAGACAGAGCTTATATACAGGGGGAGATAGCAATAAAGATTAAAATATCAAGCTATATTGTCATCAATCAAAAAGGGGGAGAATGTTGAGTCAACGGTTTCAATGCTTATTTTGATTAATGACGAGAAGAAGCTTCATGATCGACAAAAAGAAGATTCAATGGTTTCATAGGTTAGAAGTTGGTTATTTAGAGTATTTTATGTTAAAATCTATCCTCAAATAATCATACTTCTCATTGCTTTCAAAATTATGCATGAAAACTCGTTTTTACTGTATATTGACAAAAACAGGTCAACCTGTTAAAAATAACAGGTCAACCTATTTTTAAATATAACATGTCAACCTGTTAAAATTAACAGGTCAATAGTTTTTTGAAATAATGGTCAAAAACCTGTCAACCTATTAATTTTTCCTGTCGACCTATTTTTGAATTTCATGAAGAGTCATCTTCTTTCTTGAAAAGTTGCATCCATTTCTCTTCATTAAAAATCACTCCTTTTGATTGCAACTTTTCACTAATAATTACAACTTCTCATTTGCTATAAATACATCATCTTTCATTCATCCAAGTCATTGATTCTAGCTCTAATTTCTGATCTTACTTTCTAAATACTCTTGCATTCTAAAAGCTCCCAAATTCAAGTTACTTATTGAATCCTTGATAATATTTCTCATATTTTGATTCAATAAGCAACTAACTTCCTTCAAATCTTCGCATTCAATTCATATATTTGAGGATAAGATTATAGGAAGGGTGTACTCAATTATTGACTAATCAGTGTTGAAACAAAAACACATTCAGAAGTCAAACTCTTGTATTTGTTGAAGTCCTGTATGGGTAAGCTTGTAGCCTGTGAAATCAAGTGGGTAAGCTTGTAGCCCGTAAATCAAGTGGGTAAGCTTGTAGCCCGTAAATCAAGTGGGTAAGCTTGTAGCCCGTGAAATCAAGTGGGTAAACTTGTTGCCCGTAAATCAAGTAGTGTTGTGAACATGTTCCTCCGGGTGAAGAGAGGGTGTTGTTTAGTGAAAAGCCGAAGAGGAGCTTCGGGACTGGACGTAGGACTGGAGGTCCGAACCAGTATAAAAATCCTGGTGTCGTTACTCTACTTTTCTTTACTTTACTGCATTTATAGTTATTAGTGATATATATATTGTTTGCGAATATTTATCCTGCATAACTATTGAATAGCTTAAGTTATCACATACATTCCGCATTGCCATATTATAGATCCTGCACAAGTCGTATACAACCGACTCTTACAGAATGGATTATATTTATATATATATATAATTAAAATATATTGAATAACGAAGCTGCAGTTCGTGTTTTGAAACCGTGATTTCAAACGATTAGCGCGGGAGATCCGACCATTGGATTTTCCCGAAACCAAAACCGTTGGGTTCGCCTTGGAAATATCTTTCCAACGACCCCCACTTTGTGAAGATCCAACAGTTGGATTGTCTGGAATGTTTAATTCAAATATGAAGAAAAACAGCGCCAGAATCGATTATATTTATATATATATAAATATAATTAAATTAAATCGAATAACGACGCTGCAGTTCGTATTTTGAAATCGAAACTTCAAACGAGCGTACCGAGAGATCCGACCGTCGGATTTTCCCAAAACTGGAACCATTGGATTCGTTTTGAAAAGATCTTTCTAATGATATAAAATTTGTGAAGATCCAACAGTTAGATTTTCAGATATGTGTAAATCAAATCTAAAGAAAAACAGCGCCATGGTCGCGTTATAGCCTGAAGCGTCGTTTGAATGAATTGGCTATTTTTGAATAAATAAAAATAGCGATAAATCATTGTAAAATATTATAAATGATATGGAATGTGAAATTTAGAAACTAACTGAAGGTTAGCTAAGACGGATGGTTTCCTGGGTTTTGTTCTGATGTTGGTTTCGGCCTTCGGTGTTAATATTTGGGAAATCGTTCTCTTACTGATTTACGGTTTGTGACTGATGAATTGGAATAAGGCGTATGTTGTGTTTGTGTAGCACTTGTTTATTATATACGCGAGTTGTTCAGAAAGACCGGGTTTATCCCATTCTGATTAACTGAATCGACGATAAGAAGTTGACGATGAAGTCGGTGGTTGAAGACCGGAGATCTTCACCTCGGTTGGATGGTAACTGATGTCCGGATTGGGAGGCATCCCGAAATATGGATAATGAGTGGTGATCGTCCAGACGTATGTGGAGATCAATGGATATGCGAGGTATATAGTGCCCCCGGTTTCGTTCAGACCCAGAACGGACTTGTAAATGTACTGTGTGTCTGACATTGGAATTCATTCTGTGTGATTGATAGCCATCAGTTGCATGGTGTGAATTGCCTGTGTGGCATGCTAAGATGCAGTGATCAAGACTTCTATTGAAAAGCAAGGTCTTGTGGTTGATGATCAAAGCACCGCCTGTGTGGCGTAGCTTTGTGTATAACGTGAATTCGTGAGCCTCACACCCCGGTATGAACCAGAAACGGGAGAGGATCTCAGGGAGGACATGCGTCTCTTCCTAGCTAGAGGTGGTGTCAGTGCTTAAACTGGCTGACATATATATTATTTTTACCTGTGTGGTTGTTGCTGTTGCGAGGCGCCTCGGAAATATCTGTCGATCCGGGACCGATGGAGTCATTCGTCGGCTCATTTACGCCCCAAAGGGTGGGGAAACGCAGTGTTCAGGCATTTTAATCCACATCGGTGGACCGACCCTGTCGCCCCAAGGGCCCACCCGAGTCTGGCTCCTGAGGCTCGGGCTAGGCAGTCTCGAAGTCGGTAAGGACTATCTTTTCCCTTGGTTCATGACAGAAATCGAATTTCCAAATACGACATCGTGCAGTTTTGATTGTATACCTACATATGGCGACATAGTGGTATGGGGCATTAATGTCGTCTATGATTGATACTTATGATTTGTAATTGCTTTTGAAACATATAAACACTAGTAATAATATCAAATGCTTTTGTTTTATTTGTATCAAGCATATTTTGGCCATTATAAGGTAAAAACTCTATCCTTCGGTTTGCGTTGCATTGTGTGATGGGAACTGAGTCTTATAATGGCTTCATTTTTATAAAAAGCATTGCGATGTTTAAAAGATTTACTTGTTGTAAAGCACTGGCAATCCAATGGAGTAAACCCGTTCCATAAAAGTGGCGTGGTCCTGTGATTAGCCATATTATAAATGTGTTAAGTACATTTCTCATACCAGTCCCATGACTGACTCGTAGTTTGTTTCACTTGCAAACTCGGGTGTCCTTATTTCTACATGGGCAGCCTTGTATTCAGGTTCTAGCAGGCTCTTTCTGGATAGCTGGAGCTGAAGATGGATTCTATCATTTATCTCTTTTTATGCTATTCAGCTCCTATTGTACATATTATGTTTGTTTTCCGCTGTAGACATTTATGTATAGCTGAACTGTATTTGTACTAAGTATGATCCTGTATACTGTGTTACTCTGATGTTGTTATTTATCCAGTGTATTCTATTGTACATTATCTAGTGTATTTATTTAATTCTGCTCTGCTATTATCTGTTCATGTGTTATATTCCAAAGATTACCCTTGCCACCGTCAGTACAGGGTTTGGGGTCGTCACACATATAGATTATATTTCAACAAAATGTATGAAAAGTGATACATTCATTTTGTTGACAATTCTATTTCAACAAAATGATTCGGAGGTGGTAATTTCATTTTGTTAACAATTCTAGTTTAACAAAATAAATAAAAAGTAGTAATTCATATTGTTAACAATTCTAATTTAGCAAAATGAATCAAAGTGTTATTTTTGTTGTAACACAAATTTATTTAACAAAGGTGTTATTTGTGTTTTGACACAAGTGATAATTTGTTTTCAACTAACATGTTTGATAAAAATGATTATTTTTATTTCAAATAAAATGACAACTAAAATGATACTTTCAACTCTTCTATTTTTATTGCATAAAATATGGCAACAAAACGATACATTTAAATCTATTCTTTTTATTGTCTCTAAAATGACAATAAAAGTACAACTATTATTTTTATTCTTTTTATTGTCTCTAAAATGACAATAAAAATGTAACTCTTTAATCTACTCTTTTATTTATAACTAAAATGTGGATAAACATATAACTTTTAAATTCGATTCTTTTTATTCCAAACTAACATGTAAATGGAAATGTAACTTTTTCCTATGTTTTTATTTGTATCAAAAGTGCAAATGAAAAATTGTAGCTTTTATTCTATTATTTCATTTGCATCAAAAATGTAAATGAAAAATGTAACTTTAATTCTAATCTTCCATTTGCATCAAAAATGCAAGTGAAAAATGTAACTTTTTAAACTAGGCTTTTATTTGCATCTAAAATGCAAAGAAAAATGTAACATTTTTAATTCATGTTTTATTTGCATCAAAGAATGCAAATAAAAATTCAACTTTTAATTTCATGTTTTATTTGCATCAAGGAATGCAAATAAAAATGTAACTTTTTATACGACGCTCGTTTGCATCTAAATTTGCAAATAAGAAATGTTGTCTTTTTCTACGATGTTAATTTGCATCTAAATTTGCAAATAAAAATTTTAATCTTTTCTATAACAATCAAACACAACAAAGGTGATGCTTTTATTAATCAATACACAAAATGATATATTTTTCATTGCATTGAAAGTTCTAACTCAATTCAATAACGTAAAAAAAGAGATGTTTTAATTGAATCAGCAATTCTAATTCAATTCAATAATATACACAAAATGATTTATTTTATTGAATTGACAATTCTAATTCAATTTAACAATATAACAAAATGGTTTTTTTTATTGAATTGACAATTCTATTTCAATTCAATGATATAAACAAAAATGTTATTTTCATTAAACTGACAATTCTATTTCAATTCAATAATATAAATAAAATGATATTTTCATTAAATTGACAATTCTATTTCAATTCAATGAATATGACCAAAATGATATTTTTAATCGAATTGACAAACTAATCCAATTCCATAAATATGATAACATAACATTTTATATTGAAATGACAACTAATTCAATAAAAATGACAACATAATATTTTATATTGAATTGACAAACTAATTCAATTCAATAAAAATGATAACATAATATTTTAAATTGAAATGACAACTAATTCCATAAAAATGACAACATAATATTTTATATTGAATCAACAAACTAATTCAATTCAAAAAAATGATGACATAATATTTTATATTTGTTTAATATACATGATTCACCAAATATTGACAAAGAGAAGCTAATTTATTTTAATTTAACCAACATATACAGATCTATAATTATTCATCACCAATCAATAGATCAATCATCATCCAAAATTTCAGAACATAGCTGATATAAATCATATACATACAATCATTACATAGCGAGTAAAATAATTAAATTGATTAATTATTCAAAAATCAGAAATTTCACAGTCGGGTTATTCTATTTTGTTCAGAACTGCAAATTTGTCCAAAATTCAAACAGCTCGCAATCGCTCCTTTTCAGTCTAGAGTCGTATGTCTCGTCTCTACGATCGCACAGGATCTGAAATCGTTAATTTTCGATGTCATATGAATTAGTTAGGATTTAAACAAGATAGATCATAATTTTAAAATTAAATTATTAAAATATTAAAAGCATTAAACCTTTCTTCCTCCTTACAGTAACAAGCCACTAGTAAACCCAATTACTTCGAACCTAGGGTTCCCCCTTGCGTTCAAATTAACAAGCTTCAGGACAATCGGGTGATGGCACGTCAGAGAGGAGAGGGAGGTGCGCCTGGGGGTACCTGCGGCCGTGGGTGCGATCCACGCAGGAGGGAGCGGCGGTGGTGGTTTTGGCACGGGTTTTGAGGGGTAGAACGCTCAGGTTATGCAATTTCAGGTTAGGTTGTCCATATGGACAGAAGAATCTTTACAGAAAAGTCTAAAGAAGTGGAAGCTTTTGCTGGGAGGATTGCAAGATTTTAGAGGAGGAAGGTAGGAGCATTTTTAGCCATGAACTAATAGGGGCGGCGACTAAGTTCTTTGTGGATTAGGGTTAGGGGGAAGATGATGTGTATTTTTATATTATTTAATGCAAATTTTACAATTAAATCCAAAAGTTTTAAACCAACCCATTCAGTTCAACCAGAGTTGACCCTACCCAATAGCCCCCGTTCCGGACCCAATGGGCTGGGTCTCGTCAGGCCAAACGACTTTCTATGGCCTGAAATCTTTAATGTAATATTTAAATCCTTTATTAAATTAATTCAATCGTATATTTAAATTCACAGGGGCCACACACGGACTCAGAAAATTCCAGAAAAATATTTCTGGATTTGTTTGGACGATACGGTCCTACAAAAATAATTTCGTCGAATTCTGAGACTGTTTGAAAATTGCCATTTTCAAGTCGATCTGATTTGACTGAAATTGACAAAACACATTTTCCTTTGCCACACTCACATATTAATTTGAAAAATTCTGGAAAATTAAACTTAGCAATAATTTGATATTTCCGAATCCAACAAAAGTGGTTTCGTCGAAAACGAAGGTCGTTTGCAAAATGGCTATTTTTAAGGGTCATATATTATATTAAATATATATAAATTCCATAGCGACTTTTCTAAATTTTAAACTGGTCATAACTTTCTATTTTCAAAGTGAATTTCAGTTTCTTATATTCGTTAGATAGATATGATTAAACAGTTTTAAATATTTCTTGTTTCGCTCAATTCTGGTTTATAATGAATCCTGTATATTGATTTGAAATTTAAAATCGAATTTTCGAACTGCCGTGCCATTTCAAACTCCTTTTATAATTAAATAAAATTTATTCATTTTAACTTCGATTAAAATAAATTTTTAGTCGTCATTATTTAAAATAAATCATTTTAAATATCTAAAATCCATTAAAATTTCTAAAATAAAATTTTTAAATTGGTTCAGAAATTGCGGGTTGTTTCAATCTCCCCCACTTAAAATCTTTTCGTCCTCGAAAAGGAATAGATCTAAAAGTTGTTTAATTAACCAATTTAATTTTCATTCTTTTATTGGTTTCAATAATAATTTTTCTAGTTGATTAACTTTTCAAATATATATAATTTTTATATATTCAAAAATTATATTTTCTAACATCGAATTATATATATAATTACAAATACGCTAATTATATAAACTTGTCACTCTGAACTCATTCTAGGGCATTACTAACCCCATCTCTAATGAGTTTTCTCATTCTAGGATACTGCTGATCCTATCTCTAATGAGTATTCTTATTGGATATTACTAATCCAATCTCTGATGAGTCTTTTGTTCAGTTCTAACGAGTTGTACCTGAAAGATTTGAGCTAACCAGAGCTCCGATACTAACACTACGGATTTTTACCAGACCTAATCGATCGCAAAATCGACCAAGACCATTCAAATCCCGCATACGTTAACTTTGGGAATACAATACATTAGAACAAATAACAACAGACTTCTATTACATCATAATAACATAACATTAGATTACAGAATATCAAAGTACATCGATAAATAAAATACAGTGGGAGACTTATTACAATAAATTAATACAATGCACAACGGAAGACTTCCAATGCTCTGGACATAGCTTTAAGCTTCGATCCAGAATCCTGCTTAAGAGATAAATATCTGCAAAAAGCTACTCGACTGCCCGTGTGGAAAGAGGGCACCCGAGTTTGCAAAGTGAAACAAACAACGGGTCAGTCATGGGACTGGTATGAGAAATCTTTATTTAACTTATCTAACTAATAAAGCTAATCAAAGGACCACACCGTATGTCACGGAATGGGTTTACTCAATTGGATTGCCAGTGCATAAATAAATTAAATCGTTAAACAACACAATGCTTTTTAGAAAAATGAAACCATTATAAGACTCAAGTCCCATCACACAATGCAACGCAAACCAGAGGATAGAGTTTTACATTATAATGGTCAAAATATTCTTGATACGTATAAAATAGATTGACATTATTATTAGTGTACATATGTTTTAAATAAAAACATTTCAATCATAATGTAACAATCTTAGACGGCATAGTACCCCATCCTACTATGTCGCCATACTAGTTCTACAATCAAAACCGCATGAAGTCGTACTGGAAGTTGGATTTCCATCATGAGTCAAGGCTAGGAATGATCTCCTTACCGATTAGAGACACTCTAGCAATGTCTCAGGATCACACCTACGGGCAACCCTTGGATACAGTAGGGCCGGTCCACAAATATCGTTAGTGGATTGGAAATTCCTGAACACACGCTCCCCGATCCTTTTGGACCTATAATTTGGCCATTGGAAATCAAACAAAATAAACCGAGGCGCCTTAAAATTCACCAACCACATAAGTAAAATGTCAGGGCTGGTAAGTCGCTGACACCACTTCTAGCTAGAAAGAAACGTGTACACTCTCTACGTTCCCTCGCTCCGTTTTAGACTCTTACCGAGGTGTGAGGCTCGCGAGTTAAGGTTATACACAAAGCTATGCCGAGATAGGCTATGCTTTGATAATCCCACAAGGCTCTGCTTTTCAATAAAAGCCTCATTCAATTGCATCTTGGCATGTCACGTTGACAATTCACGCCATCCGGTCAATAACTACCAATATATAACCTCTGAGCTCGTGCGTCTTAGAGAAGGATGTTAAGAAAGTGAATAAATTCTCTGCCACCACAGATATATATTAAATAGAAATCGATTAATTTACATGGAATGAAATTCAATGTTGGACATACATCCATTTACAAGTCTGTTCTGGGTCTGAACGAAACCGGCGACACCTTATTCCGCCTCCCGTATGTCCAATACGGAAGTGAGGTACTCGCATATCCGAACAATCAACAAGTACGTCCGGACAAACTACCACTTTAACCGTTTACTAGGAGCTACCTAATGCCACGCATAAGTAGTCAACCATTCGATGTGAAGATCGTCGGTCTTCAACCACCGTCTTCATCTTCGACTCTTCATTCTCATAGTAATTATTCGGAATAGGTTAAGCCCGGTCTTTCCGAATAACTTGCGTGTTTTATAATCAAAAAATCAAGTACTATAAAAACACATCCAACGCCTCATTCCAATTCATAATGTTCTTTTAATAAAATATTCGCATTATTCTATCAAAGATAAATTCTTTAAATTTATTCCTAAAACTTTCTTTTAAAGAATTATTAAAAGTCCAAATGGTTTTTTTAAATACCAAAAATCATTATATTATGATTATTCCAATTTAAGAAATAAATATTATCTTTAACTGGATTAAAGAACCAATGTCATTTAAAAATATTATCCATGATAAACCTAAAATCATCTTCCATTAAATATGGAATTTTCACAAAAATCAAATCAATATATAATCGATATAAATTTCTGTATCAGACCAATAATATAAATGGAATATCGGCAAAGCCTTTTAAATTCCACATATATTAACAGTCTTCTTTTACAGAAGCCCATCTCGATTATTATCAAATCGAATTTCCACTCAATTCCAATTTAATATATTAACTTGGAAAACTTGACTTTGGAAAATTTCTTTTAAAACTCAAATAAAAGATTTAAAAATTCCAAATTATATTTTTACTGTTAATTGGGTTAAAGAACAAATGTCGTTTAAAACATAATTCACGATAAACCCAATTCACATATCTTTTTAGTCCAATTACTAAGTATAATTTAAACTCTAAAAATCTAAATTAAAAGATTTATTCTTTCATATGGGATTTAAGAACAGTGTTATTTAAGACACTATCCACGACAACCCAAAATCTAATTCTTTTATTTAATTCCAAAGAAGTATTTATTAATTGGAAGACTTCATTAAATCTTAATTTAAAAGATTTATTCTAGTTAACAACTAGTTCATTTCTATAAAATGAAATATATTTTTATCTTTTGTGTCCATCCAAAATGGACAAAGGAATCGTCATTTTATTCTTCGACGAATATTATTTTTAAATATTCGTTATCTAAAAATATTATTTATATAAAAGGATTCTTTATATTTCAATACTCTTTATTTTCAATATTCTTTATTTTAAAATATACTTTATAAAAAGATGATCTTTATTTAAAATATTCTTTATTTAAAAGATATTCTGAATCGGAATGTGACTCAATCAATTACCATATAATTTCGGTCATATGGATTTCATACATCGTATGTATATGACAACAAATGATAGATAATCATCAAACCATCCATTCAACATCCAGAGTGAAATTTATAACTGTGTGAGCATTAAAATGAAATAATAATGCTCATCGCAGCTTGTCAATCTATCGATCAACATACAACTAAATATTGGGACTAATGTATGTCAAATATCATCCCAATACCTGTGTGGGGTTTTCAGCCAACAACAGTTCATAAAAATAAACGATTGGTTAATGAATTTAACCAATTTAATTCTGCTAATATGCTGATGATAATGAACAAACATGTTATTTATTTCTAATGCCGAATAAAAATGTATTTTACTCGTATAGTTTCCCTATACATTCCTAATGTCAAATAAACTGCAATTTATTCATATGACCTTATTACAGATGACAAATAAAAGATAATTTTCATTATACTATTTTTATGTAACTTCTATTTTTGATTTTAACAAATAAAAAAAATACTTTTATTTCTAGACGTTTTCAAATCATAACATATGAAATGCCTCTTTATTCCGCACACAGGTTCTAATGTAAAATTTGACAATACAACTGTCACTTGGATTGGCATATAAATTCTATTTACCAATAAAATGTCAATTTAAATTTCATACAATTCTAATGTATGTTTTGACGATGAAAATGATTCTTAAATTCACATACAAATCCGGATGTATGTTATGCAAATAAAAATGATTCTTATATTTGCATATAAATTCTAATGTATGTTATGCAAATAAAAGGGATTCTTATATTTGCATATAAATTCTAATGTATGTTGTGTGTGATGACCCAAACTTCCCCATGAAGGAAAGCCTGGAATGCTTTGAGAACAACACAGATCAGAACACAAACTGAAGAACATGTATTGCTGATTACATCAATTACATCAGAGTACAAGAATATAACAGAGTATGAATACTTATTACACAAAAGAAATACAATAATATCAGAGTTTTAAATTACATTTATACAGCAACGGAAAAATAATACAAATATGTAACCAAAAGGAATACACGAATACAGAGCTTTCCATATATCGCTTCATCTGTAAACCAGGATCCTGTAATTATATCTGCAAAAAGCTACTCGACTGCCCGTGTGAAAAATATGGGCACCCGAGTTTGCCAGCGAAACAAACTACAGGTCAGTCATGGGACTGGTATGAGAAATCTTTACTATCTTATATAATAATAAGGCTAATCACAGTACCATGCCGCTAACGCAGAACGGGTTTACTCCATTGGATTGCTAGTGCATGAAATAAAGTAAATCGTTAAACAAATCAATGCTTTTTAGAAAAATGAAACCATTATAAGATACAAGTCCCATCACACAATGCAACACAAACCGGAGGATAGAGTTTTACCTTATAATGTTTAAAAGATGCTTGATACGAATAAAACGGATTTGATATTATTAGTATTGTATATATGTTTCAAAAACATTTTCAATCATAATGCACCAATCATAGACGGCATAAGTACCATATACTATGTCTCCATACTAGTTATACAGTCAAAGCCGTTGTTGTCGTATTGGAAGTTGGATTTCCATCATAATTCAAGGCTAGGAACGATCTCCTTACCGATTCGAGACACTCTAGCAATGTCTCAGGATCACACCTATGGGCAACCCTTGGATCCTGCAGGGCCGATCCACAAATATCGTTAGTGGATTGGCAATTCCTGAACACATGCTCCCCGGTCCTATTGAACCTATAATATGGCCATTGGCGACCAAAGAAAAATCCAAGGCCTCGAAAATTCCATTATCCACATAAGTAAAAATGTCAGGGCTGGTAAGTCGCTGACGCCACTTCAAGCTATAAAGAAACGTGTGCACTCCCTGCGTTCCCTTGCTCCGTTTCTGACTCATACCGGTGTGTGAGGCTCGCGAAGTAACGCTATACACCAAGCTATGCCGAAATAGGCTATGCTTTGATCATCCCACAAGGCTCTGCTTTTCAACAAAAGCCTTGATCATTTGCATCTTGGTGTGCCACATTTGACAATTCACGCCATGCGATCGATAACTATTAATATCCAGGGTGTTAAGCAAGAGAATAAATTCCCCGCCACCAAACAGATATATATTAATAAAAATCAATTTAATTTACATGGAATGAAATCCAATGTTAGACACGCAGCCATTTACAAGTCCTTCCTGGGTCTGAACGAGACCGGAGTCACCGAGGTGCTCACATATCCGGACGATCAACAAGTACATCCAGACAAATACCACTTTAACCCTTTACTGGTAGCTGGTCAATGCCGGGCATCAGTAGTTATCCTTTCGATGTGAGGATCGTCGATATTCAACCACCGTCTTCATCTTCGACTCTTCATCATCGTAGTAATTATTCGAAATGGGTTAAACCTGGTCTTTCCGAATAACTTGCGTATTTTTATCATTAAAAATCAAGTGCTATAAAAACACATCAACGCCTCATTCCAATTCAGAATATTCTTTTAATAGAATATTCATATTATTAGGGAAAGGTTCCCATCAATTATAGCAAAGATAAATTCTTTTAAATTTATTTTCTAATCTTCTTTTTAAAGATTCATTAAAACTCCAATTTGGTTTTAATATCAAAATTCATTATTAGTAATAATTACAATTTAAGAAATAAATCTTATCTTTAATTGGGTTAAAGAACTAATGCCATTTAAAACACAATTCAGGATAAACCCAAAATCATCTTCCATTAAATATGTAATTTTCACAGAAACCAAATCAATATATAATCAATATAAATTTCCGTATCAGACCGATAATATAAATGGAATAACGACAAAGCCTTTTAAATTCCATATAGAGTAACAGCCTTCTTTTACAAATGCCTATCTCGATTATTATCAAATCGAATTTCCACTCAATTCCAATTTAATTTATTAAATTGGAAAACTTGTCTTTAGAAAATTTCTTTTTAAATCTTAATGAAAGATTTATGAATTCTAAATCATATTTCACTGTTAATTGGGTTAAAGAACAAATGTCGTTTAAAACACAGTTCACAATAAACCCCATTTCACATATCAATTTATTCTGATTACTAAATGTAATTGGAAACTCTAAAAATCTAAATTAAAAGATTTATTCTTTCATACTGGGTTTAAGAATAGTGTTATTTAAGACACCATCCACAACAACACAAAATCCAATTCTTTTATTTAATTCCAATTAAATATTATTAATTGGAAGACTTCATTAAATCTTGATTTAAAAGATTTATTCTAGTAAATATCTAGTTCATTTTGATAAAAATATATTTTTATCTTTTGTGTCCATTAAAGAACAGACATAGAAATCATCATTTTATTCTTCGCTGAATATCATTTAAAATATTCGTTATTTAAAAATATCCTTTATATAAAAAAGATTCTTTATATAAAATAGTCCTTATATATTACAATGTTCTTTATTTTAAAGTATTCTTTATAAAGAGAAAATCTTTATTTAAATATTCTTTATTTAAAAGATATTCTGAATCGGAGTGCGACTCAGTCAATTACCATATAATTTCAATTATATGGATTTCATACACTACATGTATATGACAACAAATGATAGGTAATCATTAAATCCATCCATTCACATCTAGAGTGAAATTTATAACTGTGTGAGCATTAAAATGAAATAATAACGCTCATCGCAGCCTGTCAATCTATCGATCGACATTCAACTAAATATTGGGACTAGTGTATGTTAAATATCATCCCAATACCCGTGTGGGGTTTTCAGCAATAAAATAAGTAATTGATTAATGAATTTAACCAATTTCTAATTCTGCTAACATATTGATGATGATGAATAAAACATGTCATTTTATTACTAATGCCGAACAAAATGAATTTTCTCGTATAATTTCCTTATTCATTTCTAATGTCTAATAGAATGTAATTTTGTTTATAGGACATTATTTCTAATGACAAAAGAAAAGATATGTAACAACCCGCTCATTCGACGACTTTAGATTTAAATATTTTATTTAAATATATCGTCGTATCTCATGTGTTACTCAAAAGGTCGTTTTTCACAAATGATAAAATTAGGATTCGGGACCACTTCCATCGAGTCCAGATCATCGTTTACAACCTTTTTGACTTTAAGCATCGATATGTTTCGAGTTCGTGAAAATTGGCACATTGGTTAGGGCTTGGTTGAACTAGCCTAGCTCACCATATAACCCCCAAATCAGCTCCTTTTCCTCTCATTCATTACAAACACTCAAAAGAAGATAGAAATGAGGAGAGGAAAGGGAAATTAGAATTCTTAAGCTAAGGCTTCCAATCTAGAGCTCAATTCTTGTGCAAATCCAATTCTATGACATAGGTAAGCTTCTCTATCCTCTTCTTTATCTCAATAGCTCATCAATTTCGGATTTTTATGATGTTATAACATCCATGTGTTGGCATGTGTGTTAATATGGTGATTAGAGAGGAGCAAATGAAGAAAGAAAGCTTCTTTGCTTGAATTAGAGCTTGTTCTTCATCGTTTGAAACCAAGGTGAGTTCTTTTTGAACTCACATCTATGCCACAAGCCATTGGCTTGTAAAAGTGTAACCTAGTGTTCATTTGAGTTTGCATATGTTAGTAAATTGGTTATGTTAGTGTAATTTAGCCGATTCCAGGTTTTATGTTTCATTGAGTTGACAACTTATGATAAGGATTGTTCATAAGATCCAATGTATATGATATGAGTTGATTTAGTGATGTTGTAAAGCTCCGTTGTCCCCCGACACGTCCTAAGTCTTCACAAGTCGCTTGAATCGCTTTGATATGCTTTTGTTTGTTCGTTTGAAATAGAGATTGTGACATGTGTTATTCACACGATCAATACACATGATTTGAATAGATTAAGTGGTGTTGTGAAGTACCATTGTCGCACCCGGCAAGTTCAAAGACTTCACAATCCACTTATATAGCGTTTATTCGTTTTGGTTTGGAGTTTTGTTCATTTTAGAATCTATAATCTAAACCAATGCATTCGAGCTTTGCGAGTCGATACGGTGGATCAGAGAGGCTTCTTCGATGTCCCGAAGAAGTCACGAGCCTCGACGATCGACGCCAGACACTCGCGGGAGACGAATCCCCCTTGGTTTTGGCCTGGGCAACGGCCCAGGCCTAAACCAGTCGACCGGCCAGAAATATGACGGTCGACAGGTCCTGTCTCTGGGCAAAACCGGTCGACCGGTCAGCCTGAGCCTGGGCTATTTTGCCTAGGCCCGACCCTGTTTCGATTGTGCGCCTCCGCGCACGATCACGTTAGTTTCTGGACTCCTCCTTGGCTCTTCCTTGCATGTCGATGGTCTTCGAATTCACCAGAAATCATCGTAAATCCGTGCGCTACTCTTGGTATATTGAATTTATTTGATACTCTTGTTAAGATGATTCACGCCATTAAAACGTGGATTATCGACTCGATATCCTTCGAGCCCATTCCGATGTAGTTTAAAACCTTCGGGTGCTAGTTTGGGATTTCGTTTCGTTTTTTGATCGAAATTACAACCGTTATCCCTTGATTTCCTGTATGTTGTTGTAATGTGAGTATATGTTTCATGATGTTTGTGTTCTATTCGCTACGGCGATGGTTTTCATGAATATTTGAACCACAATGGATAATGGGGTTTTGTATTGTCAATGGGCATCGAACCAATGTTTAATCAGTTTTTAAATTCAAATCCTTTTTAAATCAATTCAATTTCTAAACCCGGTTCTGATTCTATTGATTTATATACGATTCCTTATCCTATCGATCGGACGAGAAATTTAGTTTATTTACCTTAGTAAAACTGAGTACTATGACTCCTTATACGTTTACTTTGGCGAATAACTCTTGAACACGTGCGTTTGAACATATGTGGTGATTTTCTCCGTTTTAAATAGAAACCGATTACGGGTTCGAAAATATTCGAGAATAGCATGTGTTTATGGGACATGTCGCTATTTCCCTATATTAACTAGCTCGGAGTAATTTTTATTCACCTGGATCGTTGGTATCCGCCTCCTGACATAGTTGTTTGGTTCGCAATCGCCCTAGTGGGAATCTATGATTTGGGACCTCCATCTATGGGACTTCTATCCAACTTTCTAAGATGTTTTCTATGGATCATATCTCATCTGGGAGGTATCCACTTTTTATGATGTTTTCTAGAGATCGTATCTCGTCTGGGAGGTATCCACTTTTTATGATGTTTTCTAGAGATTTCACGATTTATGTGTTTTCTTTCTTCCGGGGTCACGACCTGGCTCTGTGGGGAGCTTCGGCTCAAACAAATAGGTTTGCTACCTAGAGACCGTATCTCATCTGGGAGGTATCCACTTTTTATTATGTTTTCTGGATCGTTCCTTATGTGGGGAGTTATCACTGGACCGTTTCTTATCTGGGAGGTATCCACTTTTTATGACGTTTTCTGGATTTCTAGTGATTTCTGGATTCTTGATTACTTTGATGCAATGCGCGTCAATTTGATTTATATTTGGCATTCCGCTGTCATTCATGTGTTCAGTTTATTTGGCATTCCACTGTCATTTCCTGTTGTGTGATATTATTTGAATGTTGCATTCTACATTAGCCATGAGATTATTTAGAGATATTTGTGTGTTGACATTCCACTGTCATTTCCTAATTGTATTGACATGCCATGTTTCATATTTAGTTATGATTAGGTATTATTACTAGAATCATGTCATCCATTGTTATATCCTTTTTTATCTCAATTTATTTGATAAGTACAGCAAGACTGATCCGTTTATTGTTTATTCTTATAAATAATACTCGGGTAAGACCGCCGAGTCATTTTAAGTACTCCTCTGGGACTCATCGTAGGATTGATCTTTCGCTTTCAGCTTGCTACTCTGTCCCCGCAGCATTATGTAATTTTTGCACCTATGCCATTATCTATTGTTGTGTACATATTCCATTATTTAGATCATTGTACATGAATCTATTCTTTTGGGATTAGTGGATCTTCGTTGACCACTAGCTTGTGTACACATTCTCGGCTTATTCATATCTATTCCGCCTTTGTGATATGATTGTTCTATGTCTGGCTTTGAGATATACCATATTTATATTATTGTTGTTGTCTATTTTACACTGCTTTTCGGACTGCATATAGCGATGTGTAGTTGCCCTATGTGCCAAATGGTCATGTCGAAATTTTAATCGATATCAGAATTCGATGTGCATTCCTCACATGGAGTAATCATACAATCGGTCGCTCTTCATAAACCTCATTCTCCGTTATGGTCTACGACATTTCTTTGAAATGAACTGGACGATAATGGGCATAGAGGTGGGGCGTTACAGTTGGTATCAGAGCCCCTTTCCAGAATAGTGTAAGATAGTATGACGATGGTATTGTCTTAAGCCTCTCTCGGGAGTCGTGCTTTAGGGTTTTAGTTAGAGTCTTAAGACCCGTCATAACTTATCTTCCTATACGATTCCATTTTGATTGAATTCGCATTGTTTGAATTTAACTTGAGACTAACTTTTTCCTCCTTCTTTTTCCTTAAAGAAGCGAAATATTTGGTCATAGCCGTGCGAGTTCCGGTTCACCCAGTGTACCTCCTACGGGAGGGTTGATTATGTCTCAAGTGGCCTATTTTTAGTCTTTTAGAATAGTTATCGACTCGTCCTCTTCGAGTTGATTTCTGTAGTCCATCTAGGGCCCGTGTGCTCTAGTGATTCTTCTGTTTCATTCTCTGACTCGAGTTGCTAATCGATGCCTGTCTTTGTATAAATTACGTTATCAAAACGTAAATTTCAAGTTGTCGATCGCCTCGTGATCGTATTTTGACATTGTCATGACTATTTCAATCGTACGAGAAATTTAATTATATGCCTTAGTAAACATGAGGACTATGGACCCTTGTGGTTGCTTTGATGGATAATTAATGAACTTGTGCATTTGAAAAATATTGTGTATCACACTTATCTGGTTGATCATTTATGATCCTTGTAGTAGATTGATCATCGGATATCTTGCCCATGCTTCATTACGCACGTTGTAAGCAACTTTGATCCTGATATTTCTTAATTTCTAGTTAAGATTGTTTCTTTCGTCATTACGTACCTAGCATGGTCTATTGATCACTTGTCGGTCGGTATGGAGATACCATGTCTTTGTGACTAAATCTACTCCCTTGTTGTCAGCTATATAGTTCTAGTTCGGTGTGAGATCACCAAGCCTTCGGGATAAAACAATTCATTTTTTATCTCGTTGTGCCGGCGTAAGTCACCAAGCATTTGTGCAATATTAACTCAACAAATGCACAACGATACATTTGTGTCACCTCGTTGCGTTCCAAACTCAAGATCAAGAATGAGGGAAAGCATCCCGCTTCTTGTGATCCCTCTTCTTGAGTCAAGGTACGTTTCATTAATTCCTTAATGTCATTTACCTTTTTCAGAGATTATTTTATTTATGTTCCTTTGATATACGTCAGCCGTGTTCTTCTTTATGAAAAGATATCATTTGTGTTTTGTTCGTAAGTTGATAAAGGAATTTTATTTCCTTTATGCCATCCCAAATGATTTATTGAATTTGTGTATTTTCACGAGATTTGCGCGGACTTTAGAAATTATGAGGACATTCTTGTGTTAATTTGTCCATCGAGTGCGTTAAGGATCTCGAACGGGATATGGCACGCCATGGTGTAGTTCGAAATTCCTAAACACCATTATGTGACAATCCAACATTTGAAATGATCCCTAAAATTAAATTAACCATTAATAAGATAATCAAAATAATAATATTTCGGGGTTTTTGCGATTTTTCGTAATCGTTTGTTATTTTTCTAGCTAATTTATTTCTAGATATCCTTGGAGCAATTCCAAGAATTTGAGTAGTTCAAGATCTTCAATTAGAAAATATCTTGAATCTTTTCTTAGAGGAAATTAAATAACTCCAGGAACAACCAAAAAAGTTATTCATTTATATCTCTTGTTGTTGGATTTCAGATCTTTTATTTTCGAGAATTCTTAGTGATTGAGACTCTCGCCTAATTCTTAATCCATATTTTGTTTTGCTAAAGAGAATTTAGTATTCTTGTGATTCCATGGGTCTTCATATTTTCTCTAGTGAACGATCACTCGAGAGAATGGGTGTTCCCGTGGGGGAGGGAAGATTTGGGTTTTGCGATCCACGGCAAACTCAATAATTCCTTTCTTCGAATCTATGTTCTAGTCGATCATCCGGAAGTACTATAGTCAATTCACTTATGGACTTAGCCTTGCGTTGTTCCTAGAAATGAATATCGAATGGATGAGCTCTTTTGATATTCCTCCTTTGTTTGTTTGAATCATTTTGGATTGACAATTGTCTCTGCACGTTTGTTAACCCTTGTCAATCAAATTTTTGGGGATTATGACCTCTTTGGTTTAATCTCATCTTGTTATAGAAATTGTCTATTGCTTTCTTGATTAATTGCTGATGTTTTTGCGATTTGAGATTTTTGGTGGAAAATTATCTTAAATCCTGTTGTTCCGAAGTGGTAAGTTGTGCACCACTTATCCTTCATCTTCTCGATGTTTCTGATTTATAAAATCGATACTCAAGTTTTTGAATATTTTGACTTTCGTATAATTCCTAATGATTCGTCTTTATGGTTACTAAATGAGATTTAGCACCTGGTTATAAATCGATTTCCCTGAATAGTTCATTGGTATTCCGTTACTAATATTTGTTATCGATTTCTAGTTCATTTGTATTCCGAATATTTGTTTATAGGTTTCTAGCTCGTTGGTATCCCGTTACCAACCTTGAATCATTGATATTAGAATTCATTATTCCTTCGAGAATTGCTCTTCTTAGCTAAATTCGTTGGAATCTCTGTGTTGTGCTTTTGTTGGCATCATCCACCTTGTCGCAAGACTAAAGTGCTGAAGTTCGGTGTTCGCTACATCGTCGTGATTGAGTTTTGGGAATGGATTAGTCAACCATCGTAAATTCTCATTTCATATCTAAGAGAAATATCTACTATTGATATTCCGTGTTTGTAGGACGCAGTCCCATTGCCTCTTAAAATTCCAAATTAGATTCGCTTGGTTTTGTACATTCTATTGATTCTCATTCCCTTGCGAATCATACTAAGAAAGGCGAGTCTATTTGAATTCATAGCGCTTATGAATCTTTCTGGAATTATTTTACCCGTTTGGGTTGACTACCTTCATGGGTAATGGAGTTCGTGATTGAACTCGAGCTTCCATGACTTTGCGAGACGAAATTGGGATCTCACCTAGCCATTGGTGTGATCTTTCCATTTCGTGTCGGTCCTTGTTGTACCACTCTGTGGTATTGTTTTTGGTTGTTACTTATTACCTCATTCTGAAGGAATTACGGGGATGCAATTATTTTAAGGGGGGGAGTCTGTAACAACCCGCTCATTCGAAGACTTTAGATTTAAATATTTTATTTAAATATATCATCGTATCTCATGTGTCACTCAAAATGTCGTTTTTCACAAACTGTAAAATTAGGATTCGGGACCACTTCCATTGAGCCTGAATCATCGTTTACGACCTTTTTGACTGTAAGCACCGATATTTTTCGAGTTCATGAAAATTGGCACCTTGGCTAGGGCTTGGTTAAGCTAGCCTAGCTCACCATATAACCCCCAAATCAGCCCCTTTTCCTCTAATTCATTCCAAACACTCAAAAGAAGATAGAAATGGGGAGAGGAAAGGGAAATTAGAATTACTAAGATAGGGCTTCCAATCTAGAGCTCAATTCTTGTGCAAATTCAATTCTATGACATGGGTAAGCTTCTCTATCCTCATCTTTATCTCCATAGCTCATCAATTTTGGATTTTTATGATGTTCTAACATCCATGTGTTGGCATGTGCGTTTATATGGTGATTAGAGAGGAGCAATTGGAGAAAGAAAGCTTCTTTGCTTGAATTAGAACTTGTTCTTCATCGTTTGAAACCAAGGTAAGTTCTTTTTGAACTCACATCTATGCCACAAGCCATTGGCTTGTAAAAGTGTAACCTAGTGTTCATTTGAGTTTGCATATGCTAGTAAATTGGTTATGTTAGTGTAATTTAGCCGATTCCATGTTTTATGTTTCATTGAGTTGACAACTTATGATAAGGATTGTTAATACGATCCAATGTATACGATATGAGTTGATTTAGTGATGTTGTGAAGCTCCGTTGTCCCCCGACATGTCCTAAGTCTTCACAAGTCGCTTGAATCGTTTTGATATGCTTTTGTTTGTTCGTTTGAAATAGGGATTATGACATGTGTTATTCACACGATTAATACACATGATTTGAATCGATTAAGTGGTGTTGTGAAGTATCATTGTCGCACTCGGCAAGTTCTAAGACTTCACAATCCGCTTATATAGCGTTTATTCGTTTTGGTTTGGAATTTTGTTCATTTTAGAATCTATAATCTAAACCAAGGCATTCGAGCTTTGCGAGTCGATACGGTGGATCGGAGAGGCCTCATTGATGTCCCGAAGAAGTCACGAGCCTCGACGATCGGCGCCAGACACTCGCGGGAGACGAATCCCCCTTGGTTTTGGCCTGGGCAATGGCCCAAGCCTAAACCGGTCGACCGGCCAGAAATATGGCGATCGACCGGTTCTGTCTCTGGGCTAAACCGGTCGACCGCCCATTCTGACCGGCCGACCGGTCAGCCTGAGCCTGGGCTATTTTTCCTAGGCCCGACCCTATTTCGATTGTGCGCCTCCGCGCACGATCTCGTTGGTTTCTGGACTCCTTCTTGGCTCTTCCTTGCATGTCGATGGTCTTCGAATTCACCGGAAATCATCGTAAAGCCGTGCGCTCCTTTTGGCATATAGAATTTATTCGATAACCTTGTTAAGGTGATTCACGCCATTAAAACGTGGATTATCGACTCGATATTTTTCGAGCCCATTCCAATGTAGTTTAAAACCTTCGGGTGCTAGTTTGGGATTTCGATTCGTTCGTTGATCGAAATTGCAACCGTTATCCCTTGATTTCCTGTATGTTGTTGTAATGTGAGTTTATGTTTCATGATGTTTGTGTCCTATTCGCTACGGCAACGGTTTTCATGAATATTTGAACCACAATGGATAACGGGGTTTTATATTGTCAATGGGCATCGAACCAACGTTTAATCAGTTTTTAAATTCAAATCCTTTTTAAATCAATTCGATTTCTAAATCCGGTTCTGATTCTATTGATTTATATACGATTCCTTATCCTATCGATCGGACGAGAAATTTAGTTTATTTACCTTAGTAAAACTGAGTACTATGACCCCCTATAAGTTTACTTCGGCGAATAACTCTTGGACACATGCGTTCGAACATGTGTGGTTATTTTCTCTGTTTTGACTAGAAACCGATTACGGGTTTGAAAATATTCGAGAATAGCATGTGGTTATGGGACATGTCGCTATTTCCCTATATTAACTAGCTTAGAGTAATTTCTATTCACCCGGATCGTTGGTGTCTGCCTCCTGACATAGTTGTTTGGTTCGCAATCGCCCTAGTGGGAATCTATGATTTGGGACCTCCATCTATGGGACTTATGTCCAACTTTCTAAGATGTTTTCTAGGGATCATATCTCATCTAGGAGGTATCCACTTTTTTTGATGTTTTCTAGAGATCTTATCGCGTCTGGGAGGTATCCACTTTTTATAATGTTTTCTAGAGATTTCGCGATTTACATGTTTTCTTTCTTCCGGGGTCACAACCCGGCTCTGCGGGGATCATCGGCTCAAATAAATAGGTTCGCTACCTAGAGATCGTATCTCATCTGTGAGGTATCCACTTTTTATGATGTTTTATGGATCATTCCTTATGTGGGGAGTTACCGCTGGACCGTTCTTTATCAGGGAGGTATCCACTTTTTATGACGTTTTCTGGATTTCTAGTGATTTCTTGATTCTTGATTACTTTGATGTGATGCGCATCAATTTGATTTAAATTTGGCATTCCGTTGTTATTCATGTGTTCAGTTTATTTGGCATTCCACTATCATTTACTGTTGTGTGCTATTATTTGAATGTTGCATTCTACATTAGCCATGAGATTATTTAGAGATATTTGTGTGTTGACATTCCATTGTCATTTCCTGATTGTGTTGACATGCCATGTCTCATATTTAGTTATGATTAGATATTATTACTAGAATCATGTCATCCATTGTTATATCCCTTTTTATCTCAGTTTATTTGATAAGTACAACTAGACAAATCCGTTTATTGTTTATTCTTTTATAATTAATACTCGGGTCAGACCGCCGAGTCATTTTAGGTACTCCTCTAGGACTCATCGCAGGATTGATCTTCCGCTTTTAGCTTGCTACTCTGTCCCCGCATCATTATGTACTTTTTTTACTTGTGTCACTATCTATCATTGTGTACATATTCCATTATTTAGATCATTGTACATGAATATATGCTTTTGGGATTAGTGGATCTTCATTGACCACTAGCTTGTGTACACATTCTTGGTTTATTCATATCTATTCCGCCTTTGTGATATGATTGTTCTGTGTCTGGCTTTGAGATATACCATATTTATATTATTGTCATTGTCTATTTTTCACTGCTTTCCGGATTGCATATAGTCGTTGTGTAGTTGCCCTATGTGCCGAATGGTCATGTCGAAATTTTAATCGGTATCAGAATTCGATGTGCACTCCTCACATGGAGTAATCATACAATCGGTCTCTCTTCGCAAACTTCATTCTCCGTTATGGTCTACGACATTTCTCTGAAATGAACTGGACGATAGTGAGCATAGATGTAACACCCCGTGAATTCTATAACGTTAAGCTTCACAAATTAAAGTGTAATTAATTCTAAACGAAAGAATTAAGGGAAATGGGTTACACCATTGCTTTCGTCTCGGAATTCTGCTTGAGATAGAGTCCGAGTTTGCGCGAATCGGACTTCGTATGAAGGAGTTATGACCTTCGTAAGTTTCAGAATAAAATTTAAATTCAAACAGCTCAGTTTAAAATTCAAAATTCGAATTTCAGGTTCAAACTGGGCTGGGCGGGAAAATTCCCGCCCAAAGACCAGGTCGACCATGGTGTCGACCTGGCCTCCCCAGGTCGACAACAGTGTCGACCTGGCCACCCCAGGTCGACCATAGTGTCGACCTGGGTGTCTACCTGCCAGTCGACCTGCCTGGTCGACCTGGCTGGCTAGGTCTGGCTCTTGCTCGAATTTCTGTGGCTCTGTGTGTCACTAGGGCTGACGTGTCACCTCTTGATTGGCTCTTTGAACTTTATATGGTCTAGATTCCTCCTGTCTTCATCTGAAGGCTCAAAACAATTTAAAAATCTATAAATACACCCTAAGTCTCAACTGAAAATTCACACAAAAAAATAAGAAGGAAGTCGTCATGCTGCCAGAGAGGAATTGAACATAACCGTCAAGAGAGAAAATCCTAGAGACGAATCAAATTAAGAAGAAGATAAAAGTTTAATCAAAATTAACCAATGCAACGTTAGTCTACCCAAAGGAGCGCATCTCAATTTCAGAATTCAGAATCCAGAATTCAAGATTCTGCATTCGTTGTAAGTATAGTGACCTTTCAGAATATGAATAAAAACTGTGATGTGATTCGATGTAAATGAAAATAGAATTGTGTTATTGTCTTGTATAAATTCTGTGTATTGTAATGGTTCTATCATGACTTGTGTATTGATGTTTGTGGCATAAATTTGATTGATGCAAGCCTATTGAACAATTGTATATGAAAACAATGGCACTTGCAAGTTTGTGGCAAAAACTAGAATTTGATCCCTTTATGTTTCTGCCTATGGCATGGACTATATACATTCACTAAGTCTAAATTAAGGCTTATGTAAACATGTTCTAGATTTGAAACCTTTTATGCCTACATGACCCAAAACCTATGATGTCATTCTCATGTTTATTTGCAAGTATAATTGGATTTATGTTAAGTATCGTTTGGGTTTCATAAACTATGCAAGTTCATGTTGAATAGGCTATGTGATTAGATGTTATAATTGGAGATTTTGGTGAATATACAACATGCTAGTTTTGTGGTTGACATTATGCCAAGTTAAACATGTTTAAACACAAGTTTGTATTAGCCTAAACTATGCCATTTCATATGTCACCTACTTAGTTATACTATGATTTGAATGCAAGTTCACATGACCCATATTATATGTTAGTTGAATCGCTAAATTGCAAGTTCATGCGCCATACACCTTTATGTATTACATGTTCTTGATTTCCCCTTTTTCTCACGTTTATAAAGTTGGGCTGAAGTGTGACAAGCCCAACACATGTTATAATGTTGCGAACAAATGGGGGTAATAATGTTGGGTGTAAAACATGAAAATATATGTTGGCATGTTTGGCACATGCCAATGACAATGACATTTAAGCGGTATGAATTGATATACCCAAAAAATAAAAGATATGACATTTACATATATAATTGAGAGGTATTAAAATATGTAAATTTAGAAAACACGATATGCTTAACCCGAGGTTGGATTGAGTTGTGATGTAAACCTACTCGGACCCGCCCGGCTGTCCAGTAGCCACAACAATACCTATCCAATGTGGGTGGTTAAGCATTGAGCCGAATAAGGACCCGAGGTTAGACTGAGCTACGGTGTAAACCTGCCCGGAACCGACCGGCATATCCAGTAACCGTAGCAATATCTGTCTAATGTGAGTGGTCAGGTGCTCCTAAGAGGCTAAGGACAGATGGTAGGGTTAAGTCAACTATAACACTTAACCAAAATTCAACATGTTAACAAGAATTGATGGGTGGGGTTAGGTAAATACAGACACTTAACCACTTAACATGTTTGAGTAGAAAATCCTGGTAATGAGGGACCCGTTTCAACAGTAACCCAAGTTAGGTATCAACGGTACCCTGAAACTAGGCAAGGTGGGGCACGATTACTAGCCTGATTGTAAGCGGTCAAAACGACGGCGGTGGGTGCACAGTGTGGGTCAAACGGGGTGCGGGCGTGCACACACTCCGGAGCAGACAACCAGGGCACTGGGGACACCAGTAGTATAACCTATGCCTTCTAGAATTTGTGTCGGGGTCTCCACGATGGGTCTTGATACACACCATGGTGGGACCAGCATAGGTATCTATAATTCTTGGGGGGCGTATGACACATGTTAACGTGAGTAGGAGACGATCTTTAGAAAATGGGGAACACTTCACCCTCAACATGGGGTGCCAGTTGGAATAAACTCAAGTAGGTGCAGAGATATAGTATAGGTGCGATAGTACATTCGACACTTCCTTAGCTTGTGGCACTTTCCTATTTTCAGTATACATCTATCATGCCCTTTTCTTATTCATATACTGAAGAGTTACTAGATTTACTCAGGCTTTATGTCTGACTCTATTTTCTTTTCGTCTTCTTTTCTTTCGCTTCCCCCCCCAGGTCCACAGGGAGGAAACAGCTCAGCTCATTCAGACTCTTTACAAGCTCCAAGACCGTAGATGTATGATTTGGATCTCTTTTGCTCGGACTATGGCTTTGGATATCACTATAGGGATTTTTGTCACTTTATTTATGTTTTATGCTTCTTTAATAATCAAGACAGTTATGAGGTTGTAATGATGGAAGTATTTTGAGACAAATATGGAAATGTTTTGTTGGAACACGTATTTATGAAATAAAAGTCTGTTTGGTTTCCGCTGTTTAAAATATGTGTATTTATATCTGTCTTCAGTTTATCTGTGGCTTTTACTTATAAACCTCCACCAAAGTTAAGGCATTCACTTTGTGAGTGACCTTAACGGAGGTGGGGTGTTTCAATAGAGGCGGGGCATAACAAGATAATCTTCATTTTCTTTTATTTGTATGCAAATTTCTCTCTTTAATTTTAACAAATAAAGGGATAACCTTATTTGTTTATATTTCCATTGTATAACCTAACACATAGAAATGGTTATTTTGAATTGCATACAAATTCTAATATATGCATTAACATATAAAGATGTCACATTTTCTTACATACAAATTCTAAGGTGTGTTGTGACAATACACATGATCCTTTATTTTACATACAAACTTTAATGTATGTTTTGCAAATAAAGATGATTCTTATATTTGCATATAAATTCTATTGTATGCTATGCAAATAAAAATTATTATTATATTTGCATATAAATTATATTTCAACAAAATGTATAAGAAGTGATACATCCATTTTGCTGAAAATTCTATCTTATCAAATGGAAATGTTTTGTCGTAACACAAACCTATTTGACAAAAATGCTATTTGTGTTTTACTCTTTTATAAAAAAAATGTAATTTTTATTTCATTACAAATCTAATTAACATAAATGTAATTTTTGTTTCAACCATCATATTTAACAAAAATGTAATTTTTGTTTCAACTATTATATTTTGACAAAATGAATATATTGGTTAAACTAATCTATTTAGCCAAAGTGTTCATTTTGACAGAATGTGTATTTTGATTCAACTAATCTATTTCAACAAAACAATAAAAATGATGACTTTGTTTTGTCGACAACTCTAATTCAACAAAACAAATAAAAGTGATATACTTGTTTTATCAAATCTAATGCGACAAAAATGAAAGGCTTTGTAACGACCCGTATTTTACGGTATATAAATAATTTATTTAATTATTTAAATAATGGTTTGGTTATTTAAAATGACCAGAATTAAATTACAGTGAATATTTAATTAAAAATAAATAATACAATATAATAATATATTTAATTTCTGAAATAGTCAGAAATAGTAGAATTCACAAAATGGTGTGAATTGGATCATCTATGATATTTAATTCAGTTTGCAATTGAATTAGAATAACGAATATATTATTTAAACAACAGTTGAACGTAGAATTTTAATATAATTAAAATCGGTCTCGAAATGGCGTGGCAGTTCGCTATTTGGCGATTTGAACTTCAACTGAATGTACAAGGTCCATTTTAAATCGGATTTCTGTGAAACAAGAAACGTTAGGAGTTGGTGAAGTATATTTTTCTAGCGGAAGAGAAAAATTGAGATTTCGTCATGTAGATTTTTAGTATGTCCAAATCAAATTTTAGAAAAGCCGCTATGGAATTCCTTTATAATTTATATCGATTTATTTATATTTTAAAATGGATTTTTTAAACATAAATCGAATATTGATGTAACACTGGATTTGAAATATCCAGTTATAAATCCCAGTGTAGCAGTATGATATTCTGTTGTGAATATATACGATAATATTTATTTTTAAATATTAAATTTAATTATTTTTAAATATATTTATATATTTAAATGGGTTATTTAGAGCTTTAAAAATAACCAGTTTTGCAAACGACCTCATAATTCAACAAAACTAATTTTGTTGGATCCGCAATGTTAAATTATTGCTAGATTTCAGTTTCTGTGATTTTTGAAGTCAGTATGTGGCCGTACGGGATTTTAACGTGAAAAACAATCGATATTTTGATGCTTAAAAATATGTTGTGTGAGCAAACGTAGTCGAAATTTGACGAAACTAGTTTCGTTGGGTCCGCAATGTCGAACTGAAGGTGCATGTCTAGTTTCGTGATTTTTGGGTATCGTATGCGATCACAGGAATTTTAGAGGACGAATACAAACAATGATTGCTTAAAATAAAATAAAATATTCAATAAAATAATATAAATGCACTATAAATACCCAATCTTACTGCCTAACCCTAAAAACTATTTCTTCTTGGTCAATTACATCCTCCGCCAGTTCTTCCTCAAAAACCAAAAATTGAAACTACAAAAAATCAGAAGAAAATCCAAGAAAAAACTATAAATCTCGAAATGGGTTTATTTGTGATCATTAAGGGTTGTCTTCGATTCAACATACACAAATTTGGGTCCGATGCCTTTTTTTGGCACTATATTTTTCCAGCGAACGCTATGGATCGAGACTGCTTGTGGATGGAGCTTCGGATTAAAGAACGAGAGTTGGATTTAAGTTTGTTAGTGAAAACCACACCTTGTGTTCAAATTTGGTGAATTTTGGCCAACATTTTTGTCGCTCGAACCCTGTAACCGACGGAGATGAGAAGAACGATGGAACAAGAAAGAACGGTGCGAGTTTGATGGCTTGGTCATGGTGAGAAGGAGCTCGAGACAAGGAAGAAGCCGATACCCTCGGTTTTGGAAACGGTGGATTAGAACGAGAGGACGGGGAGGAGCTTGATCGAAAATGGTGCGTAGGTGTGTTGAGGGAGGATCGGGATTTCTGTGATTTGGAGAATACAGGGAAACGGGTTGGGGCTGTTGAGTTTGGTTGGGCCGCTGGAAATGGGTAAAGCCTATTTAATTAAAATCTTCCTTGTTTAATTATTTAAAATGTAGGTTAACTTCTAAAATCAGTAACTTGATCATACGTTATCAGAATTAGACGAAACAAGATCTGGTGGGATCGTATGGACGGTGGCTACGCAGTGGAACTGACTGGGAGTGGATTCGAGCTCGTTACAATTTATGGCGAAATAGATTGTCTGATCAGAATCAATTAACGCAAATCGTAATTTAACGGTTAACGCGAAATGTGAGTAATCTCACTAACTCTACTCAATTTATATTTTTATAAAATATTTTTAGAATTTATAAATAATGGTTGTTTGTTGTGTGTTGGCTGTTTGGTTGAACTGCTCGTCAGTTGATTTAAAATATAGATAACGATATAAATATAAATCGTTAATCAATTATTGATTCTGTTTAGCAGAATATTTCATAGTAAAATGAAATTGATGTTAATTTTACTGTTTAACATCGGTGGATGCAGGGAAACAGGTCGGAGGGACCCAACTGGGTTCCACAACATTTATTTTACTGTTTTTCATATATCGTGTTATATGATGTGATATGAAATATGTTGTTGATTTTGCATGCTGGAATGATACTGATCATTGTTATATGGTATGTTAAATGCCATAAGGAATACTGGAATGCTAAAAAGGAAAATTTCAATGTCATATTGAAAAAGAAATATTTATAAAAATCAAAAGATTTTATAAAAATAAAATATTTATTTATAAAATAAATAGATTAAAAGGAATACTTATTGGTTAATCTAATAGATAGAATTGAAAAAGAAATATTTGTAAACAATTTACAAATGGAATTGAAAGGGATATTTATTTGAAAATGAATAGAATAGAAAGAGGAAATATGTGAAACAGATAGAAAGGGAATAATTAGATTATCAAAGGAATTACCTATAAAATCAATAGATTTTATAAATAGAAAATATTTTATAAATAAATAGAATTATCAAAAAGGGATTTACTTGGTAAATAAATAGATTATAAAAAGGAAATACTTGAAAGGTGAATAGAATAGTATAAAAGGGGATTTTATATTTGAAAGGGTTAGACCCGTGCTTCGCATATAGGTATAACATGATATGGATTTAAAGCAAAAAAAATTAAATAGAATCTATTCTAACCGATAGATTGAGAAGATAAATTTATGAATAATATTTTATAAATAAAATAAAATGTTAATCATTGGATAAATAGAATATATAAGTCAGGACTTATATAGAGAAGTAAGAATCGATTTCAACATCGATATTTGAAACTGAACAAACATAGAATTAATCAATTAGAGTTAATCAGTTAGAGTTAATCAGTTAGAGTTAATTAGATAGAGTTAATCGAATTAGAATTAATTGAATATTAGTTATTCAATTAGAGTTGATTTAATATAGTTATTTGAGATAGAGTTAGTCAAACATAGTTATTTAGGATGTGTTGCCATTTCGTACGACTTCTAGCGTAATTCGCAGGGCTGTAGATAGCTTATGGCAGTCGGATGTTTATTGAGGGAATCAGGTGTAACCATTGTGATCGCTGCGATCTAGAGTCAAGCGAATGGAGTTAAATCTAATATTAGCTATTTGAAATAAAGTTGAAACAGACATAGTTATTCGAATATAAGTTAATCGAATATTAGTTATTCGACGGGAGTTAATCAAAATGTATTAATCAAAATGTGTTAATCAAAATGTATTAATCAAAAGAAGTTATTGAATATTATTTATTCGAAAGGAGTTATCTAATATTAGTTATTCGAAAGAAGTTATCGAATATTAGTTATTCGAAAGGAGTAAATCGAATATAGTTTATTCGAATAGAGTTAAAGGAATTAATCGAATATAGTTTATCCGAAAGAAGTAAGTTGATAGGAGTTGATTGATAAGAGTTAATTGATTAAGGTTAATTCAATAGAGTTAATCAAATAGAGTTAATAGAATATAGTTAACCGAACAGTGTAATGGAATAGAGTTAATCGAATATAGTTTATTCGAAGGAAAGTGTTATCGAATAGAGATTTGTTTGAAAGAGAGTAACGTAAGGAAGTGTTAAAGGTTTAAATGGTGAACTTTGTCTATTTCGAGGTTAGAAATGTTGTTCAGTTAAGGTCTGAGAGGTAATTATACTCCAACTTGATTGACTTCGTTTTTAACTAAGGGATGGGTAAGGTTCGATAGTGAAGATTGATTTAGTGAATTTAGTTAATGAGTGTAATGGTTTAAATTAGCTTAGTGATGTTTTATTTAACATATGTTTTAAATCAAATGAATAAATTTTGGAAACATTTTCCAAACATAATCAGAGATATTTTCTAATCATAGAAAATGATATGTTGATGAGAAAGAATACAGGAATGACAACGATACGTGAAACAGAGATGGAAATGTTTTCCAAGGATTGATGACGTATATTTCCTAAATTTAGAAAAGAAGAAACATTGAGTATATAGAAATAGGAAATGAGTAAATAAATGATTAATTTAATTTAAGGAGATAAGTGTTGATTGATGATTGATCGATAGAATTTCCATCTAGAAATAATATCGTTGTTTGCACATCTATTTTTCTTTGATGGTTAAATCACCGACTATCAAAGTTTTTGACCATTTTTGCGTCGCCAATACGGAGAGACCGGGATCAGATTCATTTTCTGAAAACCACTCTGTATGGATGTTAGCATTGCGATCAAATATGATGAAAATATTTGAAGACGGAGTTATGCAAGGGCAATACTGTTTACAGAATAGTGCCTTCGTTTTGTCCAGTACCAGGACAACGTGAATGGACGAATGTCTGACAAAGTATATCTAAAGAATTGCGTAAGTTGATCTCTTCAAACGTACTTACGTTTGGTGGCAGAGGAATTCGTTTCTCTTAGCTTTACACCCGCAGTATTTTTGGGGAAATCAATTTGTGATTAGGCGGGTATGACGACTTGGCATTCAAAGTGAATGGTGGTCAGGTGTTTCAAAGATACGTTATGACCTCAAGCCTCATCAACCGGGAAATGACAGAAATTGGGCAGGCAGCATGACAGAAATCGGGCAGGCACCATTAGGGTGTATATCACCTATCTAGAGAAAATCCCTTTTATTCTTTTATCTTTTATCGATGCTGTCCCTTTTTGGGAAACGGTGGGTATCTCCCAACCGTTGGTGATATACATTCGATACACTCAAGCGAAATGAGTGGTCGGTCATGTGTGGGCCAGGTTGCAAGACGTTCTTGTTGAACCCAGTGTATTCGTCTCTAGAGATACACTATCGGCAGGTAGTCCCATAACTTGTCATAGTTGGAATCCAATCTCCAATAAGCGCCCGCGGTTTTGTTTGTATACTATATATGTGGAACGTGAGATGCAAGCGTTCTGCTAGGTTGTTAATTACTTGTGATTAGACATTATTATAATGTCAGAGAAGTATTGATTTCCAAAACTGTTTTGGGTTATCGTAAGATAAAAACCGTCCATGTTTATGTGTGGATCGGTCTTACGATTACCTTTTCTTTTGAAAGGATTTTGAAAAGTTAAACCAAATGATTTGAATTTACTCACACCAGTCCCATGACTGACCCAGAGTTTATTTTGTTTTGTTTTCCCTAAACTCTTGGGTGCCCAAATTTGTACGGGAAGCCAAGTAGTTCAGGTCTTTACAGATATACTTGGAGGAGCTTGAAGCAGGAGGCTTCAGGATTATATAGCTATTGTTATTTCCGTTGTGTGTAAGCGTTGTACTTTGATAATGTTATTGTATATATATTCTGTTTTATTTCAAAGTTATGTTATAATATTTTTTATTCGTTCCGCTGTGAGATTCATGTTTACCCTGATTAAGTTCTTCTTCTTCTTCTATTCTAATTTTCTATCTTATCTATTCTCACCCTCTAACTTCTTTCTATTAATGATCAGGAATTTCTGATGTCCGAATAGTCAACATGATAGTTTTGTGTTGATTTTCGGATTCGAAAATCCCAGTTCGTTACAGTGGTATCAGAGCTGAAGGTTAAGTGATTACCTTGGCTCTGTGGCATGACTCAGTAGAGATAGGGTTAGCAATACCCTAGATTGAGTTTGAGTATATGTATACGAGTGAACGTATTTGTAGATTTTATAAAATTGTTTTATATTATGGAGATTTATTGATTGAGTTGTTTATGAATTTCGGTCGATCAGTTTGATCCACTGTATCGATAGGAGTTTCTAAATACTCAAGTACGATAAACCGACACAGTACGTTTTGAAAGAGGGTAAATGAGATAATTTTACCCAAACTATATTTTGATATAAAGAAAATATTTATATTCGAATTATTATAGTATGTTGGATGTGTTGGTTGATTATAATTGAAATGATTATTTATATAACCAATTTGAGTTCATATAATATAAAAGTAGATTAATTAAATCTGAATTAAATTAGAATTGGAATCAAAATTCTGAAAACTGGGAGGAGTGTTTGTAAGTGGATTTGTGTTAAGTATAAGAAAATTTTAAGATCCTGGGAAATTTTAAAATTTGTTTTACAAACTTTGGAAGGTTATTTGAAATATATTTCAAAATGGAGGTGTTTAGATATGGTTTTGAAAGTTATATAGTATTGAACTCACTTCGATAGCTGGAAAAATAACTCTGATGATGTTGGCCACATCATCAGTGTTCATTTTCGAGTTGTAAGTGATGGATTACTACCAAAGATTTTTTTTCGAATTTTTTTTGGGAAAAGGAGGTTGTTTTGAATCCTGAAAAGGAATATTTGATTTTTTGAAAGAGCTAAACTGTTTAAAATCCCCAGGAAGATAGTATGAATTAAAAACTAATTTAAAGCAATTTGTGAAAGCAAATATGAATTGAATTGAAACCAATTAACTGTAAATTGAATTGGATATAATATATCAAGTAGAATCAGATTTTGAATTGTGAGATAGGAATCTGAAATTGTATTGGATTGATAAGTTAGGAGTTGGAATCAAGAATGGAAATTTGGTTTGAAATGGAATTTGGCTTGGATACGTGAATGATTTGGTTTTGAGGGAAAAATTGGAATTTTGTTTGAAAATGCATTTGTATATGCTGACAGGGTAGCAGATGGGAAGGATTTAATGATATGCCCGACAAAAAGGTACAGGCTTATTTTTATGGATTTGGTGATTTATGGGCCAATTTGACAAGCTGCTTGGCTGTTTGATTTTCTTTCGGATTGGAAAAGGCCTAGAGAGGCGAGATGGGGTTTGAACTTTTGACCGGTAAGAAGGAGGTGGTAGCGAAATTTTTCGAAAATTTTAGGTGTTAGAAAATTTTCAGAATTTTTGAAATTTTTTGTTAATAGAAATAAATGAATATTTTAATTGAAATTAAATTAGTTCAGTTGAAATTGAAGTTGATAAGTAAACAAATAACTTTGTACTAGTTAATAGGGTAGGTTCTCTACCTTAGCAATTTCGAAGACGAAATTATTTTAAGGAGGGAAGAATGTAACGACCCGTATTTTTACAGTATATAAATAATTTATTTAATTATTTAAATAATGGTCTGGTTATTTGAAATGACTAGAATTAAATTATAGAGAATATTTAATTAAAAATAAATAATATAATATAATAATATATTTAATTTCTGAAATAGTCAGAAATAGTAGAATTCACAAAATGGTGTGAATTGGATCATCTGTGACATTTAATTCAGTTTACAATTGAATTAGAATAACGAATATATTATTTAAACAACAGTTGAACGTAGAATTTTAATATAATTAAAATCGAGCTCGAAATGGCGTGGCAGTTCGCTATTTGGCGATTTGAACTTCAACTGAATGTACAGGGTCCATTTTAAATTGGATTTCTGTGAAACAAGAAACGTTAGGAGCTGGTGAAGTATATTTTTCTAGCGGAAGAGAAAAATTGAGATTTCGTCGTGTAGATTTTTAGTTATGTCCAAATCAAATTTTAGAAAAGTCGCTATGGAATTCCTTCATAATTTATATCGATTTATTTATATTTTAAAATGGATTTTAAAATATAAATCGAATATCGATGTAACACTGGATTTGAAATATCCAGTTATAAATCCCAGTGTAGCAGTATGATATTCTGTTGTGAATATATGATAATAGTTATTTTTAAATATTAAATTTAATTATTTTTAAATATATTTATATATTTAAATGGGTTATTTAGAGCTTTAAAAATAACCAGTTTTGCAAACGACCTCAGAATTCAACAAAACTAATTTTGTTGGATCCGCAATGTTAAATTATTGCTAGATTTCAGTTTCTGTGATTTTTGAAGTCAGTATGTGGCCGTACGGGATTTTAATGTGAAAAACAATCGATATTTTGACGGTTAAAAATACGCTGTGTGAGCAAACGAAGTCGGAATTCGACGAAACCAGTTTCGTTGGGTCCGCAATGTCGAACTGAAGGTGCTTGTCTAGTTTCGTGATTTTTGGGTATCGTATGTGACCACAGGAATTTTAGAGGACGAATACAAACAGCGATTGCTTAAAATAAAATAAAATATTCAATAAAAAAAATATATAAATGCACTATAAATTCCCAATCTTACTGCCTAACCCTAAAAACTATTTCGTCTTGGTCAATTACATCCGCCGCCAGTTTTTCCTCAAAAACCAAAAAGTGAAACTACAAAAAATCCAAAGAAAATCCAAGAAAATTCTATAAATCTCGAAATGGGTTTATTTGTGATCATTAAGTGGTTGTCTTCGATTCTACATACATAGATTTGTGTCAGATGCTTTTTTTGGCACTATATTTTTCCAGCGAACGCTATTGATCGAGACTGCTTGTGGATGGAGCTTCGGATTGAAGAACGAGAGTTGGATTTGAGTTTGTTAGTGAAAACCGCACCTTGTGTTCAAATTTGGTGAATTTTGGCCAACATTTTTGTCGCTCGAACCCTGTAAACGACGGAGATGATGTGAATGAAGGAACATGAAAGAACGATGCGAGTTTGATGGCTTGGTCACGGTGAGAAGGAGCTCGAGACAAGGAAGAAGCCGATACCCTCGGTTTTGGAAACGGTGGATTAGAACGAGAGGACGGGGAGCAGCTTTGATCGGGAATGGTGCATAGGTTTGTTGAGGGAGGATCGGGAGTTTGGTGATTTGGAGAAGACAGGGAAACGGGTTAGGGCTGTTGAGTTTGGTTGGGCCGGTGGAAATGGGTAAAGCCCATTTACTTAAAATCTTCCTTGTTTAATTATTTAAAATGTATGTTAACTTCTAAAATCAGTAACTTGATCATACGTTATCATAATTAGACGAAACAAGATCCGGTGGGATCGTATGGACGGTGGCTACGCAGAACTGACTGGGAGTGGATTCAAGCTCATTACAATTAATGGCGAAATAAATTGTCTGATCAGAATCAACTAACGCAAATCGTTATTTAACGGTTAACGTGAAATGTGAGTAATCTCACTAACTCTGCTCAGTTTATATTTTTATAAAATATTTTTAGAATTTATAAATAATGGTTGTTTGCTGTGTGTTGCTGTTGGGTTCAACTGCTAGTCAGTTGATTTAAAATATAGATAACGATATAGATATAAATGGTTAATCAAATATTGATTCTGTTTAGCAGAATATTTCGTAGTAAAATGAAATTGATGTTAATTTTATTGTTTCACATCGGTGGATGTAGGGAAACAAGTCGGAGGGACCCAATTGGGTTCCTCAACATTTATTTTACTGTTTTTCGTGTATCGTGTTATATGATGTGATATGAAATATGTTGTTGATTTTGTATGTTGGAATGATACTGGTCATTGTTATATGGTATGTTAAATACCATAAGGAATACTGGAATGTTAAAAAGGAAATTTTCAATGTCATATTGAAAAAGAAATATTTATAAAATCAAATGATTTTATAAAAAGAAAATATTTATTTATAAAATAAATAGATTAAAATGAATACTTATTGTTTAATCAAATAGATAGAATTGAAAAAGAAATATTTGTAAACAATTTACAAGTGGAATTGAAAGGGATATTTATTTGAAAATGAATAGAATAGAAAGAGGAAATATGTGAAATAAATAGAAAGGGAATAGTTAGATTATCAAAGGAATTACCTATAAAATCAATAGATTTTATAAATAGAAAATATTTTATAAATAAATAGAATTATCAAAAAGGGATTTATTTGGTGAATAAATAGATTATAAAATGGAAATACTTGAAAGGTGAATAGAATATTATAAAAGAGGATTTTATATTTGAAAGGGTTAGACCCGTGCTTCGCACACGGGTATAACATGATATGGATTTTAAGCAAAGATTTTAAATAGAATCTATTCTAACCGAAAGATTGAGAAGATAAATTTATAAATAACATTTTATAAATTAAATAAAATGTTTATCATTGGATAAATATGTTGGATCTAGATTAACCCTAGAGGGGGGGTGAATAGGGTTTATCACAGTTTTTAACTAAATTAAAAATCAAACAAGATATTAAAATAATAAACAGATCACAGAATATAGCAGAAACAGAAATGCAGAAAATAAATCACACACAGATATACCCAGCTTCGGCAAAACCCTGCCTACTGCTGCATTTCTAAGGTTTCTACTAGGTGATAGAACAGAACCCGCATACAAGACCATGTACACTTGCAAACCCTGCTCCTATTCTAACCCTACGCTCAAAACCATAGACTAATCGATATCCACTCGATCAGATTTCCCTGTTTACAACCTCGTTATCAGAAAATCCTAGATTTACAGACTCTAGTGGACTGTCAGTCACCACCCTGACTGAATCCCCTAGTATTTTACAGACACTAGAAACTGTTCAGAATTGTTTAACAAACAAACAAATACAAAACAAATTAAACACAAAAACTTCAAACCCTAGTAAATAAAGGAGTTAAAAATAAGGGGTCATCCCCTTTTTAGTTGAGTTCACTTGGCCGGCCCAATTATAATTCAATTAGCCCGATCTCTTTTCTTTTTGCTCTGGGAAAAATAATGGCGGCTGGAAATTTGGCTAGGGTTTCTCCAATAAATCCCCAAATCGAATCGATCTCTTGATGAAATGAAGTTCTCTGATGCTCGACTTCTCTGTTGCTTTCTGCTACTTCGATTTGGAATTTGTTCGGTCGAAAACGATTGGAAAATTGTAAGTTTTCTCTGATTTGAAATTTTTGCTCTTGAGTTGATTGTAGTTTTTGATTGCTCTTTTAATTGTTGAGTGGTAATTCGATACAGCCTATGATGAAAAATGGTGTGAATAAATGTAGGGTAGAATCGAAACCCTAAAAGTCTGATTTCACCATAAATGTCTTGACTGATTTTGCGGTTTCCCCTTTTGCAATTCTCGATCAAAATTGATTTTCTGAAATCATTTGTTGCCTGATTTGATTAATTCGACATTGAATGGAATGAAGCAATTTTCTGGAAAATAATTTCCTGGCCCTTATTTGCTCGGCATGAATTTCTGAATTTATTGATAAAGAACTTGCAGAAAACAAGAAACAATTCGAACTAGTTTGTCATTTCAGGAAACTTCTTGTGAGATTGATAAATCGCTGTCATGCAGATTTCCTGAAAGAAAGTTTATTGATATATACTTGTCAAAAAACATTGTGGTCACATTAAAACTTGCCAAACATGATTTCTTGATTGAATTTTTGCCAGTGTATTTCCAGACAGTTTCTTTCCTCTTTTGCTTGATACGGCTTTGAAGGAAAAATGTTGCCAAACACTATGATTTCTGAATTGAATGACTTGTCGAGATTTTGTTGTGGTTTCCTCATTTGAAAACATAAAAGTTGTTCACTGATTTCTTGTCCAAAAAATGGATCACTGTATTTGCTTGATTAAAAACAGTTGTCAAGTTTGCAACTACATTTCTGGAAAGAGATCTTGCATGTTGTTTTTCTTGTATTGCTTGATTGAGTGCTTATGAACTTTTGCCTGTTGTTCTACAAATATGATATCTTGCCAAAAACAGTTTTGTGAAATCTGATTTTCTTGATATTCAATTGTCTATGCTCAAACATGGCTGCCTCGTTTACATGTACACCATGCTGACATGATCTTGTGCACACCATGTTTGCTGTTGCCACCTTGTTGTAGCTGAATCCTTCATGCTGTTATGATCAATGTAGTTCTGAACTTGTGCACTTTCATGTTTGACCTGTTTGTGAACAAATCTTGCTCCACTCACCTGGTGCCTGCATGTTTGTATTTGCGTTTGACCTTCACCATTGTTTATGACCCATCATGTTGATGCTGTGTTGAACATGTATATGTATCACCATGCTTATTCACCATTCCTTTGTGCACCATGTTTCAATCATGTATGCTTTATTTTTGCTGTGTCATACACCATCTATATGCTGCACTATTTCTTGACCTGTTGCCTCGACCACTTGAATGCGAAATGATCTGCCATGCTTGCTTTGAGTTTCACTTGTAATATGCTGCTTCATGATTCAAAATTGATCTGCATGGACCATTTTCTTGTGCATTCTTGCATGGCTTGTCTGACATGAATCAACACCACAATGTTTAGCTTCCATACTTGTACTATGTTGTGGCTTTGACCATGTTGAAATCATTTGATCATTTGCTGGTTTGAGTGTTGCCTTGTCATCATTATGTTGTATGCATTTGTATTATCTTATATGAGCTCGACCACACTTTGGCTATACTTGAGTTACATATTGCTGTTGACCCATTGCTTCATTGATGCGTTGACTTGTTTGAACTATTTGCATGCTAATTTGTGATCATAAGTATACATGACTTTTGTTGTCTCGACTATTTGATGTTGTTGTTGTTGCACTGAGTCGAGATGGTCCACGTGGCTACTCCTCAGTTGCACACTGAATTGGCGAGGCAGTGCACACGTGTATATATATACACGTGTGTATATGCAGCCATTCAGAAAAAAATATTCTGTCCCTGTACATATACAAACTGTCTGTCTAGACACAGATTTATCAGATCAAGTCATGATAAAATGATGAGAAACACACTAGAAAACTGAGGCAAATAAATATTATTATTATTTTAAATTAAAAAAATTATATTCGCATGTATTTAGTTTGAATTCTATTGCAGTGTACTGTGTGTGTGTTTCATGTGTAAGACAGGTATGAAGACTGGACAGACTGTGAGCTGTGAAGACAGAAGACTGAAGAACAGAGTGTCAATGTGTCTGTAACAGTGTCAAAACAAATGTGTCTATATATGAGTGTGAATATGAGTCTGTATATGAATTGTATCAGTGAAGTGTTCAAATAATAGAGTTGTAAATCTGTATTGTTCAATATTGAAATAAAATATTCTTTTCAAATAAAATACTATGTGATTATTTAAATTTATGTACAGCCGTATTTTATTTAAATATAAATATTATATTCTTGTCTGTGATAAATATATGAAACAGTATAGAACAAACACATTTATAATTATATATATTTGGTTGTTATCATCAAACAAAAAATCAAATAATTGTGTATACAACACTGTTATATACAACAAAATAGAGTATATAAGTCAGGACTTATATAGAGAAGTAAGAATCGATTTCAACATCGATATTTGAAACTGAACAAACGTAGAGTTAATCAATTAGAGTTAATCAGTTAGAGTTAATTAGACAGAGTTAATCGAATTAGAATTAATTGAATATTAGTTATTCAATTAGAGTTGATCGAATATAGTTATTTGAGATAGAGTTAGTCAAACATAGTTATTTAGGACGTGTTTCCATTTCGTACGACTGCTAGCGTAATTCGCAGGGCTGCAGATAACCTATGGCAGTCGGATGTTTCCTGAGGGAATCAAGCGTAACCATTGTGATCGCTGCGATCTAGAGTCAAGCGAATGGAGTTAAATCGAATATTAGCTATTCAAAATAAAGTTGAAATAGACATAGTTATTCGAATATAAGTTGATCGAATATTAGTTATTAGATAGGAGTTAATCAAAATGTATTAATCAAAATGTGTTAATCAAAATGTATTAATCAAAAGAAGTTATCGAATATTAGTTATTCGAAAGGAGTTATCGAATATTAGTTACTCGAAAGAAGTTATCGAATAATAGTTATTCGAAAGGAGTAAATCGAATATAGTTTATTCGAATAGAGTTAAAGGAATTAATCGAATATAGTTTATTCGAAAGAAGTAAGTTGATAGGAGTTAATTGATTAAGGTAAATTCAGTAGAGTTAATCAAATAGAGTTAATAGAATATAGCTAACCGAATAGTGTAATGGAGTAGAGTTAATCGAATATAGTTTATTCGAAGGAAAGAGTTATCGAATAGAGATTTGTTTGAAAGAGAGTTACGTAAGGAAGTGTTAAAGATTTAAAAGGTGAACTTTCTCTATTTCGAGGTTAGAAATGTTGTTCAGTTAAGGCCTGAGAGGTAATTATACCCCAACTTGATTGACTTCGTTTTTAACTAAGGGATGGGTAAGGTTCGATAGTGAAGATTGATTTAGTGAATTTAGTTAATGAGTGTAATGGTTTAAATTGTCTTAGTGATGTTTTATTTAACATCTGTTTTAAATCAAATGAATAAATTTTGGAAACATTTTCCAAACATAATCAGAGATATTTTCTAATCATAGAAAATGATATGTTGATGAGAAAGAATACTGGAATGAAAGTGATACGTGAAACAGAGATGGAAATGTTTTCCAAGGATTGATGATGTATATTTCCTAAATTTAGAAAAAAAAGAAGTGCTGAGTGTATAGAAATGGGAAATGAGCAAATAAATGATTAATTTAATTAAAGGAGATAAGTGTTGATTGATGATTGATCGATAGAATTTCCATCTGGAAATAATATCAGTGTTTGCACATCTATTTTTCTTTGATAGTTAAATCACCGACTATCGAAGTTTTTGACCATTTTTCTAGTCGTCAATACGGAGAGACCGGGATCAGATTCATTTTCTGAAAATCACTCTGTATGGATGTTAGGCGTTGCGATCAAATATGATGAAAATATTTGAAGACGGAGTTATGCAAGGGCTATCCTATTTACAGAATAGCGCCTTCAGTTTGTCCAGTCCCAAGACAACGTGAATGGACGAATGTCTGACAAAGTATATCTAAGGAATCGCGTTAGTTGATCTCTTCAAACGTACTTACGTTTGGTGGCAGAGGAATTCGTTTCTCTTAGCTTTATACCCGTGGTATTTTTGGGGAAATCAATTTGTGATTTGGCGGGTATGACGATGTGGCATTCAAAGTGAATGGTGGTCAGGTGTTTCAAAGATACGTTATGACCTGAAGCCTCATCAACCGGGAAATGACAGAAATCGGGCAGGCAGCATGGCTAAGTGGGTCGCTCCCATAAGGGTGTATATCACCTATCTAGAAAAAATCCCTTTTATTATTTTATCTACTATCGATGTTGTCCCATTGGGGAAACGGTGGGTAGCTCCCAACCGTTGGTGATATACATTCGATACACTCAAGAGAAATGAGTGGTCGGTCATGTGTGGGCTAGGTTGCAAGACGTTCTTGTTGAACCCAGTGTATTCGTCTCTAGAGGTACACTATCGGCAGGTGGTCCCATACCTTGTCATAGTTGGAATCCAATCTCCAATAAGCGCCCGCGGTTTTGTTTGTGTACTATATATGTGGAGCGTGAGATGCAAGCGTTCTGCTTGGTTGTTAATTAGTTGTGATTAGACATTATTATAATATCAGAGAAGTATTGATTTCCAAAACTGTTTTGGGTTATCGTTAGATAAAAAACATCCGTGATTATGTTTGGATCGGTCTTACGATTACCTTTTCTTTTGAAAGGATTTTGAAAAGTTAAACCAAATGATTTGAATTTACTCACACCAGTCCCATGACTGACCCAGAGTTTATTTTGTTTTGTTTTCCCTAAACTCTTGGGTGCCCAAATTTGTACGGGCAGCCAAGTAGTTCAGGTCTTTACAGATATACTTGGAGGAGCTTGAAGCAGCAGGCTTCAAGATTATATAGCTATTGTTATTTCCGCTGTGTGTGAGCGTTGTACTTTGATAATGTTATTGTATATATATACAGTTTTATTTCAAAGTTATGTTATAATATATTTTATTCTTACTGCTGTGAGATTCGTGTTTAACCTGATTGTGTTCTTCCTCTTCTATTCTAATTTTCTATCTTATCTATTCTCACCCTCTACTTCTTTCTATTAATGATCAGGAATTTCCGATGTTTGAATAGTCAACATGGTAGTTTTGTGTTGATTTTCGGAGTCGAAAATCCCAGTTCGTTACAGGTTTGTTTTGAAAAATCTAATGCGATCAAAAATGATAATGTTTATTTTTACAAATCTAAGGCGACAAAAATGATTATGTTTATTTTGTCAAATCTAGTGCGATCAAAAATGATAATGTTTATTTTTTCAAACCTAAGGCAACAAAAATGATTATGTTTATTTTGTCAAATCTAATGCGATCAAAATTGATAATGTTTATTTTAATCACAATATTTTGACAAAAATGTATCTTTATATTTCCATAACTATATTTTGACAAAATGTTCTTTTTCTTTTCAATAACTATATTTTGAAAAAATGATCATTTTAATTCCATCATTCTAATTTGACAAAAATGTATGATTTTTGTTTTCAACAATCATATTTAACTAAAATGAAATTTTTAAATCTATCCTTTTTATTATAACTAAATTGACAATAAAAAATGTAAAAAATGTTACTTTAAATCCATTCTTTTTATTGTATATAAAAGTGTAATAAAACTATATCTTTTAATCTACACTTTTTATTGTATATAAAATGACAATAAAATTATATCTTTTTAATCTACACTTTTATTTAGACAAAAATGTGAATTTTTGTCTAATCCTTTTTCCTATATACTCTAATGACAAATAAAATAATATTTCATTTGTTTACCTTCTTCTATGTGTCCTAATAACATATAAAAGGATATTTTATGTGTTTACATTTTTCCATGCATTCTAATAACATATAAAAGAAGATTTTATATGTTTACATAACATGTAAAGGAATATTTTATATGTTTACACTTTTCTATATAATCTAACAACATATAAAGAGTATCTTCTATGTCATATTATCTATGTTCTCTAATGACAAATAAAAGGGAGTATTCTTATTTGCATAAAGTTTCTAATCTCAGCATGGCAAATAGAAGAAATGTTTTTGTTCGCATACAATTAAATCTATCTAAATCTGACAAATAAAAATGTAAATTTATTAGCATACAAATTTCTATCTTTCACTAACAAGTAAAAATGACTACTTTTGCTTGTTTACAAACCCAATGTTAAATTTGACAAATAAAAATCACTGTTTTTATTTGTGAACAATTCAAATGTTAAGATTGACAAATAAAAATCAATATTTTTATTTGTAAATGATTGAATGTTAAATCTGACAAATAAAAATTCACTGATTTTATTTGTGAACGATTTTCTACTCATTTAAATCAACAGACCCCACAATCAAGATATTTCATATCAATTCACATACAATACACATTTGAGATTTTAATCAATGTATAAAATAGAAATTTCTAAATATGACAATCATTAATTTATTTTAATTATTAAAAGAAATCTCACCGAATCATTCAATCTGAAATTTTTCCCAAAATCTGATCTGCTCTGTTTCAGATCTGGTTTATTCCATTGCGTAGTAGACGACGATGCGAGTCCAACGCATCTGAAACCGTGTAATTCTGTTCACGTTTTGCATTTTTGACTTCCTCCACCACGCACGCGCCCCCGTTCACCCGACCACCAATCCTCCTGCGCCATGTCGGAGCCGTCGACCTCTCCTACCACCACCAGAGACACGGTCCCACTCGACACACCCCAGGCCTCGAAATCCGAAGCCAAACGCGACGGGTTTACATCCAAAATCTGACCGACTCCGCCCCTAGATCCGATCATCATCATACCACTTTGAAGAGCTCGGAATGTACTTCGATTTGGTGTATGGAGTTTTGATTTTTATTAAGAGGATTGGAAGAAATTAGTGAATGAAATTCTGAGTGTTACAGCCATAGGTTCGGTTTGTGGCGGTTGGTCATATTGAAATTAGGGTTTAGGGTAATTTTGGGTTTATTTATAATGTAATATTCACTAATTTACTAAAAAGGCTAGTTAATATCCACTAATTCCTACTACAGCCCAACGGGAGTTGTCCCAAGGCAAATACCCCCGTTCCAGATCTAGTAGAATAGGTTTCGTAACCCAATTCAATTGTTTCGATAGGTTTTTCTTTAAATTTAAATATAAAATATTTAATAATTAAATTTGATCGTACATTTAAATTTACCGGGGCTACATACTGACTCTAAAAATTCCAGAAAAAATATTTCTAGTTATGTTTTGATGATACGGTTCTAACAAGACTAATTTCGTCGAATTCCGAGACTGTTTGAAAAATGGCGTTTTTCAAGTCGATGAAATTTGACTAAAACTAACAAAATACATTTTCCTTTTCCACGCTCACATATTAATTCGAAAAATTATGAAAATTGAAACCTAGCAATAATTTGACATTCCGGTTCCGATAAAAGTGGTTTGGTCAAAAACAGAGGTCGTTTGAAAATTGGCTATTTTTAAGGGTCACATATTATATTAAAATATATATAAATTCTACAGCGACTTTTCTAAATTTTAAACTAAACATAACTTATGATTTTTAAAGTGAAATTTTAGTTTCTTACATTCGTTAGAAAGATATTGTTAAACAGATTCAGATATTTCTTGTTTCGTCCAATTCTGATTTTAAATGAATTCTGTATATTAAATTGAAGTTAGAAATCGAATTTTCGAACTACCGCGCCATTTCAAACTCCTTTTATAATTAAATAAAATTTATTCGTTTTAACTTCGATTTAAATAAATTTTTAGTCGTTATTATTTAAAATAAATTATTTTAAATATTAAAAATCCATTAAAATTTCTAAAATAAAAATTTTAAATTGGTTCAGAATTTCTGAGTTGTTACATTATGCAAATAAAAGGGATTCTTATTTTTGCATATAAATTATATTTCAGCAAAATGTATGAAAAGTGATGCATTCATTTTGTTGACAATTCTATTTCAACAAAATGATTCGGAGGTGGTAATTTCATTTTGTTAACAATTCTAGTTTAACAAAATAAATAAAAAGCGGTAATTCATATTGTTAACAATTCTAATTTAACAAAATGAATAAAAGTGTTATTTTTGTTGTAACACAAATTTATTTAACAAAGGTGTTATTTGTGTTTTGACAAAAGTGATAATTTATTTTCAACTAACATGTTTGACAAAAATGATTATTTTTATTTCGTATAAAATGACAACTAAAATGATACTTTCAACTCTTCTATTTTTATTGCATATAAAATGACAACAAAAATGATATCTTTAAATCTATTCTTTTTATTGTCTCTAAAATGACGATAAAAGTACAACTATTATTTTTATTCTTTTTATTGTCTCTAAAATGATGATAAAAATACAACCATTATTTTTATTCTTTTTATTGTCTCTAAAATGACAATAAAAATGTAACTCTTTAATCTACTTACAACTAAAATGTGGATAAAGATATAACTTTTAAATTCGATTCTTTTTATTCCAAACTAACATGTAAATGGAAATGTAACCTTCTCCTATGTTTTTATTTGTATCAAAAGTGCTAATGAAAAATTGTAGCTTTTATTCTATTCTTTCATTTGCATCAAAAATGCAAATGAAAAACGTAACTTTCATTCTAATCTTCCATTTGCATCAAAAATGCAAGTGAAAAATGTAACTTCTTGAACTAGGCTTTTATTTGCATATAAAGTGCAAACAAAAATGTAACCTTTTTAATTCATGTATTATTTGCATCAAAGAATGCAAATAACAATTCAACTTTTAATTTCATGTTTTATTTGCATCAAGGAGTGCAAATAAAAATGTAACTTTTTATCTCATGTTTTATTCGCATCAAGGAATATAAATAAAAATGTAACTTTTTATACGACGCTCGTTTGCATCTAAATTTGCAAACAAGAAATGTAATCTTTTTCTACGATGTTAATTTGGATCTAAATTTGCAAATAAAAAAATTTAATCTTTTCTATAACAATCAAACACAACAAAGGTGGTTCTTTTATTAATCAATACACAAAATGATATATTTTTCATTGCATTGAAAGTTCTAACTCAATTCAATAACGTAAACAAAGAGATGTTTTTATTGAATCAATAATTCTAATTCAATTCAATAATATAAACAAAACGATTTATTTTATTGAATTGACAATTCGAATTCAATTTAATATTATAACAAAATGATTTATTTTTATTGAATTGACCATTCTATTTCAATTCAATGATATAAAAAAATGATATTTTCATTAAATTGACAATTCTATTTCAATTCAATGATATAAACAAAATGATATTTTCATTAAATTGACAATTCTATTTCAATTCAATGAATATGACCAAAATGATATTTTTAATCGAATTGACAAACTAATCCAATTCCATAAATATGATAACATAATATTTTATATTGAAATGGCAACTAATTCAATAAAAATGACATCATAATATTTTATATTGAATTGACAAACTAATTCAATTCAATAAAAATGATAACATAATATTTTATATCGAAATGACAACAAATTCCATAAAATGACAACATAATATTTTATATTGAATTGACAAACTAATTCAATTCAAAAAAATAATAACATAATATTTTATATTTGTTTAATATATATGATTCACCAAATATTGACAAAGAGAAAATAATTTTTTTTAATTTAACCAACACATACACATCTATAATTATTCATCACCAATCAATAGATCAATCATCATCCAAAATTTCAGAACATAGCAGATCTAAATCATATACATACAATCATTACATAGCGAGTAAAATAATTAAATTGATTAATTATTTAAAAATCAGAAATCTCACAGTCGGGCTATTCTGTTTTGTTCAGAACTGCAAATTTGTCCAAAATTCAAACAGCTCGGAATCGTTCCTTTTCAGTTTAGATCGTAGATCTCGTCTCTACGATCGCACAGGATCTGAAATCGTTAATTTTCGATGTCTTATGAATTAGTTAGGATTTAAACAAGACAAATCATAATTTTAAAATTAAATTATTAAAATATTAAAAGGATTAAACCTTTCTTCCTCCTTACAGTAACAAGCTGCTAGTAAACCCAATTACTTCGAACCTAGGATTCTCCCTTGCGTTCAGATCAACAAGCTTCAGGACAATCGGGTGATGGCACATCAGAGAGGAGGGGAAGGCACGCCTGTGGGTACCTGCGGACATGGGTGCGATCCACGTAGGAGGGAGCGGCGATGGTGGTTTTGGCGCGGGTTTTGAGGGGTAGAACGCTCGGGTTATGCAATTTCAGGTTAGGTTGTCCGTATGGATGGGTAGAGCAGAAGAATCTCTACAGAAAAGTCTAAAGAAGTGGAAGCTTTTGTTGAGAGGATTGCAAGATTTTAGAGGAGGAAGGTAGGAGCATTTTCAGCCATGAACTGATAGAAGTGGCTACTATGTTCTTTGTGGATTAGGGTTAGGAGGAAGATGATGTGTATTTTTATATTATTTTAATGTAAATTTTACAATTAAATCCAAAAGTTTTAAACTAACCCAATTTTAGTCCAACCAGAGTTGACAACACCCAATAGCCCCCGTTCTGGATCCAATGGGCTAGGTCTCATCAGCCCAAACGACTATATGTGGCCTGAAATCTTTAATTTAATATTTAAATCCTTTATTAAATTAATTCGATCGTATATTTAAATTCACCGGGGCCACATACGGACTCAGAAAATTCCAGAAAAAATATTTCTGGCTTTGTTCTGACGATACGGTCCTAACAAAATTAATTTTATCGAATTCTGAGACTGTTTGAAAAATGGCCATTTTCAAGTCGATCAAATTTGACTAAAATTGAAAAAACACATTTTCCTTTGCCACGCTCACATTTTAATTCGAAAAATTCTGGAAAATTAAACTTAGCAATAATTTGATATTCGAAATCCAACAAAAGTGGTTTCATCGAAAACGAAGGTCGTTTGCAAAATGGCTATTTTTAAGGGTCATATATTATATTAAAATATATATAAATTCCACAGCGATTTTTCTAAATTTTAAACTGGGCATAACTTTCTATTTTCAAAGTGAAATTTCAGTTTCTTATATTCGTTAGAAAGATATGATTAAACAGATTTAAATATTTCATGTTTCGCTCAATTATTATTTATAACGAATCCTGTATATTGATTTGAAATTTAAAATCGAATTTTCGAACTACCGCGCCATTTCAAAATCCTTTTATAATTAAATAAAATTTATTCGTTTTAACTTCGATTAAAATATATTTTTAGTCGTAACTATTTAAAATAAATCACTTTAAATTTCTAAAATAAAAAATTTAAATTGGTTCAGAGATTACGGGTTGTTACATCTAATTTATAGATTTCCTTTTTGTTTCCAATATTCTATTTTTAATTTCGTTTCTTTATCAAATTATACACATACCGATACATTGATTTGTAACTATCAGTTTTTCTTAAAAATATTCGAACTCCTTAAATTTTCGAAAAATTTCGCCATAACCACTTTTGTATGGGTCACTCGGTACAACTACAAAACGCCTCTCTGGTCCCTTTCCATTCAAAAAGAAAATTAAAAAGCCAAGCGGCTTGTCGATTCGGCGCGTAAAATCTCATATTAAATTATATATGTACCTTTTGTTCGGGCATTTCAATTTATATCTCTTCATATACTTCATTCCAAACCTTCTTAACACATATCCAAATATTCCCATTTGGTTTCAACTCAATCCATTCGTCTTAACCCAATTCACTAATTTATTTTCTAATTAGATATTTTGCCCATTTCACTTCTTTGTTTGAACATAACATGTTCAAATAAAATATTAACTTGCTTATAAACAAATTGAATTCCATTTTCAATTCAAGTTTCCTTTTCGATTTCGAATATAATTTCTCAAATCACCTACACTTATTCAAAACCCACTTTCGTATCAAATTTTGATTAACTAATTATTATTCAAATTAGTTAGTTCTATTCAATAACTAGAAATCTGGTTTTTGTTTCAAAAATAATTTCACTTACTCACTGGAGTTAATATTTATTTTATATCTCTAGTCTAGATTTTTCTAATGGAAATTCATATTTTACTTACTTAAAATCCTTTTATTTATTTAAATAAACCGTAATGGTTTTATAATGGTTATGGCGCTGTTTTTCTAAAAAATTAATTTTGACATAACTCAAAATCTATAAGACAAAATCCATATTTTTCTCTTCCATTAGAAAAGTATTACTCAATCGGTCCTGGCGATTCTTGTTTCACAGAATTCTGACTTAAATTGAGTTCTACATACTCAATTGAAGTTCAAAACGCCAATTTACGAACTGTCGCTTTGTTGCGAGTTCTTTTTAATTTAAATATAAATGTTTAAACTTCGTTTATAATAAATTTCAACTCCATTCTAATATATTTTTTATATATATTAAATCTAGTTTTCAAATCCAACTTAATATTTCCGAATATCTCTAATTGTCGATTTTCCATTACTCAGTTATCAATTCAATTACAACTCCATTTCTGTTATTATTTTCTAATTCCATTAGGAATAAACTATTATATAGAATTCATGAAATGGAGTTCTAAATATATATATATGTATCATTTGGATTTTTCCAATTCAGTTTATATTCTGAATTCCGAAATAAAACCGTCGTTCCCTTTTCTAAACGATTTCCAATTCACTTTCAAATTCATACTTGAATTTATAATTCCACATTTATCCCATGATAATTATTCCACTTTATAAACATCGTTTATAATTTTCTTCCTTGTTTTATACATTAGATAAGTTCCATTTCAAAACCCATTTGAAACCAAATTTCTATATTTGGAATTTTTATTTATAATAAATTATATATATATATACAGTGAATTTATTTTCATATTTAAAATTTTAAACTTCTATTTAATACAATCCAAATATTTTTCTATTTCTGAAAATATTTATTTAAATCAATTCGATCTAATCGAATTCAAATCATAAATCCATACAGATTTATTTTAATTCAATTCTCATTCCAACCATTGGAATAATTTCCTCGTTCCTAATTAACATGATTGTCAATCCTCAATTTAAATTCATTTTTGAATTTATATATTTAAATTATCCAAATGATTTTCCATTTCAGTTATAAAAACCATTTTTAAATTCACTTTAATTCTCTGCATTATCCAATGAAAATCATTTCATTTAATTTATAAACAATCATTTATAAATTCACCATTTCAATTTCCTGTATTATTTAATTTATAAACATCATTTATAAATTCAATACTTGTTTTATTTATTCAAAACAAGTTAATATTTCTAGTCCATTTGAAATTCGAATTCTATTTTTAGAAAAATTGATTTCCCTTTTAAATCTCAAAATATCTTTTTACGATATTTTATAAATCAATGTTCAGGCCCCAGTGATATTTAAACACCCCAAAACACTTAGTTATCAATCACAGGTTTTCTAACACATCATATATGATAATGTATATGAAACAAACAAATAATAATATTTTTGAGGAATCCAGTCGGATCCCTCCAACCTGTTTTCCTACATCCACAGATGTTAGCCAACATAAATAATACTGATCCTGCTTAAGGGTAGGATATCGCGGTATAGAATGTCATCCATTACCATAGCGTGGGGCGTATAGGGTCATCCGCTAATGGTACTACAGGAATCCAACCACCAATATATATATATATATATATATATATATATATATATAATAACCACAAACACCAATCCTAAATAACTACTTGTAATAACCAACACTGATAAACAATTTATAAACGCATTCAAGCAGCCAACAGTTTATTTTAACTATAAAAATAAATTTCAGAGTGAGGATTACTCACCGTGGTTTTCCTTTGCCAAATATCCAGTAAAATTTCATATCTTCGCGTTTATGAGTTGTCTCCACTATATCTATCTACACCTATGGTTGTTTGATTAAATTAATTGATTAAGTTTTCATTCATTTTAAATTAACTACATAAATCAATGAGTAAATTTTCTTTATACATTTTAATTTCAAAATAAAAATATATCTTGTTGCAATGATTTATTAGCTCAACTCCTAATCCTCTATATTGTCTCCCTCTGTCCAAAAATCACAAGCATGCACATCCTTACATCTTCGTCAATCCAAAACTCCATGTATATCAAATTGTCAACATTCTCACACACGCGGCAATAACCCAAGATCACCCCATAGGGCATCGTTCCTCTGCACAAATCCCCCATGTTGAATGCGGCTTCATATTCCCAGTGATCGATGTTGAACTCTGCCCATCCCTGTACCTCGCGATACCAAACAGCAACCCTGACTAAATTCCGAAATTTTTGAACTCACTGCATCCCCTTGTTAACAGCAATGTAACCCTTGTTCAACTCCAGAAATCCTTAACATCCCCAGAAAAATGAGTTACGGACCTCGCCTCCCATTTAAACCACCGAATCAAAAAACCACATCGCAGCTCCCTCCGTTCGAACCTAAAGATTGGAGCTCCAACTCGTGAATCCTGCTTTAACCCTGACCAGATTCCATCGACTTGCTTCCCTAGCCTCCCAAATCGCCATCGCACACTTGATTTTACCCAGCTTTTCTCCTTACACCTGACCTCTCGAGTTCGAACTATCGCAATATTTCATCACACAAATCCTGGGAAATCACGAAGCCTTATTCACGGTTGTTCGAGATCGAGATCCCCTAAAATTCTCGGCTACGAGCCTTAGTTAATTGCGTTGACTTCGAACTCGTGATCTTCCCTTGCACCAGATTCTGTTCGTCGCCTTACCTCGGCCAACTCCCCGCGCCATCCCCCTTGTAGCTCAGCATCAGCTCGTGATGAATAGAGTCGCGTCTTGGATGTGAAGACAGCGGCCATTGTTATGTTTTAACTTAAAGTCTATGGTTTCTCTTTTTTCTTCGAAGTGGAAATTGATTTGGGATTTCAATTTAAGGGAAAACAGAGAAAATGGCGCATGACATGATTTTAGAGGAAAAAGGGTGAATGCTTGGTTTGATTTACTGAAAAGGATATGCAAATGGAGGAGTGACATTATTTGCCAGAAACTCTTGATCGATTATTTTCAGAAGAACGAGAAAATGAAAGGAATGAACAGAGGGATATCGCGTTACTTATAGGTGAAGGAAACTTAGGCATTAAGGAATTCCTTCTGCGTAGGGTACATTATAGTTCATAGGTCATTAATTTGGTTAGATTTTTAATTAATGCGATTTGATTCGTTCTTATCCGATTAAATTTTATAATAATATATTTTGGGGTACTGGACTCCAATTTAAATACAACAACTGACATATCTAGGGTTATAACACCATTCTAAACTCACTAGGACAAGTATCGAAGCTCAATTCGATCATATGAAGAACATATTAATTTAAATCTATATAAATTAAATTCAAAAATAATCAACACCTTGATAATAAATTATTGTTATCATTTGTATTCAAATAGAATTTTTATTAATTATCTAAAAAAATTTGACTCGGTTTTAAATTATGAATTGGATTACTTCAGATTATCGTATTACGATCATTCAATATTCTTGACATTAAACCGTATTCGATTATTAAATCGATAACTCAATATAAATATCCATTTATATTATCAACTCAATATTTAAAATAAATATTAAATATTCAAAATAAATTGGCCAAAAATCTGGGTTGTTACATTCTTCCCCTCTTAAAAGAATTTCGTCCCCGAAATTACTAAGGTAGGGAAAATGCTACAAACTCATGCACTTAATTATAACTCAACACTTTATACTTCTACAACATTAGTTCTACCAAAACTTTTGGTTTTTATTTATATTACACACCATACTCGCTTACATTCATTTAATTTGAATGATTCACTATTAATAAATTCACATCCAATTCATATTCCATTCACATGCACTTCAATTCATTAACTTGCTTAAGTTAAATTTAAATTCCAAATTCAAATTCCTGGGTTTTTATTTTAAATCCTTTAGAAATCACATAAATATATACATATATTTATTTCCATCTCAAATTCAAAACATTGAAATTTTCCAAAACAACTTGTTACCTTTCAAACGAATTTCCATCAAAAACTTTTGTAAGGTAGCAACTCGTCACTTAGAAACTCGAAAATGAACACTAATGATGTTGCAGTCATCATCAGAATTATTTTCCAGCCACTGAAGTGAGTTCAATGTTTTAACACTTTCAAAATCCATTTAAAATGATTTTTATTCAAAAATCCTCCTAAAACAAAGCTATATTTTTTAATATACTTTGGAAAATATTTTTCTAAGCATCAAGGATTTTAAATTCTTAATTCTGATTCTGAATTCAACTTCAGTTCATCTTATTTGTATATTTCATTCATATACAAATTATATTTGGTTATAACTAACCATTTCAATTTTATAATCTTATCTGATTATAATGTTAACAACCAACTCATCCATATAATATAATAATTTCAGTAAATTATTCCTTTTCTATTAAAAATAGAATTTTGGGTAAAATTATTTCATTTACCCACTTTAAAACAATATCATGTCTAATTTTACTGTTCAAGTGTTTAGAAATTCCTATCGACTTCGTGGAGCCCCACGATTCGATCAGAATTCATAAGCCACTCAATAGACAAGCCAACATAATATAAAACAATTTTTTATATCAATTAACAGATACGCTCTCTCGTATATATATACACTCAACTCATTCTAGGGTACTACTGACCCTATCTCTAATGAGTAACACCCACCAAAGCCTAGGTATTTGCTCAACCTAAGCTCTGATACCAACTGTAATGAACCGCAAATCCGTACTATCTGAGTTGACTGCATACATCACACGTCCAACCCAAATATCACAGAAATACAAATCATTTTTTTAAGAAGAAAAAGGTAGAAGAGGAACAGAAATAACAACACAGAATCTTACATCGCAGCGGAACAAAATATAATATATCACATCTGCGAAACACTACTACAAAATATGGCTGTTGCATCGCCTCATTTGCTTTGGTTATACTCATAACTGAAGAAAATATTGTCATTTGCTTCTGTTGTGTTAGCAACCAAGCAACTGCTCGAAGCAAATAATGTTATCTGCTTCGGTTGTGCTCACAACCAAAGAAAATAATATCATTTGCTTCGGTTGCATTAACAACCGAAGCATACGCATCGACAAAAATAGTTCTATTTGCTCCGATTATGCAAACAACAGAAGCAAATAATGTTATTTGCATCGGTTCCTTAGAAACTGAAGCTAATGCACTGAAGCAAACCGTGTTATTTGCATCGGTTTCTCAAAAACTGAAGCAACTACAGATTATTTTAGTAGGAGAAAATGCATATGCGAATGGTCATAAACAATAACTTACATATGTCATCATTAGTACTTATAAGTGAATAATTTATGATTACTGGTTATTATGTATAAACCAATAATAATTTTTGTATTTATAATATTGTTATTACTTATAAAAAATTAACAAATAATAGTTAATATTTACTAATTACAATTAATAATAAATATTAAATAATTGATGATCAATATCTAAAATTTAGCTTCTAGCCTTCAATATTTATTTAATAAATAATATAAAATAATTAGAAGTAATAATTAACAATTACTATTAAATAGTTAATTATTAATAATAATACAATAATCAAGACTAATATTAAATACTTAGTGACTATATATTAATAAAATTTAATACTTATCATATGATATTTAGTATTCAATAATTGATTTAAATAACCAGTAATAAATAATTACTATTTTAATAATAATAATCATCAATATTAATTAAGTTATAAGAATACATAGTAATTCATAATTAATAACGAAAAATAATAATTGGTTATTTGCACTAATAGATTTAAAACTTTAAAATTATATGTAACATTTAATACCTAAATCTTTTTAGTAAATTATTGTTACTAATAATAACAATGTATAAATAATAATACATAAATAATTACGTATAATTAATGTTTCATATTTTATAGTTATCAATTTATGTATTAAATTATTTATAAATAATAATTTATAACTATTGATTATTAATTTAAAATTATTTATTTATTACACATGCCAATGATAATCTCATATACTATTATGAGGCAATTCAGATGTACTACACAAGCTAATTGTCGTCTTCTACGTCTAAAGCACCTCTATTGGGTCTGGAAATTATATAACTAGAAAATTTTCTAACCTAATACTTATGTAAGCCTAATACTATAGGAAATAGAAAAAAGGAAAATAAATAAAAGCTTAACATTAGTATATTATGTCATTATTTGTAATTTATTACAATTAGTAATTATCAGTAAATAATTCATAATTACTCATTATTTTAGATAATAAGTAATTATTTTTATATTTAATAATATATTGTTACTTATTAAAAATTACCAATTAATGATCGACATTCAATATTGATTTATAAGTAATATTTAATAGTTATTAATTAAAAATTATTATTAACTAATTATTGATAATTACATGATAATTAAGACTAATATCTAATAGTATTAAAATTGTATACTTATGAAGTATCATTTAGTATTTGATCATTCATTTCAATTATTTTTTAACAAAAAATGTGTATTAAAAAAAATAGTTAAAAAAATATCAATAATTAAGGAAAAATATATAATAGTTCATAATTAATAAAAATATTAACAATTGAGAAATGAAATTTAAAATTACGAGTTTAAAAAAGTGTAATGACCCGGAAAATCTGAACCAATTTAAAAATTTTAAATTGGCTATTTTGCTGGATTTTAGATATTTAAAATAAATATTTTAAATAATAACGACGAAAAGTGAGTTTGAATCGACGTTTGAAAATAAATATAATTAATTCTAATTATAAACAAGGCCTGAAATGGCGCGGTAGTTTCAAAATTTGAATTCTAACTTTGATTGACTGTGCCGGGTGCAAATTAAAACGGAGTCTAGTGAAACAAAAAATATTAAATTTGTTAGTGAATATCTTTCTAACGAATCTGAAAAATCGAAGTTTCATAATGGGAAGCAAAAGTTATGGCCAAATGAATTTTCAGAAAGGTCGCTATAGAGTTTATATAGCCCGTGAAAATGGCCATTTTGCAAACTACCTCGGAATTCGACGAAACCAATTTTGTTGGATCCGGGATGTCAAATTATTGCTAGGTTTCAAATTCATAATTTTTGAAGCTAGTATGTGAGCGTGGCAAAGGAAAACGTGTTTTGGTCAATTACAATTAAATTGGATCAACCAAAAAAGGGCCATTTTTCAAATGGTCTCAGAATTCGACGAAACTTGTTTTGTTGGGACCATATCGTCAAAACATAGTTAGATTTATTTTTCGGGAATTTTTAGAATCAGTATGTGGCCCCAGCAAATTGAAATTTACGTTCAAATTAAATATTTAATGTTTTATATTTTAATTTGAAGGAAAACTGACTGAAACAGTCGATTGGGCCTACGAAACATATCCCATTGTGTTCGAAATGGGGGTAAAACGCTAGGAACGATAGTCGTTGGGTTTGGATTGGAGGTCGTGTTAGAAAATCCTCTTTTAAAAGCTCCCTGCCAATCAGAATTTTGTAATAAAAAAAAGGAAAATTCTCTCTCTCTCTCTTCACCCCGATCGATGATGGAAATGGGTTCCGATCTTCCCAGCCAGATTCCTCCCTCCACAAGCAAAATTAGCCCCCGCTCCAGTTGAAGTTTTTGAAGAGCTCCTCCTCATCTTCAAATCCATACCTGGAGCATCCCCTATCGTTGTGCCATCAACGAGATATTCCCCTCGAAAGTAGCGCCCTTCTAAGCGCCGCCGGAGCTCCGATCCGCCGTCGAGCGGGACCCACCTGCCGTCATTCTGCGCGTCATTCTGCGCGCCGTCATTCTACGACCCTAGGTGGTGATGCAACCTGATCTTGATGAAGCACAACGGATTTGATTTAAAATCAAAACCTAGTTTTGAAGAATTTCAGAAGGTAACAGCTAATATTATATTAAACTATTTAATAGCAGTTAAAAGCGCTGCGGTTTTTGATTTCACTGTAAAAATCATATCTTTTTCGTTTGTTGACGAAATTCAGTGAAACAAGAGACAATGGACTCGTGTGGACGTCTTCTACATTCTAGAAGAGACCGCATATTTTTCTGAGCCTTCTGCTATTTTTGGTGGAGTGGAACCCAATGTGAGATTTCTAAATTATAAACGATATGGAAAACGACGATGTATAAATTATATAATCGATGTATGAATTATATAAGCATTGTACACCACATGTATAAGCGTTGTATAAGTTGTACGTTCGATGTATAAGTTATATGTGCGTTGTAAAAATTATATATGTGTTGAATAGAAGTGAAATGCTTATATATATATATATATATATATATATATATATATACACGCCCCTAGTCCACAAACCAGGGACGATATTTATTGGTTGTGATTGGTGTGAAAATTGATTAATAGGGAATGGTTGATTAAAAAAAAATTGGTTGAAATTGATTGATTGTGGTTGAAAAATACCCGTTTGTGGTGGAGAATTATTTGGTTGAAACCACATAGGATTAGTTTGTGGGCATGAAAAAAATATACATGCCGCCTGCGTGCGAACTAGATGCATGAAATCCCCCTTGTTAAAAGCTGCGAGGCTTTAAGGTAGAGCGAGGAGTCGTACTAGGGACGGCCCCGGTTTTAACTACCCTACCGTTATGCTACCGAAATTTTGAATGATATTCATGTGTTAGAATTATTTTCATGTGTTGAAACTATATTCGTGTGTAGAATAGAAATTCATTCGTTGAATAGAAATTCATTCGTTGAATAGAAATTCATGTGTTGAATGGTATTCGTGTTTGAAATAAATTGTTTAATAATAAAAATCCTATTTTTATCATCTATATGAACTATATAAAATAGTCGAGTTTTGAAATAAATTGTTTTATAATAAAAATCCTATTTTTATCATCTATATGAACTATAAAAAATAGTCGTGTTTTGAAATAAATTGTTTTATAATAAAAATCATATTTTTATCATCTATATGAACTATATAAAATAGTCGTGTTTTGAAATAAAAAAATTTATAATAAAAATCCTATTTTTATCATCTATATGAACTATATAAAATAGTCATGTTTTGAAATAAATTGTTTTATAATAAAAATCATATTTTTATCATCTATATGAACTATATAAAATAGTCGTATTTTGAAATGAATTGCATTGCAATAAAAATCACATTTTTATTATATACATGAATTGTTAAAAATAGTGAAGTGTTGAAATAAATGTCGGGTGGATAAAAATATCATTTTTATCAAATGTATGAAAAGAATATAGTTTTGAAATCGAAGAATCGATTATATATATATATATAGAATTTAAATATATGGAATAACGAAGTTGTAGTTCGTGTTTTGAAACCGTGATTTCAAACGATTAGTGCGGGAGATCCGACCATCGGATTTTCCTGAAACCGAAACCGTTGGGTTCGCCTTGGAAATATCTTTCCAACGACATCAACTTTGTAAAGATCCAACGGTTGGATTGTCTGGAATGTTTAATTCAAATCTGAAGAAAAACAGCGTCAGAATCGATTATATATATATATATATATATAATTAAATTGAATCGAATAACGACGCTGCAGTTCGTATTTTGAAATCAAAACTTCAAACGAGTGTGTCGGGAGATCCGACCGTCGGATTTTCCCAAAACCGGAACCGTTGGATTCGTTTTGAAAAGATCTCTATAATGATATAAAATTTGTGAAGATCCAACGGTTAGATTTTCAGATATGTGTAAATCAAATCTGAAGAAAAACAGCGCCACGGCCGCGTTATGGCCTGAAGCGTCGTTTGAATAAATTGGCTATTTTTAAATAAATAAAAATAGTGATAAATCGTTATAAATATTATAAGCGATATGGAATTTGAAATTTAGAAACTAACTGAAGGTTAGCTAAGTCGAATGGTTTCCTGGGTTTTGATCTGATGTTGGTTTCGGCCTTCAGGGTTAGTATTTGGGAAATCGTTCTCTTACTGATTTACGTTTAGTGAATGATGAATTGGAATGATGCGTATGTTCTGTTTGTATAGCACTTGTCTGTTATATACGCGAGTTGCTCAGAAAGACCGGGTTTATCCCATTCTGAATAACTGAATCGGCGATAAGAAGTCGAAGATGAAGACGGTGGTCAAAGACCGGAGATCTTCACCTCATTTGGATGGTAACTGATGTCCTGATTGGGAGGCATCCCGAAATATGGATAATGAGTGGTGATCGTCCAGGCGTACGTGGAGATCGATGGGTATGCGAGGTATATAGTGCCTCCGGTTTCGTTCAGACCCAGAACGGACTTGTAAATGGACTATGTGTCTGACATTGGAATTCATTCTGTGTGAATGATAGCCATCAGTTACATGGCGTAAATTGCATGTGTGGCATGCTAAGATGCAGTGATCAAGGCTTCTGTTGAAAAGCAAAGTCTTGTGGTTGATGATCAAAGCACCGCCTGTGTGGCGTAGCTTTGTGTATAAAGTGAATTCACGAGCCTCACACCCCAGTATGAACCAGAAACGGGAGAGGACCTCAGGGAGGGCATGTGTTTCCCTCTGGCTAGAGGTGGTGTCGGTGCTTGAACTGGCTGACATTTATATTACTTTCACCTATGTGGTTATTGCTGTTGCGAGGCGCCTCGGTTATATCGGTCGACCCGGGACCGATGGAGTCATTCATTGGCTCATTTACGCCCCAAAGGGCGGGGAAACGTAGTGTTCAGGCATAATAATCAACATCGGTGGACCAGCCCTGACGATCCAAGGCTTGTCTGCGCGCTTTCCTGAGACTCGGGCTAGACAGTCTCGAAGTCGGTAAGGACTATCTTTTGCCTTGTTCATGACGGAAATCCAATTTCCAAATACGACACCGTGCGGTTTTGATTGTATATATATATATATATATATATATATATATATATGGCGACATGATATGTGGTACCCATGCCGTCTATGATTGATAGTTATGATTTGAAATTGTTTTTGAAACATATAAACACTAGTAATAATATCAAATTCTTTTGTTTTATTCGTATCAAGCATATTTTGGCCATTATAAGGTAAAATTCTATCCTCCGGTTTGCGTTGCATTGTGTGATGGGAACTGAGTCTTATAATGGCTTCATTTTTATAAAAAGCATTGCGATGTTTAAAAGAATTATTTATTTTAAAGCATTGGCAATCCAATGGAGTAAACCCGTTCCGCGAAAGTGGCGTGGTCCTGTGATTAGCCATATTATAAAATGTGTTAGGTAGATTTCTCATACCAGTCCCATGACTGACTCATAGTTTGTTTCACTTGCAAACTCGGGTGCCCATTTTTCTACACGGGCAGCCTTGTATTCAGGTTTTAGCTGGCTTTTTCTGGATAGCTGGAGCTGAAGATGGATTCTATCATTTATCTCTTTTTATGCTGTTCAGCTCCTATTGTACATATTATGTTTGTTTTCCGCTGTAGACATATATGTACAGTTAAACTGTATTTGTACTAAGTATGATCCTATATACTGCGTAACTCTGATGATTATGTTTATCCAGTGTATTCTATTGTACATTATTTGGTGTATTTATTTATTTCAGTTCTGCTATTATCTGTTTATGTGTTATATTCCAAAGATTACCCTTGCCTCCGTCAGTACGGGGTTTGGGGTCGTCTCATTTGGTATCAGAGCTTTGGTTAAGCTTAGTTCTGGAATATAACATATTAATGAACTCGTCAGAAATAGAACCAGTAGTGTTTTAGGACGGGTAACTCATTACAGATAGGATCAGTAATATCCTAGTATGGGTAAAGGAGAATGAAATACACCCCGATAGACACATTTACATTCAAGTATATGTCTCTATGTTCGAAATATCTTTTCTGTTGACCTGACACTTTGTCTTCCATTTGCAGACGTACTAGAAAATGAGTGCCAGAAACAGAAGAAGTAATACTGACCCGGATATAGAAGCTCTATTTATGAAATATAGAAATCTAGGTGGAAAACCATTCTTGGGCGAAGAATCTATTATGAAAACACAAGCTTGGATTCGTTCTGCTGAGAAAATCTTTGACGGTCTAAAGCTGAGAGATGACCAGAAAAGATTACTGGCATCCTGGGCACTCAAAGACGAAGCCTTGTTCTGGTGGGATTCAATTATTAAAGATAATCCAGAAGGTGATATCACCTAGGATAGATTTAAAGTGATTTTCCTAGAAAGATTTACTCCTCCTGAAGCAACTGAGCTGTTATGTGATGAATTCTCTTATCTGATACAAGGAGATATGACCATTCCAGAATATCATAAGAAATTCAACGAACTCTCTCATTTCGCCCCTCATCTGATTAAAGACCCAAAGAGGAAGAATTTGAGGTTTATTCATGGCCTACAAAGATAATATCAGAATAGTGTAATGAGAAATGTGAAGCTTCCTTTTCCTGAAATGATATACATAGCTTACCAGTATGAGGATCTCGACATGAAAGGTATGTTGCGTTATGACGAGGAAGCCAGTTCTAGTAATAAAATTGAGTCTGAAACTGATCGTTCTGAGGCCAGTACCATGTCTGAGGTGAGTAAGAAGCCCAAAGTCAATCGAAAAAGGGCCAGATTTAAGAAAGAACCAGTAACAACGGCCACATGCCTTAACTGCAATCAAAAGGGTCACTTGTCCAGGAAATGTAAGTCTTTGAAAATGCAGAAGAAGAGTGGATCTAAATCCAAGAAGGATTTTCAAGAGAAAAGAGGTTGTAGTAAGTGCCATCAGACTGGTCATCTTACAAAGGATTGCTGGCTCTTAAAGAAGTCTGGAATGGTACAAGTGAATGAAGTGGCAGAAACTTCAGCACCCTCAGCTAGTCAGGGAAGGTCTGATGTTTTGGAAGGCACGCTTACTGTCAATAACATTCCAGTTAAAGTACTGTTTGATACAGGCGCGTCACGAAGCTTTATTGCCGAGAATGCAGTTAAAAAGTTGGATTTGAAATTGAGGAAGCTTAAAGAACCCATCACTGTCCATGATCCTGTTAGGGGTTCTCTCGATCTTAGCTGGATTTGTGCAGTGCCTGTCTCTTTTTCCTGTTATAAGTTCCCTACCATCTCTATCGTGATGAATTTTACAGAGTTTGATCTTATCTTGGGGTTAGACTGGTTGACCAAATATGAAGCTAAGGTTAAATGCGCCGACAGAGTCGTTAAGGCGAAGATTAAATCAGGTGATTATATAACCAATCCCTGTGAAGGTCAGAATTCTAATATAAAAGACTTCTGGGCAGCTTTGGATGTTTCTCCTGCTCAGATAGAAAATATCCTTGTAGTCATAGAGAATATTCCCGACCTCATAAAAGATATTCCTGCCGTAAAGAATTATGCGGATGTGTTCGAAGAAGTTGTTAGCTTACCTCCGCAGAGAGAAATTGATTTCAAAATTGTTTTAATCCCGAACGCAAGGCCGATAGTTCACGCTATTCGAAGAATGACCTTGAAGGAGAAAGAAGAACTAGATAATCAAACTCGACAGCTTGTATGGAAGGGTCTGATCTGGCCTAGTTTCTCTTATTGGGGAGCAGCAGTGGTGTTTGTCCCAAAGTCTGACGGTACTCTGCGACTATGTGTGGACTATCGTGACTTGAATAAGCAGACAATAAAGAATAAATATCCATTACCACGGATTGATGATTTATTGGATCGTCTGAATGGAGTACAAGTATTTTCAAGGATGGACCTAGCTATAGGCTTCCATCAGCTTCGTATTGCCGAAGAGTGTGTTCCTATGATAGCATTCAGAGGTCCAGACTTATTCTATGAGTGGTTAGTAATGCCGTTCGGCTTATGTAACGCTCCAGCTTACTTCGTCGATTTGATGAATCGAGTGTTCCGCGGTGTCTTGAATAAATTTGTTCTGGTTTTTATTGACGATATTCTAATCTTCCCAAAATCAAAAGCCGAACATGAAAAACATTTGGATCAAGTTCTAGAAATTCTGAGAAGGAATATATTAAAAGCCAAACTATCCAAATGTATATTCTGGCAAGTTGAAGTAAAGTTTCTTGGCCACGTTGTTTCGAAAGAGGGAATTGCTGTGGATCCAAGTAAAATAACCGCTATTCAAAATTGGAAGCAGCCCAGTACTCCTACAGAAGTCCGAAGTTTTCTCGGATTGGCTAGTTATTACCGGAAGTTCGTTAAAGATTTTTTGAAGATATCTAGTCACTTAACAAAGCTTACAAAGAAGCACTCTTAATTTAAGTGGACTCCAGAATGTGAGGAGGCTTTTGAGGGGCAAAGTTAACTGCTCCAATGTTAGTGATAATCGACGGCAATCAGGATTTGAAAGTCTAGACGGATGCCTCTAGAGAAGTCCTTGGCGCAGTATTAATGCAAAGAGGTCAAGTTGTTGCTTATGCTAGCCGCCAGCTGAAGCCACATGAAAATAACTACGTCACTCATGATCTTGAATTGTTGCCTATCGTATTCGCTTTGAAAATCTAGAGACACTATCTTTTGGGTGAGAAATTCGAACTGTTTACAGACCATCAGTTGTTAAAGTATTTGTTCACCCCGAAAGACTTGAATCTGAGGCAGCAACGTTGGCTAGAGTTCCTTGCAGCATACGATTTTGAGATTCTATATACTCCAGGGAAAGCCAATGTCGTGGTCGATGCGTTAAGCCGAAAGAATGTGATGATCGCCAGTTTTATTATCATGACTCCATTGATAGATAAAATATCTGCTCTTCAGAAGGATGATTACTTCATTCAGAAGATCAGAGAGATAATTCAAAAAGGCGAGCCATCGAGTTTTCAGGTTGATAATGATGGGATTCTAAGGCTAAAGGGTCGAATCTGTGTTCCTAACATTTCAGAGCTTCGAAAGGAAGTCCTGGATGAGTGCCACAAGTCAAAGCTTAGTATCCATCCAGGAGTAAGCAAAATGTATAATGACATCAAACGCACTTTCTGGTGGAGGTCGATGAAGAGAGACATTTCTTTATATGTTAGTCGGTGCCCTACTTGCCAACTAGTCAAGAGCGACCAACAGAAACTGGCTGGATTGTTGCAACCGCTGGACGTTCATGTTGGAAGTGGGAACATGTTTCCATAGACTTCATAGATGGTTTGCCCAGAACCAGAAAAGGAAATGACAGTATTTGGGTGATTGTAGATCACTTTACGAAGACCGCCCATTTCGTATTTGTTAGATCAGACAGAACTGCTCAGAGTCTGGCGCAGATGTATTTCAAGGAAATTGTTAGACTACACGGAGTGCCGATCAGTATAGTTAGTGATAGAGATCCAATATTTACTAGCAAATTCTGGGAGGCATTTCAAGTAGAACTGGGAACGAAGCTGAACTTGAGCACCGCTTATCATCCTGAGACAGATGGTCAGACTGAGAGGGTGAATCGTATAGTAGAAGATTTATTGCGGGCTTGTGTTCTAGATTTTGGTGGATCATGGGAAGACCATTTACATTTGGCTGAATTCTCATATAACAACATCTACCAAGCGAGCCTGACAATGTCGCCATTCGAAGTATTGTATGGTAGACCGTGTCGATCTCCTGCTTCTTGGATCGATCCTGGTAATAGACTTGTATTGGGACCGGATATGATCCGTGATGTTGCGGACAAAGTCGATTTCGTTAAGAAACGGTTACTCGTCGCTCAAAGCCGACAGAAGAGCTATGCCGATAAGAGGAGAAGAGATATATCATTTGCCGTTGGCGACTATGTATATTTGAAAGTATCGCCGATGAGAGGAGTTATCTGGTTCGGTAAAACTGGGAAGTCGGCGCCCAAGTTCATTGGTCTGTTTCCTATTCTTGAACGGATTGGAACTCTCGCTTATAGGGTTCAATTGCCTGATTGGTTGCCTGGAGTGCATGATGTATTTCACATATCTCAACTTCGAAGGCACGTTCATGATCCAAACTTGATCGTGGAAGAAGCAGCGCAACAGGATATTGAAATTACTCCAGAGTTGGCTGTAAGAACAGAGCCGCTAAAGATTATTGGCAAAGAAACCAAAGAACTGAGGAACAAGAAGGTTCACTTAGTCAAAGTGCAATGGAGTGGAGATCCGAGAGATTGTACTTGGGAAACTGAGGAGAGCATTCAGAAAGCCTATCCTAAGTGTCGAGTGGATATCTCTGATTGATCCGGTGCAAGGTACATTTACCATATTTTGAAATTTCCATTATGTTCTCTGCTTCGTTGTTATTTTCTTTCATGAATGTAAACTTCTAATTCTATAGTCTGAATGATTTTAAAAGAGTATAGGAATTGGTTAGTATATTTCTTGAAAAGTTAAAAACAAATTGATTGTTGATTGTGTTGTGTGATAGTTGATTTGATTAATTAAATTATTAGAACGATGGTTAATTTAATCAATAAGAGAATGAATGGTAGAATTTATTCGATTAAATCACGTATTGAACTGATTTAAAGATAGATAGAAATATATACATGTGCATTATATATGTTTCAATAGGAAAATGGATTAGCTGTTGAGTAAAGATTTTATTTGCGTGCCCGACAAATAGGTAAACCTTAATGAGTTGGATGTGAAATATAATTATATCGACTCCTGTGAATGCCATTGGATGCGGAGTGCTGGTTGTTCTGTGTGTAATAATAAATGTCGCCATAGGATAGTAACAATTAATTTTGAACTACACTACATGGCATACTTCTTGAAGATAGGCATACTTTATCATATACCAAATAAGCATTTTGAGCTTGTGTGACGAGGTGGAAGATTTACCATACGAGCGAGAGGCTGGTGTGGCGATGACTATATATTACAGGTTGAACTGATGACTAATATGGACCATATAAAATTGTAACGATAAATTGCCAGATTAATAAAAAACCCACACGGGTCTGGAGTTGACAATAATCACGTCTCTCTAGTTAGTAGATACGGCACATGGATTATTTATTTCCCACACGGGACGAGGTGACGAGAATTTATTCTCTGGAGCAATTAAAAATACACACTCCCTCAGGCTTTGACAGGGTGACGAGAATTTATTCTCTGGAGTTAGTATTTATACACGCTCCCCTGTAAACACCAGAATACAGCACTATCAATATGTGTATGCTTTATAGGATTTATTGGGTACCTAATACGGCCCAATAAAGTTCCAAACCCCTCCCTGTACAAAGGAGGTTATGGCGAAATTTTTCGACAATTTCGGGTGTTAGCCAAATTTTTGAAGAAGTTGAAAATTCTCAGAAACTGAAAAGTTGGAGAATGGAAGCCAGATTGAACGTAGAGTTGATTAATCAAACCACTTTCGACTTTGTTCCTTTTCGGGGACGAAAAGTTTTTAAGTGGGGGAAATTGTAACGACCCGGAATATCTGAACCAATTTAAAAATTTTAAATTGGCTATTTTGGTGGATTTTAAATATTTAAAATAAATATTTTAAATAATAACGATGAAAAGTGAGTTTGAATCGACGTTTGAAAATAAATATAATTAATTCTAATTATAAACAAGGCCTGAAATGGCGTAGTAGTTTCAAAATTTGAATTCGAACTTTGACTGGTTATACCGGGTGCAAATTAAAACGGATTCTAGTGAAACCAAAAATATTTAAATTTTTTAGTGAATATCTTTCTAACGAATCTGAAAAACCGAAGTTTCATAGCGGGAAGCAAAAGTTATGGCCAAATGAATTTTTAGAATGGTCGCTATAGAGTTTATATAGCCCGTGAAAATGGCCATTTTGCAAACGACCTCGGAATTCGACAAAACCACTTTTGTTGGATCCGAGATGTCAAATTATTGCTAAGTTTCAAATTTCATAATTTTTGAAGCTAGTATGTGAGCGTGGCAAAGGAAAACGTGTTTTGGTCAATTATAGTTATATTGGATCGACCAGAAAAGGGCCAATTTTCAAACGGTCTCAGAATTCGACGAAACTAGTTTTGTTGGGACCGTATCATCAAAACATAGCTAGATTTATTTTTCGGGAATTTTTAGAATCAGTGTGTGGCCCCGGCAAATTGAAATGTACGTTCAAATTAAATATTTAATGTTTTATATTTTAATTTGAAGGAAAACTAACTGAAATAGTCGATTGGGCCTACGAAACATATCCCATTGTGTTCGAAATGGGGGTAAAACGCTAGGGACAATAGTCGTTGGGTTTGGATTAGAGGTCGTGTTAGAAAACCCTCTTTTAAAAGCTCCCGGCCAATTAGAGTTTTATAAAAAAAAAAGGAAAATTCTCTCTCTCTTCACCCCGATCGACGACGGAAATGGGTTCCGATCTTCCCAACCAGATTCCTCCCACCACAAGAAAAATTAACCCCTGCTCCAGTTGAAGTTTTTGAAGAGCTCCTCCTCCTCTTCAAATCCATACTTGGAGCATCCCCTATCGTTGTGCCATCGACGAGATATTCCCCTCGAAAGTCCCGCCCTTCTAAGCGCCGCCGGAGCTCCGATCCGCCGCCGAGTGGGACCCACCTGCCGTCGTTCTGCGCGCCTTCCGATGCCCTAGGTGGTGATGCAACCTGATCTTGACGAAGCACAATGGATTTGATTTAAAATCAAAACCTAGTTTTGAAGAATTTCAGAAGGTAACAGCTAATATTATATTAAACTATTTAATAGCAGTTAAAAGCGCTACTGTTTTTGATTTCACTGTAAAAATCATATCTTTTTCGTTTGTTGACGAAATTCAGTGAAACAAGAGACAGTGGACTCGTGTTGATGTCTTCTACATTCTAGAAGAGACCGCATATTTTTCTGAGCCTTCTGCTATTTTTGGTGGAGTGGCACCCAATGTGAGATTTCTAAATTATAAACGATATGGAAAACGACGATGTATAAATTATATAGTCGATGTATGAATTATATAAGCGTTGTACACCATATGTATAAGCGTTGTATAAGTTGTACGTTCGATGTATAAGTTATATGTGCGTTGTAAAAATTATATATGTGTTGAAGAGAAGTGAAATGCTTATATATATATACACGCCCCTCGTCCACAAACCATGGACGATATTTATTGGTTGTGATTGGTACGAAAATTGATTAATAGCGAATGGTTGATTAAAACTGTTTGTGGTAAAAATTGATTGATAATGGTTGAAAAATACCCGTTTGTGGTTGAGAATTATTTGGTTGAAACCACATAGGATTAGTTTGTGGGCATGAAAAAAATATACATGCCGCCTGCGTGCGAACTAGATGCATGAAATCCCCCTTGTCAAAAGCTACGAGGCTTTAAGGTAGAGCGAGGAGCCGTACTAGGGACGGCCCCGGTTTTAACTACCCTGTCGTTATGCTGCCGAAATTTTGAATGATATTCATGTGTTAGAATTATTTTCATGTGTTCAAACTATATTCGTGTGTAGAATAGAAATTCATTCGTTGAATAGAAATTCATTCGTTGAATAGAAATTCATGTGTTGAATGGTATTCGTGTTTGAAATAAATTGTTTTATAATAAAAATCCTATTTTTATCATCTATATGAACTATATAAAATAGTCGTGTTTTGAAATAAATTGTTTTATAATAAAAATCCTATTTTTATCATCTATATGAACTATATAAAATAGTCGTGTTTTGAAATAAATTGTTTTATAATAAAAATCATATTTTTATCATCTATATGAACTATATAAAATAGTCGTGTTTTGAAATAAATTGTTTTATAATAAAAATCCTATTTTTATCATCTATATGAACTATATAAAATAGTCGTGTTTTGAAATAAATTATTTTATAATAAAAATCCTATTTTTATCATCTATATGAACTATATAAAATAGTCATGTTTTGAAATGAATTGTATTGCTATAAAAATCACATTTTTATTATATACATGAATTGTTAAAAATAGTGAAGTGTTGAAATAAATGTCGGGTGGATAAAAATATCATTTTTATCAAATGTATGAAAAGAATATAGTTTTGAAATCAAAGAATCGATTATATTTATATATAGAATTTAAATATATGAAATAACGAAGCTGCAGTTAGTGTTTTGAAACCGTGATTTCAAACGATTAGAGCGGGAGATCCGACCATCGGATTTTCCCGAAACCGAAACCGTTGGGTTCGCCTTGGAAATATCTTTCCAACGACATCAACTTTGTAAAGATCCAACGGTTGGATTTTCTGGAATGTTTAATTCAAATCTGGAGAAAAACAGCGCCAGAATCGATTATATTTATATATATATATATATATATATATATATATATAATTAAATTAAATTGAATAACGACGCTGCAGTTCGTATTTTGAAATCGAAACTTCAAACGGGTGTGCTGGGAGATCCGACCGTCGGATTTTCCCAAAACTGGAACCGTTGGATTCGCTTTGAAAAGATCTTTCTAATGATATAAAATTTGTGAAGATCCAACGGTTAGTTTTTCAGATAAGTGTAAATCAAAGTTGAAGAAAAATAGCGCCACGGCCGCGTTATGGCCTGAAGCTCGTTTGAATAAATTGGCTATTTTTAAATAAATAAAAATAGCGATAAATCGTTATAGAATATTATAAACGATATGGAATGTGAAATTTAGAAACTAACTGAAGGTTAGCTAAGTCGAATGGTTTCCTGGGTTTTGATCTGATGTTGGTTTCGGCCTTCGGGGTTAATATTTGGGAAATCGTTCTCTTATTGATTTACGGTTAGTGACTTATGAATTGGAATGATGCGTATGTTCTATTTGTGTAGCACTTGTCTATTATATATGCGAGTTGCTCAGAAAGACCAAGTTTATCCCATTCTGACTAACTGAATCGACGATAAGAAGTCGAAGATGAAGACGGTGGTCTAAGACCGGAGATCTTCACCTCATTTGGATGGTAACTGATGTCCTGATTGGGAGGCATCTCGAAATATGGATAATGAGTGGTGATCGTCCAGATGTACGTGGAGATTGATGGGTATGCGAGGTATATAGTGCCTCCGGTTTCGTTCAGACCCAGAACGGACTTGTAAATGGACTATGTGTCTGACATTGGAATTCATTCTATGTGATTGATAGCCATCAGTTACATGGCGTAAATTGCCTGCGTGGCATGCTAAGATGCAGTGATCAAGGCTTCTGTTGAAAAGCAAAGTCTTGTGGTTGATGATCAAAGCACCGCCTGTGTGGCATAGCTTTGTGTATAACGTGAATTCGTGAGCCTCACACCCCGGTATGAACCAGAAACGGGAGAGGACCTCAGGGAGGGCATGCGTTTCCGTCTAGCTAGAGGTGGTGTCAGTGCTTGAACTGGCTGACATTTATATTACTTTCACCTATGTGGTTGTTGCTATTGCGAGGCGCCTCGCTTATATCGGTCGATCCGAGACCGATGGAGTCATTCGTTGGCTAATTTACGCCCCAAAGGGCGGGGAAACTTAGTGTTCAGGCATAATAATCCACATCGGTGGACCGGCCCTGATGATCCAAGGCTTGCCTGCGCGCTTGCTTGAGACTCGGGCTAGACAGTCTCGAAGTCGGTAAGGACTATCTTTTGCCTTGTTCATGACGGAAATCCAATTTCCAAATACGACACCGTGCGGTTTTGATTGTATATATATATATATATGGCGACATGATATATGGTACCCATGCCGTCTATGATTGATAGTTATTATTCAAAATTGTTTTTGAAACATATAAACACTAGTAATAATATCAAATTCTTTTGTTTTATTCGTATCAAGCATATTTTGGCATTATAAGGTAAAACTCTATCCTCCGGTTTGCATAGCATTGTGTGATGGGAACTGAGTCTTATAATGGCTTCATTTTTATAAAAAGCATTGTGATGTTTAAAAGAATTATTTGTTTTAAAACACTGGCAATCCAATGGAGTAAACCCGTTCCGTGAAAGTGGCGTGGTCCTGTGATTAGCCATATTATAAAATGTGTTAGGTAGATTTCTCATACCAATCCCATAACTGACTCGTAATTTGTTTCACTTGCAAACTCGGGTGCCCCTTTTTCTACACGGGCAGCCATGCATTCAGGTTTTAGCTGGCATTTTCTGGATAGCTGGAGCTGAAGATGGATTCTATCATTTATCTCTTTTTATGATGTTCAGCTCCTATTGTACATATTATGTTTGTTTTCCGCTGTAGACATTTATGTATAGTTGAACTGTATGTGTACTAAGTATGATCATGTATACTGCGTAACTCTGGTGATTATGTTTATCCAGTGTATTCTATTGTACATTATTTGGTGTATTTATTTATTTCTGTTCTACTATTATCTGTTTATGTGTTATATTCCAAAGATTACCCTTGCCTCCGTCAGTACGGGGTTTGGGGTCGTCTCACTTGGTATCAGAGATTTGGTTAAGCTTAGTTCTGGAATATAACATATTAACGAACTTGTCAGAAATAGAACCAGTAGTGTTCTAGGACGGGTAACTCATTACAGATAGGATCAGTAATATCCTAGTATGGGTAAAGCAAAATGAAATACACCCCGATAGACACATTATAGCGACCCAGATTCCCGGTACCTCTTGAGCTGATTAACAACACTAATCCAACCCAAATGATAATAGAAACCCAGATGCCAATAGAAAGAATTTAGAGGATGAGATAAGAAAGAAGGAAATTTTAGAATAGAAGAATAAGAAGAAGAACAACACAAAGAATCAGAGTCTCACATCGCAGCAGAAACAAAATATAATATAGAAATAATCTTTATTTGAGAGCTTGAAAATATACTTACAATATCAAAGTACATCAATACACTTGGACAGTTATAATAACTTGTCCTCATATACATCACACAGCGGAATATACTAGATAAAATCACACGTCTGGACTCTTCCAGCATGTCTCTAGACTTCACGGCATCTGATAAGTTGGACCTGTACAACCCGGGCTAACCCGAGCATTACAAATACCGGGTCAGTCTGGTGAACTAGAGTGAGAATAACTCGCACAGTTTAAGGGGAATCATCCAACTTGATTTTTAATTTCAAATCTCTTTCGGAAGAAAAGGATAATAGTAAGACCAACCCACACATAAACACGGACGGCTTTTACCTTACTATAACCCAAAATAGTTTTGAAATCATATCTTATTCTGATATTATAATAGTGTCTAAATACAAGTAAATAACAATCTAGTGGAACGCTTGCATCTCACGCTCCACATATATAGTATACAATCAAAAATCGCGGGCGCGTATTGGATATTGGATTCCAACTATGACAAGGTATGGGACAACCTGCCAATAGTGTATCTCTAGAGGCGAATACACTGGATTCAACAAGAACGTCTTGCAACCCGGCCCACACATGACCGACCACTCATTTCGCTTGAGTGTATCGAATGTATATCACCGACGGTTGGGATCAGCAACCGTCTCCCGAAATGGGACAGCATCGATAGATTAAAGAAACAAAAAGAATTTCTCTAGATAGGTGATTATACACCCTAATGGGGGCGACCCACATAGCCATGTTGCCTGCCCGATTTTTGTCATTTCCCGGTTGATGAGGCTTGAGGCTACGATTACTTATCAGCACATCACTTTGAATGCCACATCGTCAGATCCGTCAGATATCACTAATTGACATCCACGAAAATATACTGTTGTTAGCTAAGAGAAGGTGTCTTCTCCGCCCCCAACCGAAATACGTTTGTAAAAATCAACGTACGTGATCATTTAGAAATACTCTGTCAGACACTCGTCTATACAAGTCATCCAGGAACAGGATGAACCGAAGGCACCCTCCTACCACATCATAGGAATCACCCTATGGATTGGTAGCAAGTAGTCCTTGCAAATCCGCAAAATCTCAACCATGACCGAATCACAGTTTAACAACCTCTGGTAGCTAGCCAGAAGAATTCCACAGCAATCCTTTCGCTTATGAAGATCCACGGTCTTCAATGATCCATCTCGACTATCTTCTGAACATCTTCAACGTTAACGTATTTATTGGTCGGAATGGTTTTCGAATATAAATTCGATCTCGGTCTTTCCGAACCAATAATCGATTTGGCCAGATTTTGATAGTCGGTGTTTTAACTATCAAAATAAACAACCATCATCCATAGAAAAATCAAATGGGTCCATTTGTTCAGTATACAGCATCACTTGGCCTTTTCAGTTAAACAGTTGTTAATCACACTTCTAAATTTTTCAACATTTAGAATATCGCTTTCTAAATTCTTATTCCCAAATCCATTTATTCAACTTATAATTCTTTGAATTATAATTTATAATATTCTCCCTAAAAATATTATTTTAGTCTCCTCAACCAACTTCGTTTCTAAACTAATATCATCCCTGGATAATCGTGAAGTCGTTCAAGTTGGGGTATTTTGTTACCTCTTAGACCTTGAGATGACAACATTCTTATCTTCGGAATATATATAAGTTTATAAACGAAATCTCATTCAAATAATATATCAACACTTCTATTTATTTTAGAACCACTTTTTAAATAACCACTTATCTTAGTTCTGTTCAACAACTCCTTTCTCCTTTAAAATATTCATCTCTAGATCTTTATCGTTTGGTTTTTACTTTTAAAACCAAGTTTAATCCACTAATCCGTTCGGTTTCAACATACATAAATCTTATTTAAAAACTTTCCCTTTATATATATTTCCTTTCCAGAAATAAATCCAAATCTTACTCATATAAATATGAGTAACTTATAAAAATTCGTTTGAGTACAACAAGGTTTTCCTCACTAATCACCATTTCCATCTCAATGTTGTTCTTTTGAAACATTATTTACTTTAAAAGTTACCATTATTCTTTTATAAAACATCGACTCGACATACCAAACAACTTGGTTTCCTTTAAAACATTATCATATATTCAAACCCTGTTTATCAAGTTAACTTATGAATTCATATTCATGTTACATTTTACAAATCTCTTTTTATAGATCAACTCCTTGTTATTAGTCTAACATACTTTAAATCGAATAGTTTACTTTATTGTAAAATAATACATCTTCCTTAAAAGGTTATTTCAAAAAGATACATAACTTCAGTAATAATTAACAACCCAATAAGTGTTTATAAAATCAATCCTCATGCAACTTGTGGACTTGGTTATCTTAAACAAAGTTACTTTGTTAATCGTCTTCACTTAGCTATTTCTTTTAAATTAAGAAATACAACTAATTTAAATAATTTCATTTGATTTAATTAACGATCTAACTAAATTAAATAATCTCATTCAATTGTTTATCAAAAACAATTAATCAAACTCTTAACCATTTTGTTGATTTCCACTCGCTTGCTTACCAAACCCATTATTCTACAAATCTCGCTTATTATACAAAAATAATTATTTATCTTCTTTCATAACTTCATTTAAAAATAATCTATAGAATAGATTTCAAAACCTGTCTTTACTTATAAAACAAATTTTATAATTTTCCATTGGATTTACCAGACGGTAAATCAATTTCTATAAACGATTCATTTACAGGCCATCTGTCGATAACTACTCAACCAATATCACCCATGGCTAATATAAACGATTATTGAATTTGGTTTCCAATAATCAACAATCAATCAACTGGTTAACAGTACATGTAAATAAACAATATATTTGAGGAATCTGGTTGGATTCCTCCAACCTGTCCTTCCCTACATCAAATGGGTTACCTCAATTTTAACACAACCATACAGTTCAATTAATAACAGTCAACAAACAATTTATAACATTCAATCACCAACCATCAGCAAACATTGCACACAAAATAAAAATAAAACCCGGTTTATATAAAATATAACCGGGGTAAACTGAGTGAGTTAAACTCACCTTGGATTCCATTCGACGTTGAAATAATTTCTTTTTAGATAACCCGCAGTTGCGCCTAATCCCGTCCAAACCAGCTACATACTATTTCATCCATGGATACGGTCCACACATCCCTTGGTTTGTTTTATTCTGCTACAGTTTGACATGATTCTAAAATTAATACGGCATTGTCTTATGAAAATAATATTATTAATAACTTAATAATATATTTGTACCTAAGTTACTAGTTTGTGTGTTATCTACGACTTCGGTTAGGCATGTCCAACACCTAATTAGGAGCATACAGATTTGCAGACTACGTTCACATATTAGCTTGTTCGGTGCATAAAATATGAGTTAGGCCAAAATATAATTATACATAGGCAGTTTTTATTTTGCTATAGTATATAAAAACTAAGATGTGGCCCGTGCTTCGCACACGGGCTGTTGCTAGTTAATGTTTTCTTGTGGTTTGTCCGTTTCTGGTAACATATGACTGCGTTATCATGATTGTAAATCACAGTTTTATTTAATTAAACTACTGAATTAAATATAATGTTAATTACATTTTCTCTTTATCAACAAGACTCTGAAACTTTGTATACTTGTACATATACGAATGCATATTTAAAAACGGTGCCAAAGTTACTTAATAATTTACGTAATCATGTATTACAGCTGTAGTCAATGAATTCGTAGTCCGGATGTTTATCCTATTGGGGAATAAATATATTGTACTATGGATAACATGTTACTTATAGTTCACTGATAAACCAATATCATTGTAAAAGGTTACTAATTATCTTCCGTTAAAACATCTCAATATTATGTTAACTGAATAACTATTAAAGATTGATACTATTAGACAAATAAAACATATTATTAAATAACGTGCGGTAAAATCTATTTTCCATGTTTGTATCGGCACTATAATTCATAGGATTAGGCCACGTTCATTTCTATTAGGCAATTGGGTTATGTTAGGCATATCGTTCAAATGGATAGGCACATTTTTAACTAAATCAATGGCCTCGTGATTAATACTAATATCCCATTTGGATTAGACAAATGTTTAAGTACCTCCTTACCTGCAGACACTTTCCTGCCATCCTCTTCTTCTCCCTTACTCTCTTTGCACTCCAGTAAACAATCTTGCACCTTCTCTTTCCCATTCTGTTCATGCTTTCTTCCCAACGCATGTATCTTCTTCCATTCGAACCAAAAGTAGTGGCTCTTCGTTCTCATGCGTATACTTCCCCTATTCACCTAGTTAGAACTCCTCCCTGACTTTCTTCTTCACGTCAATTTATATATATATATATATATATATTCTTCTCTTTTTTTTCTCCTTTTTTCCTTTTTTTTCTTTTTTTTTCTTTAAAAGGTGACGTCCTCCTACTCTTCATTCAAAATCAATACAACTCCAAGTTCTTCCTTCATTTACTGCTACTACACATGATCCTTCCCCACAAATTCTTGCTATGATGCGTTTGTGTTCTTTTCTTCCCTTCTGTCGTTTGAGCGCAACTTCATATTTCTTTCTTTTTTTTGTTAAGGGTTGTAGCTCCTCGAACCTCGCACTACTCCTATCCGCCGCCATCACCGTCCTCTTCCACTCGCAACCAGTCGCCGCATCTACACGGACCACACCGGCACCAACCATGTACCCTTTGAATCCCGTCACCATACTTCGTTGCTCCCCTCTCTCGCATTAAAATTTTAGAACCACTCCTCCCCATACCATTCTTTTGAAAACATGGACACTGAATCCATCCCAAACGTGTACAGTAGTATCATGCCTCTAGTATTTCCTTCCCAATTCCCCCACATTTATTTGTCCCTCCTGCCAACATTTAATGCGTCAGCACCCATCCCTTCTCATCCCATCTTTACGATACAAACGATGGAGCTCCTCCCCGCCTCAACGCCGGAAGCCTGCGCACCTTCCCTCGCCACTGACTGGGACTGTTCGCTCCTTTTTATATACGGCTTTCAGTCTCCGTTTTGTTTTTTTTTAAGGAAAAGAACGGAAGGTCAGTATTTATACAGGAGTAAGTGTGGGGGACACGCAAGTGAGAAATAATATTTATTTGATGCCTTGAGGTACACGGTGAGTAAGTTTGACCTCCAAGAAAAGAAGACCGTGGCTCGCAAGGAATTAACAGTGCAAGATTTCTATGTATTAAAATATATATGTTCGGTTGGGGCTGTGCATGCGAAAGTTTTCCTTCCATTGATTTAATTGAGGTAGGCATTAGGAAGATATAAGTATCATGTGCAAAACGTTAAATGAGAAATTATGCTGCAGGCATCTATATGCTTAGGCTTGACAAGAGAATAATTAGGGTAGGTTAGCTTGGTTACTCATTTAAGTGAACATGAAAGATAAAGATTTCGTTTACGTTCAAGCCGCTACAGACAGAATTAAGAATACGGTCGTGTCCAGCGAGGTACCACGATCCCAAAAATATAATAATGTCGGTAGTTTAACTTATATTGTGAAACCTCGAAATACTGATACAGGGTGCAAAATACTTTAAATAAAAAGCTGCATATTTAATTTATTAAAAATTACAGTAAAATTCTAAAAATTAAATTATAACTACGTCTCAAAAGAATCATGTCTAGATTCGAATCCAATATGCAGTTATATCAAATAAACTGTTATGGTCGATGAACGATTCTATATCGACTATTGGAAATTTTAATCTGGACATATCTTACCATCCACACGATGAAATCACGATTTTTCTCTTTCATTAGAAAAATATAATCAAATCGATTCAAACGTTTCTTGTTTCACAAAATTCCGACTTATTCTGGATTCTATGTATTCAATTAAAGTTCAGATCGAAAATTACGAACTGCTGCGTCGTTTTCGAGCTCGTTTTAATTATATTATAAATTATATATTTTTGAACTCAATTTTATAAAATAAATTCGATATAAAATCTGCTAATATCGCCAAATCAATATTTAAACAGATTTAAATATTCGTAATCAATGTTCAAAAATCTGGGATGTTACACACATTTACATTCAAGTATATGTCTCTATGTTTGAAATATCTTTTTTGTTGACTTGACACTTTGTCTGCCATTTGCAGACATACTAGAAAATGAGTGCCAGAAACAGAAGAAAATCATGGTGGCTTGTAATGCTTTTCTCGAATCCTTTTGCCCCTTTTCTTCTGCTATCTACATTCTCATAGCTATGTCCGCCTCTCCTGTACTGAGTTCATGAAGAACCCTCCTTCCTCTAAATCAATTCTACTTCTCTTAAATTCGTATCTATTGAAAAACCGAACAAGCTTCCAAAGATGCGGAAGAGTGATTCGAGAGCTCTTTTCTACCAGTGACTATTTTGTAGAGGTTGTTTGTTCAGGGTCCTAGTCGTTCGCTTGCACTCATAGTCCACATCATATGGTTGCTTGAACAAATCTGCTTGTTGGTCCGGTAGATTTCCTTTTTTGTTCTATTAATTTGCATTTTTATTTTTATTCATTAACATATAATGTTGTTGATTTCATGTTTTTTTATAGTTTCATGTTATTAAAAGCTATTAATTTGTTTGATTTCAAGTTTTTGCCCAGTATTATTGTTCATTCACTGTTCTAGTCTATCAAATTTTGTTTGGAAGTTAAGTCATTATACAAGTTTGAACCTTGGTTTTCAACTAATTTGAGATTTGCTGATTCAAATTTTACAGTACAGTTCAAAAGTGCACTAGTGTCCTTATTGTTACTGAGCATTGTTTAATCTGGTTAGGTAATACTGGTTCTTTATCTTTCTAAAATTTACCGATCTAAATATCATTCTAGTCTATTAGAAGTAAATTGTTTTATTAAAATTCCTTTTTAATAACATTTTTTTCTGCATTTTTTTCATTTTCTGACATCCGGATATCCAATTATTTTAGCCATGTAACCAGCAAATGTGACATCATAGATTTGATCTCTTCGGATGATGTTTTCAATGTTTACAGATCCTTTAATCTCGCAGGAAAAGAAGACACTGTATTTCTTTTTTCGTTTTTCCTTCATATTTTTATTTCTTATCACTAAAGTAGTTTATACTAATTTAGGTGCAAACACTTGCATAATTTTATTTTTCAAGTAGAATAATTTTGACAGTCAAATAATTATGATTTATACTTAAAAAAGGTGTAACTCAGCATCAAAGAAGTTGTATAAGTGAAATCGGAACAGTGCATTTCTGGTTTCACACAGTGGCAATTATTGAAGGAATTGCATAATCGGAACATGCACTATATTTGTAAATGTGTTCTTTCTAGTGGTGAAAGGTGGTTGTTTAATCCATGCATGTTCTTGCAATTTGATGAAACTAGTGGAAGTTTGCAACATGGGTGAAAACCATCAAATATTTTTCCATCTTGCAAAATAAAGGGATAGGGGTTCGAAAATATTGTATTGGTATACACACTGGCTAGTTTTGTCTTTTTGGTGCTAGCTTATCTTTTTTATATATCATGATATAAGTTGTTTGAAAATTATCAAGTGAAGTAAGTTACATAAAAATTCATTATTGCATTGCAAAAAAAAAGGAAGGCGAGAAATCATGATCCATCGGTGGGTGAAGAGCGTTATGTTCTATGTTAATAGCAAGCTTGCCGTTAAAAGCAATGGTTTAACTACTTTGTTTTGTTACTTTATTCTGGAAATTTAGATCAGTTGAATCTATTAATGATTCAAAACTTAATTGATATTAGTTTTTTCTTTTCAGAAGTAATGGAGCAGCTTACAAGAACAGGATGCGTCAACGATAACATCTGTGCTAACTGTGTTGCAACAACTGCCTTGTAAGCACAAGTATGTCACCATTTATTTTGGTTCCTATGTTGTGTTATTATTTTCGCTATTAAGCTTTGTATTTCATTATTGTTTCGTATCCATTGTAATTAGTAACAATCTGATTATTGCTTTGCATTGACAACCATTACTGCTTTGCTCTAGTAACAATCTAATTATAGGTTTCCTTAAATTCTTCATAACTATCCATAATCAATTAATCATAATATTTAGCTAATCCTTATTTTTTTCAAGGTTTATGAACGCTTGTGTATTTCATCATTTTTCTTTAGTTTTATTGTACTAAACGATATCGTTGCACACAAAAAAGTAAGTTATACAGATTTTTTATGTATTTTTATTTTAACCTACAGATAAATTAACATCAGTTGATGTAAAATTTTAAAAATTAAATTTGATGTTGTGTTGATACATCAGTGTCTGTTTTTCCAAATTAAACCACTTTATAAGATATTACACTGGCTGTTATGTGCCAAAAAACTGAGAATTAATGCTATATTTACAGACTCAAATTGACAGTTTAGTCATACCCATCTTAAGTTTAAATCTATCAACTGTAGATAGACTGATGAGTAATGATGGTTTCTCCAAATTTAAAGTACAAAATTAATAGCCTACGCTAATTATATGGCATTTGGTTATATTACAAATACAACTTCAGTTTGCATGATTTGTTAACTATGAAACTTATCGTTTTCTTTTGCAGAGTATCCAACTGTTTTTTTGTTGCTAGAATGATGCGTATTGTTGGACCGTCTTTCCTGTTGGAAAGCACACTGTAGAGTAAAGTACTAAAATCTATAGCCTGCTAAAAGAAGTTAAATGCAGTCAAAGTCTTTAGTAGGGCTGATGCCACTCTGTATAATAAAAGGCTTTGTTATAACTATTTTTTTTTTTTTGTAAATGTTTCCGAGCCTTAATCTTGAATAAGAATTTTTATGTTTGTGGTTTACATTTGCAGGGAATTCAGTTTGCATTACATTGTTCTTGTATATATATATGGATATTTTACAAAATTCAAGTAATTGGAGTGTCATTTTTAATGTGTTGGATTAGATGTTAACCCTTGGTGTTATTGTTAGTTTTAGTTATGCATGAGTAAAATGGATGGTGTGGAACCATAGACTAGCAGGTTAAGAGCAATTTTTTTTTGAAAATATTGGTATCTGTTGCTTCGGTTTGGTCATTATTAACAACTGATGCAAAAGCTAATTTTTGTAACAAATCAATCCTTTGTTTTGCTTCCGTTCTTATAAACAAACGAAGCAAGAAAACCATTTCTGCTTCGGTTGTACAACCGAAGCAATAAGCTCAGATCTGTTGTGTCTTCTGCATTTGCTTCGGTTGCTGAACCGAAGCAACAGGAGGTAAACAACTAAAGCAACAGACCTTTTTTGTAGTAGTGAAATACAAAATTTTAACTGTATAACATATACTTATTAGAGTAAAACACTTACAACATAGCGGAAATAAAAATGCTATATATCTAACACTGAAGCCACCTGCTCCAAGCTCCTTTACATAGATCTGTAAAATCCTCAACTACTTGACTGCCCGTACAAATTTGGGCACCCAAGAGTTTAGGTAAAACAAAACAAAATAAACACTGGGTCAGTCATGGGACTGGTATGAGGAAACAATTTAAAACAGTTTGAAAAAATAAACGATATCTCATAAGACCACGCCGTATAACACGGAACGGGTTTTTCCCTTATAAGAATCCAAACCACTTGATTTAACTTTCAAAATCCTTTTGAAAGAAACGATAATCTTTATATCAAAACTCTTTTGATATTATAATAATGTCTAAATCAAATAAATATAAATCTAGTGGAACGCTTTCATCCAACGCTCCACATACATAATATACAATCAAAACCGCGAGCACTTATTGGGTAATGAATTTCCAACTATGACAAGGTATGGAACCACCTTCCGATAGTGTATCTCTAGAGAAGAATACACTGGGTTCAACAAGAACATCTTGTAACCCGGCCACACATGAGCGACCACTCATTTCGCTTGAGTGTATCGAATGTATATCACCAACGGTTGGGATCAACAACTGGTTTCCGAATGGGACAGTATCGAATAGAATAAAGAATGAAATGAATTTCTCTAGATAGGTGAGAATACACCCTAATTTGGAGCTATCTACTTAGCCATGCTGCCTGCCCGATTTTTGTCATTTCCCGGTTGTTGAGGCCAGAGGCTACGATTACTTATCATTCATTGATCACACAATCACTTTGAATGCCACATTGTCAGATACGTTAATCATTAATTGATTTGCACAAATATATTCGGGATATTATGCTGAGAGAATAAATTCCGCCACCATATATATCTATACAGACAAACATATGCGATCATTGGAAATACTCTGTCGGACACTCGTCCATACACTTCGTTCTGGGACTGAACGAAACCGAAGGCACAATTTCCATTAATGGAAAAAGCCCTTGCACTTTGCTCCGTCTTCGATTATCTTCATATAATCTGATTCTCAACGCTACTGCCAATACGGAGTGGTTCTCGGAAAATAATCCAACCGGTCTCTCCATATTGACAACGATATTGGCAAATACTTCGATAGTCGGTTATTTAACTATCGAAGAAAAACAAACATTCATTCAAAGCATTAAACAAATCACTAGGCCTTTTAATTAATATTTCATTAATTAAAACACTTCTCCATTTCCTTATCAATATTTGTTAACCAAATATTTTCAATATTCGTCTTGGCCTCTTACGCTATTTGGAAAACATTTCCATATATCGCCTTCTTTTATTTTCTATACTTAGAAAATAAATTCTATTTGCGAATTGGAAAACATTCCAATTTCTTATCTCTTTCACGACCATTTATTTTTTGTATACTTAAGAAATATTTATTATTTTATTTCCAAAATTCCTCTTACTTGGGTTAAAACGAATGTTGTGTAAAACATCGTTACAACAACCCAAAATACTTCATTCAACTAAATCTCTTTAACCATTTCTCTTCGAGACCGAATCTTCCTATTTATCGGTTAATACTGAAATCAATTAAGTTGGCTTATAATTACCTCTCAGACCTTGATTGAAAACATCCTTAACTTCAAAACAGACAAGACCACTTACCTCGAATAATCAACACCATAAAAACCAATTATTCATTTTTAAAACATGTATACGGTTCTCCACTTCTCCTTCTAATTTTAACAAATCAAATTTATAGATTTCCTTTTTGTTTACAATATTCTATTTTTAATTTCGTTTCTTTATCGAATTCTACACATACCGATAAATTGATTTCTAATTATCAGTTTTTCTTAAAAAATATTCTAACTCCTTAAATTTCCGGAAAATTTTGCCATAACCTCTTCTGTACGGGTCACTCGGTACAACTACAAAACGCCTCTATGATTCCTTTCCATTCAAAAAGAAAATTAAAAAGCCAAGAGGCTTGCCGATCTGGCGCATAAAATCTCATATTAAATTAAATATGTACCTTTTGGTCGGGCATTTCAATTTATATCTCTTCATATACTTCATTCCAAACCTGCTTAACACATATCCAAATATTCCCATTTGGTTTCAACTCAATCCATTCATCTTAACCCAATTCACTAACTTATTTTCTAATTTGATATTTTGCCTATTTCACTTCTTTGTTTGAACATAACGTGTTCAAATAAAATATTAACTTGCTTATAAAAAAATTAATTCCATTTTCAATTCAAGTTTCCCTTTCGAATTCGAATATAATTTCTCAAATCACCTTTACTTATTCAAAGCCCAATTGCATATCAAATTTTGGTTAACTAATTATTATTCAAATTAGTTAGTTCTATTCAATAACTAGAAATTTGATTTTTGTTTCAAAAATCATTTCACTTACTTCACTGGAGTTCATATTTATTTTATATCTCCAGTCTGGATTTTTCTAATGGAAATTCGGATTTTATTTACTTAAAATCCTTTTATTTATTTGAATAAACCGTTATGGTTTTATAATGGTTATGGCGTTGTTTTCTGAAAAATTGATTTTGACATAACTAAAAATCTATAAAACGAAATCCAGATTTTTCTCTTCCATTAGAAAACTATTATTCAATCGGTCCTTGCGATGCTTGTTTCATAGAATTCTGACTTAAATTGAGTTCTATATACTCAATTGAAGTTCGAAACACCAATTTACGAACTGTCGCGCCGCGGCGAGTTCGTTTTAATTTAAATGTAAACGTTTAAACCTCGTTTGTAATAAATTTCAACTCCATTCTAATATTATATATATATATATATATATTAAATCCAGTTTTCAAATCCAACTTAATATTTCCGAATATCACTAATTGTCGATTTTCCATTACTCAGTTATCAATTCAATTACAACTCCATTTCTGTTATTATTTTCTAATTCCATTAGCAATAAATTATTATATAGAATTCATGAAATTAAATTCTGAATATATATATCCTTTGGATTTTTTCCAATTCAGTTTATATTCCAAATTCCGAAATAAAACTGTCGTTCCCTTTTCGAAACGATTTCCAATTCATTTTCAAATTCATACTTGAATTTATAATTCCACATTTATCTCATGATAATTATTCCACTTTATAAACATCGTTTATAATTTTCTTCCTTATCTTATACATTAAACAAGTTCCATTTCAAAATGTAACGTCCCGTATTTTTCTGGCCAATTATTTGAATTTATTTTATTATTTCAAATATTGATTTGAATCTAAATAATCGAGTTTAACCATTTTATTTTGAAGATTTATTTATATTAATAATATAATAATATTTTGATTCCAAAATATTTGGAAAAATGTTGAATTTGAAGTATAATGTGATCGGACAATTAAAAATGGTTTAATATTGTTTATATTGAAATTATAGTAGCGACTTTATTTGTAAAACGACGGTCAAGCGTATAATGTATAATTTAATTTTAAAACGAGCTGTAGCAGCGCAGTAGTTCGTAATATTGCGTTTTGAATTTTAAACGGCTGTACAGGATCCAATATGAGTCGGATTCCCTTGAAACAAGAAACGTCTGAATCTATTTGATAATATTTTCTAATGTAAGAGAAAAATCCAGTTTTCATATTTTAGATTTTGGTTTATGTCCAAAATAAATTTTCAAAAGGTCGCTATGGAATTTCATTTATAAATTATAACGTTTATATATATAATAAAGGAATTTTATTATGAAATTTATATCGTCTTAACCCGAAATTTATTTTATAAAATCCACAATAGTCAATTATTGTAAGATTTCCACTTACACGTGAATTGGAGTTATTTTGTGATAGTGCACGGTATAAATGCATACGTTTTAACCATCGAAATTAAAATATTAATTTCGTGAATTATCTTAGAATTCAGTGGAACTCGTTCATGACCGAAATATTTAATTATTGTATGCTTTCAAATATCGGCACACGTTCAGGGTTCGTATGGTTCATACGAACTGTGATCGTTTGAACGTTGTACGTTATAAATATCGTTGGTCACCTTCAATAAAAATCTTCAGTTGTTTTCAAAATTAAATATTTTCGTTGTTTTCAACATTGATTACCGCTGCCTTCGGGAGTGTTCATATGGCGCAGCATGTTATTTTCAAGTCGGTAGAAAATCTCTGCAAAATAAGGAAAAACCTCAGCATGAATACATACAAATTATTAAACAAACCTTAATACATCCGGTCACTGTATAGGATCTCGTCGTGTCCTTGCACCAAAAAAAATAAAAAAAAATAAAGATATTGCTGTTATTTCCGAAATAGAATCTGTGTACCTATGCAACCTTTCAGCTGGATGCCATCTTGGCTTAGGAAAAATATAATACATAATGTTTGCAAATCTGTACATAAAACCACAAAACCAAGAGGGCGAGGCTCGCTTGTTGGAAGAGGTATCTTGCAGCAGCGTCGGCGGCCGACTGGTCAGTTCGTGAAGGAGGCGCTTGCCAATGCGAGAGGGAGTGAGGGAGAGACCGAGCTTGGTAGCAGTATGGCATCGTCGTTTTCATGACGGATTATCGGAGGAGGAGTGCTGAAGGTCAGAGGAGGAGGATGGCGAGGGGGTTCGAACGCCGGTGGTGGCGACGCCTGCATTGGTCGGTCGACGGAGATTTTGGTGGCCAAAGGGGTTTCAGCCTTCTCGGTTTCCAGGGTGGTTGGAGACAAGCGGGAGGCCGGGGTCAAGGACGGAGGCGCTGCTCTGACAGGGGAAGCCGGCGGTGGGGAGGAGATGACCTCCGGTGGTCTGCAGCGAGCTCGAGGATCGAAGAAGTGGAAGGGCTTTTTTTTTTTTGAAAAGGAGAAAAAACAGGCCCAAGGCCCAATCCAAATAATATAAACTTAACCCTAGCCGCCTCATTCATACAGAATGAAACCCTAGTTACAAAAAACACAAAAATGGCGGAACGCGCCGCTAGACAGCTCCTCTTCCTTCACGGTGGCTTCCAAAATTTATCCTCAATCGTCTCCTTTCTCTTCTCGCTTGTATCAGACTCCAGTATCACTTCGTAGTTTCTCAGAAGATGGGTTTGACTTCTCAAGTGCTTTCCCTCAAGCTCAACGTTTATGGCGGAGCTTGTCTCTGATGGATCTGAGCTTCTTATGTTGTCAAGGCTTCTCTTTTGTCTAGTTGTGTCTCTGTCTTCATTAGGAATCCTTCTACTACTGCTCTCACCTTCAGACCAGGCAGATAAGTGATAAATCATATTATTCAGCTCGCTTTTGTAAAAGTTGCTCCCAATTCTGTGCAAAGTATTGAACTTTCCTTCTAATTTTCTCGCTTTCAGGTGATTAGTTCTCTCTGAAACTCTTCTGTGAGCTCCTTCCTCTGTGTCAGGTAAAAGCAGATAATTACTATTTAAACTATAATTTAAAACACGCACAGAGTGATTCGAATTATGTCTACTTCCCTCACTAGGATTTGTTAAGAAATCAGTAGTGATGAGATCCTCAAGATGTTCAACTGGCCTGTTCATATCACCCAAAAAACATCCAGTGCAAGATTTAATATGGTGATCAGCATGTTCATATGGCGCAGCATGTTATTAACTAAAAATAGCATGGTTCGGGTTTCAGGCTAAAGCAAAAGGGAAAACGTGTTTCCCTGAGTACGCTGATGTCATGGCCCTTGGTGATTGAAATTAATAATTAAAGGTAATTAAGGTTTGTTAAGTAGTTTAATTAAATCTAGGTTATTTATAAATTCGAATTTGCCAGGAACGAAAGGGTTGAGCCATAACTGAGGGATGCCAGCATGGTTAATAAAGTTAATCCGAGATTAAGGTAATTAATTAATTATTAAGTTAGATAGTTAATTACTTTATATGTCAAATCTAATTTAAATCTTATAATTAGTATAACTTTTACATACGATAACGGAATTCCATGAAACAGAATCCGTTGGGATCGCAGGAACGACGCCTAGATGATGGCGCTGATTGGAGCTGTTTGAAATTTCAGTTAATTTTAAACGTCCGTTTAAAATTAAAAGAGAACAAACATGTCAACCGTCAGCCGAAATAAACTGGTGAGTTAATTCTTACACCTTTTGGAATCCTGTGATGTGGTCAATTCACAGTAAAATATAATTTATCGTTAACAGTATAAATTGGTAGATTGACTGCTATGGATGTTGTTGACTGTTTATTGTTTGATTGGTTGTTGTCAATTATATTTCATCGTTTTAAAATAGTAGATTATTGAAATTTATTTCATATATTATTATCAAATGTTATAACGAGCTGTAATGCTGGGAAGAAAAGGTTGAAGGAATCCGATCGGATTCCTCAAACATTATATATGTTGTGTTTTTAATATTATTTATATTTGAACTGATTGAACCCCAGATGACATTAAAACCTGTTCGAATATTATGGTTGAATGAATATTCATCGTTGTTGTGTTTATAATCAATCGACAGTATTGGTTGGGTGGTTGGCAATGAATGGCCAAAAATGTATTGTTTTTAGATGTCGTTCTACCGTCAGGTGAATGGACGCAGTTTTAAAGTTATAAATTATTTTATAACTGAACTGAAGTTTTTCAGTCATTTTATATAAACAATTAAATTAGGAATTCAAAAAAATAAATATTAATCGGGGTTATAAAAGAATTGTTTAAATGGTTTATGATTCATACATGTTCTAAAAGCAGAAAGCCAAGGAATGTACCTACGGGTTGGGAAAATGGAATAATTGTTTTTAAAACAATTGAATAGTGTTTTTAAATTAATTAAGTTATTTAATTAATTTAAATGGAAAATGACGATGAAATCAGTTAGTAGTAACTGATATGTATGGTTGGCAAAATCAACCGTTTTTAATTGAAATTGATAATTGAATTAATTTGATTTAAATTTTCTGAATATTCGTTAAATTTAACGAATAGTGTTAAATATTAGTAAATCTCTGATTAACTATAAATTAAGGAAATTATTGAATTGTTTAGTGTTAATAAAGTAAATTTTTGTTTAATAAGCTTTTAAAAATGATAATTATCCTATTTTTAGTTAATAGCAAAGTTAACTATTTTTAATGGAATTAATATAAATTAATTATTATTTTAATTAATAATAATTAAAGCATTGACTTTTAATTGGAAATTAATCAGTAAGTGATTAACTGGTGATAAGGTGTGATCAAAAGGGGGCGATATGAATTTTATAAAAAGGGATTTATAATCTAAGTTTTCAAAATGAGGTTTGTAAATGGAATTGGTAAGTGAATGTGGAGACTTAAATAAGATTTTACTTAATTTTTCAATTAAGTAAAGTGAATTCAATTGAAATGAAATGGTTAAGGGAAATGATAAATAGGTTAGTAATAGACTGGAATATGGTAATGGTTTTAGAATAAAATATAAGAAGTTGTTTAAGATGCTTAACGGATTATTACAAGCGATGTGGAAGCAATCCAAACAAGGTTTTAAAGGGGTTTTTAAAACCTAAATAATGACCTTAAATGTCAAAGAAGTGAATTAAGCAAAACACTGAAGTTGAAATAAGATTTTCAAATGCATGGAAAAATACATACAATAGTTTGTGTTAAATATTGGTAAATGAATATTTGGAAATAAAATTCAAGTTAAAGTCTTATTGTGAAGAAGGGTAAAAGCGGATTTTAGTTATAAAATCCAAAATAGATTTATTATAAGAATGCCAAATGAATGAAAGCAGATTATTTGATGGGAGTTTTATTAAAAATCCAAAGGTTATAAATGAAATTATGGTTTATATTAAAGGTTGTGTTTTTAGTGAATATTTATTTAATTAAACAAATTAAGTAAAGAGATTGTTGAACGAGGATTTCAAATATAAGAAATGATTTATAAAATCAGATTTGGAATCGAGATGGTAAATAATTTTTTATGATGGTTTAATATCAGCTGTTAAGTGACAAACTATTATTTATTCTGAGATAAGAACGTTATCGATCAAGGTCTGAGAGGTAAATAAAATACACCAACTTGAACGATTTCATTATTATCGAGGAATGATATTAGTTTGAAGTGAGTAAAAGGTGTTGAAATTGGTTTATTATCCCATACGAGAAATATTAAACATGAGTGCGAGATTTTGGAATATAAATAATACTAAAATGATTAGTTAAAATGCAAGTAAAATTATTTGGTTTGAATTATATAATTTGACATGTGCTTTACCCATATCGGGATCGATAATTGGTTTTATACCATTAAGTATTATATATATAAATGTGTATATCGAGATGCCCGAACTTAAGGGAAAGGGGAAAAAGGTTTTGATAAATATATCGATATTTCCAATAGTAAAGAAAATGGAAAGTTAAGTGTATATATATATACATGCTCTGAAACGTATAAAATAGTTTTTGTTATAATAAAATAAGAATAAATATAATGTTTAAATATATTGGAAGATTTAGAAGTTAATTAACCATTTTGTTAATTATTTTTAAATAGGCCAAGAAATGCCAAGTACTGAATCAATAAACTCATTTTATTCACACGATTGTTATTTGATAGTTAAATCACCGACTATCAAAGCTGACCAATACGATGGTGGGTACGGAAAGACCGGGATCGAACTTATATTCGAAAACCATTCCGAACCAGCAAATACATGAAGATGTTGATTGAAGATTGAGCAATTGAAGACCGCGGATCTTTATAAGCGGAAGAATTACTTGTCGAATATTCTCTATGTTGCAACACAGAGATATTCTGACTTGATTCGGTCATGGTTGAGATTTTGCGAATTTCAAGGACTACTTGCTACTGATCCTTGGGGTGATTCCTATATAAGGATGCGGTAGGAGGGTGCCTTCGGTTCATCCTGTTTCTGGATGACTTGTATGGACGAATGTCTGACAGAGTATTTCCTAAAAACCAAGTACGTCGATTTTTACAAATATACCGAGTTGGTGGCGAAGAGGGGCACTTCTTTAATACCCAGAGTATATTTTTGGACGTCAATTAGTGATTTGATGGATCTGAAAATGTGGAATTCAAAGTGAATGATGACCAGATGTTTTAGAGGAAAAGTCTAACCTCAAGCCTCATCAACCGAGAAATGACAAAAATCGGGCAGGCAGCATGGCTATGTGGGTCGCTCCCATTAGGGTGTATAATCACATATCTAGAGAAATTCCATTTGTTCCTTAAATCTATTTCGATGTTGTCCCTTTTTCGGGAAAACGGTTGCTGATCCCAACCGTTGGTGATATACATTTGATACACTCAAGCGAAATGAGTGATCGACCATGTGTAGGCCGGGTTACAAGACGTTCTTATTGAACCCAGCGTATCCACCTCTAGAGATACACTATCGGCAGGTGGTTCCATATCTTGTCATAGTCGGAATCCAATCTCCAATAAGCGCCCGCGGTTTTGATTGTATACTATATATGTGGAGCGTGAGATGCAAGCGTTTCGCTAGATTGTTATTTATTTGTATTTAGCTACTATTATAATATCAGAATAAGTTATGATTTCAAAAATGTTTTGGGTTATAGTAAGATAAAAACCGTCTGTGTTTATGTTGGGCTGGTCTTACTATTATCCTTTATTTCAAAAAGGAATTTCCCAAAGTTAAACCAGTTGTTTGTGCAGTGAATTTATCACTAAAAGTATTCCAGACTGACCCGGTGAATTTTACTTTTCTTCAAATGTGCTCGGGTCAGACCGAGTATATTTCCAGGTTAGGTTTCGCTTGGAGTTCAGGAGCTGGAAGCAGGAGGCTTCACCGTTAGTTGTTAGAGTTATTCTCCGTTGTGACTAATATATGTTGTACTTTGATGATTGGTATGTATATATACAGTTTTTTTTTTTGTATAAAGAGATTTGTTTTATTTTATCTGTTCCGCTGTGAGATTCTGATGTGATGTTCTTCTTTCTTGTATTCTAATATTCTTTCTTTCTTTCCTCATCCTCTAATTTCTTTCTAATAACAGTCTGGGTTTTCGATACTTGGATTTTTGGCAAGTAATACGAGTTTTATGTATTATTGTCGAAAATTCGAGCGTCGAATTTTCCCGGGTCGTTCCAGAAAACCCATTTGAAACCAAATTTCTATATTTGGAATACTTTATTTATAATAAATTTTATATATATACAGTGAATTTATTTTCATATTTAAAATTTTAAACCTCTATTTAATACGATCCAAATATTTTTCTTTTTTTGAAAATATTTATTTAAATAATTCGATCTAATCGAATTCAAATCATAAATCCATACGGATTTCTTTTAACTCAATTCTCATTCCAACCATTAGAATAATTTCCTCATTCCTTATTAACATGATTCCCAATCCTCAATTTAAATTCATTTTTGAATTTAAATATTTAAATTATACAAATGATAATTTTTCCATTTCGGTTATAAACACTGTTTTTAAATTCACTTTAATTCTCTGCATTATCCAATGAAAATCATTTCATTTTATTTATAAACAATCGTTTATAAATTCATCACTTCAATTTCCTGTATTATTAAATTTATAAACATCGTTTGTAAATTCAATACTTGTTTTATTTATTCAAAACAAGTTAATATTTCTAGTTCGTCTGAAGTTCGAATTCTATTTTTAGAAAAATAGATTTCCCTTTTAAATCTCAAAATATCTTTTTACGATATTTTTATAAATCAATATTCAGGCCCCAGTGATATTTAAACACCCCAAAACACTCAGTTATCAAACATAGGTTTTCTAACACATCATATATGATAATATATATGAAACAAACAAATAATAATTTTTTTGAGGAATCATGTTGGATCCCTCCAACCTGTTTTCCTACATCCACAGATGTTAGCCAACATAAATAATACCCATCCTGCTTCGGGGCAGGAAATCGCGGTATAGAAGGTCATCCACTATCATAGCGTGGGGCGAATAGGGTCATCCGCTAATGATACTGCGGGAATCCGCTAATGGTACTGTGGGAATCCAACCACCAATATATACATAATAACCACAAACACTAATCCTAAATAACTAATATATTTATACATATAATAGCCAACACTGATAAACAATTTATAAACACATTCAAGCAGGCAACAATTTATTTTAACGATAAAAATAAATTTCAGAGTGAGAATTACTCACCGTGGTTTTCCTTTGCCGAATATCCAGTAAAATTTCATATTGTCATGTTTATGAGTTGTCTCAACTGTATCCATCTACAACTATGGTTGTTTGATTAAATTAATCGATTAAGTTTTCATTCATTTTAAATTAACTACATAAATGAATGAGTAAATTTTTTTTATACATTTTAATTTCAAAATAAAAATATACCTTGTTGCAATGATTTATTAGCTCGGCTCCTAATCCTCTTTATTGTCTCCCTCTATCCAAAAATCACAAGCCTGCACATCCTTACATCATCATCATTCCAGAACTCCATGTATATCAACTTGTCAACATTCCCACGCACGCTGCAATAACCCAAGATGACCCCATAGGGCATCGTTCCTCTGCCCAAATCCCCCATGTTGAAAGCGGATTCATCTTCCCCATAATCGATGTTGAACTTTACCCATCCCTGTACCTCACGATACCAAACAGCAACCCTGACGAAATTCCCAAATTTTTGAACTCACTGCATCCCCTTGTTAACAGCAACGCAACCCTTGTTTAACTCCAGAAATTGATTCTTAACATCACCAGAAAAATGAGTTACAGACCTCGCTTCCCATTTAAACCACTGAATCAGAAAACCCCATCACAGCACCCTCCGTTCGAACCAAAAGATTGGAGCTCCAACTCATGAATCCTGCTTTAACCCTGACCAAATTCCATCGACTTGCTTCCCTAGCCTCCCAAATCGCCATCGCACCCCTGAGTTTACCCAGCTTTTCTCCTTACACCTGACCTCGCGAGTTCGAACTATCGCAATATTTCATCGCACAAAACCTGGGAAATCGCGAAGCCCTATTCATGGTTGTTCGAGATCGAGATCCCCAAAAATTATCGGCTATAAACCCTAGTTAATCGCATTGACTTCGAACTCGTGATCTGCCCTTGCACCAGATTCCGTTCGTCGCCTAACCTCGACCAACTCCCTGCGCCATCCCCCTTGAAGCTCGAGCATTAGCTCGCGATGAATAGAGTCGCGATTTGGATGTGAAGACAGCTGCCATTGTTATATTTTAACTTAAAGTCTACAGTTTCTCTTTTTTCTCCACAGTGGAAATTGATTTGGGATTTCAATTTAAGGGAAAATAGTGAAAATGGCGCATGACTTGATTTTAGAGGAAAAAGGGTGAATACTTGGTTTGATTTACTGAAAAGGATATGCAATTGGAGGAGCGATATTATTTGCCGGACACACTTGATCGATTATTTTTAGAAGAACGAGAAAATGAAAGGAATGAACAGAGGGATATCGCGCTACTTATAGGTGAAGGAAACTTAGGCATTAAGGAATTCTTCTGCGCAGGGTACATTATAGGTCATAGGTCATTAATTTGATTAGATTTTTAATTAATGCGATTTGATTCGTTCTTATCCGATTAAATTTTATAATAATATATTTCGGGGTACTAGACTCCAACTTAAACACAACAACTGACATATCTAGGGTTATAACACCGTTCTGAACACACTGGGACAAATATCGAAGCCCAATTCGATCATATAGAGAAGATATTAATTTAAATCTATATAAATTGAATTCGAAAATAATCAACTCCTTGATGATAAATTATTATTATCATTTATATTCAAATAGAATTTTGATTAATTATTTGAATTGTTTTTGACTCAGTTTTAAATTATGAATTAGATTACTTTAGATTATCGTATTACGATAATTCAATATTCTTGAAATTAAACCATATTCGATTATTGAATCGATAACTCAATATAAATATCCATTTATATTATCTACTTAATATTTAAAATAAATATTAAATATTCAAAATAAATTGTCCAAAATTCTGGGTCGTTACAGGTCCATTTTAGACATTTAAAAAGAAAAGGGTAAAGTATTTTACTAATTAATAAGAATCTGATAAAGAGCATGAGTCAATGAAAAGAAATTGCTTTATATGGAATTTTAACAGCTTTTATAGCATTTACGAGATTGTCATGCCAATGTCAATGATGTCGCAACCCATATATGTTGTAGCTATACCTTTTAACATCAGACATAGTGAAAGCATATGATACCAAAATACATTAGTATTGAATGATTCTTCCTTGGTTGAAATTTAATAGCAACATGCATGCCTTCGACATTGGCAATACCGCAATTTGGAACCACATGGTTATAGCGACGTCAAGGAGGGAGGATGCATGTTTTAAATACTGACACTAATTCTGTAAGATAACCGTGTCACTAGTTTTCTATATCAACTCATTATTATGGTCCTGCATTTACCTACGATGACATTTATATTTTAAGGGCTACAATGCCACATATCTTAATTTCTATATAGAGAGGCAGTAATGTTGCATTTTAAACATTGATTTAAATGAGGCAGTGATGCCACCTATGTGAATACCCACATGTTATGGTAATGGCATAGTATATGTTATACTTATCTCTAACATAAATTATTTTGAAGTATTGATGTCAAAGGTCATCAATGTCGACCATCATTATTTCCAAGTTCTACAATTTTATGCTAGATGAAGCAACACCTATATTCGGCAACCTATATATTTACGCCATATAACATAAATGTTTTGGGCCTTATGGCCTTATTTTTCATAAATAAGATGTTTTGACATAGTTTCGATAAAGACGAAGTGTGATAACCAATGTCAGTGTCGCCCTTTATCATTTTGAATAGTTTTAATTAATTTTGGCTTCATAGCCTAAGTTTTGAGGAGTGATAACCTCTAAATGGTTTCAAGGTTCATAAATGCTATTTATAAAAACATATATTTTGACATAATTTTTAGATTAAGTAAATAGTTATATTTTCCTAGTTTTGAGCATGATTTCAAGAGTTAAATAATCATTAAAGAATTTTATTTTCAAGAAAATAGAAAGGGTATTTAGCTCAAAATTTAATATTAGAATTTTGATTCTTACCACGTTTAGATAACCTATGATTGGATGAATCAACTCAAAGTGACCATAGGAATAGTAAGTTTTGGAATAGACTGTCCAGATTCTTCCTAGAAATATTTGGAGTATTTGATATATCTGGTGCCCGAGTAAGCATAAAGGTTTGTAATCAATCTAAGAAAACTATGGTATGAGGACAAATAATTTATTGGTTAGACAATTTGCTCGTGATTACCTAGCTGCACACATGCACATATTTATTTATTGTTTATTTTAACCACTATGCTTGCAGGACTATGATTTATGATTAACGTACTTTCATAAGATACTATTGAGAGGAAATCCTGTCCCATTCAATAGGGCAGTCTCATTATATATCTATTTCCAAGATGGCATATTATTATTTACCCCAAGCATCTTGTCTGGTTTGAATTTTTAATTTTTTTCCACTTAAACTCTCGGCTGCTCACCTGAGTAATCTAAAAATAAAGTTTCTAGATTTTTTTTTGGTTTTTGCAAGAAATTCTTCTAGAGACGTGCATGAGGAAAAGCTAGATACTTAGGAGTATTTATCCATTGTGGTGTTATTTTACTGCAATTGAATGCATGTAATGGAAGAAATTATATCTATCTAGTAGAAAACTATAATCGGTCAATGGGACATTCTCATATATCGTTCTTGGAGTATTATGAATAACTGTATTTTATCGTAACATAGGCAACATTATAGGATTATGTAACTAAATATAGAAAATTGGAATTATGTGTTTTGAAAAAAAATCATATGTCTATGGTTCTTTTTTTATGTCGGTACTATTAACTAATCAAATTTTATCGTCGAAGAATAATACTACAAATGGTTGTAGCATCAGTAACGCTTATTTGTGGGATTTAGATGAGGGACTTTCAATTTGGTATCAGAGCAAAGGTTATTATAAAACAAAAATAATTTGAACTTTAAAAGGATTTTTGAAAACATAATTTTAATGAATCAAAAAATAAGATGAAAGTATAGTATAAAGTTATAGTAATGTACTTGTATTTGTTATATGTAAGCATATACATCTTATCTTTATTCTTATCCCTCTCAATTAGTTAGTTCATTTATATCTTACTAAGGTTTGAATGAAGATCAAAGGAACCTAAAATATAGAGATATAGGAATATTCAATATTGGTGGAGGAAGCCCCACTAAAAATGGAAATCCCATGCAAAATACACAGTGAGAGTAGAGTCGAAAAATGAATGTTAGTGTGGATGTTGGAGCACCTTATGATGATATGCAAGCCATGTACCAACTCTTAGCTAATATGATGCAATTGAGAGTTGCACTTCGATTTGTTAAGGGTAACGCTGGAGGAGCAAATCCTGAAGTTTTGGTTGTTGATAATTATGTTGTGCTACCAGGATTATGCAAGGCATAGAGAAAAACCACTCATTGGAATGGATGATGCTATCAAAGTGAATAATGGTTACTTCATTGTGGAAGTATCTTCGCTAAATACGATTTAAAGAAAAGTAGAATAGGAGATTAGGGTCTAGGGAATTGCAAAAAAAAACATATATAATCTGAAATGTACAAAACTTTCAGAATATAGCAGAAGGAATAAAACATTCATAAATAGAAAGCCATCTCGACAATATCCAAATCTTAGTCTCAAAAAATCACTTTGTAGTCCAACACGGAGTATGCAAAAAAATATCACACAAATTCTGATACATGACGTAAAATGTACTTATGATACAGAATAATACATGGAGAGTAGATATGACAATAGCAGTTTTCAATAATACGATCAACTCTCCAAGTAATGAGAACGGGTCAATCATAAGCTTCCTTATCCACTTATGGTGGGGAGAAAGATGTAAAAGAATGGATAAGGAAAAAGTCTGGTGGACGAGTATAAGTATAATATATGACAAATGTGTGCACTTAACTTACTCTAAATGACATAGGGTGTGCTACAAGTGTCTGTGTATTCCTAAGAACGATTACTAAAGGGTTCTTATCCAGCACAAAAATCGACATGTGGATCGAATCCACTTTAACGATCGACCAATGCTCCTAGAGCTACCCAATAAGAAAACACCATCCATAGGCTGCCTTGGGAATTGCTCTCCCAAAAATACCCATGACTACACCCGGAGAGGGAGAACCCAAAATGCAAACTTTCGAGTATGTATCATCGTAAGAGACTATGTTCACCTTTCAATTATACTGTAAATGCCTCATATTGTACTGCATTGACGTCCATCTATATCACTTTGTGTTTGAATTGTGCATACAAGAACTTTCGTTAGTACCGACCTCCATTACCTATATTGCCACTTATCGTACTGCACTAAGCTTTACTATATATATAAAATCCCATGTTAGTAGAGGGAATAATCACTGATATCTATCAATATTGTGCCTACACTGCAGAATCTCCCCTTCAAGAGCCTAAATTACGAAATACATCACTCTAATCGAACACTCGACTCTCGATTGGGTAACAAGATTTACCTAACAACACAATAACCTAACATCATCTCTAAAATACAGACCTAGCCCAAAGTAGGCTCAACAAACAATTTATATTCATATAATTTTCCTTATAAATTATGTAATATTTATCACTACCCTGGGCCTTAAGCAACCACGTTTTACATTTTCGCGTTTATTGGTCGGTCGCTCGAGATTAGGATTAGATGAGTCGTTGGCAAAAATTTGGGTCCTTCGAGTTTTTAGGGTCGATTTTAATGTTTGGTTTGATTCGTATTAATTGTTGTTTAAGGTGAACCTCATGAACTAACCAATTGGTCTGTATCCTCGATTTCAAAGTCAAATTGTTAATCGTAGAGCTTACAGACTTGAGGTTTATATAGGTTTTAAATTTTAATAATAAAAAGATGCACTAGTTTCAATATCAAGTTTAACAGCTTGCAATGATCTTAGTTTTAGCCTAGGTTACCAATTTCGATTTAGGGTTTCACAAGTTTCAAAATAGGTTTCGAGTCGACCAACACAGATCAACCTTTGACCTCTCTAGAGCGACCGTTAACGTTTGTAACTTCTCTGTACTAGCTCTGATACGAAGTGTTAGATGATAATACACATTAGTACTATACCTCTTAGACAGTATATCACATACTATATATCAATATATGTTTGTGTTTCGAATCATGCTACGCAAATTTCAAATATGTGATCTCTCACATCAAAGTCTGTGTATCTAACTATGATGGCAACGATGTTAGTCATTGTACACTTTCATCACTTATATTTATAACAAATATACCCCTCATAATAGGCCTATATTTATTCTTATAGCTAAGCAGGTCTAACTATGTTATGTCGTCGTTTATATACTTAACATTCCAGCATAAGGCATACAGTAAGGGTTCAAGGTATATTTCTTCTCCTCGTTATAGGAGCATCCTACTTAATAGGCAACACTCTACTTCCTTTTTTAACCTCTGTTGAACCAATCGCACATGCTTCGTTTGGTTAGGAGTGCCAAACGGGTTGGGTTGGATACAAATTAATTAGTTGTAAATTAACCCAACCCCTTTAATGCAAAAATAACCCAACCCAATAAACTCATTTATTCAATGGACAAAACCCAACCTAACCCAACCCGTTAATTTAACGTGATAACCCAAACCAACCAATTTAACGCGTATTACACAAAAATTCTACAAATTGTGACTAAAACATGTAAATCAAACATTTTAAAGACAAACATAACAATTACAACCATAAAAGAAGCCGATTTAAACTAGTCAGTTTTCAAATTTGAATATTTCATATTTCAATTTTTTTAATTTTCAAATCTTCAAAATTTCGAATTTCCAAATTCCACAATTTCATATTTCAAAAATTCAAATTATCAAATTTTCAATTTTCATATTACAAAATTCAAGCTTTTCAAATTTAAAATTTCAAAGTTCATATTTAATATTTCAAATTCCGAGAAGTTTCTAAAGTTCAAAATATAAATTTCAAAATATCAAAATTTCAAATTCAAATGTCAAAATTGAAGTTTCCAAATTTCGAAGTTTGAATTTTTAAAATTTAAAATTTAAGCTTTAAAAATTCAAATTTTTAAATTAGGATTTTTACAATTTAAATTCTTAAATTTCAATTTCTAAACCTTTTATTTTTTTGTTTTGACTTATAAGTCAAAAAAATTCCAAATATACTTGTTTAGGGTCCGTTTGGCAAACAAAAGAAAAAATACTTTTGCTTATTTCAAAAGTCCTGTTTTTAGAATCTAAATGAAGTATGTTTTGAAATTTTTTGATTTACAAGTCAAATTTGAAAAAAAGTCAAAATTGAAATTTTGAGAATTTAAATTGTAAAAATTCGAATTTTAAATTTTTAAATGTTAAATTTTTAAAATTCAAAATTTTGAAATTTCAAAGTTCACAATTTGAAAACTTGAAATTTTGAAATTTGAAATTTTAAAATTTGATATTTGAAATTTTGAACTTTAGAAGTTTTAAAACTCTAAATTTCAAAATTCTGAAAATTTGAAAGTTGAAATTTGAAAAATTAAAATCTGAAATTTGAGATGAAATTTTGAGATATAGAAATTAGAAATTTTGAAAATTAGAAATTAGAAATTTTGATATTTGAAATTTGAGAAGCTGAAATTTGAAAATTTAAAATTGTGAAATTCAAAATTTTGAATTTGATATTTAAAATTTTGAATTTGAAATATGAAAATTTGAAAAGTTGATATTTGAAATTTAAAAATTTCAAATTTTGAAAATTAGAAAATTTGTTATTTGAAATTTTGAAACGTGATAAGAAATTTTGAGAAAAAAAGTACAGTTTCAATTTTTTTAATTTAATTTGAAAATTTGAATTTGGAATTTTTGAAATATTGAAAATTTTAAATTTACAAGTTTCAATTTTAAAAATTTGAAATTCAAATTTTTGAAAATTTTAGAATTTTTCATATATAAAGTTTTCGAAAAGAAAAAAAAAATATGCTCTTGAAATAAGTTGAAAGTTGACTTTTAAAAGTTGGTATATTCTGTTTGTTCATATTAACTTTTTACTATTTGCCTTTTATAAACAAAAAATTAACTTACTTATTGTCATCCAAACAACCCCTTGCTTTGTAAAAGCAAAAGGATTTTTGAAACAAGTAAAGGTTATTTTGCTTTTGTTCGTCAAACTGGTCCTAATTTTAATTTTTGTTGAAGAAGAGAAGTCAAATGTCCTTTTCATTTGGATGAGTATGCGACCGGAAAAAAAGGATATTATCCATCTAAATCAATTAATTAATGGTTTAAATAGACTTACTGAAGAAAACTCATTTGTCTTAGTGGGTTCAACCCAACCCATTTACTTTTGGATAAATGGATGGGGTAAATAGACTGGGTTGTTTTTTGACAACACTATGTTTTGGTTATGTATGTGTCATGTGTGAACTAATATTTTCGGCAGGCTTCTTCTTTCTCTTCGTTTGTTTCTAGTTTTATGCCTAACTGTTGCGGCCCTCTTCTATGGTCGGAGATGAATCATCTTCCAACTTATCACCTGTAAAATTTTCCAGTAGATAATAGATTGATGGTCCGAACTTCTTTCCCCACCAAAGCCTGATCCACTATTCTTTGCTCACGGCTTTGCTCATGTGGCGCTACCTGTTCTACCTGCAAAGGCGATAGGATTCATCAGTGGTCTTTTACCGTCCGTGATTGAACATGTTGGGAGGGTTCGGACAAGTGAGGGTTTTACGATTCCGGTCGATTTCCCTACTTTACAAATTTGAAAAGAAAAAAAAAAGATGTATGAAGACAAGTAGTTTCAGAGACAAACTTTTTGATCCCACCACAAAATTTCAAAAATACTCTTATTTTTATATTTTACTTAAAAATATGATACAGTTAAATATTTTAATAATTTCAGACACCATCTTTGTAAATATTAACAAATTTTAATATCACTTAAAAATATGATTTAATAAATTAACATTTTTTATAGCATCGTTCTTTCCTATTTAACATAGACGAAAATTAGGTATTGCAAAATAGAAATAAAAATTCAAACTAAATATTGATGTAAACTATTTTGTTTTGAAGTGTTAAACATGCAGAGTTTCTACAAAAAAAACTCACATATATTATGATCATGCGATACAATAATTGTTTTGTTCTAGTACTCTGACACTAAAAAGGAAGAGAAACAACTGGACCCATATGCGTAAACCAACCAAACAACATTCTTCATGGTATATAAACAAACGTGTATCTGTTATCTATAGCTAAGTTCCAGAATATCCTGCATTTCTAATTCTTCTAATCAGATCACTTCGTACACTTGAAGGCATTCACTGGATTTGGCGCAACTATGAATTTGGATGTTCAACAACTTACCACAGAACGTAGATTTTGTACCTTGTGGATATTAGAGCAGGGAAAACAAACAGATAATAAGGGCGGTCTTATTTTTTAATTTTCGGTTTTTATATATACAAAAGTAAGAGCGACTCACATATATCGTAATTTTACAAAACGAAATTATCACACAAAACAACTTTTTATAATTTTCCGTATTTTAAAAAACAACGGAAGAATGATAGCAAATTTATCCATACGCCGTCATCCCCTCCACCTTCATTCCGTCATATTCGCTATATTTTAAATCTTCGCATTTTTCGTAATTAACGTTGAAAATTCAAAACATAAAATAAACCAAACACTACCTAAGCAATTAAATATGGTTCAAACTTAAAATGGTCTAAAATCAAAATTAAATAAATTTACCTCTAAGATGCATTTACAACGATGGCATTTAGGTATCTTACTCAGGAAATTGCGATAGTAACAGACTACGCAAGACATGACAACAGTCAAAGTAACGAAAATTCCAAGAAGGTAAATCATACTGCTTAAAATTTATGTTGCCTTGATGGTCTGAAGTTCAATGCTTTCAGTTTCTGCTGTCAACAAAATCCACTCACGTAGGATACTATTTACTTCATCTGGGACTTCATCATGAGGGCAGTGACCTGAAATCAATCAATGGGGAACATGTATATATGAATTAGTCACTACGACAAAACTAGTCTTTAACGACGCAAAAGGGTATGTCATTTACGACGCTTATGCGACGCAAAAGGGTATGTAGCGTTGTAAAAGACACACCCTTTTGCGTCGCTAAAAAACAATTTTGTTGTAGTGAGTGCTGGGGAGGTGCAGCATATTCAATTATCCAACCCATGAATAGTAAAAAAAAAAACAATGATTAACCAATTTTAGTAACTGATTAGAACCTACAAGTATTTCAAAACTGGCTGATTATAATCACGTCGCGGGTGAGAGAAAGTTAGCTAGTGTGCCTTCATGTGCCAACTTAAACCTCTACAATTTGATTGTTATTAAAATTATTAAACTAAATATGGAAAATTTGAATAGATGAGACTGCTTTCACACATCATATTCATTGAACACATAATTTGGGAACAGAAATTTGTGCTCTGATCATATGTGTATCTAACAAGATTCGTCTAGGTTAAACAATCATTTAGGTTGCGAAACATCAACTCAAACGCTTTTCAGATGCAAAACATGGTACTTGTTGTACCAGCATAATTCATCTACAGGATGTTAAAGTTCGCTTTCTCTAATCAAGGAAATATCCTGCAACATATAATATCAATGCACAAGGATTATATTTCCATTTTTTTTAGTTTGTCTGTGACTTTGAGCCAACCCTATAGAAAACGTGATGTGGTTTCAAAATAAATAAATAAAATCCATTATATTTTTGAACTCTAGAAATTACAGAGTATACCCCCTAATTGATTTATCTTCAAATTTTCAGTGGTCAAAATACCATTCTTTCAGTTACCATTTCTTTCTTTTTTTCCTCTCCCTGATACACAATCACGACATCGTAGGAGATTGCTATATGAGATGCGCAGAAGGACAATGTACATGACCAAATCGAATTTTAATTAAAAGTGGATTATCGATCCGCCATTGATGTTTCAGCTTAAATTAGTTAAACTTCAAACTAAGAAAATGTTAAAACTAGCGAATGAACCCAAATTCATTAAACCAAATACAAAAAGGATTTGGTTGTTTACTTGGTTCTTCTTAAAATGAATTAGGTGAGCTAATTATTGATATACTACAAGATTAGAATGATCAGCCGGGCTCATATGATGCAAACAATTTTAAAAACAAATTCATGTTTTAAACTACTAATATGAATTGTAAGAAAAATAATATTGTTATAAAGGTATTGTAAATAATAATATTGTCGTTAATAAAAAAAATTTAACTAATAAATAGTTTAATTTTTAAATTTGGTTTGATTGGTTGATTTGGAACTCAACTATGATTCAAAGTAATACAAAAGCAAAAAACAAAAAACAAAAACAAACTAATTAACTAACCAAATCGAATCAAACCAACCAAACATACTAGGTTTGTCTAGTTTATTCAGTTTTAACAAATAAAATCTACCTCTAAGCCAACGTCGACCCTGATCAATTTGAGGTCTCTACTGCATTCATGTTCTTTATTCATCCAAATTATAAATAGAGAAGCTAGAAAAACTGGTTGTTTGCAGCAATGGAATGTACGGATCCATATCTTTATCTTTATTAATAGTTGGCTTAAAACACTAAATTTTTGGTTCAGTTCGAACTTCCAAAAATACCTCTACACATCTTTATGCCTATAAATAACTTAAAATTAGGATACAACGAATGAGTCTTTTTTCATATTCAAATTGCATTTCTACTTAATAAATTTTGATATTAGTTAAAAGTAGGATTTAGCAAAATAAACACTCTTACAACAACGTTTTTTTTTACAACATAAACATAAATAGAAAAATAGATATTACAACTTAGAAATGAAAATTAAAACTATTTACACATCATTCAACGCAAAAAATGTAATTAACTATTCGTGCAAATTATTTTCTCCTTGATGGGTAAACATATACAGTCATTAAAAACACAATTCACGCACAAAGCATGTGTTCACATGTGAAACGCCTACCATGACGCTAGTCAAACCGACCGCTAGGGAGGTTTTCAAACCGACCGCTAGGGAGGTTTGCCTAGTATGGGTGTTAATCAATTTTCGTATTAAGCCAAAAAAACATGTCGTGTACTTCGTCATTATTTCTCGCCGCACTTTCTTCTCCAGTTTCTCGCTCAGTCGCTCCCCCTTTCTTCTCCAGAATCCCACGCTTCCTTTTTAATCTCCTTAATTATTTTTACCGATTCTTGTTTCTCATTATCTAATTTCAATCGGACCTTTTCTTCTCACGCTCTTTTTTCTGCTTGCTTGTTCTACTGATTCCCTTTATTAAATTCAATATGATTTGTTTTACTTTTTTCCCTTGCCATCTCCAATTACAACTCCGATTATATCGGCTTCCTCTGATTGTGATACCAGTGAAGTTTCAGAACCACTTCAATTATTCTCAACCATCCTTGATCTCAGGTAATTGCTCAACATTGTATTTACTATTCGAACACGAATCAACACAATCGATCGTTCATAGATCTGCGCATTTACTCCATTCCTATTGATATGGAAAGAAAATTCCTAATTTTTTTGGGTTCATGTGGAATCCACTTTCCTAGGTCATGGAGATGGCTGCCATCATGTCCATTGCTTCGGCCAATGGTGGTAGGAAGCCTCCTTATTGGTAAGATTTCGTTGGAACAGTTGTGCATCTTCTGATTAACTCCAACTTCAGTTTCATTGAAGAAAACAATGCTCCTTTGATGGTTGGACTTTCTCCCGAAGGTATTATTCATAATAGAGCTTCATATACTTAATATAGCATGTATTTGGTACCAGCAACAGAATTAGTGAATGCTAACGTAACTTTTTCCTCTTTCACAACAACTTTTTCTAGTTGATTGTATTATCTTTTAAGTAATTGTAAAATTTTATTTAATGTTCTAAAATGGTATAGTATACACAGAAAAAGAAGTCAATGTTGATTAACAATCGTCATAGAATCATAGTGGATGATAACTCTATCAGAAAACACTGCTATAGACATAGCATTAGGCAATTCCAATATTCTTGCCAAGTAAACTGTAAAAATATAAAATATTCATCCATACTAAAATATAATATATAAAAATTTTGAGTAAACTTTTGTGTTTTTCCCCGTTGTTCCGGTCAGCGTTATTGTTCCATTATGTTGTGCATGCCCGAATCTAAAAACAATGATTTTACTTGGGTTCAGTTTAGTGTTTGAGCTTGTAACTGGAAAATATGGACTGATTTTGTTGTTTGTACCAGTTTTTGGAGACGTTATGAGTTTTGTTTTTTTCCTATATCTCATTTTTTGCTACATATAGTCAAGGACAACATGATATTTATAGCTAAAGAATTCTATATTAGTTACAAAATAATTTGTATAAGTTTTAGCTCTTTGCAATTTTATGTTTGCTAAAGAAGATTCACGCAGGAAATGCTTGATTTATTTATTTATTTTTTGTATATGTTATATGTTTTCTAAGAGGTTAGTGTGGTTTAAGTGGACTGTGAAGAATAGTTATTTAAATTGGCCGTTGTGTATATTTTCTTCAATGTGTCCCATTTTGTTCTTACCCTACATACATAACATGTTTTGGTTTATCCAATGTTTGTTTTGCCTTATTGCCTTCATGTTTTCATGGTGCCAATTGTTGGCATGTACTGTTTTTCTTTTATTTTTTCACTTTGATTTTTTTTTTTAAAAAAAAAACTTCAAACCGCACCAGACTGAACCGTGCTCACCTCTTTATGATTTATCCCAAGTTTTGATACCAATTCCTCCTCCTTTCTTGAATAAACCAAACTTATTCATATAATTTGGAAAGTGACTGCCGTGATTTGCAATGTGCGTATTTGCTGCTGTGTGCATATGTATGACGGGTGTTTGTGCTAGTCCATGCATGCTTGTATAGGGATGGGTTGCTGTAAGTTCCAAAAAAAAGAAAAAAAAGAAAGAAAAAGAAGAATATATTTAGTGTTGCTGGTAGAAAAAACAGAATAGTTTATAAGAAAGTAATTTTTACAGTGATTTTAGTGCCTCTGATAACTAATTTTTCCTCTGATCTTTCCTTTTCTTCTCCTGATATGGTTAAACCTTGTTGTGATGCACTATACATGTATTCATGCATTAGGTTTTCCCAGAATGTAGTTTAAAAAATTCTTAACCATTTTGCAAATGCAACATCTTTGACATATAGTTCTATTTGTACTTGAAAACATATAGTTCTATACCTTAAAAAAAGGCTGAGCAGGTTTTGTTGTAATATTGCAATGCAGTAGGCTTTAGGGCCTTGAAACATATTTGTACTTAATAGGCTAGTAAGAATAAGTACTAAAGTAATGTGTTCATAACAAGTTATTGATATAAATTATTGCAGGTAAGCTTTCATTACTAGCCAAAAAGAGTTCTGTGCAATACTTGGTAATTGGGTTTGGGCTAAAGTGGAGGCAAATTGAGATACAAATTTGCGAAATATAAGATAAGGGAAACATTTTTGTACTTGATTGTTGAAATTTATCAATTTTCTCTTTCTTTACTGACTGACTGAACAAGGTCGTTTCAGCTGGGCAAACTTGAACTGCTTTAACCCAAAATTCTGAAGTCATAAAGCTTAGGAACAGAAGGTGAAGAGCTGCAAGAGTGCATGAACAATCTCGAAGACTGACTAAGGTTAATATGCTAAACTTCATGTTATGCTGATGTATGTCAGAATGCTTTTAGTTGTTTAACCATCAATTGGAAACATATCGTGAATTTATCCAAAAATACTAAAATTGTTATGTATAAATTTCTAATTTCATTGCTTTTATTCAGGATTTTTTATAACATTCATTATGTTTGTCTTTAACATGGATATAATATTTAGAACTAATACTGAATTAAATTAGAATTAAAAATCATCTTACACGTCTATTATACTCATTTTACCCAAATTGCAACGCATATTACACAGTCAATAAAGTTGCATATACCACGTGTGAAGCACGGCCTTCCTACTAATAAATGGTTAAATTTGATATGCATCTAATCTGCAAGAGTTGCAATAAAAAGGTAATTTTAGCTCTAAGAGAACTAATGGTGTTAAGCATGTCAATATAACAAAGATACACGTATTTTGAGGTTAAAAAAAGGTTAGCTATGCATTTTTAGTAAATATTATTGTATGTAATTATATTCTTTAATGCAAATATTTTTCTTCAGTATTATTATTTTACCAGTTTCAGTTTTTCAAATAACAGTGATACAATTATGTGATTCATTTCTTTTATTTTCAACCCATTAATGGTATAGAACTACAAAATAGCAAAACATCAGGAGTACATTGATTCTACTTGGTATATAATAAAAATGTATGCATGTTTTTATAACTGATTCAAATAAACACATTTACATATGCAATTCAATTTAATTAGATTTACACTTTTTCAGTTATTTCCATTTTCTCTTAAAACACACTATAATTTTTCACTAAGATCTGACTCAAAATAAGTTTTAACAAATAATTTTAATTTTATATTAAACACCTTAACGCTCGGTTTTCCCACGGTAATACTAGTGTATACAATTATATATGGTGAATTTCATTGGACATAAAACTTTTTGTTGGTTGTTTAGATTGTATTTGTCCCAGATGCTCGTCAGAACCACGGAAGCCGTTTGATATACATTAGGGTTCGTTATATACAGAAATATGCGGACGAAATCGTCCTTCCATTTTTTCACCTCCCCTATTTTCTTCCGTCGGCTGCCAAATCACGTTCTCCATTTTTTTAGCTCTTCCTAATTTCCACTGGCCGCTGCTGATCCGCAGTAATTCGTTTGTTTATTTTTCGGCCGGGTAGCTTCCTTCCCAAATTTCCTTCCTTGTAAGAGCCTAGAGTTCGAAATAAGCCCCGAAAGAATCCGCCATGATGTGCAACGAAGAGAAAGCCCAGTCTATGCTGAATCGCTTCATTACTATGAAAGCGGAAGAAAAGAAGAAACCTGAAGAGGGCCGTCCATACCTTGCCTCAGAGTGCCGGGACCTATCGGATGCCGACAAGTGGCGGAGCGAGATCTTGCGAGAAATCGGGGTGAAAGTGGCAGAGATACAAAATGAGGGTTTGGGAGAGCACAGACTTCGTGGTTTGAACGATGAGATAAATAAGTTGTTAAGAGAGAGAATGCATTGGGAGAAGAGAATTTTGGAGTTGGGAGGTAGAAATTATATGAAAGGTGGCGCAAAAATGACTGACTTGGACGGAAATATTATCGATGTTCCTAATCCCAGTGGAAGAGGACCAGGTAATTTTTTGAACCATGTTTGTTTTTCAGAAGTTAGCGAATAGTGAGACGTTTTGCTGTAATAGTATGATTAACTTTAGAGTAGGCAAATTGATTTGGCGCTTGAGAATTGTGACCAATTTTCTAGCGTTCATTATGTGTAGGGTAAACGTTTTCTGCACTTGAGAATTGTATTTTAAAGTTGTTTGAATTTGTGAAATAAATATTAAAGAGGACTATTGCCTGTTCTTTGACATATTACAATGGCATAATTTATTTGGTAAATAAAATTAAACAATAAGATTCTTTTGGCACTATTTTAATGTATTTTGGTACTGATATATTAGGTAAGAAGGTAATTTTTGGATGCGTTTTGAGCGATGGGTTGAGTGATATTGCGGAATCCATTCAAAATATGATGTTTATAACTCTAGTATTGTAGATGATGTAAGTTTAAAGTTTGCATCCAACATTTATTCCCTTATTTGAATGTAAGCCTTTTGAATGTAACTCTAGTATTGTAGATGACACCATCAATCATAAACAGATTGTTCATTGTGTCCAAAAATGAGGGTTTTGATGAAAGAATGTTTATTGTTGAAGAATATACATGTGCGACAGCTGCATACACACATGTGCATCTGTCCCACGGTTGCTTTGTTTGGAGCATATTTAAGTTCAACTAAGGAACATGTTGAGAAAATAATTGTGGATTCATAAATTTCTTCTATTGTTTACTGATAATAGGAAAGATTTCTACTATTTTTTCAAACTTATATACTAACTTCTTGATAGAAATTAATAAAATACCAATGTTGTATGCATTATATTTTGAATTCACATTGTTTTCACATTAACCGGTTCTTCTCTTTTAAATTCAATCATAAGGCATCAATATATCTTGTACCATTTTGTTACTCTTTTGAATTCGAACATGATACATGTTTGGGTTGAACATGAGACACATTTGATTGCATGATTTGCTTCTTACTTGTTTTTACCATTGGCTGTTAACTGCTTTTTGTTAGTTCTTAGATATTCAAAATGTGATTATTTCACACCGTTTTATGATTATCACTTAAACTTAGGGGGTAAAGAAACAAAGTGTGACATTTATAAAATACAATATTATACGTACTGGCGTGACTATTGGCATCAAACAAGTAGTTGAATTCCACAAAGCTAATTTTGACTGTAAGATTTGATTTTGATTTTAGAAGTTTCTTTCTGTTTTTTTGTCTTGATAAACACACATGCGTATACATACATACAAACATACTATATGTATGTGTATTATATGTATACACATGAACACAGCATATGTGCGCGGCCACAAATTCAAATATCAGAAATATCGCCCAATATCTCACTTCGATCTTCACTTGAAACGAAACAACTAGTCTTGTTGTAAATCTTGCTGATATATATCGAGATGAGATATAGAAATATCAGTTGAGATTTGGGTTTTTTGGGAAAAAAAATAAAGCCCATGCCCAGTCCAAAATAACAACAATTAGTAAGAGCATCGTTAATGGCACACTCTTTTTGGATAAGAGGTGCCTATTTTGTAGGGCTTTCTATTATTACTACGGGATGTACTCTTACAAGCAATCATCCTTTAATAATACATAAGATATGACTAAATTTAGGGGTGAGCAAACCCCGGTTCGGTTTTGGGGTAAAACCGAAACCGGAAGACCTCGGTTTTAAAAATCGATAACAAAAACCGGAACTGAAGCATCGGTTTTGGTTTCAAAACCTCGATTTCGATTTTTATCGGTTCGGTTTCGGTTTTAAAACCGATTTGAACAAAAAATATTATAAATTTAAACAACCATTAAAGAAATTAAAATAAATTGTTTCAACCGAGTGTATTGAAACACATGGTACATAGTACAGACTAATAGACTATAAGTCATCCAAAGTAGTACAAATCTAAGCTAGCTAGCTCTGAGCCGAAGACAAGAAACACAAAAAGGAAATTAGCAGGAGCACTCTAGTGAACCACACTACAAATGACCAGCAGCAACTTGGAATTCTAGAAAATAGTCTATTGGTGCCTTAACTTACATCTTCAATTCAAAACATCCAAGAATTTACAAAAACAAGAAATGGACATTTTATATTAGTCTACCCCTAATCCTGTATTCAGCTAAATCAAATGAGTGAAGCAGTGGCCAGTGTGTATATAGTATATAATACAGAGCAACATGTAGCAAGAGACAATGTGCAACATTTTATAATTCGGTTCGGTTCGGTTTTGACCTAAAACCGAAATATTAGTACGGTTTGGTTTTTTGATTTTCCGTTTCGGTTTTCTTCGGTTTTGGTTTTTTTCGGTTTGGTTTTTATCGGTTTTGGTTCGCTTTCGGTTTTGTTTTGGTTTTTTGCTCACCCTTAACTAAATTAGCCCTTTATTTTTTGGCAAAATATGACCGTTTATACACCTAATTTTTGGTCATATAACACCGAATACAGTAAACATGTGAAATGACCACCCTTCACCGTTTCAATCTATTAAATTCGGCCAAATGCTACTGTATCTCTAGGGATAATTTTGTCCAAAAGTTTGAATTTTTTTCTATCTCGTGACACCTCTTAAAAATTCAAAACTGAATGGTGTGCTTTTGAAAAATGAACACTCCTTTTTCAAAAGTGGAGTGTCATTAACAATGTCCAATAATAAACTCTAGCTTTTGTACTCTCCTGCTATTTTAATAGTTAATTACTCCTTTTTTACTTGTCAAAATTAACCCTAAAAATGGCCTAAATCAAATTACCTTGTGGAAGTATGTATTCTATGTTCTTTGCTCTACTTCTATGTAATTATTTAATATTTTGGATTTTTTTCTATATTCTAGGTCAACAATAATTTATGTTCATAGATAAGTTATATAAGCTATGATCTTTTTGATATCATATACCGTGAGAGGCTGAGATGTTTTCGATATGAGCTTTAAGGCCAAGATGGAACTCTGGGACAAACACCTAAGTTGGACTTGTCTCATCCGAGATCTTCCCCGAGAAGAGGCCAAACCTCTAAAATATCTGAGACGAAGCGTGATCGAAATCCAAACTTTAAAACCTAGGTGCGTGCATGCACACAATATGTATGTGTACATATATATTATATTATATGAAAGCACAATCTTTCTCCGAAGACCTTTCAGATTCAGGTTCTTCAAAAAATTCACAAGGTGACACGTGTACAGCAATTCAATCCTCACCGTCATTATAATATCCTCCTTAACTCTTCGGTGACTGCTTGTACCTTTAAAATGAATTTCTCAAATCTAGAAGGATGCTATTGTTTTCAGTTTGGTTCATTCCTTTTTTAAAACTCAAATCGTTCTCGATCCGAAGATAAAATTATGATCGTCACCCAACATCTGAATCGGTTCGTGCTTATCCAACGGCGATTAGACGTGTCATCCCGATTGAGCTTCTGCTGCCAAACCCTTTTGTCGACTGTGAGACCTTTCATCCGTACTCCGGTCAAAAATTCCTCACGGTGACATCCGTGCATGGTTTTAAATCCATTTGGACCCGTAGTCGCCTTTGCCTCCTCTATGTTGATACAACATATTGTAGATGAATACCAACCAAGACACCTATACATGGTTTTTAGAGTTACGGAAGAGGCGTAAAGGTTCAGCCCTATCGATTTACACCGTCCCTCTTCAGTTTGGAGCAAATTTCAGGTGTATTCAACAAATCTTACATGGTTTTCAATATTTACTCAAAGGTAAAATTCGTAATTTGATGTACTTTTGTATGGTTTCGTGGTTTCAATCTGTGCCATATCTGCTGCTAACCGTGGCGTGGCATCATGTGATCAACAACTTAGGTAATCTGGATTTTATGGGTTTGAAATTGTTATTGTATTAATATGATAATTGATGGGAAATCAATTCAAATAATATCTATTTTTAAGTTAATCTGGCATCCCTTAAACTTTGTTCATTTGCTCTGATGTATTATTTGAATTGAACTCCCTTAAAACATACATAATAGCACATTTGAATATATATTTTTAGGTTCTGCACTTTGTTATTTTTTTTGTATTGACGTAAAAAATAATTTTTACGGTTTTTTTTAACTACAATTTTTTGTGTGTGTCATCTTCCTTGTTTATAGAACACATTTTAGACCTGTGTATATTTTGTGCCTAATGGGTCAAATATGTATCTTGAATTATGTAACACCCCGCCTCCGCTAGGGTCACTCGCAAAGGAATGCACTAGCTTTAGAGAGGCATTATTGGTAAACATGCACAGAAATATCACAAGACAGAACATATAAAAATAGCGGAAGTAAAATCGAACTTTCATAAACATTAATAATTAAGGTCTAAAGCCTTTTACATCAGAGTACATCAAAACCTGTCTTGCAATAGTAAAGAAGCATAAATACTTTTTCATAAATTATTTCCCAAGTAAAACAGTAAAGTAGCCATAGCCAAGAAAAGCCCAAGCCATCCATGATGACCTTCAAGCAGAAGAAGTCTGAACTAATCAACAATATTTCCTCCCTGTAACCTGGGGGGGAAACGGAAGACAAGAAGCGAAAGAAAACGGGGTCAGTCAAAAAGACTGAGTAAGCCCTATCTACTATTAGCATAAAGACATTTTCATAAATTATTCCCCAAGTAAAAACAGTAAAGTAGCCAACAATAGTACATCAAAGAGCCGAAGACAAGAAACACAAAAAGGAAATTAGCAGGAGCACTCTAGTGAACCACACTACAAATGACCAGCAGCAACTTGGAATTCTAGAAAATAGTCTATTGGTGCCTTAACTTACATCTTCAATTCAAAACATCCAAGAATTTACAAAAACAAGAAATGGACATTTTATATTAGTCTACCCCTAATCCTGTATTCAGCTAAATCAAATGAGTGAAGCAGTGGCCAGTGTGTATATAGTATATAATACAGAGCAACATGTAGCAAGAGACAATGTGCAACATTTTATAATTCGGTTCGGTTCGGTTTTGACCTAAAACCGAAATATTAGTACGGTTTGGTTTTTTGATTTTCCGTTTCGGTTTTCTTCGGTTTTGGTTTTTATCGGTTTTGGTTCGCTTTCGGTTTTGTTTTGGTTTTTTGCTCACCCTTAACTAAATTAGCCCTTTATTTTTTGGCAAAATATGACCGTTTATACACCTAATTTTTGGTCATATAACACCGAATACAGTAAACATGTGAAATGACCACCCTTCACCGTTTCAATCTATTAAATTCGGCCAAATGCTACTGTATCTCTAGGGATAATTTTGTCCAAAAGTTTGAATTTTTTTCTATCTCGTGACACCTCTTAAAAATTCAAAACTGAATGGTGTGCTTTTGAAAAATGAACACTCCTTTTTCAAAAGTGGAGTGTCATTAACAATGCCCAATAATAAACTCTAGCTTTTGTACTCTCCTGCTATTTTAATAGTTAATTACTCCTTTTTTACTTGTCAAAATTAACCCTAAAAATGGCCTAAATCAAATTACCTTGTGGAAGTATGTATTCTATGTTCTTTGCTCTACTTCTATGTAATTATTTAATATTTTGGATTTTTTTCTATATTCTAGGTCAACAATAATTTATGTTCATAGATAAGTTATATAAGCTATGATCTTTTTGATATCATATACCGTGAGAGGCTGAGATGTTTTCGATATGAGCTTTAAGGCCAAGATGGAACTCTGGGACAAACACCTAAGTTGGACTTGTCTCATCCGAGATCTTCCCCGAGAAGAGGCCAAACCTCTAAAATATCTGAGACGAAGCGTGATCGAAATCCAAACTTTAAAACCTAGGTGCGTGCATGCACACAATATGTATGTGTACATATATATTATATTATATGAAAGCACAATCTTTCTCCGAAGACCTTTCAGATTCAGGTTCTTCAAAAAATTCACAAGGTGACACGTGTACAGCAATTCAATCCTCACCGTCATTATAATATCCTCCTTAACTCTTCGGTGACTGCTTGTACCTTTAAAATGAATTTCTCAAATCTAGAAGGATGCTATTGTTTTCAGTTTGGTTCATTCCTTTTTTAAAACTCAAATCGTTCTCGATCCGAAGATAAAATTATGATCGTCACCCAACATCTGAATCGGTTCGTGCTTATCCAACGGCGATTAGACGTGTCATCCCGATTGAGCTTCTGCTGCCAAACCCTTTTGTCGACTGTGAGACCTTTCATCCGTACTCCGGTCAAAAATTCCTCACGGTGACATCCGTGCATGGTTTTAAATCCATTTGGACCCGTAGTCGCCTTTGCCTCCTCTATGTTGATACAACATATTGTAGATGAATACCAACCAAGACACCTATACATGGTTTTTAGAGTTACGGAAGAGGCGTAAAGGTTCAGCCCTATCGATTTACACCGTCCCTCTTCAGTTTGGAGCAAATTTCAGGTGTATTCAACAAATCTTACATGGTTTTCAATATTTACTCAAAGGTAAAATTCGTAATTTGATGTACTTTTGTATGGTTTCGTGGTTTCAATCTGTGCCATATCTGCTGCTAACCGTGGAGTGGCATCATGTGATCAACAACTTAGGTAATCTGGATTTTATGGGTTTGAAATTGTTATTGTATTAATATGATAATTGATGGGAAATCAATTCAAATAATATCTATTTTTAAGTTAATCTGGCATCCCTTAAACTTTGTTCATTTGCTCTGATGTATTATTTGAATTAAACTCCCTTAAAACATACATAATAGCACATTTGAATATATATTTTTAGGTTCTGCACTTTGTTATTTTTTTTGTATTGACGTAAAAAATAATTTTTACGGTTTTTTTTAACTACAATTTTTTGTGTGTGTCATCTTCCTTGTTTATAGAACACATTTTAGACCTGTGTATATTTTGTGCCTAATGGGTCAAATATGTATCTTGAATTATGTAACACCCCGCCTCCGCTAGGGTCACTCGCAAAGGAATGCACTAGCTTTAGAGAGGCATTATTGGTAAACATGCACAGAAATATCACAAGACAGAACATATAAAAATAGCGGAAGTAAAATCGAACTTTCATAAACATTAATAATTAAGGTCTAAAGCCTTTTACATCAGAGTACATCAAAACCTGTCTTGCAATAGTAAAGAAGCATAAATACTTTTTCATAAATTATTTCCCAAGTAAAACAGTAAAGTAGCCATAGCCAAGAAAAGCCCAAGCCATCCATGATGACCTTCAAGCAGAAGAAGTCTGAACTAATCAACAATATTTCCTCCCTGTAACCTGGGGGGAAACGGAAGACAAGAAGCGAAAGAAAACGGGGTCAGTCAAAAAGACTGAGTAAGCCCTATCTACTATTAGCATAAAGACATTTTCATAAATTATTCCCCAAGTAAAAACAGTAAAGTAGCCAACAATAGTACATCAGAACCTGTCTTGCAATAGTAAAGAAGCATAAAGACATTTTCATAAATTATTCCCCAAGTAAAAACAGTAAAGTAGCCATAGCCAAGAAAAGTCCAAGCCATCCATGATGACCTTCAAGCAGAAGAAGTCCGAACTAAACAGCAGTATTTCCTCCCTGTAACCTGGGGGGAAACGGAAGAAAAGAGGCGAAACAAAACGGGTCAGTCAAAAAGACTGAGTAAGCCCTATCTACTATTAGTATAAAAACTAGTAAAGTTAACTGTCATGAGAAGCTGAGATGAACATAAGCATGACAACAAGATAGATAAGCTAAATCAAAATAACAGGATGAACTATTGAACTTAGATAAACTAAGGTATCGCGATAAACTACGGTATCATGATAAATCAAAGTATCCCATCGTCAGATTTCTATCAAGTATACTATCCCAAGGTATCTACCCCGTCTAACATCCCACGGTATCTGTTTCGTATATTCTTCCTGGTTCTAACATGTATATTTGCTCTGCACCTCTCGTACTAGTATCCCAACCCGCGTCATGTGTTAACCATGAATGTCCCTTGCCCAATGTCATGTAATGGTCCATGTCAACCTAATATATCGCATATATAGGTTACTCAAATCATATGTTTCTTTCCATGTATATAAGTTCAGTCCTTTGCCGTACCTCGTACGGGCTTCCTCATGTCGTATTATCCTTGAAATCGTTTGGACTGTCACCCTTGTTCTAGCTAGGCTCTTCCATATGAATCATCGTTTGAACTACTAGGACTTACGCCACCTAGCACCACTAGGGATTACGCTTACCTATTGCACGCTTTCGTATTTCGGTTTGGGTTAAACCACCTAGGCCACTAGGGATTACGCTAACCCTCAACCGCGCCCTTTTTCCCACGCATTCATCGTGAATCGTTTTTCTATAACTGTATGCACATGTATCACATCGTGCCGTCCGAGTCCTGTCACAGGGCAAAACAAGAAATACAGGACTCGGTCGGGAGCTTTAGATTTATCTACCGATGCAGATACTAAGGTCTGCTTTTCTACACGTGGTTATGGTCCCACGAGACCCCTCCCTCAACTAGTGAAAGGCAACACAAGAGAAAATCTTGCATGAGAACTACACTCCGGCCAGCCCACATCCTACGACCTACCTCACCCATAATTAGATAGCAATTATGGTCTGTTGGGTGTTCCCTGCCTTTCCGTACGTACACGCTTGACTCAAGATGGTAGATGATCGACGAACTTGCTATCTCGGGCACCTTATGTATTCGTCGGCTCACTGCTATCCACCCCAGTCTTTAGGTCGCTCGCATAGCAACCAAGGCATATTCTTGGTTCTTCTACCGCAGACCTCAACCTCTCGTGAGCCTAGTATAATGACCTGGCAGCTCACGGAGGGATCCCAAGAATATCCTCACGTTCCCCGAAGCCGCTGCTTCGTTACCCAGTTCGTTGGAGCCTTTATCTAAATCAGATAGCCTGCTCCTACACGCATACCTAAACGTTGACCTAACGTATCGGGTTACTAATCTATCTAAGAAATGGTCCAAATTTCCTTGACTAAGAATTATTACTTAGTTTCCCTTAACTAAGGTTTACCACTTAGCCTTGTTTCCATAATCCTTGTTAACTATGGTTATTTACCTAATCCTCCGAATTAGGGTTTATCTAATGGGTTAAGTGTCACTTAAGTTCATAACTTAGCCCGTCTACAAACCATGTCAAAATTGGCTAAGTATCCAAGTCCAAGACTTAACCCTACAAACCATGTGTCAAGTTGGCTAAGTATATTAAGCAATCCATAACTTAATCTCGTCTAATTATCATTTTAAATTGGTTAATTATATAAATTAACTTGACCTTGTCAAATTACCGAGTCAAATCGGTCAAGCGTATTCAAGTGATTCGTGACTTAGCCTTATCATGTTTTCACGTTAGATTGGTTAAGTATAGGTCACTTAACCACATCAAACTAACGAGTTGGATTAGTTAAGTGTAAATTAACTTAACCCCGTCCAATTACCATGTTTAGATTAGTTAGGTCTGAGTTGACTTAACCCCATCCGTTAACTGTATTAAACGGTTAAGTGTTACTAAGAAAATTTACTTAACCTTATCAAGTTATCGTGTTGGATTGATTAAGTGTTGGTTAACTTAATCCCGTCCCCTCGTCGTATAAAAATGGTCAAGTGTCGTTAGGCAAATCAAGTTACTTAACCTACCCAACCCTGTCATGTTTTGTTAAGTATCATTAGCCTAATCAAATTACTTAGCCCATTTGTCCATGTCATATTTGGTTAAGCCTCATTAATCAAATTAACTTAACCCTATTATGTGGCATTAATTATTTAATGCACCCCAACCTCTCACATTAGACTTTGTTGTGGTTACTAGTTAAGCCGGGCGGGTCCGGGTAGATTTACACCACAACTTGGTCTAACCTCGGGTTCAAGCACAACATGACCAACTTCTCACATTGAGTCCTATTGTTTGCAACTACTAGTTAGGCCGGTCGGTTCCGGGTAGTTTTACGTTGCAAACTCAACCCAACCTCGAGTTGGCCACTTTCATGTTTAGTCTAGTGTCATGTTCATAGTCAAGTTTTCAAGCAATTGGGTAGACCTAACTTAATAGGTAAATTCCCAATGGGTAGACCTAACTTAATAGGTAAATTCCCAAGCTTATGTTTTTATGCAAACTTACATGTCAACTTCCATGTTACATTTCAAGTTATGTTTTCAAGTATAAACACATGTTATATTTAACGTTACATGTTGTCATGTTTATACCCATTTACCCAAACCATATTCATGTCATTATGTTTCCCCATAATGTGACCCCCAACGTTTTTTAAACTCGCATATACGTTTGCAACAACGTGATGGATTAAAAGAAGAGACTTGGCAAAGGCATGACAAAAATGGATATTAAGCCACAAGTTAATCATGGTGGCAAATGAGGCACACATGTGTTCATTAACTTGCATGTTACATTCCTACACCTCCAAAACATGCATAAACCCAAACTTGGCACATAAACGAATCATGGTGACAAAAGACAAGGAATAATGACTAGTAACTCGCATATATCATCATATAAGGGTTATGACTTCATATGCAAGTTGACATAATGATTATGAAGGTTTTCATGTTGCATAATGCAACATTTCAACATAAAGGTTGTGGCTTTTAGCTCATAAGATCAAGATAATGACTTCATAAACTTGCATAACATGATAGCATGCATCATTCTCAATGATCAAACCCAAACTTTCAACATGAACTTTTAACTTCATAGTTAATACCTAAGAGTAGAGAAGGGCTTACATTGCTATGAAGGCCTAAATCGATTAAACCAAAGCTTATGATGAAGCCTATGCATGCCATCACCCAAAAACCCAAAGATGGATGCACCAAATCACTAAAAACACCATCTTTATGAACAAAGATCATAGCTTTTGCCTTGAAATCAACTTGAGAAGCTCTCATACTAACATAGGGACTCTCTAACACTCTCATGATCATGAAACCTCTCATAGAAATGAAGTGGAGGCTAGGATAGTTGAGTGGAGGCCATGAGAGTAGAAATTTGGCCATAGTTTAGTTACATGAGTGAATAATGAGGGTTTAGGGGTAGGTTAGGGTCTTATTTATAGATTAGGAAAGTGTTTTAGGCCATAGGATTAAACCTAGATTCAATCCAAGCCATCAAAGCATGTCTTGGGGAAGAAGTCAAGTATAGGAACCATCTAGGGCCTTTAGATTAAAGATGATCCATGAGAACCATCCAAATGCAAAATCTGCATTTGAGCGAATCGGCCCACGGGTTGACAGCCAAACACCCTGGATTAACCCCTAGTCGACCCAGCAGGCTCGGGTCGACCTCAAAAATCGGCCGGTTCGGTTATTCCCCTCTCCCAATTCGTTGTTTTGAACATTTTTGCATATTTATTTATTAAATTTTCAATTATATATATATATATCAATATATATATATATTTCTCTGCGCAACCCATTTCACTTAATTAAGTATACTTTAATTTGGGAATTTTTCGTGAAACTTCGCGAGGCCATATCTTGGTCATACGGACTCCGATTTTCGAAAACTCGGACTCTATTTCGCGTATTTTTCCGAGACGAACGCAATGGCATAGCCCGTTTCCCTTGATTCAGATTTTACAGTTTAATTCTTCCTCCATTTATGTTATAACAGGTTATTGAAAATACGGGTTGTTACATTCTCCCCACCTTTTAGGATTTCGTCCCCGAAATCTCCAAGTTAGGAAGAACATATCCTACCATCCATCATCCATCTACTCAAAACATCATCCACAAGCAACCATTGTCCTTAGATGATTTCTAATGCTGTATGAATATATGCAAAACGTGTGTGTACATGTTCCTTAGCTAATGCTAATGATCAGGCCTGAATAATCTTTCTAATGCAAAATATGTATAGTGCCATGAATCCAACATGTATGCAAATAGTCCTAGTCATATAGATACTATATGCGTGCACAATCATTCATTCATATGCAACAACCGCATGATAATACATTCGATTTCATCCATAAACAAGTATAAATACTCGTGCATATGCAATATGAAATGTGACCGAGTCGAGCTAGTATCTAATGTGTATTCGCGCATCCACGAGAAACCACTTGCAACCGCTTGCAACCATATCAATCATAACATGTTTCAAATACATGTTTACATCCATAGGGTTCTACCTAGGATTCCCTGAAACAGGGTCGAGAAGATAAACAAGACAAACTCCTTACAGGGTTTGTAACGGAGAATAGGACCGAGAGGATGTCCACAAAAGATAGCCTACAAGTAAGCTCTACAGAAAACAGGGATCAAGGATATACTCCCAAAAAGAGATATCATGCGCGTATCTAGTCTTTGACCATCAAAGTCGTCTTTTAACTTCGCGATTTTGTAGCTTCTTACTCCTGTTTCCATAACATGAGCTGGAACTCATTTCTTCGTCGCCTCTCGTTCCACTTGCACTTATCCTTTTCCTAGAATACTTGACGCAAACATGACTGCGTACTCATGATCTCATGCAAGCTTTCCAAAATTCACTAGTGAATCTTGGATCTCGTTTATATACTATAAGGCATTCCATGTAGAAGAACTTTCTCTTGAAAGTAAACAGATGTCAATCCGGTTATCATGCGCACTTACTAGGGTGATCTCTATAACCCATGCATAAATGAAGTAAACCATCCGTCTTATCGGCGAACACCACTCGATCGGGCTTCAAACTTCCAATGAAGGCATCAAGGGATTCTAAGTAACTAGTCATGACAGAACCTCAAAAAGGTTACCCGATACTTCGAGGGCATTACCAAGGCTAGTCAAAAGGTCTAACTACCCTCCTATCAAAACCGAGAGTGGCACCCCCTACTGGATAACCACTTCATCCCTAGAATCCATCCATAGCTTATAAACATAAGCATTATTTCCAAACTCAACACTTGGGCATAGACATTCCCAAATCCAAACAAGTCATGTATAAATGGACTGATTCTCCAATAGGACTTGGAGACAAAAATGGGATTCTCTATTACGCTAGTACTTAAGGTGCAGAGACTCAACTATCGAAGCAGACTTAAATGATACGATGATCAAAACAAAGTCCTAACGGGATGATAGAGAAGAAGAGCTAAACCTTTAACAAGATCGTTACCCTCCTTCCGAGGTACCCTAGAAATGAGAGTATACTATTGCCCTCCCGATGATCTTGTCCTTGTCCCATGATACTTAACTATCCGCCCCGTTTTACCATGCCAAAGGTACTCTCTCGTCATGGGTTTCATTGTTCATCTTTCTCCCTCCTTTGAGGACTAAGCCATACCAACAAATTGCTCATCCTTAAGCTCGTATCCTTTATCCTTCTTTCTCACGATCCTTTCTTATAACGCGGCCACTGGTCTCTCGAGAACCACCTCCATCGCATGGAAAGCACTTCCGTAGATAGAAAAGACTAGTCGCAGTTAAAACTACTGTGACTACAGATGGAGGAAAGAAAGGAAAAGAGACTCAATTAAGGAAACAAGGATAGTGCTAATGGCCTTTGGGGAATAGCCTTTTTCTTTTAAAAGAAAATTTTCTTGAAAAATGCTTCTTTGTAAATGGTTTTCAAATAGTTTTCAGAAGGTCTTTAAAAACTTTTGCCCAGTCTGGTAACCTTCTGCTCTGATACCACGTGTAACACCCCGCCTCCGCTAGGGTCACTCGCAAAGGAATGCACTAGCTTTAGAGGGGCATTATTGGTAAACATGCACAGAAATATCACAAGACAGAACATATAAAATAGCGGAAGTAAAATCAAACTTTCTTAACATTAATAAATAAGGTCTAAAGCCTTTTACATCAAAGTACATCAAAACCTGTCTTGCAATAGTAAAGAAGCATAAAGACATTTTCATAAATTATTCCCCAAGTAAAAACAGTAAAGTAGCCATAGCCAAGAAAAGTCCAAGCCATCCATGATGACCTTCAAGCAGAAGAAGTCCGAACTAAACAGCAGTATTTCCTCCCTGTAACCTGGGGGGGAAACGGAAGAAAAGAGGCGAAACAAAACGGGTCAGTCAAAAAGACTGAGTAAGCCCTATCTACTATTAGTATAAAAACTAGTAAAGTTAACTGTCATGAGAAGCTGAGATGAACATAAGCATGACAACAAGATAGATAAGCTAAATCAAAATAACAGGATGAACTATTGAACTTAGATAAACTAAGGTATCGCGATAAACTACGGTATCATGATAAATCAAAGTATTCCATCGTCAGATTTCTATCAAGTATACTATCCCAAGGTATCTACCCCGTCTAACATCCCACGGTATCTGTTTCGTATATTCTTCCTGGTTCTAACATGTATATTTGCTCTGCACCTCTCGTACTAGTATCCCAACCCGCGTCATGTGTTAACCATGAATGTCCCTTGCCCAATGTCATGTAATGGTCCATGTCAACCTAATATATCGCATATATAGGTTACTCAAATCATATGTTTCTTTCCATGTATATAAGTTCAGTCCTTTGCCGTACCTCGTACGGGCTTCCTCATGTCGTATTATCCTTGAAATCGTTTGGACTGTCACCCTTGTTCTAGCTAGGCTCTTCCATATGAATCATCGTTTGAACTACTAGGACTTACGCCACCTAGCACCACTAGGGATTACGCTTACCTATTGCACGCTTTCGTATTTCGGTTTGGGTTAAACCACCTAGGCCACTAGGGATTACGCTAACCCTCAACCGCGCCCTTTTTCCCACGCATTCATCGTGAATCGTTTTTCTATAACTGTATGCACATGTATCACATCGTGCCGTCCGAGTCCTGTCACAGGGCAAAACAAGAAATACAGGACTCGGTCGGGAGCTTTAGATTTATCTGCCGATGCAGATACTAAGGTCTGCTTTTCTACACGTGGCTATGGTCCCACGAGACCCCTCCCTCAACTAGTGAAAGGCAACACAAGAGAAAATCTTGCATGAGAACTACACTCCGGCCAGCCCACATCCTACGGCCTACCTCACCCATAATTAGATAGCAATTATGGTCTGTTGGGTGTTCCCTGCCTTTCCGTACGTACACGCTTGACTCAAGATGGTAGATGATCGACGAACTTGCTATCTCGGGCACCTTATGTATTCGTCGGCTCACTGCTATCCACCCCAGTCTTTAGGTCGCTCGCATAGCAACCAAGGCATATTCTTGGTTCTTCTACCGCAGACCTCAACCTCTCGTGAGCCTAGTATAATGACCTGGCAGCTCACGGAGGGATCCCAAGAATATCCTCACGTTCCCCGAAGCCGCTGCTTCGTTACCCAGTTCGTTGGAGCCTTTATCTAAATCAGATAGCCTGCTCCTACACGCATACCTAAACGTTGACCTAACGTATCGGGTTACTAATCTATCTAAGAAATGGTCCAAATTTCCTTGACTAAGAATTATTACTTAGTTTCCCTTAACTAAGGTTTACCACTTAGCCTTGTTTCCATAATCCTTGTTAACTATGGTTATTTACCTAATCCTCCGAATTAGGGTTTATCTAATGGGTTAAGTGTCACTTAAGTTCATAACTTAGCCCGTCTACAAACCATGTCAAAATTGGCTAAGTATCCAAGTCCAAGACTTAACCCTACAAACCATGTGCCAAGTTGGCTAAGTATATTAAGCAATCCATAACTTAACCTCGTCTAATTATCATTTTAGATTGGTTAATTATATAAATTAACTTGACCTTGTCAAATTACCGAGTCAAATCGGTCAAGCGTATTCAAGTGATTCGTGACTTAGCCTTATCATGTTTTCACGTTAGATTGGTTAAGTATAGGTCACTTAACCACATCAAACTAACGAGTTGGATTAGTTAAGTGTAAATTAACTTAACCCCGTCCAATTACCATGTTTAGATTAGTTAGGTCTGAGTTGACTTAACCCCATCCGTTAACTGTATTAAACGGTTAAGTGTTACTAAGAAAATTTACTTAACCTTATCAAGTTATCGTGTTGGATTGATTAAGTGTTGGTTAACTTAATCCCGTCCCCTCGTCGTATAAAAATGGTCAAGTGTCGTTAGGCAAATCAAGTTACTTAACCTACCCAACCCTGTCATGTTTTGTTAAGTATCATTAGCCTAATCAAATTACTTAGCCCATTTGTCCATGTCATATTTGGTTAAGCCTCATTAATCAAATTAACTTAACCCTATTATGTGGCATTAATTATTTAATGCACCCCAACCTCTCACATTAGACTTTGTTGTGGTTACTAGTTAAGCCGGGCGGGTCCGGGTAGATTTACACCACAACTTGGTCTAACCTCGGGTTCAAGCACAACATGACCAACTTCTCACATTGAGTCCTATTGTTTGCAACTACTAGTTAGGCCGGTCGGTTCCGGGTAGTTTTACGTTGCAAACTCAACCCAACCTCGAGTTGGCCACTTTCATGTTTAGTCTAGTGTCATGTTCATAGTCAAGTTTTCAAGCAATTGGATAGACCTAACTTAATAGGTAAATTCCCAATGGGTAGACCTAACTTAATAGGTAAATTCCCAAGCTTATGTTTTTATGCAAACTTACATGTCAACTTCCATGTTACATTTCAAGTTATGTTTTCAAGTATAAACACATGTCATATTTAACGTTACATGTTGTCATGTTTATACCCATTTACCCAAACCATATTCATGTCATTATGTTTCCCCATAATGTGACCCCAACGTTTTTTAAACTCGCATATACGTTTGCAACAACGTGATGGATTAAAAGAAGAGACTTGGCAAAGGCATGACAAAAATGGATATTAAGCCACAAGTTAATCATGGTGGCAAATGAGGCACACATGTGTTCATTAACTTGCATGTTACATTCCTACACCTCAAAAACATGCATAAACCCAAACTTGGCACATAAACGAATCATGGTGACAAAAGACAAGGAATAATGACTAGTAACTCGCATATATCATCATATAAGGGTTATGACTTCATATGCAAGTTAACATAATGATTATGAAGGTTTTCATGTTGCATAATGCAACATTTCAACATAAAGGTTGTGGCTTTTAGCTCATAAGATCAAGATAATGACTTCATAAACTTGCATAACATGATAGTATGCATCATTCTCAATGATCAAACCCAAACTTTCAACATGAACTTTTAACTTCATAGTTAATACCTAAGAGTAGAGAAGGGCTTACATTGCTATGAAGGCCTAAATCGATTAAACCAAAGCTTATGATGAAGCCTATGCATGCCATCACCCAAAAACCCAAAGGTGGATGCACCAAATCACTAAAAACACCATCTTTATGAACAAAGATCATAGCTTTTGCCTTGAAATCAACTTGAGAAGCTCTCATACTAACATAGGGACTCTCTAACACTCTCATGATCATGAAACCTCTCATAGAAATGAAGTGGAGGCTAGGATAGTTGAGTGGAGGCCATGAGAGTAGAAATTTGGCCATAGTTTAGTTACATGAGTGAATAATGAGGGTTTAGGGGTAGGTTAGGGTCTTATTTATAGATTAGGAAAGTGTTTTAGGCCATAGGATTAAACCTAGATTCAATCCAAGCCATCAAAGCATGTCTTGGGGAAGAAGTCAAGTATAGGAACCATCTAGGGCCTTTAGATTAAAGATGATCCATGAGAACCATCCAAATGCAAAATCTGCATTTGAGCGAATCGGCCCACGGGTTGACAGCCAAACACCCTGGATTAACCCCTAGTCGACCCAGCAGGCTCGGGTCGACCTCAAAAATCGGCCGGTTCGGTTATTCCCCTCTCCCAATTCGTTGTTTTGAACATTTTTGCATATTTATTTATTAAATTTTCAATTATATATATATATATATATCAATATATATATATATTTCTCTGCGCAACCCATTTCACTTAATTAAGTATACTTTAATTTGGGAATTTTTCGTAAAACTTCGCGAGGCCATATCTTGGTCATACGGACTCCGATTTTCGAAAACTCGGACTCTATTTCGCGTATTTTTCCGAGACGAACGCAATGGCATAGCCCGTTTCCCTTGATTCAGATTTTACAGTTTAATTCTTCCTCCATTTATGTTATAACAGGTTATTGAAAATACGGGTTGTTACAAATTATCTTTTTAGAACATCTATTATACCAGCCCTCAATCTTGCTATATTGGTATATTATATCCTTAAAACATATATCTTACACTTTGTATTAATTTCTCTTCGGCTTTTCTAATACAGTGGCTTATTTACAACTGGTTATTTGCTGTATTTATCTTTGTTAGTAAGTCTTTTGAGATGCTCCTCACCCTTATTTTAAAATGTTATACTTATCAACATACCATAAAGAGCATTGATTTGTAATGTACTCCATGAATTTTTATTTTATTATCTAGGCCTATAGATATGAGATATTCAAAATTCAAGCAATGGCATGAGGCTTTATACGAAGTAAACCATGCCTTACTAATTGGTGAAAACAAACTTAAATCTCAAAATTTGTAATGATAACATGTTCATCTTAAGCTCTTATAGGTAAGCTATTTTTGAAATAGTAGATAAGCATGTATTACAAGAAGAATGCAAATTCTCCTTGGCTTCCATTTGGCTAATACTTTTACTTGGTGCTTCATTTAAATGTTTGCTTCTGTATTGCATGCAGGATGATGATTTTTACCAAATAGAAATGTCTGATTCTTTTATTTCATATTTCCTTATTTTTATATTTCAACTTGCTACATCACTTTATTAGGGAAGAGACACAAACGAAAAATGTAAAAGAAATTCTTGGATATGTCAGTGGATTGTAACTTAGTATTTAGAAAATAAAGCATTGATTTATTTTCAATAAGATAGCTATAACCAACGTTGAATATTTATTAATTTTCCGATTCCGTTAAGCCAAAAATTTGTGTATGTACAGAGCTACATCAACCTTTTTTGGTGATGTATATTTCTTTATATAAGCATTTCTGTATTATTTTATATAATTATGAACTAAAGCTTATTTCTACTATGTAGGATATATAACATGTTTTCAACTATTTTCATTTCATTTGGCACTGCTCATTTTGAGATGGACTTTATTTTGGAACTCATTGCTTCGATCCTTCTTTTAGATTCTATGATTCACTATAAACTAAAAAATATGTAATTATTTATTTATTCATTCAATCTTCGCAGTATAATAACACTAAAGTATTGTGATATACATGACTATTTGTAGATTGATCATCAACCGTATCTCGAGTGGAGGCAATCTGCTTCTAATTATGGTTGCAACAAAGTAATATATTAAATAAGTTATGTGATTCATTTTCTCATCGCAATTTTACTTGATTATTGAGACTAATTTATTGATATCATATTCCTCTATGGTGGTTGGCTATGTCAATGCATATTTAAAGAAATAGCTTTACCAGATCCATATCGTCGTAAACCTACTACATTATTTTGTGATCATGTTATGAGGCTTATATGTTTCAATTCCATCAGGCAAAAAAGGCGCTAAAAACATAATATTTTACATGCCAAAGAAAAACTGATGTCGTTCATTATGCCCTTTTGCAAGTTCCTTCTGTGACAATCCTTATTTTTTTTAAACCACGCATCGTAGACAAGTCTTCGTCATGTGATGCCCAACCGACCTTCATGTCTTCTCAAACACAAATCCAAGATCACGTTAAAAATACAAAAAAATATAAAATTAAAATCTACCCAATTTGGAAAGCTCTATAAATTTTTATGTAGCGTTCAAAACAAAAAATTGCATAAACCCTCCTCTTTCAATAAACATGCAATGCAAAAGCGGATATACAAAAATGTCCGAAATGCAAAAACAAATAAGTAGACTTCATCTTATTTATGTCAAAATGTATATGAGAAGCATGAGATGACAATTTTGGCAAAATGCAAAGCGATGTACATTTATAAGAAATAGAAGTATAGAGATATGGACTTTTCAAAAGCTAGGCGTAAATGGCTATAGAAGTGTTAATTTGATAAGGTCACTGTATTACACCATTTTGAAAAAGAAAAAGAAAATAAAGAATAAAGAATAAAATGGTTTGAGCGGTTTTGTTAGAATTATAACCTTTACACATCTTCAATGAATAACTGTACATGTAAAAGAGCAATGAAATTAATATAACTGATATGTCACTATAAATCTACATGTATAATTGATATGTCACTATAAATCTACATGTTATATATATACGACTTTTTTTCTCTTGAAAACGAAGGTAGAAATTATTTGACTAAAACATACAAAACAAGGTTTGAAGATTTCATTAGCATTAAAAATGTAAAAATACCATTGAAACAGAACTGCATAATCGCATGTGTTCTCGAGTTTCATAAACCACATAGAGCTTCATGAAACTGTCAACCTCTTAATTTTATGCTACTTCCTACAATTTTTGAGTTAAAAATGTCAGCTTTTAATGATTTTAGTGTGAAAATTTGATTGGATTATAGTTTATTAGTTCTAAGTTTAAATTTTAACTACCCATATAATAGTAGTGCCCCATACTTTGTAACTTTTAGTTAGTAATTATAAATTTATGGATGTTCTTCTACCATATCACAGTTAATGTTAACGAGCCCATTCCTTTTCCCTGATATTTATGTCATAGCGATATGTTTCTCTAATTACTTCAACTGATGGTAATTTTTTAATGCTTTTGACTTTTGTTCATTTCTATTCTTGAGTAAGATATGATTATGTTCTAGGTGAATATTTTTCCCTATCTTACAATAGTTAAAGGCGATATGATGTTATTATACATCTTAAATTACTCGACGCTGGAAAACTCAAGATTGGTACATCCTTTTCAAGAAAAATTATTGCATATGTTTCACTAACAAAAATAGATCTACATTTGTAATAATTAACTTTTATAAAAGGAATCGTTAGTGCACACTTTGAATTGTTTGTGTATTAGTCGACACAAATTCAATATATTTAAGTATGCAACCAAATTCTCATTCTCCCTGGGAAGTTAAGAAAATTTTCATTACAACGTGCAATGTTGTGGAGGTCAAATTTGAGATGCTTGGCAAAATTGTAATTTATTTACCGCTGCCCAGGTATTTGTATAATTTTTTTTGGTCATGTCTCATTATAACTAAAAGCAATGCGATAGCATATAAGCAGAATCATAGATTTCTACACATTCAAAAATGAAGTACACTTTGTTCCATGATAATCTTATATAATTTTGACATTGTCGTGGTTGTATATTCATCCTCAACGTAAAAAATGGTCAAAACATGTAATATAATTTCAATTATTATCACTTTTATAATATTATATGTTTATGGGAACAAGTTATGATTGATGCTAATGGCGTTGGAGATTTTTTTTTTTTTACTTTCATATCTGTTGAAACTTCAAATAAATTTCAATTCGCTTTACCATTCCTTGGTCGTGTGTGCATGTATATCAAAATGTGTATGCAAACATAGTATATATGTATCCATGTGCCAATGTATGTATGTTTATGCACACATACCTGTCTTAAAATAAGTTGTTAGCCATGATATCATTTAGTTACCTATATACAATTAATTAACATGTTCTGACTGTAATCCTAATAAACATAACAAATGAGTTGCCTCCACATGGATAACTCGCTAATATGGTTGTTATTTTATAAGTCACAAATTCTATTTACTAAATAAATTCGTATAATTTGAATTTTACTGTACAACTTTTTATTTCATACATGAAGATACTATCAAAATATAAATATAACAGTTTCGTGTTTCTTTGGGTGCTATATAATGTTTTTTGTTTTACCATGTTTCTGTATTCCATATTTCGCAGGGAGCCAGAGTGGGGATTGCCATCATTATTACCATAACAACAAAGGCATCATGCTTATACCTCATTCTAATGAATACACAGAAGCATTATAGACATAAACACAACTTTCTATTATCTTTTCCTTAAATTAAAATTGTATGTATGTTGATGTAATAGATTTTTTCTTTCAGATGTCATTTCCTGTAAGGCATCATTGACGAACAGGGCATGTAAGAATTCATTCCTATAAGGTAGCAATCAATTAACATCTTGTATTCGTGAGTTATGCAAGATATAGTCATTTTTGCTCCACCGTCAGATTAGTTCCTTTGATAATATATTAAACAAATCTGTATCTCAAAAAAAAGCTAATTTCAGGTTATGGTGTATTGAACATTTTTGTATCCTATTTCTAATCTAGATTCAATCAGTGTATTCCCTCTGGCTACAGTTATAGTGGAAACATAGGTTAGAATTTAAATTTTTGGTAACTAAATGACCAACATACATGGATGCATTCTGACAATCATTTCCATATGCATAAACTTAAAATCACTCTTTAGTTGATATTAACCCAGTCACATGTGATTTTAGCCAATACTAAGGTTCTTGAGGAGCTGTAAATTTAGACTGTGATTGAAACTGCTTTTATGAATAACCATTATAAATATACAATTTAATTCAGAAATGCAAAAGAAGACTATTTTACTAACTCTCAGTTCTATATTTGTTGGACATGATTGTTCCTTTTCTAATGTTTGAATTTTATTTTGTTCTTTATATTTTGCAACTAATAAATAATTTTATTTATTTTTTCACTTAAACATATGTTGTACGACATTGTTATAAGAATAATTATGTAGGTTTCTCAATTCATTTCTACTGATAATTTCATACCTCATTAAGCATTGTTTCCTTAATTGATTTCTTTTTCTACCATTTGATCAGTCGTTTTGTAAGAAATACATTCTCTTGAGTAATAATACTAATTAATTCCAATGTCCTAAAACTTTGGAAGATACTATTTTTGACTTCTCTCACTAGTTATCTCCTATTTTGAGTTCCAAGCCATGGTTTTTCCTCTACAAATTAATTTATATTGCGTATTAATTTTGTATTGTACTAAAAAAGGTAAGCTATCAAACTACAAAGAAGAATTTTATGATTCTTAGCCAAATTGATTTCAGTAGTCTTACCATAAATACGATCAAAATTTTATGCAACTTATTTGACAATAAATTTTCTTAAGCAACCAAGCACTGCATTTTTCTTAACCAATTAAGTGAAAACTACGACTCCTGCTAAGGTAGCATCAATTTAAGACTCATTAATTAAATATGAATTTATTTCGTACTGACTTAAAATTCAAATTTTGTGGATGATCATTTATGAATAGTGCTTTAATTATATGAAAATTTACGGTATATTCATTTTGGATATTGGTTATTCTTGACTTTCATTTTGAACCATAGATTCATACATTACAATATATGGTTTTTAAATTGCTTTATATGAAGAAAAAAAACATGCTGCTGATTTTCTACATACTTTGACGCAATTTAGATAACAAAAGTGATACTTATATGAGTCTAAATAATGATAATTAGGATTTTCATATAATAATTTACAAACTAAGGCTAAATTCAACATTGACCAAAACAATACAACTAAGCACTATATAATAGAAATTACAAATGACCTATCTAACATAAATTGTAAGTTATAAATACATTCTGCTAGAATGCTTCATGTTAGAAACTCCTAATGTAGATAATTAAAACGTGAATGTGTCAATTACGTCTGATTTATACAAGGTTAATTAGATGTAATATTTGCTAACCATTTGTGGTGTCTATGAATGTGGCATAAGTTTCATTAAAAAAACTTTAAGCCAAAATTCACAGACCAATGTGTAATTTAGTAGTCTTCTCTTATTTAGGAATTCCCTCAATCTTCAATCATATTACATATTATAAATTGATGATGACAAGTGATATACCAAATTTACAAATTAGAGTTGTCTATATGTTGGATGCATAATTGTCTGATAGTTTTATATACAAAAGCATTAAGTTGATAGCAGCTATTATAAAATTTTCTGGAACAGTTTATCTAATCATATTTTTTGGTAGGAAATTTTATAATTTCAAGGTCGTACTAATTCTTTGTTGCAACAGAAAGGTAATGTGTAGTTTATGTAGACTTTTTTATTTTAATAAATAAACACAATGGCAACATTATGATTGTCGAGTTTACAAGGGTGGCTTAGTGTTGTTCATTTTGTTTTGCACTGGGTATAAGTAAGTAATCTTTGTTTGTGCTTAGACAATGTCCTTTAATTGATTTAATGTTTTTCCTTGGATACAGAAATTGTTTGCACATTCATCAGCATTTAGACTACAAGCAGGAGTAGTAGAGTTTTTATTATTCATGTAGACAGTTCTGTTTGTTGATTTTTCCATGCTAACATATTGGTTTCAAAGGGTTTATTGTCCTTTCAGATATTATTTTTTTATAAAAAAAATCTTTATAATTTTCATAATAAGCAGTAAGTTTATCATGTTAATCTTGGATAGCTTTGTTTTTCACATAGCACTTTATCAGCATTGAAAAAATAATATAGTATCAGCATATTTAGATATAGTTTTTTTGAAAGTCCAGTGCCAACGAAGGCATTGAAAATGAGATGCAAGTTACATGTAAATCTTTTGATTTTCATCCTTGGAGTGAAACACTAGGCATTGTCTAACTTATTAGAATAATTTGATGATTATTTTATTCCTATAATCATTCGTTAATTTTTAAAAATCTACAAATGCTAAATAATTAATTACATGGTGTTTACATAATGTATTATGACATTAAGGTAAATCATTTGTGCTTATTTTATAACAAAACATACACAATTTATTATTATATTTTGATCATTTTAACATCCATCCATGTAGTTTGAAAAATGTTATTTTAATTGTCCAAACCACTTATAAGATGTGATCCCTCATTCTCAAGTATGCTATTGATTTATATTTCTTTCCATTGCACAAATTTAGTGTTCGGTAGATATTAACTTCTTGCTATTTTTCATGCACCTATCAATGCAGGTACTCATTACCTAGCACTAGAGCAGTTGACATTCATCTCTCATTGCAATGGTTGTCATATTTACAAGCGCATTTATACAATATTAAAATGTGCAAATATAACTCACCTTTCAAGTGTATGAGAGCTGAAGGAACAAGGAACATATGAAGTGTATGGACTTCTAGGTATAGAGGATTTAAAAAAACTTGGTAGATTGCAATTGTTATTTGTTATTGAAGAGTTTGAACCATTAGAAATTATCAAGTACAGATTTCCTATTGGTGGAGTGGAAAGGCAATGTAGTTACTGAAAACGAGAAAAGGCCCCAAGTGGTAGTTAAATTGTGTTGTAGACAAGGTACTGAAATGTACAACATATATTAAATATAATCTTAATCACGTATAAGTTGGCATGCAAGTCTATCATGGTTTATTGAATCCAATTAACTAATGTTGGCTGTATGACAATCTGCAAATAATGACTACCCTATGCTCATAGGGTTAAGAGGTCAGGTTTGAATTTTGTAGTACGTTCTTCAATTCGTTACTAATAAATTTGTTGATTTTATTAATTATATTTTTGGTAAGTTAACTATTGCTATAAATCCATTAAAAAATATGTTTGTTTGAAAGCCAGTGGCATCCAACCTGCAATGTATATAAAGCTGCCTACATTGTTCAGCTGCTCGATTTACTAGAAGTTGTAAGTACTTTTCGACTTTGGCAAGGATATTACACAAGAAACAATTGACGCCACTTGAATTTAGGAGTAGTATTTAGAAGTAGATGCCTTTGTGTTTTCACATAATCTTGCAGTATTGTAATTACTTTTCAACAAAAACATGCAAAAGAATGAGGCATATGAGGAAAAGATTGTAGAAAGTGCCAAAAAAACAATGTCTTCCTATTAGCGCCAGTGTTTGGCTGACGATCCTCATGCATACCTTTTTTCTCCTACACTATGGCCGGTTAACAATTACCGAACCAAGAAAAATTTGCTTGGTCGTTGGTCGGTAACCATGCTTCCACAAAGAGTTTAATTTTCAATTTACAAATAACAAGTGATGGTCACATATATTTAAATTGGACCCCGTGTGCATAGCACGGGTTCGCACTAGTATGTTAGATCATCGTACGTTTTTGTACCCATACTTAGCACTTACTCCCTCTTATCCGTGAATTTATGAGGAAAATTATTTATTAATATAAAAAAAAGTTTGATTTAGGTTGAATGATTCAAATTATACAATCATAACTAGCCAAGATGGAATTAATGTACTAATATGAATTTTATAATTCATAACTAGCTTGTTGATATTATTTGACAATTTTCTATTCTAGCAATTAACAGAACCATTTTCATTCAAACATTAACAACTGATGTGATCTAATTTCAACTTTTGTTCAGTTTTCTAGTCTAGCCTAATCTTATTCTCATAGATCATGTTTGTTATTATTTTCAGAAGAAGTGGTTCATATAGAAAATATAACCATATAAAAAGGAGTACTTTTCCCCTTGTTTCGCCACAATTCCACTTTCATTGTTCTCTTTAGTTTTTGCCATCCAAGTTCAACATATAACTATTGAAAATGATTTGTTTTGAGATTGAAGTAGAAAGTTTTTTTTGATGGTTGACTGTAGTACATAGAACTCATTATTCTTAACTGTAGTATATGAGCGATAATTTTCAAGTTTGTAGTTGAACCATTCCTAATTCAACCAAAGTTTAAGAAGCTTTTTCGAAACTTGTGGCATTTCAGACATGTGTAACCTTTGAACTTTGGTGTTAATCTCAAAATATGTCCGAGATGACTTTTCACATTCCATTTTACCATTACAACTTTCTGACGTCATTTGGTTGACCTCTTTCTCAAATACTTAAGTTTCAAGGATGTCCTTTCAACTTCAACCCCCAACAGAAAATTGACTACAATGTCAGGTTTGGTTTTACTCTGGATTAAATTAATTTTTGATTGGTAATCATAAATAGCCAAGATGCAACGATATTTTGTTCAAACTTCAAAATATGTTTTAAATAATAAAAAATATGGCATTTTAGTGATTCTTATGTGTGAAGCAGATAAAAGAATAGATACATGTTTTTGATTAATCTAGATTAAAGTATCATTATATAGATTAATGTAAAAATAAATGATGTAGAACATACGCCTGTTGGTTAAATGATTCATGTTAGAATTCTGTACTTAATTTGGTTTATTGAATCCATTCAACTCTATTGTTGATAATTTACACATTTTTTTTAACATTATCGTCGTGTTGATTGAGATATTAAATTCAATTTACAAAATTTTATTTTACTTGATGCAATTTTTTTTCCTTTTAAATTTTTATACAAATTTATTAGTAAAATCATGTCAAGAACTATGAATTTTGGAAGCATTGTTCATTAAACTCACTGGATTGTGTTAATTATAATAAGTTCTCTGCATGATGTACATGTTAAGAAAGTTACAGAAATAATTATGGATCTCTTTCAGTGAAAAACATAAAACAATAAAAAGTTTCAACCATCAATACAACCTTAAAACTTTAGTAGAGGAAGATGAGTAAAGAACACAGTAGTTAAGCACAAAAAGGCGCAAGGCTTGAGACTTGGGCTTTTTTGTGCGACTTTTATACAAGTGTGAGTTTTTTTGCTAAAAAAATTGCACTATAAAATGCTACTAAAAATGATAAATTTAGTGATAAAAACATAGATTAGTAGGTACGAAGTCACAAATGCAATTTCGGAACTAAAGCGATCACAAATTCAATAAATTTAATTATTTAAAACATAACTCTTCAAACTTTAAAATTAAAACATAACTCAATAAATTTTAAAACATATCTAAATATTAATTTAAAATTCAAAACATAAGTCAGTAATTAACTAACAAGTTTAGATTAAAGTTTAATCCTTTAAACTAATTAATTTAAATGAAAAACAGTTAGAAAAACTGCTACTGATATTTGATATATACACACACACGCACACCTGATGGCGGCGGTAGCGGCAGAGAAGGCGGCGGAAGTAGCGGCTTAAGACGGTGCCAATTTTTTTAATGTCGAATGCGTTAAAAAAGGGAAAACCCTAAAAATCGAACAAAACTGTTCGAATATGAGAGCTGAGAGTCGGTTCGGGTTCAAACGAAAGTGGGCTTGGCATAAAATCAATTATCTCTCGAGGCACACTTATTTGAGCCTCGGCGCCTTAAGAAAAAACGCCAAAGGCACGCTTTATTTGTGCCTCGGTTAGCTAGGGCACCTCGAAGGCTAGCGTGGCGCAAAGCTTGCGCCTGCGCCATAGACACGCCAAGGCGCGTGCCTTAACAACTATGGTAAATAATATTTTATTACCAAGGTTCTAGATCTTGGATTTCGATCATGTCTCTTTTCAAAGTTTTTAGTTATCTTGTTGTGTATCAAGAGAGACCTTGGGCAATGTATATCTCAGGTATCCCTTTTGGTTTTACATCTCAGGTTATAATCAATTTTAGGGTATATGTTTTGTTTAATACTTATTTGCATACACCTATATATGTATGTATATGTTAATCACTTAAATAATAACTAAACCTGATTTGTGGAAAATGTTAAAATGATATTAATTTAAGGAGATTTTATGCACCAATATTTTTATGCAGAAAAAGGCAATAAGAAGTTTAAAGCAACAGAAGATTATTAAAATGTATGGTTACACCAAACTTATGATGTCAATTCATATGCATCTCTACACTGCTTAATTTTTAACAAAACACAAAATTGACTTATTCCCAGATATGTCTAAGGATGTCCCATTAAGCATTGACAAAGTTTGTTGAATGCGTACATGAAGATAACTACTGACCAAATCCTTTGTGTGCTACTCCGTAAATTAAGTCTTAACCATGGTTCAACCTTGAAAGAAAAATCAAATCTTTCATAAGGTTTTTATGTTGGATTAAAATCCTATTATGGGCACATATGTAAAAATGTATGGTGCTATTATAATAAATATAAGGTAAAAAATAATAAATGTTATTTACAATTTGATGAGAGGTCAAATTGTAAATATTACATAACTAATTTTTTATCCGTTAATTTGATGAGATGTCAAATTGTAAATTCATAACTAACCTGTGTATTTATGCTGAATACACCATACAGGGAATATTGAATAACAAAGTTTTTGTTTAACTCCTATTGTGAATTTACAGACGTTTATGTCTATTTATGTACTACTATCTTTTCAAGAAGTGCTAAAAGTTCTTAGTAAGCCTGCCAATGGATAACTTTGGACGTGGATCGCAATTGAAACAATTTTTGTGTATAGGATTTCGACATCTACGGATGTATGGAAAAGCGGATGGATAGAAGATATTACTCCATGTGGTGACAATGAATAAATCCAATGTTATAAATAGAAAATTGTAATTCAACATCTTTTTTTTCTCACTGATTTTGACCAATATGGAAGTGCAAATAATAAAATATATGATAATGAATAGCAATTAAAAAATATGCTTTCATGTTTCATATACATATATTCTATTACCTTGATGAAATAATAAATACAAAATTTCGTCTTACCAAAATTATCATAACATGAGCCATTATCTTGACAAAACGTGATGGATATTTTTTGAATATGGATATGTTCATATCTAACTCCATATCCGTCTTTTGGATATTGGATATTTATCCGTCTTCCAAATACGCATGACATATTTTGGAATTTTTGGGTATCCATTATTATACTTGGCTCTTATTTATTAGTATATTGATTCTTTTATATAAGTAGTTAATTACTTACACCATGCGAAAACATCTGCACTAATGAAACACATCTTGAATAATCAGGTTATCGGTACTTTGGAGCCGCTAAGAAACTTCCTGGTGTCAAAGAACTTTTCGAGAAACCTCCGGAGATCAAGAAAAGAAGATCAAGATATGATATAGACAAAAGAATAAATACAAGTTATTATGGATACAGAGATGAGGAGGATGGCATTATAGAAAAGTTAGAGGGACCAGCAGAAGTGGAAATGAGAAGAAGAGCTTTGGAGGAATGGAAACGGATGGATGAAATCAGGAAAGAGGCACTGAAAGCAGTCAAAAGTGGAGAAGTTGCAAGTGTTGGCGCACCTGTGGAGATACTATTTGAAGGAGTAGAAGATGTAGTCGAAGAAGAGAAGAAGTTAGAGAGAGAACGGATGGAGAAGGAGAAGAATGAAGAGTTTACGGTCCATGTTCCACTTCCTGATGTCGAAAAGATTGAAAGGATGATATTGGAAAATAAGAAGAAAGAACTCTTGAGTAAGTATGCCAGCGAAGGATTGTTGGAGGAGAAGAGTGAGGCAAAGGCAATGCTTAACATTAATAGGTGATTGATTCTTTACACTCTTACTGTGGCATCTGAATTAATTATGTTATACATTTTATTAGTCATATGCTGCATTTCAATTGTTTTACATAAAGCACTGGGTTGTTTAAGTTACCTAAAAATGCGCAGGGATACTCATATAAGCCAACACACTCTATTTCCCTAGTTGATCACAATATTTTTTTTAGCAAGGTACAATTTTGGTATTACGTAAAAAGATTAATGTAAGACAGACCGTTGGATTCCATGATCCAATGGTTCCTATGTAATGCAGGGCCTTTCTCTAGTTTTTAATTAGGAAGTGGGATTTGAATCCATTATCTACATGCAATCACATGTTTAGCATACAGCTAAACAATACCGGGGTGGACAATTTTTTGTTTAGACCTCCAAACAAAGAAGAAAAACTTAAGTTTAGGCTTTATTTCAAACTTATTATGAAAATCGGCCGTTTTTTCTACTATTCAGGCCTTTTATGCATGTACAGTTCGAAAATGTGCATGTACAAATTTGTTCATGCCCATTTTCAAAGTGGGCACGTGCAAAACGCTGAACATGAAAAAACAGGCATATTTTCGTAACAAGTTTAGAACAAAGCCTAAACTTAAAATAAATTATTTTGGAGTTCTATCAACAACAATAACAAAGCCATATATCCCAAACAAGTTGGGGTTGGCTAGATATGAAACCCAAAATTAAAATAAAATAAAATTAATAATGATGATAATATATATAAAGGTTCAGTAAACGTGAAATATAGTCTAAAAAAAACTAAGATTCTGGTACATGGATTGCCAATTTCCATGCACTTTTATCAACTACCAGCTCCTCTGTTAAACTCCAGTTACTTAAATCTCTCTTTATTATCTCCTCCCATGTCATTTTAGGTCGACCTCTACCTCTCTTTGGGCCTTTGGCGCGGCCTAGAATTCCAACGCGTACAGGTGCATCGTATGGTCTACGTTGGATATGTCCAAACCATCTCAAGCGGTATTGGACTAACTTCTCTTCAATAGGTGCAACTCCAAGTTTTTCCCGAATATCCTCATTTCTAATCTGATCTCGTCTGGTATGCTCACAGCTCCAACTCACCATCCGCATCTCTGCTACGCTTATCTTTTGGACGTGTTATCTCTTAGTAGGCCAACATTCTACACCATATAACATTGCAGACCTGATTGTTGTCCTATAGAACTTTCCTTTAAGCTTCTGAGGAATCTTCTGATCACATAGAATGCCAGATGCTAGTCGCCATTTCACCCATCCTGCTTGAATTCTAAAACTAACATCCTTATCAATCTCTCCATCAAACTGCAACATAGATCGTAAGTATCGAAACGATTCCTTCACTCTACCGGCCAGGGTAACATCTCCGTCATCAGACCTGACACTATTAAACTCACACTTCATATACTCTGTTAGTTCTGCTAAGTCTGAAACCCTTTGATTCCAAGGTCTCCCTCCACAACTCAGTTGTCGATTAACCCCTATTCTACTTTCATCAATCAGCACAACATCATCGGCAAAGAGCATACACCAGGGAATCTCCCTTTGTACATTTTTTGTGATTTCATCCATCACTAATGCAAAAATATATGGGCTCAAAGTCGAACCTTGATGTAACCCTATGTTATTTGGAAAGTCTCTGGTCTCACCATCGCATGCCCTAACACTAGTCACAACCCCCTCGTACATATCCTTAATAAGGGTAATATATTTTGATGGCACTCTCTTCCTTTCTAGCGCCCACCACATATCCCTCCTCGGCACTCTGTCATAAGCTTTCTCCAGGTCAATAAAAACCATGTGGAGATCTTTCTTCTGCTCCCTGTATTTCTCCATAAGTTGCCTAACCAAAAAAATCGCCTCAGTGGTTGACCTTCCAGGCATAAAACCAAATTGATTCCTAGAGACACTTGTCAACCTCCTCAAACACTGCTCGCAAACTCTCTCCCAAAGCTTCATTGTATGACTCATAAGCTTAATTCCTCTATAGTTCGTGCAACTTTGAATATCTCCTTTATTCTTGAAGATTGGAACTAAAATGCTTCTCCTCCACTCTTCTGGCATTTTGTTTGATTTAAAAATATTATTGAACAACTTAGTTAGCCATCTTATCCCTGCATCTCCAAAGCAACTCCACACCTCAATAGGAGTGTCATCAGGCCCTACCGACTTGCCTGATTTCATACGTTTCAACGCCCCCTTTACCTCGGCTTCTTGAAATCTCCGCACAGAATGTCTATTGGTGATTTCGGCTAAGTCTTCCAACTCGATCGAAGAGCTATCACTTTCTTCGTTGAAAAGCTTGTCAAAGTATTCTCACCACCTATTCTTTATATCATCGTCTTTTACCAAAATTCTATCATTCTCATCCTTAATGCATTTAACTTGATTGAAGTCCCTTGTCCTCCTCTCGCGTAGCCTAGCTATTCTGTAAACGTCTTTTTCACCCTCCTTTGTACATAGCCTTTGATACAAATCTTCGTACGCTCGTCCCCTTGCTTCACTCACCGCTCTCTTTGCAGTCTTCTTTGCCACTTTGTACCTGTGCATGTTCTCTTCGCTTCTATGACGGTACATGCATTTTTAGCATTCCTTCTTCTCTTTGATAGCCTTTTGCACCTCGTCATTCCACCACCACAAATCCTTGGGTTCTCGCTTGCTTCCTCTTGTTATCCCAAATACCTCAGTGGCGACTCTCTGAATGCAAGTTGTCATCGCATTCCACATGACATTTGTTTCTCCTTCCACATTCCAAGCCCTTTCTCCTATCACTCTATCTTTAAACACCCGTGAAGCATCTCTTTGAGTTTCCACCATAATTTTGGAATTCTAAAACTAAAATTTTTCCTACCAGCAATTTTAATTGACATCACATAGAATGTGCATTTTTGCTTATAATTTTACAAACATGGTTTCAATGTATGCGTAGTTTCGGTTAATCTCATGGAAAATCTTAGCAGCTGCTGCCACAAATTTCATTACACATTGGGAACTTTGTGACTGCGTACCCAACACCTAATTAACATGAGCGTTACGGCATGCACTGCGTGTGATCATTGCCATATGTGTTGCACGTGAATTATTTATTTACAAACTGTATATGTGTATGTTTAACATATTCAAGATCAAGAGAAAATGACTTGTATCAATATTTATGTTTTTACGTCGAAAATGCATGTAGTTAGTTTGAATTTTTATTTTTAAGTTGCAATATCTTTCTTAATTAATTTTTATTTTTATTTTTAATCAATGAAGAACAATTTTGCAATGGAAGTTTATTAGATCATATTTATAAGTAATTTTAAAATTTTGTTATTATATGATGAAAGACAGTTTGATTTTGAAAAAAAGTGTAATTATTAGATCCGATTTTTAAGTATTATTAGAAAACACTTTTTGATAGTTTATGTTAATATCAAAAATGTGTGATACCAAAATTATTACAGCTTGATATTTGTTGATTCGTTGATTTTTCTAGAAAAATCTTGCATTATTTAATCTAATGCATCCATATAGTTGACTCGGTCTCTGAAGTTTAATCATAGTTACATTTGAACAATTTTATTTTATGAACGATTAAAATCAACATCTAAGTTTGTATACGTCTAAATCAATTGTAGGGAGAATTTATCTCCCAATTGGGAAAACCATATGATATAACAATTAGATATTTAAAAAGTTTATGTGTGTGTGTGTATATATATATATATATATATATATATATATATATATATATATATATAAGTTCGCGGTCAGATCAAAGGTTTGCACTTTGGAGCCAACTATTAATAAAGATTTGCAAACCCTTCACAGTGGAGCCATAGGAAAGATACTTTGCGATGGGGGAAAGGGCTAATGTTCACTGAGCTACATTATTCTTCTATTTCTCTTTTCGATAACCTTACGACGTCCTAATCATTCTATTATCCAACAAGCAATTTAACTGAATTATTTAACATATCTAAAAAACACAAAACAAAACATATCGAACATTGAACATGTTAAAAGAGTAAACAACTTGAAATCCAAAGACTTGTTCATGGGCAAAAGCGTCCAAAACGCACACGGCAAACAGGGAGTAATTAAACAACTGTAGAAGAAGACAGAATCCCCCCCTCCCCCCAAAAAAATCACCGTTTTAGCTGTATGCAGAGGCACCAAAGATGCAACAGCTTAAAATCTAATAGTTATTTCTTTAAATTTCAATCTTATCCTATTTTGCTAAGGACCAAGCGGAGCACTAAACTTATTAAGAAGGAATACTGCTGAGTCCCTAGCAAAAACAAAGCGGATCCTTACAGCATTTTTAACTGGCAAGGCACAAAGGTAAAAGACTAGGCCTGTCAAAATCCCACATGACCCTTTAACCTAACCCCATAACACAGTTTTATACCTGTTAGGGTCAGGCCCATCTTTCGTTTTCTTATACTGGGTCAAAACCCATTTAACCACCGTAAAAATTACATCGACCCCGTATAACCCTTGACTCATTCCATGTAATAAACCCTACTTCACGTTCACGATACCCAAATCAATTTCATCGGTGCTGATTTTCCTCTTGAATTTAACAACTTTTGTGCTATTCCATTTATAGATAACTGGATGTTGAAGAAAAATTGAAACCGGGTGCTGCAAAAAAATCGGGTGCTGCAAAAAAACCGGATGCTGTAGAAAATTTATCGAAGGTATGATTGTCAGATTTAAATCGCCTTTTATTTGATTTAACTGTTTCGTTTCTCTTGTTTGATTTTCTGTCTTACCGCCCTTTTCTGCAGTTCTGATATTCTACGTGGACATTAAGACTGCTGTTGGTTCGTCGATTGGAAAAGCCATATCAAATCTATAACGTTTGTCTAATGTTGTTATTCTCAGATATTGTTTCCTAGATTCTGGGCTCTTAATCTAACGCTGGTCTGAGAAACCGTTTAAGTCTATTGACTGTAAATCTGTTTGCCTTTTTACCATTGGGTGTGCTTGAAATATTTCCAGTGTTGTTTGTAGTAGGCTCACTAATTTGAGAACTTGCTGTATGTGTGTCTCTGTCCATTAAATGTCGCGGTTTTGGAAAAAGACATGAAACATATGATTTAACAGTAATAACCAATTATTGAGAGATATCATCTTCCTATATTTGACTTAAGTTGAAATTTATAGTTAAGAAAGGTGTTAGTTCATGGAAAAAGTGTGGTCACCATGAATATTAAAAGTAGTCATTGAAAAAATGGTTGTGAGATTAGAAATAATCTTTTGAACGGAAATTTTGAAATTTATGGGTATGTGCTTAGTGGCACCAGTAACGGTCGTAAATGTAATTTCACATAACTACTGACCATACCTATATTCATTAATAGATACATTTCAGGTTACTATTAAATGTAAAACTGTTGAGTCAATGCAAATTACTTCTATGGTTATAGCATCATGGAAGATAAGTAAATAAATAAATGATTTATTGCTGAAAGGCAAATAACTGTGTCGATGATCATGAGTCTCATATGACTGTAGTAATTATTTTAATTGTTATGCAACCAAAAAAAAAGATTACATGGTCATTGTTGCAGTTAATTGTTATGTACAGAGATGATAATGCTGTTTTGGGCATGCCATGACTGGTACATGTGATTGTACATTTATTTTCTGAACCGATTAGCTATTCACTCATACTATTTAGTAAACTTGAATCCATTTATATACACATTGATTCTCAGTGATCTGTATAACTGGTTTGGTAATGATCTCTGACGTTAGAAGCAACTTGATGGACAAGTGGGTTAGGAAATGTATATTAAAAAAATGCAAGTAAATGGATTTGAACGTATGCTTAGTTTTCACGCATAGATTAAGACTAATGATATCCTCTCTCTGTAGTATATCTCATTCTTTGAACTAGAGCACATGCTATAACAAGCCGTAACATGTTGTATAAGGACTGCTGACTTCCGAGGTAGGTCGATGGACAAACACATGTAAATTATAGTTAAAGCCATCACTTAACGAATAACGTGCAAATTATTTGAATTATGGGATGTGGTTTAGGAAAAATGGTGCCGAAATAGTTGAGATATATATATATATATATATATATATATATATGAATTTTGGCCATTATAAATAACTCACTTCTTGTATACTGTCAGTTTGAGACAACCAAATTGCATTTGTTTGATTTCAAATATATACACCAGTACATGTATATTGTCTTATTTAGGAAGTTGACAAATCGTATTTGTAACAGTAAATATTTGGGAAATTTGCAAATCATATTTTTGCAGTAAATATTTGGGAAGTTTGCAAATCATACTTTTGCAGTAATATTTGGGAAGTTCGCAAATCTTATTTTTGCAATAATATTTGGGAAGTTTGCAATATGTTGAGTTGGAGTAATGATATGGAAACGATGTTCTAAAACTGATCCTAAATCTATAAAATATCCTGCAGTTTCGGACTCCAATTAAAATATTCTGCAGTTACTGACAGAATAATTCCCCAATTTCATTTTATTGAATATTCAAAGAAAGTGCAAGAAGAGTCGCCTATTGAAGCAAATGTTAGATTAGACACGACATCTCCAAGTTCATTTACAGGACCCTATTCACAAGAACGTGAAAATATGTTGGAGCAATTCGATTCTTATCAAGATTCACAATTTGTTGGCAATTTTCCCAGGTCGGAACTTTATTCATATTTAAATGATGGGTTGGTTGATCGAAAAATAGAGTATGATGTACTTTCATTTTGGAAATCACAACAATATCAATATCATATTTTATGCTAAAGATATCTTGGCTGTACCAGTAACTACTGTGGCTTCAGAAAGCGCTTTTAGCATTAGTGGTATAGTACTTGACCAGTATCGTAGTTCATTAAAAGAAGATGTTGTCGAAGCATTGTTATGTACAAGAGATTGGTTGTATGGTGGTACGATCGTGTAAACAATCGAGGATATTACCGAAGATATTACAAAGTTCAATTCTCAAGAAGAAGAGACATCAATGCACAGTGTCAGGTATGATTTAAAGTATGGTACCAATGCATACTAAAGATATTAACTTGCTATCATATGTATTTTTGTTTGCAGCTAGTCTTTGTCTTTCTTCCTCTTTGTCGTCTCTTGGTATCTCTCATGGTGATGTGGTATGCAGATGTTTATAATTATCTGTATTTATTCTGAATCTACGTAAACTAGTACTAACTTCTATAATCTATTCATGATATGTTGCAGTGAATGAGTGATCGATAATTAAATTGTTATTAATGCAGTCCCTCATAAGTATGTGAAGAAGCCTGTATGTTAGAATGTGATTCAAAACTAATTGCATTTTTGTTTGCAGCTAATACTTGCAATCATACAAAAGATATCTGAATGCACATGAAATTGGAGGCAAATACATATTACTTTAGGTATTAAAAATTTCATTTATATTCATACATGTAGCTTTTGATCACAACATATAATCTATTTACATTTTACAATAAACTGAATTTATAGCCATAGCAATGGAATTAGATTTCCAAATGCATCAAATCCTTGATTACATTAGTAGTTTTCTCTGTCCACCAGTTTTGCATACACCTTCATGTCTTGCAATCTAGCCACAAGACTGCAAAAGGAAGTAAAATAAATATTTCAATGATATATCAAATAAAAGTTGTACGTATTGCAAAAGTGATATGATTATGAACATTAGTTTAGTCTAGGTATATGTTAGTTTTAAACCTGCTGCTACTTAACTTGTATATTTCTTTTACAAAACATGCTCTGATTACTTTCAGTTCTGTTCTCCGCCACAAACACGCACACAGTAATTTTGTATTGTTGGACATGTTTGGGTATTGAGAAAATGAAAGAGTGTTTCTTTGTGAAGAAATGAAGACAGTAGTATTATAATATTTGGCTATGTCTGCGTACATGATACCAACTATTCATAAGGAACATTATTTTTGTACTGATCTAGAGAGATCCTTCAAGGAACTATGAAATTGACAAGTTAAGCTACTGAGGTACTGTTCTCATAAATTTGTTACCCGACTTTTGTTTTTCAATCGAGGAACGGTTATCAAATTGTTATTATTTGCGATAAAAAGGTTTCTTTCCATTACTTATATTGCTAGTTGGGTTTTGGTCATATTACTTAATTTTCTTTTCGGTTTATTTCGTTTATTACTCAAAATGACCGATGGTTGCAACTGTTCATATCTAATACATCTTGTGTGAATGAATTTTGCAGCATGTTACAAGTCATCAGATATGTCCCTTTAAGTAAACATTTTAGGACATTTGTTATCGTTTCAATGGTAGTCCATATAGCAAATGTTTTCCCATTGTTCTTTGGTAGACCCAAGTTTGAAAATGAATTTTGAGATGATTAGAGGACATTAAGTTTCATCAAATTTCCAAGTTTTAAACCGGTTTGGCGATCCAGGTTGGAATACCTGGACTCAATGTGCTAACTACAAGTGCTAACATAGTTGCATGTATTGCACACTTGGTTGATTCAGCATTTGAAGAAATTGTTGTTGCCATAAGGCTTCCTCTAGATGTTGCTAATAATAAATATTAGGACACACTTTCTTTTATTTTTAGATCTTTTGGTTTTCTGGTAGACTGACATTTCATGGTAGACTTATTTTATGCTTTGATATGGCTAAAGCGTTTGATGTTGCGCTTGTGCTAATCTTTTGCTAAAACTGCACAATTATGCATGTATTATATTTGTGGAAGGCATTAAATCCTTTTCTCCGAACAATTAATAGGTTAACATGTTGTTATTCGACTGTGCATGAAGAGATAAATACAGTATTTTGATTCAATTTAATAGTTCAATCTTAACTCTTTTTTCTTTTGATAAAGTATATAACTGAAGGCTATGGTTGGCTCTAACACAGTAATTTTCACTTATCTTACAGCTAATTTGTTATAGAAGTAATTTTGATCATTTTTCGGACATGTAGTATCTTATTATACATATAACACTAATCTTATTCATTTCACCTTCTTGTTTTGTGTAAGTTGTAAAAATGGATCATTGAAGATGGAGCACACTATATCTTTAAAGGCTGCTTGTAATATGTTTTATTTGTATGTATTGAGAAGTATTTGGTATAGTTTTAAGTTTTAGAACATATTCTTGTTTTAGTTGTGGAACATATTCTGCTATATGTTATTTGTTTTAGATGTAGATCTAAGATACCACTTCTGTCTTCGTGTTACTAATATTTGTTTCATTTTTACTCTTATTTGTTGCAGTTTTTTGTAATATTTGATAAAGTTTTGTTATATGCAGAGCAGTACAGTATCCCTATTGATGTAGTTTGTTACTTGGTGCAGTTTTGCTTTTAATATTTGATGCTTTCATGTTATGTTTGTGTCATTTATGATGTATCATGTGGTTTTTTATTTATACTCATGTTTTTCTATTTTAATTAATATAATAATGAATATTTTTTTAAGTGGGTCAAATGGATTGACCCTAATATAAAATGGGTTGGATCATGCTTTTTTTTGACAAATTGATTAAATGGTCGGGTCACAAAATGGGTCAGGTCAATTTTAATCTAACCAATTTTGACCCGACCCGACCCGTTTGACGGGTCTAGGTAAAACTATGGCTTAAAGAACACGTATAAGGGCCTAGACGTAGAGTTTTTGATGACATAGAACTCACTACTAATGAAACAACAATTAAGGTAAATAGAACAATAACTAAAACATTTATATCCATCTATTTACATTTTGAATATCTGCACAAGGAATCAGAAACCCTGTATTGTAGAACATAAATTCAAACTAACCATAATATCCAACGGTAGCAGTACGAAAAAAGATTTGGCTTTAACACTGTTAATAAACCAACCACACAATCAACAACCTATCAAAAATCACTCAAAAAGGGAACTAAGCTATAGAATGTTTTCCATGCGAGTGAATAAAGACCTGAATCAAAGAGATTGGGGTTGGGATCGGCGTCCGGCTCTTTGTTTGCTGCCCGCGGAGGAGTAAAGGCAGGGATAAACGAAAACATTCGGTAGATTCCGGTACGCCTTACCGCCGCTAAAGCAATTGCCATCGTTTCCCTCTCTGCGATGTTCTGTTAGGTATTAGGGTTTTTGATCTAGAGAAAGAAAGAAAGCGCATTTGCGGGCTTGTTTAAGTAGACGGCGTTTATAAGAGGTTTGGCAATAAAAGCAGCGGAGCTCTTATTCAGCTTCTGAATCTTGAATTGTGGGGGAGAAATCGTCCCCAACAAATATTACAAATTGTAATATTCAGTGAAATATTACGGGATCAATTCAAAATTCTGAATTGGCCTCGGATGCCAATTTTTTCGGCGTGCAAAGATTTGTCCTCGTTTTTTTCACCGCCCGCCTATTTTCTCGGCGCTTCACGAGAACTAAAATTTTCACGTGCTCATAAAATCGGTGCGTAGTGAGAGAACTATTGGGAAAATTTGGCTTCCTTCCCGTAATATTCCTTCCCGTGATATTTGCTGGAGATGCTCTAAGGGCAACTCTAGTGTGGATTACGGGTCTAATATTCAAAGGACTGAATATTACAACCGTAATTGGGCATAAGGGGCCAGTGGTCTGAAGCCAGACCTTGGCGCCTATAAAATAGACGCCAGGATTCTGGTCCTATAATACCCCCTTTCCACTATTTTTTTTCCTCATTATTTTTTGATCAAGCTCTCATTTTAATTTTGGCTTTAATAGGAAACTAAGTTGAAATGCCGACACGTCCCACTAAAGTTGCAACAAGAGTTGCTCGGAGGCCGTCAGATGAGCAAGCGGGTCCATTACACACGCCTCAGGCTCCTAGAGTATCGCCTGATGAGCTTCGTGTCCTTCGTGATCTTATGGAGGGCTACCAGCATAGATCTGATATCGCATTGTCCACTATACAGGTATAATTTAAACGTTAACGATTTCTAGTATTACGCGCGTTATACTACCGTACGAGCTAAATAGCTGTTATTGAATTGAAAACCATTGCTTATTTCATTATATATAGGACAAGTACATTCATTGTCGAGGTAATTGGCCGAAATGCATTACATTTTATGACGCACTTCCCTCTCCTATTAAAGATAGGCTGCAGCACAATCCTTTCTCTCAGTTTTTATCTATTCGGCATATTCAGTCATTCGACAGAACCCTGTTACAAGTACTATGTGAGCGGTGGTGGCCGACCACACATACTTTTCATTTTTCTGACTTTGAGCTTGTTATTACTCATGTTGATTTCTATATGTTGACCGATATAGAGATTGGTCGTCCTGATCGTAGACCGGCTCCTTTTGATGATTTGTACGAGCCACTCCACGTGTTTTCCGTGTTCTTACCCCTTTTTGATGCTACCAAAATTAGTAGTAGTGTAGTTCCGTTGACTTACCTGCAGCAGTACATCACTTCGTTTCGAGTCAACTAGATATTATAGATGGGGTGACTAGGGCATTTTTATTGTACTTGTTTGGTTCGACCATTTTTTCGAACCATAAAAGTACCGTTCGCTTGGGTTATCAAGATTCGATTACTATGTTGGATCAGCTTGATACGATAGATTGGGGCACAACTATACTAGGCACTCTGTACACTGCTTTAGATTCATATGCGCTGCGAGACGTCAGAGAGACGCAGACTTTTTGGTTTATTTTGCCCATTTAATATTATGAGTTCACGGCTAACATGCATCCACGCATGGTAGAGATGGCTGCTCAGGTAGGTGAGCAGTTCTTTCCGCGGATGAGATGGTGGGAGAGTATTCTTTACGTACTTAATGCTCTCTTGGGTGTATGTCATGATTTGATTGAGTCTAGAGCACAGCTTGACATGCAGAGTTGGGGAAATCTCATACGCACTCCTTGGACCACACATTTGTCCCATCTGACAACTGCGGGTCTTATGGTCGACGACCACCCGATGGTGATTGCATATACACTTTCTACTCGTAGGATGGCATTACACACACCCGCATATATGCCCATGTGGTATTTGGGAGATAGATGTGCGTATCAGATCAGCGAGGATTTACGTATATCAGTAGATCCGTTATCTTGCGAGGACATGTTTGGCAGACGTAGGTTGATTGGGGTGCAATACATACAGGCCCTACGGGAGGCTGGTCGGGTTGATATTAGCCCATTTTTCATTGATGGAGATTACGATTCTTATTGGCTATAGTTGCTCTACGTAGACTGATATGTTCTGATTATGCCCGGGGGTTTAACTTCGATCATTTAGGACCTCATATGGCAGCTGGTAGAGTTCTGGTACCTCAGGTTTCATTTGACCCTATTCCATCCCAGTTTTCACAGCCTCCTATACAGATAGAGCCTGATTGTACTTTCAGAGCGTACGACATTACGGGTACTGTTATTGAGCAGCCCATAGTGTTTCCAGATCCTCTCGACTTTCCTGGAGTACCCTCAGCCGGCTTGTACCCTCCATACCAGGTATCTTTAATACATATGTCTATTTATGTACAGTTTTTATTTATGGTACTCTACGTAACGCACATCACATGTCTTTGTAGTACGCACATTGGTTGGACCAGGCTAGAGCTACCCTTGGCGTTTATCGTGATATGACTCTTGCATACACGCACACGATGCATGATATGTACCTCAGTCATACACAGATGTTGGAGTCTCATATCGATTAGGTATCAGCCAGACTTGCCATGTATGAGCCTTTTGCACTCGCTGATGTTGGGCCTAGTGGGTCTACGACTAGAGATGTTGGTGAGGACATTGGTCTCGATGATTTGCCGATCCAGGATGTTGATGTGTATGACGCTGCTGATGAGGACGACGATGTTGATGATGGTGATGATTATGGTGATGATGATGATGAGGACGACGACGGTGCTGACAGCGACGATATTGATGATCATGACGGAGATGATGATGGGTGACGATGATGAGGCATTCCTTTATAGTGATATTTATGTATTATTAGTGGACTGTTGTAGTATGTCCCTGTCTTGTACTGATGATGACACTTTTACTTCTGCATCTTCGCTTACTGTAGTTTTTGTTGACTTTAGTATTACTTTTGTGGTTTATTTGTATTATCAAGGGGACTGTTGTAGTTTGTCTTTATATCGTCATGTATTTTCAAGTTGTACTTCAGTGGAATGTAGTATTGCTTTGTAGTTGTTTTGATGTATTATTAGCGGACTGTTGTAGTAGTTTCATATCTTGTACTGATGGTGGTAGTTGAACTTCTATATCTTCGATCACTATATTAGCTGTTGACTTTAGTATTACTGTTGTAGTTATTAAAATTTGATTGCAGTATGCATGATTGTTACTTGATATTGATTTTCTTTGTGCAAATTATCATAATTTTTTAGTCCGACTCCATACCAAGTTAAGTTGTGTTTATAACTAAGTGTATTCTTTTGGATAAATGTCATTTAGTCAAAACGGGAACAACATACAGCATACAACTACGATAAAGGATACATCATTATAACAAAATATAGGATACAACATCATTATAACATACAGCCTACAACATCATTATAGAAAAATATAGGAAAAAGGATACATTCCGCATTCGACCCAACATACAGCATACAACTACGATACAATACGGCCGAACGACCGAACATACCAGATAATTAGTACTCTTAGTTTCGGGAAGAACCGTAGCACCCATACAACATTTCTACTTTTGTTGCAACGTTCAATCTTTCCAAGTGACCGACCTCTGCTTGCATCTTCAGTGCATACTGGACACCCCTCTTAGTCAAAGGTGGATCGAACCACCAAAAAAATTACAACGTAGCAATCCTTGTCGGTTCTGTGCATCAATGTATGCCTTGCACCCATAAAATCGACGACCGATATTGGTTTGACTTTTAGAAACAACCACATTGCATTCCACTCCGCAATAGCAAAGAATAGACCGACCCGTCATGTTAGAGCTTGACCTATCGGGGTTCTGGCGAGCAATTACTTCCATCAACTGAGCATGATATGTTTTTTGAATTGGTCTAATTCGTGGGACAACAACATTTGGTTATGTGCACTAAAAAGTTCAGACTCTGCTTCTCCAGCTTCGAATTGGACATCCGATCGTATTTCGGGCACAATCTCTACATCTTCGATTGGTTGCTTATTCCTTTCGTACTCATCGTACACTTTAACCATCGTTTCATCATCATATTCCCAACCGAACATTATATGTAGAGCAAATCTGGATAACAAAAAATTATTGGAGAGTTCAAAATAATGAAGACAGGAAGAAGAAGCAGGGTCCTCTTTAATAACGCATGTCCACTTCCTGATATATTAAAGCATTAAACATTTAGTGCGGTAGTTGTAGGCATCATTAATTGGGGCGACTTGTCAAGTCATTTGTATTTTTCCATGGCGCATTTTTTAAGAATGATGGACATGTAGCAGAGATTTCCTGTCTCGTTTCTACTATGGATGTCGACTTTATTCTGAAGCTAGGCCTTAGCAATGATTCCTTGTCTCGTTTCTACTGTGGATGGCGACCAGACCATGTTGCTTGGTATACAACAAAGGTTCCTTGTCTAGTTTCTAGAGTTGACGACGACTTTACCCTGCCACTTGGTCCTTGGTAAAGACTCCTTTAATCATTTATAATGTTGTTGATGACTTAACAAAGATTCCTTGTAAATTAAACATTTGAGAACATACAAGACACATATACTATTTTGCATAACGATACAATTAACAATAAGCATAAAGCCACAACAGATCATAAAGATACAACAACTACTGGTACAAGATGTCAACTAAAACATCAAAGCAAACGTAGGAAATAATTACTTAAGCCAGCGTCAATGGAGTCTCATTACGTTCAATCGCAACTGCTCAATTTCATTTTCGAGACGTCTAATCTCTCGTTCGAGTTCGTTTGCATAGGTTATTCCCCTTGGGTACAAAGGCTCGTCTATCCATTCCGTGTAATTACATTCATTCGGATAGGGGTGAGCATTAATTGGTTAAACCAAATAAACCAACCAAACCAATTCATTTTGGTCGGTTTGGTTCGGTTTTGAAATTAGATAGGTTTGTAATCGGACCAGAAAAATATTTAGTTTGTTTATCGGTTTAACCAAATTAACCGAACTTCTATTATATTTTTAAATTTATCGAAATTATTGCAAATGTTTTAGCTTAGCTTGGTTATCAACGTTAATTTTAATCATCACATATGTACCAGAATCATTTTTGGAAAGCATAAGAGTCATAAATAATAATACTTTAATTACATATTTATAATTTATTCCAAATTATAGTTAATAATATGAACATAATGTCTAAAATATTTTTAGTTCGGTTAAATCGGATAACCAACCAAACCAACAAATCTTAATTTGGTTGGTTTGGTTTGGTTTTCATTTTTATCGGTTTTAGTTGGTTTGCAGTTTTATCACCGGATAAACCAAACCAACCAAATGCTCACCCCTACATTCGGATACGATGGATATTTCTGCATGCGGCGACCTATATTGTTTCCCTCTGCTCGAACCATGACTTCAACCGCATAACCGCAATAGCAACAAACTGGATAAGAGTCAACTTCCTGTTCAGAAGGTGGTACTCGATACACCTCTACTTCTTTTCGTGGTTGAGTGACTGACTGTTCGTACGATGGTTGAACATGGGGTACTGGAGCTTCGGGTGGAATTTGAACGTTCCCCGGTTCATACGGTGCTTGAGCCTAAGGTCTTAGTTGGTTTAGAAACTGGAATTCGTCTTCCAGCTCCTGAAGTCTCATCTCTTCGTACGCCTGTTCCTTGGAGTTTGTAGATGATGTCCACGAAGGCATTGTTGTGGGAATGGAAAGACGAGTTGGAAACAAGGTTGTTTGAGTGAGGTTAGTTGGGAGTATTTTGAGAGAGTTATATAGTTGCCCGCCACAAAATATTGTAACCGGTCAACGCTCACGTGGAAGAGTACGACCCCTATTTTTTAACTCCTACTTGTATTGAATTGTTTAATGCTCCCGAGGACGACCCCTATTTTTTAACTCCTACGTGTATTGAATTGTTTAATGCACATAGGGACGATCCATATTTTTTTTAACTCCTACGTGTATTGAATTTTTTAATGCACCCGGGGACGACCCTTATTTTTTAACTCCTACATATATACAAATTTGACATTGTGACAATAAAAATCACAATAATGTTTCCAAAGCTTGCTACAGTCATTGAAATGACTTGACACTGCGACAAATTACATAAACCAACATAAATAGTAGAACATAAATAGTAGAACATAAACCGCAACACATATTAAAAAAGAGTCTTAAACACAACTATCGAAAGAAAGTACGAAACAACTAATGTTTTAACACAGACTAATATAAATAGTAGCACATACACCTCTACCAGTCATAACTGAAGCGCGTTAGCCAGCTGTAATGAAGTTCATAAGCTTCATGGCCTATGAATTCCGTTCCATGCTCGAATAGGTAACACGAATCGAAAGTGGCACGATTAGCTTTGAAAATATCTTCCTCTTCTATGGCCTCGATTATCTCACGGTATCAAGCACAATCATCCCAAAAGGTCCTATGTTTGTTATGAATTCCTTCTTTAAACCTCCACGACGGACACTTGGGGTTGTCGTTGTACTTTTTTTGAATCAATTGCCAGTACATTTCATGGGTTACTTCCCCACCTCCTTGCAGCATTTTTTCATGCAATTCGTGGAAGTCAATATATGATTCCACAAGTATAAGTAGCTCAGATGGAGACCAAATACTAGTGGACATAGATAAAGGAGGGTAACGAGGAATGAGATAATTTTTATTACGTGAAACTAAGGACTCAAAGCACCCTTTATTTGTAGCCCAAGATTTGGAAATAGTTCTGTGCATTTATTATGAGTCACGTGTATTTAGAACGTACCATTCACATGAGTGTATGCCATGATTAGACTGTACACTGAGGAGAAAACAGTAAGGATACAGTGCTTGATTTGACCTAACACTGAGGAGATCAACAGTAAGGATACTGTGCTTGATTTGAAATAAGTCGACCCAACATTGAATAACCTGACAATTTGTAGAAATCGAACATGGCTACAATGCCTGATTTAAGATAAGGAGAGTAAAGTCCTAACATTGAATACAGTCCCCTAACATGACTACGGTGCCCGTTCTTGTCCATTTTGAGGAAACAAACATGGTTACAGTGTTTTATTTAACATAAGCAGAGTATAGTCCAAACATTGAATACACTGCTTGATTTTACATAAGGCGACCCAATATTGAATAACTAGACAATTTACAGCAAGCGAACATGGATACAATGTCTGATTTAACATAAGGTGAGTAAAGTCCAAACATTGAATACAGTCCCCTAACTTTTACAAACCATATAACGACGTGTGTATCATACTTCACCACCACAATTCAAAATTAAACTAGAACTCCTCAATAAAAATGTATGGTCATTTACTAAAAGCTATATTGTTATGTGATAGCGACTCAGAGGATAAAGCCTACGCATTAGCACACCAACAAGAAGAAGAGGAACTTATAGAGATTTACCATGAAGCTTACGGTTCAACTAGTGGATAACACAGTGGCTCAACTATGGGGCGAAGATACCTTGGCTGGGATCATGCAGCATTTCATAAAACACTGATGAAAGATTATTTCGTTTCTGATCCGACTTATGGTCCTACGATTTTTCGCAGACGTTTCACAATGAGCAGACCCTTATTCTTACGAATTCTTAAATGTCTTCAAGCGAATAATAAATACTTTGTTTTTAAACAGGATGCTGCCACAAAACAAGCTCTGAGTGGACATCAGAAGATGACTGCGGCTTTGAGAATGTTGGCATATGACGCACCCACCGACGCACTTGATGACGCTTATCGTATTGTAGAGAGTACTGCTTGGAAAACCTAGATGAATTCTGCCAATGTGGTGGACATATATAGGGATGAATATCTTCGTTCTTCAAACAAGGCTCACGTAGCTAGGTTGCGTGAAATGCACGAAAGTAAAGGGTGGCCTGGGATGTTAGGGAGTTTAGATTGTATGCACTGAGAGTGGAAAAACTGTCCTAAAGCTTATCATGGAGCATACAACGGTAAAGTAAAAAGGCCAAACATCATCTTAGAAGCAGTTGCATCTCATGATCTTTGGATATGGCATGCTTTTTTGGTATGCCTGGTTCGCTTAACGACTTAAATGTTCTATAACGATAACATTTATTCAGCGATTTGGCGCAGCGTAAATCCACCCCTGTATCATTTACGATTGGACATAACAGATACGATCACGGATACTATCTGGGGGATGGAATTTATCTGAAATGGAGCACGATTTTAAAGACTTTTGCTAACCCACTGAGCCCAAAACAGAAAAAAATTGCTTCTATGCTGGAGGGTCAGCGAAAAGATGCGGAGAGAGCATTCAGAGTTCTTCAATCCAGATTCGCAATGGTCAGTAGTCCAAGTAGGTTATAGAAAAGGTCGAAAATGTCAAAAATTATGTTCTGCTGTATAATTCTGCATAACATGATAATCGAAGTTGAACGCGACATCGTTTAACCAGATTACGAATATGAAGGATCTAGACAACCCCCACAAATTTTCCAAGCTTCTGATGATGAAATTGAAGGACAATTCGATATGTTTAACGTGGATCAACATGAAATATATCGTAATTCAGCACTGCATAATCGGCTTCAAAAAGATCTGATGGATCACACTTGGAACGTTTACGGGAACCAGTAGATTATATTTCAAGGGCTATGTTTTATTACGTTTGTTTTCATTTATATTTCAGAATATTTGTTTTATTACATATGTTTTCATTGAAGTGTGCTAACTTTGTCGTATGTAATACGACTAATTGAAGTGTGTTTGCATTTATATTTCAGAATATTTGTTTTAATACGTATGTTTCCATTAATATTGAAGTGTGTTTGCATTGAAGTGTCTTAAAGAAAATAAGATACCACTGATTAATTCAAACTATAAAAAATTACATAGATGAAAACAGTAAAAGCAGTACAACACTGCATAAGTAAACTACATACGCCTAGGTCCAGCACGACTATCAACAATACTTTGTTTGTAATCCATCTGATACTGCATCGATAGTGGATCCATTCCGGGGACATCCTTTTCCATTACTAAAGTCTCTTGCTGTTGCTGCTCCAACTCAAACCAACCGCGTTCAATCTTGGTTAACTGTTTTAAGACCTCAAGTTTTTCTGCACTGTTTCTTAGACGTTCTTCATTTTCTCTGGCATGCTTCTCGTGCATCTGCGCCAATCGAGAATCAAGTTGGGTTTGAATAACATTTTTCTTCTTCGCAGCATGATGTCCCATAGGTCTTGCATCTTTATCAAATTGGGGAGTTGTATCTTCACCCTCATTAGAATCTCTCTGCGAAGATTCTCCTGGACTTGAAGTATACGAATTTCGGCTTGCTTTTTTCTTTGCTTTTGCCTTCGTTTGAACATCTCTTAAGCTCTTCGCATTGCTAGAAATCCATTTGGGATGGCTAAAGAGCAATTCGTAGCAACTAGCAAACTAGTAGTAATGTGATTTTTTTTGCAACATTTTCTCTAGGAAATAATTTCAAGAATTGGTCGTTTACCATTCGCTTCTGCAATTGATAAATTAATGGATATTGGAATACTTTGGTGGTAGATAAATAAAGAATCAATTAGCAAATTTGAGTGTTACAATGTATTACCAATTCCGCTTCGCCACCCAGTCCGCTAGGATTTGCGGTTCTTATTTTGTGAACTTGAGACTCGAAGAATTGGGTTTGTCGGTTAATCTTCCCAAATCGACCTGAAAGTGCAGACATTGATCTCGTCTTCTCTACGTGTTTTTCTTTGTTAGCAGCCATAACTTTTCCCCAAAATACCTCCCCCTTTTGATCATTTCCCTTGACCGAATCATTAGAAAAGTGACAATACATTAAACAGAGATCTTTATCTTCGTCCTCAGTCCACGGCGCAGAAGAATGAAACGAGAGTGGTGGAGCAGAACGAGGGGTAAAATCTTCAACTGGTTAAGAATCGTAATCCCAACTATTCGTGATCATCGCTTCGTTGTTGAATTGGAATGGATATGACATTGTCTGCTGCTAGATAAAGATTATGGTGGATCTGGAGAAGTTTGTGTGTTTTACAATGAGTTATTCATACTGATATATATATATATAGAAAAATTAAAATTATGACTGTTTATGGCCGTTGGAACTACCGTATGACCATTTATGGCCGTTGTAACTTACGTGTGACCGTTTATAGCCATTGTTAGTTCAAAAAAGTGACCGTTTATAGCCGTTGGAAGGGGTAATAGGGTCAGAAATGGGGTATGGGAGCAGGCACGCGTTCAAGAGGGGGGATCCTGACGCCTATTTTATAGGCGCCAGACCCTGGCGCCAATAAAATAGGCTCCTGGGTTCGATTCAGGATCTTGAATCTTAGCCTTAATATTAAGGCTGAACGCAACCACTGGGTCACGTTGCCTTAATATTCAAGGCTGAATCCGAACCACTTGAGTTGCTCTAAGAGAAGGAATTTTATAATTCTAGTTAGCCACTTGCTAACCAAATACCAAGCACCAACGCGATTCTAGATAAAAAAGACGCATTAGGTATTTTCATGCATATCTACTATATCATCCTCTAGGAGTTTGTTCGCACTATTTTTAACAGTGTGAACAAAACTTTGCTCCTAATTAGTGAAAATCGAGGGATCCACATGAGCTTTTTGATTCCCATTAATGGCGGTCGAGAGTTATGTTAACACTATTAAAAACCACTTTGAACAAACTCAGTCTCATCATCAACAAGGTTAGTCACGGTTTACACTTAAAGGAAAAATTTTAGAAGAGGCTAGTTTAAACTTGTTAATGGATTTAAGTTCGGCAAAGGATCACACCATTTTTTTCTAACTACTATTAATGCTATGACGCATGTATGAATTGTGTCTGTGTTAAGTTATTATTGACTTCTGTAGTTAAAACACTCAGTGTTTTATATCGGTGAAGATACAAAAAGGTGTAGCGGAGATAAAGTGAAGAAATAGTGATTATATGCGAAAGATGTAAAAAGATTTATTAGATGTTAAATCAAATATTTAAAATTAATTAATTATCATTTTCATATTATTTATGTAGAAGAAACTAATATTAATTAATCATATATAACAAAATCAAATAATATAGCATTGTTGTGCACATTAATTTTTAACGTATATAATAGATTTTCATTAGGAACAATTTGGTAAAGTCCCTATTAGGCTTCAAAATTGTCAAAATATCCTTGCCCAAAAAAAATGTAAATTAGGTCTTTAGAATTAAGTTAACTAATAATTTCTTAAATTTATGCAATTATTCAGTAAATATTATAGACATTTACGCAAGTATATCAAAAAAATTGCGGAAATTTCAGTAGTTATTCAGAGAAAATTTGCGGAAATTTCCATATTTTTTCATCCAAAAAAATTACTGGAATATTCGCAATTATTCTTTGAATAATGGCATAATCTTGTGCAATTTTCAGTAACTACATTCCAGGGACCTAATTTACAATATAGTTTTTGGAAATGAGATTTTGTGTATTAAGTTTGTTTTTAAGGACCTAAGCCTATTAATTCACTTTTCATTATGCGTTTGATATTTATACGTTAAAATTAGCTATTTACGCCAGCTTTATTGATTTTCTTGAAAAGAGAAATAATCAAATCAAACTCTATATATTAATATTGTTAAAGCAGATGCCAAATAACTTTGATTTGCAGGCGCAATTGAAAATAGCGGGGTTTTGGTTGGGAAGGACTCCCATCCCCTTCGATCATCCCCCTTCCTTAAGCTTTCCTTCACAATTGCTCGCGCCTTTCCTAAGATATATTCTTGTTCCTTGCCCGGATCTGTGGATTGATCGCCTTCTTCATTACCAAATTTTGGTCTGGACGTGCCCTCGCAAACTGGAGTCAAGGAATCTGGACATTCTTTTGGAAGGGACATCCTTATGGTGGTGGAACTGCCCTTCCGTTTTGCGATTGCGCCGATAAGACGACTATGTACAGGTGTCTGGTTCCCTTCATAATTCATATTAGTGTGATGCGCGACCCTCCGGATGATATCCTGCCGTCTCGAGCTTGAACCAGAGAATTCTGCTTCTGGCTCATGATTTGTTCGGGCTAGCGAGGAACAAGTGGCACTTAAAGTGACCTTTGTAGTGGCGGCTTGAATGGCGAGTATCGACTCGAGCTTCTTCATCATTGCATTATTTTCAATGGTTATCTAGCTCGTTAATCCTGTCATCGCCTATTCTAACTCCTTCCAAGTTACAGTCTCTTGGACTTCGGGCAACTCTTCTGCCTCGGAGTCGGTGGCTGACGGCATAACAGAGTTGACGCTGTCGTCAGGGCTGTTAACTTCATCGGTGATTCTCCTCAGTGTGCTCATGATTTCAAACACAGTGCTCCTCAGAGAATCTTAACGGATCTGAAACGGGTAAAGAGGTAAGAACGGCCCCATGGTGGGCGCCAAAATGTTTACACCAAAAATGGTCTAAACACCCAATGTACTAAACTGTACTTCACCAATTCGATAAGAGATAAGTGGAACCGTGTTTAATCAGTAATTAAAAATGAAAAATGCAGGAAAAGAAAAATAGAGACGAGATTTAGAGTGGTTCAGCCGTTAATGAGTCCTACGTTCACTATGAATGTGATTTTCGATCTTATAACGAGGATTACAAAATACATCTACTCTCTTCTTTCATCCATCTCTATATTCACTCAATATATCCTCGTTTATGTATTTCAATTTAGGAAAATATGCAAGAGAATAGTTGAATTTGAGGAGAAGAAGGATGGATGACTGATTGAGAAGAAGGTTGTCTTTGCTTTCCTTGAATCACGAGATTCTGCTTCACGCCATGTATAACGACCCATCTTTTTGCCCGATTTTTCGCCGGTAATTAAACCAACTTGAACCGTTCATAAAGACGAATTGTTATGGGTACAGACATATATTGAACAAGTAATAGAACTTTTATTGCATAACACAATATTACATCAGAGTTACATCGAATATTCAGAGTTACAACATATACAGCGGAAGAAAAGTAAATATACTCTCAACGGTAGAAATCATATGAAATAGCGGAAGCTCCAAATCCTAGCTTGAACTTTAATCTCAGAAAGTGCTCCAAGTCCAGCTCTAACGATATATAATTGTAAACTAAACTCTAACTGCCCGTGTAAAAATTATTGGGCACCCAGAGTTTAGGAAGGAACAATAAACTCCAGGTCAGTCATGGGACTGGTGTGAGAACATAAAACAGTTGTTTACAGGATTTATTTAAAGTTGGGGAAATTCACTGGACCACGCCGCTAATGCGGAACGGGTTTACTCCATGTGACTTCCTGTGCACATAAATTCGCAATGACTTTGAGAAAATGAAGCTATCATAAGCTCGTCCCACATCACACAATGCAAGCGCACACCAGATGGGCGAGTTTATCTTATGATAACCAAACATGTTTTCATACGTAAAATCCTCTTTTCAATACTAAATATAGTGTGGGAAAACCATTTCAACATTAAATGTATTAATCCTAGACGGCATAATACCCATAATATTATGTCGCCATATATATGTACAAACCAAAATCGTATGGCTCGTATTGGAGATTTGGGTTTCCAACTTGATGATTCCTGGCACGAAAGATCAATCGGAACACAAACGAGATGTAATCATGGGTTTTTCATCCAGACTCGGACACCAATACAAATCGTGAGGTAGATCAACGGTTTTCGACCAGACACGGCCCCCCGAACATACCCTATTCCATAAGTCATAAATGGTTTCCCACTGCTGCAGCGGTCTTCATCGATTCATAAATATATATACACAACCAAACCGCCAGTTTCTCATCATCCGAGGTGTGAGGTTTGTCGATGTCACGTCATACGTAAAGCATGCTTAGATAAGCCATCCCCTGATCATACAAGCTCATTTCATATCTTAAGTATGTCACATTGTCCATTCACAACATGACCACTGATTCCCATCATTACATAACCATTTGAGCTCGTACGTCACAACCAGCAACATATCAACGGAAATCAGTGTTCTGCCGTCAATTACAATGTCAGGCATACAATCCATACAAGTCCATTTGGGTTGAACGGAACAAAATCCGAAAATCTCCCAATATACCCAGACCTTATGCTGCTTATAACTCGTATTGGGTGATCAGCCCAACCGAGACATCGGCGGCCATCAATCCAAGCAAATTCGAAGATCATCGGTCTTCACTCGTCGTTTGACCAAGTCTCGAACAACGTCGTATTATTACTTGGAATGGGTTTCGAAATAATATTCGATCCCGGCCTTTCCAAGTAATAAACGCAAATTTAAACAATAGTTATGGGTTATGCGTGGTTCCAATTCAAATCTCCTTCCATATCATTATCAAATTCTTCTATCATCGAGGTTAGATTATATTTCATAACTTGTTATCGCCCTTGCATTCTTTGAAACAAAATACACTTGAAGTCTTATATCTTCAAACAAAATGTTTAATCGTTGTCATCCTTTCATAAGTTTCCAATTTTTATCAAATTTAAATTGGTTTAGCTTTCATTCAAAATGGTTCCTCCAGCTTATGTTTCAATAGACTTCGACGATTCATTATCCAACCTCGCTCCTTAATTTAGGAAAGTATCAGATTGCCTTGAAATCAAATATTAGTTTAAAATTCACTAAACTCATTTTGTTCTTACACTTCCTAACTTAAAACCAATAATATTCGTAAATATTATACAGAAATGACTTTTAAATCTTTAAGATATTTAACAAGTTCTTCCATAAATCTAACAAAACCTCAATTGTATAACTTCTCCGTACTCAAATCCTTTATAACAACGTTAAATGTTACTGACAGTGGTTAATTAGATCAAATAGATCCAAAATATTCAAAAAAAAAATCGAGTAGTTCAAGTTACATAAAAGAAAGAAATGATTTATTAGTTTCCATATAACGCTCAAATGAAACGCCGCGTCATTTTCATAATAAATTCAACCCTCATAACTTAACTTTTTAAACCATTTTCCGAATGGTTTTATATTTCTATTCGAATATAAATAATTTTCAAAAATCCTCAATTTAACTTCCTAAATGTTTCAAATTACCATGGAAAAATTTAAATAATAAAATTTTCCACATCCCGAAAATTCATGGTTAAATCAAAGGAAGGAGGGTTAAATTGATTTCTCCGCATAAAATCCATAACCGTGGTGAGTGCATTTCATACAATCAAATTCGATAGTATCAGACGATCATACAACAGACATGCATCATTTATTCCAACACAATAATAAAATTTTGCGTAAGCGTTACGTTCCATAACGCTCACAAAATTTCACTTCATGTCATCCACTTCATGCAAACAATAAATTCATAAATACGCGTTGAGTCACTAACGCGCTTTGACATGATTTTTCTTTTTATATTGATAACTATAGCAATATTATCTATCGATTTCATGGTATCATTTCAAAACTTGCAAACCAACAATTCATGCAACCAATACCATATATTATCACAACCATCAATGTAAGCAGCATGTCATGAAAATATAAAAAAAAATTAAATTTACGGGTTCTCACCTTCATATTGCTTCGTTTCCTTTCGCTGATCGGATCCTCTATTGTAACGGGCCACCTAAAACGTGTTAAATTTCATTTCCTTGTGACAACATAATTTAATACATATACATATAAACTGTTACACACATATGTACTTACGCTTGTTCTCTTCACTACACAAAAGGTCAGTTCGCGGACACAACTGGTTTTTCTTTTGAGCGGACTGTTTGTATTATTATATATACTTTTATTTTATTTTTTTAAAGGGAAGCAGTCGGTTTGAAAAATGGGAAGGGAGAAGGGCTAAGGTGGAACTGGAAGGTTGCTGGGTGCTCGACTGCCGACGTGGCAACTAAGGAAATAGGAAAGAGAAAGATTGGCAACAGTTCGGTTGGCTGTTCCTCCAGTATGGCCGAACAGTTTTGTTTTGTTTTTTGTTTTTTTTGTTTTCTGGACTATCTAGGGGGAAACAAAAGAAATTGGGTTGGGGTGTCTCAGGTTGCTGCCGAGACCAAGGAGGAGTGAGAGGTGGTGCAAAACTTGGTGTGGGTTTATGAGGCTTGAAAGGGGGAAGACAGCGGCTTGGAGGTTTGAAGGCAGACGGAGGCGGACTGGAAGGCAGGAGGCGACGTGTGGTGGATGTGGCGGTGTTAGTGGTGGTTGAGATGGGAAGACGCGGATCTCGAAGGAGGAGGGGAGCGGGAGTGTGCTGATGATGGTGGTGCGGTTGCAACGCTAGGGCAATGGAGGGTGGAATAAATGGTGTAGATGGCTGTTGCGAAATGGAGTGGTGTGGAGGCTTTGGCTTGCGGTGAAGATGATGAAATGGTGGAATACAAATCAGAAAAGAAAAGGAAGGGAAGAAAGGTGGCGGTACTGGGAGTGTGTAGCGAGAAAAATGGAGAAGGAGAGTTGCAGTGAATAATCTAATACACGAAAAATGGACTCAGCAAAAAGGGAGAAGCATTATATATAGGGAAAGAGTCTCTTGCGTGCTCATATGGAAATGTATTTTTCCGAGGAACGAAATTATTACATGTTGCGTCCGCCCCCTGATTTAATTTTTTGAATTTTAATTTCCAATTTTTACTCAGCCTACTAAGCCACTTGGCATACCCATTTTCATGCATGGAGACAAAAATGCATAAATTTATTTTTGTTCAAAATTCCACCAATGCATGTCTTACAAAAATGAAGGTTTATTTATTTGTTAAATTTTGATTTTTGGGTTATATCTTTGTAATAACATATATGTGACCAATTTAAACACTAACATATACATTTCTAAACATTATTTAAACATGTACCATTTCAAAATTCTATATAAACCATAATATTTATAAGCTTGTAAACACTTAACCAATAAAATTTCAAAAAAAATCATTATAAGTTATAAAATTTAAAATTTACAAATCTTCATATGAATAACACTATTACTTTACATATACATTCTACTCAAATATAAATCTAAATTAAATTTCGAATATATATATAATCAAATCATCACATATTATCAATTAATATTACTTAATTTTTTTTTATATATACTTATATTACCAAATATATGATAACAAATTTAAATATTTATAAATCTATATCTTGTAGTAAATATATATATATATATAATTAAAATATCGTCGTATCATACAAACATCATATTCCTATATTAATACAAATCAAAGTTTGGTAGGGTTTGCACAAATCAAATTTTAAAATCTATCATACTCTTAAAATAAGTTTTATTCAAATTATTATAATTAAACAAAGCGCATTTCAAAACCAAAATATAAAGACTTATAAATTTAATATCTATGTTTAAATCTTATTTATATATTTTTTTAAACTCAATCTATACCATAGAAATTCCATTTAACTTAGTTAAATACCTGGGTTGTTACATTCACCCCTCCTTACGACTTTTCGTCCTCGAAAAGGGAAATGAAAACTCTTAAACCTATATGATTTAAACCAATTTTTTTTTTTTTTAACATTTTGGAAACATATACCAAGGTACAAGAATAACAGACTAATATTGTTACATAAACATACATGTCATAACCATCCAATAGATCATACAATCAAGTCAACATACAAAAGGTGTAACTATCCCTACCTGAGTACGTGTCACGTACTTGAGGTAGTCCAAAACATACAGTCACAAAAGGTATACTTTCCCAGGTACTAGCCCTTCAAAACCTTACTAGTCCCAAAATATCCTAGTGTGCCTAAGCACTTAAGATAACATACCTACCATATATACAAGGTCAATATCCATCACCTTTCTAATCATCAGACGTATCCGATCCATCATCCGATGGACCAGGCAAACTAATCTCTTCGGGCTCCTCATATGCGAAAGGCTCCTCCCAATCCACGAATTCTTCCTCGTCTTCAACCATAAAATCATCATCCTCAAATTCTTCTTCATCATCTGCTATAAAGTCACCCTCCTCAACCACAAAACCTCCCTCAGCATCATCTATGGGCTGCTCAACCAACTCTAAAACCTCATCAACTGGAAAACCATCGTCGTCATCCACTATCATATCATCTCCAGCTTCCATGTTCTCTTCGCCGGCTACCACTTCATCCACGTGTAGAGGCTGCTCCACCTCCTCTGTAATCTCGCCATGTCCCTCGGCCCCTGCCTCAGGTAGTGGTTCGTTCTCGACTATAACCCCCGGCTGCTCTACATCCTCTGCGACATCGTTGAGCTCATCATTTCCTGCCTCAGGGACTCCTGGCTGTTCTGTGTAAAGCATCTCCTCGAATCTCTCAACTAATGCCGGGTCCAAGACTAAACCAAAGAGATCCGGTATCGCTTCATGGCCTGTTAGGTGCCGGTCTCTCTCGTTGAGGATCTGCTGCCATACAGCCTCTACTGTAGCGTCATCAATCCCTGGTGGAACGTTAACTCCAAAATAGTCTACGGCCTCAGTACCTCTCATCTGGTCTACAATCAATAGGCCTGGAATACTTGCCAATCTCTTCAAATACTCCCTCTGCTGTGGATCTAACTCAAGGCCGCTCGAGCTACTGGAACTATCTGAGTCAGACTCTGAACTGCTACTGCCGCCATTGTAATTACTAGACTGAGACGCCTTATTCTAAGGGATCGGTCACCCTAGACAAAAGAAAATCTAAGCTTAGAAAACATCCAAATTCATTATTAAATAAAAATTATATAGGTTTCTATATGCCATTCCTATTTATTATAAATCAAAGGATCATTATTATACCAACGGTTCTTAGGTTCAAATTTATATCCTACCCCAAATCTTCCAAGTATTCAAAACATGCTAAAGATTTCTATTTATTGTTGTCCAAAATCACTACCCTTTCCAATTTGTTAATATCCTTTACATAGGTTCCGATGCAGATCCAACAATTCCAAGTTATCCTATTAATGTTTGTCATATGCTCACACACGTTTATTTACACATCACCAATTAAGAATCATATTAAAAATTTCAATAAATTTTGAAATATCCACTCATTATGAGTTAATACGAAATTTACTTAGCAACAAATTTAAATTTTGCACTTGCACTAGATTCTATACCATTCCACTTTAAAATTTTAAGGTTCCCCAGAATCGCTTCTATTTCTTAATCCTCTTAACGCATTTAGATCGAATTTTGATTAAGTTGATTCAACATTTCAAAACTTTAAATTCACGTTCGCATTACCCAAGAAATTATATCAACTACCCTTTAGATTTATCTGAAAGTAAGACACATTAAATTTTTAGAGAGATAAACTAACAACCAAGATTTCAATTAATACAAGCATTCGTACATTCATTCATTCCTGATTCTTGGTTTTAATATATTCACTTCTTAACCTTGTACTATCCTTAAAACAATCCTACGGATTGAATAATTTACTTCCTTGCGCTACGGTCTGTGACGATGCTACTACTCCCTTCTTTACTGGACAATCCCGAACTACATGTCCTACCATCCTGCATCTATGGCACTTCTTCTCCATTGCAGGTACCTTATATTCTTTCTTTTTCTTAGGACACTTATTCCTAAAATGCCCAATTCTCTTACACTTGAAACAACGTACGCTCTTCCGAATGCCTTTCTCCTTCTTCTTAGACTTATTCGGGCAATTGACTGCAAAATGACCATCTCTAAAGCACTTATAACACTGGATATTCCTAAGCTTCCTCAGTGTTTCTATCTCTTCTTCTTCCCTTTGAGCCAATGCCCTCTTTGCTTGCTTTTGCGTCATCCAGAATTCCACTGTGCTTTTAGGGGTAACCTAAGATTTCAAAAGGTTATACTATTTCTTGTTTACTCAACTAGCTTATAATTGCATATTTATTCACTAGATATTCATAAGCATATACAGTATTTATTATTATTTGCAAACATTTGTTGAAATAGTATTTTCCCAACGTCTCGACTGGAATCATATAGTCATCCCACTTCCGCAACTCGGAATGGATACCGATGATGCTGCAGACATCAACAGAATCATCCTCGAGCTCTAGAGCGTGATTTTATATCTATACCTAGTATGTATAAGATTCATACACACGCCGGCCATGCATATATTTGAACTCTTCATATATACTGGTAGTCCAAGCGGAACATTGAATAACTATTAGAAAATTTACCTTTTAAAAGTTGCATTTCAAAATAGTTGTTCTAAAGTTATTTACCTAGTTCAAGATGATCTATTTTTTCGATACGCTCTCTCAACGAAATATTCTAAAATCTCATTCTAGGGCATTTCTAACCCTATCTCTAACGAGATATCATAACTCTGATGGGTTCTATCTTTCATTCAAAATATGTCGTACCCTATAGCTTTGTATAACCAAAGCTCTGATACCAACTATAACGACCCATCTCTTTGCCCGATTTTTCGCCGGTAATTAAACCAACTTGAACCGTTCATAAAAACGAATTGTTATGGGTACAGACATATATTGAACAAGTAATAGAACTTTTATTGCATAACACAATATTACATCAGAGTTACATCGAATATTCAGAGTTACAACATATACAGCGGAAGAAAAGTAAATATACTCTCAACGGAAGAAATCATATGAAATAGCGGAAGCTCCAAATCCTAGCTAGAACTTTAATCTCAGAAAGCGCTCCAAGTCCAGCTCTAACGATCTATAACTGTAAACTAAACTCTAACTGCCCGTGTAAAAATTATTGGGCACCCAGAGTTTAGGAAGGAACAATAAACTCCAGGTCAGTCATGGGACTGGTGTGAGAACATAAAACAGTTGTTTACAGGATTTATTTAAAGTTGGGGAAATTCACCGGACCACGCCGCTAATGCGGAACGGGTTTACTCCATGTGACTTCCCGTGCACATAAATTCGCAATGACTTTGAGAAAATGAAGCTATCATAAGCTCGTCCCATATCACACAATGCAAGCGCACACCAGATGGGCGAGTTTATCTTATGATAACGAAACATGTTTTCATACGTAAAATCCTCTTTTCAATACTAAATATAGTGTGGGAAAACCATTTCATAATTAAATGTATTAATCCTAGACGGCATAATACCCATAATATTATGTCGCCATATATATGTACAAACCAAAATCGTATGGCTCGTATTGGAGATTTGGGTTTCCAACTTGATGATTCCTGGCACGAAAGATCAATCGGAACACAAACGAGATGTAATCATGGGTTTTTCATCCAGACGCGGACAACAATACAAATCGCGAGGTAGATCTACGGTTTTCGACCAGACACGGCCCCCCGAACATACCCTATTCCATAAGTCATAAGTGGTTTCCCACTGCTGCAGCGGTCTTCATCGATTCATAAATATATATACACAACCAAACCGCCAGTTTCTCATCATCCGAGGTGTGAGGTTTGTCGATGTCACATCATACGCAAAGCATGCTTAGATAAGCCATCCCCTGATCATACAAGCTCATTTCATATCTTAAGTATGTCACATTGTCCATTCACAACATGACCACTGATTCCCATCATTACATAACCATTTGAGCTCGTACGTCACAACCAGCAACATATCAACGGAAATCAGTGTTCTGCCGTCAATTACAATGTCAGGCATACAATCCATACAAGTCCATTTGGGTTTGAACGGGACAAAATCCGAAAATCTCCCAATATACCCAGACCTTATGCCGCTTATAACTCGTATTGGGTGATCAGCCCAACCGAGACATCGGCGGCCATCAATCCAAGCAAATTCGAAGATCATCGGTCTTCACTCGTCGTTTGACCAAGTCTCGAACAACGTCGTATTATTACTTGGAATGGGTTTCGAAATAATATTCGATCCCGGCCTTTCCAAGTAATAAACGCAAATTTAAACAATAGTTATGGGTTATGCGTGGTTCCAATTCAAATCTCCTTCCATATCATTATCAAATTCTTCTATCATCGAGGTTAGATTATATTTCATAACTTGTTATCGCCTTTCCATTCTTTGAAACAAAATACACTTGAAGTCTTATATCTTCAAACAAAATGTTTAATCGTTGTCATCCTTTCATAAGTTTCCAATTTTTATCAAATTTAAATTGGTTTAGCTTTCATTCAAAATGGTTCCTCCAGCTTATGTTTCAATAGACTTCGACGATTCATTATCCAACCTCGCTCCTTAACTTAGGAAAGTATCAGATTGCCTTGAAATCAAATATTAGTTTAAAATTCACTAAACTCATTTTGTTCTTACACTTCCTAACTTAAAACCAATAATATTCGTAAATATTATACAGAAATGACTTTTAAATCTTTAAGATATTTAACAAGTTCTTCCATAAATCTAACAAAACCTCAATTGTATAACTTCTCCGTACTCAAATCCTTTATAACAACGTTAAATGTTACTGACAGTGGTTAATTAGATCAAATAGATCCAAAATATTCAAAAAAAAAAATCGAGTAGTTCAAGTTACATAAAAGAAAGAAATGATTTATTAGTTTCCATATAACGCTCAAATGAAACGCCGTGTCATTTTCATAATAAATTCAACCCTCATAACTTAACTTTTTAAACCATTTTCCGAATGGTTTTATATTTCTATTTGAATACAAATAATTTTCAAAAATCCTCAATTTAACTTCCTAAATGTTTCAAATTACCATGGAAAATTTTAAATAATAAAATTTTCCACATCCCGAAAATTCATGGTTAAATCAAAGGAAGGAGGGTTAAATTGATTTCTCCACATAAAATCCATAACCGTGGTGAGTGCATTTCATACAATCAAATTCGATAGTATCAGACGATCATACAACAGACATGCATCATTTATTCCAACACAACAATAAAATTTTGCGTAAGCGTTACGTTCCATAACGCTCACAAAATTTCACTTCATGTCATCCACTTCATGCAAACAATAAATTCATAAATACGCGTTGAGTCACTAACGCGCTTTGACATGATTTTTCTTTTTATATTGATAACTATAGCAATATTATCTATCGATTTCATGGTATCATTTCAAAACTTGCAAACCAACAATTCATGCAACCAATACCATATATTATCACAACCATCAATGTAAGCAGCATGTCATGAAAATATAAAAAAAATTAAATTTACGGGTTCTCACCTTCATATTGCTTCGTTTCATTTCGCTGATCGGATCCTCTACTGTAACGGGCCACCTAAAACTGTCGTTACGTGTTAAATTTCATTTCCTTGTGACAACATAATTTAATACATATACATATAAACTGTTACACACATATGTACTTACGCTTGTTCTCTTCACTACACAAAAGGTCAGTTCGCGGACACCACTGGTTTTCCTTTTGAGCGGACTGTTTGTATTATTATATATACTTTTATTTTATTTTTTTAAAGGGAAGCAGTCGGTTTGAAAAATGGGAAGGGAGAAGGGCTAAGGCGGAACTGGAAGGTTGCTGGGTGCTCGACTGCCGACGTGGCAACTAAGGAAATAGGAAAGAGAAAGATTGGCAATAGTTCGGTTGGCTGTTCCTCCAGTATGGCCGAACAGTTTTTTTTTTCTAGACTATCTAGGGGGAAATAAAAGAAACTAGGTTGGGGTGTCTCAGGTTGCTGCCGAGACCAAGGAGGAGTGAGAGGTGGTGCAAAACTTGGTGTGGGTTTATGAGGCTTGAAAGGGGGAAGACAGCGGCTTGGAGGCTTGGAGGTTTGGAGGCAGACGGAGGCGGACTGGAAGGCAGGAGGCGACGTGTGGTGGATGTGGCGGTGTTAGTGGTGGTTGAGATGGGAAGACGCGGATCTCGAAGGAGGAGGGGAGCGGGAGTGTGCTGATGATGGTGGTGCGGTTGCAACGCTAGGGCAATGGAGGGTGGAATAAATGGTGTAGATGGCTGTTGCGAAATGGAGTGGTGTGGAGGCTTTGGCTTGCGGTGAAGATGATGAAATGGTGGAATGCCAATCAGAAAAGAAAAGGAAGGGAAGAAAGGTGGCGGTACTGGGAGTGCATAGCGAGAAAAATGGAGAAGGAGAGTTGCAGTGAATAATCTAATACAAGAAAAATGGACTCAGCAAAAAGGGAGAAGCATTATATATAGGGAAAGAGTCTCTTGCGTGCTCATATGGAAATGCATTTTTCCGAGGAACAAAATTATTACATGTTGCGTGCGCCCCCTGATTTAATTTTTTGAATTTTAATTTCCAATTTTTACTCAGCCTACTAAGCCACTTGGCATACCCATTATCATGCATGGAGACAAAAATGCATAAATTTATTTTCGTTCAAAATTCCACCAATGCATGTCTTACAAAAATGAAGGTTTATTTATTTGTTAAAATTTGATTTTTGGGTTATATCTTTGTAATAACATATATGTGACCAATTTAAACACTAACATATACATTTCTAAACATTATTTAAACATGTACCATTTCAAAATTCTATATAAACCATAATATTTATAAGCTTGTAAACACTTAACCAATAAAATTTCAAAAAAAATCATTATAAGTTATAAAAATTAAAATTTACAAATCTTCATATGAATAACACTATTACTTTACATATACATTCTACTCAAATATAAATCTAAATTAAATTTCGAATATATATAATCAAATCATCACATATTATCAATTAATATTACTTATTTTTTTTTATATATACTTATATTACCAAATATATGATAACAAATTTAAATATTTATAAATCTATATCTTGTAGTAAATATATATATATATAATTAAAATATCGGCGTATCATACGAACTTCATATTCCTATATTAATACAAATCAAAGTTCGGTAGGGTTTGCACAAATCAAATTTTAAAATCTATCATACTCTTAAAATAAGTTTTATTCAAATTATTATAATTAAACAAAGCGCATTTCAAAACCAAAATATAAAGACTTATAAATTTAATATCTATGTTTAAATCTTATTTATATTATTATTTTAAACTCAATCTATACCATAGAAATTCCATTTAACTTAGTTAAATACCTGGATTGTTACACCATGGCCAGATTTGTAGGTGAGGATAAAATTTAGCAGCACTTTGTGGTCTCCAAGATTCGATCCCTTTTTAGCTGGTAGCCATGGTGTATTTATAGGTAAGTCCCTCTGGGAAATGATCTGAAATCCGTTTATGCATGTACGCTATGGATCGCTAATTCTGTTAATTACAATTATGTCATCGGCTAGCTGTGGCCAGCTGTTGTAACACCCCGTATTTCAGTTAACACTAAAGTTGCCAATACAAAAATAAATGTGTAAAGGGGAGATGTATCTAATGTGCATACAAGAATAATAATAAATGTGTAAAGGAGAGATGTATCTAATGTGCATACAAGAATAATAATAAATGTGTAAAGGGGAGATGTATCTAATGTGCATACAAGAATAATAATAAATGTGTAAAGGGGAGATGTATCTAATGCGTACGTATTTATATGGATTGACAAATAATAGTAAATGTACATTAAGAAAGAAATGGTGAACATAATTGGCTTCTCTTTACAATGGACAGCTCTGGTTAACCCTAGCTTCATCGACGGCTCAAATTAACTTGCAACTCTATAAAAAGACCCTAGGTCTCAAACTAAAAATTCACAAAAAAAAAAGAATAAGAATTGGAGCCACCATGCTGTCTTCTGAGAACTAGAGGGAGCCTCCACTTGAAAGAGACGAACAACATAGCGAATTCAAACTAAAAGATTAAAAAGCAACAACAAATTAGAATCAAAGCAACGTCTTCCCAAAGGAAAGCTTTGCAAATTCAGAATTTCAGAACTCAGAAAACAAGACCGTCTACGATTGTAAGTTTAGCTACATTTCTAGAATGCGAATTAATATGAATATCATGTGTTGCGATGAAATGATAATAGTACGATACTAGTTATGTTATTAATATACGTTTGTGATTTGATTCTATTATCATGTTGAATTGAGAATTATTAAGTATGATGTTTATTATGTTTTATAATATTAATCTATGCCAGTGACTTGATTCTATTATCATGTTAAATTTGAGATTATTGGATTAGATTATTTGTATAAGCATGGACTTGGATTGTAACATCTTATGAGAATTGTGTAGTTTATTATGCAAGTTTATGTAGTGAAGTTATGCGACCAATTGTCAAATCTATATGTTCATGTTTATGCAAAACTTCTGCCATGTTCACACTTATCATATGTTGGGATTAATTTGCAAGTATGTTTAAATCTATGTTACTAATTAACACATGTGTATGTTGATTAGCCTATGTTGCTAACTCACATATACGTATGTTGATTTGCCTATGTTGCAAATTAACATATGTATATGGATTAGTTCATATTGCTAATTCTCATGTATGTTGTTAATATGGCCTATGTTAAAAACACATATATGTTGATTTAGCCTATAAGTGCAAGTTCATACCTATGACATTATAATGTTTATGTTAGTCTTTTTCCAAGTTTGTACCTATGACATTATAATGTTCATGTTAGTTATTTTGCAAGTTCACCCCTAAAATGTTCATGTTAATTACTTTGCAAGTACACCCTATTATGTTCATATTGATTATGCCATCAATACCAAAGTTATACCCTTGTCATGTTTATGCTAATTTATGCCAATTTGCGTATATTAAATTATGCTAAGTTTTTAGCCTAATACTTTTCACCAAAAATCATGCGAACGTAAATTAGGCTGAGATGGTTAGCCTAATATTGGACGGGGTAACGTTGGGTTAAAATGATAATTTTAGGAAAACTTGCCATAAATTGGTCATTAATCACATAAGTGATTTATGACATAAAAAGACATTAATTACCTTAATTAATGAGATTAATTGGAAATGAATGTTACAGTAATTTGAATATTTTCTAATTTACATATTGGTCATTAATCACATAAGTGATTTATGGCATAAAAAGGGCATTAATTACCTTAATTAATGAGATTAATTGGAAATGAATGTGACAGTAATTTGAATTTGAATAATTTACATAATTAAAATGTAAATTAGAAAATACGAACACGCTTAACCCGAGGTTGGATTGAGTTATGACGTAAACATGCCCGGACCCGCCCGGCTGTCCAGTTGTCACAACAATAGCTATCCAATGTGAGAGGTTAAGGCATGGGGCCCAATAAAGACCCGAGGTTAAACTGAGTTGTGGCGTAAGACTGCCCGGACCCAACCGGCATACAGGCAGCCACTACAATATCTGTCTAATCTGAGAGGTTGGTGCTCTAATAAGACAATTAGAGCTGAGTTAGGACTGATAGGGTTAAGTCAAATTAATAAATACTTAACCAAATTCAACATGTTAAATAATTTGGATGGATGGGGGTTAGGTTCATTCAGACACTTAACCACTTAACATGTTTGACTAGAAAACCTAGTAACGGGGACCCGTTTCAGCAGTAACCCAATTAGGTATCATGGTACCCTGAACTAGGCAGGGTGGGGCACGATTACTGGGCTGATTGTAAGCGGTCAAAAGCGACGGCGGTTGGTGCACAGTGTGGGTTCTAACAGAGTGCGGGCATGCACACACTCTGGAGCAGACAAGTCAGGGCACTGGAGCATCAGTAGTATACCCTATGCATGCTAGAATTGTGTCGGGGCCGCCACCATGGGACTTGATACACCCCATGGTGGGACCAGCATAGGTATCTACCATATAGGGCCATAGGACACATGTGAATATACGAGTAGGAGCCGATCTTTTAAAGAAAGAGAAAGGGGTCACTTCACCCCAATCACGGGGTGCCTGTTGGTATAAGAATTAGTAGGTGCAGAGATAGAGATTTAAAATAGGGTGCGAAGGGATGTTCGTTTTAGGACACCTTATCTAGTTCTAGGATAGTCTATTATCCTGATATCATCATGTTCTCACTTTATGCAAGTCATGATCTTTTTATTATTAACATTCTAGGAATATAGCTGGACTTACTAGACTTATGTCTGACCCATTTTCCTTTCGTCTTCTTTTCTTCCATTTTCCCCCCAGGTCCACAGGGAGGAAACACCGTAGCTTAGTCAGTTTTTCATCCAGCTTGAAGAGAGAGAATGTATTGCTTGGATTTCTTTCATTTGGATCATGGCTTTGGATATCATTTATGGGGATTATGCAGCTTTATTTATGTTTCATGCTTCTTTAACTTTTAAAATCAAGGCAGTATTATGGTTGTAATAATTGGAAGTTTGTTTTGAGACAATGTTGGAAATGTTCTGTATGAACACGTATTTATGATAATAAAAGTCTGTTGGTTTTTCCGCTGCTTATTTATATGTGTTTATATCTGTCTTGTGTTTTATCTGTGTCTTTTACTTATAAACCTCCACCAAAATTAAGGCATTCCCTTTGTGAGTGACCTTAACGGAGGTGGGATGTTTCACTTGGTATCAGAGCATAGGTTTACCAGACCAGATAAAAAGTTTTTGAAACTATATTCAAATTAAAATTTAAAGAAGCATTTTTCAAGAAAAAGAATTGTTTTATAGTTTTAGAAAGGCATAATCCCCCAAAGCCATGTGAATTATCTATCCTTCATTTTGAATCTTTCCTTTTTTGTTTCAGCATGTCGGGAGAATTTAACCTTCCAGAAGGTGTGACTGTACCTGGTTGGTTTAAAAGGTACTTGGAAGCTAGGGCCAATGAGGCGGGCCCAGCAAATCTTCCTCCCCCAGCTACAACAATTCCTCCTCCTCCTCCCCCAGTTGCTGAAATTCCCCCCCCCCCCCTCCTCCTCCTCCTCCGAGAGGAAATGCTTTTGCCAAGACTTGTAGAGATTTTAAAGCTATGGGTGGGAAAGACTTTCATGGAACCGAGTTCTTCGTAGCAGCCAGGAACTGGCTGAAAGAGACCGAAGATATTTTCGTTATCTTCGAGGTAGAAGACAGGCAGAAGGTAAGACTGGCAGTGTGGTTGCTCAAAGGAGAGGCTTCCTACTGGTGGGAAGTCACCAATACAGAAAGACCAGTAGAAACGTGGGAAGATTTCAAATTTAGATTTGAGCTGAAGTTCCTTTCAGAAGATGAGAGAAGTCTTCAAATGGAGAGGTTCCTATCCCTTAAGCAAGGAAGTATGACCGTCAAAGATTACGTCAACCAGTTTGATCAGCTGGCTAGGTTCGGACTGGACCTAGTCAACACCCAACACAAGAAGGCTCTCCGCTTTGTCAAGGGACTGAATGAGCCGCTTCATAGCCTGGCCATGACCTATATACCTATGGGAGCTACATATGAAAGGCTGGTACAGATGGCGTTACTACATGAGGATGATAAAGGCAAGAAGGAGACAAAGGAGGAAGGGTCTCAAGGAAAGAAAGAAGCTTTACAACCTAAGAAAACAAACTTTAAGAAGGGCGGGGAAAAACAACAAAGCTCGCGAAACAAGAAAGTGTAATTTCTGTGGTGTGGTTGGACATGTGGTGAAAGACTGCAGGAAGAAGAAGGCAAAGATGAATGGTGGTTGCTTTCATTGTGGAGAAACATGACACATAGCTAAGGACTGCCCTAAGAGGCGAGGGTAGGCGCAGAAAGCTGCATCCACTTCGGGTGGACAAGTTCATGCACTGGAGGCACCTCCTCTGCAACAGCGAGGTAGAAATACTTCTGTAGAAAGTGTAGTTTATCTTTATGATCACCCAGTTCGCACTTTATTTGATTCTGGTGCATCACACTCCTTTATTTCATCTGCTTTAGTAGAATCTCTGCACCTAGAAACTAGTATGGTAGAGGATCCCTTGGTTGTCTCCAATCCAATTAGAGGCCCAGCTTATTTGTCAATGATCTGTATGAATTTGAAAATCTCTATTCTAAGTGTAGAATTTAGATGTAGTACCTTTGTTTTGGGCTTCTCGGGGTATGGATTGATTTTGGGCATGGACTAGCTATCCAGTAATGGTGTCATCCTTGATTGTGAGAAAAGAGTGGTTAGGCTCTAAACCCAACTCGGTAACACTCTGGAAATTACTTGTAATCCCTCGAATGTGGTTATGCTTGGTTATCTTGAATCGCTTGACGCTTCTGTTGAGAATTTGCAATCAGTTAAGGTGGTCCAAGAATATTCGGATGTCTTTGATGAGGTGAAGGGCTTACCTCCGAAACGGGAAATAGACTTCCGCATCTATCTTGTTGACAATGCGAAGCCCGTTGCTTTGCCTGTTAGGCACATGGCTCCTAGGGAAAGGAAAGAGCTCAGTAAGAAGATTAAAGAGCTTTTAGAAAAGGGGTTCATTAGGCGGAGCATTTCAGAATGGGGCGCTCCAGTGGTGTTCGCTACAAAGGCGGATGGTTCACTCCGTCTATGTGTTGACTATAGGGAGCTAAACAAGCTGACTAAAAAGAATAGGCACCCTCTCCCCAGAATTGACGATTTGTTTCACCAGCTTGTAGGAGCGTCGGTTTTCTCCCAACTTGATTTGGCGACCGGATTTCATCAGCTAAGGGTAGCTGATGATAGCATCGATAAGACAGCTTTCAGAACCCCAGACAGATTCTTTGAGTGGCTTTTCATGTCTTTTGGCTTGACAAACGCACCCGCTTACTTCGTGGACCTAATGAGTAGGGTGTTCAGAGATTTCCTCAATAAATTCGTGGTGGTCTTCGTAGACGATATTTTGATCTTCTCAAAAAATGAGGAAGAGCATGCTCAGCACCTGAAGGCAATCATGGAGACTCTTAGAACACATCAGTTAAAAGCTAAATTCTCCCAAGTGCCACTTTTGGAGAGAAGAAGTGAGATTTCTTGGGCATATAGTGTCCAAAGAGGGGTTAGCTGTAGACCCCGCAAAAGTAGTAGCGGTGCAAGATTGGAAGGCACCAAGGAATGCAACCGAGGTCCGAAGCTTCCTCGGGCTTGCAGGCTTTTATTGAAAGTTCATCAGAGATTTTGCAAAAATCTCAGCTCCTCTTACAAGTCTAACAAAGAAGAATCTAGTTTTCTCTTGGGATTTGGATTGCGAGTTTGCTTTCCAATGCTTAAAAGGGCTCTTACAACAGCCCCAGTTCTGACCTTGCCGGATGGAAGCAAAATGTTTACAGTATACACGGATGCATGCAGGACAGGACTAGGCGCTGTCCTAATGCAAGAAGGAAGGTTAGTAGCTTATGGCGGAAGATAGTTGAAAGTTCATGAAAGGAACTACCCAACCCACGACCTTGAGTTGGCCGCCATCGTCTTTGCGCTTAAGTCTTGGCGCCACTATCTCCTAGGTGAGAAATTTGAACTGTATACTGACCATAAATCTTTGAAGTATCTCTTCTCGCAGAAGGACCTTAACTTAAGGCAACAAAGGTGGATGGAGTTTCTTGCCTCGTATAATTTCGAGATTTCCTACACTCCTGGCAAGGGCAACGTAGTCGCAGATGCCTTGAGTAGAAAGAAGCTAACGTTGAGCCCGCTATTTGTTGAAAGGCGAAGCCTAGAGTTTATAGCCAGTTTTGACTCTAGGCCCTCCTCTGATTTTGTACCCGGTCTGTTAGCATCGCTAGAAGTGCGGCCCACTCTCTTAGACTCAATAGGGACCGCACAACGAGAAGACCCTCAACTTGTAGAAGTGGTTGATAAGCTCGTTAGGGGTGAGACTTCTAGTCACCTCGATAGATACACCATCGACGACAAAAGGGTGGTTAAGACGGGATGGAAGACTATGCGTCCCACAGGCAAAGGAGTTGGTGAAGAAAGTTCTTGAGGAGGCACATCATTCCAAGATGACAATACATCCAGGCGGGGACAAAATGTACAAGGACTTAAAGAGAGTTTTCTTTTGGAGTGGCATGAAGAAGGACGTGGCAGATTTTGTTTCTAAGTGCATGATTTGCCAACAAGTCAAGGCGGAGCAGAAGAAGCCTGGCGGTCTGCTCCATCCTCTAGAGGTCCCACAGTGGAAGTGGGATAGCATTTCAATGGACTTCATTGATGGGCTGCCTAGGCCTAGAAGAGGCAACACTAGCATTTGGGTAATAGTGGATAGGCTTACTAAAAGCGCCCACTTTTTACCTGTCAAGAGTAGAAGGACTGCCTCGTCTCTAGCATCTCTTTATCTTAAGGAGCTCCATGGAATACCTTCCAGCATTATTAGCGACAGAGATCCTATCTTCACAAGCGAGTTTTGGCGGAGTCTGCAAGAAGCTGTAGGCACACAGTTATGTTTGAGCACGGCCTATCACCCCCAAGCCGATGGTCAGACGGAAAGGGTGAACAGGATTTTGGAAGACCTTTTGAGACTTTGCGTCCTTGACTTTGGAGGGAATTGGGAGGATCATCTTCCTTTGGTGGAATTTGCCTACAACAACAGCTACCAAGCCACCATCGGAATGGCGCCCTTCGAAGCTTTATATGGAAGACCGTGTCGATCGCCCACTTGTTGGTGGGAGTCTACTGACAAGCTCATACTTGGACCAGATATGATCCGAGAGACTTCAGAGAAAGTAGACTTAATATGGAGAAGAATGAAGACAACCCAAGACAGACAAAAATCCTACGCAGACAAGAGAAGGACCGACCTTGAATTTGAGGTTGGGGACAGGGTTTTCCTTAAGGTATCTCCTTTAAGGAACGTCGTTCGCTTTGGATCCATAGGGAAGCAAGCACCAAGATTCGTAGGGTCGTTTCCTATCATCGAGAAGATTGGGAAGATGGCCTACAGGTTAGAGTTACCCGAGAGACTGGCCGGAGTTCACAACGTCTTTCATGTTTCTCACCTCCGGAAGTATCTACATGAGTCAACGGAAGTGGTAGAGCCAAACATTCTTGAAGAAGCTGAAGTAGAACGCGAAGCAACTGTGAGGAAAGTTCCAACTCGCATCTTAGGAACTGAAGTGAAAAGGCTACGCAACCGCGAAGTCAAACTCATCAAAGTTCAGTGGAGCGACGCCGAGGAAGACGTGACTTGGGAAACTGAGGATAGAATACGCGCAGCCTACCCTTTTCTTTTTGAGGGTACATTTTTGATCTCTCTTTTTCCTTTAAGTCATGTTAGTATCTATCTTTTTAGGTATATCTCCCCGACCTTACCCTTTTATCCTTAGGTGGAAACCCCTTTGGATGTAAACATGTAATTGAAACATGTTATGGATGATGGTTGCAAGTGGTTGCAAATGTTTGCCAATGGTTGCTCGTGGATGCATATACACACACAATCTAGGGTTTTAGATCGGCTCGGTCACTTCATATTGCATATGCATATATGTGTTTATGTTTGTATATGGTTGAAGCTTAATATGTTGTCATATGGATGTCGCATTTGTTTGAATGATTGCGCACTCATGTAGAATTATGAATAGGAAAAAGTTTACATACATAATGGATTCATGACACTTACATAATTTGCATTAAGGAGGTCAACTGAATCAGTAGACCGTCTGATTTTTGCATTAGATAAGGACATGTACACACACGATGCATATGATCATGAAGCATTAGAAGTCTTTTAAGGACAATGGACGCTCGTGTTTGATGATTGAGTAGATGGACATTTGGATGGTAGGATATATGTTCTCCTAGACTTGGAGATTTCGGGGACGAAATCCTTTAAGGAGGGGAGAATGTAACACCCCGTATTTCTGTTAACACTAAAGTTGCTAATACAAAAATAAATGTGTAAAGGGGAGATGTATCTAATGTGCATACAAGAATAATAATAAATGTGTAAAGGAGAGATGTATCTAATGTGCATACAAGAATAATAATAAATGTGTAAAGGGGAGATGTATCTAATGTGCATACAAGAATAATAATAAATGTGTAAAGGGGAGATGTATCTAATGCGTACGTATTTATATGGATTGACAAATAATAGTAAATGTACATTAAGAAAGAAATGGTGAACATAATTGGCTTCTCTTTACTACGGACGGCTCTGGTTAACCCTAGCTTCATCGACGGCTCAAATTAACTTGCAACTCTATAAAAAGACCCTAGGTCTCAAACTAAAAATTCACAAAAAAAAAGAATAAGAATTGGAGCCATCATGTTGTCAGCTGAGAACTAGAGGGAGCCTCCACTTGAAAGAGACGAACAACATAGCGAATACAAACTAAAAGATTAAAAAGCAACAACAAATTAGAATCAAAGCAACGTCTTCCCAAAGGAAAGCTTTGCAAATTCAGAATTTCAGAACTCAGAAAACAAGACCGTCTACGATTGTAAGTTTAGCTACATTTCTAGAATGCGAATTAATATGAATATCATGTGTTGCGATGAAATGATAATAGTACGATACTCGTTATGTTATTAATATACGTTTGTGATTTGATTCTATTATCATGTTGAATTGAGAATTATTAAGTATGATGTTTATTATGTTTTATAATATTAATCTATGCCAGTGACTTGATTCTATTATCATGTTAAATTTGGGATTATTGGATTAGATTATTTGTATAAGCATGGACTTGGATTGTAACATCTTATAAGAATTGTGTAGTTTATTATGCAAGTTTATGTAGTGAAGTTATGCGACCAATTGTCAAATCTATATGTTCATGTTTATGCAAAACTTATGCCATGTTCACACTTATCATATGTTGGGATTAATTTGCAAGTATGTTTAAATCTATGTTACTAATTAACACATGTGTATGTTGATTAGCCTATGTTGCTAACTCAGATATACGTATGTTGATTTGCCTATGCTGCAAATTAACATATGTATATGGATTAGTTCATATTGTTAATTCTCATGTATGTTGTTAATATGGCCTATGTTAAAAACACATATATGTTGAGTTAGCCTATAAGTGCAAGTTCATACCTATGACATTATAATGTTTATGTTAGTCTTTTTGCAAGTTTGTACCTATGACATTATAATGTTCATGTTAGTTATTTTGCAAGTTCACCCCTAAAATGTTCATGTTAATTATTTTGCAAGTACACCCTATTATGTTAATATTGATTATGCCATCAATACCAAAGTTATACCCTTGTCATGTTTATGCTAATTTATGCCAATTTGCGTATCTTAAATTAGGCTAAGTTTTTAGCCTAATACTTTACACCAAAAATCATGCGAACGTCAATTAGGCTGAGATGGTTAGCCTAATACTGGACGGGGTAACGTTGGGTTAAAATGATAATTTTAGGAAAACTTGCCATAAATTGGTCATTAATCACATAAGTGATTTATGGCATAAAAAGGCATTAATTACCTTAATTAATGAGATTAATTGGAAATGAATGTGACAGTAATTTGAATATTTTCTAATTTACATATTGGTCATTAATCACATAAGTGATTTATGGCATAAAAAGGGCATTAATTACCTTAATTAATGAGATTAATTGGAAATGAATGTGACAGTAATTTGAATTTGAATAATTTACATAATTAAAATGTAAATTAGAAAATACGAACGCGCTTAACCCGAGGTTGGATTGAGTTGTGACGTAAACCTGCCCGGACCTGCCCGGCTGTCCAGTTGTCACAGCAATAGCTATCCAATGTGAGAGGTTAAGGCATGGGGCCCAATAAAGACCCGAGGTTAAACTGAGTTGTGGCGTAAGACTGCCCGGACCCAACCGGCATACAGGCAGCCACAACAATATCTGTCTAATCTGAGAGGTTGGAGCTCTAATAAGACAATTAGAGCTGAGTTAGGACTGATAGGGTTAAGTCAAATTAATAAATACTTAACCAAATTCAACATGTTAAATAATTTGGATGGGTGGGGGTTAGGTTCATTCAGACACTTAACCACTTAACATGTTTGACTAGAAAACCTAGTAACGGGGACCCGTTTCAGCAGTAACCCAATTAGGTATCATGGTACCCTGAGCTAGGCAGGGTGGGGCACGATTACTGGGCTGATTGTAAGCGGTCAAAAGCGACGGCGGTTGGTGCACAGTGTGGGTTCTAACAGAGTGCGGGCGTGCACACACTCTGGAGCAGACAAGTCAGGGCACTGGAGCATCAGTAGTATAACCTATGCATGCTAGAATTGTGTCGGGGCCGCCACCATGGGACTTGATACACCCCATGGTGGGACCAGCATAGGTATCTACCATATAGGGCCGTAGGACACATGTGAATATACGAGTAGGAGCCGATCTTTTAAAGAAAGAGAAAGGGGTCACTTCACCCCAATCACGGGGTGCCTGTTGGTATAAGAATTAGTAGGTGCAGAGATAGAGATTTAAAATAGGGTGCGAAGGGATGTTCGTTTTTGGACACCTTATCTAGTTCTAGGATAGTCTATTATTCTGATATCATCCTGTTCTCACTTTATGCAAGTCATGATCTTTTTATTATTAACATTCTAGGAATACAGCTAGACTTACCAGACTTATGTCTGACCCATTTTCCTTTCGTCTTCTTTTCTTCCGTTTTCCCCCCTAGGTCCACAGGGAGGAAACACCGCAGCTTAGTCAGTTTTTCATCCAGCTTGAAGAGAGAGAATGTATTGCTTGGATTTCTTTCATTTGGACCATGGCTTTGGATATCATTTATGGGGATTATGCAGCTTTATTTATGTTTCATGCTTCTTTAACTTTTAAAATCAAGACAGTATTATGGTTGTAATAATTGGAAGTTTGTTTTGAGACAATGTTGGAAATGTTCTGTATGAACACGTATTTATGATAATAAAAGTCTGTTGGTTTTTCCGCTGCTTATTTATATGTGTTTATATCTGTCTTGTGTTTTATCTGTGTCTTTTACTTATAAACCTCCACCAAAATTAAGGCATTCCCTTTGTGAGTGACCTTAACGGAGGTGGGGTGTTTCAGCTGTCCTGAGCTGCATTAGGCTGTCATGTGCGAGTGACTTTATGGAACGAGCACCTCAGGTAGCTGATCGGGCCCATAGGAGCGGGCGCTCCTGTGCGGATGAATGCTTTGGGAATCTTTGTGAGAGCAGAGCGCAAGATTGGAATCGATTCTCCTTTGTTCTTTGCGCGATCGTCCATCTTGGTTTGAGGGTGCTCATCCTTTTACTGCTTTTGTATGGTGCTGTCTGTCTTTGCGATCATGTTATGAGACTGTTCCTGTTTATGTTGAATGGGCGACTTGCTTTGTTTCAATGCTCGAACGTCTTTGTCTTAATATGAACGACCGGTCTTGGCTTCTGCATACGAATCGTGATTCGCATCTAACTTTGGTTGGAGGTGCGACCGTATAGGATGTTGTGAGTGCTCGTTTTGCGGTTCCTTCCCAGGCTTGATCTTTTGACGGATAAACATTGAGCGGCTTTACAGGATGTACGGTCTGTATCCCTTTGGGTTGCACTTCCCATATCATATCGCGCCATCTTCTCTGGTTGTACTGGTTGTACTGGTTGACCTGACTTGTTTTAGGTTTTGTATTTGGGTCCTGGTCTTGCGGTCGTTCCTATCCATTGCAATTTATTTTGGTGCCTCAGTTTCCTTTTGTTCGACCAACCCTAATGATGCTCGTTCCGCATTCCTTACTCAATGTGCGTACGGTTTTTTAGGGATTAACATCTTTCCTCATTCAGGAAAATAGCAGATTTCTTGATAAGCTCATAGCATGGTTTGAACGCTCCATTATTATGTATTCTTAGTTTCTATTTTAACTCAGTTATTTTATTTAATGTAATTGGATTTGAGAGGGGTGTTTTGACATAAAAGTTATGCATTATGATATTATAAGTGATTTTGAGACTTTAATATAACGATATGTTTTATGAAATGATACTTTTCAAAGAGTTTTATTTATTTCATTTCCGCTGTAGAAATGTTTTTTTTACCTTCTCTTGTGAATCGTAGTCTCTATAAAGTTTTTAGTTTTACCTAAATGCTCTGCATTCCTTGATGTGACTCGTTTGGAGTATGCTAAGAGGTGTGGGGAGTTACATTTGATATCAGAGACTAGGGTTATAGGATTTCTAAAAACAGATTTACAAAGTAGAATAGTTTTCAAAAATGTTTTAGAAAAGTAATGTAATAATCCATTTGGAACCAACCTAAATCTTGACCTAGAAAAAGGCCAAAATTATGGCAGTTTTAAACAAGTCGTTGGTTTCTATAAGAAATAAGAATAATAAAGTCAAACTAAAATGAAATCTGATCTCATAGCAGTATAGACAAAATATAATAATGAAACAGGTGTACCATATCATAAAACATCATAATGTCAATTACGTCAAATCCCAAATGTCATGGATACTAATTCAAGATACATCATTTATTAGAATAGCTGAGATACAATCAGATAATAATAGTAGATTAAGATAGTAACCGTCATCTTCAAGATCCATCATCCTCGTCATCATTGAGTATGTTCTACTGAACTTACCTACCTCGCCTGTGTTGTTAAGCTGAAGGGGGTCTGAACAAAGGGAAGCATTTTCCCTATACTTAGCTAGGGATGGGCATTTGTTATGGTTAACCGACCCAAACGAGTCAACCAACCTTAACCGAACCGCATTAACCGAACATTCGGTTAACCGACCAAATTACAGTTAACTATGAACAAACATCAGTTAACCATTAATCGAAATACACACATATACACCTAGACACACACACAAACACACACATACATATACACACATATATACCTAGACACACACAAACACACACATACATACAAATATATATATATATTGTAAGCCTAATAGCATAAATATTTTTTCATTACTGTTTCTTGCAACTTATAAATAATGTATATACATATACATACATACATATATATTATGTATATATATACATATACACATACATACATATGTGTGTGTATTGGTAAGATAGTAATAATGGCGATCTAATATATACATATATACTAATATGTATAGTAATATATATTATAATATACATATAGTAACATAATATATATATATATATATATTGTGGTTAAACGACTTAACCGATTCAACCGAACTGCACTAACCGACAAATTCAATTAACCGAATATTCGGTTAACTGATGGTTCGATTAACCGAAAATATTAACTAATTGGTGCGGTTAACCGACCGCGCTCACCACTATACTTAGCAGTATAAAACCTATCAGATTTATGTCTAGGAAAGTAGGCATATATAAAGACACATATATGAATATTATGTCCACCCATATATATATATATATATATATATATATTAAATGGAAATAAGTGTACTTTTCTTGGTTACTTAAGACCAGTTAAAATATGAACGGATTTCTACGATCACTTAATATCCCTTAGCGGACCCAGTCAATTAAGACATCGTTTCTTTATAGACTACGTATTATATATTCTCTCAAGATAATATGAGAGATAGTATTCAACCACTTAATACCGGGGTAAATAGAAACTAAACACTAGTTATAACCCTCCTGGAGGACCCTACGTGACTATCTAGCTGACATTATTAGGTGAACTTTTAGCCACTAAATACTCCTACTAGATAGACGGATTCTCTTACATGCTCAACGAAACTCTTAGTAGCCCAACCCTAGGTGTGCCCTTACTCTAGCCACATAGACAAGAAGCAGACAACTTCCAGAGAACTACCTAACTTATTCGGGACCATTTTATACCTCATGATGGTTAGAGAAAGGCGGACCCATGGACCTTGTAATACCCCACATCCGTTTGTGTCACTCAAAAAGGGAATGCACTAAGTTCTGTGGAGCATTTAGGGTAAAAGATGCAGATAAATTACAAGACAGACAGAAATTAAACAGCGGAAAATAAAGCTTTGCTTTATTGATAAAATAGTTTGTACAATGATTTCTTTACAATATCAGAGTATCATCTGTCTTACTAAATAAAGAAGCATAAAACAACATTTATATTCCCCAATGTAGCAAGAGCCAGCCATAGCATCTGGAAAGAGAATCCAAGCAAAACTTCGACAAATCTTCAAGCTGGGAAAGACTGACAGTCCAACTTAACCTGGGCTATACTATTCCCTTCTTTACTACCAAGGGGGGGGGACGGAAGAAAAGAAGAAGAAAGGAAAACAGAGTCAGACATAAAGCCTGAGTAAGTTCAGTAACTTCTAGCATGTGAACATGGAAAAACAAAACGACATGAATTAACTGAATACAAGATAACACCATGATGATAGGATCAGCAAGATTCGACAAGATAATCACAAGGTATGCTAAGATAAGATAAACTGGATATGCTCAAATACTTTCGCTGCTTCGCTATTTCCTTGTTATACTGGTTTCTATATCTCTACACCACCTAACTAGTGTCCCAACTAGTAACGATAACGTGATCCCAATCCCTGTAGTTTCCATTGCCTTCAGGCATACATTTATTATTTATTACCTAGATATAATCTAGGGTTTTCTATCAAGTGCTTTCTAGATTCAACTAGAGTTTACGCTATCTGCTGAACGCTTCTCGGATTCAGGGTTTATGCCACCTAGTCCAACTAGGGATTATGCTACCTGTCGAACGATGCCCCCAAGTCTAGGACACACTACCTAGAGTGGTATATGTTCCTATACTTCCCCACACATATATCGCGAATCGTTATCGCTTGTCTAGATGCACATGTCCTGTAATGTGCGGCCCGAGTCCTGTGGCAGGGCAAATCAAGAAACACAGAACTCGGTCGGGAGCTTTCAGATATCTGCCGATGCAGATGCTAAGGTCTGTTTTTATTCCAGTGGTTATGGTCCCACTCGACCCCTCCCTCAACTAATGAAAGGCACACCTTGAAAAATGAGAACTATACGCAGGCCCCCTATGCCCCACTGTCCTATGGCCATCCGCAACCATAACTAGATAGCAAGTATATGGTCTTTTGGAGTTCTCCGCCTTTCCACTTCACGTATCTCGATTGACTGAAGATGGATGGTAGACGACGAGTTGCTATCACAGGGCTACCGGTTTCTCGCCGAATCAGGCTGGTCCATCCTAGTCTTTAGGTTGCCATATTTTGCAACCAAGGCATACCCTTGGCTCTTATCATGCAGACCTTAACCTCTGTGAGCCCAGGCGGATCATCTGCAGCCTCACAGAGGGATACCAAGAGTACCCTAACGTCCCCTCGAAGCCTCGGGCTTCGTAACCCAATTCGTTGGAGCCTTCTTTTTTTACTCAGACGGACATTCGCTCCTTCCCGTGTTATACTAAGAATTACTACTTAGTTTTACTAACTAAGGTTTACCACTTAGTTTCTAAAATCGTTGTTTTCTTAACTAAGGTTTACTACTTAGCTCCTTTTAACTAAGGTTTACTACTTAGTTCTCTTTCCCGTCAATTTGGATTGGTTAAGTGTCATTAGTCAATTCAAGCTAACTTAACCCTCTTCATTTATCCTGTTAAACTGGTTAAGTGTTATCAGTAATTCATGTTGACTTAACCCTCCCACAAACCAAGTTATATTGGTTAAGTATTTCTTATTTCTTAACCCTACCCATTCATCCTGTATTGGTTAAGTGTTACTTTTTAACTTAACCTTGCCCGTCTGTTTTAACTAACATGTTATTAATGGTTAAGTATTATCCCTTCATGTTTTAGACTTAACCCTATTCCTTTATCACAATCTGATGGTTAAGTGTTCAAGTTTACTTAACCCTACGGTCTAGCCCAGCTAACATATCAAATTGGCTAAGTGTATTAAATCTTACTTAACCCCAACCTCTAGTCTAGTTAACATATTAATTTGGCTAAGTGTATTAACTTTACTTAACCCCACCTTCTAGTCTAGTTAACATGTTATTTTGGCTAAGTGTATTAACTTTACTTAACCCTACCTTCTAGTCTAGTTAACATGTTATTTTGGCTAAGTGTATTAACTTTACTTAACCCCACCTTCTAGTCTGGTTAACATGTTAATTTGGTTAAGTGTCCCTATGGACTTAGCCCTCCCATTCTAGCTTAACTGTGTTAAGTTGGTTAAGTGTTCCTAGGGACTTAACCCTCCCATTCTAGCTTAACTGTATTAAGTTGGTTAAGTGTTCCTATGGACTTAACCCTCCCATTCTAGCTTAACTGTATTAAGTTGTTTGTATGAACCTAACCCCACCCACTGGTTTGGTTATCATGTTGAATTGGTTAAGTGTCTTAGTTAACTTAACCCTACCATTCTTGTTCTAGCTTTAACTAAATAAATAAAAGCCGCTACCACTCACATTAGACAGATATTGTTGCGATTACTGGATGTGCCGGTTGGTTCCGGGCAGGTTTACATCGCAACTCAGTCTAACCTCGGGTTAGGCATATTCGTGTTTTCTAAGTTCAAAGGGTTTTGATTAATTCTCAAATCAGGTTTTGAAAGCAACCATCCCGTCCGTCGGATCAGTTAGGGATAGCCAGGGAGAGCAGGAAACTTGTATTTTCCAAACCCAAGCCTTGACACTATCCTCTCTGTCACCCTAGAACTTTCTGGTGTATTGTTAAAAAGAGATGTCGTTAATAAACCTTTAATTTGCCTAAATTTACATTTTCTCATTTAGGACAAATTCTATAAGTAAATCATTCCTAATTTACGTATTTCCTAATTACCCTTTTAATGTAAATTGTCAACATTTCTTCTTATGGCCCATTTTCCCCTCTATATCATATTTATGCTTTTTGGTATGTAAACTATACCAAATTAAGTGTCACTAACCATGATTTTTGCCAAACATGACCATTGCCCGCAATTATGGCCAACTTCAAATTTATGCCAATATACTTATTATGCCAAATTAGCTAATCCAATTCTGATTTAACATTCTAATTACAGTTCATGTCAAACTAGACATATTATTCTAGTTCACAGTTCATGTAAATGCTAGATTTACAAGTCTATACTAGATTCAAATTTCACATCCTATAATTCATGTCAAATTTATCCAATTTGCATTTCTATGAACATGCCATAATACATATTCCTAATTCATGCCAATTTCCAAGTTTATAACTATGTTTTAGTAAATTTCATATTTTGCCCAAATCGTATTCCCACCGCTCGTATAATCGTGATTCAACCTAGATTATAGATAAATGTAGCTTCGTAGAAAATGGGGAATGAACCAAAGATGCTATGAAAAAGATAGACATAACAACTGGCATAAGATGATAATTTACTAATTACAGGCCTCACGAATTTCACTGAAATTGATCTAAATCATCGAAGGCCTATAAGTCTGAAAGTCTCATGACATAAAATTGGGCTGAATAACGATGTAGGTTCAAGAACATGGGTAGACCTAACTTAATAGGTAAATTCCCAAGGTCTAAAACCAAATAAAACCAAGAATATACAGAATAGACAATCAGGTTTAGACCCAATTTCATAGTCACAAAACTTAAGCAACACTTTCCTAGTCATGAATCATAGGTGTTTTAGTCACAGTTGCCCTTGTTATGTCATAGGCAATAGTTTATGTTTCCTAATCAAAGGCATAGACTTGTGTTCATAGTCAAGGGAATAATTCTCATAGTCACAGTCACAGTCACAGTCAAAGGCAATGTTCATAGTCATAGGCAATGTTCATAGTCATAGGCAATGTTCATAGTCAAAGAGGCATATGGTTCTAAGGTCCATAGTTTCATAGTCACAGTCTTATTGGTCATCGAATCATAACAGTTCTTAATTAGGTCCAAAGATATAGGCACAGATTCGAATAGAAAGATTTGGCATATTCTTTTACTCCTTTAATTTCATGTCACGAATAGAGAAAGCGTTCAAATCTAAAAAGTAACCGACTTACATATATTAGATTAGAATAGAAAGATGGCGTTGCTATGATTCGTAGAAAAACAGTCGTTGAAGTCGTTTGAATCTTCACTTGAATCCTAGCTTGACTTGAATCTCCTCTCGAAAGTCTTGAGCAGCATTTCCTCATCTTGATTTATTTTATATATATTATTTATTTATACATTTTCTCAGAGGCAGCATAAGGATAGAAGAGAATTGTGAATAGAGAAGGAGACTAAGGCTGTTTATATAGGATTAGGCAGACGAATCTGGTCAGAGTGGCGTCCGGATACATCAAAATGAACCCAGGTTCAAAACCTGGATTTCGGGAGCAGGTCGACCCCCAGGTCGACTACCCAGTCGACCTGGTCAGGGGGGTCGACACCCTAGTTGACCTGGGTACCCAGGTCGACTCCCAGGTCGACCCCCTGGTCTCCTGGGCGGGAAATTTCCCTCCCAGTCCGCTTCTGGGTCTGTTTTGAAATTTGAACTTCGCTGAAACTTCCGGAGGCCATATCTTTCTCATACGGACTCCGATTTACGCAAACTCGGACTTGCTTTCATGCAGAATTCCGAGACGAACGCAATGGCACAGCCCGTTTCCCTTGATTTTGATTTTAAAATTTAATTCTGCCTTGATTTGTGAATCTTAGTGTTACAGAATTGTGGGGTGTTACATTCTCCCCCACTTAAAAGGATTTCGTCCCCGAAATCTTCAAGTTAGGAAGAATGTGTCCTACCATCCAATCACCCATCTACTCAACCATTCAATCACAGGCATTCATTGTCCTTAGAAAGATTTCTAATGCTTTCATGTTCATATGCATAGTGTGTGTATATGTCTTTATCTAATGCAAAATCAGGCGGTCTACTGATTCAGTCGACCTCCTTAATGCGAATCATGTCAGTGCCATGCGTCCAATCATGTATGCAAGCATCCCTAGTTACGTAAATACTACATGTGTGCACAACCATTCAATCATATGCAACATCCATATGATAACATATCAAGTTCAACTTACAAACAAATACATATCTGTAAATGCAATATGAAAGCGTCTGAACTGATCTAGTGCCTAATACGTATGCATATGCATTCACGAGCAACCATTAGCAACCACTTGCAACCATCAACCATAACATGTTTCAAATACATGTTTACATCCATTGGCTTCTACCTAAGGATCGAAGATACGACCTAGAGGATATACTTTGGAAAGAGAGAAACAATTATGCGTAAAGCTCCTACAAAAAAAAGAAATCAAGGATGCACCCTTAAGGAAAAGGGTATGATGCTAGTATCTAGCCTTCTTGAGCTTTACTCCACTGCATCTTAACTAATTTAACTTCACGATTGTGAAGTTCCTGATCTCCATTTCCAAAATAAACAGATGTCAATCATGGTACCAAGTACATGTACTAAGATGATTAGAGGTCTCCCTCTTATCCGCCATGCCATAACTATAAGGGTAAAAGGTCACTACGTGCTTTTTAGAGTGCCTGCCACAACTATTCATCTCTCACGCAAACCATCCTAGTCGAACTCGACATTCCTCAAGTACAAGCCCCAAAGACCTAAACCAATATCAGACAAGCACCCAAGGAATATCTCCTCCGAATTTAGACGATCTACGTGAGATGATATAAGCAAATTTGAAAGCTATTCTCAAATCCCTCCTAACCAAAATAAACTGGTCGGACCACCAACTGGATTTGAGACTCTAGTGGGATCTTTCTACTATATAAGTACTATGGTGCAGAGACTCAACTATGGAAGTGGATATGAACAATTGCGAAGCGCTAAAACCAAAGGAAAGAGTACGAACAACAAAACTAGACTCTTCCAACAGAACTTTACTACCTTTCTCCTAGGTACGCTTGGTGGTGAAAGTATGTACTTTCCCTTCTGAAAATCTTGTTCCTCGTTCTTGCCCTTGTCCTTAATTATATGCCCTATCATACCCTAGTAAAGATACTTCCTCTTGTCTTAGGTTTTATAATTTCTTCCTCCTTCGTGAGCTAAATCTACATCCATGAATTCCTCATCCTCTTCCGTGTTTGTCATGTTGACAAATCTCTCGAAAGCTGCTTCCATCGTACAGAAAACCCTATAAGCTTGAAAGAAAACTGGCCGTAGGTGAAACAACTACGGTTATGGATGGAAGTCGGGCACTACTTCGTCCTTCGATGAGGTTACCTCCAGAAAGCCAGGAGCCCCAGAGACTCAAGAAAGAAGGTGACAAGAATTCAAACAGAGGAAGAGAAGATAGTGCGTATGGCTTTGGGGAATATGTCTTTAAAACAAATCTTTTCTCTTGAAAATGCTTCTTTTAAAACTGTTTTGAAAATAATTTTTCAAATCCTTTATCCGATCTGGTAACCTTCAGCTCTGATACCACGTGTAACACCCCACATCCGTTAGTGTCACTCAAAAAGGGAATGCACTAAGTTCTGTGGAGCATTTAGGGTAAAATATGCAGATAAATTACAAGACAGACAGAAATTAAACAGCGGAAAATAAAACTTTGCTTTATTGATAAAATAGTTTGTACAATGATTTCTTTACAATATCAGAGTATCATCTGTCTTACTAAATAAAGAAGCATAAAACAACATTTATATTCCCCAATGTAGCAAGAGCCAGCCATAGCATCTGGAAAGAGAATCCAAGCAAAACTTCGACAAATCTTCAAGCTGGGAAAGAGTGACAGTCCAACTTAACCAGGGCTATACTATTCCCTTCTTTACTACCTGGGGGGAACGGAAGAAAAGAAGACGAAAGGAAAACAGAGTCAGACATAAAGCCTGAGTAAGTTCAGTAACTTCTAGCATGTGAACATGGAAAAACAAAACGACATGAATTAACTGAATACAAGATAACACCATGATGATAGGATCAACAAGATTCGACAAGATAATCACAAGGTACGCTAAGATAAGATAAACTGGATATGCTCTAATACTTTCGCCGCTTCGCTATTTCCTTGTTATACTGGTTTCTATATCTCTGCACCACCTAACTAGTGTCCCAACTAGTAATGATAACGTGATCCCAATCCCTGTAGTTTCCATTTCCTTCAGGCATACATTTATTATTTATTACCTAGATCTAATCTAGGGTTTTCTATCAAGTGCTTTCTAGATTCAACTAGAGTTTACGCTATCTGCTGAATGCTTCTCGGATTCAGGGTTTATGCCACCTAGTCCAACTAGGGATTATGCTACCTGTCGAACGATGCCCCCAAGTCTAGGACACACTACCTAGAGTGGTATATGTTCCTATACTTCCCCACGCATATATCGCGAATCGTTATCGCTTGTCTAGATGCACATGTCCTGTAATGTGCGGCCCGAGTCCTGTGGCAGGGCAAATCAAGAAACACAGAACTCGGTCGGGAGCTTTCAGATATCTGCCGATGCAGATGCTAAGGTCTGTTTTTATTCCAGTGGCTATGGTCCCACTCGACCCCTCCCTCAACTAATGAAAGGCACACCTTGAAAAATGAGAACTATACGCAGGCCCCCTATGCCCCACTGTCCTATGGCCATCCGCAACCATAACTAGATAGCAAGTATATGGTCTTTTGGAGTTCTCCGCCTTTCCGCTTCACGTATCTCGATTGACTGAAGATGGATGGTAGACGACGAGTTGCTATCACAGGGCTACCGGTTTCTCGCCGAATCACGCTGGTCCATCCTAGTCTTTAGGTTGCCATATTTTGCAACCAAGGCATACCCTTGGCTCTTCTCACGCAGACCTTAACCTCTGTGAGCCCAGGCGGATCATCTGCAGCCTCACAGAGGGATACCAAGAGTACCCTAACGTCCCCTCGAAGCCTCGGGCTTCGTAACCCAATTCGTTGGAGCCTTCTTTTTTTACTCAGACGGACATTCGCTCCTTCCCGTGTTATACTAAGAATTACTACTTAGTTTTACTAACTAAGGTTTACCACTTAGTTTCCAGAATCGTTGTTTTCTTAACTAAGGTTTAATACTTAGCTCCTTTTAACTAAGGTTTACTACTTAGTTCTCTTTCCCATCAATTTGGATTGGTTAAGTGTCATTAGTCAATTCAAGCTAACTTAACCCTCTTCATTTATCCTGTTAAACTGGTTAAGTGTTATCAGTAATTCATGTTGACTTAACCCTCCCACAAACCAAGTTATATTGGTTAAGTATTTCTTATTACTTAACCCTACCCATTCATCCTGTATTGGTTAAGTGTTACGTTTTAACTTAACCTTGCCCGTCTGTTTTAACTAACATGTTATTAATGGTTAAGTATTATCCCTTCATGTTTTAGACTTAACCCTATTCCTTTATCACAATCTGATGGTTAAGTGTTCAAGTTTACTTAACCCTACGGTCTAGCCCAGCTAACATATCAAATTAGCTAAGTGTATTAAATCTTACTTAACCCTAACCTCTAGTCTAGTTAACATGTTAATTTGGCAAAGTGTATTAACTTTAATTAACCCCACCTTCTAGACTAGTTAACATGTTATTTTGGCTAAGTGTATTAACTTTACTTAACCCCATCTTCTAGTCTAGTTAACATGTTATTTTGGCTAAGTGTATTAACTTTACTTAACCCCACCTTCTATTCTGGTTAACATGTTAATTTGGTTAAGTGTCCCTATGGACTTAGCCCTCCCATTCTAGCTTAACTGTGTTAAGTTGGTTAAGTGTTCCTAGGGACTTAACCCTCCCATTCTAGCTTAACTGTATTAAGTTGGTTAAGTGTTCCTATGGACTTAACCCTCCCATTCTAGCTTAACTGTATTAAGTTGTCTGTATGAACCTAACCCCACCCACCGGTTTGGTTATCATGTTGAATTGGTTAAGTGTCTTAGTTAACTTAACCCTACCATTCTTGTTCTAGCTTTAACTAAATAAATAAAAGCCGATACCACTCACATTAGACAGATATTGTTGCGATTACTGGATGTGCCGGTTGGTTCCGGGCAGGTTTACATCGCAACTCAGTCTAACCTCGAGTTAGGCATATTCGTGTTTTCTAAGTTCAAAGGGTTTTGATTAATTCTCAAATTAGGTTTTGAAAGCAACCATCCCGTCCGTCGGATCAGTTAGGAATAGCCAGGGAGAGCAGGAAACTTGTATTTTCCAAACCCAAGCCTAGACACTATCCTCTCTGTCACCCTAGAACTTTCTGGTGTATTGTTAAAAAGAGATGTCGTTAATAAACCTTTAATTTGCCTAAATTTACATTTTCTCATTTAGGACAAATTCTATAAGTAAATCATTCCTAATTTACTTATTTCCTAATTACCCTTTTAATGTAAATTGTCAACATTTCTTCTTATGGCCCATTTTCCCCTCTATATCATATTTATGCTTTTTGGTATGTAAACTATACCAAATTAAGTGTCACTAACCATGATTTTTGCCAAACATGACCATTGCCCGCAATTATGGCCAACTTCAAATTTATGCCAATATACTTATTATGCCAAATTAGCTAATCCAATTCTGATTTAACATTCTAATTACAGTTCATGTCAAACTAGACATATTATTCTAGTTCACAGTTCATGTAAATGCTAGATTTACAAGTCTATACTAGATTCAAATTTCACATCCTATAATTCATGTCAAATTTATCCAATTTGCATTTCTATGAACATGCCATAATACATGTTCCTAATTCATTCCAATTTCCAAGTTTATAACTATGTTTTAGTAAATTTCATATTTTGCCCAAATTGTATTCCCACCGCTTGTATAATCGTGATTCAACCTAGATTATAGATAAATCTAGCTTCGTAGAAAATGGGGAATGAACCAAAGATGCTATGAAAAAGATAGACATAACAACTGGCATAAGATGATAATTTACTAATTACAGGCCTCACGAATTTCACTGAAATTGATCTAAATCATCGAAGGCCTATAAGTCTGAAATTCTCATGACATAAAAATGGGCTGAATAACGACGTAGGTTCAAGAACATGGGTAGACCTAACTTAATAGGTAATTTCCCAAGGTCTAAAACCAAAGAAAACCAAGAATAGACAGAATAGATAATCAGGTTTAGACCCAATTTCATAGTCACAAAACTTAAGCAACACTTTCCTAGTCATGAATCATAGGTGTTTTAGTCACAGTTGTCCTTGTTATGTCATAGGCAATAGTTTATGTTTCCTAATCAAAGGCATAGACTTGTGTTCATAGTCAAGGGAATAATTCTCATAGTCACAGTCATAGGCAATGTTCATAGTCATAGGCAATGTTCATAGTCAAAGAGGCATATGGTTCTAAGGTCCATAGTTTCATAGTCACAGTCTTATTGGTCATCGAATCATAACAGTTCTTAATTAGGTCCAAAGATATAGGCACAGATTCGAATAGAAAGATTTGGCATATTCTTTTACTCCTTTAATTTCATGTCACGAATAGAGAAAGCGTTCAAATCTAAAAAGTAACCGACTTACAGAGATTAGATTAGAATAGAAAGATGGCGTTGCTATGATTCGTAGAAAAACAGTCGTTGAAGTCGTTTGAATCTTCACTTGAATCCTAGCTTGACTTGAATCTCCTCTCGAAAGTCTTGAGCAGCATTTCCTCGTCTTGATTTATTTTATATATATATTATTTATTTATACATTTTCTCAGAGGCAGCATAAGGATAGAAGAGAATTGTGAATAGAGAAGGAGACTAAGGCTGTTTATATAGGATTAGGCAGACGAATCTGGTCAGAGTGGCGTCCGGATACATCAAAATGAACCCAGGTTCAAAACCTGGATTTCGGGAGCAGGTAGACCCCCAGGTCGACTACCCAGTCGACCTGGTCAGGGGGGTCGACCCCCAGGTCGACACCCTAGTCGACCTGGGTATCCAGGTCGACTCCCAGGTCGACCCCCTGGTCTCCTGGGCGGGAAATTTCCCGCCCAGCCCGCTTCTGGGTCTGTTTTGAAATTTGAACTTCGCTGAAACTTCCGGAGGCCATATCTTTCTCATACGGACTCCGATTTACGCAAACTCGGACTCGTTTTCATGCAGAATTCCGAGACAAACGCAATGGCACAGCCCGTTTCCATTGATTTTGATTTTAAAATTTAATTCTGCCTTGATTTGTGAATCTTAGTGTTACAGAATTACGGGGTGTTACAGACTTATACCTAATAAGGGTGAGGCCTATGACTACAGTCTAACCCTAGGGATAAACCCTTAAGAGAGGAATGAGTCCAACCACTTAATATCCTCATAAGACGGATCAACCACTTGATACCTTCTCTAGACAGACCTATCACACGATGAATAGCCCATGACACTAGACATCTCATATTAACCTGACTTCTCGTAGTTGTTGTAGCTGGGTTGTCTGGGAAGACTTCTACTACAAATAGGGGTTAACCTTGAGTCCAAATGTCATTTGATATTACTAAAGACCACTAACTCAGGCACAACACACAAATTTCCTAATGGGTACATTTAATATGAAATTTCTAATTAAACACAACAAATAAGCATTTAAGATACAGATTACGTTATAAAATAAACATTCATAAATGTGTAATAAACGACACGCATGAAGGAAAGTGCACTAAATGATGAAATGCCAACTTTTACTCTAAACAAAAGATATATAAGTCACATGTGGTTTATTATACGCAAATCTACGATTTTATAACAAAAATAGAGATTTAAATACACATAACTTACAGTACTCAAATCCATAATTTTTATGTAAGTTTAGGATTTGCAATAAAAGGGAAAATAGGCTATATTCTAAATGCACATAAGGACAATGCCAAAACAATCCCAATTTATTTTGCATCCGCAAACAAAACCCAAACAATAAACTCAGATTGACAATTCTGCAATATTAGAGGTTTATAGGATTTTATGTCTGATTTTCATGAATATCAAACCCTACAGGCATAATCAATACAGAATTATATACTAATCAGTCACAGAAAATAAGTAAACTTAGTAAAACAAGCTGGTTACAGAGCTCCGAAATCTTGGAAAAACCGTAAATGGCGACAGGACACCATTCTCTCTCGCTCTCCTCCAGATCTATCTTCCCTCACTTTCTTCACTCTCCTCTACCCATACTTCCGCCTTCACTCTCGTTCATGTCTTCTCTCGTCCTGATTTCTCCACGCGTGGTTATTTTCCAGTTTTCGAATTCGCCTTTTCTAGATCTGAGCTCCGCCCATGGTTTTGATCTGTGCTCTGCTTTATCCATGCCTTCTTCGCCTCACTGCTTCTCCGCACATCTCCTCTAACCTGTTTTTGCTAAAACCCTACTCAGCTACGACTTGGATGTTCAGGTAACCACTCTTACGAGTTATTCAACTGGTAGACACGTATATGGTGGGTAGTTTGGCACTAGTGTGGAGTTTATATAGTATGCAGCAACTGCCACTTTGCTGATTTGATTGCGCGTCTCGACCGTATGTTTGGGATGGTTCATTTCGCAACGTGGGTATTCAGTGTTTATTATATCATCTTCTTGTTGGTAGTCCTTGTTTTGGCAGTAATGGGTTTTAGTTGATGTTTCGGTTGAGGTGGTGTTTCGGTTTCATTCTCTGGTAAATGGGCACAAATCTGTACTATGTTATTCTGCTGACATTGAATTGTTATTTGGTCTGCTTGTTTGGGTATACACTGATGACCAGTGGCTATACACGAGACGCCAATGGCGCTGAACTTAGCAGTTGGTTTTTGGTGGTTTTTAGCCTGAATGAGTTTGTACCTTTCAATGTCATGTGCTGGTTAGGTTATCGATGGTCAAAACTTGATTCTGATGCTCATACATTGTAGCTTGGCCATCTGCCCATGTCATTTTTGTCTATGCAAGCTCGAGATGATGCAAGCATCCTTGATGTCTTGTCTTGTCTTGTCTGATGTTCGAGTGGGTACGTTGCTTCCCCCATAATATGGATTTTACAGCTATGTTCCATCAAGCAACTAGGTCCTTGTGTACTTGGTTTTTATTTTTTAGCCTGTAAACTAATATGCATTTGCTACTTGTAGTTTGTCAATCATTAATGTGATGTACGTAATGTACACTTTCTCTCCCTGCGTGGAGAAACAGGAAAATATAGTAGTCTAGTAAGTTAGCTAGCTCCTGTACTGTAATCTAGGATAGATACAGTGGACAACCTACTTTAAATGCCGTATGCGGTGGACGCTCCACCTTAAAAACCGAATTAGCTGATTGTAACCACAATCACTGGTACTATACTGTATTTTTATTATTGGTTATAATAAAAAAGTGTTGCGGAACACTATAAAAACCGGTCGGCTATGCCAAAAAAAAAAGTAAACTTAAACAATTCCACTCATAGTACTCAAGAGAGAGAAATTGTGTAAATTTCTAGAACTTCATTGTGGCCATGCACAAACGTTCTCAATTTCCTTTTCCTTTAAAATTACCTATGTTAGACCCAGTAATTCTAAGAATAAAATAAAATAAAGTAGAAGTAGAAAAAGAAGAAGAACTAACATTCACTTGGATTGGATCCTAACACTGACAGAGACGGAGAAGAAGAAATGATGGTAGAAAGCCTTAAAATATGTGGACTGAAAGAGAAAAGGGCTAAGGCTCTATTTATTGGTGTCAAAATGTATAAAAGTCGTTGGATCAAAGGTATAAGATCCTAACCATCTGTGACACTAAAACCTAAATGCAACATAACAAAAACCTATCTGCCAACATCTCTCAAACCACATAGTGGTCAATAGTGGTCAACCTTCCCCCGGAGAACGGCGAACCCGACGATCGACCCCTTATCAGGAGGAGCGGTCGATCCCCTTTTCCCTTGACGTCGTGAATTTGTTTCACACATCTGATTAATTAATCAGTAAATGTTAATTAATTTTTTTTATATCTTTTAAACCGTGTCCCCTTTTTACATGTACATATTTACATATAATTTCGAATTTGAATTCAGAATATTCTTGTACACCAATTGTATTTATTCTATTCCATATTTATCTCATTGATTTCGAATTCAAATCTGTATACTTATTATTGATTGTTGTTTTATACTCAGACTTTGTTATGTGAATATTTTCTTCATACAGACTCTTTTTTCAACAAATAAAATGTGAAAAGAAACCAAAATCTAACCACAAATACAATGGTGATATCATCATGGTCAATTTCCCATGTATTAAATATTCGTATTTTTAATTACAAATTATTATTGTTTTTAGTTATGTACATTCGAGTAGGGTATATTTTACGGAGTGCTACATTCTTCCCCCTTAAAACAGATTTCGTCTCGAAATCCTTTTGAATGGGCGACAAACACAACTCGATCTCACAAACATGTTATATAGCCAAGTTACTTATTTATACATCCTAAAACAGCCAAATTTAAGGTGTTTATGTACTACAGACATACTAGGTGAACTCAATCCTAACGTAAAAGTGTAATTTGTGTTGTTGTATGTATGTAACACATCCTACTGTGCACGAAATTTATACGTGAGTGCTTGGTGCATCAGTTTTGCAACTAATTCCTATAATTCAATCCAGCAATCATAATGCAACTAATTTAAAAAAAAAATCGAGAAATGCTACAATATTTAAAATCTTCATGCCTTATACTATGGTATTTTCTCCCTAGTGTACTTGAACCAATCTAACTCAATGTTGTGAAGCCTTATAATTTCGTGCTCCACAATATCTGTGGTGGCACGAGACGTTAAGGATTCCGCCTTAGTCCTCATTTTCCGATTAGATTCTACCAAAATTTATTATAGTATAAAGGTATCTTACCAAAAAAAATATATATATATATATAGAAACGTTATTGGTTCCAATCATCAACAACCTCTTTTATTTTTCAAATATCAGGAAAACCCCAAAAATATAATGTCAACTTTTCTAACCATCACTAGCTGCCAAATCAAATTAGACTTTCCCGAAGCCACTAATCACAAAATTGATTCCAGTAGAAATTTATCGATGGTTATCCCATCAGTACTTTAATGATTCGTATGGCTTCATTGAAATACTTCAATAGCGTCCACCAATTACCAAGAAAGCGACTATGTTAATTCTAAATATTATTCCTACTATCTACAATTAATAAGAAATCGTAAGATCCAGTGAGTTATATATATATATATATATATATATATATATATATACACACACACACACACATATGTGTGTGTGTGTGTGCGCGCGAGCGTGCACGCGCGTGATCCGTTGCATTCCAAATAGCGAAACACTCATAAATGTCTCTTTATTTCCAACACAAAGTCCTTTTTTCTTAGTTTCCAATAACTCTCTCCTACTCACTCATTACTTAAATATATACGAAAGAATCAGCCTTGGATGCAAAAGAGGTACCACGAAATAGGGATGTCGCACACATGATATGAAATTATATTATAATAAAATAATAATTTTATTTAAAAGTAACTTAGAAACGTTTTAAATTAATTATGCTTTTAATCCCATAAAGGATCCAAAATGATAATTACAATAATAATAATAATAATTTTCATTTATTTCTTCAATTACATATTTGATCACAACCCGAAAAATCTTAAAATTTACCTACACAGTTCGGAATTGATCGAGTTTTATGTTACCTTTCATCATATAAATTCGATCCAAGACTCATCCGGTTTGACTTGAGCTTTCTTGAATCGATTTGATTTGAAATCATGTTTCTCGCAACTTACTGTAAACCCTAACGATTGTATTACCCCTTATCCAAACTTCTCATGGAGATATTTCTACCTTTAAGTCCAATTTACTTAACTCGCATAAAAAAATTTTAACCACAAATTTCAATATGTTTCGACTAATTTATGCTTCCAAGATGATAGTCAAAACGTAAAAACCTGAAATGTAATTTATTTAACTTTTGACTAACATAAGTTTATTACAGCATTGTTACAAAGCACAACATTAGCAACCACATAAAAAGATTCCGCTACACTAACTCACGAATTATAAAACCATTCAAACAGAATGCTTCCATCAATATGTCATAAAACAAAACAAAGCTTAACAAACTCCTCTATAACCTGTTTCAATCATGAAAAATTCTTTTATGGATGAAAGAATGTGAAACATAGAATACAATAGCAGTTCACTAGAGACATCATTTAGAAAGTTAATGTCCCATAATATAACAAAACTTTTGAGCAAATGATTCTCAGAATCTTCCAGTCATATACAAATACCAATGATAATTGTATCTAGCACACATATCCGCCATAGTCCACAATTATAGGTAATTTTATAACCTTAATCGATAACTTAATTATTAAGCGAGAACCTTTAAAAGGTTACTGATTGCGATAATACAGTGAAGGATCGTACGCAGACTGGGGTTGGGGCTGGTAATTCTCTTGAGGAGGAGGTCTGGGTTTTGGGGGTCTGGCATAGTCTGCGAAGATAACCCATCCATCAAGAAACTGCAAAATTCAAAATGTAAGAAAATGAGAATGTTCGAAAATCAAATAAAAAGGCTGAATGATATGAACTAAAGGCAAAAGCTCCTACAAAAAACGAAATTACTGTGCCTAGAAATGTAGTAGAATAATAAATGATGTATGATAACCATTTTAAGATGAAGATATGCATATACCCCAAATAACAAATAACCTAATTTCCAGTAACTAAATGCACCATGCATCGAGCACATAGCTAGAAACTTCAAAATATACAATATACATAAACATAAACTAGTTTCTAGCCAATTCAACCGTGTGCGTGTGCGTGTGTGTGCGTGTGCGTGCATGGGTGTGTGTCAGCTAGACCTGTCAAAACGGACCCGTACACATTTACCCTAAAATTAGAAGGGTTGGGTCCAACCCATTTAGTTTTTATTTTATTTTTACCCAGCCCGTTTACCGTTGACTAACTATATCTCTAAAACCGACCCAACCCGCATACCCATTCAACCCTAGAACCACGAAAGAAAGAGAAACAGGCGATCCTTCTTCCTTCATTTTGCAGCTCAGCCCTATTTTACGAATTTCTCGGTTTGAGGGGTATATCGATACGTTCGACAACCCTTACTTTGAATCCGAGCGAGTCCTCGTCAGTCGTCACCACGAGCTTCATTGGTGTTCAAATTCGCAAACCCTGGGTAATTAAGCTCTTGCGATTTTGTCTGATTCTTATGTAAGGATTACATTGTTACTGTTGTTCGTTAATATTGTTAAATTCTTCGTCTGTTAATTTCTTTTACTTACATCTCTCATCTGAGCGAATCCGAATCTTGGTAGAATTGGTAAATTATTCTTTAGTTTCTTTGATTTCCTACGCTTGCTGTATTTCTGCAAAATAGTGTTGTATTTTAGTTTGCCCAATTTTTCTACATCTTAGTATATCTTGAAATTATTGTCATCTGCCCGGTAAAATTGTTCATTTTGTTGTAATTATCGCTTTTAGATATTCGTTTATTTTATTTTTCTTCTCTCCAGCTTATACAATATTTATCTTATTGATATGGATATATCATTTTACATAATCAGGTTCTGTATAAACGACAGTTAGCAATATGAAATAAGAATTCTTAAAACGGGTTACAGGTACATGCCACATTACTTGAACCCCTTTGAGTAAAGTTATTAACTATTAACCATAGCCCTCTTTCTATGGGGTGCATGTTATCAGTTTAAATATACACTGTTGAGAAATCAGATTGTATGATGTCAACTATAATATAGTTATAGCTGAAGTCAATGTAGTCTTGTTGTTATTGGCATTTAGCGCTGGGTCACATTATGAGGTGAGAACAGAACAATTTTTTACTTAGTTTTAGCGGCCTAATTTCTTTTGTTTGCATCGAGGTCCGCATCAATCTATGTGCATGGTATACAATGAACCACTACATACTTACATGTTATACAAGCATTATTTACATGTAGACATATAGAAAAATAAGCATGCATACTTCCAAGTGAAATATTAAGATTTGTTTTTTACAGACTTTATGAAGCAGGAGTGCTCTATTGTTTTATCTTCATTGCCAAGAGGAGTAATTTTTAAACCATTTATCAGTACCATTAATTTTTGCAATTAACATTTATTTTAAACTTCTGCATGTTAGGGGATAACACTATTAACAAGAATGAAAGAAATTGTTGTGATTATATAGGAAGATTGCTTTGACCATTAATCATTTAGCATTGTGTACTTTAGTGTATAAATTTGTATTTCATTTCTTCTTCGACATATGAACAACTATAATGAATATAATATAAATGATTATTTGTTGATCATAATCTTTTTTTACCATCTTATTTTTCATCTCTTATATTCTAATGAGCAACAACATTGAAATGGTTTCCTAGAGTCTGAAATCTTTCGTTTACGTCACAGATATGCCTATTGGGCTGTCAAAAATGGTTTGATGATAACATCCGCCAATACAGACATCTTATATCTAAAAGTTATTAGGTTGCACGTTGTTTATTTTTTAAAATATGGATTGAACTTACTGTTAGTAATAATATGTAAACACACTGGTTCTGTTGTGAAATTTATGACATCATATAGATTGATGGCGACTTATAAACTAATTTTAGAGCATGTAGATTATTTATATTTATAAAAATATATCAAAATTTTGAGGATTAACAAATTGTTATTATGTAAACACACTAGTTCTGTTGTGAAATTGTTCTTATGTTTAGTGCTTGTATAATAGATACATAACCAGTAGATACCATGGTTTACTATTGGTGAATTTGCTGACATTCCTTTTCTTCTATTACTGCAGTCACGGGACTATGCTTAGAAAGTTCTCTCTCTTTCTGCTTGCAAAAGTTGAAGAAATCACATGGCAGGTTGGTTCATCATTTTCTTTTTATTTCTAGATTTTTTAATTAGAGTCTTTCCTTTGAGCCTTGGAAGCCGGTCCAGTCACAGTCAGTAGTCAAAAAAATGGCCTTTTATGCAATGCAAATATCACAGCTCCAGGTCCACTAAAGTAATGAAACTGAACAGTTAGCTAGTTAACTGTAATCATGCATATTTATTCTTTCCATGTTCATACTCAATTTACTATTCTTTATTCTCTTTGATTCGTTCTTTTTTTCCAGGCATTGAGAGAAACTCACGTTCTCAAAATTTTCTCATCTTTCTACTTTCTCCTCCAGGGGGATGCTCTTAGAATAAGCTTTTATATCCTTGCATGCATGTGGATCAATGCAAAAGGGTAAATTTTCACTACTGAACGCTAATTAAGGAGTAAAAGAATTACTCCCAGTTAGAATTTTGTAGCATACCTACTTGACACATCTACTGAATCAATAATATGCATTTTTAGTATATTCAGTTATATAGCCTTTAGTAGGATTTTCAGCACAAGGGCATAACATGAATATTAGTTTACTGGGCATTACAACAATTGGATTTAAGTAGCAATTCCTTTGTTCCAAAGCTCATTGCAATCTCACACAAAATGGGATAAAATATAAATTCACTAGCTCGTTATTGGAATCCCTTTCATGTTTTCATGTCCTATTCTCTTCAATTCATCTATTGGAAAGCAGGTTTTAATATCCGTGGAACAAAAAATACCCAGTGCCTTGTTGATCATATAATACTGAAATGCACTTGCATAGACTATATGCATCCTTGATTCAAAGATTTTTGAAAAGGAGAGGGAAGGATATTTTCAAAGGCAATACTAAGATCAAGTTTCAACGAAAAATATTAATAAGGATAAAATGCCATGCCCAATTTAATTGGTTGAATAAAGCAAGTACTGATGTTCTTTTGATTATTCTAGCTAAATGGAAAAGTACTTATCAGGGATTATTAGGCATCTGGTGATCATGCACAGGTATGTTTTAAATTTGTATGTGTTGTGTTGTTTATTTTTTTCCACTCCTTCTATATGGTTTTAGTTTGTTTGTGTGTAATATATGACCTGTTTCATAGATAACTAAAATGAAGTGTAACAAAACCTTTCCAGTTTTCTATGAATCTAAATGCTCAAGGGAAAAAAGGGGAAAAGAAAATGAGTATTGTGCACATGCCATCAAATATATACCTGTAGCAGTGAAAAAGTTTAATAGAAATAGTGAATTGAGAATAATTCATCAATATGACTTATTTTGAGGATATATTTGCGTTATATTTTGTCCATGTCCAAATAATTTTATTTTGAGCATCAAGCTGCAGCAATATCAAGCAACTTGGAGCAATATCAAAAAGTTATGAATTTTGTTTGTACAAATGTACATATAAACATATTACACTGCTTATGAACAAGCTTATATTATTATACAATACTCATTCATGTGTTAATTGTTTGTATCGTTTCAGGATTAAAAGCAAGGCTTTTCTCAAAGGATTTTCAAGACTGTGATAGTACTATCCAGGTATCAAGCTGCAGCAATATCAAGCAACTTGGAGCAATATCAAAAAATTATGAATTGGTGTTGTTTTTGTATTATTTAGTGCATTTTACTTTGGTTGTTTTGATGTGTTGTTTCCATTATGGAGTTTCTCATCTACAAATTAGTCTTCTTGAACCTTTTAGTTCTCAGTGTTGTAATCTGTGATTGTATTATCCAGGTAGGACCTTTAAATATTTTTTAGTTTATGCAATGATTAGTACAGTTTTTTGCGTAATGATGCAGTTTTTTGCTTTATAATGCAGTTTTTTGTTTTTTTATGTATGATTGATCAACATTTGATGCAGTTTTTTATTTTTTATTGCAGTTTTTTTTTGCTTTATTACGTATCAATAATAATATAATGATGCAATTTTTTAATTTAATGCTGCAGTTTTTATTGGTAGTTTTTAAACGGGTTGGGCCGGGTTAACCCTTTTATTAAACGGGTCGGGTTGGGTCAAATCATTTATTAAACGGGTCAAATGGGTCGGGTTCGTTTATGCCTTGAATGAATTGGGTTAAATTCTACCCGATCCAGTTATGACCCGACCCGACCGATTTGACAGATCTCTGTGTGTGTGTGCGTGTGGGGGGGGGTGTCAGTGTGGGCGTGGGTGTGCGCTGGTGCGTGTGCGTGGAGAGTTCCAAAATCAATGGGTTGCCATTGTCTATAGAAAATTATGATGAAAAGGTTGTACGTACATAACCTGAGTAGCACTATTATCTCTTTTGAGAACTTGAGTTACTATAATATTACACTAAACAATGTGGCAGCTTATGTAGACAGGAAGAAGAGTCAGACGGGTCCAACACGTGCACACTATATGTGAGCGTAAAAGTAAACTTTTGTCCCAACTCCTACAAATCTTATTTCACACAACTTTTCCCCTAGAAGCATTACTATAAAGGAAATGTAACTATATGAGTGTTATGAAGGAAACCATGAAAAGGATGATAGTAGTACAGTTGTGCTAAAACTCACCTTGCCATCCATGCCCTCTTTGCCTTTCATTGCCTCCTCCAAGGTTGCATATCTCACAAAACCAAATCCCTTGGAGTAACCAGATCTAGCATCTGTGACTACTTTAGCTGCAAATTATACGATGTCTACTTTTAGTAACGATTATCATCTGTCATACATCAAGCACAAAAGGTCTCCAGTCTCCAGGTAACCAGAAACAAATGTGGATGAAAAGCAAAACAATTGTGCATCTTATTTTCATATTATGAAAGAGCCCATGTAACACAATACAAAAAGTACGTCACACAAGCACATAGATAGCATTTTTAGGTTAGTTCATACGTCTTTCACTTTCAACCAGAACTTTCGACGCTTTCGCAATTTGCGATAAAATATAGCATAAAACAAACACCCAGTCATTCAATGTCAATTCTGATTTGTTACTGCAATGAATCAAACAGAACAAGGGGAAAAAAAACATTACCATGAATTACTTGACCAAATTTAGCGAAGGCATCCCTTAACCCTTCTGTTGTTGTTCTTTTGCTAAGACCTGACACCATCTCAATGTTAGAAACAGACAACATGTTTTGAACAAGAGTCTAATAATTAATATATAATGAATGACAAAATGAATAAAATGCAAATGACAGTCTAATTTAGATTGAAACATTCTTTGTTATTCATTCGTAAATATAATTAAAAATAATTAGAACTATCAATAAATAAAATTTACACACACAGTTAGCGAGGAAAGAAGGGAAAATGAAAAATATAAGAAAAAACTTGACGCAAGGATACTACATTTTCTTCTGTAGTATGAAGACAAGTTCTTGCGAATGTGCATCGCAACACCAAAATTCTCTTGGTGCAACTAAAATGGCAACAGCTTGGCAAGCGATGCAGTAGCTGATGAGGCTTAGCACACAACGAGGTGGCAGTGGCTAGAGATGGTGGTAGTGATTGGTCAGAGAGATTAGGTCGTTCCACTGAACAAAATGTTTTGCGTCGGAGTCGCTTAGAAGGCAATGGAAGAGATAGATGTTAGGGGTGCAACAACGAAGCATGGGAGCCATGGCATCAATAATGGTAGCAGCAAGGCCACTGGATGCTGGTGGCAGTCGATTATTTTCAAAAGATTAACAACCAAAAATGTTTAATATAACTAGCATTATCTATAAGTGAAAATGAACATATCATAATATCTGTATGTGTATAATGCTAATTAAACATAGGCTTAAATCAAGTTATATAAAAATCACAGTAGTATACCTATACTAGATTGGCTTCACTCATTCAAAGGTATGTCTGACCTAATCCTGTATTTTTCTATATTATTCAGGTTGATGGAACTGAAGACATTACGGAACAAGAGGCGTGAATTTGTACATATTGGAAATATTTAATATATATGTGATGGTGTCTCTGTGGACTTGGGATAGTTTGGATTGTACAAACTTATGTTGTGTATGTCTGACATGCGCTCGCGCAGGCACACACATCAAAGTTTTAAAATTTGAAAAGTGTACATGATGTGTTTTCAAGTCTACGAGGCGAGGCGTAAGCTTTTCGGATAAAAATAAAATGCAAAATATATAAAAAAAAAATTGACATTTTAAATTAATTGATGCAGACAATGAAAAACAAATAATTAAAATCCGACTTTGAATAAGTATATATTTTTACTATAGAATAAAAATAAATCATTGAAACTCCGATGATTCGAAATTTCGATTATCAAATCTATTTGAAGATTCCATCAAACTCCAATTTTGATTCATTCTATCAATTCAAATCGCTCCGCAAAATTTCTTCCGAGATTTAACAATGTTTATCCATAACATTCTTTAAATAATAATGAGAAAATCCATTATATTTCTCTTGATTGTTGTTTTATAAACAATCTTACTTGACCATATTAAAATTGAATGGTAAAAATAGTGCTAGTTTTTATTTTCTTAATTTTTCTTTTTTCCCTTTTTATTTCCATTAAATAATCAAAGTTTAATGATTTTTATCACTGTCAATATCTGCAACTAAAGCTAAAAAGGCTTTTGAGTCATATACCTCGGTGGTTTGACGCATGCGAGACGTTTGTTTTAGGCGTTTTCTATACCTCAAGTTGTTGAGGTGTAAGCTTTAGAGTTAAAAAGCTTTTTTGACTAAACCTCAAGGCGTTTTATCTCTTATTTCCTCGAGACAAGTACTGAGATGGGTTTTTTAAAACAATGATATTATATATATATACACACACACATGTGTGTGTTGTATGTGTAATATGATATTTTGTGTGACCATCTGCTGTGAGACTATGAAAGGTAGTAGTCTTTGTTATGATCTTTATGTGTATCAAAATGTATTATCCCCAAACGAATCACCGTTTTGCGACTTCATCATGCAGCTATGGGATTCTAAAAGGTGGGTTTGTTGGACATAAGCCTAAGAGGTTTAAAATAAAACTTTTTAGAGAAAACCTCAAGGCATTTTATTTTCCATTTTCTCGAAACTCTCATCCAGGCAAGCATTGAGACAGGCTTCTTAAAATAATGGTTTATATCAAATAATACAAAAACAGCCTTGAATATGAACGCTAATTCAGCAAGAAATTAGAAAGTGAATGAAAATAGCACATGATACTGGAGCCCACTGTTATCACGTCGACGACAAGTCGCCCAGTCGGTCGATCAAGTTCGACGACAGTCGACTTGTTCAATTCGACGACATCGAGACTTAGGGTTTGATTTAGGGTTCGAACTGAGATTTAGGCTTCGATTTAGGGTTCGAACTTAGATTTAGGGTTCGATGTCGATCTGAGGGTTCGATTTAGGGTTCGATGTCGATCTTAGGTTTCGATTTAGGGTTCGAACTCAAATCGAGACTTATATACTTACCTGATTTTGGTTGAGAAGAAGGGAATCTGGTCGTCGACTTCATGCTAGAAAGAACGAACATTAGTTTTCTTCATCTGATTTTTTTTTTTGCAGCAGAAAGCGAACTGATTTTCTTGCTCTTTCGTTTTTTTTAAACCTTACGTAGCCAGAAAGGATGAGTTTTTTGTGGTAGGGTTTAGTGGAATTATAGGCTGGGCTGTTTTAGGTTGGGCTTGGTCATTTTTATATTGCGCAAATTAACTTTTATTTTATTTATTTTATGTTTGGACTGAGTTGGGCCTATTTCAATTGAATAATGATTACTTAATAATTAGAACAATCCCCTATTACATTTTTAATATAAACATATGTACATAAAAGACTTGTCGACTAGTCACAACTAGTCGGATGATTTGTCGACTAGTCTTCTAGACGGTAGTGGCTCGACTTGGCGTCGTGATAACCTTGCTGGAGCCACAGGAAAGACACTTTGCGATGGGGGAAAGGGCTAAGGTTCACTGAGCTACATTATTCTTCTATTTCTCCTTTCGATAACCTTACAACGTACAAATCATTCTAGTATCCAACATAGTTGTTAAGGCGCGCGCTTAAGCGCGCCTAGGCGCGCCTAAGGCTCAGGCGCAGGCTTTGCGCCTCGCTGGCCTTCGAAGCTCATCAGCTAACTGAGGCGCAAATAAAGCGCGCCTTTGGCGCTTTTCCTCGAGGCACTGAGGCTCAAAAAGCGCGCCTTGTGAAATAATTGATTTTATGCCAAGTCCAGCTTTGTTTGGACCCGATCCGACTCTCATCCTTCAAATTCGAACAATTTTGTTCAATTTTTAGGGTTTTCCCTTTCGCTTTAACGCATTCGAACCTAAAAAAAACTGCCACCATCTCCGTTGTTACTGCCATCGCCGTCATGTGTGTGTATTTCAAATACCAACAACAGTTATTTTAGTTGTTTTCATTTAAATTAATTAGTTCACAGGTTTAAACTTTAATCTAAACTTGTTAGTTAGTTTATTGAGTTATGTTTTAAATTTTAAATTAAAATTTAGACATGTTTTAAAATTTATTGAGTTATGTTTTAATTTTAAAGTTTAAAGAGTTATGTTTTAAATAATTAAATTTATTGAATTTGTGATCGTTTTAGTTCCGAAATTGTATTTGTGACTTCGTACCTACTAATCAAAGTTTTGTATCACTAAATTAATCATATATAGTAGAATTTTATAGTATAGTTTTTTTTCTAGCAAAAAAAACCCACACTTGTACAAAAGTCACACAAAAAAGCCCAAGGCTCAAAAAAGCTCAGGGCTCAAGCCTTGCGCCTTTTTGCGCCTTTGCGCCTTAACTACTATGGTATCCAACAAGCAAATTAACTGAATTATTTAACATATCTAAAAAATACAAAATAAAACATATCAAACATTGAACATGTTAAAAGAGTAAACAACTTGAAATCCAAAGACTTGTTCATGGGCAAAAGCGTCCAAAACGCACATGGCAAACAGGGAGTAATTAAACAACTGTAGAAGAAGACAGAATCCCACCCCCCTCCCCCCAAAAAAAATCACCGTTTCAGCTGTACGCAGAGGCACCAAAGATGCAACAGCTTAAAATCTAATAGTTATTTCTCTAAATTTCAATCTTATCCTATTTTGCTAAGGACAAAGCGGAGCACTAAACTTATTAAGAAGGAATACTGCTGAATCCCTAGCAAAAACAAAGCGGATCCTTACAGCATTTTTAACTGGCAGGGCACAAAGGTAAAACTATGGCTTAAAGAACACGTATAAGGGCCTAGACAGAGAGTTTTTGATGACATAGAACTCACTACTAACAAAACAACACTTAAGGTAAATGGAACAATAACTAAAACATTTATATCCATCTATTTATATTTTGAATATCTGCACAAGGAATCAGAAACCCTGTATTGTAGAACATAAATTCAAACTAACCATAATATCCAACGGTAGCAGTACGAAAAAAGATTTGGCTTTGACACTGTTAGTAAACCAACCACACAATCAACAACCTATCAAAAATCACCCAAAAAGGGAACTAAGCTATAGAATGTTTTCCATGCGAGTGAATAGAGACCTGAAACAAAGAGATTGGGGTTGGGATCGGCGTCCGGCTCTTTGTTTGCTGCCTGCTGAGGAGTAAAGGCAGGGATAGACGAAAACATTCGGCAGATTCCGGTACGCCTTACCGCCGCTAAAGCAATTGCCATCGTTTGCCCCTCTGCGATGTTCTGTCAGGTATTAGGGTTTTTGATCTAGAGAAAGAAAGAAAGCGCGTTTGCGGGCTTGTTTAAGTAGACGGCGTTTAAAAGAGGTTTGGCAGTAAGAGCATCGGAGCTCTTATTGGCTTCTAAATCTTGAATCGGGGGAGAGATCGTATATTACAATAATCCGAAGTTTAACGTGTCCGCCCATATTAATCCCAAGTTTACGTTATTCAAGAATAATCCAAAGTTTATGGGGTCTCTTCCCAAATTAATCTCATTTACTTGTATCTTCCCATATTAATCCGAAGTTCTTACTGCCAAACCCTAAACTTGGGATTATTCTTGAATAACGCAAACTTGGGATTAATATGGGCGGACAGGTTAAACTTCGGATTATTCTTGTCAATTAATCCATTGTAATATTAAGTGAAATATTACAGGTTCAATTCTGAATTCTGAATTGGCCCCGGACGCCGATTTTTTCGGCATGCAAATATCTATCTTTTCGTTTTTTTCACCGCACACCTATTTTTTCGGCGCTTCACGAGAACTAAAATTTTCACGTGCTCATAAAATGAGCGCGTAGTGAGAGAACTGTTGGAGAAATTTGGCTTCCTTTCCGTAATATTACGAATCGTAATATTCCTTTCCGTGATATTTGCTGGAGATGCTCTAAGGGCAACTCTAGTGTGGATTATTTTCTAATATTCAAAGAACTGAATATTCCAACCGAACATTATATGTAGAGCAAATCTGGATAACAGAAAATTATTGGAGAGTTAAAAATAATGAAGATAGGAAGAAGAAGCAGGGTTCCTCTTTAATAACGCATGTCCACTTCCCGATATATTAAAGCATTAAATATTTAGTGCGGTAGTTGTAGGCATCATTAATTGGGGCGACTTGTCAAGTCATTTGTATTTTTCCATAGCGCGTTTTTTAAGAATGATAGACAGGTAGCAGAGATTCTCTGTCTCGTTTCTACTAGGGCTATCGACTTTATTCTGAAGCTAGGCCTTAGCAATGATTCCTTGTCTCGTTTCTACTGTGGATGGCGACCATACCATGTTGCTTGGTATACAACAAAGATTCCTTGTCTAGTTTCTAGAGTTGACGACGACTTTACCCTGCCACTTGGTCCTTGGTAAAGACTCCTTTAATCATTTATAATGTTGTTGACGACTTAACAAAGATTCCTTGTAAATTAAACATTTGAGAACATACAGGACACACATACTATTTTGCATAACGATACAATTAACAATAAGCATAAAGCCACAACAGATCATAAAGATACAACAACTACTGGTACAAGATGTCAACTAAAACATCAAAGCAGACGTAGGAAATAGTTACTTAAGCCAACGTCAATGAAGTCTCATTACGTTCAATCGCAACTGCTCAATTTCATTTTCGAGGCGTCTAATCTCTCGTTCGAGTTCGTTTGCATAGGCTATTCCCCTTGGGCACAAAGGCTCGTCTATCCATTCCCTTTAATTACATTCATTCGGTTCACATACGATGGATATCTCTGCATGCGGCGACCTATATTGTTTCCCTCTGCTCGAACCACGACTTCAACCGCATAACCACAATAGCAACAAACTAGATAAGAGTCAACTTCCTGTTCAGAAGGTGGTACTCGATACACCTCTACTTCTTGTCGTGGTTGAGTGACCGACTGTTCGTACGATGGTTGAACATGGGGTACTTGAGCTTTGGGTGGAATTTGAACGTTCCGCGGTTCGTACGGTGCTTGAGCCTGAGGTCTCAGTTGGTTTAGAAACTGGAATTCGTCTTCCATCTCCTGAAGTCTCATATCTTCGTACGCCTATTCCTCGGAGTTTGTAGATGATGTCCACGAAGGCATTGTTGTGGGAATGGAAAGAGGAGTTGGAAACAAGGTTGTTTGAGCGAGGTTAGTTGGGAGTATTTTAAGAGAGTTATATAGCTGCTCGCCACAAAATATTGAAACCGGTCAATGCTCACGTGGAAGAGTATGACCCCTATTTTTTAACTCCTACTTGTATTGAATTGTTTAATGCACCCGAGGACGACCCCTATTTTTTAACTCTTACGTGTATTGAATTGTTTAATGCACCTGGGGACGTTCCACATTTTTTTTAACTCTTACGTGTATTGAATTTTTTAATGCACCCGGGGATGACCCCTATTTTTTAACTCCTACATATATACAAACTTGACATTGTGACAATACAAATCACAATAATGTTTCCAAAGCTTGCTACAGTCATTGAAATGACTTGACACTGCAACAAATCACATAAACCAACATAAATAGTAGAACATAAATCGCAACACATATTAAAAATGAGTCTTAAACACAACTATCGAAAGAAAGTACGAAACAACTAGTGTTTTAACACATACTAATATAAATAGTAGCACATACACCTCTACCAATCATAACCGAAGCGCGTTAGCCAGTTGTAATGAAGTTCATAAGCTTCATGGCCTATGAATTCCGTTCAACGTTCGAATAGGTAACACGAATCGAAAGTGGCACAATTAGCTTTGAAAATATCTTCCTCTTCTATGGCCTCGATTATCTCGCGGTATCGAGCACAATCATCCCAAAAGGTCCTATGTTTGTTATGAATTTCTTCTTTAGACCTCCACGACGGACACTTGGGGTTGTCGTTGTACTTTTTTTAAATCAATTGCCAGTACATTTCATGGGTTACTTCCCCACCTCCTTGCAGCATTTTTTCATGCATTTCGTGGAAGTCAATATACGATTCCATAAGTATAAGTAGCTCAGATGGAGACCAAATACCAGTAGACATGGATAAAGGAGGGTAACGGGGAATGAGATAATTTTTATTACGTGAAACTAAGGACCCAAAGCACCCTTTATTTGTTGCCCAAGATTTGGAAATAGTTCTGTGCATTTATTATGAGTCACGTGTATTTAGAACGTAGAATTCACATGGGTGTATGCCATGATTAGACTGTACACTGAGGAGAAAACAGTAAGGATACAGTGCTTGATTTGACCTAACACTGAGGAGATCAACAGTAAGGATACTGTGCTTGATTTGAAATAAGTCGACTCAACATTGAATAACCTGACAATTTACAGCAATCAAACATAGTTATAGTGCCTGATTTAAGATAAGGAGAGTAAAGTCCTAACATTGAATATAGTCCCCTAACATGACTACGGTGCCCATTCTTGTCCATTTTGAGGAAACGAACACGGTTACAGTGTTTTATTTAACATGAGCAGAGTATAGTCCAAACATTGAATACACTGCTTGATTTTACATAAGGCGACCCAACATTGAATAACTAGACAATTTACAGCAAGCAAACATGGATATAGTATCAGATTTAACATAAGGCGAGTAAAGTCCAAACATTGAATACAGTCCCCTAACTTTTACAAACCATATAACGACGTGGGTATCATACTTCACCACCACAATTCAAAATTAAACTAGAACTCCTCAATAAAAATGTATGGTTATTTACTAAAAGCTATATTGTTATGTGATAGCGACTCAGAGGATGAAGCCTACGCATTAGCACACCAACAACAAGAAGAGGAACTTATAGAGATCTACCACGAAGCTTACGGTTCAACTAGTGGAGAATACGGTGGCTCAACAATGGGGCGAAGATACCTTACCTGGGATCATGCAGCATTTCATAAAACACTGATGAAAGATTATTTCGTTTCTGATCCGACTTATGGTCCTACGATTTTTCGCAGACGTTTCAGAATGAGCAGACCCTTATTCTTATGAATTCTTAAATGTCTTCAAGCGAATAATAAATACTTTGTTTTTAAGTAGGATGCTGCCACAAAACAAGCTCTGAGTGGACATCAAAAGATGACTGCGGCTTTGAGAATGTTGGCATATGATGCACCCACCGACGCACTTGATGACGCTTATCGTATTGCAGAGAGTACTGCTTGGAAAACCTAGATGAATTCTGCCAATCGGTGGTGGACATATATGGGGATGAATATCTTCATTCTCCAAACGAGGCTCAAGTAGCTAGGTTGCGTGAAATGCACGAAAGTAAAGGGTGGCCTGGGATGTTAGGGAGTCTAGATTGTATGCACTGAGAGTGGAAAAACTGTCCTAAAGCTTATCATGGAGCGTACAACGGTAAACAAAAGAGGCCAAACATCATCTTAGATGCAGTTGCATCTCATGATCTTTGGATATGGCATGCTTTTTTTGGTATGCCTGGTTCGCTTAACGACTTAAATGTTCTAGAATGATAACATTTGTTCAGCGACTTGGTGTAGGGTAAATCCGCCCCTGTATCATTTACAATTGGACATAACAGATATGATCACGGATACTATCTGGGGGATGGAATTCATCTGAAATGGAGCACGATTTTAAAGACTTTTGCTAACCCACTGACCCCAAAACAGAAAAAAAATTGCTTTTATGCTGGAGGGTCAGTGAAAAGATGTGGATAGAGCATTCAGAGTTCTTCAATCCAGATTCGCAATGGTTAGTAGTCCATGTAGGTTATGGAAAAAGGTCAAAAATGTCAAAAATTATGTTCTGCTGCATAATTCTGCATAACATGATAATCGAAGATGAACGCGACATCGTTCAACCAGATTACGAATATGAAAGATCTAGATAACCCCCACAAATTTTTCGAGCTTCTGATGATGAAATTGAAGGACAATTCGATATGTTTCACGTGGATCAACATGAAATATATTGTAATTCAGCACTGCATAATCGGTTTCAAAAAGATCTAATGGATCACATTTGGAACGCTTACGGGAACTAGTAAATTATATTTCAGGGGCTATGTTTTACTACATTTGTTTTCATTTATATTTCAGAATATTTGTTTTATTACATATGTTTGCATTGAAGTGTGCTAGCTTTATCGTATGTAATACGACTAATTGAAGTGTGTTTGCATTTATATTTCAGAATATTTGTTTTATTATGTATGTTTCCATTAATATTGAAGTGTCTTAAAGAAAATAATATACCACTGATTAATTCAAACTATAAAAAATTACATAGATGAAAACAGTAAAAGTAGTACAACACTACATAAGTAAACTACATACGCCTAGGTCCAACACGGCTATCAACGATACGTTGTTTGTAATCCATCTGATACTACATCGATAGTGGATCCATTCCGGTGACATCCTTTTCCATTACTAAAGTCTTTTGTTGTTGCCGCTCCAACTCAAACCTACCGCGTTCAATCTTGGTTAACTGTTTTAAGACCTCAAGTTTTTCTGCACTATTTCTTAGACGTTCTTCTTTTCTCTGGCATGCTTCTCGTGCATCTGCGCCAACCGAGAATCAATTTGGGTTTGAATAACATTTTTCTTTTTCGCAGCATGCTGGCCCATAGGTCTTGCATCTTTATCAAATTGGGGAGTTGTATCTTCACCCTCATTAGAATCTCTCTGCGAAGATTCTCCTGGACTTGAAGTATACGAATTTCGGCTTGCTTTTTTCTTTGCTTTTGCCTTCGTTTGAACATCTCTTAAGCTCTTCGCATTGCTAGAAATCCATTTCGGATGGCTAACGAGCAATTCGTAGCAATTAGCAAACTGGTAGGAATGCGATTTTTTTGCACCATTTTCTCTAGGAAATAATTTCAAGAATTGGTCGTTTACCATTCGCTTCTGCAATTGATAAAATAATGAATATTGGAATACTTTGGTGGTAGATAAATAAAGAATCGACTAGCAAATTTGGGAGTTACAAAGTATTACTGTGAGAACCCGTTACTTCCCCGTGAAGGAAAGAGCGGATACTTTGAGAACAACACACAAATGAACGCAGATGGAAGAACATTTCATTGTTATTGCAACAATTCCATCAGAATACAAGAATATACAGAGTATGAATAAATGTAATACAACAAAGAATATCAGAGATTTAAATACAGTATTGCAGCGGAAAAATAATACAAAACACAACTGAAAGTAATACACGGATACATAGCTTTTCGAGCATCGTTCCAGCTGTAAATCAGGATCCTGTGAATATAAATCTGCAAAACCAAAACTACTAGCTGCCCGTGTCGAAAATAGGGGCACCCAGAGTTTAGGTTAAAACAATAAACTCCAGGTCAGTCATGTGACTGGTGTGAGAACTAAAATAGTTATTTAAAACTTTACTTTAAAAGAGAGTAATTCAAGGGACCACGCCGTATAACACAGAACGGGTTTCCTCCCAAGAATACCAGTGCATAGAATAAACAACGCAATGCTTTTTCGAAAAATGAAGCTATTATAAGACCCAGGTCCCATCACATAATGCAACGCAAGCCGGAGGATAGGGTTTTCCCTTATAATAGCCAAACATGCTTGGTACGATTAAAACAAATCATTTGATACTATAATAAGTGTATAGTGTCAAAACATTTTCAATCATAAGTATCAATCCTAGGCGGCATGGGTACCATCTATCATGTCGCCATTCTAGGCTCTACAAATAAAACCGAAATACACGTATTGGAAATTGGATTTCCGTCATGAGTCGAGGCAAGGGGCAAGCTCCTCTCCACTTCGAGACACTCTAGCAAATGCCTCAGGACTACGCACTCTGGGTAACCCTTGGATCGGCTGGGCCGGTCCTCTCTTACGTTTGAGGATTGGCAATTCCTAAACACACGTTTCCCGGTCCTTACAGACCTAATATCGAGGCGCCTCGCATTCCAACAACCACAAAGGTGAAAAGTAGATATAAATGTCAGGGCTGGTAGGTCACTGACACCACCATAGCTAGAAAGAAACGTCGTGTCCTCCCAGCGGTCCGTATCCCGTTTTTAACTCATACCGAGGTGTGAGGCTCGCGAATTCACGTTATACACAAAGCTACGCCACAAAGGCCGTGCTTTGATCATCAACCACAAGACTTTGCTTTTCAACAGAAGCCTTGATCATTGCATCTCAACGTGCCACACAGGCAATTCATGTCATGCGATTGATATCTATCGATATATAACCTCTAAGCTCGTACGTCTCAGAGAAGGGCGTTAAGCAAGAGAATAAATTCTCCGCCGCCAAACATATATATATTTAACAGAAATCAATCAACACAGAATAAAATCCAATGTCAGACACACAACCCATTTACAAGTTCGTTCTGGGTCTGAACGAAACCGGAGGCACTTTCCTCGCATATCCATCGATCTCCAAGTACGTCTGAACGACCACCGATTATTTCCAATATCCTCTTGGGTGTACAGCCCAATCAGGATCATCAGTAATTATCCAAACGATGTGAAGACTTCCGGTCTTCAACCACCGTCTTCATCTTCGACATATCGTCGAATCGGTTATTCAGAATGGGTATAAACCCGGCCTTTCCGAACAACCCGCGTATATAGTAAACAAATGTTACACAAACACAACATACGCCTCATTCCAATTTAGCAGCCACTAACCGCAAATTAGAAAGAGAACAATTTCCCAAATATTAACCCCGAAGGCCGAAACCAACATCAGATCAATACCCTGGAAACCATTCTTCTTAACTAACCTACAGCTAGTTTCTAAATTTCATATTCTTAGGGAAAGGTTCCCATTAATTTTATCCAAGATAAATTCTTTAAAATTTATCCTTTAATCTTCCTTTGGATGTCATTTCAAACCAAATTATGGTTTTTTCAAACTAGTCGAGATTAGCGAACCACATCGAAGTAATTATTTATTTTATTTCCCAATCCCAACCTATTCATCCCATGAAGCAAAACTGGTAATACTCCACATCTAACACCACAGTGTTATCGGTAAAATTAATTACCATTTCACGTTCAAATCTAATTAAAGATTTAACTATCGCTTTGGAGCAAAACTGGTGATACTCCATCCTCGCTCATTTTCCAAATTTGATAATTTAGATTATCAATTCACATTTCCATCTAATTGCAGATTCATTAAAACTCCTTTTACTGGGTTAAAGAACTAATGTTATTTAAAACACAGTTCACGATAAACCCAAATCACATTCTAATTATTATCGGGTTAAAGAACAAGTGTTATTTAAAACACCCTTCACGATAAACCCACAAATCAATTCTATTTAAAACCCGTTTCAAATCCAATTTATTTATTTAAAAATAAACGGGTTTAATTTTAGTTCAAAACCAGTTCATTTCGATAAAAATCTATTTTTATCTTTTCAAATATGGAGTTTTTCATCCCAATTTTTCCCAGATCATTTCTTATGATTTTACACAAATTATTACTATTTTTAATAATTTTATCAAGGCACGTACAGTCGATTTCCGTCAACGGCCACCAAACTGCACTTACAGCGACCTTTTCCAAATTTGATTTGGACGTATCTCCAAATCCAACCGTTAGATTTAAAATTTCTAATATTCGTTAGAAAGCTCTTTTCAATACGAACTCAACGGTTCCGATTTTAGGAGAATCCGACGGTCGGATCTCCCGTAATGTCCGTTCGAAGTTAATGGTCGAAATTTACGAACTGCCGCGGCGCGGCGCGTTCTATTCAGGCCATTATATATATATATATATAATATATATTTCGTCGATTACTATTTAAAACGAATTTTATAAATAGTTTTAATTTCGTTTTCAAAACAAATTCAACTTCCTATTCAATTTTCGAATCAAAATTGGATATTCCATATAATTCGTTTTAAATTCACTTCAAATTGATTTCAATTCGAATTCATTTCTATTCAATTCAATTCAAATTCGTTTTATATTCAATTCAAATTCGTTTTCTATTTAATTCAATTCGAATTCATTTTCTATTCAATTCAATTTCGTTTTATATTCAATTCAATTCGAATTGGTTTTATATTTAATTCAATTCGTTTTCTATTCAATTAAGATTCGTTTTATATTCAATTCAATTCGAATTGGTTTTATATTCAATTCAATTCGAATTGGTTTTATATTCAATTCAATTCGAATTCGTTTTATATTTAATTCAATTCGTTTTCTATTCAATTCAAATTCGTTTTATATTCAATTCAATTCGAATTGGTTTTATATTCAATTCAATTCGAATTGGTTTTATATTCAATTCAATTCGAATTCGTTTTCTATTCAATTCAGTTCGAATTCGTTTTCTATTCAATTCGAATTCGTTTTCTATTCAATTCAATTCGAATTCGTTTTATATTCAATTCAAATCCGTTTTCTATTTAATTCAATTCGAATTCGTTCTCTCTTTATTCGATTTTTAAATCTCTTTTCAATATTCATTATAAAACGAATATAATCGATAAAAATATCGTTCGCGTCAAAATAGCGTACTCTAATCAATACGGCTTTATATTTTTCAATAATTTCGTTATTCTATTTAACAAATATTTGTCAACACATGACTAATCCCAACGAATGAGTACTGTCCACATGTGACTATTTTTGTTATTCAATATATTTTATAAAATTATGATTTCTATCGTTTGATTTCAAATCAGACTCTAACCGTAAATTAGTAAGAGAACGATTCCCTAAATATTAACCCCGAAGGCCGAACCCAACATCAGATCAATATCCAGGAGACCACTCATCTTATCTATTTTCCAGTTAATTTCTAATTCCAGATATGATAAAGATGTAAATTTTATTGATAAAATATTTCGTTCAACACATGACTAATCTCAACGGATGAGTACTGTCAACACATGAACCTTTATTTTACAATATTCTTTATTTTCTAAATTGGAATGAGGCCCAATCAATTACCATATAAAATTAATCATATGGATTTCATACAACACATGTATATAATAGCAACGATAAATAATCAACCATCATCCAAAGTGCACTACACTGTATAAGCATCAAATATAGATATCTAACGCTTATGACAGCCTGTCAATCAATCGATCGACATACAACTAATTATTGGGATCAGTGTATGCCGTATTTTATCCCAATACCCGTGTGGGGTTTCAAACAATCAAACACAGATTTTATTTGTGCAGTTGGGCGATGTGTAAAATTTATCGTCCCAATCAATGTCCTTCAAATAGGTGTACATAAACAAACCGTCCGGTTTGTAAATGAATATTTATTTATTCACATTCACGTTAAAATTATATTTTTAATGACCAAATTATTTTATTCAACCTTTGAATATTCTATTCGGTTCATTTATTAAATAAAATGATATCATTATTTTTCTAATTTATTTTAGAAAATTTTGGCGGCATAACGGCACGATACTAGAAACGGGACAAGGCCTAGCCTTATCCCCGGTCTAGTGATGGCCCACGCCATTCACACATCAATCAAATCAATTTCATTTCACCAAACAATTCAATTCAACCCAAATAATCTAACCAACTACACAGCCAAACAAACAAGTCCATGGTCTGTGGACGATTGTGTCGGGTGCTACTAAACACCATCTGCATCCTAGTATATATATATAACTAGAAAAAGAAATTGAAGAGTGAGAAGTTCTCACCAAAGCTAATCCAATCGCCTCGACTCTTCATATGTAGAAAATCTTGTCGTTCCCGCCTTTTGTCACTTTCGTTGCCCGTAGTCACTACATATATAAAAATCAAATTTTTACTTTGCTATTCAATATATAAAAATCAAATTTTTACTTTGCTATTCAGTATATAAAAATCGAATTTTTACTTCGCTATTCAATATATAAAAATCATATTTTTACTTTGCTATTCAATATATAAAAATCGAATTTTTTCTTCGTTGCTATGTATTTAAAAATCCTATTTTTATAATTGCTCCATATGGATAAAAATTCTATTTTTACATCGCTACTATATAGATAAAAATTCTGTTTTAAAAATCATATCTTTTCTATTTTAAAAATTACGCCTTTTCAACAATAAAGATTTCGCTATAATATAAAAACCGAATCTTTCATCGTATAAAAATTCTATATTTCTTCCTATAAAAAGGTAATCTTTCATATGAATAAAAATCCCCCTTTCATATATGAGAAATCATATCTTTCATTATCTAAAAATCATAACCTTACTCGTCTAAAAATTCAAAGCTTTATCATGTTAAAATCAAAGCTTTTCAAGTAAAAATCATTTCTTTATACTCTAAATATGTAAATAAAAATCATTTATGTTTATCCATGTCATGATATTTATAAAACTGATTTTATTTAATCACTAAAATCTATTTAAACTAAATAAATAAAATAAAATAGAGTAAAAATCACCTTTAAATCGAACGGAGGGCGCTCAGCCGGAGATGGTGGCTGAGGGTGGGAGCATCGGGCTCGGCAGGCGATGGGGGAGGTGCGGTGGTCCGGTGGGTGTCTGGGCGGCGCGTATGGGGGTCTCCAGGAGGGCGGAGCGAGGTACAGGCGGTGGCGTGGAAGGAGAAGGAAGAAGAGGGTGGAGCGGCAGCTGAGGAGGGGGGGCCTCGTGCGGCGGCGCTATGGAAGCTCCGTCGAGCAATTTAGGGCTCCGCCCTTTTTTTTTCCTTTTTTTTCTTCTGTTACGATTTTGAAAAAAAGGGGGGCCAAGGTATAGAGAGAGAAGATTTTTATTTATTAATTTATTTAATTTTTAATTCCAAAAGGGTACTTTTATCTTCGACCTCGAAACGAGGCCCACCGCCTGTCGTCCACAGCTAATTACCCCCATTCTGAACATAATGGGATATGTATCGTAAGCTGATTCGATCAGTTTCCGTCAAAATAAACATATAACTCTATATATTGAATTTGAACGTGCATTTCAATTTACCGGGGTCACATACGAACTCTATAAATCCCAGAAAAATATTTCCTAGCTTCGTATTGACGATACGGTCCTAACAAAACTAGTTTCGTCGAATTCTGAGACCGTTAGAAAAATGGCCATTTTTCAGTCGATTAAAATCAACTGAAACTGGTCAAACGCGTTTTCCTTTGCCACGCTCACATATTGATTCAAAAAATAATGAAATTTAAAACCTAGCAATAATTTGACATCACGAACCCAACAAAAGTGGTTTCGTCGAAATCCGAAGTCATTTGCAAAATTCCCATTTTTAAGGGCCTGAATTCCATAGCGACTATTCAGAATTTTCAACTGGACATACCTTTTGAGTCCCGCTATGAAATCTTGATTTTTCGGATTCGTTGGAAATATATTCCCAAATAGACTCTAATATTTTTGGTTTCACTAAAATCCGGTTTGTTTTGCACCCGGTACATTCAATTGAAGTTTGAAATCGAATTATCGAACTACCACGCCATTTTCAATTCTATTTATAATTATATATAATTATTTATATTCTAACGACGATGTATTGTAACAACCCGTAAAATGCGAGCCAGTTTGAAATTTTTATTTTGGCAATTATAGCGAATTTTGATTATTTAAAATGAATTATTTTAAATAATATCGACGTGAAATTTATTTTGAATATAATTCAAACGTATATAGTTATATAGTTCGTCGTTAGAATATAAATATTTATATATAATTATAAATAGAATTGAAAATGGCGCGGTAGTTCGATAATTCGATTTCAAACTTCAATTGAATGTACCGGGTGCAAAACAATCCGGATTTTAGTGAAACCAAAAATATTAGGATATAATTGATAATATCTTTCCAACGAATCCGACCAATCGAGATTTCATAGCGGGAATCAAAAGATATGTCCAGTTGAAAATTCTGAATAGTCGCTATGGAATTCAGGCCCTTAAAAATGGACATTTTGCAAACGACCTCGGATTTCGACGAAACCAGTTTTGTTGGGTCCGTGATGTAAAGTTATTGCTAGATTCCAAATTTCATAATTTTTAGAATCAATATGTGAGCGTGGCAAAGGAAAACGCGTTTGACCAGTTTCAGTTGATTTTAATCGACTGGAAATTGGCTATTTTTCAAACGGTCTCAGAATTCGACGAAACTAGTTTTGTTAGGACCGTATCGTCAATACGAAGCTAGAGAATATTTTTCTAGAATTTTTAAAGTTCGTATGCGACCCCGGTAATTTGAAATGTACGTTTAAAATTCAATATAATGAGTTATATTTTAAATTTAACGAAAACTGATCGTAACAGCCGAGTTGGGTTACGCAGCATATCCCATTGTGTTCAGAATGGGGGTAAAACGCTATGGGCGACAGGCGGTGGGCCTCGTTTCGAGGTCGTATGTAAAAGTCAACTTTTTTCGAATAAAATAATTAATTAAAAATAAAAGAAAAATATAATCCTTCTCTCCCCTCTATAACTCATCTGCCCCCCCCCCCCGGTTGAAAATTCATTTCAGACAGAAAAAAAAAAGAGAGAAAGAAGAAAATCGATCGCGCCTCTCGTTCGAAGCACCCACCGCCCTCATCGCCACCACCACCTCCCTACGGCGCCGACCTCGCAACGTTCCCTCCTCCACCTGCGGTAGCTGCGATCCCCCCTCTCTCCTCAGCCGATCGATGAGAACCCCCCCCCCTTTAGCCACCTCCGGCGAACTCAGAGAACCCCCCCCCCCCCCGTAAGTTTTTTAGCTTATTTATTTTATTTGTTTTTTTTTTATAGAAAAGAAAACTGATTTTATAAGAATGTTAAAACTGAATTTTGTAAAAGAAAAAAAACTGATTTTTAAATAAATAGAAAACTGATTTTTAAATAAATAGAAAACTGATTTTTTGTTAATTTAAAAACTGATTTTATTTTATGTTATAAAGCAATGATTTTTGTTTAGAAATCTTTAAAATAGAAAAGATTTGAACTTTAAAAAGAAAAATCAGATTTTTATTTATTGAAAGTCGAAATAAAAATATGATTTTTATTTATTGGAAGTCGAAATAAAAATATGATTTTTATATATTGAATAGCGAACTAAAAATTCGATTTTTATATATTGAATAGCGAACTAAAAATTCGATTTTTATATATTGAATAGCAAACTAAAAATTCGATTTTTATATATTGAATAGCGAAGTAAAAATTCGATTTTTGCATAGGTAGTGAAAACGGGCGACGAAGGTAACAAAAAGGCGATAACGATGAAGACTTCTATCAATGATGTGCCGTGGAGCTAGGATAGCTATATGTTAGAATTTCTCACCTTTCAATTTCATTTTCATATATATATATATATATATATATATATATATATACTAGGATGCAGACGGTGCTTAGTAGCACCCGACACAATCGTCCACAGACCATGGACTTGTTTGTTTGGTTGCATAGCTTAGTTATATGATTTGATTTGAATTTGGTTGTTTGGTGATTCTGATTGATGTGTGAATGGCGTGGGCCTTCACTAGACCGGGGATAAGGCTAGGCCTTGTCCCGTTTCTAGTATCGTGCCGTTATGCCGCCGAAATTTTCTAAAATAAGTTAGAAAAATAAAATATCATTTTATTTAAAGAATGAACTGGATAGAAATTCATATGTTGAAATAAAATGTTTTATCGTTAAAAATATAATTTTTAACGTGAATATGAATATAGTGAATGTGAATAAATAAATATTCATTTACAAACCCGACGGTTTGTTTATGTACACCTATTTGAAGGACATTGATTGGGTCGATAAATTTTACACATCGCCCAACTGCACAAATAAAATATTTGTTTGATTGTTTGAAACCCCACACGGGTGTTGGGATGAAATTTAAAGTTCACTCATCCTGATTGATTAAATATGTCGATCGATTGATTGACAGGCTGTTATAAGCGTTAGATATCTATATTTGATGCTTATACAGTGTAGTGCACTTTGGTTGATGGTTGATTATTTTTCAATGTTATTATATACATGTGTTGTATGAAAATCCATATAATTAACTTTATATGGTAATTGATTGGGCCTCATTCCAGTTTAGAAAATAAAGAATATTATAAAATAAAAGTTCATGTGTTGACAGTACTCATCCATTGAGATTGGTCATGTGTTGGACGAAATATTTTAGTAATAAAATTTACATCTTTATCAATATAAAATAAAAGTTCATGTGTTGACAGTACTCATTCATTGAGATTGGTCATGTGTTGGACGAAATATTTTAGTAATAAAATTTACATCTTTATCAATATAAAATAAAAGTTCATGTGTTGACAGTACTCATTCATTGAGATTGGTCATGTGTTGAACGAAATATTTTGATAATAACAACTATTTTGAAAAAGAAATATTTGAAGTAGAATATTTGAAAATAGAAATTTAGAAGCCGTGTTGATTAGATTGACGCCATTTTGACGTGAACGATATTTATATCGATTCTATAACGATTTCGAAATGAATTGAATTGAAAACGATTTCGAAATGAATTGAATTGAAAACGATTTCGAAATGAATTGAATTGAAAACGATTTCGAAATGAATTGAATTGAAAACGATTTCGAAATGAATTGAATTGAAAACGATTTCGAAATGAATTGAATTGAAAACGATTTCGAAATGAATTGAATTGAAAACGATTTCGAAATGAATTGAATTGAAAACGATTTCGAAATGAATTGAATTGAAAACGATTTCGAAATGAATTGAATTGAAAACGATCTCAAAATGAATTGAATTGAAAACGATTTCGAAATGAAGTAAATTGAAATGAATTCAAATTGAATTGAAATTGGAATTGAATAGAAATGAATTTTAAAACGAATTTATAAAGAAGAATTCAATTTTGATTTGAATTGAAATGGAAGTTGAAATTGCTTTTGAAACGAATTTAAAACTATCTATATAATTCGTTTTAAATAGAAATCGACGAAATATATTATATATATATATAATATAATGGCCTGAATAGAACGCGCCGCGCCGCGGCAGTTCGTGAATTTCGACCATTTATTTCAAACGGACATTACGGGAGATCCGACCGTCGGATTCTCCTAAAACCGGAACCGTTGGGTTCGTATCGAAAAGAGCTTTCTAACGAATATTTGAAATTTGAAATCTAACGGTGGGATTTGGAGATACGTCCAAATCAAATTCGAAAAAGGTCGTTGTAAGTGCAGTTCGATGGCCGTTGATGGAAATCGACTGTACGGGCCTTGATAAAATTATTAAAAATAATAATAATTTGTGTAAAATCATAAGAAATGATTTAGAAAGAATTGGGATGAAAAACTCCATATTTGAAAAGATAAAAATAGATTTTTATCGAAATGAACTAGTTTTGAACTAGAATTATAATTCTATTTATTTTTAAATAAATAAATTGAATTTGAAAAGGGTTTTAAAAATAACCAGAATTTCCAATGATTGCATTGGAGTGGATTTGAATCGAAATTGTCTTCGGAATATTTCGATGTTGGAATTCGTGATTATACGGATGTTGTTATGGAAATTTGAAAGATATATATATTTATATCGTTATTTCCAATATAACATTTGTTAATCGTAGAATTTGATATTGAATATAAGCCGATATATTTTCTATTCAGAGCCTTATATTGAATATCAAATGTGATTTGGGTTTGTCGTGAATGGTGTCTTCACTAACACTGTTCTTGAACCCAGTTGAGAAAAGATTAAATCTTTTTATTTAGATTTAATGAAGTGTACCAATTAAATAACATTTAATTGGAATTGAATCGATATTGATTTTTGGGTTTATCGTGGACAGTGTTTTAAATAACACTCGTTCTTTAACCCGATGATTAATGAATGTGATTTTGGGTTTATCGTGAACCGTGTTTTTAAATGACACTGATTCTTTAACCCAGTCAAAGATTAAAACTAAGTGGAGTTTTAATGAATCTTTAATTAGATTGAAATAATCGAAATGGAGTATCACCAGTTTTGCTCCAGGCGATAGTTAAATCTTTAATTAGATTTGAACGTGAAATGGTAATTGAATTTACCGATAACACTGTGGTGTTAGATATGAAGTACTACCAGTTTTACTTTATGGGATAAATAGGTTGGGATGGGGAAATTAAAATAAATGATTACTTCGGTAAGGTTCGCTAATTCCGACTAGTTTGAATTGAGATTCAAAAATAGAATAAAGAATAAATTCAAAGAATTTATCTTGGATAAAATTAATGGGAACATTTCCCTATGAATGTGAAATTTAGAAACTAACTGTCGGTTGGCCAAGCAGAATGGTTTTCTGGATATTGATCTGATGTTGGTTTCGGCCTTCGGGGTTAATATTTGGGAAGTTATTCTCTTGATTAATTTACGGTTAGTGACTGATGAATTGGAATGAGGCGTATGTTGTGTTTGTGTAACACTTTTATAATATATACGCGAGTTATTCGGAAAGACCGGGTTTATCCCATTCTGAATAATTGATACGACGATAAGTCGAAGATGAAGACGGTGGTCGAAGACCAGAAGTCTTCACGTCGTTTGGGTAATTACTGATGATCTTGATTGGGCTGTACACCCAAGAAGATAGAAACAGTTAGTGATCGTCCAGACGTACTTGGAGATCGATGGATATGCGGGGTACTAGGTGCCTCCGGTTTCGTTCAGACCCAGAACGGACTTGTAAATGGACTGTGTGTCTGACATTGGATTTTAGTCTGTGTGATTGATCTCTATTAAATATATATCTGTTTGGCGGCGGAGAATTTATTCTCTTGCTTAACGCCCTTCTCTGAGACGTACGAGCTCAGGGGTTATATATTGATGGATATCAAACGCATGGAGTGAATTGCCTGTGTGGCATGCCTAAGTGGCAATTGATCGAGGCTTCTGTTGAAAAGCAAAGTCTTGTGGTGATGATCAAAGCACGGCCTTTGTGGCGTAGCTTTGTGTAACGTTTACCTCGCGTGTTTCACACCCGGTATGAACCAAAAACGGGAGACGGACCTCAGGGAGGACTTGCGTTTCTTTCTAGCTAAAAAGTGGCGTCAGTGGTCTTACACGCCCTGACGAGTTTGACTTATGTGGTTGTTGCTGTTGCGAGGCGCCTCGGTTTGATCGGACGATCCGGGTCCGATGGAGTCATTCGTTGGCTCATTTACGCCCCAAAGGGCGGGGAAACGTAGTGTTCAGGCATAATAATCCACATCGGTGGACCGGCCCTGTCGCTCCATGGGGCAGTTGCGGCTGTTCCTGAGACATGGGCTAGATTGTCTCGAATCGGTTGAGGATCTTGCCCCTAGCCTCGGTTCATAGACGGAAATCCAATTTCCAAATACGCGCCATTTGCGGTTTTATTTGTAAACCTATTTATGGCGACATAGTGGCATGGGACGCTCATGTCGCCTATGATTGATACTTATGATTTGAAGTTGTTTTATACACTATGCACTTATAGTAGTATCAAATGATTTGTTTTAAACGTATCAAGCATTCTTTGGCTGTTATAAGGAAGGCATGGGACGCTCATGTCGCCTATGATTGATACTTATGATTTGAAGTTGTTTTATACACTATGCACTTATAGTAGTATCAAATGATTTGTTTTAAACGTATCAAGCATTCTTTGGCTGTTATAAGGAAAAACCCTATCCCCCGGCTTGCGTTTGCATTGTGTGATAGGACCTGGGTCTTATAACAGCTTCATTTTTCTTTATTTAGCATTGCGCTGTTGTTTTATGCACTGGTATTCTTGGGAGGAAACCCGTTCCGTGTCATATGGCGTGGTCCCTTGATTTACCTAACTTTAAAAATAAAGATTAATAACTGTTTTAGTTCTCACACCAGTCACATGACTGACCTGGAGTTTATTGTTTTAACCTAAACTCTGGGTGCCCTTATTTTGACACGGGCAGCTAGTAGTTTTGGGTTTTGCAGATTTATATTCACAGGATCCTGGTTTACAGCTGGAACGATATCCGGAAAGCTTTGTATCCGTATATCTCATTCTAGTTGTGTATTGTATTATTTTCCGCTGCTATGAAATGTATTGTAATCTCTGATATTTTTTCTGTGTATTATTTATTCATTTATACTCTGTATATTCTTGAAATCTGATGCATTGTTGTAATATACAATGAAATGTTCTTTTGTATGCGTTCTGTTTGTCATGTTCTCAAACGATAGGGCGTTTCGAACGGTCTGAGTCGGTTTAGCGACTGGTTCGGACCGAGCGAAATTCCTTGTTCGTCACACGTAGTATCAGAGCTTTGGTTTACAGAGCTCAGAGAACAAGACACATTAGAACCATACGAAAGAATTCATCAGATATTGGATTAGTAATATCCAATGAGTGTGACTCGTTAGAGATGGGATCAGTAGTATCCTAGAACGGGTGTGAAGAGTATATTTTTAAAAATGAAAACAAATTTTGTTTTGAAAATTTAAATCAATTATTCGTATTTGATTATTTATTTTATATTGATTAGGACAATCCAAAATATAAAGATTTTTGCGTATGCGCCTAGCTAGCGTGTATTCGAAGTTTTGATATATTGGATAGATATAGAATTACACTCTAATCGCCCGGAGATGATTTTGATGATGGAGCTCCATCATTAGAATTTATATTCGAGTGACGAACGTGTAATATCTATATACTTCCTATTGACTGGTGTGAGAACCAAAATTAGATAGGGCCTATTGTTGTGATTTGGCATCAAAAATCTGATTTTTGACTATATATCAAAATTATGAATTTGAAACGTTAAATTCACTAATTGATTGATGTTTGAGTTGTTTGTTTATTTGTTTGCTAATTTTGAACCATTATGCCTAATTGCATCAAATATTGAATTATATTGAAAATTGGTTGCATTTGCTTGCATATACATATACTTACATTGAACAGGTCATAGCAAGGAGGCTAGAGCCAGAGAATAAATTTTGTTTGCCCGACAAATAGGTACATGTTTACTACATAATTTACTGTTTTGTTTGGGTGATGATGATTTTATGAGCCTATTGGCTAGCCGCTTGGCTTTTTCTTTTTCTTTTTGAGATCTAAAGGACCGGGGAAGCTATTTGAAATTCCCCGATGCTCCCGGTGCAGGGGAGGTTATGGCGAAATTTTTCGAAAATTTAGGGAGTTAGCCAAATTTTTGAAATTTTGAAAATTCTCATAAACTGAAAAGTTGGAGAATGGAAGCCAGATTGAGCGTAGAGTTGATTAATCAAACCACTTTCGACTTTGTTCCTTTTCGGGGACGAAAAGTTTTAAGTGGGGGAGATTGTAACAACCCGTAAAATGCGAGCCAGTTTGAAATTTTTATTTTGGCAATTATAGCGAATTTTGATTATTTAAAATGAATTATTTTAAATAATATCGACGTGAAATTTATTTTGAATATAATTCAAACGTATATAGTTATATAGTTCGTCGTTAGAATATAAATATTTATATATAATTATAAATAGAATTGAAAATGGCGCGGTAGTTCGATAATTCGATTTCAAACTTCAATTGAATGTACCGGGTGCAAAACAATCCGGATTTTAGTGAAACCAAAAATATTAGGATATAATTGATAATATCTTTCCAACGAATCCGACCAATCGAGATTTCATAGCGGGAATCAAAAGATATGTCCAGTTGAAAATTCTGAATAGTCGCTATGGAATTCAGGCCCTTAAAAATGGACATTTTGCAAACGACCTCGGATTTCGACGAAACCAGTTTTGTTGGGTCCGTGATGTAAAGTTATTGCTAGATTCCAAATTTCATAATTTTTAGAATCAATATGTGAGCGTGGCAAAGGAAAACGCGTTTGACCAGTTTTAGTTGATTTTAATCGACTGGAAATTGGCTATTTTTCAAACGGTCTCAGAATTCGACGAAACTAGTTTTGTTAGGACCGTATCGTCAATACGAAGCTAGAGAATATTTTTCTAGAATTTTTAAAGTTCGTATGCGACCCCGGTAATTTGAAATGTACGTTTAAAATTCAATATAATGAGTTATATTTTAAATTTAACGAAAACTGATCGTAACAGCCGAGTTGGGTTACGCAGCATATCCCATTGTGTTCAGAATGGGGGTAAAACGCTATGGACGACAGGCGGTGGGCCTCGTTTCGAGGTCGTATGTAAAAGTCAACTTTTTTCGAATAAAATAATTAATTAAAAATAAAAGAAAAATATAATCCTTCTCTCCCCTCTATAACTCATCTGCCCCCCCCCCCTCCGTTGAAAATTCATTTCAGACAGAAAAAAAAAAGAGAGAAAGAAGAAAATCGATCGCGCCTCTCGTTCGAAGCACCCACCGCCCTCATCGCCACCACCACCTCCCTACGGCGCCGACCTCGCAACGTTCCCTCCTCCACCTGCGGTAGCTGCGACCCCCCCCCCTCTCTCCTCAGCCGATCGATGAGAACCCCCCCCCCCCTTTAGCCACCTCCGGCGAACTCAGAGAAACCCCCCCCCCCCCCTTAAGTTTTTTAGCTTATTTATTTTATTTGTTTTTTTTTATAGAAAAGAAAACTGATTTTATAAGAATGTTAAAACTGAATTTTGTAAAAGAAAAAAAAACTGATTTTTAAATAAATAGAAAACTGATTTTTAAATAAATAGAAAACTGATTTTTTGTTAATTTAAAAACTGATTTTATTTTATGTTATAAAGCAATGATTTTTGTTTAGAAATCTTTAAAATAGAAAAGATTTGAACTTTAAAAAGAAAAATCAGATTTTTATTTATTGAAAGTCGAAATAAAAATATGATTTTTATTTATTGGAAGTCGAAATAAAAATATGATTTTTATATATTGAATAGCGAACTAAAAATTCGATTTTTATATATTGAATAGCGAACTAAAAATTCGATTTTTATATATTGAATAGCAAACTAAAAATTCGATTTTTATATATTGAATAGCGAAGTAAAAATTCGATTTTTGCATAGGTAGTGAAAACGGGCGACGAAGGTAACAAAAAGGCGATAACGATGAAGACTTCTATCAATGATGTGCCGTGGAGCTAGGATAGCTATATGTGAGAATTTCTCACCTTTCAATTTCATTTTCATATATATATATATATATATATATATATATATATATATACTAGGATGCAGACGGTGCTTAGTAGCACCCGACACAATCGTCCACAGACCATGGACTTGTTTGTTTGGTTGCATAGCTTAGTTATATGATTTGATTTGAATTTGGTTGTTTGGTGATTCTGATTGATATGTGAATGGCGTGGGCCTTCACTAGACCGGGGATAAGGCTAGGCCTTGTCCCGTTTCTAGTATCGTGCCGTTATGCTGCCGAAATTTTCTAAAATAAGTTAGAAAAATAAAATATCATTTTATTTAAAGAATGAACTGGATAGAAATTCATATGTTGAAATAAAATGTTTTATCGTTAAAAATATAATTTTTAACGTGAATATGAATATAGTGAATGTGAATAAATAAATATTCATTTACAAACCCGACGGTTTGTTTATGTACACCTATTTGAAGGACATTGATTGGGTCGATAAATTTTACACATCGCCCAACTGCACAAATAAAATATTTGTTTGATTGTTTGAAACCCCACACGGGTGTTGGGATGAAATTTAAAGTTCACTCATCCTGATTGATTAAATATGTCGATCGATTGATTGACAGGCTGTTATAAGCGTTAGATATCTATATTTGATGCTTATACAGTGTAGTGCACTTTGGTTGATGGTTGATTATTTTTCAATGTTATTATATACATGTGTTGTATGAAAATCCATATAATTAACTTTATATGGTAATTGATTGGGCCTCATTTCAGTTTAGAAAATAAAGAATATTATAAAATAAAAGTTCATGTGTTGACAGTACTCATCCATTGAGATTGGTCATGTGTTGGACGAAATATTTTAGTAATAAAATTTACATCTTTATCAATATAAAATAAAAGTTCATGTGTTGACAGTACTCATTCATTGAGATTGGTCATGTGTTGGAAGAAATATTTTAGTAATAAAATTTACATCTTTATCAATATAAAATAAAAGTTCATGTGTTGACAGTACTCATTCATTGAGATTGGTCATGTGTTGAACGAAATATTTTGATAATAACAACTATTTTGAAAAAGAAATATTTGAAGTAGAATATTTGAAAATAGAAATTTATGAAGCCGTGTTGATTAGATTGACGCCATTTTGACGTGAACGATATTTATATCGATTTTATAACGATTTCGAAATGAATTGAATTGAAAACGATTTCGAAATGAATTGAATTGAAAACGATTTCGAAATGAATTGAATTGAAAACGATTTCGAAATGAATTGAATTGAAAACGATTTCGAAATGAATTGAATTGAAAACGATTTCGAAATGAATTGAAAACGATTTCGAAATGAATTGAATTGAAAACGATTTCGAAATGAATTGAATTGAAAACGATTTCGAAATGAATTGAATTGAAAACGATTTCGAAATGAATTGAATTGAAAACGATCTCAAAATGAATTGAATTGAAAACGATTTCGAAATGAAGTAAATTGAAATGAATTCAAATTGAATTGAAATTGGAATTGAATAGAAATGAATTTTAAAACGAATTTATAAAGAAGAATTCAATTTTGATTTGAATTGAAATGGAAGTTGAAATTGCTTTTGAAACGAATTTAAAACTATCTATATAATTCGTTTTAAATAGAAATCGACGAAATATATTATATATATATTATATATATAATATAATGGCCTGAATAGAACGCGCCGCGCCGCGGCAGTTCGTGAATTTCGACCATTTATTTCAAACGGACATTACGGGAGATCCGACCGTCGGATTCTCCTAAAACCGGAACCGTTGGGTTCGTATCGAAAAGAGCTTTCTAACGAATATTTGAAATTTGAAATCTAACGGTGGGATTTGGAGATACGTCCAAATCAAATTCGAAAAAGGTCGTTGTAAGTGCAGTTCGATGGCCGTTGATGGAAATCGACTGTACGGGCCTTGATAAAATTATTAAAAACAATAATAATTTGTGTAAAATCATAAGAATTGATTTAGAAAGAATTGGGATGAAAAACTCCATATTTGAAAAGATAAAAATAGATTTTTATCGAAATGAACTAGTTTTGAACTAGAATTATAATTCTATTTATTTTTAAATAAATAAATTGAATTTGAAAAGGGTTTTAAAAATAACCAGAATTTCCAATGATTGCATTGGAGTGGATTTGAATCGAAATTGTCTTCGGAATATTTCGATGTTGGAATTCGTGATTATACGGATGTTGTTATGGAAATTTGAAAGATATATATATTTATATCGTTATTTCCAATATAACATTTGTTAATCGTAGAATTTGATATTGAATATAAGCCGATATATTTTCTATTCAGAGCCTTATATTGAATATCAAATGTGATTTGGGTTTGTCGTGAATGGTGTCTTCACTAACACTGTTCTTGAACCCAGTTGAGAAAAGATTAAATCTTTTTATTTAGATTTAATGAAGTGTACCAATTAAATAACATTTAATTGGAATTGAATCGATATTGATTTTTGGGTTTATCGTGGACAGTGTTTTAAATAACACTCGTTCTTTAACCCGATGATTAATGAATGTGATTTTGGGTTTATCGTGAACCGTGTTTTTAAATGACACTGATTCTTTAACCCAGTCAAAGATTAAAACTAAGTGGAGTTTTAATGAATCTTTAATTAGATTGAAATAATCGAAATGGAGTATCACCAGTTTTGCTCCAGGCGATAGTTAAATCTTTAATTAGATTTGAACGTGAAATGGTAATTGAATTTACCGATAACACTGTGGTGTTAGATATGAAGTACTACCAGTTTTACTTCATGGGATAAATAGGTTGGGATGGGGAAATTAAAATAAATGATTACTTCGGTAAGGTTCGCTAATCCCGACTAGTTTGAATTGAGATTCAAAAATAGAATAAAGAATAAATTCAAAGAATTTATCTTGGATAAAATTAATGGGAACATTTCCCTATGAATGTGAAATTTAGAAACTAACTGTCGGTTGGCCAAGCAGAATGGTTTTCTGGATATTGATCTGATGTTGGTTTCGGCCTTCGGGGTTAATATTTGGGAAGTTATTCTCTTGATTAATTTACGGTTAGTGACTGATGAATTGGAATGAGGCATATGTTGTGTTTGTGTAACACTTTTATAATATATACGCGAGTTATTCGGAAAGACCGGGTTTATCCCATTCTGAATAATTGATACGACGATAAGTCGAAGATGAAGACGGTGGTCGAAGACCAGAAGTCTTCACGTCGTTTGGGTAATTACTGATGATCTTGATTGGGCTGTACACCCAAGAAGATAGAAACAGTTAGTGATCGTCCAGACGTACTTGGAGATCGATGGATATGCGGGGTACTAGGTGCCTCCGGTTTCGTTCAGACCCAGAACGGACTTGTAAATGGACTGTGTGTCTGACATTGGATTTTAGTCTGTGTGATTGATCTCTATTAAATATATATCTGTTTGGCGGCGGAGAATTTATTCTCTTGCTTAACGCCCTTCTCTGAGACGTACGAGCTCAGGGGTTATATATTGATGGATATCAAACGCATGGAGTGAATTGCCTGTGTGGCATGCCTAAGTGGCAATTGATCGAGGCTTCTGTTGAAAAGCAAAGTCTTGTGGTGATGATCAAAGCACGGCCTTTGTGGCGTAGCTTTGTGTAACGTTTACCTCGCGTGTTTCACACCCGGTATGAACCAAAAACGGGAGACGGACCTCAGGGAGGACTTGCGTTTCTTTCTAGCTAAAAAGTGGCGTCAGTGGTCTTACACGCCCTGACGAGTTTGACTTATGTGGTTGTTGCTGTTGCGAGGCGCCTCGGTTTGATCGGACGATCCGGGTCCGATGGAGTCATTCGTTGGCTCATTTACGCCCCAAAGGGCGGGGAAACGTAGTGTTCAGGCATAATAATCCACATCGGTGGACCGGCCCTGTCGCTCCATGGGGCAGTTGCGGCTGTTCCTGAGACATGGGCTAGATTGTCTCGAATCGGTTGAGGATCTTGCCCCTAGCCTCGGTTCATAGACGGAAATCCAATTTCCAAATACGCGCCATTTGCGGTTTTATTTGTAAACCTATTTATGGCGACATAGTGGCATGGGACGCTCATGTCGCCTATGATTGATACTTATGATTTGAAGTTGTTTTATACACTATGCACTTATAGTAGTATCAAATGATTTGTTTTAAACGTATCAAGCATTCTTTGGCTGTTATAAGGAAGGCATGGGACGCTCATGTCGCCTATGATTGATACTTATGATTTGAAGTTGTTTTATACACTATGCACTTATAGTAGTATCAAATGATTTGTTTTAAACGTATCAAGCATTCTTTGGCTGTTATAAGGAAAAACCCTATCCCCCGGCTTGCGTTTGCATTGTGTGATAGGACCTGGGTCTTATAACAGCTTCATTTTTCTTTATTTAGCATTGCGCTGTTGTTTTATGCACTGGTATTCTTGGGAGGAAACCCGTTCCGTGTCATACGGCGTGGTCCCTTGATTTACCTAACTTTAAAAATAAAGATTAATAACTGTTTTAGTTCTCACACCAGTCACATGACTGACCTGGAGTTTATTGTTTTAACCTAAACTCTGGGTGCCCTTATTTTGACACGGGCAGCTAGTAGTTTTGGGTTTTGCAGATTTATATTCACAGGATCCTGGTTTACAGCTGGAACGATATCCGGAAAGCTTTGTATCCGTATATCTCATTCTAGTTGTGTATTGTATTATTTTCCGCTGCTATGAAATGTATTGTAATCTCTGATATTTTTTCTGTGTATTATTTATTCATTTATACTCTGTATATTCTTGAAATCTGATGCATTGTTGTAATATACAATGAAATGTTCTTTTGTATGCGTTCTGTTTGTCATGTTCTCAAACGATAGGGCGTTTCGAACGGTCTGAGTCGGTTGAGCGACTGGTTCGGACCGAGCGAAATTCCTTGTTCGTCACACGTATATAATATATACGTTCTAAATATATTCAAAATAAATTTCTCGTCGATATTATTTAAAATAATTCATTTTAAATGTTCAAAATTCGCTAAAATTGCCAAAATAAAAATTTTAAACTGGCCCAGATTTTCGGGTTGTTACAATCTCCCCCACTTAAAACTTTTCGTCCCCGAAAAGGAACAAAGTCGAAAGTGGTTTGATTAATCAACTCTACGTTCGATCTGGCTTCCATTCTCCAACTTTTCAGTTTCTGAGAATTTTCAAAAATTTGGCTAACACCCTAAATTTTCGAAAAATTTCGCCATAACCTCCCCTGCACCGGGAGCCACGGGAAAATCCCGAAATTGCCATATAGGCCTTCTGATCTCAAAAAGAAAAAGAAAAAGCCAAGCGGCTAGCCAATAGGCTCATAAAATCATCATCACCCAAACAAAACAGTAAATTATAGTAAACATGTACCTATTTGTCGGGCAAACAAATTTTATTCTCTGTTCTAGCCTCCTTGCTATGACCTGTTCAATGTAAGTACATGTATATGCAAGCAAATGCGACCAATTTTCAATACAATTCAATATTTGATGCATTTTGGTTATAGGTTCAACTTTTAATTAAACAACCAATAATCAAACAACACAAACATCAATCAATTAGTGAATTAGAGTTTCAAATTCATAATTTTGATACATATACAAAAAAAATCATGTTTTTGATGCCAATTCACGACAAATAAATCTATCTATATAGGTTTTGGTTCTCACACCAGTCTATGGAAATATATAGAAATCACACCTTCGAAACACGAACATAAATATTGATAATGCGGCCGCATTACCTGAATTATCTCCGGGCGACTAGAGTGTGATTCTATATTTATCCAGTATATTAAAACTTCGACTATACGTTCATGACGCATATACGCGAAATCTTTATATACTCGATTGTCCAAATTCAAAATAAATAAATATTCAAATACGAATAAAACGATTTAAATTTCGAAACAAAATTGTTTTTATTTGAAAAATATACTCTTCACACTCGTTCTAGGATACTACTGATCCTATCTCTAACGAGTCATTCTAATTGGATATTACTAATCTAATATCTGATGAATTCTTTCGTATGGTTCTAATGTGTCTTGTTCTCGAGCTCTGTAAACCAAAGCTCTGATACCACTGTGAGAACCCGTTACTTCCCCGTGAAGGAAAGAGCGGATACTTTGAGAACAACACACAAATGAACGCAGATGGAAGAACATTTCATTGTTATTACAACAATTCCATCAAAATACAAAAATATACAGAGTATGAATAAATGTAATACAACAAAGAATATTAGAGATTTAAATACAGTATTGCAGCGGAAAAATAATACAAAACACAACTGAAAGTAATACACGGATACAGAGCTTTCCGAGCATCGTTCCAGCTGTAAATCAGGATCCTGTGAATATAAATCTGCAAAACCAAAACTACTAGCTGCCCGTGTCGAAAATAGGGGCACCCAGAGTTTAGGTTAAAACAATAAACTCCAGGTCAGTCATGTGACTGGTGTGAGAACTAAAACAGTTATTTAAAACTTTACTTTAAAAGAGAGTAATTCAAGGGACCACGCCGTATAACACGGAACGGGTTTCCTCCCAAGAATACCAGTGCATAGAATAAACAACGCAATGCTTTTTCGAAAAATGAAGCTATTATAAGACCCAGGTCCCATCACACAATGCAACGCAAGCCGGAGGATAGGGTTTTCCCTTATAATAGCCAAACATGCTTGGTACGAATAAAACAAATCATTTGATACTATAATAAGTGTATAGTGTCAAAACATTTTCAATCATAAATATCAATCCTAGGCGGCATGGGTACCATCTATCATGTCGCCATACTAGGCTCTACAAATAAAACCGAAATACACGTATTGGAAATTGGATTTCCGTCATGAGTCGAGGCAAGGGGCAAGCTCCTCTCCGCTTCGAGACACTCTAGCAAATGCCTCAGGACTACGCACTCTGGGTAACCCTTGGATCGGCTGGGCCGGTCCTCTCTTACGTTTGAGGATTGGCAATTCCTAAACACACGTTTCCCGGTCCTTACAAACCTAATATCGAGGCGCCTCGCATTCCAACAACCACAAAGGTGAAAAGTAGATATAAATGTCAGGGCTGGTAGGTCACTGACACCACCGTAGCTAGAAAGAAACGTCGTGTCCTCCCAACGGTCCGTATCCCGTTTTTAACTCATACCGAGGTGTGAGGCTCGCGAATTCACGTTATACACAAAGCTACGCCACAAAGGCCGTGCTTTGATCATCAACCACAAGACTTTTCTTTTTAACAGAAGCCTTGATCATTGCATCTCAGTGTGCCACACAGGCAATTCATGCCATGCGATTGATATCTATCGATATATAACCTCTAAGCTCGTACGTCTCAGAGAAGGGCGTTAAACAAGAGAATAAATTCTCCGCTGCCAAATAGATATATATTTAACAGAAATCAATCAACACAGAATAAAATCCAATGTCAGACACATAATCCATTTACAAGTTCGTTCTGGGTCTGAACGAAACCGGAGGCACTTTCCTCGCATATCCATCGATCTCAAAGTACGTCTGGACGACCACCGATTATTTCCATCCTCTTGGGTGTACAGCCCAATCAGGATCATCAGTAATTATCCAAACGATGTGAAGACTTCCGGTCTTCAACCACCATCTTCATCTTCGACATATCGTCGAATCGGTTATTCAGAATGGGTATAAACCCGGCCTTTCCGAACAACCCGCGTATATAGTAAACAAATGTTACACAAACATAACATACGCCTCATTCCAATTTAGCAGCCACTAACCGCAAATTAGCAAGAGAACAATTTCCCAAATATTAACCCCGAAGGCCGAAACCAACATCAGATCAATACCCTGGAAACCATTCTTCTTAACTAACCTACAGCTAGTTTCTAAATTTCATATTCTTAGGGAAAGGTTCCCATTAATTTTATCCAAGATAAATTCTTTAAAATTTATCCTTTAATCTTCCTTTGGATGTCATTTCAAACCAAATTATGGTTTTTTCAAACTAGTCGAGATTAGCGAACCACACCGAAGTAATTATTTATTTTATTTCCCAATCCCAACCTATTCATCCCATGAAGCAAAACTGGTAATACTCCACATCTAACACCACAGTGTTATCGGTAAAATTAATTACCATTTCACGTTCAAATCTAATTAAAGATTTAACTATCTCTTTGGAGCAAAACTGGTGATACTCCATCCTCGCTCATTTTCCAAATTTGATAATTTAGATTATCAATTCACATTTCCATCTAATTGCAGATTCATTAAAACTCCTTTTACTAGGTTAAAGAACTAATGTTATTTAAAACACAGTTCACGATAAACCCAAATCACATTCTAATTATTATCGGGTTAAAGAACAAGTGTTATTCAAAACACCCTTCACAATAAACCCACAAATCAATTCTATTTAAAACCCGTTTCAAATCCAATTTATTTATTTAAAAATAAACGGGTTTAATTTTAGTTCAAAACCAGTTCATTTCGATAAAAATCTATTTTTATCTTTTCAAATATGGAGTTTTTCATCCCAATTTTTCCCAGATCATTTCTTATGACTTTACACAAATTATTACTATTTTTAATAATTTTATCAAGGCCCGTACAGTCGATTTCCGTCAACGGCCACCGAACTGCACTTACAACGACCTTTTCCAAATTTGATTTGGACGTATCTCCAAATCCAACCGTTAGATTTCAAATTTCTAATATTCGTTAGAAAGCTCTTTTCGATGATCTCCCGTAATGTCCGTTCGAAGTCAATGGTCGAAATTTACGAACTGCCGCGGCGCGGCGCGTTCTATTCAGGCCATTATATTATATATATAATATATATATTTCGTCGATTACTATTTAAAACGAATTTTATAAATAGTTTTAATTTCGTTTTCAAAACAAATTCAACTTCCTGTTCAATTTCGAATCAAAATTGGATATTCCATATAATTCGTTTTAAATTCACTTCAAACTGATTTCAATTTGAATTCATTTCTATTCAATTCAATTCAAATTCGTTTTATATTCAATTCAAATTCGTTTTCTATTTAATTCAATTCGAATTCGTTTTCTATTCAATTCAATTTCGTTTTATATTCAATTCAATTCGAATTGGTTTTATATTCAATTCAATTCGTTTTCTATTCAATTAAGATTCGTTTTATATTCAATTCAATTCGAATTGGTTTTATATTCAATTCAATTCGAATTGGTTTTATATTCAATTCAATTCGAATTCGTTTTATATTTAATTCAATTCGTTTTCTACTCAATTCAAATTCGTTTTATATTCAATTCAATTCGAATTGGTTTTTTATTCAATTCAATTCGAATTGGTTTTATATTCAATTCGAATTCGTTTTCTATTCAATTCAATTCGAATTCGTTTTCTATTCAATTCAGTTCGAATTCATTTTCTATTCAATTCGAATTCGTTTTCTATTCAATTCAATTCGAATTCGTTTTATATTCAATTCAACTCCGTTTTCTATTTAATTCAATTCGAATTCGTTCTCTCTTTATTCGATTTTTAAATCTCTTTTCAATATTCATTATAAAACGAATATAATCGATAAAAATATCGTTCGCGTCAAAATAGCGTATCTCTAATCAATACGGCTTTATATTTTTCAATAACTTCGTTATTCTATTTAACAAATATTTGTCAACACATGACTAATCCCAACGAATGAGTACTGTCCACATGTGACTATTTTTGTTATTCAATATATTTTATAAAATTATGATTTCTATCGTTTGATTTCAAATCAGACTCTAACCGTAAATTAGTAAGAGAACGATTCCCTAAATATTAACCCCGAAGGCCGAACCCAACATCAGATCAATATCCAGGAGACCACTCATCTTATCTATTTTCCAGTTAATTTCTAATTCCTGATATGATAAAGATGTAAATTTTATTGATAAAATATTTCGTTCAACACATGACTAATCTCAACGGATGAGTACTGTCAACACATGAACCTTTATTTTACAATATTCTTTATTTTCTAAATTGGAATGAGGCCCAATCAATTACCATATAAAATTAATCATATGGATTCCATACAACACATGTATATAATAGCAACGATAAATAATCAACCATCATCCAAAGTGCACTACACTGTATAAGCATCAAATATAGATATCTAACGCTTATGACAGCCTGTCAATCAATCGATCGACATACAACTAATTATTGGGATCAGTGTATGCCGTATTTTATCTCAATACCCGTGTGGGGTTTCAAACAATCAAACACAGATTTTATTTGTGCAGTTGGGCGATGTGTAAAATTTATCGTCCCAATCAATGTCCTTCAAATAGGTGTACATAAACAAACCGTCCGGTTTGTGAATGAATATTTATTTATTCACATTCACGTTATAATTATATTTTTAACGACCAAATTATTTTATTCAACCTATGAATATTCTATTCGGTTCGTTTATTAAATAAAATGATATCTTTATTTTTCTAATTTATTTTAGAAAATTTTGGCGGCATAACGGCACGATACTAGAAACGGGACAAGGCCTAGCCTTATCCCCGGTCTAGTGATGGCCCACGCCATTCACACATCAATCAAATCAATTTCATCTCACCAAACAATTCAATTCAACCCAAATAATCTAACCAACTACACAGCCAAACAAACAAGTCCATGGTCTGTGGACGATTGTGTCGGGTGCTACTAAACACCGTCTGCATCCTAGTATATATATATAACTAGAAAAAGAAATTGAAGAGTGAGAAGTTCTCACCAAAGCTAATCCAATCGCATCGACTCTTCATATGTAGAAAATCTTGTCGTTCCCGCCTTTTGTCACTTTCGTTGCCCGTAGTCACTACATATATAAAAATCAAAATTTTACTTTGTTATTCAATATATAAAAATCGAATTTTTACTTTGCTTTTCAATATATAAAAATCGAATTTTTACTTCGCTATTCAATATATAAAAATCATATTTTTACTTTGCTATTCAATATATAAAAATCGAATTTTTTCTTCGTTGCTATGTATTTAAAAATCCTATTTTTATAATTGCTCCATATGGATAAAAATTCTATTTTTACATCGCCACTATATAGATAAAAATTCTATTTTAAAAATCATATCTTTTCTATGTTAAAAATTACGCCTTTTCAACAATAAAGATTTCGCTATAATATAAAAACCGAATCTTTCATCGTATAAAAATTCTATATTTCTTCCTATAAAAAGGTAATCTTTCATATGAATAAAAATCCCTCTTTCATATATGAGAAATCATATCTTTCATTATTTAAAAATCATAACCTTACTCGTCTAAAAATTCAAAGCTTTATCATGTTAAAATCAAAGCTTTTCAAGTAAAAATCATTTCTTTATACTCTAAATATATAAATAAAAATCATTTATGTTTATCCATGTCATGATATTTATAAAACTGATTTTATTTAATCACTAAAATCTATTTAAACTAAATAAATAAAATAAAATAGAGTAAAAATCACCTTTAAATCGAACGGAGGGCGCTCAGCCGGAGATGGTGGCTGAGGGTGGGCGCATCGGGCTCGGCAGGCGATGGGGGAGGTGCGGTGGTGCGGTGGGTGTCTGGGCGGCGCGTGTGGGGGTCTCCAGGAGGGCGGAGCGAGGTACAGGCGGTGGCGTGGAAGGAGAAGGAAGAAGAGGGTGGAGCGGCAACTGAGGAGGGGGGGGGGGGGGGCTCGCGCGGCGGCGCGATGGAAGCTCCGTCGAGCGATTTAGGGCTCCGCCCTTTTTGTTTTTTTTTCCTTTTTTTTTCTTCTGTTACGATTTTGTAAAAAGGGGGGGCCAAGGTATAGAGAGAGAGAAGATTTTTATTTATTAATTTATTTAATTTTTAATTCCAAAAGGGTACTTTTATCTTCGACCTTGAAACGAGGCCCACCGCCTGTCGTCCATAGCTAATTACCCCCATTCCGAACACAATGGGATATGTATCGTAAGATGATTCGATCGTTTCGATCAGTTTCCGTCAAAATCAACATATAACTCTATATATTGAATTTGAACGCGCATTTCAATTTACCGGGGTCACATACGAACTCTATAAATCCCAGAAAAATATTTTCTAGCTTCGTATTGACGATACGGTCCTAACAAAACTAGTTTCGTCGAATTCTGAGACCGTTAGAAAAATGGCCATTTTTCAGTCGATTAAAATCAACTGAAACTGGTCAAACGCGTTTTCCTTTGCCACACTCACATATTGACTCAAAAAATTATGAAATTTAAAACCTAGCAATAATTTGATATCATGGACCCAACAAAAGTGGTTTCGTCGAAATCCGAAGTCATTTGCAAAATTCCCATTTTAAGGGCCTGAATTCCATAGCGACTATTCAGAATTTTCAACTGGACATACCTTTTGAGTCCCGCTATGAAATCTTGATTTTTCGGATTCGTTGGAAAGATATTCCCAAATAGACCCTAATATTTTTGGTTTCACTAAAATCCGGTTTGTTTTGCACCCGGTACATTCAATTGAAGTTTGAAATCGAATTATCGAACTACCGCGCCATTTTCAATTCTATTTATAATTATATATAATTATTTATATTCTAACGACGACGTATATAATATATATGTTCTAAATATATTCAAAATAAATTTCTCGTCGATATTATTTAAAATAATTCATTTTAAATGTTCAAAATTCGCTAAAATTGCCAAAATAAAATTTTTAAACTGGCCCAGATTTTCGGGTTGTTACAATTACCAATTCCGCTTCGCCGCCCAGTCCACTAGGATTTGCGGTTCTTATTTTGTGAACTTGAGACTCGAAGAATTGGGTTTGTCGGTTAATCTTCCCAAATCGACCTGAAAGTGCAGACATTGATCTCGTCTTCTCTACGTGTTTTTTGTTGTAAGCAGCCATAACTTTTCCCCAAAATACCTCTCCATTTTGATCATTTCCCTTGACCGAATCATTAGAAAAGAGACAATACATTAAACAGATATCTTTATCTTCGTCCTCAGTCCACGACGCAGAAGAATGAAACGAGAGTGGTGGAGCAGAACGAGGGGTAAAATCTTCGACTGGTTGAGAATCGTAATCCCAACTATTTGTGTTCATCGCTTCGTTGTTGAATTGAAATGGATATGACATTGTCTGTTGCTAGATAAAGATTATGGTGGATCTGGAGAAGTTTGTGTGTTTTACAATGAGTTATTCATGCCGATATATATAGAAAAATTAAAATTATGACCGTTGGAACTACTGTATGACCGTTTATGGCTGTTGTAACTTACGTGTGACCGTTTATAGCCATTGTTAATTCAAAAAAATGACCATTTATAGCCGTTGAAAGGGGTAATAGGGTCAGAAATGGGGTATGGGAGCAGGCACGTCTTCAGGAGGGGGGATCGCCAGACCCTGGCGCCTATTTTATAGGCACCAGACCCTGGCGCCTATAAAATAGGCTCCTGGGTTCGATTCTGGATCTTGAATCTTAGCCTTAATACTAAGGCTGAACGCAACCACTGGGTCACGTTGCCTTAATATTCAAGGCTGAATCCGAACCACTGGAGTTGCTCTAAGAGAAGGAGTTTTATAATTCTAGTTAGCCACTTGCTAACCAAATACCAAGCACTAACGCGATTCCGGATAGAAAAGACGCATTAGGTATTTGCATGCATATCTACTATATCATCCTCTAGGAGTTGGTTCGCACTAATTTTAACAGTGTGAACAAAACTTTGTTCCTAATTAGTGAAAATCGAGGGATCCACATGAGCTTTTTGATTTCCATTAATGGAGGCCGAGAGTTATGTTCACACTATTAAAAACCACTGTGAACAAACTCAGTCTCATCATCAACAAGGTTAGTCACGGTTTACACTTAAAGGAATTTTTTTAGAAGAGGCTAGTTTAAACTTGTTAACGGATTTAAGTTCGGCAAAGGATCACACCGTTTTTTTCTAACTACTATTTATGCTATGACGCATGTATGAATTGTGTCTGTGTTAAGTTATTATTGACTTCTGTAGTTAAAACACTCAGTGTTTTATAACGGTGAAGATACAAAAAGGTGTAGCGGAGATAAAGTGAAGAAATAATGATTATATGGGAAAGATGTAAAAAGATTTATTAGATGTTAAATCAAATATTTAAAATTAATTAATTATCATTTTCATATTATTTATGTAGAAGAAACTAATATTAATTAATCATATATAACAAAATCAAATAATATAACATTGTTGTGCACATTAATTTTTAATGTATGTAATAGATTTTCATTAGGAACAATTTGGTAAAGTCCCTATTAAGCTTCAAAATTGTCAAAATATCCTTGCCCAAGAAAAAAAATGTAAATTAGGTCTTTAGAATTAAGTTAACTAATAATTGTTTAAATTTACGCAATTATTCAGTAAATAATTATAGACATTTACGCAAATATATCAAAAAAATTGCGGAAATTTCCGTATTTTTTCACCCAAAAAAATTACCGGAATATCCGCAATTATTCTTTGAATAATTGCATTATCTTGTGCAATTTTCAGTAACTACATTCCAGGGACCTAATTTACAATATAGTTTTTGGAAATGAGATTTTGTGTATTAAGTTTGTTTTTAAGGACCTGAGCCTATTAATTCACATTTCATTGTGCGTTTGATATTTATACGTTAAAATTAGCTATTTACGCTAGCTTTATTGATTTTATTGAAAAGAGAAATAATCAAATCAAACTCTATATATTAATATTGTTAAAGCAGATGCCAAATAACTTTGATTTGCGGGCGCAACTGAAAATAGCGGGGTTTAAAACGGATCTATTTCTTATTAGTGCAAAATTGAAATAGCGTAACGGTTGACAAATGCTATGAGCTATAACAGGAATACTTCGATGTATAATTATAGGTGCAACTATAAGTTACGCCTTTTTATGTTATTTTTCATATCATCAGGTAATTACTATGGGTTAATAATAATTCATAACTTAATATTTGTATAACGCTCGCCTACATTATGAAAATATGTAAGCAAATTTTCAAATTTCTTTTACTTAAGTAGGATGCTTAATGAATTTAGAACTAAGTTTAGCTTATCATCTTCTCAAATCGATAAGTTAGGAAAACTTGTTTCCGCACAAACAGTTAGTTTCAATTTTTATATCCGACCGTCTAAGCAACCAAAATTTCGATTTCATTTCAATTTTTTTTTTTCAAATAACTCATCATACAAGATGTGCAATCTAGCATAGGTTACATGAGTCCACACCATAACTTAACCAAAAACATAAGAACTAATATACGAGTTTTCATTTCAATCATTTTGAAATGATTAGTTATATGGTAAATTCTATTTATACACCGAAAATCACTTAACATACACCATTATTTTTCTATTAATTCTATTACTAAATTACCCTTTTCTTATAGTTGGTTTTTAAAACTTTTACATATAAATAGTCAAATTATTCTTAAAAGTATTCAATTGATGCAAACTACATATAATAATGAAGATGTTATGAATAATTTAACCGTTAAATCTAAAATTTCAGATAAGAAAACTTTCATAAATAATTGCCTAGTTTAGAAATGATGATTTATTTTGTAAAATTAGAGTAATTTTGTTGAAATTGATTTTTTTTCAAAAAGTTTACAAAAGCTACAATATTAGTACAAGAAATAAAGTTCATTTTGTTAAATTTAATCAATTTGATGCAAAGAATTCTAATTAAAGGGCGCTACTATTCATACCCATATTTACATTTCTGGCCACCAAAACTAAAAGCACCCCAAATATTTTAAATTTCCTCTGCTGGCCACCATTCAAATTATTAACCAAAAAATGCAGATGCCACCAGCCCCTTCCTCTACATGAATGCTTCCTTCCAGGTCCTAATTTATCCGACTTCAGAATTACAGTAACGGTATTCAATTTTTTCCCGTTGTTTTACATCAGCGGATCAACGTACTCTGCGAATCAAATACCTAAAATCATATAGTTCAAGAAAAAATTAACATAAACCATTTTTATAACCACATTAGCAATTTTAATTTTCATAAATGAATACTTACTTTGTCGGTTGTGAAATGATTCGTCAAATCAACATTTATGTCTTTGAGTCATTTGATCGAACATTTTGCATCATATTATCACAATCATTATGTTTATCGTCCAATTTATCATCATTCAAATACTCCATCTATCAAATGACAAAAAAAAGTTAATATATCAATTTGTAAAAGAATATACGTAAGTTATGCGGATAAAAACCCTACAAGTAAAAACGTACATTATCATTCTCTATTACAACGTCGTCAAATTTAGTATCCACCAAACATAAAATTTCCAACGGAGCGGAAAAATATCCTAAAACGCAATAGAAAACCCTAATCATGAAAAAAAAAACCTAACAACATATTCTATAACATAATAGAAACAATAAAAATCAAGCAATTCTAACCTTTTTTTTTAATCTTTATCTTTCATATCTATTAGGCACAAAAGAATATCGGCTTTTGTTAGGGTTTGGGATTTGAAATTGTAGAGAAGTATGTGTTTTTCTTAAGAGAAGTATGGTGGTGAATAACTGAGTGAAGGAATAATGTATGGTGGCCAGAAGAATATAAAAAATAATCATTTGTATTAAATTTAGGAAGGTGGCCGGAAGCGTAAACCAGGGTGTGAATAGTGGCACCCTTTTGGGTAATTATGTTTTAAGTTTGAAAGAGGAAAGAAAAAGAAGATGAGAACATGGATAATTTAGTAAAAGAAACGGTGTATGTAAAGTAATATATGTTGTATAGTAGTTTATTATAAATATTGGTATATGTTTAGCAATTTTTGGTGTATTATAAGTAGAATTAGCCAAGTTATATTTCTGCTTTGGTATAACAAATCATACTTTTGGGATCTTTAAATCAACTATGCTTTTTATCAAGAAAAATTTGAAGCAAAACTTTTATGGCAACAATCTCTTGGAAACTTGGAAATAAGCGTTGATGATGTTGTACCTATCAACGAAATTATTTTTCAATGACCCTTGTAAATTCAGTGATTTTTGTTAGCTCTTAGAATGCTTTATGAATATTTTCAATTCAAAACTACCTTTAAATAATAACATAATTATTTTCTGCAAAACTCTGAAAATATTTTTCAAAAAACGCTTGGGTTCAAGTTCTCAAATTATCCACAGCCCCCTTGTGCCTATAAGCCCCAGTTTAGTTTAAATTTATTTTTATTTATAAACTACACTCATATTAATTTCGCTTCCTTACATAAATTATATAACAATTTCCTACTTTTGTTTAGTATAATAGCCAACATGCATCTTATTTTGATTAAATCTTAACTCACGTTATCGTCAAAAGCCTTATAGTCAAAGTTTGAAACATAATTCACAAGGTATTTATATTTAATTTAATCAAACAATAAATGCCCATAAATTGTCTGAGTGTAATTAATCAATCAACAAACAATAGTCATTGTCACAAACTGGATGACCATGACTAATTAAATAAGGTTGATGATAACTACATAGCATCACCTTCTAAAAATCGAACATACCATTATTAACTATATAAATTTTATGAAAATTATTCTTTTATATGTAAAATATAACTCTCTGTAAAAAAAAAAATCATCTGCCAAATTTTCAAAACAATGTTTCATCGGTTAACCTTGTTAAGTGTTCGAAGACCCTATCAATAACATAGAGTCTCATGCATCGATCAGAATTCATAAACCACTCCACAAATTAGTCACCACAATATAAAACATTTGTATGACACTAACAAAATTAGTGCTCCCATTACTATGCACTTCGACACATCCTAGGGTCTCACCTACCCTATCTTAAATAAGTCCACTAAATAAATGCTTAGGTGATCATTCGACCTAAGCTCTGATATAACATGTAATGACCAACCATTTAGACCCTATAAAAGTCATCATTAATATATCCATGTTATTCATGTGCCGAACATCCAAGCGTTGGAAAGACATATTACAGGGGGAAAACAAAGAAAAAATAAAATAGCATCTCACAACGCAAGAGTAATCTATAATATAAAAATGGTCATTATAAGAGAAAATTGCAATATGTAAATATTAATCAGAGTAACTAACTTATCACCAGCCTTAGCAATTATAACAGTATGTACTTACAAATTTGATAAATACAACACAACTAATGGATCGAGAAATTACAGAAGTATGCGAGTACGCCGTGAAGGCATCCAGGTCGTCTCCTGAAGCTCCATAGCATTCATAATTGGAATAGTATAATGTCTGTTTAACTTGAGCATTATAAGAAAAATAATGTCTGGACCAGTCCAGTAAACCAGCATGAGAAAACAAATATCCAATGGATTTTTATATCCTATAAACCCTTCAAAATAAAGGTATCTCGTAAAATTACATCACATAAATACATTGAGTTTTTATCTTACGATAATTGACAATATTAGGGAAAAGTTTTATTCATGTCGCTTATTCATGTTGATCAATCCAAGAAATTATATGCAGACTTAATGAGAACAAACTAAGAAAACTTTCTGGTATAACAGGAAATATTCTATTCTTGGAAAATAAGAAACAATCACTGAGGAAACTATTCCTACAAAATAGGAATGGATATATTTTTTCCCTCCTAAAATACAATATCACAAGTATTGCATGTCAATTCTTTCTGCAATTTCCCCCTCACCCTCAAGTTGGAGTATGCATATTATAAATGCTAAACTTGCTAAGAAGCTATGTTATACTAAGAGCTAAGAGAGGCAAGACGATGGAAGGCTCGTTTTGCTTAATGGCGCTTAAGCGACACTTAAGCACTGCTTAAGTGCTAAATCCATTCGGTGTCCAGCTATGCCTAATGGCTCTTAAATAGCGCCTACTTAGCGCTTAAGCAACAACTAAGCAGCACTTAAGCAATGCTTAATTATTATATAAGTAATTCATCACATATTACTATACATAAATGCTGAAGTTTAGACGAGGTGCTACTAAGCGCTGGAAAAAGTGTGCTTAAGCGCTAAAAAAGCACGGTTAAGAGCTAATAGCTTAATGCATTCCGCTTTTAAAAATTAAACGATGTATTTGCCAAAATCGCTTAAGTGCTGCTTAAGCGCGCTTTTCATAACATAGCTAAGAAGATAATCAAATTGTTTCTTTTCTAAAGCCTTGGTAAATATATCTACCAATTGATCCCTAGCAGTGACATACGAAGGAGAAATAAGATCTTCCTAAACAACATCGCGAATGAAATGACAATCTACCTCAATATGTTTTGTACGTTCATGATTAATAAGGTTATGAGCAATATTCAGAGCATACTGACTATCATAAAATAATGGAATAACTTTAGAATGATGTATCCTAAGACTCAATAGCAAATCTTTTAACCGTTTCAACACATAAGCAGCAGAGGCCATAAATTGATACTCTGCTTCAGTTGAGGAATGTGTTATAGTGTGTTTCTTCTTAGTTTTCCAAGAGATAGGCGACTAACCAAGAAACATGAACCATCCAGTTAGAGACCATCGAGTGAGGGGACACACAGCCTAATCGAAGTAACACCATCCTTGTAAAGACAAGTCGTTATCTGAATTGAGTAAAATACCCTGACGTGGAGCACCTATTAAATAAGAACCACTCGAATTGTCGCATCCCGATGCTCCTACATAGGATATAACATAAGCTGAGATAAAACATGCATGGAGTATGATAAATCTGGACGTGTGACAGCTAAATAAATAAAACGACCCAACAATCACTGATAGAATTCAGGATCTATTAGCAATTGTCCTTTAGCGTGCATAAGTCTATGATTTTGTTCAATTGAAAGCTAGTTGGATTGACTCGTAATAATCCTGCCATAGAAATAATATTAAGTGTATACTAATTGCATTGATACAAGAACAAAACTTGAGGACTTCAAGCAACCACAATACCCAAAAAATATTTTAGTGCTCCAAAGTCCAAAGTCCTTTATTTGGATACATCTTAAACACCTTCAATGCAGCAGAATCGTTACAGAAATGACACTAGCTCATTAATTTGCATAGAGCTGTTAGTATATGGAAAGAAGAGAATAATCTGAGTGAGATTGCGGGAAAATGTACCCCATTAAAGCTGAAACAAGCTTTATGAACCAACAACGAGGCACCTGCTTTAAACCTACAAAGATTTCTGAAGCCTACACACTGTGCTTGGATCATATATACCTCTTCATAAAGATCACCATGCATAAAAGCATTGTGAACATTTATTTGATGAAGACTGCAATTCTTTGATGCAATAATGGATAAAAATACACAAATATTGACCATTTCTTTCCACTGGAGCAAGTCTCATTATAATCGATCTCATTAGTCTGATGATTGCTAAAGACAACAAAAGGTGCCTTCAATCTCTCAATGGTACCATCAGAGTTCTACTTAATCTTGCACACCCATTTACTACCCAAATCCTTCTTTCCAAGGGAAAGAGACTACATAACCCATGTGTTATAATATTCCAAAGCCCAGACCTCCTTTTGCATAGCACTACACCAACCCGCATCTTTCATAGCCTCCTTAAAAGATTTTGGCTCTACCTATGCGGTTACTACTGCAAGAACTTTCTGTGAGCTATAATAAATTTGTTGCAATTAACATAAAGGGTTGATAAGAAAGGCGTATTCCAGGAAGGAGATGAAGTAAATGATGTAAGAGATGGACTTTATCTTAATCATTGTATGAAGGAAATTTCATTCTCACAACTTGACCTATAGGGGAGTCAAGAGAAACATTCATACCAGAAATTGGGCCTTGCAACCATTATCAAGCAGGACAGCCACCTCTGTCGATGTGTTCTTAACCAAGACAGGAGGGCAATTATGTTTACAGTAGCGAAAAGGAGCTAGGCTCTTCACTATCCTCTATCATGTTCTGTTGCGTCCCACCATCATCCATAAAACAATAATCTTCCATAGAAGTTTCTTTATCCAAGTTATGCACAGGTATGGTAGTAGCAATTTCACCATCCAAATATGGGAAAATATATTCATAAAAGCGAACATCCTTATATGTGAAAAGAGACTTTACTTCTACATCATATAGCTTCCATCCTTTTTTTTTCAAAATGATACCCAACAAACACACATTTTCTACTATGACTCTCAAATTTTCACCTTTTGCTCGTTGATCATGAGCACAACACAAGCAATCAAAAATGCATAAGTCATCATACGAGAGTGGGGATCCAAACAAAATATCATGGGAAGTTTTACTATAAACCATAATAGAAGGGATTCTGTTAATAAGATGTTCTGCAGCTAAAACACACTCTTCCCAAAACATAATCACATATTCCCTTGAAACGCAAAGCACAAGTAACATTTAGGATATTATGATTTTTTTTCTCGACTCGCCCATCTTGTTGAGGAGTGCCAAAATAAGAACTTGGAATAAATTTAGCCACAAAACAGTCCTTTATACAGTTAAACTCAGAACTATTACCACTCCTCACCATCTTAATTTTATCTGAAAAATGATGCTTAATTATGGCAATGAAAAATAAAAAATGAAGTCTCTTTTTTTATCAACCAATAAATGTACCCATATAAAACAAGAAAAATCATCAACTAATGTCAAAAAATATCTTGTTCCACAAGTTGATGAAATATTATGAGGACCCCATAAATCACAATATATTAATTCAAATATTCTAGATGCTTTATTGTTACTCAAAAGAAAAGATTTCCTATGTTGCTTAGCATGATGACACACTTCACATGCTTTATTCAAATGTTCCTTACGGTTACTAACAAAAGGAAGTAATTTTACTATTTTGTGGAAGATGTCCAAGCCGCTTACACCGTAGTTCTATCGAAGATGAACCTATAATTGAATCAGCTTCTTGGAACGTAGGTCCTTTACAGCACACATATTAGACCAAAATTGGACAAGATAATTCATATCATCATCAAGCTTTGAAACTAAAATTAAATTGCAATGTAGTACTGAAATATAAAGGACATTATTAAAAGAAATTTTGTCCGTTGATTTCACGGTGCCTTTGTTAGTTGCTACAACACTTTGTCCATATGGTAGACCAACAAGACAAGCATTCACATCTTTAATATTAGTCAACAAAAGATATTTTTACACGTGAGTAGAAGCAACAACATGGATCATCCAAGAGATATTATCAAACTTACTATTCGACAAATTTAATTGAGTTGAGGGGTTACCAAATGTTGCTACAATGTTTTCCACTACATGACATCAAAAGTATATAGAACTGCAGTTGTCTCTAGAGTAGGAGATGTGCCTATCGGACCATCAATGCCCCTTGAAACAGCAGAAGGCCTAGGCTCTAATACCATGACAATATTAGGGAAAAGTTTTACTTATGTTGATCAACTTGAGAAATTATATACATGCTTAATGAGAACAAATTCATGAGACTATTCCTACAAAACAGGAAACGATCTATTCGTGTAAAACAAGAAATAATCACTTAGGAGATTATTCCTATAAATAGGAAATATTATATCTTTTCCTTCTCAAAATAGGATATCACATAATATTGCGTATCAATTATTTCTGTAATAATAAATAAAACACTTTTATTGAGTATCCATTGATGTTATAGTAGTTTCTAGGGTAACGCAACAATCCATATTTTAACAAACGATAATAACATAAAGAAGACTAATAAAACAGATATTAATTAACAAAATATTCAGAACTGAATGAAATGGACCTTGTTGTTGCATTCATTACGAAATTCTGAGTCAGATAGACTTTTGGTTTGCCTAAATCGGACTAAGTGCGAACAAGTTATGACCAAAAGAAATTTGAATTAAATTAATTTGAATAAATTAACTCAAGAGAAACAAGGTCACTGGGTGACCCGACCCTACATGGGTCAACCCTGTGTCGACTCATAGGTCGACACTAGTGTCGACCCAGTAGAAGGTGGGTTGACCCACCTGTGGCCAAGCAAAGTGCCTATGCCTACACCTGAGTCGGATTTCTGCGTAAGGTACTTTTTGCTGACTTAGCGTGATGTGCATTCTATGGTTTGATCTGAAAACCTAAGACCTTATGGTCCAAATTATCCTAGCATACATATATACAGACTAGCAGCCCTCTCTATTTTCTTACACAAACATTTCTTCATCTTCTTCCTCCATAAAGCTATGTTATGAAATAAAAAATAGGAAAAGGGTTAGGGTGCTATGAAAATATAGATTGAAAGGATAATTCTTCTTCTACAACTATTTCAAGGGCCTTTTCTAGATCTAATACAAATCTTTGTGAGTTCTAAGTTATTTTTAAATCTGCAATTTAAAAAGGATTTTGACAGTAAATTCATTGAATCAGAAAGTATCAGTATTTATAAGTCTATTCTTATATGTTATTGTTCTTTTAGTTACTGTCAATTACATATTCCTTTTTCGGTTATTATATGTTTATATATACATCCTTCTTCCTTATCCTCTTTCTATCATTGATTTATTTACAGTCTTATTATGCCTATTTATTCACTTTGTTTGTTTCTGAGTTTGGATCTATTTTTGTTCTTTATCCTTTTTATTTTGCGCTGAGCCCAGGCCATCGAGAGCCTGGCCTTTTCCATTTGAAAATCGTAAAATTGGGATAAATTGGAATAATTTTTAATAAAAAAAAGGAGATTTGAGGATATTGGAATTTGTCAACCATTGACTGTAAAATTGGGGTAATTAAAAAGGATGAATATGCAAACAAATGAGTCAGAATAGGTTGGACTTAATTATATATTAAGTAGACATGTCATGAGAATTGGGGTAAGATACACTTAATATACATTAAGTAGAACATGTTATTGTAACTTATAAACATGTAATCGGATAATAAATGACATGGTAATAAGAAAAAGGGGTTGTAGATTACTTTCATTAATTACAATCTAGGGAATGACATGTTATGGGCTTATTAATGGACTTAAAAGGGTTAAGTTGAAACACTGGATTAATAAGCGGGAGGGGTCCATTCCTTTGTGATATAACGGGCTTGTGGAAAATCTAGTTAGCTTGGGGGACCAAGTCTTGGAGAGACTTGTGTCATATGCATTTTGTGTGGGATCTGTATCAGTCAGTATTCCTTGGTTATCAACGGGACCTCGCACTAGGTAGGGGTCAAGGCACGCTTATACTGAACTAGGTAGTAACAGGTCCAAAAGAGAGGTGGGTATGGGCGCGTTCTGGCGGAGTTATGAGCGTGCATGGATCCAAAAGTGGAAGATAAGACATTGTGACGTCTGCGATTAAGACTGTGTCTTTCTTAGTTGATGGGTTCGGAAGTGATAACCCTGAATGCCATAGCTGGCACAGATTATTCACATCCTATTTAATAAGCCAATCACTGGGTAGAAATTAGGGAAAGCCTAATCTTTACGATATGATAGTTGCTGTAGAAATTTTGGGATATGAATGAGAAGCTTATATTAACTTGTTTTCTGTGATAACCCCAAACCCCCGTGTCACGGAAGTAAGGATATTCATTGGAATATAACACATTAATCATCATTAGAAGATTACAGATAATAGCATAAACATGAAATAGAATAATTTACATCAATATGACAGCGGAATCATAAAATGTAATAAACATCAGAGTTGCACAGTCATAGGATAAAACTTAGTGCATAAAGGAAATGGTCAGTCTGCATGGAGATCAACGGTACATATACATTAGGTAATACATAATGAAGATAATCAGTCTACATCGCGATCAGCAGTACATATACATATGATAATACTGGCGGTAATGTCAATAGCCAAAATACAGAGAAAGCTAGTCTTCGCCATCAGCCAAAAACGCACTCCATGCTATAGTGCTAAACCAAAATAAATCCTACAACCTGTCACTTGGCTGCCCGTATAAAAATAAGGGCACCCGAGTTTGCAAGTGAAACAAACTACGAGTCAGTCATGGGACTGGTATGAGAAATCTACTTAACTAGTTAAACAATAATAATAAGGCAAATCATAGGACCACGCCGCTAACGCGGAACGGGTTTACTCCAGTGATTACCAGTGCATGAGATAAAGTAAATCATTTAAACAACGCAATGCTTTTTAGAAAAATGAAACCATTATAAGACTCAGGCCCTATCACAAAATGCAACGCAAGCCGGAGGATAGAGTTTTACCTTATAATGGCCAAAATATGCTTAATACGTATAAAGAAAAATCATTTGATATTATTACTAGTGCATATATGTTTCAAAAGAAATTTCAATCATAATGTATCAATCATAGACGGCATGGGTACCATATATCATGTCGCCATATATAGGTTTACAATCAAATCCGTAATTTCATATTGGAAATTGGATTCCATCATGAGTCGAGGCAAGGGATGTACTCCTCGTCGGCTTCGAGACACTCTAGCAAATGCCTTAAGGTTACACACCGCGGGGTAACCCTTGGATCCTCCAAGGCTGGTCTACGCATACTTTAGTGGATTAGTTACTCCTGAACGCACGTTTCCCGGTCCTATCGGACCTATCCATCGGCTCCGTAGTAACCGATATATCCGAAGCGCCTCACATTCCAACATCCACATAGGTAAAGATATATAAATGTCTGGGCTCCATACCATGACACCACCCATAGCTAGAAAGAAATGTCATGTCCTCCTTGGGTTCCCTTATCCCGTTTTTGACTCATACCGAGGTGTGAGGCTCGCGAATTAATGTTATACACAAAGCTATGCTATTTAAAGCCGTGCTTTGATCATCAACCACAAGACTTTGCTTTTCAACAAAAGCCTTAATCATTTGCATCTCAGCATGCCACACAGGCAATTCACGTCATGCGACTGGTGTCTATCGATATATAACCTCTGAGCTCGTACGTCTCAGAGAGGGGTGTTAAGCACGAGAATAAATTCTCCGCCACCAAACAAATATATATTTAATATAGATCAATCAACACAGAATAAAATCCAATGTCAGACGCACATCCATTTACAAGTTCGTTCGGGGTCTGAACGAAACCGAAGGCACCATATTCCTCGTTCCATATGTCCAATACGGAAGAGAGACCCTCACATATCCGGACAATCAACAAGTACGTCCGGACCACGACCACTGTAACCCCTTCGTGGGAGCTAACTATATCCAAGGCATCAGTAGTAATCCATTCGATGTGAAGATCACCGGTCATGCATCGTCTTCATATCTTCGACCTTTATTTATCGACCAATTAATTGAAATGAGAATTAACTTGGCCTTTTCAAATAATTCACGTATATATAGAATTCAAATCAATTCTTTACATGGTTATATTATTTGACATCCACATTTCAGCTCATTAATACAATTTTCATGTCAAACACATCCAACCATCAAAATATCAAACAAACCAAGTAAAATCGGTTTATCTCCATTCCATATCGTTTATGATATTTTATAACGATTTATCGCTATTTCTATTTATAATAAAATAACCCAATTTAGTTAAACGACGCTTCAGGTAATTACGCAGCCCTGGCACTGTTTTTCATTAAATTTGATTTACACATATCTCAAAATCTAACTGTTGGACCCTAACAAAGTTAATATCGTTGGAAAGATCTTTCCAAAGCGAACCCAACGGTTCGAGTTTTGGGAAAATCCGACGGCTGATCTCTCGATATAATACTCTAAAGTTATGATTTCAAAACGCGAAATGCAGCGACGCAATTCGTTTTATTATATATATATATATATATATAAATATAATTCATTCGACGATTTCCAAACCGTTTCTACTTCAAAAATATGGCTAACGCCTTTAAATTTTGGAAAATTTCTCCATAGCTTCCTTTGTTTGGAGAGGGGTTTGGAAATTTATTGGGCCATATTAGGCACCCAATAAATCCAGAAACAGCATAAACAATTTTTAGTGACCTAATCTATGCTCAAGGAAGAGTATAGCTCATTACTCCAGAGAATAAATTCTCGTTACCTTGTCCAGTGTTGGAAAACAAATGGTCCATGTGCCATATCTAATAACTAGAGAGACGTGATTATTGTTAACTCCAAACCTATATGGGGTTTTTATTAAATCTGACGATTTACTGTTATATTTTATTTAGTCCATATCAATCCATAATCCGTTCAACCTATAATACATTCATCGCCATATAAGCCTCTTGCTTGTATGGTAATTCCAACCTCGTCACATAAGCACCATGTGCTTATGTGGTATATGATAGAGTATGTTATCTTCAAGTAGAATGTCATGTGGTGTAGTTCAAAATTAACTGTTACTATTCTATGGTGACGTTTATAATCTCACACAGGACAACCAACACACCGCATCCAATGGCATTCACAGGAGTTTGTATAATAATAAAATTGCGTAGCCAACTCATTAATGCTTACCTATTTGTCGAGCACACATATAAATTCTTTACTCAACAGCTAATCCATTTTCCTGTTCAGCATATGTATATATATGCATATCTAAACTAAAAATAATATTTCTAGCGAACAAATGTTTATTTTCATGCATGGTTATTTTTAACACTTCATATACATGTTAAAAATAATATTTTTACCAATCTAATATTTATTTCAACACATGAATATTTTTAATGGTTCATACATACAATAAAAATGTGAATTTTATTGTATAGACAATTTATTCTACGCATGAATATTTTTAATGGTTCATACATACAATAAAAATGTTAATTTTATTGTATAGACAATTTATTCAACACATGAATATTTTTAATGGTTCATACATACAATAAAAATGTTAATTTTATTGTATAAACAATTTATTCAACACATGAATATTTTTAATGGTTTATATACATGATAAAAATGATATTTTTATCGTTCAAATAATTTATTCAACAAATGAATTTTTTTACTAGTTCATACGTACAGTAAAATGTTAATTTTATTGTATAACCGATTTATTCAATACATGACTGTTTTAATAGTTCATATACATGATAAATGTGTTTTTTAGTATTTAAACAATTTATTTCAAACACGAATATTTTATATACTTCATACACACAATAAAAACGTGATTTTTTATTGTTTAAACAATTTATTTCAAACATGAATATTTTATATACTTCATACATACAATAAAATATGATTTTTATTATTTAAACAATTTATTTCAAACATGAATATTTTATATACTTCATAATTTATTTCAAACATGAATATTTTACATACTTCATACATACAATAAAAATGTGATTTTTATTGTTCTAGGAATTTTTTCAACACATGAATGTTTCCAACACTTCACATACACAACAAAAATGTTAATTTTATTGTTCTAAGAATTTATTCAACACATTAATATGTTTAAACACATGAATATTTTTTAACACATGAATATTTCAGAAAATTTCGGCATTATAATGGCACGGTATTTAAAACCGGCACCGTGTCGAAGCACGGCTCCTCTGCTATCCTAGACCTCGTGGCCATACAAGGGGTTTATTTCCATAATTTCTACAGTACAATTCATTTTCACAACACAATGAATTTACCACAAACACAACCAATTTTGTTGCAGCCACAATCAACCATTCACAATCACAACCAAATTTTACACCATAATACAATCAAGTCATCCATGGTCTATGGACGACGGGTGTTAGGAGCTACTAAGCCCCATCTGCAACCTAATATATTTTATTTCCATTTTAATTGAATTTAGAAATCTCACAATGTTCTTTAATCCTTCTAAAATTGTAGTGAGCTCCGAATGCGTTCTAGTCTATCATAGAATGTAGCGTACGATGTCACGGTCCCGTTATCTCTTGTTTCACTGGATTTGGACAACATACGAAAAGATATGATTTTTATTAATAAAACGAACTTCGTAACACTTTTAAGCATTATAGACCTTTTAAATAAACCAAGTTGTTACCTTCAGCTTCACGTTCCAAACTAGGTTACGAAATTTCTTCCAATTTGAAGCACATGACGAAGATAAGATGGTACCACGTCGAAGAGCATGGCACGGTGCACCTGTACCTGGGGGTGCGGTCGAGATCGGTGCAACGGTGAAGGCCTGGTGGCGGTTTGAAGTCGGCGACTTCGAGGTGTCGGTTCTCAACAAATACTCAACGATAAAGGGTGTAATGGGTATGGATTTGAAGCTTGAGGGGAGCTCTACAAAATCCTCAACTGGAACAAGAGATTTCGTTGAGTGGATTGGCCGAAATCTAGGAGAAGGTTGGAATACGTAGCCGCCGGCGAATGATATAGGGTTACGGGTTTTTTATTTTTTACCAGGAAAATTAATTATGAATGGAAGAATTCTATTGGCCCATATATATATTTATTTCTAAAATAGTGTTTTCTTATTTGAACTCCAAATCAAACCCAATGAGTATCGCCCCCAGCTAATTACCCCCATTCCGGACACAATGGAATATGTTTCGTAAGCCCATTTGACTATTTCAGTCAGTTATTCTTTAAATTAAAATAGAAAACATACAATTTTAGATTTGAACGTGCATTTTAGTTTACCGGGGCCACATACTGATTCCAAAAATTCCCGAAAAATAAATCTAGCTATGTTGGGACGATACGGTCCCAACAAAACTGATATCGTCGAATTTGGAGACCATTTGAAAAATGACCATTTTCTGGTCGATCCAATTTGCACTACATTTGCAAAACACGTTTTCCTTTGCCATGCTCACATATTAATTCCAAAAATTATGGAATTTTAAACCTAGCAATAAATTGACATTCCGAATCCAACCAGAGTGGTTTCGTCGAAAACGGAGGTCGTTTACAAAATTACTATTTTTAAGGGCTTTATTATTATTTAAAAATGGAAATTTTAAATTTTGACCAAATTTCTATTAAAATTACTCAAAATAAAAATTTTAAATTAGTTCAAATTTTTCGGGTTGTTACAATCTCCCCTACTTAAAACTTTTCGTCCTCGAAAAGGAAACGACAGTAAAGTAGGAAACAAAACGGAAATGCAAAATATGGTAAATGTACCTTGCACACGAGCTAATCAGAGATGTCCACTCTACAATTGGGATAAGCTTGCTTAATGCTCTCTTCGGTTTCCCATGTACAGTCACGAGGATCTCCACTCCACTGCACTTTGACTAAATGAACCTTTTTGTTCCTTAGCTCTTTGGTTTCTTTGCCAATAATCTTTATCGGCTCTTTTCTTACTGCCAATTTTGGAGTAATATCCAAGTCTTGTTGCGCTGCTTCTTCTACAATCAAATCCGGATCATGCACATGTTTTCTTAGTTGAGACACGTGAAATACATCATGCACTCCAGGCAACCAGTCAGGTAATTGAACCCTATAAGTAAGAGTTCCAATCCTTTCAAGTATGGGAAATGGACCAATAAATCTAGGTGTCAACTTCCCTGTTTTCCCGAATCTGACTTCTCCCCTCATCGGAGAAACTCGTAAATATACATAATCACCAACAACAAATGCTAAATCTCTTCTTCTATAGCCTGCATAACTCTTCTGTCGGCTTTGAGCTGTTTGTAATCATTTGTTAATGAAATCGAATTTGTCTGAAGCTTCACGAATCATATCGGGACCCAATACTAGTCGATTGCCAGGTTCTACCCAACATGCGGGAGATCTGCACGGTCTACCATATAATGCTTCGAATGGTGACATTTCCAAGCTCACTTGACAACTGTTGTTGTATGATAACTCAGCTAAATGCAAGTAATCTTCCTATGATCCGCGAAAATCAATAACACAAGCCCGCAATAAATCTTCTAGTATACGATTCACCCTCTCAGTCTGGCCGTCTGTTTGAGGATGATATGCGGTGATTAGATTTAACTTTGTTCCCAGCTCTTCCTGAAATGCTTCCCAGAATTTACCAGCGAAAATTGGGTCTCTATCACTGACAATACTACTGGGAACTCTATGTAGTCTCACGATTTCTTTAAAATAAATCTGCGCCAGACTTTAAGCTGTTCTAGTCGATCTGACAGGAATAAAATGAGCGGTCTTCGTGAAACGATCTACGATCACCCATATGCTGTCATTTCCTTTCTTGGTTCGGGGAAAACCATCTATGAAATCCATGGAAATTTGATCCCACTTCCAATCTGGAACCTCTAATGGTTGTAACAATCCGACGAGTTTTTGTTGATCACTTTTGACTGGTTGGCAAGTGGAACACCTGCTAACGTATAAGGAAATGTCTCTTTTCATAGATCTCCACCAGAAGGTGTGTTTGATATCATTATACATTTTACTCACTCCTGGATGGATACTAAGTTTGGACTTGTGACATTCATCCAGTAATTCTCTCCGGAGCTCAGGAATGTTTGAAACACAAATTCGGCCTTTTAATCTCAGAACCCCATTGTTATCAATCTGAAAACTCGAGGGTTCGCCTTTTTGAATTCTCTCTCTGATCCTCTGAATGAAGTGATCATCCCTCTGAAGAGCAGATATTTTATCCATCAATAAAGGCGTAATAATAAGACTGGCGATGATTACGTTCTTTCTGCTAAGCGCATCAGCTACAACATTGGCTTTCCCCGGAGTATACAGAATATCTAGATCGTACGCTGCAAGAAATTCTAGCCAACGCTGCTGTCTCAAATTCAAGTCTTTCTGGGTGAACAAATACTTTAATGACTTATGGTCTGTGTATAATTCGAACTTCTCACCCAATAGATAGTGTCTCTGGATTTTCAAAGCAAATACGATGGCTAACAACTCAAGATCATGAGTAGCATATCTCTTTTCATGCGGTTTCAACTGACGGCTAGCATAAGCGACTACTTGGCCTCTTTGCATTAATACCGCGCCAACACCTTCAAGGGAAGCATCTGTATAGACTGCCAAATCTTGATTGCCATCAATAATAGTTAATACTGGAGCAGTAGTCAATCTTAATTTCATCTCTTGGAAAGATGCCTCACATTCTGGGGTCCAATTAAATATTGTGTGCTTCTTTGTAAGCTTCGTTAATGAATTGGATATCTTCAAAAAATCTTTAATGAATTTCCGATAATAACTAGCCAATCCCAGAAAACTCCGGATTTCTGTGGGTGTACTAGGTTGCTTCCAGTCTTGAATTGTTGTAATTTTGGTTGGATCAACAGAAATTCCTTCCTTTGATACTACGTGACCAAGGAACTTCACTTCATCTTGCCAGAATATACATTTAGAAAATTTGGCTTTTAAGACGTTTTTTCTCAGAATCTCCAACACTTGTTCTAAATGTTTCTCATGCTCGGCAGTTGACTTAGAGAAGAATAAAATGTCATCAATAAAAACCAGCACAAATTTATTCAAGACTTCTCTGAATACTCTGTTCATTAAATCGACAAAATATGTTGGAGCATTACATAAGCCGAACGACATTACTAACCACTCATAGAATAAGTCTGGACCTCTAAAAGCTGTCAAAGGAACACATTCTTCGGCAATTCTCAGTTGATGGAAACCTGTAGCTAGGTCCATTCTTGAAAATACTTGCGCTCCATTCAAACGATCCAATAAATCATCGATGCGGGGTAATGGATATTTATTGTTGAGCGTCTCCTTGTTGAGGTCTCGGTAATCAACACGTAATCGAAGAGTGCCGTTTGACTTTGGAACAAACACCACTGCTGCTCCCCAATTCGAAATGCTAGGCCTGATTAGACATTTCCATAGAAGCTGTCTAGTTTGATAGCCAAATTCTTCTTTTTCCTTCAATGGCATTCTCCGAATTGGATGCACTATTGGTCTGGCATTTGGAATTAAATCGATCCTGAAGTCAATTTCTCTTCTCGGAGGTAAACTAGCAATTTCTACGAACACATCCGCATAATTTTTAACGACTAGAATATTTTCAATAGAAGTAGGAGTAACTTTAAGAGCAGACCAAAACTCTTTTCTATCTGTTTCTGAGCCGTGGCGTGGTATAGAAATAATATCTCCAAATCCTGTCTTAATTTTAACTACCCTTTCGGCACAGCGAACCTCAGCCTTATATTCCGTTAACCAATCTAGTCCAAGAATAATACCGAACTCGGAAAAATTCATGACGATCAACTTATAAGGAAACCGATAATAAGATTAGGAGATGGGCACTTTACAATATAAACCAAGGACAAGAGAACCACCTATCGGGTTATGAACACTGATCGATTCTTTAAGATTTATAGGTTTCAACTTTAACTTTGTTACTGTGTTACTAGAAATGAAATTTTGTGATGCACCAGTGTCAAATAGTACTGAAACAAGAATATTTTTAATAGTAAGAGTACATCCCAAAACATCGGGTTTACCTGCTCCCTCAGAAGAAGCTGACGGATCCGCCCCATCATATACATGTGCGACTTCGGCCTTCTTTCCCAGTGGACAGTTTCTGATGATATTCCCTTTCTGGTGGCACTTGTAGCACTCTCTAGTATCTCTGGGATTCTGACTGGGCCCTGAGTGATTTGTCTTTTGCCTCTTTAGAGCGGTGCACTGAGTATTATAATGTCCATACTGGTCACAGTTGAAACATTTAACCTTTGATCGCCTATCCTCTTGCGGCTTCTTAGTTGCTGCGTTGCTTGCCTTGGGTTTCTTTCCAGAAGACTTTCATTTGTTGCTTGCTTGGATCCTCTCGCGGTCCTCCTCAAAGTTCCTCTTATCTAAGCTTTCATATTTACATGCCATCTCTACCATCTCGGTGAATGAAAGCTTAATGTGCCCCGTTGTTCTACTTTGGTACCTACGCTGAAGTCCATGGATAAATTGCTTGCTCTTCTCGTTAGGAACCTGAACAAGCTCGGGCGCATAATGAGACAGTTGGGTGAACTTGTTGAGATATTCCTGAATAGTGCGATCTCCTTGTTGGATATTAGGGAACTCGTCGTGTAGGCACTCCTTCTCCTGTTGAGGGATGAATTTCTCTTTGAACACCACTTTGAATTGAGCCCATGACATCTCTATCTCAAGCTCTCTAATGTGATGGCCTCCCACCATAATAGTGCTTCGTCCTTTAACAACCAGGTGGCCATGAATCTCTTTCGATGATCTTCTAGCTCCAAGCCTACGAAGATTCGTTCGCATGACTTCAACCAAGCTAGGGCTTCAGCTACCGTGCCAGTGCCAGAGAATGGCATGCCTCTAAGATTTCTGTATTTCTTAACCACTCGGTCAAGATCAAATGGTTGTGGGGGCGGTTGTTGCTGAACCATAGGCTCCTCAACAACGAGAATATTCCCTCGTCCTTGGCCTCGGCTTTCTCGACCTCTAGCTCTAGTAGCCATACCAGTCAGTTCTGTATAAGCAAGAAAAGAGTCAGGCCCACAGAAATGATAACTTTAAGAAATGGTAAAAGCAGAAGAACATACGGAAAGATAATGATGTACTGATCAATTATTTTGCTATTCTGCTATGCTCATTCTAGGACATTACTAATCCTATCTCTAATGAGCTACTCGCCTTAGAATATTGCTGATTCTATTTTTTCTGAGGTGTTTAACGTGTTTAATTCCAGAAATAAGATTAGCCATTAGCTCTGATACCAGTTGTGATAACCCCAAACCCCCCGTGTCACGAAAGTAAGGATAATCATTGAAATATAACACATTAATCATCATTAGTAGATTATGGATAATAGCATAAACATGAAATAGAATAATTTACAACAATATGGCAGCGGAATCATAAAATGTAATAAACATTAGAGTTGCACAGTCATAGGATACAACTTAGTGCATAAAGGAAATGATCAGTCTGCATTGAGATCAATGGTACATATACATCAGGTAATACATAATGAAGATAATCAGTCTACATCGCGATCAACGGTACATATACATATGATAATACTGGCGGTAATATCAATAGCCAAAATACAGAGAAAGCTAGTCTTCGCCATCAGCCAAAAACGAACTCCATGCTATAGTGCTAACCAAAATAAATCCTGCAACCTGTCACTTGGCTGCCCGTGTAAAAATAAGGGCACCCGAGTTTGCAAGTGAAACAAACTACGAGTCAGTCATGGGACTGATATGAGAAATCTACTTAACTGGTTAAACAATAATAATAAGGCAAATCATAGGACCACACTGCTAACGCGCAACGGGTTTACTCCGGTGATTGCCAGTGCGTGAGATAAAGTAAATCTTTTAAACAAAGCAATGCTTTTTAGAAAAATGAAACCATTATAAGACTCAGGTCCTATCACACAATGCAATGCAAGCCGGAGGATAGAGTTTTACCTTATAATGGCCAAAATATGCTTAATACGTATAAAGAAAAATCATTTGATATTATTACTAGTGCATATATGTTTCAAAAGCAATTTCAATCATAATGTATCAATCATTGACGGCATAGGTACCATATATCATGTCGCCATATATAGGTTTACAATCAAATCCGTAATTTCATGTTGGAAATTGGATTCCATCATGAGTCGAGGCAAGGGATGTACTCCTCGCCGGCTTCGAGGCACTCTAGCAAATGCCTCAGGGTTACACACCGCGGGGAAATCCTTATATCCTCCAAGGCCGGTCAACGCATACTTCAGTGGATTAGTTACTCCTGAACACACGTTTCCCGGTCCTATCGGACCTATCCATTTGCTCCGTAGTAACCGATATACCTAAGGTGCCTCGCACTCCTACAACCACATAGGTAAAAATATACAAATGTCTGGGCTCCATACCATGACACCACCCATAGTTAGAAAGAAACGTCATGTCCTCCTTGGGTTCCCTTATCCCATTTTTGACTCATACAGAGGTGTGAGGCTCGCGAATTAACGCTATACACAAAGCTATGCTATTTAAAGCCGTGCTTTGATCCTCAACCACAAGACTCTGCTTTTCAACAAAAGCCTTGATCATTTGCATCTCAGCATGCCACACAGGCAATTCATGACATGCGACTAATGTCTATCGATACATATCCTCTGAGCTCGTATGTCTCAGAGAAGGGTGTTAAGCAAGAGAATAGATTCTCCGCCACCAAACAGATATATACTTAATAGAGATCAATCAACACAGAATAAAATTCAATGTCAGACACATATCCATTTACAAGTTCGTTCGGGGTCTGAACGAAACCGGAGGCACCTTATTCCTCGTTCCATATGTCCAATACGGAAGAGAGGCCCTCGCTTATCCGGACAATCAACAAGTATATCCGGACCACTACTACTATAACTCCTTCATGGGAGCTAACCATACCCAAGGTATCAGTAGTAATCCATTCGATGTGAAGATCACCAGTCTTGCACTGTCTTCATATCTTCGACCTTTATTCGTCGACCAATTATTTAAAATGAGAATTAACTCTGCATTTTCAAATAATTCACTTATACATAGAATTCAAACCAATTCTTTACATGGTTAAATTATTTGACATCCACATTTCAGTTCATTGATATAATTTTCATGTCAAACACATCCAACCATCAAAATATCAAACAAACCAAGTAAAATCGGTTTATTTCCATTCCATATCATTTATAATATTTTATAACGATTTATTGCTATTTTTATTTATAATAAAATAGCCCAATTTAATTAAACGACGCTTCAGGTAATTACGTGGCCCTAGCGCTGTTTTTCATTAAATTTGATTTACACATATCTCAAAATCAAATCATTGGACCCTAACAGATATAATATCTTTGGTAAGATCTTTTCAAAGCGAATCAAACGGCTCTGGTTTTGGGAAAATCCGACGGTTGGATCTCTCGGTATAATCGTTTAAAGTTATGATTTCAAAACGCAAACTACAGCAAGGCAATTCATTTTATTTTATTTATATATATATATGTATTTATATTTAATTCATTCGATGATTTCCAAACCGTTTTTACTTCAAAAATATGGCTAACGCCTATAAATTTCGGAAAATTTCGCCATAGCCTCCTTGGTTTGGAGAGGGGTTTGGGAATTTATTGGGCTGTATTAGGCACCCAATAAATCCAGAAACAACATACACAATTTTTAGTGACCTAATCTATGCCCAAGGAGAGTATAGGTCATTACTCCAGAGAATAAATTCTCGTTACCTTGTCCAATGTTGGAAAACAAATGGTCCATGGGCCGTATCTAATAACTAGAGAGACGTGATTATTGTCAACTCCAGACCCGTGTGGGGTTTTTATTAAATCTGACGATTTACCGTTATATTTTATTTAGTCCATATCAGTCCATAATCCGTTCAACCTGTAATACAGTCATCGACATACAAGCCGATTGCATGTATGGTAATTCCAACCTCGTCGCATGTAATAACCCGGAAAATGTGAGCCAGTTTAAAATTTTTAAATTTGGTTATTACTAAAGAATTAGAATAGTTGAAATAGTATATTTCAATAAAATATAGAATTGGGTATAACATTGCAGTTTGAAATTTTGAATACAAACTTTGTCTGACTGTACCGGGTGGAAAATATAACGGATTTTGACGAAACTGAAAATATTTAAATCTGTTTATCAATACCTTTCTAACGAATCTGAAAAATCAAAATTTCATAACGGAAATCAAAAGTTATGGCCAAACGAATTTTCAGAAAGGTCGCTATATAGAATATATAGCCCTTGAAAATTGAGATTTTGCATACGACCTCGGAATTCGACGAAACCACTTTTGTTGGGTCCGGGATGTCAAATTATTGCTAAGTTTCAAATTTCATAATTTTTGAAGCTAGTATGTGAGCGGGGCAAAAGATAACGTGTTTGGTCAAATTCTGTTAAAATGGGTCGACCTAAAAATGGCCGTTTTTCAAACGAGCTCAGAATTCGACGAAACTGGTTTTGTTAGGACCGTATCGTCAAAACAAAGCTAGATTTATTTTTCTGGAATTTTTCGATTCAGTTTGTGGCCCTGGCAAATTGAAATGTACGTTTAAATTAAATATCGAATGTTTTATATTTTAATTTGAAAAATAACTGACTGTAACAGTCGAAATGGCCAACGAAACATATCCCGTTGTGTTTGGAATGGGGGTATTTAGCTAGGGGCGACAGTCGTTGGGTTTAATTTCGAGGTCGTTTGTGGAAGGGGGTATTTTTGGAATTAAATAAATTAAAAATTAAAACAAAAAGGGCATCGACCAATCACAATTCATCTTCCCCAACGCCTTCCTGTCGCGACGCGGAAAAGGATCCGAAACTTCTCTCTTGAATTTCTCCGCAACCACACAACGAAATCAAGCAAACTCAGATCCATTTTGAAGAGCGTTCAGAGATCTTCAAATCCATAGTAATTTCACGAATTATCGTTGAGTATTGAGGGAGTTATAGCATCGGGAAACCCCGAACTTTGCGCCGCCGCCGTGGGTTCTGGAGGCCACCGAGTTGATCATCTCGGGTAGCTTTGGAAAGCTCTCTCCTTCCTCTTCGACGCAGCGCTGTCCGTTCGTCCTAAAGCTTCGTGGTTTTGCCGAAAAGTTCAACCCTAGTTTTCGAAATCGAAAAGGGTATACGGCTGAAACCATTTTCAACTGATTTTTACACTTTAAAGCGTTGCAAACTTGTAAAAATCGTATCTTTTTGCTATGTTAACGAAATTCGATGAAACAGGAGACACCGTGACCGCAAGGAGGCTCTCTACATTCTAGAAGAAGCCGCGGATTTTTCTGACCTTCCTACGATTTTTAGCACTGCAATAACCAATGTGAGGAATCTAAACTATTTGTGTGAATGAAATCGCGTTGTATAAATTATATAAGCGAAGTGTAAATTATATACGCATTGTATACCTCATGTACATGTGTTGTATAAGTTATATTAGCGATGTATAAATTATACAAGCGTTGTTTGAAACATATATGCTTTGAATTGTGATGAAATGCAAGTGAATTATTATTATTATATATATATGTATACTCCCCTCGTCCACAAACCATGGACGATATTTATTGCTTGTGATTGACGTGATATTATATGGTATGACGAATGGTTGGAAATAATTGTTTGTGGTTGATACTATGGTTGAAAAATACCTTTGTGGTTGAAAAATACCTTTGTGGTTGAAAAATACCCTCTTGTGGTTGAAACAAAATAGAATAGGATTGTGGAATTGAAAATAAAACATGCCGCCTGCGTGCGAACTAGATGCATGATCCCCATTGTCAAAAACCGCGAGCTTTTAAGGTAGAGCGAGGAGCCGTACTAGGGACGGTCCCGGTTTTAACTACCCTGCCGTTATGCTGCCGAAATTTTCTGAAATATCTATGTGTTAGAATAATTTTCATTCGTTGAAATATATATACAAACTTTATCGAATATTCATGTGTTGAGTTGCAATTCATTCGTTGAGTTGAAATTCATGTGTTGAATATTATTTGAATTTAAACAAATGGCTTTAGCGATAAAAATCACATTTTTATATATATACAAACTATATAGAATATTCATGTGTTGAGTTGCAATTCATTCGTTGAGTTGAAATTCATGTGTTGAATATTATTTGAATTTAAACAAATGGCTTTAGCGATAAAAATCACATTTTTATATATATACAAACTATATAGAATATTCATGTGTTGAATTGCAATTCATTCGTTGAGTTGAAGTTCATGTGTTGAATGTTATCATCTTTTAAAAATAAAATGAATCGACAATGAAAATTATATTTTTATAGTGAATATGAAGTGTTAAAAATACACATGTGTCGAATAAATATTTTTGATGTTAAAAATATTTCTTTTATCATGTATACGCTTAGTTAAAAATACACACGTGTTCAAATAAATAATAGTTTGCTAGAAATATTATTATTAGCTTTGTTCTGCATATATATACATGTGTTGAACAGGAAAAATGGATTGACTGTAGAGTAAAGAAATTATTTGCGTGCCCGACAAATAGGTAAACCTTGATGAGTTGGCTGCGCAATTTTATTTATATATCAACTCCTGTGAATGCCATTGGATGCGGAGTGCTGGTTATTCTGTGTGAAATAATAAATAACGCCATAGGATAGTAACAATTAATTTTGAACTACACTACATGGCATACTTCTTGATGATAGGCATACTTCATCATATTCCACATAAGCAATTGGAGCTTGTGTGACGAGGTGGAAGATTTACCATACAAGCAAGAGGCTTGTATGGCGATGACTATGTACTACAGGTTGAACTGATGACTGATATGGACTATATAAATTATAACGATAAATTGCCAGATTGATAAAAACCCCACACGGGTCTGGAGTTGACAATAATCACGTCGCTCTAGTTATTAGATACGGCACATGGACTATTTATTTCCACACGGAAACGGGGTGATGGGAATTTATTCTCTGGAGTGATTATCAGTACATGCTCCCCCGTAAACACCAGAATATACCACTATAAATATGTGAATGCTTTTTAGGATTTATTGGGTACCTAATACGGCCCAATAAATTTCCAAACCCCTCCCCGTACAAAGGAGGTTATGGAGAAATTTTTCGAAATATTAAGGCGTTAGTGAAATATTTGAAGTGAAAACGAAGTTGAAAATATAGTTTGAACTATAGTTGAAATTATAGAATGAACTATATTTATAAATATAAATATAATTAAAGGGAATAGAGGCCGTGCAGTTCGCGTTTCGGAATCGTAATTTGAAACGATTAGTACGAGAAATCCGACCATCGGATTTTCCCGAAACCGCAACCGCTGGGCTCGCCTTGGAAATATCTTTCCAACGGCACCAACCTTGTAAAAATCCAACGGTTGGATTGTCCGGAATGTTCAATTCAAATCTAAAGAAAAACAGCGCCAGAATCGTTTATATTTATATATAAATATAAATATAATTAAATTAAATCGAATAACGACGCTGCAGTTCGAATTTTAAAACCGTAACTTCAAACGACTAGTGTGGAAGATCTGACCGTCGGATTCTCACGAAACTGGAACCGTTGGGTTTGCTTTGGGAATACCTTCCCACTGATATAGACTTTGTAGAAATCCAACGGTTAGATTTTCCGATATGTGTAAAACAAATTAGGAGAAAAACAGCGCCAGTGCCACGGCACGACCTGAAACGTCGTTTAATTAAATATGGCCATTTTTAAATAAATAAAAATGGCGAAAAATCGTTATAAAATATTATAAGCAATATGGATTGAAAATAAACCAATTGGGCTTGAATTGTTTGATATTTGATGGTTGTATGTGTATGACAAGAAAATAACACTAAATAACTGAAAGATGGATGTCGAATAATATAACCATATAAATGAATCGATTTAAATTCTAATGACGTGAATTATTTGAAAAGGCCGAGCTCACCCTCATTTCAAATAATTTATCGAGCGATTCGAATCGGAAAATGCAAAGACGATTCAAGACCGACGATCTTTGTATCGGTTGGATGGGCGCTATTGAGGTTCCTAACCGGAGTAGCTACCGGAAGGGGACGGAGGTAGTAGCCGTCTGAACGTATGTGTTGATTGGACGGATATGCGAGGAATTTGACGCCTCCGGTTTCGTTCAGACCCAGAACGGACTTGTAAATGGACTGTGTGTCTGACATGGGGATTTTGTTCTATACTGATTGATCTCTGTTAAATATATATCTGTTTGGCGGCGGAGAATTTATTCTCTTGCTTAACGCCCTTCTCTGAGACGTACGAGCTCAGGGGTTATATATCGATGGAAATCAGTCGTATGGAGTGGACTGCCTATATGGCATGCCAAGATGCTGTGATCAAGGCTTCTGTTGCAAAGCAAAGTCTTGTGGATGATGATCAAAGCAGGGTCTACGTGGCCTAGCTTTGTGTATTTCGTAGATTCGCGAACCTCACACCCCGGTATGAGTTAAAAACGGGATACGGACCGCTGGGAGAGCATGACGTTTCTTTCTAGCTATGGTGGTGTCAGTGACTTACCAGCCCTGACATATATATCTACTTTTCACCTTTGTGGTTGTTGGAATGCGAGGCGCCTCGATTATAGGTCTGTAAGGACCGGAAAACGTGTGTTCAGGAATAAATAATCCTCTAACGTAAGTGAGGACCGGCCCAGCCGATCCAGGGTTGCCCAGAGTGTGTAGTCCTGAGACGTTTGCTAGAATGTCTCGAAGCGGAGAGGAGCTTGCCCCTTGCCTCGACTCATGACGGAAATCCAATTTCCAATACGAAATAACGGACTTGATTGTAGAACTAGTATAGCGACATAGTGGTATGGGGCACTTATGCCGTCTATGATTGATATTTATGATGCTATTCGTTTTTGAAACATATATGCACTAGTAATAATATCAAATGATTTTGCTTTATACGTATCAAGCATATTTGGCTATTATAAGGTAAAACTCTATCCTCCGTCTTGCGTTGCATTGTATGATGGGACCTGAATGGCTTCATTCTTTCTAAAAGCATTGCGTTGTTTTAAAAGAATTTACTTTGTTTTAAATGCACTAGCAATCACTGGAGTACACCTGTTCCGCGAAAGTGGCGTGGTCCTATGATTTGCTACTACTATTGTTTAACTGTTAAATAGATTCCTCACACCAGTCCCCATGACTGACTCGTTGTTTGTTTCACTTTGCAAACGCGGGTGCCCTTATTTTCGCACGGGCAGCCTAGTACACAGGTGACAGGTTGTTTTTGGCTCTGCACTGCTGCATAGAGTGCATTTTTGGCTCATGGCGAGGCTGACTTCACAGAGACGACTTTGATATTTTCCGCCATTACTGTATTTATATTATGATTCCGCCACTGGCGATGCAGACTGATTTACTGTCCGTATTTCTCACTATATGTATATGTATTCCGCCTTCGGCGATGTAGACTGATACCTTTATTATGTCTCACTGCATGTATGTATTCCGCCTTTGGCGATGATGACTGATCACTTTCCTTTCATTTACTAAGTTATATCCCACGTTATGCTATTCTGATATTCCTACATGTTGTGATTCCGCTGTCATATCCATGTAAAATTATTTTATTTATTGTTTCTGCTATTATCTGTACGCTGCTATGATGATTAATGTGTTATTTCCTAATGATTATCCTTAGTACCGCCCTTCGGATTTTGGGATCGTCACAGTTGGTATCAGAGCTTTGGTTAACCTTAGTTCCGGGATCTAACACATTAAACACCTCGTCAGAATAGAATCAGTAGTGTTCTAATGCGAGTAGCTCATTAGAGATAGGATTAGCAATGTCCTAGAATGAGCTAAGCAGATTAGCAGAACTTGATCAGTACATCATCATTATCTTTCCTTGTATTCCTCTGTTTTAATCATTTATGAAAATTATCAAATCTGTGAGCTTGACTCTTTTCTTGCTTATACAATTCTCTTAGATGGCTACACGAGCAGCAGCAGCTAGAGGAGGCCGTGGAGGCCGAGGAGATGCAGCAGGAGGACGGGGGAATATCCCCGTAGTTGTGGAAGGCCCTATTGTTCAGCCACCAGCACCAGAAGACTTTGAGCTAGATAAAGTGGCAAAGAGGTACAGAAATCTGGGGGGAAAACCTTTTACTGGCACTGGCACAATGACCGAGGCAATAGCTTGGCTGAAAACCTGTGAGAAAATCTTCGAAGGCATGGGTATGGGAACTAACAACAAAGCCCGACTTGGCATTTGGCTCCTTCAGGAGGAAGCAGAGCTGTGGTGGGATGCCATTACCTCTGAGGATGCAGCTGGTACTATCCGGACTTGGGAGCAGTTCAAGACTTTGTTCAATGAGAAGTTTGTACCGGAACAGGCTCTAGAGAGGATGAGAGAGCAGTTTGCAAATCTCCAGCAAGGAGACCTCTCTATTCAGGATTATCTAAATAAATTCACCCAATTGTCGCGCTATGCTCCAGAGCTGATTATGACAAACAAAGCAAAGAATAAGAGATTAATATTTGGGCTGAAGCGCAAGTACCACGATAGAGCTATGAGCAACATGAAACTCTCCTTTACAGAACTAGTAGAGATGGCTTGCAATTACGAAGACATGGATGAGAGGCATGCTAGCCAAGACTGCGCTAAAAGCCAAGCAGGAAATAAGCGCAAGGCTTCAGCAGATCAACCCGAATCTAGCATTACCGCGGCTGCTACTCAGAAACCTGCAAAGATCCCGAAAGGAAACTGCTACAATTGCGGGAAGCCCGGTCATTTCTCTAATGTATGCAAAGCCCCAAAGAAGCCAAAGGCCAATGACTCAGCCGAATGCTACAACTGCCACAAGAAGGGGCACTATAGCAAGAATTGTCCTTTGAAGAAGAGCGCATAAGTGGCTCATGTCTATGACGGGAAGACCCCGCCAGCTACCACCGATGGATCAGGTAAACCCGACGTCTTGGGAGGTACCCTTACCATTAAAAATATTCCTGTTTCTGTACTTTTTGATACTGGTGCATCACGTAGCTTCATTTCTGGTAACATTGTTCATAAGTTAAAATTGAAACAAGGAAGACTTAAGGAACCAATTAAAGTTCAAAATCCGATAGGAGGTTCTGTTAGTCTTGGTTCATATTGTAAAGTACCTATTTCCTTCTCTTGATACCAGTTCTCTTTTAAAGTGATTGTCATGGACCTTTCCGAATTTGATATTATACTGGGGCTTGACTGGTTAACAAAATATAAGGCAGAAGTTAGATGTGCCGAAAGAATCGTGAAAGTTAAAACAAAACTTGGGCATATCACTATACCATGTCATGGCTCAGAAATTAATAGAACAGAATTTTGGTCTTCTTTAGAAATTACTTCCCCTTCGATAGAAAAGATACCGGTCATTAAAAACTATGCGGATGTGTTTGAGGAAGTAGAAAACTTACCGCCGCAAAGAGAAATTGAATTTAGGATAGATCTAATTCCTAACGCCCGACCAGTAGTACATCCAATTAGAAGAATGGCCCCGAAAGAAAAGGAAGAGTTAAGTAGTCAAACCCGAGAATTGCTTTGGAAGGGTCTAATCAGACCGAGCTTTTCAGCATGGGGAGCAGCAGTAGTATTTGTCCCGAAATCAGACGGTACTCTAAGACTTTGCGTTGATTACCGTGATCTCAATAAACAGACACTGAAGAACAAATATCCTTTGCCCCGAATAGATGATCTGTTAGATCAATTAAATGGAGCAACAGTATTCTCCAGAATGGACCTAGCTACAGGTTTCCACCAATTACGTATAGCCGAAGACTGTGTTCCTTTGACAGCCTTCAGGGGTCCCGATTTATTCTACGAATGGTTAGTAATGCCGTTCAGCTTGTGTAACGCTCCGGCATACTTCGTCGATCTTATGAACAGAGTGTTCCGTGGTGTATTGAATAAATTTGTTCTAGTCTTCATCGATGACATTTTAATCTACTCTAAGTCGGAGGATGAACATGCAAAACATTTAGAACAAGTGTTGAAAATTCTAAGGAGAAATGTCTTGAAAGCTAAATTTTCTAAGTGTGTCTTCTGGCAGAATAAAGTTAAATTCCTAGGCCACGTCGTATCAAAGGAAGGGATTGCTGTAGATCCAAGCAAAATCACAGCGATTCAGAACTGGAAACAACCTACTACGCCCACAGAAGTTCGAAGTTTCCTTGGATTAGCTAGTTACTATCGGAAATTCGTTCAGGATTTTTCAAAGATATCTGGTGTATTGACAAAGCTTACAAAGAAGCATGAGAAATTCAAATGGACTCCCGAATGTGAAGAAGTTTTCCAGGAGCTGAAACTGAAGTTGACAACCGCTCCAGTATTGACCATTATAGAAGGCAACCAAGACTTGACTGTATGGACAGATGCTTCTATTAGAGGGCTAGGCGCAGTGTTAATGCAAAAAGGCCAAGTGATCGCTTATGCCAGCCGTCAACTAAAGCCGCATGAAAGAAACTATGCTACTCATGATCTTGAGTTATTAGCTATCGTGTTTGCTTTAAGAATATGGAGGCATTATTTATTGGGCGAGAAATTCGAACTATACACCGATCATCAATCCTTGAAATATCTGTTCACTCAGAAAGATTTAAACCTGAGGCAACAGCGTTGGTTAGAATTCCTTGCGGCATACGATTTTGAAATTCTATACACTCCAGGGAAAGCCAATGTTGTAGCAGATGCGCTCAGCAGAAAGTATGAAATCATCACCAGTTTTGTCATCACGTCTTCATTAATAGACAGAATCTCGACCCTTCAAAAGGAGGATAATTTTGTAAAAGTAATGATCAAAAGGATCAATGAAGGCATAGACTCCAGCTTCCAAGTGGATAGTGAGGGGGTTTTGAGATTAAAAGGAAGAATTTGTGTTCCCGACATCTCTGAGCTAAAAAGAGAAGTACTTGATGAGTGCCACAAATCCAAATTAAGTATCCATCCCGGTGTGGGCAAAATGTATAACGATATCAAGCGCACATTCTGGTGGAAGGCGATGAAAAGAGATATCTCATTATATGTTAGCCGATGCCCCACTTGTCAGCTAGTTAAGAGTGATCAGCAGAAATTGGCTGGATTATTACAACCCTTAGAAATTCCAGGATGGAAGTGGGAACAAATCTCGATGGATTTCATCGATGGTCTGCCTCGAACTAGAAAAGGAAACGACAGTATATGGGTAATCGTAGATCGCTTCACGAAGACTGCCCATTTCATACCTGTCCGATCCAACAGAACGGCTCAAAGTCTAGCACAGATTTACTTCAGAGAAATAGTTAAACTTCATGGAGTGCCGCTCAGTATAGTCAGCGATAGAGATCCCCTATTTACTAGAAAATTCTGGGAAGCCTTCCAGACAGAATTGGGAACCAAATTAAATCTAAGCACCGCTTATCACCCTCAGACAGACGGCCAAACTGAGCGGGTGAATAGAATTTTAGAGGATCTATTGCGGGCTTGTGTTATTGATTTTGGAGGCTCATGGGAAGATCACTTACATTTAGCAGAATTCTCTTACAACAATAGCTATCAAGCAAGTTTGGGAATGTCCCCATTTGAAGCATTATACGGTAGACCGTGCAGATCTCCCGCATGTTGGGTAGAACCTGGCAACAGACTTGTGTTAGGGCCCGATATGATTCAGGAAGCATCGGATAAAGTCGATTTCATTAAGAAGCGATTAAAAACCGCACAGAGCCGACAGAAAAGTTATGTTGATGCGAGAAGAAGGGATATATCGTTTGCCGTTGGCGATTATGTTTATTTAAGAGTTTCTCCAATGCGAGGAGTAATCAGATTTGGCAAGACTGGGAAGTTGGCACCGAGATTTATTGGTCCCTTTCCTATACTTGAACGGATTGGAACTCTTGCATATAGGGTTTCATTACCTAATTGGTTGCCTGGTATACATGATGTGTTCCACGTGTCTCAACTCAGAAAACATGTTCATGATCCCGACCTTATTGTGGAAGAAGCAGCACAACATGATATTGACATAACTCCAGAATTAGCACTCAGTAGAGAGCCATTGAAGATAGTTGGCAAAGAAACCAGAGAGCTAAGGAGGAAAAAGATTCATTTAGTCAAAGTGCAGTGGAGTAGTGATCCTAGAGACTGTACTTGGGAGACTGAGGAAAGCATTAAACAAGCCTATCCCAAATGCAGAGTGGACATCTCTGACTAACTCCGGTGCAAGGTACCTTTACAATACTTTGCATTTACATTTTATTTCCTGCTTAACTATTATTTCCTTTTCGAGGACGAAAAGTTTTAAGTGGGGGAGATTGTAATAACCCGGAAAATGTGAGCCAGTTTAAAATTTTTAAATTTGGTTATTACCAAAGAATTAGAATAGTTGAAATAGTATATTTCAATAAAATATAGAATTGGGTATAACATTGCAGTTTGAAATTTTGAATACAAACTTTGTCTGACTGTACCGGGTGGAAAATATAACGGATTTTGACGAAACTGAAAATATTTAAATCTGTTTATCAATACCTTTCTAACGAATCTGAAAAATCAAAATTTCATAACGGAAATCAAAAGTTATGGCCAAACGAATTTTCAGAAAGGTCGCTATATATTATATATAGCCCTTGAAAATTGAGATTTTGCATACGACCTCGGAATTCGACGAAACCACTTTTGTTGGGTCCGGGATGTCAAATTATTGCTAAGTTTCAAATTTCATAATTTTTGAAGCTAGTATGTGAGCGGGGCAAAAGATAACGTGTTTGGTCAAATTCTGTTAAAATGGGTCGACCTAAAAATGGCCGTTTTTCAAACGAGCTCAGAATTCGACGAAACTGGTTTTGTTAGGACCGTATCGTCAAAACAAAGCTAGATTTATTTTTCTGGAATTTTTCAATTCAGTTTGTGGCCCTGGCAAATTGAAATGTACGTTTAAATTAAATATCGAATGTTTTATATTTTAATTTGAAAAATAACTGACTGTAACAGTCGAAATGGCCAACGAAACATATCCCATTGTGTTTGGAATGGGGGTATTTAGCTAGGGGCGACAGTCGTTGGGTTTGATTTCGAGGTCGTTTGTGGAAGGGTGTATTTTTGGAATTAAATAAATTAAAAATAAAAATAAAAAGGGCATCGACCAATCACAATTCATCTTCCCCAACGCCTTCCTGTCGCGACGCGGAAAAGGATCCGAAACTTCTCTCTTAAATTTCTCCGCAACAACACAACGAAATCAAGCAAATTCAGATCCATTTTGAAGAGCGTTCAGAGATCTTCAAATCCATAGTAATTTCACGAATTATCGTTGAGTATTGAGGGAGTTATAGCGTCGGGAAACCCCGAACTTTGCGCCGCCGCCGTGGGTTCTGGAGGCCACCGAGTTGATCATCTCGGGTAGCTTTGGAAAGCTCTCTCCTTCCTCTTCGACGCAGCGCTGTCCGTTCGTCCTAAAGCTTCGTGGTTTTGCCGAAAAGTTCAACCCTAGTTTTCGAAATCGAAAAGGGTATACGGCTGAAACCATTTTCAACTGATTTTTACACTTTAAAGCGTTGCAAACTTGTAAAAATCGTATCTTTTTGCTATGTTAACGAAATTCGATGAAACAGGAGACACCGTGACCGCAAGGAGGCTCTCTACATTCTAGAAGAAGCCGCAGATTTTTCTGACCTTCCTACGATTTTTAGCACTGCAATAACCAATGTGAGGAATCTAAACTATTTGTGTGAATGAAATCGCGTTGTATAAATTATATAAGCGAAGTGTAAATTATATACGCATTGTATACCTCATGTACATGTGTTGTATAAGTTATATTAGTGATGTATAAATTATACAAGCGTTGTTTGAAACATATATGCTTTGAATTGTGATGAAATGCAAGTGAATTATTATTATTATTATTATATATATATATGTATACTCCCCTCGTCCACAAACCATGGACGATATTTATTGCTTGTGATTGACGTGATATTATATGGTATGACGAATGGTTGGAAATAATTGTTTGTGGTTGATACTATGGTTGAAAAATACCTTTGTGGTTGAAAAATACCTTTGTGGTTGAAAAATACCCTCTTGTGGTTGAAACAAAATAGAATAGGATTGTGGAATTGAAAATAAAACATGCCGCCTGCGTGCGAACTAGATGCATGATCCCCATTGTCAAAAACCGCGAGGTTTTAAGGTAGAGCGAGGAGCCGTACTAGGGACGGTCCCGGTTTTAACTACCCTGCCGTTATGCTGCCGAAATTTTCTGAAATATCTATGTGTTAGAATAATTTTCATTCGTTGAAATATATATACAAACTTTATCGAATATTCATGTGTTGAGTTGCAATTCATTCGTTGAGTTGAAATTCATGTGTTGAATATTATTTGAATTTAAACAAATGGCTTTAGCGATAAAAATCACATTTTTATATATATACAAACTATATGGAATATTCATGTGTTGAGTTGCAATTCATTCGTTGAGTTGAAATTCATGTGTTGAATATTATTTGAATTTAAACAAATGGCTTTAGCGATAAAAATCACATTTTTATATATATACAAACTATATAGAATATTCATGTGTTGAATTGCAATTCATTCGTTGAGTTGAAGTTCATGTGTTGAATGTTATCATCTTTTAAAAATAAAATGAATCGACAATGAAAACTATATTTTTATAGTGAATATGAAGTGTTAAAAATACACATGTGTCGAATAAATATTTTTGATGATAAAAATATTTCTTTTATCACGTATACGCTTAGTTAAAAATACACACGTGTTCAAATAAATAATAGTTTGCTAGAAATATTATTATTAGCTTTGTTCTGCATATATATACATGTGTTGAACAGGAAAAATGGATTGGCTGTAGAGTAAAGAAATTATTTGCGTGCCCGACAAATAGGTAAACCTTGATGAGTTGGCTGCGCAATTTTATTTATATATCAACTCCTGTGAATGCCATTGGATGCGGAGTGCTGGTTATTCTGTGTGAAATAATAAATAACGCCATAGGATAGTAACAATTAATTTTGAACTACACTACATGGCATACTTCTTGATGATAGGCATACTTCATCATATTCCACATAAGCAATTGGAGCTTGTGTGACGAGGTGGAAGATTTACCATACAAGCAAGAGGCTTGTATGGCGATGACTATGTACTACAGGTTGAACTGATGACTGATATGGACTATATAAATTATAACGATAAATTGCCAGATTGATAAAAACCCCACACGGGTCTGGAGTTGACAATAATCACGTCGCTCTAGTTATTAGATACGGCACATGGACTATTTATTTCCACACGGAAACGGGGTGACGGGAATTTATTCTCTGGAGTGATTATCAGTACATGCTCCCCCGTAAACACCAGAATATACCACTATAAATATGTGAATGCTTTTTAGGATTTATTGGGTACCTAATACGGCCCAATAAATTTCCAAACCCCTCCCCGTACAAAGGAGGTTATGGCGAAATTTTTCGAAATATTAAGGCGTTAGTGAAATATTTGAAGTGAAAACGAAGTTGAAAATATAGTTTGAACTATAGTTGAAATTATAGAATGAACTATATTTATAAATATAAATATAATTAAAGGGAATAGAGGCCGTGCAGTTCGCGTTTCGAAATCGTAATTTGAAACGATTAGTACGAGAAATCCGACCATCGGATTTTCCCGAAACCGCAACCGCTGGGCTCGCCTTGGAAATATCTTTCCAACGACACCAACCTTGTAAAAATCCAACGGTTGGATTGTCCGGAATGTTCAATTCAAATCTAAAGAAAAACAGCGCCAGAATCGTTTATATTTATATATAAATATAAATATAATTAAATTAAATCGAATAACGATGCTGCAGTTCGAATTTTAAAACCGTAACTTCAAACGACTAGTGTGGAAGATCCGACCGTCGGATTCTCACGAAACTGGAACCGTTGGGTTCGCTTTGGGAATACCTTCCCACTGATATAGACTTTGTAGAAATCCAACGGTTAGATTTTCCGATATGTGTAAAACAAATTAGGAGAAAAACAGCGCCAGTGCCACGGCACGACCTGAAACGTCGTTTAATTAAATATGGCCATTTTTAAATAAATAAAAATGGCGAAAAATCTTTATAAAATATTATAAGCAATATGGATTGAAAATAAACCAATTGGGCTTGAATTGTTTGATATTTGATGGTTTATGTGTATGACAAGAAAATAACACTAAATAACTGAAAGATGGATGTCGAATAATATAACCATATAAATGAATCGATTTAAATTCTAATGACGTGAATTATTTGAAAAGGCCGAGCTCACCCTCATTTCAAATAATTTATCGAGCGATTCGAATCGGAAAATGCAAAGACGATTCAAGACCGACGATCTTCGTATCGGTTGGATGGGCGCTATTGAGGTTCCTAACCGGAGTAGCTACCGGAAGGGGACGGAGGTAGTAGCCGTCTGAACGTATGTGTTGATTGGACAGATATGAGAGGAATTTGACGCCTCCGGTTTCGTTCAGACCCAGAACGGACTTGTAAATGGACTGTGTGTCTGACATGGGATTTTGTTCTATACTGATTGATCTCTGTTAAATATATATATGTTTGGCGGCGGAGAATTTATTCTCTTGCTTAACGCCCTTCTCTGAGACATACGAGCTCAGGGGTTATATATCGATGGAAATCAGTCGTATGGAGTGGACTGCCTATGTGGCATGCCAAGATGCTGTGATCAAGGCTTCTGTTGCAAAGCAAAGTCTTGTGGATGATGATCAAAGCAGGGTCTACGTGGCCTAGCTTTGTGTATTTCGTAGATTCGCGAACCTCACACCCCGGTATGAGTTAAAAACGGTATACGGACCGCTGGGAGAGCACGACATTTCTTTCTAGCTATGGTGGTGTCAGTGACTTACCAGCCCTGACATATAAATCTACTTTTCACCTTTGTGGTTGTTGGAATGCGAGGCGCCTCGATTATAGGTCTGCAAGGACCGGGAAACGTGTGTTCAGGAATAAATAATCCTCTAACGTAAGTGAGGACCGACCCAGCCGATCCAGGGTTGCCCAGAGTGTGTAGTCCTGAGACGTTTGCTAGAATGTCTCGAAGCGGAGAGGAGCTTGCCCCTTGCCTCGACTCATGACGGAAATCCAATTTCCAATACGAAATAACGGACTTGATTGTAGAACTAGTATGGCGACATAGTGGTATGGGGCACTTATGCCGTCTATGATTGATATTTATGATGCTATTCGTTTTTGAAACATATATGCACTAGTAATAATATCAAATGATTTTGCTTTATACGTATCAAGCATATTTGGCTATTATAAGGTAAAACTCTATCCTCCGGCTTGCGTTGCATTGTATGATGGGACCTGAGTCTTATAATAGCTTCATTCTTTCTAAAAGCATTGCGTTGTTTTAAAAGAATTTACTTTGTTTTAAATGCACTAGCAATCACTGGAGTAAACCCGTTCCGCGAAAGTGGCGTGGTCCTATGATTTGCTACTACTGTTGTTTAACTGTTAAATAGATTCCTCACACCAGTCCCCATGACTGACTCGTTGTTTGTTTCACTTTGCAAACGCGGGTGCCCTTATTTTCGCACGGGCAGCCTAGTACACAGGTGATAGGTTGTTTTTGGCTCTGCACTGCTGCATAGAGTGCATTTTTGGCTCATGGCGAGGCTGACTTCACAGAGACGACTTTGATATTTTCCGCCATTACCGTATTTATATTATGATTCCGCCACTGGCGATGCAGACTGATTTACTTTCCGTATTTCTCACTATATGTATATGTATTCCGCCTTCGGCGATGTAGACTGATACCTTTATTATGTCTCACTGCATGTATGTATTCCGCCTTTGGCGATGATGACTGATCACTTTCCTTTCATTTACTAAGTTATATCCCACGTTATGCTATTCTGATATTCCTACATGTTGTGATTCCGCTGTCATATCCATGTAAAATTATTTTATTTATTGTTTCTGCTATTATCTGTACGCTGCTATGATGATTAATGTGTTATTTCCTAATGATTATCCTTAATACCGCCCTTCGGATTTTGGGATCGTCACATCACATAAGCTCCAAGTGCTTATGTGGTATATGATAGAGTATGCTATCTTCAAGTAGAATGTCATGTGGTGTAGTTCAAAATTAACTGTTACTATTCTATGGTGACGTTTATAATCTCACACAGGACAACCAGCACACCGCATCCAATGGCATTCACAGGAGTTTGTATAATAATAAAATTGCGCAGCCAACTCATTAATGCTTACCTATTTGTCGGGCACACATATAAATTCTTTACTCAACAGCTAATCCATTTTCCTGTTCAACATATGTATATATATGCATATCTAAACTAAAAATAATATTTCTAGCGAACAAATGTTTATTTTCATACTTGGTTATTTTGAACACTTCATATACATGTTAAAAATAATATTTTTACCAATCTAATATTTATTTCAACACATGAATATTTTTAATGGTTCATACATACAATAAAAATGTGAATTTTATTGTATAGACAATTTATTCTACGCATGAATATTTTTAATGGTTCATACATACAATAAAAATGTTATTTTTATTGTATAGACAATTTATTCAATACATGAATATTTTTAATGGTTCATACATACAATAAAAATGTTAATTTTATTGTATAAACAATTTATTCAACACATGAATATTTTTAATGGTTTATATACATGATAAAAATGATATTTTTATCGTTCAAATAATTTATTCAACAAATGAATTTTTTTACTAGTTCATACGTACAATAAAATGTTAATTTTATTGTATAACCGATTTATTCAACACATGACTGTTTTAATAGTTCATATACATGGTAAAAATGTGATTTTTATTGTTTAAACAATTTATTTCAAGCATGAATATTTTACGTACTTCATACATACAATAAAAATGTGATTTTTATTGTTTAAACAATTTATTTCAAACATGAATATTTTATATACTTCATGCATACAATAAAATGTGATTTTTATTGTTTAAACAATTTATTACAAACATGGATATTTTATGTACTTCACAATTTATTTTAAACATGAATCTTTTATATACTTCATACATACGCTAAAAATGTGATTTTTATTGTTCTAGGAATTTTTTCAACACATGAATGTTTTCAACACTTCACATACACAACAAAAATGTTAATTTTATTGTTCTAAGAATTTTTTCAACACATGAATATTTCTCAACACATGAATATTTCAGAAAATTTCGGCATTATAACGGCAGGGTATTTAAAACCGGCACCGTGTCGAAGGACGGCTCCTCTGCTATCCTAGACCTCGCGACCATACAAGGGGTTTATTTCCATAATTTCTACAATACAATTCATTTTCACAACACAATGAATTACCACAAACACAACCAATTTTGTTGCAATCACAATCTACCATTCACAATCACAACCAAATTTCACACCACAATACAATCAAGTCATCCATGGTCTGTGGATGACGGGTGTCAGGAGCTACTAAGCCCCGTCTGCAACCAAATATATTTTATTTCCATTTTAATTGAATTTAGAAATCTCACAATGCTTTTTAATCCTTCATAAATTGTAGCGAGCTCCGAATGCATTCTAGTCTCTTCTAAAATGTAGCGTACGATGTCACGGTCCCGGTGTCTCTTGTTTCACTGGATTTGGACAACATACGAAAAAGATATGATTTTTATTAATAAAACGAACTTCATAACGCTTTTAAGCGTTATATACCTTTTAATTAAACCAAGTCGTTACCTTCAGCTTCACGTTCCAAACTAGGTCATGAAATTTCTTCCAATCCGAAGCACGTGACGAAGATCAGATGGTACCACGTCGAAGAGCGTGGCACGGCGCACTAGCGCCTGGGGGTGTGGTCGAGATCGATGCAGCGGTGAAGGCCTGGTGTCGGTTTGAAGTCGGCGACTTTGAGGCATCGGTTCCCAACAAATATTCAACGATAGAGGGTGTAGTGGGTATGGATTTGAAGCTTGAGGGGAGCTCTACAAAATCCTCTGCTGGAGCAAGAGATTTCGTTGAGTGGATTGGTCAGAATCGAGGAGAGAAGGTCGGAATACGTAGCCGTCGTGGAACGATATAGGGTTACGGGTTTTTTAATTTTTTCCAGGAAAATTAATTATGAATGAAAAAATTTTGTTGGCCCATATATATATTTATTTCTAAAATAGTGTTTTCTTATCTGAACTCCAAATCAAACCCAACGAGTGTCGCCGCCAACTAATACCCCCAATCCGGACACAATGGAATATGTTTCGTAAGCCCATTCGACTGTTTCAGTCGGTTATTTTTTAAATTAAAATATAAAACATTCAATTTTAGATTTGAACGTACATTTTAGTTTACCGGGGCCACATGTTGATTCCAAACATTCTCGAAAAATAAATCTAGCTATGTTGGGACGATACGGTCCCAAAAAATTGATTTCGTCGAATTTGGAGACCGTTTGAAAAAAATGCCATTTTCTGGTCGATCCAATTTGCACTACATTTGCAAAACACGTTTTCCTTTGCCACGCTCACATATTAAAATCCAAAAATTATGGAATTTTAAATCTAGTAATAAATTGGCATTCCAGATCCAACTAAAATGGTTTCTTCGAAAACGGAGGTCGTTTGCAAAATTGCTATTTTTAAGGGATTTATTATTATTTAAAATGGAATTTTTAAATTCTGACCAAATTTCTCTTAAAATTACCCAAAATAAAAAATTTCAATTGGTTCTGATTTTCCGGGTTGTTACATTTTACGTGTTTCCTATTTTGTTGTATTCTCATATCCAGTATTGTTGATCTGTCTTGATAATCCTTTATCTTGTTCTTATGCTAAAAAATCACTGGAAGTCGCCATACTCTATGTCTGACCTTGTTTGTTTTTCCTCCTCTCTCTTCCTTTTTCCCCAAGTTCTTAAGGTGGTGGATTGCAGCAGTGACCATGATTCTTAGATTTAGCTTGGACTTGCACTATTTCTTGCTCGATGTATTGTTTCGGTTTCTATTGTATGACTATTGTTATGACTCATGAAGGATATGATTTTTATGGTTTTGTACTTGTACTTTGATGATTTATGTTTCAATAAGACAGATGATTTATGATTATAACTCTATGGTATTTGAAACAGTAATGCTGTATTTGGTTTGATAATAAAAGTTTGAAATTTTTTCCACTAAATTTTATATTCTGTTTTGTGAATTTTAGCCTCTGTCTTACTTTATACCTACTGCGCTTCATTGAACTCAATGCATCCTCATATGGGTGACATTAAGAGATGTGAGGTGTCACATTTGGTATCAGAGTCTAAGGTTACAAGATCAGAGAAAAAGTTTTTTCAAAGCAAAGAATTTTTAAGTAAAACGTATTTTTGGAAAATATACCCCCTCAAGTCATTTACAATATTCCTTCGATCTCTTTTTGAATCCTTGTTTCTTCTTTTTTCAGCGTGTCTGGGGCCCCTAATTTCCCCGAAGGAATTCCCATTTAGACATGGTTCCATAGATACATATAGGCTACGACACTTGCCTAAGTGCAAGGAAATGTCCCATCCCCAGCTGCAGCCGCAGTAGTTCCACCCAATCGCATAGTCAACTTCTCTAATATCTGTAAGGGTTTCTATTCGATGGGAGGCAAGCCATTTAAGGGAACAAAGAGTTACATAGAGACTCGCAATTGACTTAGAGAGATGGAGAATGTGTTTGATTTTTTGGAGCTATATGATAGGAGGAAGATTCAGTTGACCGCTTGGCAATTGAAAGAGGAAGCATCATATTGGTGGGAGGTGACTCAGGGAGGGTAGATGGTGGCCATATGGGATGTGTTTAAGAATAGATTCGATATGAAGTTCTTGTCACAAGCCGAGGAAGGAATGCAAATGAAGAAGTTCTTAAATCTGAAGCAAGATAGTATGACAGTGAAAGAATATGTCAATAGCTTTAATCAATTAACAAGATTTGGCTTGAATTCAGTAAACACTCCTCACAAGAAGGCTTTAAGATTCATGAAAGGGTTAAATCAATCTCTACGAGGACTGGCAATGACGCATATCCCTATGGGAGCTACATTTGAGAGGCTAGTGGATATGGCGTTAATGCATGAGGATGGGAGAGCGGACAAGCAAGAAGTTAAGACCTAAGAGGCCAAGCCCAAGACTGAAAAGAAAACGTGGTGGCCCAAGAAGGGTGCAATAAAGAAAGGAGAAAAAGCGCAAATCAAGATAGAGATTAAGTGTCATAGCTGTGGAAAGGGAGGACACTTTGTCACAGAATGTAAGAAGAATAATAATGCTTGTTTTAATTGCGGACAGAAGGGACACTTTTGCAAGCAATGTCCTAAGAAACAAGATCAGGGGGCGGGATCATCCATAGCACAAGTTCATGCGCTTGAGGCTGGTGGTCAGGGCTAGGGTAGTAATGTCACTGTAGAAGGTCTGATTTCTCTTTTTGACTCTCATATTAGGACTTTTTTTCGATTATAGTGCTTCTCATTCATTCATATCCAAATATGTTGATGATAGCCTGCACCTAGATACTTGTATAGTTTCTGATCCGGTAGTAGTCTTAAACATTATAGGTGCTACGACTCACCTGTCTATGATATGTATGGGTTTGACGGGCATAGAGTTTGAGTGTGACACATATGTTCTTGGCTTTATGGGTTACATTCTTATTCTAGGGATTGGCTAGCCATGTATGGTTCCATCCTTGATTGTGAAAGGAGAGTTGTTAGGCTTCTAACGTGCCACGGTAGAACTCTCGAGATTTCTTGTGACCCACGGTGGTCAGTTGCTCAGTTTCCTAGATTCCCTAGATGCTTCTGTTGATGATCTTTGTTCAGTACCCATAATTAGATATTTTTTGGACATATTTGATAAGGTTAGAGGATTACTTCCTAGACGAGAGATAGATTGTCGGATATACCTGGTGGAGCATGCAAAGCCTGTTGCTTTACCAGTGCACTACATGGCTCCTAGGGAGAGGAGGGAGCTCAGTAAGAAAGTGGGTGAGATATTCGAGAAGGGATTCATTAGACGGTGTATTTCAGAGTGGGGGGCACCAGTTGTCTTTGCGACCAAGGAAGGCGGCTCTCTCCATCTATGCGTGAACTATAGGGAGTTGAATAAGCTCACCAAGAAGAACAAACACCCAATCCCACATATCGATGACTTGTTTGACTAGTTAGTGGGCGCTTTAGTTTTCTCACAGTTAGATCTAGCCACCGGTTTTCAACTGCATTGAGTAGGTGGAGGATGACCTTGAGTCCTTTATTCGTAGAGAGGCAGATCTTGGAGTTTATCTCATCATTTGATTTTAGACTATCTACGGATTTTACACTTGGTTTGTTGGCATCATTGGAAGTGCGACCTACTCTTTTGGAGCGCATTGAATCCACTCAGTGCGAGGATCAGCAGTAAGTGAGTATCTTGGATAGACTTGGTAGAAGACAGACCTCTATCCACCTAGCTATATATTCTGTGGACAATAAGAGGTGGCTACGTCGAGATGGAAGGTTGTTTGTTCCCGGAGTTGGTGATTTGTTGAGATCGGTTCTTGAGGAGGCTCATCAATCTCGGATGACTATTCATCCAGATAATGACAAGATGTACCGAGATATAAAGAGAGTTTTTCATTTTACTGGTATGAAGAAGGACGCGGCAGAGTTTGTGGCCCGATGTTTGACTTGCCAGCAAGTAAAGGCTGAACAGAGGAAACCTAACGGAGCACTTCAACCTCTAAACATACCACAGTGGAAGTGGGAGAGCATCTCTATGGATTTTATTGATGGTTTTCCCAGATCGAGGAAGAGCAACACCTGTATATGGGTTATAGTTGATAGACTGACTAAGAGCGCTCACTTTATCCCAGTCAAGAATAGGAGGATGATAACTTGGTTAGCATCAGTATATCTTAGAGATATTGTCTGACTTCATGGGGTACCCTTTAGTATTGTTAGTGATCTTGACCCTATCTTTACGAGTGACTTTTGGAGGAGTTTGCAGGAGGCACTAAGGACGCAGTTACAACTTAGCATCGCCTATCACCCTCAGACAGATGGACAGACTGAGAGGGTCAATAGGGTTCTCAAGGATTTATTGAGACTATATATCCTAGACTTCGTATGGACTTGGGAGGAGCATCTCTCATTGGTAGAGTTTGCCTACAATAATAATTATCAGACGAGTATAGGTATGGCTCCCTTCGAGGCCCTTTTTGTACGATCCTGCAGATCACCTACATGTTGGTAGGAGTCTACGGACAAATTTGTACTTGGGCCAGAGATGGTTAGAGAAACTTCTGAGACGATAGACCTAATTCGCAGACGGATGAAAGCAGCCCAGGATAGGCAAAAATCCTACGTAGATCAGAGGAGGAATGACTTAGAATTTGGGGTAGGATATATGGTCTTTATCAAGGTGTCAGTTTTAAGAAATGTTGTTCGCTTTGGCTCGGTAGGGAAGTTAGCGCCAAGGTTTGTAGGGTCATTCACCATAGTTGAAAGGATAGTCAGATGGCCTACAGAGTTAGACTACATAGAGACTAGCGGGAGTTCACAATGTATTCCATGTTTCCCACTTAGGAAAGTGTCTACATTATTTTGCAGAGGTAGTAGAGTCAAGTACACTTGAGGATGTAGAGATAGAGAAGGAGGCATCAGTTAGAAGATTTCCTACCCATATACCTGGATCGGAAGTTAAGAATCTATGCAATAAGGAGATCAAATTAGTGAAGGTGCAATGGGGAGAAGATCGTGACGATGCGATATGGGAACCCGAAGACAAGATTCGTTCTTCTTACCAGTAACGCCCCAGAAATTTCAGACTAGTCAAAAATTGCCGAAAATCCTTTTGTTCAAAACAAACAATGACAGCTACCACTTTATTTGAATAAATTTACAACATCACTAAATGCATTGGATAGAATTTTAATAAATAGCACTTATCAGAATATTCATTTAATTTACAGGGTGTTCTTAAATACAAATTAAACACAATTACCATAAATCTACTTTTATGTTACTCTGGTGAGATGGACATCAATATTTATTCCTGCAATCTCGATAAATATGTCAGTATGGCTTAAAATTTTAAACATGAAAGATGCATCAACACAAGATCTAATAACAAATAATAAACAAAAAATATTTTTACTAATATAGCAGCTGCATCACTACCACTTGTGGCTGCCTACGTACCTTTATCTAATGGGGTGAGCAATTAGATATAGGATCAAGCCAACGTAATTCTTCTTTACATAAAACATTTAAAATCAATATTTATTCCCAGAATACTCAGCATATCAAGTAAAGTAAAACACTTTGTAAATATCATTTTGAAAGACATCTATATATCTCTTGTAGCATTTCCTTTCAAAAAATAAACATCTTCTATTTTAAAAACTAATCAACATCCTCATGCAGAAACTCCTTTATAAACAATCTCAAACCAGCTTTATATCTCTCTAATATATGTTTGGAAATATCTTTAAAGATTGAAGGAAAATAGTTAAGTTAAACGTCATTTATACCCCGTTAAATCTTTCAAACTAAAAAGATAGCATTTTCGAAAATGTTATAGAAAATTTTGGTCGTTAAGACAGAAATGTCCTCAATCATCAGTTGTATATGTTAAAATAAAAATTGTAGCATTTATAATGCATTATGAAAGATGGTTTTAGACTCAAAATTACCATTACAGTGTTTTTGTTGCGCTGTGAAAAGTTTTAGGTAGTTTATAATCGTTTTTGACTCAAAACAGCTATTACAACATTTCTATTGCGCTATCAAAAAATCTCGGCCTTTATAAATATTATAGAGTAAAGATAGCGTTTCAAAAATGGTACAAATTTCAGAAATTCAAATTTTTGACCAGTTTTTTGGTAAAACGTTTGATTTTATTTCTCTACGATAAATACAATTTTTGACTCCAATTTTTCTACAATAAAAAGCTTTCTTAGTCTACTTAATTACCATGAAAAGAAACCCTTAAAATCATTTATCAATTTAATATATAAAATTTAACAATACGAGGCACTTTCAACTTGTCCATTTCAAGCAGATTTTTACCTGACTTTGCATCCAGTTTTCAGGTACATAAACGATTGAATTAGAAAAAGTAGTCGACATGATAGTTGTAGGCCTTTGAATTAGCTTTCCAGAACGTTAAAGAAATAAAAATTACATTAAAGAATGAAGAAGTTATGGTCAAAATACCAAACGTATTTAAGGTTCTTAGCGTGGTGGATTGCAACAGTGACCGTGGTTCTTAGATTCAGCTTGGACTTAGACTATTTCTTACTCGATGTATTGTTTCGATTTCTGTTCTATGACTATTATTATGAATCATGAGGGATATGATTTTTATGGTTTTTGTACTTGTACTCTGATGATTTATATTTCCAGGAGATAGACATTTTATGATTATGACTCTATGGTATTTGATACTATAATGATGTATTTGGTTTGATAATAAAAGTTTGAAAATTTTTCCGCTGCATTTTATATTCTGTCTTGTGAATTTTAGCCTCTTTGTTGTTACCTTATACCATTGCGCTTCACAGAAATTAATGCATTCTCATATGGATGACATTAATGGATGTGGGGTGTAATAGGTTTAAAGTAAATATGGAATATAACCAAAACGAATGCATTTATTAAATTCCAAAAAAATAGGTATACAGCTAAGCACATATTAGAGAATATATTTCATGCAGTGATAAAGCTACTAGGGCACCGTCTGCCAAAGTACACCTCTAGGTAAAATTTACATAAGGCCTTAGTTGACTCCCTACAAATCAGGACCTGCTCAGCTCTCAATGGTTTGTAGCAAATATTTCGTTGCCCGGGTTACCAACCAAAACTGCCCAAATCTGAAGCATACATAAAAGGGTCAAAAGAAAATCAAGATCGAATGATAGCAATACCCTAGAACGCATGACCCATGTATGCTTGAAGCATATCTCACATTTTACTCATCCCCAGTTTAAGACGTAAGGCTACATTTTGCTTTTTTGGCAAATCTCACTTGGAATGCTAACATATCTCTCCAAGCAACAATGAAAATGCTAACATTCATTCATATAAGTCATTCAAGTTATGAACAAACTGAACGTACTACTTGTATCATATCCTTTTATGAGACTTACCCCATGATTAGTAGTCAGTAGCCATTGCATTTCAAAGAGCTCCATCTTCGAACATTTTCAATATATATTACATTTTTGAATGCTTATGCCGGTTCAATATTTATGATATTTACTTATCTAACTATCAAACCATTCAATATTTTTGATATTCGGTTATCTAACTATCAAATAAACAGACAATCAAATCATATATATATATATATAACCAAGTATGGTTAAGCACAAAAGCAATCACTAAGCATTTTAATTAGTATTTTCATTAATTAAAACTATTCATAATACTTGGAAACCATTCCATATACTTAACTCAACGATATATATATATATATATATATATATATACAAAGTGCTATATTCCCAGATACTTATAAAATATAGTTTTATATTTATCACAATCGAACATGTATATTCACAAAATCAAAGGGAGATATTACATTTTAGAAACCATGATAAATAGGGTCGAAAACAAATGTCATTTATAACAATGTATAGTATAAACAATATAAACTTTAAAATATTTATCCTTCGATGTTGAGTATGGAAATCCAACCCGCCATAATTAAAAAGGATTATTTAACAAGATCAAATCTCATTCCTCTTATAAAATTTCATTATAATACTCATATACATTTTTCAACTCTTTTCTATTTGTGAATCTTCTTTTATTTACAAACTTCCCTATTATAAATTCCATAAATTATTTATGAAACTCATTTTATAATTCTCGAAATCATTTATAAACTCACTTATAATTTTCAGATATATTTATAAATTCTTATTTATAATTCATTTATGTATTATTTATAATTCATTTATGTAATATTTATAAATCAGTTCCTTTGTTTATATTTTCTTATTTTTATACCTTTCTTTTCTGTATAAAATTCTATTTATAAGCCTCTCCTGCGAAATATTTCCTATAGAACTCCTTTATAAAATATCATTTATTACTCTTTTGCAAATATCAGCTGCAAAGCAAAATACCCTTCTGATAACTCCATTTTTTTATATTTATAGACGCCTTTAATAAATCACTTTATTAACTTATTAATTCATTTAAGCATTTAAGTAGTTCTAAAACATCATTGATTAAATTTATTAATTAACTCTAAATAACATAAATTAAATAATCCATTAGCTAAAAATATCATTAGTAAATAATTAACTAACTTTTAAATATTAAGATAAAAAATAAATTAACTTAGTAATTAAAATGGTTGATTAGCTAAACCTTGTTAATAAGATAATTTACTTATGTTAAAATAATATTATTATGTAATTAATTAACTTAGAATAATATTAATAAATTAAATAAATTAAAATAATATTAATAAAGAAATACATTAATAATTTTTATAAATAAATACTTCAAATAATATTAGTAAATACTTTTTCTAAAATATAAAAAGAGGCCCTCGGCTATAGTAGCGCTTAATAAGTACTGCTACTAACCTTTCATTAGAAATGTTCATTATAAGAAAACACTACAGTTTCCTACTTGAAATTTCCTATGTATTTCCTATGGCATAAGGAAAAGCGTCGGGAAAACATAGAAAATACGTAAAAAGAAACGAAGGCATAGGAAAAACTTAAGTAATTTCCTACGTCTTTCCTACGCCTATGTTCATACATAGAAAATGACAAAGACGTAAGAAATGTAAAGAAAACCTGCAACATTGAAAATTTTAACTGTAAAATCTTTTATGATATTTGTTAGACCAAAAAGTGGTTCTAACACCCAACTGAAAGATAATTCTAAATAAAATATAAAGAAAAACAACGAGAACACAACATTTATAGTGGTTCGACGTTAAAGAGCCTACGTCCACTTTATACTTTCTGATTGACGATTTGAATACAAGTACAACTTTGATTTCCACTCAATCTCACTTATACAATTGATAATCTCTCTCAATTTCGTAATATTACACTTCACGAGTTTGGATAAAATCTGAATAAACCAAAGAAATTCGTTAGTCAAAGAGTTAGAGTCAATGATTTGCCCAAAGATCCCTTCAAATGGACATACGGGAATAATGGGTTTGTTGTTCTTGGAGGAGTGGGAAAGAGGAAGAAGGAAATGTGTTTGGGAGAGTGGGATCGGTCTAGAGAGGAACGGATGAGGTCAAAGTAAATTGGAATAAAGCATGTGACTTCAGTTCGGATCGGTGGGTCTGAAGTTAAAGGAAGCTCCCAGAAAGGCTAAAGTGAAGGGATTAGATTCCAAATCATTGGGAAAATTCAGTTCGGTGTTGCTTGGCCCAAATGTATTTGTCTTTATGAGACTCGATCTGAACCGAGCTCACTCCACTCTAAGTTCTGAACTGACCCGAAGCTTTCACCCAAGCATTTCCACTTCGAACTAACGTTTGCACACGAACCTCCGAACTGAGCCATTTAGACATGAACTTCCAAACCGACCCGACAACACTCAACATAAAACATAAGCATACTCAAACCAGCTTAACCAAGATCAAGTACAATTTGTGAATTCGTGGATAGTTAGGGTAGAGCCTCTATAATTGGACATTCTTTGCTTGAATGAACAAATGACTGTTAACTTTTCTTTACACTGCACTTCATTCTGGTAGCTTTTATATTTTCTGATTTCAGTTTTGCACACATGAGCATAGCTTAGCGCGCATACACACACACACGGGGAGCACGGGCAACTACACTCTAATTTATGTTATCTCTTAGATAGTACAACGATCATGACTAGAAGACGTTTAGCTGGGTTAGCAGAGAGAAAAGAAACCGCAGGGTCATCTGAAAATCCCACCAATGAAGATGTATCCTCTACTTCGGACCCAGATTGGGATAGTGCGGGTCCAGACTACGAGATAGAAGTTCATGAAAGTGCAGCATATCCGGAGGTAAAGTCTCTATGGATGAAGAAGATGAAGGGGGAGTAGGAGACAGTCGCGCTCCTAATGAATTCGAAAATGCCATTATCTTAGAATTACCTGGTGGCTCTGTAGAGTCGACAATTGACGACCCTAAACTTACGCGAATATGTTTAAAGCATGGAATTCTTTGAAAAGACACTGAGCTGGCTGCTAAAACAGGCCGATTTCGTAATCCACCAGAAGGTATATGGCTATTAGTAGGTTAATGTGCATTATTGGGGCGATACCTCTGTTTCCACCATTCGTCGTCAACTCCTAAGACGAATGCAAATCGTCCCCATGCAACTCCATCCCAATGCCTATGCTTATTTGTACACCCTATATATTGCTTATAAGGGAATTTTGGGGGCAGGATTAACCTTCGAAGATGAATGTTTTTTCCACAATTTTAAACACCAAACACAAGACACTCCATCCTTTGTGTATTTCGAATCGGTGCCAAAAAGGAAGATTATTAGCGTACCATTCAGCAGCAAAGTAGGCGATGTGAAGCTCGAATGGTTCTATATAAGGCAGCAACCAGGATGTGCTAGACGATGGCTTAAATCAAGTAAGTTTCAGGTCTCAACAATCTAGGTTTAATTGTTTCCACAAATGTATTGATACATCTCATCTTTATTTGCAGTTGCTAATCCAAGGCAGGAAGCGCATCAGGTGTATTTGGATCGCCTGAATCGTCTGCTTAATGGTGATAAAAAATTTCTGCCTATCAGAGAATGTCTAATAGATGAGTATCTTCATCGCCATCGCTTACTTGCTATGACTGGTAGCATAGGCCACAGAGAAGGTCCTTACGTATACGTGCCTCCAGTTGAGGGGCCAGCTGAAGCTTTAGTTGAAAAGGGAGGAAGTTCGAAGGATCCAACTGCACTTCGAGGGAGTCCTTCTCCCACTTCAATCTAGGATGACATATTAGCGAACATAGTTATCGGAGATAGGCATAAATACATTACCCTTGAAGATGCAGCCACTCCCAAAAAAACAAATTTCTCCAAAAAATCTGCTATCAGCCAAGTCTCGAGGCGATGATTCTTTCATGGATGATTCTATATATCAGGATTTAGGGAATCTTCCCTTGCCCGATGCCATTTACACTTCACAAGATTTTGGAATGGATTCTTTCTTTCCCACTTCCGAAGAAGAAGTTACTCCCGTGAAGGCCGGGGATACTACACAGATAGTCCTGGCTCCAGGCTCTGGTCTGTTGGGGAGATAATTTAGGATAGGCACAACACACTTGCACTGCACGTCACAACACTCGTGTACCATATTAATCCCGATTCTAATATTTACTTATGTCGTTTTGCAGGAAATATGACATGTCAGTGCTATGATGTCAAAAATGCGCGCTTAAGCATGCCTAGGTTCGAATCTGATACCGAACATAGTCGGCATGAAAGTCATGGCAGATATGACAGAAGGAACTGCCCTCCTCAACCTTACTGATCTTCCCGCTCCCAGTCTCTGCATCGTCAAGACTCGAAAAAACACAAGAGCCACTCTACACATCGGGAGGGGGACAAATACGCTCCTAAAGCTCTACCTTCCTCCAGGGAGAAAACTCATCAGGAGAAACCATCAAAGAAATGTTCTGATCTAAAAGAGAAACAAAAGGAACCAAGCAAAGAAACAGAGAAGAGTAAAACTTCTATCATGCCATCTAAGCGCCGCAACATTGAAACTACTACAACAAGGCTAGTCATACTCGATGATGAGAACAAAGCCAAATTGGAGCTTTTGAAGAAGCAATTTCCTGATCATCATTTTGGGAAGAAGCATTTTGTTCCGAATCTTAAGCCAGTAGACTCCGACTGGGCAAAAGAGGTTAAGGCCAAGATTGATTTTGTGGATACTGAATATAGAGAGATTAAGAAATATTCACGGACTCTTTCCAAGATCATTCAGGACTTACTGGACGATGTTAAATACATGAAGGATAATGCTGACTTTGATGCACAAGCCATTGAGAATACCGAGAAGGAACTTGAGGAGGATCAAACCAAGCTTTCTCTTGCGCAGCATGACATTGGAAACTACAAGGAACAATTTGAAGAGTTGAAAAATCTCTACCATGCTGAACTTGAATCTCATAGCCAGGAATGTATAGATTTGAAGAAACAGATTGATGATGCTAAGTCTGAGAATATCAAGGCAAAATCGGCTTGTGCTCATCTTGAGCAGGAGAAGGCTGAATTGGCAAAAAGGAATCCTGAGTTAAAGGCCAAACTAGCAGAAGCCGAATAAAAGGTAGTTCTAGTTGAGGGGAATACAAACATCGCTCTTAAGTCCGCCGAGGACGCTAATGCACAACTTGTTGAGCCTCAAAAGGAATTGGATGATGTGGGTGAGACCATGATAGAGTTCTTTGCTCAGGTGATCCGATATCAAGATATTTCATGGATTAAAGACTACCCGACAACTTTGGTCATGCATGGGATCAAGTTGTTGAATGGGAGAAAAAACAACTTAGAGTAGAAACCATCGATGAGGGAAAGCTCATGAAAAAATATCTCAAGGGCGAGGAGCTGGAACGCTTAGCCGAAGGGTGCAAACTTATTGCTGATGCTATGGAGGAGGAGGAGCGCTAGCTTAAGGGAAAACAAGTTACTGATGCTGGTTCTTCTTCTGTTGTTTCCGAGGTTGCGAAAATAGAAGGATATGATCCAAACAAGCCAGAACTCCCAAAGGCATCGCTCCTATCTCACATTGCCGAAACAGCTTCAGAAACCCCTACTGTCCATGTTGAAAATTCATCCGAAAGTATCTCCATGTTTTCAAATCAATTTTTAAAGGCTATTTCAACTTTCCATTATATTGTTGGAGCGTCTATCGAAGAACCCAAGTTTTCACCTAAGTTAATAACTGTTGCTTCTCGTTCTTTAGGTGCCAAGCCGGCCGAGAAGGCTAATGAAAAACAAGAAGAAATCACTGATACAAAGTCTGCTGAGAAGACTCAGGAATAAAGGAAGAAGCCACCGACTCAAAGTTTGCTGAGAAGACCGAGGATAAATAAGAAGAAGTTACTGACAAAGCTCTCATGTCATCTAGCACTGAGACTCCCAAAGACGGGGATATGATAGACGCTTTGAAGGACGTTGGCGGCAGTGATGGAAATGAGGAAGATGACGATGTTGTAATGATTGGAGGCTCGGGGGGAGCCGATGGCATGACTTTGGCTGAGATGAAGGCAAAGAAAGATGCACTCCTAAAAGCTAAGGTCAAAAAGGAAGAGCCCCTTAATGTTGATCCTCTTCAAGCCATTGCTCCTTAGTCAGGATTAATTGTCAAGCTTTCTACCAGATCAATAATTAGGAGTTTAAGTCAACAGTCTCCAACTGATCCAAATGTGCCTCCAGCTAACAAAGGTAGAAAGAAATGCATTCTAACCGACGCTGAGCGAGAGGAGAAAGCTAGGCTCAAAGCTGCCAAAAAATCCAAAATCTTCCCGAAGCCCAAGTAATACGGAGCTCAATCTTTTCTATTTTGTTTCCCACTGGCATACTGTTATTGTAGTGAGTGTGGACCTCACATCTTTTGATTAGTTTCCTTGTACAAACCTGCACTTACGTGAATAAAATAGCTTGTTTTTCTACGATGTCATATGTTCGCAAGTTTGTTAGTTGTTTCATGTAAATGCCTTAATTGTGAAAGCTTCATTAGCACAAGTTATAAATGATAAATCACATCACATATGAGTTTCCTTGCAATCGTGCAAACAACAATATGTGTAGTGCAAAAATTATTGTTGAACTAAGTAATCAATAAAGGGGGATGTGACGTGTATGCCCCCAATCAATTTTGAATAACATGCCTGGCCAGGGCTTGTTCGCGATTGATTAGGTTCGACATTAGATTGCCCCCAGTTCTTTGGTGGGGTTAAGATTCTTTTTCATTGTTACTTGTTCTTAGTACCTTATACTCTCCTGTCGCATTACCAGGTTAGAGTGAGTTCAACGCGGCCTTTTATCGGGGTGCACCTTCACACCTTGGGGACGTCATCTTCCCTTCCTTTATGCTCTCTCTCGAATCATGAGAGTTAGAGTTTGGGATGATGCCCTACCGTCCTTAATACTCGACTACGCGGTTCGTCGTCTCATTCGCTCTGGTTTTCCCCTCTACACCTAATTTCTTAAGGCGGAGTTTCACTAGTTCGTGTATTATATTCGTTTCCAATTTCCGGTTCAAGTTTAGTGCCTCATACCCAGAGTATAACCATCACAAGACATAAAGAGATAATTGCAGGAAAAATAAATGACACATAATGATTTTATAGTTGTTTAGCCAAGTCATAGCCTACGTCCACTTTGTAATCTTTTGTTTATATTAACTTGACTTTTCTAGGCAAGTCGAGCCTTGTTACATAGTCTATAAAAAAAGAAAACTGTATAAATTTAAGTCAAATATTGTCGCAAGTGCTGGGAAGTCCATGCCGTGAGTACCTCTTCACCATCCATGGTCGTCAACTTGAAAGTTCCCGTGTCAAGTTTCTGTTGAATGGTGTACGGTCCTTCCAAATTGGGACCCAAATGAACAGGGGTCGGGAAAACACGTTTCAAGACCAAGTCTCCGGGTTCAGAGGTCTGAGGCTGAACCTTCCTGTTATAATATCATGCCACTTGGCGTCTATGCCTCGAGGCATGCAAATTCGCTTCATCTATTTTCTCTTTAACCATGTCTAGGGATTCAAGGAGAAGCACTTTGTTTGTCATTGGATTGTAATATGTTTTCCTGTGAGAGGGAACTTTCAACTCCACTAGAATGACTGCTTCTGATCTGCAAGAAAGTGAAAAAGGGGTAGACTCGTTGCTGTTTTGTAAGTCGTTCGGTATGCCCATAATGCTAATAGTAGTTCGTCGACCCACATGGCTTTTTCCTGCTCCAATCGCTTCTTCAGGATGGACTTAATGATTTTGTTTATTGCTTCAACTTGTCCGTTTGATTGCGAGTGAGCACCTGCAGTGCATCTCTTATCAATCTTGTACTTCTGGCAGAAATTCCTAAATTCATGGCTATCGAATTGGGTTCCATTATCAGTTATGATAGTTTTTGGAATTCCAAATCGACAGATGATATTCCTGACCACAAAATTTATCATCTGCTTTGTCATAATCGTAGTTAATGGTTCGGCTTCTGCCCATTTTGTAAAGTAATCTACGACCACGATTGCATATTTTGCTCCTCCTTTGGCGATTAGTAGGCTTCCAATGATGTCGATCCCCCACGTAGTGAACGACCACGGACTCACCATTGTCTTAAGCTGATTGGGGAGTGCTCTGGGTATCTTCGCAAATTTCTGACACCTGTCGCAGCGTCGTGAATAGTCAACTGCATCTCGATTCACGGTATGCCAAAAGTATCCATACCGTAGTACCTTCTTTGCCAGTGTTTGACCTCCGGTGTGATCTCCACACTCACCCTCATGTACTTCTCTTAGTACACGCTTGATGTCATCGTGTGCTATACACCGGAGCAAAGGCATCAAAAATTCCTAACGATAAAGAACTTCATCTTGTATGACATACCTTGCGGCTTTACGAACTACCACCTGTCTCTCATTCTTCTTGTGGGAAGTGTTTCATTTTATAAGAAGTTCTTTATTGGCATCATCCATGATTCCCTCTCCGGCTCGGCTTCCAACACTGGGTCAATTTCCATCTAGTCGATGCTTGGGGACTCTAGTACTTTGATAGGAACCATCTCTATTTCTTCCGGATTGTCAGAGCTTACCAACTTAGCTGGTCTGTCCACTTTCTGATTTTCTATACGCGGGATGTGAGTTATGCTATAGTGTTCCAAGTTGTCCAACAATTCCTCTACTTTTTCTAAGTAAGTTACGAGTCGAGGACCCTTAGCCTTGAATTCCTTCTTAACCTGGCAAACAACAATCTTTGAATCATAGAAAATGTCTAGCGTGGTCACCCCCAGTTCCTTAGTGAGTTTCAGCTTGGCAATCAGGGCCTCGTATTTGGAATCATTAATGGTTGCAGAGAATTCTAACCGCAAAGCGTAATAGATTGATCACCCTTCAGGAGTTGTCAAAACGACTCTGGCGTCGGATCGTCAATCATTCTTAGCTCCATTTGTATATAGTTTCCAGGGGCTAAGTTTTAAATTATGCTCTGAGGGATTCGCCGTATCATCTAACAGAGGATCGTGAATTTGGCGATGAAGTCAGCTCGTGTGTAACACCCCGAGTTTTTCGATTAACAGTAAATTGATAAATTAAAGTATACTTAATTCAAAACTTAAGAATTAAGGGAAACGGATTACGTCATTGCGTTCGTCTCAGAATTCTGCTTAACATAGAGTCTGAGTTTACGTAAATTGGACTCCGTGTGAAAAAGATATCCTTAAATTAAATATTGCAGCAAAACATGAAAAAAAAGGAATGAGAAAAGAATAAATATTTAGCATTGTTCTAAGGGTTGTAAGCAAAAGACTTAGTAGCTCATTTGGTTGGAACACGTGGCTTGCATACAAGAGGTTCAGAGTTCGATCTTCGCCAGCGCCATATTTTTGTTTTAGGGGAATGACTCAAAAATGCCCTAGTGTGAACGCAGTTCAAAAAGTGGTTTAGTGTGAAAATGGGTATTTGGGAAGATAGATAAAAAGAAAAAGAAATTAAATATATATATATGCATATATATATATATATATATATATGACGTATATGCATCATATAGCGTACGTTGCACATTTTTGGTTGTCAAGGATTTGTTTTTTTGTTAAAGAGGAAGAATATGTATACGGTAAAGGGAAGATGTATCTATTAAATATGTATTTATGTTTGATGGACTAGCAATAAAAAATAAATGTTGATAATGTACATTTAGAGCGTAATTATGACATAAGTAAATTAGGAATTATTTACATATAGAATTTGTCCTAAATGAGAAATGTGTACATTATAGAATATATATATATATATATATATATGCTAAAACGTGAAATTATATGCATAGTAATTATGACATAATTTAAAATGGGGGTAAATTACATGCATAATAATTATTACATAGTTTAAAATAGGAGTAATTTACAGTCCTTTATTGTGAACATAATTGGCCTCTTTTGAAATTGATGGCCTTGATTAACCCTAACATCACCGGACGACTCAAATTAAAATACAATTCCATATAAACAACCTAGGTCTCCTACTAAAGTTCATAGGAAAATAAGACTTGGGTCCGTCATGCTGCTGGGAGCAAGCCAAGAGTAGCCTCCGTTTGTAGAAAGCTAAGAGACGAACACAAAACCAATTCAAAGCTAATTCAAATTAGAGATTAAAGCTACAACTCAAATCAAGAATTCCTTTTTGATTTGTAAGTACAGTTATATTCTAAATGTGAATGAAATCAAAATCATGATTTGAAATAAAGTGACAATAGAACCTTACCTGTTATGTTATATTAAATTTAAGATGATTCATGTATTTTTTCTTATGACAACTCTATCATGCCTGTGGTTCTATTGTGATTATCATGCTAGTTAGGAATTGGTGAATAAACCAATTCATAAGCATAGAAAGTGGGGGAATAGAAATAACATGTTGTAACAAGTTTGGTGAATTATCATGCCATGTTATTATGCAAGTTTTAGGTTACAAATCATATCACAAAAATTGCAAGTTCATACATGTTTATGTATTTATGTTAACTTGATTATGTTAAATTGCAAGTTCATACATGTTTATGTATATATGTTAACTTGATTATGTTAAATTGCAAGTTTATACATGTTTATGTATATCTGTTAACTTGATTAGGTTCAATTGCAAGTTCATACATATTTATATATGTTAACTTAATTAAGTTGTTAATTCATGAACCTATGCAAGTTATTATGTTGAGATTTATGAATCTATGCAAGTTGTTAATTAAGTTGTTAATTCATGAACCCATGCAAGTTAGTGTGTGATGAATTCATGAACACATGCAAGTTGTTAATTATGTTGTTAATTGATGAACCTATGCAAGTTGTTATGTTGAGGATCATGAACCTATGCAAATTGTTAATTATGTACATGTTTATGTTGATTATGTTAAAGTTGCAAGTTCACACCTATGTACATGTTATTGTTGATTATGTTAAAGTTGCAAGTTCACACCTATGTACATGTTTATGTTGATTATATTAAAGTTGCAAGTTCACACCAATATGTTTATGTTCATGTTGATTTTGTGCCAATTTTGTGAACGTTAAATTAGGCTAAGTTATTAGCCTAATACTTTATGTGAAATCATGCGAACGGTAAATTAGGCTAAGTTGTTAGCCTAATATTTAGACGGGGGTAACGTTGGGTAAAAACTTAATTATAGGAAAATTGACATAGTTGGCTTATAATCACATAAGTGATTTATGGCATGAAACGGTATAAATTATATACCCAAAATGATGAACTTGATTTAGAGGGAAATTGGGCAAGACATGAATTTGTGGATAATTTACGTAAATAAAATATAAATTTAGAAAATACGAATATGCCTAACCCGAGGTTAGACTGAGTTGTGGCGTAAGACTACCCGGAACCAACCGACATACAGGCAGCCACAACAATACCTGTCTAATGTGGGTGGTTAGAGCATTGAGCCCAATAAGGACCCGAGGTTAGACTGAGTTGCAGTGTAAACCTGCCCGGAACCGACCGGCACATCCAGTAATCGCAACAATACCTGTCTAATGTGAGTGGTTGGTGCTTTAATGAATAAATTAAAGCTAAGTCAGGATTGGTAGGGTAGGAAACACTTAACCAAATTCAACATGTTAACTAAATCTGATGGGTGGGGTTAGGTTTAATCTGAACACTTAACCAACTTAACATGTTAACAAAACAAGACTTGTAGGGGTTAAATAACCATTGTAACATTTTGACTAGACAAGTGGGTTAGGTTAAGAAAAGGTTTAACCATTATAACATGTTGACTAGACAAGTGGGTAAGGTTAAGAAAAGGTTTAACCATTATAACATGTTGCCTAGACAAGTGGGTGAAGTTAAGAGAAGGTTTAACCGTTATAACATGTTAACTAGACTAGAAGGTAGGGTTAAGTAAAGTACACTTAGCCAATTTAACATGTTAACTAGACTAGAATGTGGAGTTAAGTAAACTTAGAACACTTAGCCATCATAGTGTGACAAATGAACAAGGTTAAAACATGAAGGGACAATACTTAACCATTAGAACATGTGGATTAAACAGATGTTAGGGTTGAGTTAACCAAGAGAACACTTAACCGTTATAACATGTTAGCTAAACAGATGGGCAGGGTTAAGTTAAAAGGAACACTGAACCAATACAAGATGAAAGGGTGGGGTTAAGTAATAAGAAATACTTAACCAATATAACTTGATTTGTGGTAGGGTTAAGTCAACATGAAATACTGATAACACTTAACCAGTTTAACAGGACAAATGAATGGGTTAAGTTAACTTGAATTGACTGATGATACTTAACCAATCCAAATTGACGAGAAAAGAGAACTAAGTAGTAAACCTTAGTTAAAGGGGGATAAGTAATAAACCTTGGTTAAAGGAAAACCACGATTCCAGAAACTAAGTGGTAAACCTTAGTTAGGAGAACTAAGTAGTAATCCTTAGTGGAACGCAAAAAGGAGCGAACGTCCATCTGATCTTAAGGAAGGCTCAAACGAGCTGGGTGATGAAGCATGCGGCTTCAAGGGGACGTGAGGGTACTCTTGGTATCCCTCTGTGAGGCTGCAGATGATCCTCCTGGGCTCACAGAGGTTAAGGTATGCGTCAGAAGAGCCAAGGGTATGCCTTGGTTGCAATATAAGGCAACCTAAAGACTAGGATGGACCAGCATGATTCGACGAGACCAGTAGCCCTGTGATAGCAACTCGTCGTCTACCTACCATCTTGAGTCAATCGGGATACGTGAAGCGGAAAGGCGGAGAACTCCAAAAGACCATATACTTGCTATCTAGTTATGGTTGCGGATGACCATAGGTTAGTGGGGGCATAGGGGGAGCCTGCGTATAGTTCTCATTTTTCAAGGTGTGCCTTTCATAAGTTGAGGGAGGGGTCAAGTGGGACCATAGCCACTGGAAAAATAGACCTTATCATCTGCATCGGCAGATATCTGAAAGCTCCCGATCGAGTTCCGTGTTTCTTGATTAGCCCTGCCATAGGACTCGGGTCGCACATATACAGGACATGTGCATCTAGACGGCGATTACGATTCGCGACACATACGTGGGGGAAAGTCTAGGAACATATACCGCTCTAGGTAGTGTGTCCTAGACTAGGGGGCATTGTTCGACCGGTAGCATAATCCCTAGTTGGACCTAGGTCGCATAAACCCTGAATCCGAGAAGCATTAGATATGTCGCGTAAACCCTAGTTGAATCTAGGAAGCGCTCGATAGGAAAACCCTAGATTAGATCTAGGTAATAAATAATAGATGTACGCCTGAAGGCAAGCACAATTAAAGGGATTGGGATTACGTTATAGTTTTATACAGATTACTAGTTGGGACACTAGTTAGGTGGTGCAAAGATATAGAAATCAGAACAACAGAGTAGTAGCGAACCAGAGAAAGAGTAGAAGCGCATTCAGTTATCAGCGCATTTAGTTTATCTTGCCTTATAATATCTTATGCTTATTTTGCATAAGTTATCTTGTTTTTCTGGTATTTTCCTGTTCTCAGTTTATGAATGTCATGGTCTTTGTTCCTTTTCTCATGCTAGAAAATAATTGAGCTTACTAAGACATTATGTCTAACCCCGTTTTCTTTCGTCTTCTTTTCTTTCGTTCCCCCCACCCAGGTAGTTAGGGAGGGAATTGCTCAGCTTAGTTTGGACCATTATTCTTTTCGAGCTTGAAGACTCTTTGATGCGCTGCTTTGGACTCTCTTTTCCACCGCTATGGATGGCAAATGCTACATTGGGGAATATAAATGTTATTTTATGCTTCTTTATTTTGTAAGGCAGATGATACTCTGGTATTGGAAAGCAATTCTTATACTGACTACTTTATCAATAAAGTAAAGTTTTATTTTCCGCTGTTTTAATTTTTTCTATCTTGTAATTTATCTGCATCTTTTACCTTAAATGCTCTAGTGAACTTAGTTCATTCCCTTTGTGAGTTACACTAACGTATGTGGGGTGTTACACTTGGTATCAGAGCTGAAGGTTACTGGATCAGATAAAAGATTTGAAAAATTGTTTTCAAAACGGTTTTAAAAGAAGCATTTTCAGAAGAAAAGTTTTGTTTTAAAGGCATATTCCCCAAAGCCATATGCACTATCTTTTGATCCTCTGTTTGAGTCCTTGTTTCCTTCTTTCCTGAGTCTCCGGGGCTCCTGGCTTTCTGGGAGGTAACCTCATCGCAACATGGTTTCGTAGGCTTGAAGAAACTACGACACTGGTCAAAGGGCGAAGAAGTGCCCAACCTCCATCTATTTTTTTTAGGTATATCCTCTAGGACGTATCATCGATCCTTAGGTAGAAGCCAATGGATGTAAACATGTATTTGAAATATGTTGTGATTGATGGTTGCAAGTGGCTGCTTGTGGATGCATATATTAGGCACTAGATCAGCTCGGATACTTACATATTGCATTTACAAATATGTATTTGTTATGAATGGAACTTGATGTGTTATCATATGGACGTTGCATTTGTATGAATGATTGTGCACTCATGTAGAAAATCTTGAGTAAGAAAAATTTTGCATACATAATAGATTCATGGCACAGACATAATTCGCATTAAGGAGGTCAACTGAATCAGTAGACCGCCTGATTTTGCATTAGATACGGACATATACACACACTATGCATATGAACATGAAGCATTAGAAGACTTTTAAGGACAATGGTTGCCTGTGTTTGATGGTTGAGTAGATGGACGATTGGATGGTAGGATATGTGTTCTTCCAAACTTGAAGATTTCGGAGACAAAATCCTTTAAGGAGGGGAGAATGTAACACCCCGAGTTTTTCGGTTAACAGTAAATTGATAAATTAAAGTATACTTAATTCAAAACTTAAGAATTAAGGGAAACAGATTACGTCATTGCGTTCGTCTCGGAATTCTGCTTAAGATAGAGTCCGAGTTTACGTAAATTGGACTCCGTGTGAAAAAGATATCCTTAAATTAAATATTGCAGCAAAACATGAAAAAAAAGGAATGAGAAAAGAATAAATATTTAGCATTGTTCTAAGGGTTGTAAGCAAAAGACTTAGTAGCTCATTTGGTTGGAACACGTGGCTTGCATACAAGAGGTTCAGAGTTCGATCCCCTCCAGCGTCATATTTTTGTTTTAGGGGAATGGCTCAAAAATGGCCTAGTGTGAACGCAGTTCAAAAAGTGGTTTAGTGTGAAAATAGGTATTTGGGAAGATAGATAAAAAGAAAAAGAAATTAAATACACACATATATATATATATACATATACATATATATATATGACGTGTATGCATCATATAGCGTACGTTGCACATTTTTGGTTGTCAAGGATTTGTTTTTTTTAAAGAGGAAGAATATGTATACGGTAAAGGGAAGATGTATCTATTAAATACGTATTTATGTTTGATGGATTAGCAATAAATAATAAATATTGATAATGTACATTTAGAGAGTAATTATGGCATAAGTAAATTAGGAATTATTTACATATAGAATTTGTCCTAAATAAAAAAATGTGTACATTGTAGAAAATATATATATATATATATATATATATATATATGCTAAAACGTGAAATTACATGCATAGTAATTATGACATAATTTAAAATGGGGGTAAATTACATGCATAGTAATTATGACATAATTTAAAATAGGAGTAATTTACAGTCCTTTATTGTGAACATAATTGGAGTCTTTTGAAATTGATGGCCTTGATTAACCCTAGCATCATCGGACGACTCAAATTAAAGTACAATTCTATATAAACAACCTAGGTCTCCTACTAAAGTTCATAGGAAAATAAGACTTGGATCCGTCATGCTGCTGGGAGCAAGCCAAGAGTAGCCTCCGTTTGTAGAAAGCTAAGAGACGAACACAAAACCAATTCAAAGCTAATTCAAATTAGAGATTAAAGCTACAACTCAAATCAAGAATTCCTTTTTGATTTGTAAATACAGTTATATTCTAGATGTGAATGAAATCAAAATCATGATTTGAAATAAAGTGACAATAGAACCATACCTGTTATGTTATATTAAATTTATGATGATTCATGTATGTTTTCTTATGACAACTCTATCATGCCTGTGGATCTATTGTGATTATCATGCTAGTTAGGAATTGGTGAATAAACCAATTCATAAGCATAGAAAGTTGGGGAATAGAAATAACATGTTGTAACAAGTTTGGTGAATTATCATGCCATGTTATTATGCAAGTTTTAGGTTACAAATCATATCACAAAAATTGCAAGTTCATACATGTTTATGTATATATGTTAACTTGATTATGTTAAATTGCAAGTTCATACATGTTTATGTATATATGTTAACTTGATTATGTTAAATTGCAAGTTTATATATGTTTATGTATATCTGTTTAACTTGATTATGTTCAATTGCAAGTTCATACATGTTTATATATGTTAACTTAATTAAGTTGTTAATTCATGAACCTATGCAAGTTATTATGTTGAGATTCATGAACCTATGCAAGTTGTTAATTAAGTTGTTAATTCATGAACCTATACAAGTTAGCGTGTGATGAATTCATGAACCCATGCAAGTTGTTAATTATGTTGTTAATTCATGAACCTATGCAAGTTGTTATGTTGAGGATCATGAACCTATGCAAATTGTTAATTATGTACATGTTTATGTTGATTATGTTAAAGTTGCAAGTTCACACCTATGTACATGTTATTGTTGATTATGTTAAAGTTGCAAGTTCACACCTATGTACATGTTTATGTTGATTATATTAAAGTTGCAAGTTCACACTAATATGTTTATGTTCATGTTGATTTTGTGCCAATTTTGTGAACGTTAAATTAGGCTAAGTTATTAGCCTAATACTTTATGTGAAATCATACGGACGGTAAATTAGGCTAAGTTGTTAGCCTAATATTTAGACGGGGGTAACGTTGGGTAAAAACTTAATTATAGGAAAATTGACATAGTTGGCTTATAATCACATAAGTGATTTATGGCATGAAACGGTATAAATTATATACCCAAAATGATGAACTTGATTTAGAGGGAAATTGGGCAAGACATGAATTTGTGGATAATTTACATAAATGAAATATAAATTTAGAAAATACGAATATGCCTAACCCGAGGTTAGACTGAGTTGTGGCGTAAGACTGCCCGGAACCAACCGGCATACAGGCAGCCACAACAATACCTGTCTAATGTGGGTGGTTAGAGCATTGAGCCTAATAAGGACCCGAGGTTAGATTGAGTTGCGGTGTAAACCTGCCCGGAACCGACCGGCACATCCAGTAAATGCAACAATACCTGTCTAATGTGAGTGGTTGGTGCTTTAGTGAATAAATTAAAGCTAAGTCAGGATTGGTAGGGTTAAGTCAATTAAGGAAACACTTAACCAAATTCAACATGTTAACTAAATCTGATGGATGGGGTTTGGTTAATCTGAACACTTAACCAACTTAACATGTTAACAAAACAAGACTTGTAGGGGTTAAATAACCATTATAACTTGTTGACTAGACAAGTGGATAAGGTTAAGAAAAGGTTTAACCATTATAACATGTTGAATAGACAAGTGGGTAAGGTTAAGAAAAGGTTTAACCATTATAACATGTTGGCTAGACAAGTGGGTGAAGTTAAGAGAAGGTTTAACCGTTATAACATGTTAACTAGACTAGAAGGTAGGGTTAAGTAAAGTACACTTAGCCAATTTAACATGTTAACTAGACTAGAAGGTGGAGTTAAGTAAACTTAGAACACTTAGCCATCATAGTGTGACAAATGAACAAGGTTAAAACATGAAGGGACAATACTTAACCATTAGAACATGTGGATTAAACAGATGTTAGGGTTGAGTTAACCAAGAGAACACTTAATCGTTATAACATGTTAGCTAAACAGATGGGCAGGGTTAAGTTAAAAGGAACACTGAACCAATACAAGATGAAGGGGTGGGGTTAAGTAATAAGAAATACTTAACCAATATAACTTAATTTGTGGTAGGGTTAAGTCAACATGAAATACTGGTAACACTTAACCAGTTTAATAGGACAAATGAATGGGTTAAGTTAACTTGAGTTGACTGATGATACTTAACCAATCCAAATTGACGAGAAAAGAGAACTAAGTAGTAAACCTTAGTTAAAGGGGGATAAGTAATAAACCTTGGTTAAAGGAAAACCATGATTCGGGAAACTAAGTGGTAAACCTTAGTTAGGAGAACTAAGTAATAATCCTTTGTGGAACGAAAAAAGGAGCGAACGTCCATATGATCTTAAGGAAGGCTCAAACAAGCTGGGTGATGAAGCGTGCGACTTCAAGGGGACGTGAGGGTACTCTTGGTATCCCTCTGTGAGGCTGCAGATGATCCGCCTAGGCTTACAGAGGTTAAGGTCTGCGTCAGAAGAACCAAGGGTATGCCTTGGTTGCAATATAAGGCATCCTAAAGACTAGGATGGACCAGCGTGATTCGATGTGACCAGTAGCCCTGTGATAACGACTCATCGTCTACCTACCATCTTGAGTCAATCGGGATACGTGAAGCGGAAAGGCGGAGAACTCCAAAAGACCATATACTTGCTATCTAGTTGTGGTTGCGGATGGCCATAGGTTAGTGGGGCATAGGGGGGCCTACGTATAGTTCTCATTTTTCAAGGTGTGCCTTTCATTAGTTGAGGGAGGGGTCAAGTGGGACCATAGCCACTGGGAAAACAGACCTTAGCATATGCATCGGCAGATATCTGAAAGCTCCCGACCGAGTTCCGTGTTTCTTGATTAGCCCTGCCACAGGACTCGGGTCGCACATATACAGGACATATGCATCTAGACAGCGATAACAATTCGCGACACATACGTGGGGGAAAGTCTAGGAACATATACCGCTCTAGGTAGTGTGTCCTAGACTAGGGGGCATCGTTCGACAAGTAGCATAATCCCTAGTTGGACCAAGGTCGCATAAACCCTGAATCCGAGAAGCATTAGATAAGTCGCGTAAACCCTAGTTGAATCTAGGAAGCGCTCGATAGGAAAACCCTAGATTAGATCTAGGTAATAAATAATAGATGTACGCCTGAAGGCAACCACAATTACAGGGAATGGGATCACGTTATCGGTTTATACAGACTACTAGTTGGGACACTAGTTAGGTGGTGCAAAGATATAGAAATCAGAACAACAGAGTAGTAGCGAAGCAGAGAAAGAGTAGAAGCGCATTCAGTTATTAGCGCATTTAGTTTATCTTGCCTTATAATATCTTATGCTTATCTTGCATAAGTTATCTTGTTTTTCTAGTATTGTCCTGTTCTCAGTTTATGAATGTCATGGTCTTTGTTCTTGTTCTCATGCTAGAAAATAACTTAGCTTACTGAGACATTATGTCTGACCCCGTTTTCTTTCGTCTTCTTTTCTTCTGTTTCCCCCCCGGTAGTCAGGGAGGGAATTGCTCAGCTTAGTTTGGACCATTATTCTTTCCGAGCTTGATGACTCTTTGATGTGCTGCTTTGGACTCTCTTTTCCACCGCTATGGCTGGCTAATGCTACATTGGTGTAAAAACCCGTAACTTCCCCGTAAAGGAAAGCGGCGGATAGTTCGAGAACAAACCACAACAGAACGCAGACGGAAGAACATTTCATTGTATATTACAACAATGCACCAGAATACAAGAATATACAGAGTATAAATGAATATTACACAGAAATATCAGAGATTTAAATTACATTTAAATAAATCGCAGCGGAAAATAATACAATACACAACTAGAAGTAGATATACGGATACAAAGCTTTCCGGATATCGTTCCAGCTGTAAACCAGGATCCTGTGAATATAAATCTGCAAAAACCAAAACTACTAGCTGCCCGTGTCAAAATAGGGGCACCCAGAGTTTAGGTTAAAACAATAAACTCCAGGTCAGTCATGTGACTGGTGTGAGAACTGAAACAGTTATTAATCTTTATTTTTAAAGTTAGGTAAATCAAGGGACCACGTCGTAACACGGAACGGGTTTCCTCCCAAGAATACCAGTGCATAAAACAACAGCGCAATGCTAAATAAAGAAAAATGAAGCTATTATAAGACCCAGGTCCTATCACACAATGCAACGCAAGCCGGGGGATAGGGTTTTTACCTTATAATAGCCAAAGAATGCTTGATACGTTTAAAACAGATTATTTGATACTATAATAAGTGCATAGTGTATAAAACAACTTCAAATCATAAGTATCAATCATAGGCGGCATGAATGACCCATACCACTATGTCGCCATATATAAGTTTACAATCAAAACCGCAATGTCGTATTGGAAGTTGGGTTATCATTTATGGTATGAACCGAGGCTAGGGGCAAGATCCTCTACCGATTTGTGACTCTCTAGCCCGAGCCACAGGATCAGAACGCATCAACCCTTTAGATCGTCAGGGCCGGTCCACCGATGTGGATTATTATGCCTGAACACTACGTTTCCCCGCCCTTTGGGGCGTAAGCCTGGCCCGTCAGCCGACCAGAAGCATCGGCCGAAACCGATATCACGAGGCGCCTCGCTTTTCAGCAAGTAATAATAAGCAACATCCACATGAGTCAAACTCGTCAGCCAGTTCAAGCACTGACGCCACTCCTAACTAGAAAGAAACGCATGTCCTCCCTGATGTCCGTCTCCCGTTTTTGATTCATACCGGGTGTGATACTCGCGAATCAACGTTACACAAAGCTACGCCACAAAGGCCGTGCTTCGATCATCAACCACAAGACTTTGCTTTTCAACAGAAGCCTTGATCATTTGCATCTTAGCATGCCACACAGGAAATTCACTCCATGCGATTGATATCCATCAATATATAACCTCTGAGCTCGTACGTCTCAGAGAAGGGCGTTAAGCAAGAGAATAAATTCTCCGCCGCCAAACAGATATATATTTAATAGAGATCAATCACACGGACTAAAATCCAATGTCAGACACACAGTCCATTTACAAGTCCGTTCTGAGTCTGAACGAAACCGGAGGCACCTAGTACCCCGCATATCCATCGATCTCCAAGTACGTCTGGACGATCACCAACTGTTTCCATCTTCTTGGGTGTACAGCCCAATCAAGATCATCAGTAATCACCCAAACGACGTGAAGACCTCCGGTCTTCGACCATCGTCTTCATCTTCGACTTATCGTCGTATCAGTTATTCAGAATGGGATAAACCCGGTCTTTCCAAATAACTCGCGTATATTTTAAATAAGTGCTACACAAACACAACATACGCCTCATTCCAATTCATCAGTCACTAACCGTAAATTAATCAAGAGAATAATTTCCCAAATATTAACCCCGAAGGCCGAAACCAACATCAGATCAATATCCAGAAAACCATTCTGCTTAGCTAACCGACAGTTAATTTCTAAATTTCACATTAATAGGGAAAGGTTCCTATTAATTTTATCAAAGATAAATCCTTTAAATTTATTCTTTAATCTATCCTTTTGAATTTCGATTCAACTAGTCGGGATTAACGAACCTTACCGAAGTAATCATTTGTTTTAATTTCCCAATCCCAACCTATTCATCCCATGAAGTAAAACTGGTTATACTTCATATCTAACACCACGGTGTTATCGGTAAATTCAATTACCATTTCACGTTCAAATCTAATTAAAGATTTAACTATCGCCTGGAGTAAAACTGGTGATACTCCATTCTCGATCTTTTCAATCTAATTAAAGATTCATCAAAACTCTACTTAGTTTTAATCTTTAACTGGGTTAAAGAATCAGTGTCATTTAAAACACAGTTCACGATGAACCCAAAATCACATTCCATTAATTATCGGGTTAAAGAACGAGTGTTATTTAAAACACTATCCACGATAAACCCAAAAATCAATATCAATTCAATTCCAATTAAATATTATTTAATTGGTACACTTCATTAAATCTAAATAAAAAAGATTTAATCTTTTCTCAACTGTGTTCAAGAACAGTGTTAGTGAAGACACCATTCACGACAAACCTAAATCACATTTGATATTCAATACAAGGCTCTGAATAGAAAATATATCGGCTTATATTCAATATCAAATTCTACGATTAACAAATGTCATATTGGAAATAACGATATAAATATATATCTTTCAAATTTTCATAACAACATCCGTATAATCACGAATTCCAACATCGAAATATTCCGAAGACAATTTCGATTCAAATCCACTCCAATGCAATCATTGGAAATTATGGTTATTTTTAAAACACTTTCGAATTCAATTTATTTATTTAAAAATAAATAGAATTATAATTCTAGTTCAAAACTAGTTTACTTCGATAAAAATCTATTTTTATCTTTTCAAATATGGAGTTTTTCATCCCAATTCTTCTCAAATCATTTCTTATGATTTTACACAAATTATTACTATTTTTAATAATTTTATCAAGGCCCGTACAGTCGATTTCCATCAACGGCCATCGAACTGCACTTACAACGACCTTTTTCGAATTTGATTTGGACGTATCTCCAAATCCAACCGTTAGATTTCCAATTTCTAACATTCGTTAGAAAGCTCTTTTCGATACGAACCCAACGGTTCCGGTTTTAGGAGAATCCGACGGTCGGATATCCCGTAATGTCTGTTTGAAATAAATGGTCGAAATTCACGAACTGCCGCGGCGCGGCGCGTTCTATTCAGGCCATTATATTATATATATAATATATATAATATATATTTCGTCGATTTCTATTTAAAACGAATTATATAAATAGTTTTAAATTCGTTTCAAAAGCAATTTCAACTTCCATTTCAATTCAAATCAAAATTGAATTCCTCTTTATAAATTCGTTTTAAAATTCATTTCTATTCAATTCAAATTTCAATTCAATTTGAATTCATTTCAATTCGCTTTCAATTCAATTTGAATTCGTTTTCAATTCATTTCAATTCCAAAGTCGTTTTCTATTCGATTCAATTCAAATTGGTTTTCTATTCGATTCAATTCGAATTCGTTATCTATTCAATTCAATTCGAATTCGTTTCGTTTGCTATACAATTGAAATCAAATTCGTTTTGTTTTCTATTTGATTCAAATTCAAATTTCATTTTAAAATATTCGATTTCGAAATCACTTTTCAATATTCGTTTTAAAATGAATAAAATCGATATAAATATCGTTCACGTCAAAAATGGCGTCAATCTAATCAACACGGCTTCATATATTTCTATTTTCAAATATTCTATTTCAAATATTTCTATTATTAAAATATTTCGTTCAACACATGACCAATCTCAATGGATGAGTACTTTCAACACATGAACCTTTATTTTATATTGATAAAGATGTAAATTTTATTACTAAAATATTTCGTTCAACACATGACCAATCTCAATGGATGAGTACTGTCAACACATGAACCTTTATTTTATATTGATAAAGATGTAAATTTTATTACTAAAATATTTCGTTCAACACATGACCAATCTCAATGGATGAGTACTGTCAACACATGAACCTTTATTTTATATTATTCTTTATTTTCTAAATTGGAATGAGGCCCAATCAATCACCATATAACATTAATTATATGGATTTTCATACATCACACGTATATAATAGCATTGAAAAATAATCAACCATCAACCAAAGTGCACTACACTGTATAAGCATCAAATATAGATATCTAACGCTTATAACAGCCTGTCAATCAATCGATCGACATATTTAATCAATCAGGATGAGTGAACTTCAAATTTCATCCCAACACCCGTGTGGGGTTTCAAACAATCAAACACAGATTTTATTTGTGCCATTGGGCGATGTGTGAAATTTATCGACCCAATCAATATCAATCAAATCAGTGTATATAAACAAATTGGCCGATTTGTTTATAAATATTTATTTATTCACTTTCACGTTAAAAATTATATTTTTAACGATAAAGCACTTTATTCAACCTATGAAAATATTCTATTCAGTTCATTTATTCAATAAAATGATATTTTTATTTTTCTAACATATTTTAGAAAATTTTGGCGGCATAACGGCGCGATACTAGAAACAGGACAAGGCCTAGCCTTATCCCCGGTCTAGTGAAGGCCCACGCCATTCACACATCAATCAAATCCATTCATTTCACCAAACAATTCAATTTCAATCAAATAATCTAACTAATTTTTTTTGAAATCAAACAAACAAGTCCATGGTCTGTGGACGATTGTGTCAGGTGCTACTAAGCACCGTCTGCATCCTAGTATATATATATAACTAGAAAAAGAAATTGAAAGGTGAGAAATTCTCACATATAGCTATCCAACCATCTCGACTCTTCTTTTGCAGAATTCTTCGTCGTTCTCGCCTTTTTGTCACCTTCGTTGACCGTAGCCACTACATATATAAAAATCGAATTTTTACTATGTTATTCAATATATAAAAATCGAATTTTTACTTCGTAAAATTATTTCTATAAAAATCTTACTTTTATTTTATAAACAACTGATTTTGTTTTATGCCCTTATGTATTTATAAAAACTGATTTTATTTGTGCTATATATATTTATAAAAACTGATTTTATCTATGCTATATATATTTATAAAAACTGATTTTATCTATGCTATATATATTTATAAAAACTGATTTTATCTATGCTATATATATTTTTAAAAACTGATTTTATCTATGCTATATATATTTATAAAAACTGATTTTATCTATGCTATATATATTTATAAAAACTGATTTTATCTATGCTGTTGAAATAAAATAAAACTGAAAATAAATAAAGTATTAGACCTTTCTTCCTGTTTAGCCTAAAAGCCATGACCCAAAACGCTCCCCCCTTCAACCTGATGTGCGACGCCTCCACCAGTGAACGGAGCCAGATCGGACCCTGCCACGATGAACCCCTTCGCAACGCCGACCCTCTCCCCCAAGCATCGGTGAACTCGAACAACCCTAGGCGCCTGAAATTAGGCTCGAACGTTGGCAATTCCAGCTTGAAAATCGAGCAGCGTCGGCTACCAGGGGTCGTCATCTCCGTTAGGCAGGTAGAACTCGCCGAGTTCTTCGATGTTGGTGCTGAACAACTGCGTTGAATCGCTTGTAGGAGGAGTGATTAAGGATTGAAGGGGAGAAATTCATGGCCTTTGGTTTTGTGAATGCGGCTGAGGCCCGCCTTTGACCACGGGGGGGATTCTCTAAGGGTTTTGACTTTTGAAGGGTGTTAAAACAAATATATATATCTATATTATTTAAATCTGAAAATAATTCGTTTAGTCTTCCAACTCCAAAGCGAAACCCAAAGACTGTCACCTCCAGCTAATTACCCCCATTTCGAACACAATGGGATATGTATCGGAAGCCAGTTCGGCTGTTTCGATCAGTTTTCGTTAAATTTACATTTAATTCATTATACTGAATTTTTAAACGTACATTTCAAATTACCGGGGTCACATACTAACTCTAAAAATTCTCGAAAAATATTTTCTAGCTTCGTATTGACGATACGGTCCTAACAAAACTAGTTTCGTCGAATTCTGAGACCGTTAGAAAAATGGCCATTTTCCAGTCGATTAAAATCAACTAAAACTGGTCAAACGCGTTTTCCTTTGCCACACTCACATATTGATTCAAAAAATTATGAAAATTGGAATCTAGCAATAACTTGACATCACGGATCCAACAAAAGTTGTTTCGTCGAAATCCGAGGTCGTTTGCAAAATGGCTATTTTTAAGGGCCTGAATTCCATAGCGACTATTCAGAATTTTCAACTGGACATATCCTTTGATCCCCGCTATGAAATTTCGATTTGTCGGATTCGTTGGAAAGATATTCCCAATTAGATCCTAATGTTTTTGGTTTCACTAAAATCCGGATTGTTTTGCACCCGATACATTCAATTGAATTTTGAAATCGAATTATCGAACTACCGCGCCATTTTCAATTCCATTTATAATTATATATAAATATTTATATTCTAACGACGACGTATATAATATATACGTTCGAATTATATTCAAAATAAATTTCTCGTCGATATTATTTAAAATAATTCATTTTAAATAATCAAAATTCGCTAAAATTGCCAAAATAAAAATTTTAAACTGGCCCAGATTTTCGGGTTGTTACAATCTCCCCCACTTAAAACTTTTCATCCCCGAAAAGGAACAAATTCGAAAGTGGTTTGATTAATTAACTCTACGCTCGATCTGGCTTCCATTCTCCAACTATTCAGTTTCTGAGAATTTTCAAAAATTTGGCTAACACCCTAAATTTTCGAAAATTTTCGCCATAACCTCCCCTGCAATGGGAGCATCGGGAAATCTCAAATAGCTTCCCCGGTCCTTCAGATCTCAAAAAGAAAAAGAAAAAGCCAAGCGGCTAGCCAATAGGCTCATAAAATCATCATCACCCAAACAAAACAGTAAATTATGTAGTAAACATGTACCTATTTGTCGGGCAAACAAATTTTATTCTCTGCTCTAGCCTCCTTGCTATGACCTGTTCAAGGTAGGTACAAGTATATGCAAGCAAACGCAACCAATTTTCAATATAATTCAATATTTGGTTCAATTAGGCTAAATGGTTCAAAATCATCAAACAAATAAACAAACAACACAAACATCAATCAATTAGTGAATTAGAGTCTCAAATTCATAATTTTGATACATATACAAAAATCATGTTTTTGATGCCAAATCACAACAATAAGCCCTATCTAATTTTGGTTCTCACACCAGTCAATAGGAAATATATAGATATTACACGTTCGTCACTCGAATATAAATTCTGACGATGATATATCAATCATCAGAATCACCCCCGGGCGACTAGAATGTGATTCTATATCTACCCAATATATCAAAACTTCGAATACACGCGGATCAGACGTATACGCAAAATCTATATATACTGGATTGTCCACATCAATATAAATAAATAACCAAATACGAATAATTGATTTGTATTTCAAAACAAGATTTGTTTTCATTTTCAAAAATATACTCTTCACACTCGTTCTAGGATACTACTGATCCCATCTCTAACGAGTCATTCCCGTTGGATATTACTAATCCAATATCTGATGAATTCTTCCGTACGGTTCTAATGTGTCTTGTTCTCTGAGCTTTGTAAACCAAAGCTCTGATACCAACTGTAAAAACCCGTAACTTCCCCGTAAAGGAAAGCGGCGGATAGTTCGAGAACAAACCACAACAGAACGCAGACGGAAGAACATTTCATTGTATATTACAACAATGCACCAGAATACAAGAATATACAGAGTATAAATGAATATTACACAGAAATATCAGAGATTTAAATTACATTTAAATACATCGTAGCGGAAAATAATACAATACACAACTAGAAGTAGATATACGGATACAAAGCTTTCCGGATATCGTTCCAGCTGTAAACCAGGATCCTGTGAATATAAATCTGCAAAAACCAAAACTACTAGCTGCCCGTGTCAAAATAGGGGCACCCAGAGTTTAGGTTAAAACAATAAACTCCAGGTCAGTCATGTGACTGGTGTGAGAACTGAAACAGTTATTAATCTTTATTTTTAAAGTTAGGTAAATCAAGGGACCACGCCGTAACACGGAACGGGTTTCCTCCCAAGAATACCAGTGCATAAAACAACAGCGCAATGCTAAATAAAGAAAAATGAAGCTATTATAAGACCCAGGTCCTATCACACAATGCAACGCAAGCCGGGGGATAGGGTTTTTACCTTATAATAGCCAAAGAATGTTTGATACGTTTAAAACAGATTATTTGATACTATAATAAGTGCATAGTGTATAAAACAACTTCAAATCATAAGTATCAATCATAGGCGGCATGAATGACCCATACCACTATGTCGCCATATATAAGTTTACAATCAAAACCGCAATGTCGTATTGGAAGTTGGGTTATCATTTATGGTATGAACCGAGGCTAGGGGCAAGATCCTCTACCGATTTGTGACTCTCTAGCCCGAGCCACAGGATCAGAACGCATCAACCCTTTAGATCGTCAGGGCCGGTCCACCGATGTGGATTATTATGCCTGAACACTACGTTTCCCCGCCCTTTGGGGCGTAAGCCTGGCCCGTCAGCCGACCAGAAGCATCGGTCGAAACCGATATCACGAGGCGCCTCGCTTTTCAGCAAGTAATAATAAGCAACATCCACATGAGTCAAACTCGTCAGCTAGTTCAAGCACTGACGCCACTCCTAACTAGAAAGAAACGCATGTCCTCCCTGATGTCCGTCTCCCGTTTTTGATTCATACCGGGTGTGATACTCGCGAATCAACGTTACACAAAGCTACACCACAAAGGCCGTGCTTCGATCATCAACCACAAGACTTTGCTTTTCAACAGAAGCCTTGATCATTTGCATCTTAGCATGCCACACAGGCAATTCACTCCATGCAATTGATATCCATCAATATATAACCCCTGAGCTCGTACGTCTTAGAGAAGGGCGTTAAGCAAGAGAATAAATTCTCCGCCGCCAAACAGATATATATTTAATAGAGATCAATCACACGGACTAAAATCCAATGTCAGACACACAGTCCATTTACAAGTCCGTTCTGGGTCTGAACGAAACCGGAGGCACCTAGTACCCCGCATATCCATCGATCTCCAAGTACGTCTGGACGATCACCAACTGTTTCCATCTTCTTGGGTGTACAGCCCAATCAAGATCATCAGTAATCACCCAAACGACGTGAAGACCTCCGGTCTTCGACCATCGTCTTCATCTTCGACTTATCGTCGTATCAGTTATTCAGAATGGGATAAACCCGGTCTTTCTAAATAACTCGCGTATATTTTAAATAAGTGTTACACAAACACAACATACGCCTCATTCCAATTCATCAGTCACTAACCGTAAATTAATCAAGAGAATAATTTCCCAAATATTAACCCCGAAGGCCGAAACCAACATCAGATCAATATCCAGAAAACCATTCTGCTTAGCTAACCGACAGTTAGTTTCTAAATTTCACATTCATAGGGAAAGGTTCCCATTAATTTTATCAAAGATAAATCCTTTAAATTTATTCTTTAATCTATCCTTTTGAATTTCGATTCAACTAGTCGGGATTAACGAACCTTACCGAAGTAATCATTTGTTTTAATTTCCCAATCCCAACCTATTCATCCCATGAAGTAAAACTGGTTATATTTCATATCTAACACCACGGTGTTATCGGTAAATTCAATTACCATTTCACGTTCAAATCTAATTAAAGATTTAACTATCGCCTGGAGTAAAACTGGTGATACTCCATTCTCGATCTTTTCAATCTAATTAAAGATTCATCAAAACTCTACTTAGTTTTAATCTTTAACTGGGTTAAAGAATCAGTGTCATTTAAAACACAGTTCACGATGAACCAAAATCACATTCCATTAATTATCGGGTTAAAGAACGAGTGTTATTTAAAACACTGTCCACGATAAACCCAAAAATCAATATCAATTCAATTCCAATTAAATATTATTTAATTGGTACACTTCATTAAATCTAAATAAAAAAGATTTAATCTTTTCTCAACTGTGTTCAAGAACAGTGTTAGTGAAGACACCATTCACGACAAACCTAAATAACATTTGATATTCAATACAAGGCTCTGAATAGAAAATATATCGGCTTATATTCAATATCAAATTCTACGATTAACAAATGTCGTATTGGAAATAACGATATAAATATATATCTTTCAAATTTTCATAACAACATCCGTATAATCACGAATTCCAACATCGAAATATTCCGAAGACAATTTCGATTCAAATCCACTCCAATGCAATCATTGGAAATTCTGGTTATTTTTAAAACCCTTTCGAATTCAATTTATTTATTTAAAAATAAATAGAATTATAATTCTAGTTCAAAACTAGTTTACTTCGATAAAAATCTATTTTCATCTTTTCAAATATGGAGTTTTTCATCCCAATTCTTCTCAAATCATTTCTTATGATTTTACACAAATTATTACTATTTTTAATAATTTTATCAAGGCCCGTACAGTCGATTTCCATCAACGGCCATCGAACTGCACTTACAACGACCTTTTTCGAATTTGATTTGGACGTATCTCCAAATCCAACCGTTAGATTTCCAATTTCTAACATTCGTTAGAAAGCTCTTTTCGATACGAACCCAACGGTTCCGGTTTTAGGAGAATCCGACGGTCGGATCTCCCGTAATGTCCGTTTGAAATAAATGGTCGAAATTCACGAACTGTCGCGGCGCGGCGCGTTCTATTCAGGCCATTATATTATATATATAATATATATTTCGTCGATTTCTATTTAAAACGAATTATATAAATAGTTTTAAATTCGTTTCAAAAGCAATTTCAACTTCCATTTCAATTCAAATCAAAATTGAATTCCTCTTTATAAATTCGTTTTAAAATTCATTTCTATTCAATTCAAATTTCAATTCAATTTGAATTCATTTCAATTCGCTTTCAATTCAATTTGAATTCGTTTTCAATTCATTTCAATTCCAAAGTCGTTTTCTATTCGATTCAATTCAAATTGGTTTTCTATTCGATTCAATTCGAATTCGTTATCTATTCAATTCGAATTCGTTTCGTTTGCTATACAATTGAAATCAAATTCGTTTTGTTTTCTATTTCATTCAAATTCAAATTTCATTTTAAAATATTCGATTTCGAAATCACTTTTCAATATTCGTTTTAAAATGAATAAAATCGATATAAATATCGTTCACGTCAAAAATGGCGTCAATCTAATCAACACGGCTTCATATATTTCTATTTTCAAATATTCTATTTCAAATATTTCTATTATTAAAATATTTCGTTCAACACATGACCAATCTCAATGGATGAGTACTGTCAATACATGAACCTTTATTTTATATTGATAAAGATGTAAATTTTATTACTAAAATATTTCGTTCAACACATGACCAATCTCAATGGATGAGTACTGTCAACACATGAACCTTTATTTTATATTGATAAAGATGTAAATTTTATTACTAAAATATTTCGTTCAACACATGACCAATCTCAATGGATGAGTACTGTCAACACATGAACCTTTATTTTATATTATTCTTTATTTTCTAAATTGGAATGAGGCCCAATCAATCACCATATAACATTAATTATATGGATTTTCATACATCACACGTATATAATAGCATTGAAAAATAATCAACCATCAACCAAAGTGCACTACACTGTATAAGCATCAAATATAGATATCTAACGCTTATAACAGCCTGTCAATCAATCGATCGACATATTTAATCAATCAGGATGAGTGAACTTCAAATTTCATCCCAACACCCATGTGGGGTTTCAAACAATCAAACACAGATTTTATTTGTGCCATTGGGCGATGTGTGAAATTTATCGACCCAATCAATATCAGTCAAATCAGTGTATATAAACAAATCGGCCGATTTGTTTATAAATATTTATTTATTCACTTTCACGTTAAAAATTATATTTTTAACGATAAAGCACTTTATTCAACCTATGAAAATATTCTATTCAGTTCATTTATTCAATAAAATGATATTTTTATTTTTCTAACATATTTTAGAAAATTTTGGCGGCATAACGGCACGTTACTAGAAACAGGACAAGGCCTAGCCTTATCCCCGGTCTAGTGAAGGCCCACGCCATTCACACATCAATCAAATCCATTCATTTCACCAAACAATTCAATTTCAATCAAATAATCTAACTAATTTTTTTTGAAATCAAACAAACAAGTCCATGGTCTGTGGATGATTGTGTCGGGTGCTACTAAGCACCGTCTGCATCCTAGTATATATATATAACTAGAAAAAGAAATTAAAAGGTGAGAAATTCTCACATATAGCTATCCAACCATCTCGACTCTTCTTTTGCAGAATTCTTCGTCGTTCTCGCCTTTTTGTCACCTTCGTTGACCGTAGCCACTACATATATAAAAATCGAATTTTTACTATGTTATTCAATATATAAAAATCGAATTTTTACTTCGTAAAATTATTTCTATAAAAATCTTACTTTTATTTTATAAACAACTGATTTTGTTTTATGCCCTTATGTATTTATAAAAACTGATTTTATTTGTGCTATATATATTTATAAAAACTGATTTTATCTATGCTATATATATTTATAAAAACTGATTTTATCTATGCTATATATATTTATAAAAACTGATTTTATCTATGCTATATATATTTATAAAAACTGATTTTATCTATGCTATATATATTTATAAAAACTGATTTTATCTATGCTGTTGAAATAAAATAAAACTGAAAATAAATAAAGTATTAGACCTTTCTTCCTGTTTAGCCTAAAAGCCATGACCCAAAACGCTCCCCCCTTCAACCTGATGTGCGCCGCCTCCACCAGTGATCGGAGCCAGATCGGACCCTGCCACGATGAACCCCTTCGCAACGCCGACCCTCTCCCCCAAGCATCGGCGAACTTGAACAACCCTAGGCGCCTGAAATTAGGCTCGAACGTTGGCAATTCCAGCTTGAAAATCGAGCAGCGTCGGCTACCAGGGGTCGTCATCTCCGTTAGGCAGGTAGAACTCGCCGAGTTCTTCGATGTTGGTGCTGAACAACTGCGTTGAATCGCTTGTAGGAGAAGTGATTAAGGATTGAAGGGGAGAAATTCATGGCCTTTGGTTTTGTGAATGCGGCCGAGGCCCGCCTTTGACCACGGGGGGGATTCTCTAAGGGTTTTGACTTTTGAAGGGTGTTAAAACAAATATATATATATATATATATATATATTATTTAAATCTGAAAATAATTCGTTTAGTCTTCCAACTCCAAAGCGAAACCCAAAGACTGTCACCTCCAGCTAATTACCCCCATTTCGAACACAATGGGATATGTATCGGAAGCCAGTTCGGCTGTTTCGATCAGTTTTCGTTAAATTTACATTTAATTCATTATACTGAATTTTTAAACGTACATTTCAAATTACCGGGGTCACATACTAACTCTAAAAATTCTCGAAAAATATTTTCTAGCTTCGTATTGACGATACGGTCCTAACAAAACTAGTTTCGTCGAATTCTGAGACCGTTAGAAAAATGGCCATTTTCCAGTCGATTAAAATCAACTAAAACTGGTCAAACGCGTTTTCCTTTGCCACACTCACATATTGATTCGAAAAATTATGAAAATTGGAATCTAGCAATAACTTGACATCACGGATCCAACAAAAGTGGTTTCGTCGAAATCCGAGGTCGTTTGCAAAATGGCTATTTTTAAGGGCCTGAATTCCATAGCGACTATTCAGAATTTTCAACTGGACATATCCTTTGATCCCCGCTATGAAATTTTGATTTGTCGGATTCGTTGGAAAGATATTCCCAATTAGATCCTAATGTTTTTGGTTTCACTAAAATCCGGATTGTTTTGCACCCGATAGATTCAATTGAATTTTGAAATCGAATTATCGAACTACCGCGCCATTTTCAATTCCATTTATAATTATATATAAATATTTATATTCTAACGACGACGTATATAATATATACGTTCGAATTATATTCAAAATAAATTTCTCGTCGATATTATTTAAAATAATTCATTTTAAATAATCAAAATTCGCTAAAATTGCCAAAATAAAAATTTTAAACTGGCCCAGATTTTCGGGTTGTTACAATTGGGGAATACAAATGTTATTTTATGCTTCTTTATTTTGTAAGGCAGATGATACTCTGGTATTGGAAAGCAATTCTTGTACAAACTATTTTATCAATAAAGTAAAGTTTTATTTTCCCCTGTTTTAATTTTGTCTGTCTAGTAATTTATCTGCATCTTTTACCTTAAATGCTCCACAGAACTAAGTGCATTCCCTTTGTGAGTGACACTAACGGATGTGGGGTGTTACATAGTGCTTGCCCCCTTATCGATCTCCTTGGCTGGAAGTTTAAGTCAAACTGGCTTAGATCAATATTCCATTTAAGCAATCGTCCGGATGCTTCAGGCCGCTGTAGTACCTGTCGAAGTGGTTGATTAGTACACACTACAATTGGATGAGCCTGGAAATAATGACGAAGTTTTCGGGATGCGTTCAGGAAGCTATAAGCGAGTTTCTCTATTCTTGGATAACTGCGTTCTACTGCCACTAACTTCTTGTTTACGTAATATACTGACCTCTGAACTTTGTCTTCTTCCCGTACCACGGTTGCGCTGATAGCATGAGACGACAATGCCAAATATACGAACAAGTCCTCATGGTCCACCTGCTTGGATAATATCGGGGTTTTTTCCAGAAGATCCAACTAGTTTTGAAATGCTTCTACACAGTCGGGGGTCCACTAGAAATTGTGTTTCCCTCATTTGATTAAATGAAAAAAGGAACACACTTGTCTGTGGCTTTGGAAATGAATGTGCTCAACGCCGCAACCTTCCCCGCCAAGCTTTGAACATCTCTGATTTTTCGTGGCTCTTCTATGTTTCTGATTACTGCAATCTGATCAGGGTTAATCCCGATTCTACGTGAAATGACTATGAAACGAGGAATTTTCCTGATGCGACCCCGAATGAACATTTCAAAGGGTTAAGCTTCATCCCGTATCGTCATAGGATTATAAACTGTTAGATCAAAATTTGGACCGAACACCCAAATTATTCTGAATCTTATAGAATTTTAACTGGAGAATGAAGAAAAAGCAGAAAACACACAGGATTTATAGTGGTTCGGCGTTAACGAGCCTACGTCCACTTTATATGTTATCGATTATACTTTGAATGCTAGTACAATCAATTATCTCTCTCTAGTTCACTTTTTCAATTGTGATTTCTCTCAATAATCTAGTAATAAAACTGATAAGAAATGGTAGTATGACAATAATGGCGGAATCAGAACTCAATATTGCCAAAGGATCCCCAAAAAATGCCAAGCTCCGGGCTATTTATAGCTGATTTCGTCAGGCGGATCGTGGTCACACGTGGCACGAATCCCGAGAACATCGGATCGCATCGCAGCCGATGAAGAAATAGTCAAATTAGCCGTTGTGGACAGGTGTCGCGATCCCCTTGAAAATCGGATCGAGCAAATGAGAAGAATCAGTCAAAATGACGGTTGGGGACACGTGTCGCTGGATCCGTGCATCTTGGATCGCCGAAGACTAGCTCGTGCTTGAACGGGTCAGAGGCTTCGCCGTGCATCAGGGGATCAGATCGGTTTATACTGGGCAGCAATGTATGTACGGATCGAGTCGCATAGGGGTGGTCGTTTCGCTGATGAAACGGGGGCGATCCAATGACGTGCGATCCAATGACGGACGATCCAATGAGGGGCGATCCGATGACGTGCGATCCAATGAGGGGCGATCCGTTCCTTCATGTACTTAGGGAACGTAGTTTCATACTTTCTTCTCGTGAGTGAACCTGGGTGGCTTGGTCAAAAAGCTAGCCAACATTTTGCCCCCTCGAAGTATGTTTGATCGAAGATGGAACATGCTTCGAAACTATAAAAACGTCCTTTCATAAAGAGATGCAAATCAGTGAACAATTCCTTTTCTGGGATCTTTTAGAGTTTTCATCATCGAATCTGTCAGTCGTTTATCGATTCGGATCGCATGCGCGAGTCGCGGTCCGTTAGCAAGTCATTCGCCTCGTCCTTTGGTGAGCATTTGGGCCTCTTCACGGAACGGAATGAGGTGGGCTTCTCTTCGAGACGTGGTGGGCTTCTCTTCGAGACGTGGTGGGCTTTTGGTTCGCGGCCCGTCTACTTTCGCGGATCGAATAAGACAAAAAAAAGGGAGACAAACGGTCGCCCTTTTGCCTATATAAGTCGACCCTCCTCTCCACTTTCTTCTTTCTTCTCGCTTCTGTATCGTATCGCCCGCTCCATCGAGGAAAAACCTTAGTTTCGATTTCCAAATTCTTGCCCGATTTCGAACTTTAAAAAGGTAACTAGACGATTTCTCTTGAGTTTCTACCGTGTTCGCATTAGCTTAGAGAGCATGGACAACGGGATTTTATAGGATTTGGTGATAGTGGACGTGAGCGTGCCTAGTGCAAAGAGGAGAGTTGAGGAAGGAGAAGGAAGGGATGACCAGGTCGGTTCGTGGGCGAGGTCCGAGTTCGGAGTGGTAGCGAGACGAGGAGAGAGGGTACGGAACTGGAAGGTTGATTTGGGTAGCGGATCGGATCGCGGGAATGACAAGGCTACGATTCGTGTGAGTGTCGGATCGCGGAGATACCAGAGCTTCGGATCGTGGAGGATGGGGGCGATGCGGATCGCCAAGAAGCTATCGCGATCCGTTCAGCATGAGTTGGTGCGCCTCACGGTCCGAAGCTTTTCCATAACCTGATACCCTTCCGCGTATCGAGTCCTTCACCGCGATCCGTCCACATGTGGCGATCCGAACCTGTCTTGCGATTCGACTGCTGACTAAATAATATGATGCGACTTTAACAAATCGATGAACAGTTAGGTTAGAGCCCTTGATACGAACATTCCAGATCGAACAAATGCATAATCTATCAATCGAACGATGACCAATGTCTGGATGATTTTATTGACCCTTGTACTTTTCTTTAATGCATGCACAAGCACACACACCGGCACCTACACACACGGGGGACGGGTAGTTTTAATCTCATTTTTCATGTTTTCTCGCCTAACAGTAATGTCGGATAATCAATCCTCTTCAAGATCCGTTACAGAAACGGAGTCCGAGGTTCCTGAGCAATACAACCCCGAGGTCCCTCCAATTAACCCAGGAGGTGAAGATTCTGGATCTGAATACGAGGCAACGGAATCGGATCCGTCTGAAAGTACTTCATTTAGTGAAGAGTCTGAGATAGACAGGCGAGCTCCCGACGAGATTCCTAGCGCGCTCGGGATAGAGAAATTTTCTGATTCTTTAGCATCTAAACTTGATGATATAAAGCTTAAAAGAATCTGCCTGAGACATGGGATCCCTTGGGATGATGTGAAGACACCCGTTAGCGAAGATAGACCCCACTTAGCTCCGGAAGGGTATATGGCAGTCAGCCGAACCATGTGCTTGGTAGGAGCTATTCCTCCGTTTCCTCCAATCGTCATCGAGACCTTAAAACGACTGGGTATCGCTCCGATGCAGCTTCATCCTAACGCCTACGCATCTCTATACACCCTATATGTTGCATACGCGGAGATCCTACATACCGAACTCACATTTAGAGATTTAATATTCTTCTTTCTTTTCAAGCATCGCTCCTCGGCAACCCCAAATTTCTCTTTCTTTGAATCAGTGGCGAATAGGAAGGTTCTGTATGACGGATACAGCAATATAGGGGATCCCAAGTCTGATTGGTTCTATATAAAGAAACAGGCCGGTTGCTCAAGAAGATGGCTTAAATCAAGTAAACTTTAATCTTTTGACTGAATATCTTGTTCAAGAAGCCGAAGCATTAACATTCTCCCCCCTTTTTCTTTGTTTTAAACAGATCACATCTTCCCGAAGACGGAAGGCCCGTTATACAATAATCGATTGTCTATTCTTCTACAAAGCAGATCCGACTTTCTAAGGATCAAGAAGTGCATCACTGATGAGAATCTTCATAAGCATCGTCTTCTAGATACAAGATTTGGACTTGGCGCTGGCGGCAAACCCTATAGATACGTGCCCCCAACGGAGGGAGAGGGAACATCGCAGGCAGTAGAAACAACTAAATTTCGCAAGAGTCCTTCCCCGATAATCATTCAAGATGATGAGGACCTAAACATATACAGAGGGGATGAGGCCCGTGGTGACAGGTCCAAGAAAATCCCAGTTTCTCCGGGGGGCTTCTCCTCCAGGGCTTCTCCTCCGATCGAACCCGCTGCTCCCGATGATTTGACAGAAGAACAACTATTCAAAGAGCTGAGCAAAATTCCTCTGCCCGATGATGTATACACAGGGAGGGACTTTGAAGGGGAGCCATTTTTCCCTGCTTCTGAGGAGACCATCGCTCCAACTAAAGAACAAGAAACTAATCAGATGAGTCTGTCTTCAGGCCCGGGTCTGTTTGGGGGAATTATATGGGATGCACAAATCACACACACTGCCTGACCCCGCACTTTTATATCAATAGTATTCAAAGTTTTAATATGCTCTTTTCTCCTTTGCAGGAAAGATGTCTCGCAAGCGGTCTTATTCCTATCGCTCTCTTCGTGAATGTACACCCAGTCTTCATCCGAGTACCGAGCGCTCTCGCGGCCTTCCTCACAGGCCTACTTCTTCGCAACCCCGGTCTCCACCGAAATCGACTTCTAGCAAGCATCCCAGTTATCCGGTAGTTCCTGCAGGGGGAAAGAAACTTCCTAAAGAGTTAACTCCTCTGAAAAGTGCACCCTCTCACAGCAGGTCGTCAAAAAGGCACTACGAATCTAAGGATAAGAGCAAGGATCTGAACAAAGATTCTGAGAAGGAGAGAAGTGACATTGTCCCTTCCAGCCAGCCAGAGTTAGCTGCCCCCGGGTCACGAGATTACATCCATGGTCCCGAGAATCAAGGTAGGCTGGAAAAGTTGCGGGAACAATTCCCCGATATCTTCTTTGAAAGGATGACGTTTGTTCCAGCCTTGGAACCGGTCCCTAAGAACTGGGACAATGAAGTTTTCGGGCACATTCGCCATGTAGCCAGACAATATGAGATGATGAAAAAACATGCGGTTAATCTTTCAGAAGTCATTCGAACGCTTGAAATGGAAGCCCATAGATCTAAAGTGAAAATTGATAACAACGAAAGGGCCAGGACAAAGATGGAGAAGGACTTTGAAGATGCTCAATCCCAACTCGCCTTAGCGCGGAGAGATGCTGAAAATTATAAGATCGAATTGGAGAATGCTAAGAAGCGCTTTCATTCGGAACTTGACTCCAATAGCCAAGAGAAGATGGATTTAAAGAAGGAGGTAGAAGATCTCAAAATGGCCAACATTGAGTTGAAGACAGCACAAGGCCATTTTGAAGCTGAGAGAGCTGCCTGGGAGGCAGAAAAAGCAAGTTTGAAAGAAAGTTTAGCTTTGGCTGAAGCGGAAAAGGTGATTTTGAATGATCAAGTCGTGGATGCGGAGAGACGGGCGGCTCTCGCCGAAAAGAATGTTGAAAGTGCCATTGAAATGGCTACTGCTTCTAACAACAAGCTCCTCGAGAGAGAGAAGGATATCGAGGGGTTTGAAGAGATGATTTTCGACTTCCTGGGCCAAGTCCTCAAAACCCGCAACATCTCGTGGATCCCAGATTACCACGTTACTTTAGCTAATTTATGGGATGCCATGGTTGAGGGTGAGAAGCAAAGATTGGGAGTCGAAGAAATTGATGAAGATAAGCTGATGAAGAGCATCTTGAGTGATAACGAGCCCGAGGATCTAGCAGAAGGTCGTTGTCTGATTCAAGCGGAAATGGAAAAGGAGAGGGCCCTGGCTAAGGGTAAAAGTAAGGCTGATGAAGGTTCGAGTTCAGCCGTGGAGCCCAAGACCTCCGGAGTTGAGGAATACCATCCTGATGATCCACTAATCCCTTTGGGCCTAACTGCTGTGGTTGTTGGAGCTCCTGTAGCTACCCAAGAAGGAGGATCTGCGGAAGGTATCTCCCTTTTTTCCCCACAATTTGTCAAAACAATTGTGAATTGTCGTCGCCTGGTAGAGCAACCAATTGAATTAGTAACATATGTTCCTCATAATACAGGTGGCGAGCCCGTCGACAAGGATGTTGAGCAAAGGAAAGAGGCGGAAAAGGTTGTCGTCTCGTCAAGTGCCGGTGTTGATATACCGAAGCAGGCTGAGGGTACAACAGCAGAAAAGGGCGTCTTGGCACCCAGTGCTGATGTTTTCCCAGAGACGCTGAAACCACGAGGCCTTGAAAGACATGGATGGGCGCCATGTAGAGGATGAGGAGGATATCATTGGCGCCAAAGAGGCCGAAGACGATGACGACGAAACTTTGGCCAACAGAAAAGCCAGGCAGGAGAAGGAGATGGCTTTGAAGAAGGTGGGACAGGAGCCTCTGAACATAGTCCCTATCGCGGAACTTGATCCCAAAACTGGGATGATTTTGAAAATCCAGCCCAAATCCATCAGCAGACAACTTCATTTCGCGAATCCTGATGATTTCCCAGCTTCCCTTACTGATAAAAGGAAGAGAAAGGAGGCGGAAGAGGAATCTTCTGAAGAGTCGGATGTTCCTCTCATAGACAAAAGGAAGAGAAAGAAAGGGGATCAATCCGACGCTGACAAGGCGAAACTGGAGAAACAGAAGCAGGAGAAGAGGTCAAAGCGTAAATAGGATATTGTCGCTTGTTTATATTTTGTCTTTAGGTTTCCCACTAGCCAGGAAATGTAATTACGAGACTGGCCCACTTTTTGCTTTCTAGGTTGTTTTTCACTTTGTAGGCTTGCAGTATATAAACGAAAGCTTATCTCTTTTTGCATCATTGTGTACCTGTATTCAATAAACTTTTCATGCTTAGTCACAGACCATCTAATTATAACTGCAAATCAGTCAAGCAACAGAAAGAAAGATTTAACAACTTTAGTGCTGTATCGAAGTTCATGTATATATGTATATATGTATATGTGCCCCCAATCAATCGTTAACATAGCGCCTAACTAGGGCTTATTAAGGATTGATTAGCATTGTCGGCACGTTGCCCCCTATTTCTGAATATGGGGGACTTAGAGAATTTAGCAAGATAATTGTCCTTATGGTTTCTGGCACCTTTCTCAGTGCTTAACCATAGACTCCTTTATACTCTCTCGGCGGCCGCCGAGGTTAGAGTTTGAATTCAGTAGTTCAGTCGGTCCCCGTTCCTTCAACGGGGAAGGAGTTCTTTCTCAGCGCTCTATCGGAGACGCTTTTATACTTTATCTCTCTCTGGAGAGTTAGAGTTCGAGCTCAGCAGTTCAATCGCTCCCCAATCCTTCAGCGGGGAAGGAGCTCTTTCTCAGCGCTCAATCGGAGACGCTTTTATACTCTCTCTCTCTCTGGAGAGTTAGAGTTCGAGCTCAGCAGTTCAATCGCTCCCCGATCCTTCAGCGGGGAAGGAGCTCTTTCTCAGCGCTCAATCGGAGACGCTTTTATACTCTCTCTCTCTCTCTGGAGAGTTAGAGTTTGAGCTCAGCAATTCAATCACCCCCCGATCCTTCAGCGGGGAAGGAGCTCTTTCTCAGCGCTCAATCGGAGACGCTTTTATACTCTCTCTCTCTCTCTCTGGAGAGTTAGAGTTCGAGCTCAGCAATTCAATTGCTCCCCGATCCTTCAGCGGGGAAGGAGCTCTTTCTCAGCGCTCAATCGGAGACGCTTTTATACTCTCTCTCTCTGGAGAGTTAGAGTTCCGTCACGGCAGTTCCGATCATGGTACATCGCCATGACCTACGGACATCGCCTTCATGTCCGTCATTCTCAGAATTTTGACTGGTGATTACATTCCATTCTGATGGATGGCACCTATAATTATATGCTTCTGGTATTGTTGCATGATTCACAACAATTTCCATAAAAATAGAAAGACAGATAAATAATGCAATAAAGGTAAACGACACACAATATTTTTATAGTGGTTCGGTCGAATCATGACCTACGTCCACTTTATAATTTTTTGCTTTAAGGAATCAGACTATTCTAGGCAAGTCGTGCCTTGTACATGGTTCTCAACAAAGCAAAAGAACAGATTTGAAATTTTTATGTTAAGTATGGCCGTAAATGTTGGGCATTCCACACTCTGGGGATTTCCTTTCCATCTACGGTTGCCAGCTTGAAGGTTCCATTATCAAGCTTGCTCAGAATGGAGTACGGTCCTTCCCACTTTGCACCCATATGAGTTGGGGGTGGAAAGACACGCTTCAGAACCAAGTCTCCGGGTTCCATGGTTCGGGATCGAACCTTTTTGTTGTAATATCGAGCGACCTGTTGTTTGCATCTCAAGGTACGCAGATCTGCTTCATCCCTCTTTTCTTCGATCATATCCAGGGATTCAAGGAGCAATTCGTTGTTAGTCATCGGATCGTAATAAGTCACTCGGTGAGAAGGTACTTTTATCTCAACCGGGATGACTGCCTCTGCTCCAAAAGCAAGGGAGAAGGGGGTATGCCCTGTTGCCGATTTATACGTTGTCCTGTAGGCCCATAGTGCCAAGGGTAATTCATCAGCCCACATGGCTCTGGCCCGCTTCAGTCTTCTTTTTAGAATGGACTTAATCACTTTATTCGCCGCTTCGACTTGTCCGTTCGATTGCGGGTGCGCCACAGAGGTGTATCGTTTCTCAATGTGGTATTTCTGGCAGAAGTTTCTGAATTCTGTGCTATCGAACTGAGTTCCGTTATCAGTTATAACAATCTTTGGAATCCCAAATCGACAGATGATGTTTCTAACGATAAAATTGATCACTCGTTTGGTTGTGATTGTAGTCAGTGGTTCAGCCTCGACCCATTTAGTGAAATAATCTACGGCTACAATAGTGAACTTTGCTCCGCCCCTAGCTATGGGGAGACTTCCGATGATATCAATTCCCCACATAGCGAAAGGCCATGGGCTCGTCATTGTCTTTAACTGATTAGGAGGTGCTCTAGGTATCTTTGAAAATCTCTGGCACGCATCACACCGTCGTGCGTATTTCGCCGCATCCTTGTTTATGGTAGGCCAGAAATAACCATGCCGCAACACCTTTTTCGCCAATGTTTGCCCTCCAGTGTGATCGCCGCATTCACCTTCGTGTACCTCCTGCAGCACACGCTTGATGTCATCATGAGCTATACACCGAAGAAGGGGCATCGAAAATCCTTGTCTGTAAAGAACTCCGCCTTGCAGAACGTATCAGGCAGCTTTACGGATTACTTTACGCCTCTCGCTTTTCTTGGTCCGAAGCGCTCCATTTATCAAGTAATTCTTTAGAGGAGTCATCCATGACTCCCTTTCTGGTTCCGTCTCTAGTATTGGATCGATTTCCATTTGATCTATACTAGGGGACCGAAGCACTTCAACGGGGGCTAGCCCGGTCTCTTCAGGATCGTCGGAACTAGCCATCTTTGCCAACTTATCCGCCTGCTGATTCTCTGACCGCGGAATGTGAGATATGCTGTAGTGATCAAAGTCATTCAGCAACTCTTTCACTCTCTTCAAGTATAAAATCAATCTTGCACTTTTGGCTTGGAATTTTCCAATAACCTGGTTCACAACTAACTTGGAGTCGCAAAAGATGTCCAGCTTTGTGACTTCTAACTCCTTTGCGATCCTTAGTCCGGCTATCAGGGCTTCATATTCGGAGTCGTTGTTAGTGGCGTGAAACTCCATCCGGATAGCATAGGATATCAATCGTTTCTCGGGAGTTTCAAGCACTATTCCAGCGCCGGATCTCTTGTCATTCCTAGCGCCATCAGTATACAATCTCCAGGCACTGGGATCGAGAAGTAATTTTGAGGGGTCAACTTCTTCGTTTGCTATATCCTCCTCCGGGACGGTAAACTCTGCTATGAAGTCGGCTATCACTTGCCCCCGAATTGACCGTCGGGGCTGAAAGTTCAGATCAAATTGACTTAACTCAATGTTCCATTTGAGTAATATTCCAGATGCCTCTGGTCTCTGTAGAACTTGCTTGAGTGGATGATCGGTGTATATGGTAATGGGATGCGCCTGAAAATAATGTCGAAGCTTTCTAGAGGCGATCAGTAAACTATACGCCAACTTTTCTATCCTTGGATAATTACGCTCTGCTGCCGTCAATTTTTTGCTCACGTAATATACAGGTTTTTGGACCTTATCTTCTTCTCTTACCAACGCTGAGTTGATCGTGTGGGATGACACTGCCAAGTACATGAATAAGTCCTCGTGATCCATCGGCTTAGATAATATCGGAGGTTTCTCCAGGTGTCTCAGCAAGTTCTGAAACGCTTCTAAGCAGTCGGGCGTCCATTTGAAGTGGTGTTTTCCTCGCTTTATCAATTCGAAGAATGGGATGCATTTGTCCGTAGCCCTTGAGATAAATCTGCCTAGTGCGGCTACTTTTCCTGCAAGGCTTTGCACATCCTTAATTTGCCTAGGTTCCTGAATGTCTCTGATTGCCACGATCTGGTCTGGATTAATCTCAATCCCACGAGAACTGACGATGAACCCCAAGAATTTCCCGGAGGCGACACCGAATGAACATTTTGTTGGGTTGAGTTTCATCCCGTACTTTCGAAGAATGCCGAACATCTCTGCCAAGTCCGTAGTGTGATTGGAGGATTGCTTGGACTTAACCAACATGTCGTCGACGTATACCTCCATTGTTTTCCCGATCTGGTTATAGAACATTCTGTTCACTAACCGTTGATATGTAGCGCCTGCGTTCTTCAAGCCAAAGGGCATCACTACATAGCAATATAAACCCAGATCCGTGATAAAACTAGTGTGTTCTTGATCTGGTACGTGCATTAGGATCTGGTTATATCCTGAATAAGCATCCATAAAGGATAGAAGTTCATGACCCGCCGTTGAGTCCACCAACTGATCGATCCTGGGTAACGGAAAGCTGTCTTTCGGGCAGGCTTTATTCAAATCCGAGAAATCGATACACGTTCGCCACTTCCCGTTGGCCTTCTTTACCAGAACTGGATTTGAAATCCAGTCTGGGTAGATTGAGTCTCTGATAAATCCATTACTTTTTAGCTTTCCAACTTCTTCTTTCAAGGCAGCGGACCTCTCTGGGCCCAGCATTCGCCTTTTTTGTTTTACCGGAGGATGTTTAGGGTTAATGCTTAATGAATGGCTCATGATTGATGGAGATATCCCGCACATGTCTGCGTGGGTCCAAGCAAATACATCCAAGTTATTTTTTAAGAAATTCGTCAGTTCTTTAGCAAGATTCAGATTTAACTGGGATCCGATCTTAAGGACCTTCTCTGGGTCACTATCATCGATCGGTACATCCACAGTTGTCTCGTTGGGAGTCGCCATTCTGCCCCCAGGTTCTTGGTCCTCTCTGGGATCTATATCCTCGGGCAACTCTCTGGGCGACTCTCCTACGGTTATCCTCTTTAGTTGCTATAAGGCCTCCGCCCTTGTAGGGGGAGAAGCGCCCTTGGTTTCTATGTCCCCTCCATTGCGGAGTAACTTTAGCTCTGCAACATAACATGCTCGTGCGGGAACCTGATCTCCTCTGACAATACCAACACCAGCTTCCGTAGGAAATTTCAATAATAAGCACCAGGGGGCTATACAGGCTCTAAACTTTGCGAGGGCCGGTCGGCCCAGGAAGGCATTGTAGGGTGATTCAACATCCAAAACCACGAAGGGAAGGATTCTCACTCTCTGGCGTTCTCCTTCCCCAAGCGTAACTGGTAACTCTACATAACCCATTGGAGCGGTGGATGCTCCGTTAAATCCACGGATCCATCCCTGACAGGGCTTCAAGTCTTTTATCTCGAGGTTCATCTGGTCGAATGTCCTTTTGAAAAGAATGTTGACGGAACTCCCGTTGTCCACCAAAACCTTATGAACAGTGGCCGGGCCAATAGGTACTGTGATTACAAATGGATCTTCAGTCGGAGCATGGACTCCAATACTTTCTCGTTCTCGGAAAACGACATCGTCGGACGTCATCTTTTGTTGCTTTATCGGGACGTTGACCTCGGGGTCGCTACACTCCCCTACCTCGAGGTGTTGCTTGGCTGCATTGACATACCGATCCAACGCCTTGGAACCGTGTCCGGTGAGATAAAGCCCTCCAATCACGGTATTGATGACAATGTCCTTTCCCTTTTGCTGGGCAGTTGGCCTGACAGCAGGTTGATTCTGGTTCTGATTTGGAGCCTGTCCGGCTTGCCCCCTGTCTCTGGGCGTTACTCTGTATTCATCTAATTTTCCTTCTCGAAGAAGCCTCTCGACTACATCCCTTAGGTGACGACATTCATTTGTCGAATGGCCATGAATCTGATGAAAGAGACAAAACTTCCCTGTTTCACGTTCTTTCTCCGTCGACTCTCTGGGAGGTGGCCTCTTATTCTGGAGGACGTTATACGAATCCATGAAGATATTTTCCAAAGTATCATTTATTGGCGTATAACTCTCAAAACCCTGGGACGAGTCCTTCTCTGGGAGTCGTTCCCTCGGTTCCTCTTCCGATTGTTGCCATTATTGTTATTATCATTGTTTCCTGACTGACGGCCACCCTGATTTCGATTTCCGACATTAACCTCGACCTTCCCTGAGCTGTCTCCTGTCTGCTTAATGGCGACATTGCTCTGGATTTCCTCTTTATCGGCCGTTTTTGCCTTTCGGTTAGCATATACTTCTTCCCGGCGTAAATGTACGTTAGCTTTTTCGTAGAATAACTCTCTAGTATGGGGTGGCTTGCCGGCCAGGTATCTCCCAAATTCAGTGTCTTTATCTACTCCATCAATCAGAGCTGCGACAACGGTTGGCCCATGAGGATCTTTAACTTCAGTAGCGGCCAGGTTGAAACGGTCTAGGTACACCCTCAAACTCTCGCCTGGTCGTTGCTTAACAAGGAACAAGTCAATCACACTCTTTGTCTTTTGTGCGTAGATGCGGAACTGTTCCACGAACCTTTCACTCAACTCCCTGAAGCTGGAAATTGATCTTGCTGGTAAGCGAGTAAACCATAACAATGCGACATCCTCCAAGAATATGGGAAATGCTTTGCACTTGACAGCGTCAGAAGCTGCGGCAGCGGTCATTGACCAAGAATATCTCATCAGATGCTGGACGGGATCAGATCTACTCGCGTAGCGGTTCATCTGTGGCATGTTGAAACGCCTCGGGAAAGTCACATCCAAAATATCATCAGTGAAAGGGGTATGACTGCGGTTAATTCCCCAATCTTTATTTCGTTGTCCACGGCTATCTGCCAGAATTTGATGAATCATAGCTGCAACGTTTGCACTGGTCAGCGGAGGTTCGGGGTCAGTGCCTCTTGCTCGGTGGGGTTCTCTAATCTCACTTCCGGGAGCAGTCACGAAATCCGGGGCTCGAATTGGGCTTCGTTGCCCCCTGTTACCATGAGCATTTGCACGACGACGGGGCTGAGGCCGTCTGTCCTGTACAGGGCTGTCCACACCCCGAGCTCTGGGAGTTGCGGCGTGATCATTCACATTACGGTTTGAGGGCCCTGCACCCAGCGCCTCTTCTTCCCGTGACGGCAGAGTTCCAAATCGAAGCTGCTCTATGTTTTCAGGTCTCTCATATGGTCGCCGCGGAGGTCTCAGCGATTCCTCTGACGAAGAAGAGTATCCTGGGGTTGGCGGACGAACTGGTGGTGTCCTTTGCCTTGCGAGATCATCAAGCCTTCTATCCATAGCGGTCAAATTTTGTCGCAGAACGGAGCTTTCCTGCCTTTGAGCAGCCAATTCATCAAACAGCCTTTCCCACATTTCAGAAAAGTGAGAGAGGTCCCCCTCAGTAACGGGAGCAGAAGGGTCATATTGGTCATCATCAATTTCTCTTATGCGCAAAGAACTTGAGCCAGATCGAGCGGAGGGACCAGGACGGTTGGAGCGGACCATAGGCTCCTTTCCAGGTCTAGTTGTAGTCTGATCATCAATTCGGATTGCTGTGGATCGAGGATGGCGGCTCGCAGCGCCCCCTGGGATCGGTTCGTGGTCACGGTTCGCGGAGGATTCGAGGCGTTATCATGGGATCGAGTAACAACCCCTTCAGCAGTTCGGATCGCCTCGTCCTCGTCAACTCGGAGCGTGGTACCTTCATCGGATCGGTTCGCCCCTGGCGCTCCGCGATCCAAAGTTCCCTCGTTGCCTAGCTCGTGCACACTTTCTTCAACTGCTTCATTCGCGATTTCATTGGTTCGTGAAGCGCGTACTTCCTTAGATCTCTTTCCAGCCATGATATCAGATGTCGCTGGAATCTTCAAAGAACTGAATAGTGAAGTTTTGAGACTGTTTTCTCAATGAAAGCACCAAAATGTTAGATCAAAATTTGGACCTAACACCCAAATTATTCTGAATCTTATAGAATTTTAACTGGAGAATGAAGAAAAAGCAGAAAACACACAGGATTTATAGTGGTTCGGCGTTAACGAGCCTACGTCCACTTTATATGTTATCGATTATACTTTGAATGCTAGTACAATCAATTATCTCTCTCTAGTTCACTTTTTCAATTCTGATTTCTCTCAATAATCTAGTAATAAAACTGATAAGAAATGGTAGTATGACAATAATGGCGGAATCAGAACTCAATATTGCCAAAGGATCCCCAAAAAATGCCAAGCTCCGGGCTATTTATAGCTGATTTCATCAGGCGGATCGTGGTCAAACGTGGCACGAATCCCGAGAACATCGGATCGCATCGCAGCCGATGAAGAAATAGTCAAATTAGCCGTTGTGGACAGGTGTCGCGATCCCCTTGAAAATCAGATCGAGCAAATGAGAAGAATCAGTCAAAATGACGGTTGGGGACACGTGTCGCTGGATCCGTGCATCTCGGATCGCCGAAGACTAGCTCGTGCTTGAACGGGTCAGAGGCTTCGCCGTGCATCAGGGGATCAGATCGGTCTATACTGGGCAGCAATGTATGTACGGATCGAGTCGCATAGGGGTGGTCGTTTCGCTGATGAAACGGGGGCGATCCAATGACGTGCGATCCAATGACGTGCGATCCAATGACGGACGATCCAATGAGGGGCGATCCGATGACGTGCGATCCAATGAGGGGCGATCCGTTCCTTCATGTACTTAGGGAACGTAGTTTCATACTTTCTTCTCGTGAGTGAACCTGGGTGGCTTGGTCAAAAAGCTAGCCAACATAAACATCTCTGCCAAGTCGCTTTTATGATCGGACGACATCCTGGACTTCACAAGCATATCATCCACGTAAACTTCTATTGTTCTCCCAATTTGATTGTAGAGCATTCGGTTCACTAAGCGTTGATAGGTGGCTTTGCCATTTTTCAGCCCGAAAGGCATTACCATATATCAGTATAATCCCAAGTCCGTGATAAAACCGGTATGTTCTTGGTCTGTCACATGCATAGGGATCTGATTGTACCTTGAATATGCATCCATGAAGGAGAGAAGTTCATGTCCCACCATGGAATCTACCAATTGGTCAATCCTGGGGAGTGGAAAGCTATCCTTCGGGCAAGCTTTGTTCAGATCAGAAAAGTCGATACATGTTCGCCACATCCCGTTGGATTTCTTGACTAGGATAGGGTTTGATATCCAGTCAGGATATGTTGAATCTCTGATGAATCCATTGTCTCTTAACTTTTCTACTTCTTCCTTCAAGGCTGCCGACCTTTCTGGGCCCAACATACGCCTTTTTGTTTCATTGGAGGACGTTTTGGGTTTATGCTCAGTGAATGGCTCGTGAACGAGGGGAAAATTCCACACATGTTTGTGTGGGTCCAAGCAAACACGTCAAGGTTTGCTTTCAAAAAAAATATTAATTCTTTCGCCCAGAAAGAATCCAAGTGAGATCCAATCTTCAAGACCTTTGTCCGGTCGTCATTATCGGTTGGAATGTCTATGGTAGCTTCATTGGGTGTCCCCTTCCTGCTTCCTGGTTCTTCGTCCTCTCTAGGATCGATATTTTCAGGCAGGTCGTCAGGCGGCTCCCTTGGCGACATTATCTTTAATTGCTATGCTGAGTTCTCCTTAGTAAGTAGGGAAGTGCTCTTATATTCTTCATCTTTTCCGTTGCGTAGCATCTTTAATTCTGCCATATAGCCGGCTCTTCCAGTTACTTGATCGCCGTGAATCATTCCCACTCCGGCTTCAATTGGGAATTTCATCAACAGGCACCAGGGTGCAATGCACATCCTAAACTCTGCAAGGGTCGGTCGGCCTAGGAAAGCATTGTAAGGTGAATCGATATCCATGATCACAAATTGGAGAATCCTTACTCTTCGGCGCTCTCCTTACCCTAACTGTACTGATAAATCTATCACTCTAATTAGTGCAGTTGAAGTTCTGTTAAATCCACAAATCCACCCTTTACATAGTTTTAAATCCTTCATTTCTAATTTCATCTGATCAAAAGCCTTTTTAAACAGAATGTTAACAGGGCTCCCGTTATCCACAAGGACTTTCTTAACTACTGTAGTTCCAATGAAGGTAGTTATCACTAATGGATCGGTGCTTGGCGTTTCAACACCAATGCTTTCTCTGTCTCGAAATACAACATCATCCGTTGCCGTTTTCTGCTGCTTCATTGGTGTAGTTTCTTCAAGATTACTACATTCCCTACTTCTGGGTGTTTGGCCATGTTAACGTATTGCTCCATCGTTCTATTGCTAGACCCAGTTGGATGTGGTCCCCCAATTATGGTATTGATGACAATATTCTTTCCCTTCTGCTGGGCAGTAGGTTTGGAGGCAGGCTGGTTCTGATTCGGAGCTTGTCCTCCTTTCCCTCTATCTTTTGGGGCGACTTTGTATTCATCCAGTTTCCCTCGTGAAGTAATTTTTCAACAACATCTCTTAGATGATGACACTCATTTGTAGAGTGGCCGTGGTTTCCATGAAACAAACAGAATTTCTCAGTTGTGTGTTCCTTTTCAGTAGAGTCCCTGGGTGGAGGCTTTTTGTACTATATAACGTTATAAGTGTCTAGACAGATGTTTTCCAGAGTATCGCTTAACGACGTGTAATTCTCGAAAGTTTGAAATCGAGGCCTCTTTTTGGAATTGTTTCCCCGATTCCTGTTTCTTTTACCACTATTTTCATCCAGGTTATTATTTCCTTCATTTTTATTACCAACATTCACTTCGACCTTTCCCGTGCTATCTCCGGATTGTTTGATAGCAACATTACTCTGAATGTCTTCCCTGGGAGTTCCATCAGGCTTCCTCTTTCAATTGGCATACGCTTCCTCTCGTCGTAGGCGAATATTTGCCTTTTGTAGAATAGCTCCCTAGTCAATGGCGATTTCCCCGCTAAATATCCCCCGAATTTTGTGTCCTTGTCAACCCCATCTATTAGGGCCATCAAGATGGTCGGCTAATGCGGGTCACTCACTTCAGTAACTGCTATGTTAAAGTGATCCAAATATGACTTTAAAGATTCACCACGAGCTTGCTTAATCCTTGATAGCTCAATGACACTTTTGGACTTCCGTGCGTGGAGCCGAAATTGGTTCATGAAGCTCTCACCTAGTTCTTTGAAATTAGATATTGACCGAGGGGGGAGTCGAGTGAACCACTTCAATGCGACATCTTCAAGATACATCAAAAAAGTTTTACATTTCATAACGTCAGGAGCTGCTACGGCATTCATGTACCATGAATACCTCATCAAATGCTACCTTGGATCAGTTCTTCCTCCATATCGATCCATTTGGGGCAAGTCCAATCGTCGGGAGAATTGGAAATCCAGGATATCGTCAGTGAAGGGGGTATGACTGCGCTCAATGCCCCAATCTTCATTGGTGGAGTGTCTGCTGTCTTCCATAACCTGGCGCACCATCGCTTCCACCTTAGCTTTAGTCAATGCTGGCTCGGGATTTGCACTTCCGGCTCTCCTGATATGCCCAGTTCCTATATTAGGAGACGATCTTCGGTTTCTAGCGGCAGCTGAGCTTCTTTGTCCTCTACGATCCCGGTCACTCAAGGGATGAAGGGGCTAAAGGATCTGTCCTTGTGTAGGATTAGTGATGTTGGGATCCCTGGGAAGGACGTGAGATCCTCGCATTGGTATGAGCACAGGTTCTCTCAGACTCGGGTCATCAGGTCCTAACACACGAGCCGCGTCTTTGCGAGATCCTAACGATCCAAAAGCTAATTGTTTGAGATTCTCGGGCCTTTCATATGGCCTCCTCTGACGTGGATGTCTCTCATCCGAAGAGGATAAATGGTCTACATTGCGACGATGAGTCGGGGACGGTGTTCTCTGCCTGCGTAGCTCGTCTATTTGCCAACTCATGTTTTTCATGTTTTCTCGCATAAGAACGCTATCGTGTCTCTGGGTCTCTAAGTCATCATTGGTTCTGTCTAACATATCAAGTAGGCATGAGAAATTCATGTGTGCGACGAGTGTAGAGGGAGTGGGTGGCTACTAGCTGCCGCAGCTGGCATTGGAGCATTTGTAGGGGCTCGAGTAGAAGTACCAGCCTCAACTGTAACCGGTTCGGTTCGGGTTGTAGTTGCACCGTCGATTCGGGGCGGAGGGGTGCTACTAGAGATGTTCAAGCTTCCGGTTCGGTTCAGGTTTTCACCATCAGTTCGGTTCAGATCATCGAGTTCGGGTCGGATCGGTGACCCTCTTCCGGACCGGTTCGGTCTCGAACAGTGCCCCCTCGAGCTGGTAACAACTATCGCTTGCTGATCTTCACTTGCTTCATTTTCACGAGGAATTTGCGGTTCTTTTCTTTTTCCCTTCGCCATAAAATTTGATTCTCTTGACATTAGAAAAAGCTTTTGAAAATGTTGAAGAAAGTGGACTGACTTATTTGGACTTGAGGATCCAAACAGTAGAACAGTAATCCAAAATGCTGAGAATTCAACGTTCTCAGTGAAAAGGCCAAAATGTTAGACCAAAAAGTGGTTCTAACACCCAACTGAACGATGATTCTATAAAAATAGAAAGAAAAACAACGAGAACACAAGACTTATAGTGGTTCGGCGTGAAAGAACCTACGTCCACTTTATACCTTTTTGATTGATGATTTGAATAAAAGTACAACGTTGATTTCCACTCAATCTCACTTATACAATTGATAATCTCTCTCAATTCTGTAAGATTACACTTCAAGAGTTTGGATAAAATCTGAATAAACCAAAGAAATTCACTAGTCAAAGAGTTAGAGTCAATGATTTGCCCAAAGATCCCTTCAAATGGAGTGTTAAGGGGGTATTTATAGGCTGAGAGTCCATTTGGTTCGGGTGCCACCTGGGGCCCACGTCGTGAACTTCAGATCCAATAGCTCTGGGATGATAACAACACATCAAGAACGTGGGACAATGGAGTGTAACCGCCCCGGATTTGTAGGAACGTAGGATATGACTGTTGCAGTTTCGATTCTCGGTTCGTATCGGTTGAGGGAAATGTGGTTCGGGTCGGACTTTGCTACACCGAACTGATCCGAGCATGTTATTTGGATTTGATCTTCTGGCTCGTGCGTGTAGAAAAGAAGGGGTTCGGTTTGAGAGCTTTGAACCGATCCAGAAGACTATCCGCTATACTCTTTATTCTTAAGTACATTTGTTGAACAATTCCTTAGCTTTGTGTAGCCTAACTACAAGTAGGCTAACAATATTCTTAGGTCTTCGTTTACTTTTTATGAACCTATATTAATGTAGGTAATCCTATGATTTACCTTGGGTCAAGAGCTTTAAAGTCTGCCTCGACTTGTCTCTTCTAATTTAAACACTTTTATTTCTCTCATAAATCCTAAATCTCAAAATCACTAGTCCCTATTCATAATATCTCATGTTCGATGGCTAAAACATAATCCCAAAAGCCAAATCCATCCTACTCGAATAAATTTTGCTATCCCGTATCTTACATACACTCTCTCTCCTCGGCCAATCTGCAACCTCTCTTTCCCCTCCTTCTGTTTTCCTTCATCTCCATAGCCTTCCTCTCCATCTCACATTGAAATTATAGTAACTCCAACAAGAGAATAGATAACGAAATCCTAAAAAACTACTTTATCCTTGTCTGAACTCTCACCATAGACGAGTTTGCTCATCTCCATCCTTTGGCTTTTTTTCTCATCGATAGATTATCTATAATTACTAAGATTACTAACTCTTAATGTAGGTTTCGTTGTATAAATAGAAATAAGTTCACTTATTTAGGGTCACAAATCTTTTATTGTTTAAAAAAAGATAAACAATTGTAAATGGCATTCTCCAAATACATTTTCTTATAAGTTCCATGTTTTACTCATGTGCATGCAATTTATGGTATTGAAAGTGATCTTCTTGACCAATTTTAATCCATAAACTCTAGTTAGCTTAGAATTGCGTTGTTGATATCTGATGCAATGATTAATGATAAACCTAAACCATCACTGTTTCCTTTTTCTAAAAAATTCTAGATGCTTTACGTACTAGTATAGATACTTTAATCGTAGTGATCCATCAGCCTTGGTCGCAAACAATATTGGTGCACCCCATTTAGATACACTTCTCCAAATGATCCCTTTACTCAAAAGATTGTTCACTTATACCTCTAACTCTTGTTGTTCCCTAGGCGCCATCCGCCTAAAGGGTATAACTATAGGTTTGACTCCATTCACTAGATAAATACGAAAATCAATTTCCCTTTGCGGTAGTAGTCCCTTGACTTCGTCAAAGACATAGGAAAACTCTTAAATGATCGACATCGATGACAACACATCCTATAGAATCACAAGCGAATATAAAAAGCTGACTAGGACCCTATTCTCTTGAAAGTAGCGTATCACAACCTTACTCCCTTCCACATTCCCGATTGTCACCCCGAGCTTCTCACAATCCACTATAGCTGCATATCTTTTGAGCCAGTCCACACCAAGAATATTCCAAAACCTAGCGAAGTCCAAAAAAAACAAAAACAATCACACATAAAAGAGCAACCATGACTCGATAAAACAGACCACAGTAAACCTTACGAAGACTAGAAGATCCCTCTACTGGGTTAGTCACAACCAGTGGCCTATCAACAATTTTAGGCTCTCAACCTAACTTGCGAACAAGTTCATTACAGAAAAAAGAATGCTATGCTCCAGTATCAAACAAGACTCGAATAGAAACACCTTTGATAGAAAGCATACCTTGCACAATAACACCCTTCCCCTTCTCTGCTGCAGTAGAGCTCTCGAGGAAGATGGCACAACATCCACTGCATATGCCTTCACTACCTGCCTATCCCATGGCATTTCTGGATATCTCTTCTTCAAATATCTAGTCTTATCACAATTGAAGCAGTTCCTTTCTGCCTTAGGAGCTTTACAATCCTTAACATAGTGGCCTTTTTCGTGATAGTTGAAGCAAGAAACCTCGCCTTTAGTTTTCTTATTGCCATTCTACCCTTGTTGTTTTAACTTCCTTTTTCCATTCCACTTCTTATTCCTGCCACCTTGCTGTGGCTTAGACTTCTCTATACTCTGGATAACAACTTCTTTATTTGGGATCAAACTGTCTTTCCTTAAAGCCTTCTCGACCAGCTTCTCATATGGATCCTCGATATGATATACCAACCGTTCCCTAAAGCACTCGTCCAATCCCATGATAAACTTCTTGTTCTTCTGATATGGAGTCTCGATATAAGAACAAACATACTTCCACAAATCCTCAAACTCCATTATATACTCGGCTATTGGTCTCCCGCCTTGCTTTAGCTCAACAAATATTTTAAAGAGAATCAATTTCTTGACCATAGAAATAATCTTCTCCTCAAACTTAGTCCTGGGTTGAATCCTAGTAGTTTGGTCCTCCAGAGTCTCAAGAGTAACAAAGTTCCACTAATCCATCGCTCGCCCTTGAAGCTACATCGACGCAAGCTTCCTTTTCATTGCATCATCGATCCCTAAGTCTCCAAAGATGCGAACACAAGTATCCAACCAATGCTGAACTTCAATTATAGATTTCATCCTAACAAACAATTTGCCACCCAAATAAATATAATCCTTACACAATTTAGCCAAATCGGCAAACGTAGGTGCTTGCACTAGAGCACCACCATCTACTGTTGCCTCTAGAGTGGGACCATTCTCATAATCGATGCCATCATGGCTTCAGACATCATAGGGAAATTAGATATAGTAGCAACAACCCTTGATTGGCTACCCTCGCCATCCCCCCGGTAGCAGCCTTACCTCTAGCAGCATTCCTCAAATTTCGATGACTCATGCTCTATTTGAAACAAGAATGATAAGTCCACATCAGAGAAAGGCCGCCATGGTGCTCAAGTGATTAATCATCTACTATACTATATATATTATAATATAGTAACCATTCAAGATAAAAATACAAGTACGTCTCTCATATGCTTTTACGCTCGTGAACTTTGGGTAAATCGATTAACCAAAACTCTGGTATCAATTGAGACGACCACCCTATAACTCCTGCACAAAACTATAGGAAAAGCGCATTGTATGACGTGCCAACATGGTATTGGACGATCACCAAAGAAAGTATATCGTAACAGAACCTGACGTATAACTTATAGCGCATGGATAATATATAATAATAAAACATACAACAGATATATTAGTGAAGCATTAAAAATGTAGGAATTCTTATCTCCATAAAATTTTAGAATATCAAGTACAAAACATCTCAGTATCTGAAACTAAATACATCAAACTTGACTACATCCCTCATTAGATTATACAATAAGCAAAAATAACGGAACCAAATAGCTATATAGTAAGAATAGTAGAATGCCAGCCTCCGGCTCATCATCGCAAACGTCGTATCCACCAAACATGTCACCTGCTACTTAGTCTGCTCATCGGCATCGTTGATGAGGTCGACCCAAGGTAATAAGAGAAAACATAAAATCTTGTGTTAGACAATAGTCTGGTGTGAGCAACAAATAATTAACAACAACTACAGAGGATAATATGATAATAGACGGTTCAGGTCTCACCGGATCCATCCCTGCAGACACAAAGGTAGCACATCGATCATAATCACATTATAATATACTACACAAACACAAAAAATAGATTCGAATCAAAACAGGATTCCCAGTCCCCACTTCTCTTTAATATCTTATGGTGATAGTTTATCCAGAGAAAATAAAAGAGAACACACACATGCAGTCATAACATCCATAATAAACAATAATCTAGCTATCACCGACTGAAGCCTTGAATACGTTGATGTCTAACGACCGGTCGTTGCCATCTATCAGGGGCTAATGAAAATACCGGACTACCGTATGTCTAACATACGTTTGTCTTCTAAAAACAACTAGATCAATTCCACAACTATCCATGGTACTCAATCTCCAAGATCCTGATAAGCTTCCCCGTCATTCACCTGTTTTTAGTCCACTAGAATACTTCAAACTATCAACGACTCCTTAGCGCTTCCAATCTCTTAAGCCATCCATAACCCCATCTTTTTGCTCGAGTCCCACTCGAGTCGGTCCATTATATTGCAGTGTCAATCAATTTGAGTTGCCTATCACTTTTAACTTCGACCACTCTCGCCTGAGTTCACAATCGAAGAACCATCACCACTTTGATTAAAACTTCCACCCAACAGAAGTTTTCGACAAATAGAGACCATCAGCAACCTTCAGAAGACCCTTGATCCTTATAGCCAAAACCCCCGGTCCTCATTCAATGCACTGATGGATCAGTACTAGTCCATAGGATATGGACCGGTACCGGTCCATCTAGTTAGTCAAAAATAACTAAGTTTTTATACCTTCTTCTTATATGCTTCGAACACTTCCCTTCGATCCAATTCCAAGTCGAAACACTTCCCCGAAACCTTATATGCCGGTCAATCGGCGAGTATTCGAGCGTTAATATTTTTACCCATCTAATTGTCACCAAAATTTACACATGACTCATAATTGACCCCATGAAGCCACACACAAAGTTGCAGCTCCCCATGAGATATCCTCATGAATCGGTATTGGTCCATGTACTTAACCTATTTTAACATGAAATTTTTCGTGTCACCTCTTAGCGTTCTCCAGAGCTCCTCCACTAAGTTTCTTCTAAATTTGATCATTTGAACCTCCGTTTTGCTCTACTTTCTAATTCTAAGTCCTATGACATACAATTCTAAACAAACAACTCAAGCATGACATCTCAACCAATCAAGCAGTGATTCACGCAATTTCAATCATTAACAACCATATGAATATAAGCATATATGAATCATATCACAAAAACCATAGATCTAGCATGATTCAGATCTAAACATATGTTAAACGTGATGGATCTAACAATTTATTGGTTATACGACCAGATTAGATTATCCTAGGGGGTCAAGATCTGAAATGAACATATATAATCATATTTAGGGTGAAATTAGCATAAAAGGTGTAATATGATCCTAACACATATAATCTATAATAACTATATGAGATATATCTACCACTCACTAAAACTTAGATCCAATGTAAGTATAGAGAAAACAAATCTGTACAACGAAGAAATCACGTGAATTTGATGTAAAACAATGAGGTCCAATCCTCTTTAGTGTGTATCTTGCCGCTTGATGCGACTTAGAATGATTTAAAAGGAAATTAAGGTTTTAGGGATTAAGGTGGACCAAGATTCTCAGACAACGTGATGTGAAAAATGAGGAGATGAACCCTAATTCTCTCCTCAAATCCCTTATTTACAATTTCAGGTCATTAGCCTTATGGGCTCGCTAATTAGCCCTTAGCTGCTAATTACTTATCCAACAGAAATAAAAACTTAAAACAACAATTTCTAACTGCTAGGCTAAATCTTTAATGTTGCCACTCTATGGAATGGTAAACCACCATCCCGATCCAATGAGATCAACTTCATCACTTGATTTGGTCCATAGCCAAAGTTGTAGCTTAAATTGTAATTTTTAGAGGGAAAATGGTCATATAACGATTCGAAAAAATCATGACATGTCATGTTAAAATATGAGAATAATATGACCATTAGAGGATTAAATAAAATTATTTTATGATCCTCCGATAAGTAAAATACAGGTGGTTACATTTGTATTTTACGTATTGGAGGATTCTAAAATTCAAGCCGTTATAATAACCGCTTTGACTGTACTTAACTAAAAGTGGCCATATACAAATCAAGTGAAAAAATTTATGGCATTTATCTTGAAGTCCAAGTACGTCATCAGGACCGTTTTTCCTCTTTAAGTCAATCGCCATGCTCCAGTGCTTCTCGATCTTCATATCAGTCAGCATGCTCCGATGTTCCTTCATAAATTTATCTCATTTATTCGAGTTTACTCATGCATTCAGTTAGTATGCACCAAAACTCTATCACATCCCTATAGTCACTACCTTGTGCATTTGATCAATATATACCGAACTCTAGCAAATATGGTTTTCATAATACTTTATCACCTAATAATGGTTTTTTTAGCTGAACTAAGATAACAAGCATAAATGCAGCATGTAATCATAAAAATGTCTAAACTAGCATACAAACATTCATAATAATATATATACAATACATAGAACCTATATGTAGTGGCTAATACGAGATTAATATAAAAGTAGCCTAAATCTAGCAATATTATCAAAATAACATGTATGTTGGAAAGTGCGGTATTTAATTAAAACCATTAAAAATGATTTTTAGTTCATTTATAAAATAAGATCTAAAATTATTTATTCTAGAAATCCTGTTTCACCATTGAAATCATTCAGAATCATTAATTTTAGAAAGTGAGAAATAATATCACATATCTCAAATAAATTCGCCCAAATACTTATGTTAAAGTGTAGAGCTCCCCATCGCGAGCGGAAAGCAAGATACAATGTTCAAAATGGATTTTGTATGCCAAGGATATGCAGTTTACAAAGTATAAGGATTAATTTAATGATTAATTACCCTAAACAATTACTAATCAAAACTAATTGTTTATTAAAAAGCTTCTTACCCAATATCAAATATAGGTCAGCACTTTCAGAGCAAGGAGCCCATCGTCATGTGCATGATTCTATGGCGATATGAAGCTTCAGTTAACGAAATCATAGGCTATTCATGTTGTAATTCCCTTGTCGCAAGTTTGGCTCATCAACGCTAAAATCAAGTATCCCAACGTGCATATTCCAAGCTCATGCTCAGGCATGTTGACATCGTAATGCTTCTATGGAGATGGTCTTCCAATCAAGTATACCAGAAGGGGCACATCGTGAAGAGAACTCCAGCAGTGCAATAATTAACATCACCTAAATTTGCATCGTCTGCTCTAAACCTAAACTCTAGTCGCAAAGATGAAAATGTCAATCTCCAAAATGATGATCGCACCTTTGATATTGGGCATAGGATCGAAGAGAATTTTGATATATGTTTAGAAGCCTTATTCCGAAATTGTTCAAGTAAATCTTGTGATTTTGATTTTTGAAAGGAGATTCAAAGTGGTGACCTTTCTTTTACTGAAGGAGGAGACGAAACCAGGGATGAACTATGAATGACCAATAGAGACTTAGGGTTTAAGTAATATAATATTATTTTATATGAATTTCTCAACTAATTCATATATTATTATTATTTTATCGATATCATTATAACCATTTACTTGTCTGGTCTTTAAATATAATAATCCTTGTACTTTTTCTTTACTTAATTGATCAACCAGGCTCAACGAAAGTGGTCGCGAGTCTTGATTCAATCATATATAAAAAGATCATATTTTAAACCATTAATTGATTAAAAGTTAATATTTACATATTTTATTTAAATATTCAAATGTTTGATACAATTTTACCAAACAAAATCTTAAGCTTGCTTTGATATAAACTAACCTTGGCTATTCAATAACATTGCAATGCAGTACAATTATTGGTATTACAAAACATTATAATACGATTACAGTTGACCGTGTATTCAATTTAAATTTAGAACCCATGGTGTTATGGGCTTAAGTATATATTTTGTATTCCTTTCATAGATGCATCCACTGCTATTGCTGGCTTTCTTGTCTTACTTATATTCTCAATTGTATATTGGCAAAAGAACTCCAGTTTGGTTTCTTGTTGCCATTTCAATTTGAGGATGACCATTTTATGTGGATTGCTCACAGTTTCAAACTTATCAGGTAAATTATTCATTGCAGCATTGTTTATCAATCCAGTGAAATCTTCATTTTCAGGACATACATCCCTAAACCTTTTTAGGTCATGGTCAACAAAATGTATGAATATAAATATTTGCATCAAAAATGATACAGACACCTATGAAGAGAAATGTAGAGAAATAAATATAAGGAAACTAAAATCAAAAAGGAAAATTAGTACACAAACAACATGTAGAAACCATACAAGGGTTTATAGTGGTTCGACTTTGAACTTTCTATGTCCACTTGAAAAAATTCAACTCTTTATTAATTAAATTTGATAACAATGGTCATTGAATTGTACTTTCAATAAAGTATTATATGTCATGCAGACATAGACAAAAACAAAATAAATGGCGGCTCCTTCTTAGATAATAAATGGCGGCTCCTTCTTAGATCTGCTCAACTGTGCGCCTCCACTCTACTTCCACCTCTAATCTCTCCACCTCTCTTCGATCCATTCAACTCCCACCTCGAACCTCTCCGTCGTTCTTCGATCTACCTAATGGACAAAAATAAAAAATAAAAATCCACAATCCGCCCTTCAGTTGTAACGAGATCTACTAGCCACTCAATTAGAGCTCCAATAACACCTGAAACTGAGTCTGATGATGAGGATCTCTCTTCGCCTCCTCCGAAACCTTTTTATTCCTTACCCAATAATCATCCACTAAATGCCCTAATTGCGGATATTGAAGCTTCCCGTGCTGCAATCATGACTCCTTTAGCAAATACTGCTCAAACTCTGATTAGAGGTGAGTCACCTCTCTCTTCATTGCTAGCTCAGGGTGCTACTGCTTGGCCTTTGCCTGGCTCAAAATGCAGATAAATGTGGATACTGTTAATACTGCTGACAAGTTTGAGAATCCAGAAACTGTTAAAGAATTGACGACTGGAAATTGTGGTATGAATAGAACTGGTAACAGTGGTGAATGTAGTTTGAATGGTGCCGGGCTCCAATCTGCTGACAATGCAAATAATCTTGAGTGTCGGCCAGTTGTTCGATAGAATGCAGCAACATCATCTCCCACTGTTCCAAGCAGAAATGCAGATTCAAATAAACCGCAATGGACTTCCATGTTCAGTTCCTTGCCTAATACTGCTGGTGAGTACACGCCTATTCATTTGGACATACTACATGATGTAACAGGCTCGTCTCCCCCTCCTGAACTTTTTTAGGAGGCCGCGTCTTTCTGGAAGGACCATCTTGTTGGTTTCTTCTTGGACTCTAAAACTCCTAAGGTTGACATGAATGAGGCTTGTCGTACATCGTGACGGCTACGTGGCGGTATGCGCTTCACTTATGTGGTAGGCCTATATTATTTCAAGTTCTCGATACTCAAAGAAAAATTACGTGTGTTAGACGGACCACCTGCTATTATAGACGGTAAACCATTCATTATAACAACTTGGTCCCCCAAATTTGATAGCGTAAAAGAGCAAGTCTTATCCATACCCGTCTGGACGCAATTCACGCACGTTCCATCTGTTCTTTAGCCTCTCCTTGGCCTTAACTGGCTTGCCTGCCATATTGGTAAATTGAAATGCTTTGACGCCAATACTGCAGCTAGGAAGAACTTAGTTTATGCGAGAGCTCTAATTGAAGTCATGCCGGGAAAGCCGCTACCTACTCAGATTAAGGTTAAAATTGAAAATCGGGAATTTACAGTAGATGTCAAGTACAGATGGAAACCTGAAATATGCACGACGTGCAAAGCATTTGGTCATACCTTAACCTCATGTACCAAAACTGAAACCACTGAACCCCTTCCTAAAGTACCTCTTCCTCGTCCACCAATTCGTGTATAGATGCCAAAGGTCAAATAATTTCCTGTAGTTGTTGTTCCTCCTATCTTGCCCGATGCCCCTCTTGATCTAGATATCTCCTGGAATGAGCAAGAGAACGCGTGGGTGCATGCCCTTCTGGGATGCATTGTGATACTAATGATGTCTTTTTCATTTTTATAGATAAGGCCATGGAAGATCGCAGTCACCTATTCTACATGCCAGAGGATGGAAAATTGGTTATCATGTATGACGATGAAGTTAGTGAAAACAATGAAATTCTGTTGAAGGACCTTTCTTGGGATAAAATTTGTATTTAAGCCCCTCTCAAAGTGGTTTATTTGGCTCTTCGCTTTTGTATTTATAAGCGTAATATGACACCCTACACGGGCTCATTCTATGACGATGATTCTGATGGTGAAGTACCTTAGGTTTCTTTTTGCATAACTTTTTTACTATGTTATGATGTTTTATACTGCGTAAAATATGTAATGATAGTGACTGGTAACTTCAAACCAGAAATGTTACTCTGTGCATGTATGGAGTACCAGTACCTTTATCTATAATAAAGGTGTTTGCGGTCATCTAAAAAATCTGTCGGCCTTGCCAAAAAAACAATGGTCATTGAATCGACAGGGATCTAGTGAGTACAAATTATTTAGGGAAGACAAAGAACTAAAAGATCCATTTTTCACTAAGGGAACTAGCATTTATCATTAGAGACAACTCCAGATCATGTTGAATTTTTTCTAAGAGAATCTTGGGATGAAGACGATTTTTCCATAGTAATTCAGGCCATCAACTTAATATGACTAGATGTGTACCAATCAATATGTGCATGGATCAGTATAGATCCAATAGATGTTCGAATTAGGGTGTGTGATCCGAGCTAGATCTCTCTTACTACCATCATGTTTCTGAAGTTGGTATGTATAATTGCCCTGGCGTTTGCTAGATAAAGAGTGGTCTTTTTTGACCATGAAGTATTCCATGTTGGGCTCCAGATCGATACCGATCTCTTTACAGGGTTGAATATGAATCCGTACTTGGAACATTTCCAAGATGTCGTTTTACTTATGTTGCTTGACCATGGCCTCTTGGTCCTTACTGTACTTGATACTTGGACCTTCGGATTACCATTCTACACTATTTGTTGGATAGCCAGATGTAACGGGGTCAAAAGGCTAGGTAACACTTGCCTACATCTTGTTGCAAACACATTCTTTAAATCAAGACAAGTCAGAGCTATAAGAAAAAATTCCACACTGCTTTACGAATGCTGCAATCTTTCGGGTAAGTTGCCTTTTTGAAGAGGTGTGTCTTTTACAGTTGATAACGACACTAAGTTGATATTTGATAGTATAAGTAAGGGACTGCAGTTCATCGATAATTAATTTTCCTTAGCTCTACTGAAGTAATCAATTGAGTTTAGTAGGCTCAGGAATTTTGATTGGACCTCTCCATGGAGTTAATAGATAACCCCTTAATTCCTATCGAGTCAAGGAATTAGACATCAAGTGTATACACACGTTGGTACGTCACATACACGTATATGTACACACATATACGTATATGTATATGCCCGCATAAAACTTACCTATTCATTTTTTTTATTCATAAGGGATCAATATCGAACCCTTTACTTCATGGATCAGTACCGATCTAGTTACGTGTATGCTTTCCTTGGGCAAAAGAAGACAAATCGATCTCATATATACCCAATTTTCTTTTCTCTTACTTCATTTTGTCTGTTGAGCTAATCTAAAACCTTCATCTCCTCAGCTGTTATTAACCAAACTTCGATATTATCGGCATTTCATTCCATCCTTGACTGATTTTTCGACTAACGATCCCCTTCAACATCCATATCACACACACCCTTGGGTCACTTGCTATCTTCCCCTATCACTCTAGACATGATAGATGGGTGTTATTTTCTGTGACCTATATTTATTGTTTCTAATGTTTAAGTCTGACATTGATAATATTTGACGAGGAGATGGAGCTGTGGTGTATTCGTGATTGAAATAATAAGGCTAGGTGGCACATAACTGTGAAGTTGAGGAATACTAAGTGGTGGAAGAGGTAGCAAGAAGGAGATGAGGAGATGAAGGAAAATAGGATGGCGTGACTAATGTTATCATTGTGGGAATGTAGCAACTTAGGGATCAGATCGATATTGTCGTTGGTGTAGCATAGGGATATGTTATGGCCCCTTTGTCCATTAGGGACTTAGACAATTCCAACTAAAATCGAGCACATTCGAATGTGCAATTATAACTTTGAGCATATTAACTTAAATGTGTTGGTTTTGAACTTAAAATTTTAAATATGGGTTCGGATTGAAATGAAAGCAAATGTCTGAACGTGTATGATACAAACTCGAGCATGAAAGTAAAACAACGATATGTAAATATTCGATCCCAAAATCAGTCGAATTCTATCACTACCGAAGTGAAGACTGGTGAGATTGTCAGTGATGACAACCATTTCGGTCGAATTCTAAATCTCATTATTACTGTTACTGTACTTCTAAACTATACATTTCTATACTGCACTACACGCCGTTACACATAAGGTACAGGTTAATCGGTTTAACCACGACTATTTTTTGAGTTTCATAGTTGATGGGACTCATACGCCGTGGTTGCTGTTGGATTATTTAGTTAATCTAAACGTATTTATTTGTGTGTTTATTTCTAGTTTGAATAAGTCAGTACTGTGTTTGTATGCAGTTTGAATAAGCCGAGAGGAGTTAGCTTTGTTAGATAAGTAGGAGGAAAATCAGGACTACAGATCCTGTTTTCTTGTTACCACCTTATTTGTTTAAATCTTTTAGTACGTAGTCAGTTCAGTTTTTTTTATCTCTTCAATTTGTAATTTCCATTCAGAAATATCAATAAAGTGAGTTTGCAAATACATCTTGCTTATATCTAATATCTGGTATCAGAGCTACACTCGAAATACACACCAAGACTAAACAACGATGGACACCAATAAGGGTAAAGAGAATTCATTTGGTTTGAGCTATCCAATGTTAACAAAGACTAATTACACAGCATGGGCGATGAAAATGAGAGTCTTTATGCAAGCCCATGGCGTATGGGAGGCCATAGAACCTAAGAATCCAAAGGTTGCTGTTGAAGATAAGGTGGACAAACGGGCACTGGCTATCATTTACCAAGGGATCGCTGAGGATCTGTTGCTGTCAATTGCAGATAAGGAGACTTCCAAGGAAGCTTGGGAAGCCATCAAGACAGTACACCTAGGTGCAGACAAGGTGAAGAAAGCGAAGCCTCAGACGCTCAAAGCTGAGTTTGAGTCTCTCACTATGAAAGAAACCGATCAACTCGATGATTTCTGTATGAGATTGAATGGCTTGGTAACAAATATCCGAGCCTTGGGAGAGAAAATTGAAGAAGCTTACGTGGTTAAGAAAATCCTTCGAGCTGTACCCACTAAATTTCTGCAGATAGCGTCTGCCATAGAACAGTTTGGCAACCTAGAGGAAATGTCTGTGGAGGAAACGGTTGGATCTCTTAAGGCCCATGAAGAAAGATTACGTGGGCAAGTGGAGAACAGTGGTGGTCAGCAACTTCTTCTCACAGAAGAAGAGTGGACGAAGAGGGAGAATCGGGATGGACAACTACTTCTCACACGAGAAGAGTGGCTAAAAAGGACGAACAATGGGGAAATACGCAGCAGTAATGAGACTGGTGGCAGGAGTTTTGTTCGCGGTCGACAAGACAGAAGTAAAGTACGTTGTTTTAATTGTAATGCTTATGGGCACTACAAAGTAGAGTGTCGCAAGCCCAAACGAGAGAGAGAACAAAGGAATGAAGTGAATTTGGCCCAAGTCACTGACGATGAACCTACACTATTACTGGCAAAATGTAAGGACAACAAGGAGGAAATGATTCTGCTAAATGAAGGTGGTGTGACTCCGAAACTGAATACTATGGTGAAAGGAAAATGTGAAGAATCAAATGTTTGGTATCTTGACAACGGGGCTAGTAATCACATGACAGGCCAGCGTTCGAAATTTAAGGAATTGGATGAAAAAGTGATCGGACAAGTAAGATTTGGTGATGGTTCTACTGTGGAGATACAAGGAAAAGGGTCTGTGCATTTTACAACCAGTGATGGAAAAGAATGTGTTCTCAAAGAGGTATATTTTATCCCTAATTTGTGCAACAATATAATTAGCTTGGGTCAATTGTCAGAAAGTGGTAGCAAAGTCATTATTAAAGGTGAATATTTATGGGTGTATGATGAAAATAATATTTTGTTGATGAAAGTTAAAAAGTCCACAAATAGGTTGTATAAGGTGATTATTAAAGAAAACAGGGTTGCATGTTTACTAACGAAAGCAGAGGAAATTTCCTGGTTGTGGCATTCACGGCTAGGTCATGTAAATTTTCAAGCTCTGCTTCTTATGTCAAAACACAAGATGGCAAGAGGATTACCTGATCTTACCCATCCGAAAAGTGTTTGTAAGGGATGTTTGATGTCAAAGCAAGCAAGGCGACCATTCCCATCTAAAACTGATTTCTCTGCAAAGGAACGCCTGGAGCTGATACATGGGGACATTTGTGGCCCTATTTCACCACAAACTCCAATTGGCAACAAATATTTCTTATTGTTTGTTGATGATTTTAGCCGTGCTATGTGGGTATACATGCTTAAAAACAAGGACGAGGCTTTTTCTTGTTTTAAAAAGTTTAAAGCTCTGGTGGAGAAAGAGTCAAAACAAGAAATAAAAATTCTTAGAACGGATAGAGGTGGTGAATTTTGTTCAAGTGCTTTCACGAATTTTGGTGAAGAAATGGGCATCGTTAGACATTTTACAGCGCCATACTCTCCACAACAGAATGGCATTGTGGAGCGTCGTAACAGAACTGTCGTAGCCATGGCAAGAAGTTTGTTAAAGGAACGAGATATGCCATCATACATGTGGGGGGAAGCCATCAGACATGCTGTGTATTTACTGAACAGACTGCCTACTCGAGCACTGTCAGGAGCAACGCCATATGAAGCTTGGTCTGGAGAAAAACCACAGGTGGATTATTTGAAAGTATTTAGGTGTATCGCCTATATGAAGATTCCTAGTGTACACGTGAGAAAACTTGATAACAGGAGCAAATGTGTTGTACATCTTGGAAGAGAATCAGGGACTAAAGCTTACCGATTGTATGACCCTGAAACAGGAACTGTGCACATCTCTAGGGACGTGGTTTTTGAAGAATCAAAGGGGTGGCAATGGAAGGTAACAGAAACGAGAGAGATGCCAGCATCATCGTCGTTTATTGTGGCAGGCTCTCAGTTCGAAATGAAATCTAACGGTGAAAATGTTTCTCAGTTTGAAATGATGGAAGGTGGTGAGCAGGAACAAAGTGGCTTGTCAACACCACAGTCTCAAGTCGTGAGTTCACGTCTAACAGGGAGTTCAGAACGAACAGATACAGGTGGTAATCAGCACGAGTTGGATGGCAATTATGATGGGTCTGAATCACCAAGGAATTTCAGGCTTATCAGTGACATTTATAATGAAACAGAGGAGGTAGAATTAACAGAAGAACTAGCCGATGAACTGCTGCTGGCTGGTATTGATGAGCCAGTTTGTTATGACCAAGCGATAAAAGAGGAGGCATGGAAGAAGGCTATGGATTGCGAGATTGAAGCTATTGAACGAAATAATACCTGGGAATTATCAGATTTACCTCCAGGACATAGAGCTATTGATTTGAAATGGGTTTACAAGGTGAAAAGGGACACAAATGGTGAGATATTGAAGCACAAGGCGCGACTGGTTGCAAAAGGTTACGTGCAAAAATATGGCATCGATTTTGAGGAAGTTTTTGCTCCTGTCACAAGGCTAGAAACTGTACGGCTTTCACTAGCACTTGCAGCTAAAAATGAGTGGGAAGTTCATCATTTAGACGTGAAATCAGCCTTTCTGAATGGCCAGCTATATGAAGAAGTGTATGTGAATCAACCTGAAGGCTATGTGAAAGAAGGACAAGAGAGAAAAGTTTACAGGTTGTTCAAGGCTTTGTATGGTTTACGACAAGCTCCGCGAGCTTGGTACACACAGCTAAATAAGTGTCTTAAAAAACTTTGTTTTATAAAGTGTCCCTTGGAGCATGCTGTATATACAAAGCGGGAAGGAGAGGAGTCTCTGATTGTAGGTGTTTATGTTGATGATTTGATTATCACAGGAACAAGTGTGACAAATATTGTTAAATTCAAGAATCAGATGAGCAAGGAGTTCGATATGTCGGATTTGGGAAAGCTGTCTTACTATCTTGGCATCGAAGTTGAACAAGGAAAAGGTTACATCGAGTTGAAACAAATGGCTTATGCCAAGAAGGTGCTAGAGAAGGCAGGGATGTCCGATTGCAATCCAGTAAAATTTCCGATGGAGCCAAAAATACAGATTCATAAGGATGAGAAGGGTAAACCAGTGAACTCTACTGAATTTAAAAGCATGGTGGGTGGCTTGAGGTACCTGGTACATACACGTCCAGACATCGCGTATGCTGTTGGGGTAGTGAGTAGATTTATGGAGAGACCAACTACTTTGCATCAAGTTGCTGTCAAGAGAATCCTTCGATACGTGAAGGGTACATTGAACTATGGTTTGATTTACACTAAGGGTCGTGGAAATTATCTGCTGTCTGGATTTTCTGATAGTGATCTAGCAGGAGATGTGGTTGACAGAAAAAGTACAGGTGGGATGGCATTTTATCTGGATGAAAGTCTGATTACATGGGTATCTCAGAAGCAAAGGTGTGTGGCACTGTCTTCGTGTGAAGCTGAATTCATGGCAGCTACTGCTGCAGCGTGCCAAGGAATATGGCTGCATAAATTACTAAGTCAGATATCGGATGTTAAAACTGGGCCAGTTGTTATCTATATCGATAATAAATCTGCTATTGATTTAGCCAGGAATCCGGTATTTCATGGTCGTAGTAAGCATATAGACGTGCGTTATCATTTTATCAGGGAGTGTGTTGAGAAAGGGTCCATCATCATCAAGCATGTTAGTACTGATGATCAACGTGCAGACATTTTAACAAAGGCTATGTCGGCTGTCAAGTTTGAGAAGATGCGCCAACTTCTGGGTGTCAAGGATCTCAGCCACGTTTAGATTAAGGGGGAATATGTTGGATTATTTAGTTAATTTAAACGTATTTATTTGTGTGTTTATTTCTAGTTTGAATAAGTTAGTACTGTGTTTGTATGCAGTTTGAATAAGCCGAGAGGAGTTAGCTTTGTTAGATAAGTAGGAGGAAAATCAGGACTACAGATCCTGTTTTCTTGTTACCACCTTATTTGTTTAAATCTTTTAGTACGTAGTCAGTTCAGTTTTTTTTTTAATCTCTTCAATTTGTAATTTCCATTCAGAAATATCAATAAAGTGAGTTTGCAAATACATCTTGCTTATATCTAATAGTTGCGTCGTAATGATGGCTACTGAAAGAATTGCTCAAACTATTACACACCATGATTACGATGTTTAGTCGAGTTCAGCGATGGTTTCAGATAGACTCAGTCCAGGCTATTAAGTGGATCAACTTGAATGTTCCTACTAGATTCATGAAGCATTAGACAACATCAAAGAGGGAAAGGCAAAGTATTTCCCTAGTTTTTGATACTTTGGAAGCGGTTGTGATTCTGGAAGATCCGATTGATCCGGCATCATTAAGAATAAATGAAATGATTATGAGATGGATTTGCAATAAATGCAGAATCACGTTTGATGACATTAGAGTTTCGATTAATGCATGCAAATGGAGCACACATGCCCTTAGAAGTATTCATGACTTGTAATTAATATTTGTGCCTAGTCAGATGCGTCTTATCGTTCAACTGTATATGTTGATGCATTACCACATGAGATAGGCTCTTGCATAGCTGCATCCAAAAAATTATGCATTTCTCCTCAAAGCATATATTATTTTTGTTGAGTACCTTTAACGCAAGCCAATGAGAGTACAACCAATATATTATTTTTGTCAAGTCATATATATCCTGATTAACATGATTTCATAAAAGCTGCAGGGAATCCCGCAAGGCTTCTAGACGTAGAATATGAGTCCATCATGGCAACGCTTAAGGAACCCTTAATGGCAATGTGATGAGGAATATCTTAGTTTATATCCAGGATTATAGTTGTATATTTTTCGATGTGGGACTATTATTTTCATCACTCCCCATTCACGTGTGGCGTATTTGAGCCATCTACATGAACATAGTATTTTGGATGGAGTGGGAAACATATGGCGGTTAAGCACATATGTATTTTTTGCATTGGCTCTAATCCTGAGCTCTGATACCATGTTGGCATTTTGTTTTTTTATAATTTCAGAGAGTTATATAGTTTGTTCACAAAATCAATTGGTTTTGTGATAATAAGGGGATTAATAAATTCCAACAAACGAGACTCTTAGAGACATACAACTATTTATCACTGATGAGATCCTACATGGTTTTAACTTGTTAGATGAAAATCAGAGCACCGGTCGCGATGACGATGAAGTGCTCATGGGTGTCTAAGTTGAAAAGAAGCAGAAGAAGTGGGTAAGGGTATCGGCCTTATTATTCCCCTAGTCTAAGGCCATGAACTTGAGGAAGCTCAGGGTCACATTAAAGAAGAATAGGTAGCCGATGGTGATGATATGGCTGGTCATAACAATTGTTCTCAAAGTCATGAGCTGAAATAAGAAAAGAAAAAGAAATCTACCATCCACTCTGAAAACATCAATGGTGATCGAGCTCAAAATTTGACAGACTTCTAACTAACCAACCTCTACTTTAGTAGTAGAAAAGGAAACTTTGCTTGGCACTGAAGGGATATTTAAGAGTCTTGTTGACCTACCACTCTATATTATGTTATTCCTAGCTGCTACCCCTATAAGTTTTCCGTAGCTTTAATGGAACTATTGCCATCATTAATCTAGGAGAAGTTAGTCCACCTATAAAAGCTCTGAAATTTGGTCCGTCGGTGGACACTTGGACACGTAACATAGGCATCATACCAATCAGTTATTTGCACTCCTGCTTATTTATTCTAATTTAGACTCGTTTTCTCTTGCAACTAAAATGAAAAAGAAAAGAAAAAGAATGATCACTTTAAATATCTTTTCGGTAGCATGCCCAGGACTGTAAGGCAAACTAAGTATCATTCCAAGACTAGTATCGAAGTGGCAGCGGGGACTCTTAGCAGTGCTCAACCGATAATAGAATGGGGGAGTGAGGGAATTGTGACTGTGAATCCGGCTCTAGACATAGGTCTAGCCTGCATCTCCTCAGAGAAGTTCTAATAGATCAAACAGTCGCCGCGATGACTCGTGCTCCAATGACATAACTCAAGATCTTCTTCTGCCTCCTACACAGCCTACAAAATCTGATGAATCTCGTTTTAGCAGTTCTGATCCAAAGTGGAGGTGTTGAACACCTTTATGGCCCAACCAAGGACATCACTTAGAAGAACTCACACTACATCCAAGCAAGATGCTAATTCCTTTGAATGAATGGAGAAGCTTACAATGGAGTTTACAAAATTCTATTTGTTGGGAAACAATGGCTGAGTCGCGGACTAGGTCGCTTTCTTGAAGACGATTCGGCGATCTGGTCGGAGGTGCAAACCAGTTCGTTCTTTCGCCGTCGCCTCTAGGATAAAACAGCCTCTAAAACAATAACTGATTTGTTTGCACAACAAATCAATGCAGATTTGCACTTTCTGTAAAAAATATTGCTCGAATTTTTTTGAAAAGAGAATTTTAATGGCGGCTGAGAAAAGAAGAGAATTGACAATTCGGTAGGTATTCTCGTCCGAAGCTAATGACAATATATAGGACGAGAATTAGGGTTTGGGTTTACTGATTAGTGGGCCGCTATAGTGGAGGATAAGAATTTTTACCGTTGCAGAAATCTTTTCCATATAAAAAAAGATTCGAAAAAGGCTAAGTTTTATGATCCAAAAAATATAAGTGTCTACACCACAAAGCCCAAGTCCAAGCCCGAACCAAACCGAACCGGGCTGGGTCGGGTCGAGTCGGTCAGTCGCGCGCGCGTGTGTGGTGGTCATGATGCATGGTCTCCCTACTCACAACAAAGCATGTATTGGGAGCCCGAGGCCCCAACATGATTTCTTAGAAACAAGTATAAATACTTGTTTCTTTCATATAATCCCATGATGTAGGACTATTCCCATATAGGAGCCATTCATACACTTATTCAAGATTTTTAATAATTCACTTAATGTTATAAAACATTTCCAACAATCTCCCACTTGAATTTTTAAAAATATTTTCGAGCAGTTTCTTAAAAAGCATAAGATTGTGCATAAACAAAGGTGTCTTTCGACTTGAACCTTTGCATAGTGAATAAGATTCAGTTTTTACTAGAGTGACACGTAGTCTTGAACTCTATTCCTGACATCAAACCACACACAACCTTTTCTATAGTGCAATCAAATAAGCCCGTGCATTTATGGTCATGCAGGTCTATCCTAGTTTAGTGAATGCTCTAGAAGTTTTGCCCGAAACTCCATAGGAAACGGCCACATTTCCACATTCACAAAGGTGAGTCTATCAAGAGCACTCCTGAAGGTAGGTACTCCACTCCACATAGAGTATAGATCTCATTAAGAGTTTCTATTAACTCATCCTCTAATCACTTCAGGAATACATGCTTTTTGGTTTATTAAATAGCATGTTCAACTCATATCACTACATAACTTGTTATTACCCATTGAACCTGGTTCTTGGGATCTCCAGTCATTTAGGTCGGGTTATCATTGTGCGTGACTCAACAATCTAAGGGCAATAGTCCCATTCTTTTAGAAGAGTTGTGGACTTTCTTTTTGAACAGTCTTTTCGTCAAAGGATTTGCCAAATTTTCCTCACTACATACGTAATCCACTCTAACGTTACCTGTGGAAAGTAGTTCTCTAACCTTACTGTGCTTACGACGTATTTGTCGTCTCTTACCGTTATAATAACGGTTCTGAACTTTTGCAATAGCCGCGGTACTATCGCAATATATCAACACAGCCGGTATCGGTTTTTCCCATAAGGGAATCTCAGCTAGCAGATTTCTCAAATACTCTGCCTCTTCACTAGCTATAGCTAGTGCTATCATCTCAGACTCCATAGTAGATTGAGCCAAAACAGTCTGTTTCTTGGATTTCCAAGAAACAGCTTCTCCAGCGATGCTAAATATATTGCCACTGGTCGCTTTAGAATCATCAGATAAGGTATTCCAGTCTGCATCGGAATATCCTTCAAGTACAGCTGGAAACCTTTCATAATGTAATCCAAGGTTCATGATTCGTTTAAGGTATCTCATTACCCTTTCAATAGCTTGTCAGTGCTCTATACTAGGTCTACTGGTAAATCTGCACAATAATCCCACGACATAGGCAATGTCGGGTCTAGTACAATCAGTGGCATACCGAAGGCTGCCAATGATGCTCGCATAATCAGTCTGTCTTACACCTTCACCAGTGTTCTTAAATAACATTACACTGTGATCATATGGTGTACTTGCAGGTTTACAGTCGAAGTAATTATATTTCTTTAGTATCTTCTCAATGTAATGAGATTGATCCAAAGAAATTCCCTTTTCTGACCTAATAATCTTAATACCAAGGATTACACTCGCCTCACCTAGATCTTTCATATCAAAATTGACACTTAATAAGGATTTGACTGAGTTTATGGCATGAATATTTGATCCAAACATGAGTAGGTCATCTACATAAAGGCATATAATAGTGCAAATGTCATTCTCAGATTTGTAATAAATGCATTTGTCACTTTCATTAACTTTAAAACCATTTGAAATGATTAAGTTTTCAAATTTTTCATGTCATTGTTTAGGTGCTTGTTTTAAACCATATAATGATTTATCTAATTTACATACTTTATGTTCTTGACCATGTACTACAAATCCTTCAGACTGGTTCATATAAATTTCTTCGTCTAATTCACCGTTCAAAAAAGCGGTTTTAACATCCATTTGGTGTATAAGTAAATTATGAATGTAAGCAAGTGAGATTAAAACCCGAATGGATGTTATTCTAGTTACAGGTGAAAAAGTGTCAAAGAAATCTATATTTTCTTTTTGTTTAAAACCTTTAGCTACTAGTCGTGCTTTATATTTATCTATAGTGCCATCAGGTTTTAATTTCTTTTTAAGTACCCATTTACAGCCTATAGATTTACAACCAGGGGGTAAATCTACCAAGTGCCAAGTCTTGTTGGATTCTAAAGAATTCATCTCATCATTTATAGCCTCTTGCCAAAAATCGGCATCTAAAGAAGATAAGGCCTCTTGGAGGTTTATGGGATCCTCCTCAATAGTAAAAGCACAAAAATATGAACCGAAGTCTTTTATGGTTCTTGCTCTTTTACTTCTTCTAGGTTCAGCTTCAGAATTTTCATTAAGTTCTGTTCTAATTGGCATATTTGAAGTGCCCCCACTATTCCTTAATTTAAAAGGAAATTTAGTTTCATAAAAATCGGCATCATTTGATTCAATTATATTATGTGCATTAAGGTCATAAAATCTATATGCTTTGCTATTAAAAGCATAGCCTATAAATGCACATTCATATGCCCTACTTGCCAATTTTATTCTCTTAGGGTCTGGAATGCGAACATAAGCTAAACAACCCCAAGTTCTAAAGTATGAGACATTGGGTTTATGATTCTTTAAAATTTCATAAGGAGAAATTTTATTCTTAGATTTGGGGATTCTATTCAGAACATAGCATACAGTCAATAAAATACCCCCCACCAATGTTTTGCTGCACCAGAATTTAATAATATGGCAACTACTAGTTCGGTAAAGGTCCTATTTTTCCTTTCTGCTTTACCGTTCATTTCAGGAGAATAGGGTGCAGTTCTCTCATGTACTATACCATGTTGTTTATAGAAGTCCAAAATTGAATTAGATTCGTATTCTGTTCCTCTATCACTACGAAGTCTCTTAATTTTTCTATTTGCTTGATTCTCAATCTCAGTTTTGAATGTTTTAAACATATCAAAAGCATCACTTTTATTTTTTCATAAGGTATACATGTATGAAATCAGAGCAGTCATCAATAAAAGTGATAAAATAACGATGTCCCTGCCTAGTCAAAGTGCCATCTTGTTCACATATGTCAGAATGAATCAAGTCTAAGGGTTCAGAAACTCTATCAACAGATTTGTGAGGTTTCTTTGTGATTTTAGCTTGTGTACAGAATTCACATTTATCAAGTTCAGATTCTGTCATTTTAGGTATCATATCTAGGGTGCTCATGTTACGGATTATTCGATTATTAACATGACATAATCTAGAATGTCAGATATTAAAATCACACAACATGTAAGCATAAGTAGTCACTTTATTAGATTCAACATTCAGTTTAAACATACCCTCACAAGCATAACCCTTTCCCACAAAAGTTCCCTTATAAGTTAGGGTGTACAAATCAGCCCCAATTACTTGAGTGAAACCAGCCTTATTAAGGAGGAAGCCAGAGACCAGATTCTTCCTTATTTCTGGAGTGTGCATAACATCTTTCAGAATTACAGTTTTTTCCAGAGGTGAACTTGAGTTCCACATTGCCAATCCCCGCAACTCTAGTGGTGTGAGAATCTCCCAACAACACTTTCTGATTTTCAGCAGCCGCGTATGTCGAGAACATGCCACGATCATAGCAGACATGGCGAGACGCACCAGTGTCTACCCACCAACCCTCTGATCCACCAACAAGGTGAATCTCAGTAATCATAGCCGTAAGAGGCTCCTCAGTCAGGTTTGCCTACGGTGCAGAGCTTGGCCTGTTCCGACACTTACATGCCATATGACCTGGTTTTCCACAGTTGTGACATAGAAACAACTGTCTAGAGTCATTCTTTTGGGCTGGTTTCTGCTGTCCTTTTGGGTTTCCTTGTGGATTCTCATTCTGTTTGTTGCGCCTGTTCTGATTCTTAAAAGATTTCTGATTTGGTTTCAGAACAGCGGGAGTGGTCTTCTTAGTACTGTTGTTATTCACAATCAGAACCTCTTCTTTTTGGTCCTGCTTGCGCGCCTCCTCCTCAATACAGAGGCGTGTAATCAAGCTCTCTAAGGGAAATTCCTTAGTCTTATGTCGCAAGACATTCTTAAAATCTTTCCAGCTTGGGGGTAATTTGTCAATGATAACAACAATTTGAAATTGTTCGTCCAAGACCATACCTACGAAGATGATCTCATGAGCTATTTTCTGCAGCTCATGAGACTGCATCTCTACCGATCTATCATCAGTCATCTGGTACTTTAGGTAGCGGCTCACAGCATATTTCTTTGCCCCTGCCTCCTCTGTATCATATTTCTTCTTCAGTGCTTCCCAGATCTCCTTTGCTGTCTTTTCATCTGAGTTATAGTAATCATAGAGATCATCGCTCGGTCCGTTCACAATAAAGTTCTTGCATAGGTAATCCTGTTCAGTCCAGGTCTGCAGTTGCTTTGACTGTTCAGTCCATGATGCCATTTTCGCTGCATCAGCCTCGTCAGGTTTATCTGGAAGCTGCGGTTTGTCACTAGTCAGCGCAGCCACAACCTTTCTGATAGTGAGGAAGAACTCCATCTTCTGACGCCATCGTTTGAAATGCAAGCCTTCAAATCTGAATGGAGCAGCAGTCACGAGAGGGTTCTGGAAAGCAGAGGGTGGAGCAGAATCATCTAGAGTTGAGTTGGAAGCCATTGTTTCAGATCGTCTTCAAATTGTTGGGAAACAATGGCTGAGTCGCAGATTATGTCGCTTTCTTGAAGACGATTCGGCGATCTGGTCGGAGGTGCGAACCAGTTCGTTCCTTCGCCGCCGCCTCCAAGATAAAACAACCTCTAAAACAATAACTGATTTGCTTGCACAAAAAATCAGTGCAGATTTGCACTTTCTGTAAAAAATATTGCTCGAAAATTTTCTGAAAAGAGAATTTCAATGGCGGCTGAGAAAAGAAGAGAATTGGCAATTCGGTAGGTATTCCCATCTGAAGCTAATGACAATATATATGACGAGTATTAGGGTTTGGGTTTACTGATTAGTGGGCCGTCTTAATGAAGGATAAGAATTTTTACCATTGCAGAAATCTTTTCCATAAAAAAAACGGTTCGGAAAAAGCTAAGTTTTATGGTCCAAAAAATATAAGTGTCTACACCACAAAGCCCAAGCCTGAGCCCGAACCGAACCGGACCGGGTCGGGTCGAGTCGGTCGGTCGCGCACGCGTGTATGGTGGTCATGATGCATGGTCTCCCTCCTCACAACAAAGCATGTATTGGGAGCCCGAGGCCCCAACATGATTTCTTAGAAACAAGTATAAATACTTGCTTCTTTCATATAATCCCATGATGTGGGACTATTCCCATATAGGAGCCATTCATACACTTATTCAAGATTTTTAATAATTCACTTAATGTTAAAAACATTTCCAACACTATTTCTTTAAATTTAAGTTTGTCTGGATATCCGTTCGATTCTACCTGAAATTGACAAGAAGGCTCTTGGCTACGTATATGATGCTTACTTTTAGTATAAGTTGGTAATCAAAGTAGTAGAGAGAATGTTAGAAGCTATAACTTAGAAAGAGTAGGATGTTGACTGAAAGAAACTTGAGGAAAATCAATATAAGTCAATCATTGCCGACCCTAATAAGGAGGTAAAGGAACTAAATAGAAATTAACTACTATGGAGAAGAAAGTTGAGACTTCTTGGAATGAAGTCGATGATGCTAAGATACAGTTTTGAGAAGAATTGGATAGTAACTCTCTCTTAACCAATTCTTCAAAGACAGTGTTGAAGAAGTCTCCAGAAAGAATGAAAAACTCATTCAGGAGAAAGATCAACTGGAAAAAGAGAACGTTCAGCTGAAAGCTAAACCGATTGAAGATCAAAAGACGATGGTCGAAGCTCGGATGAGGACTTACACAAAATGTGAAATGCTTGTTAAAACTAAGGAAGAGAGTGAAGATGTTAAGAACATTTAAAAGAACCGAGGCTCATTGTGTAAAGGAGTGCAATTTTGTTATCATAGGATTATATATGCTTAAGTGCTTTGCTATCGGAACTTAAAGTAGATCCAAAATTATCCTCAAACATTGGTAGATGCTTAGGTACACGTTGTAAAGGATGAAAATTTTCTGAATAGTAGTGTTAATGTGGATAAGGAAGAGTTAATCACATGCATTCTAAAGATGATGAGCCGGTAGTGGTAAGCGAGGGCCGGCATCTGTTAGAGGAAGATAAGAAAGGGGCAGAGAGGGAGTTGGAGAAAGAGAAAGCCGTCAAAAACTTGAGCACCATTCCACCTGGCAACTCGGTGGGTTAATCACCAAGTCATGACGCTTTCGTCCATGATCCCTTTGCGCAGCACATCACTATTGATCCCTCTACTGCACAACCTTCAACTCAATTCCAGAGTGTATGTCGGAGGACCCGCAACTCACCAGCCCAAAAGGTGTTGACTTCTATCCCTTATGGTGGGATTCCTACATAAGGGGAAGAGATACTAGAAATATTTCTTTACATTCTCCGACGTTTGAGGAAGTTTTGATTGCACGTGACTAAGTCAATAATCTCATTTTTGGACCTTCATACTGTAATTACCCTTATCGGAAAGCAAGTCATGACAAAAGAGGGGGGCAACCAGACCAAATCTTCGAAAGCTCCATGCTTCCCTTATCATAATATAATTCACTATAGATCTGAATATAACCATGTTGATTCAATCGAGAATAAACTGAATAAGATCGAACAGATCAGCGGAAGCCATATCTGAATCCATCAGTATTTGCTGATAGGTAGAATTAAGAGGTTTTGATCTTCCAAATTGACACAAGCTTAGATCTGTAAATATGTCTTTATAGAATAGGTAAGAAAACACACTGAAAGCTTGTGTAATTCGGGACCATAATCTTATATATAGTAGTGTGATGTTTTTAGTTCGGCCCTTCAACAAACCAAAATTATCACTCCAGTATCCGCACATTGTTATATTACATGGCAATTATACCGTTAAAGCCCTCAGATATTTATTTCAGACTAGATCACGTATTCGGACTTAGTCATAAAGATAGTCAATACACTAGCATTTGTGGCCCCAATAAGTTGAATATTTCCAACAATCTCCCCCTGGGCCACATATGTAACTTTATAAAATGTATTTACTTTATGAGCTCTTAAATAACTATCTTAATAATAAGGTATATCTAAAACAATCTCGTTCATTGGTTGTGTTAATATAGGACCAAAGCGGCTTTCGTCACTATTATTGTAACTAAACCCATCAATGATCACATATACTAACATAGCCAAACGACATAGATCAATCATGTATTTGTATCATGGAAATTACATGAAATGTGATCTTTGCATGTTTATTTCCAACTGGTCCAACTTTATTGAGATCAAAATATTCAATATATATGAACAAACGGAGTGCAAAAGAAAAATGACTTTATTTCTGATCAGAAAAATAAAACCTAAAGTATGTCCATAACCAAATTATAGAGCAACATCTTAAAACTAATTTATTACAAACTACCCCTAAACAAGAAATATCCTTAAATAAAAGATACACCCATTTTAGCATCATGCTCATGAAAGACCTTGGGTGGTAATCCTTTTGTAAGCGGATCCGCCAACATGGAATTTGTCCCAATATGCTCTATGGATATCAAACCATTCTTCATTCTCCCCTTCACAACGAGAAACTTGATGTCAATATAATTTGATTTGTTTGAGCTTCTGTTGTTACTGTAATATAATATTGCTGATTTGTTGTCACAATATAACTTTAATGGTCTTTCAATACTATCAATAATGCGCAGCCCAGTGACAAAATTTTGCAGCCATTCCTCATAATTAGATGCCTCGTAACAAGCCACAAACTTTGCTTCCATGGTGGAAGAAGCTATGAGTGATTGTTTAACACTCTTCCATGATATGGCTTCCCCACTTAGTAGAAATATATATCCTAAAGTGGATTTTCTACTATCTGGGCATCCAGCAAAGTCAGAATCAGAATATGTAAAGATCTCCAACTGATCTGATCTTCTGTATGTAAGCATATAGTCCTTTGTTATCTTAAGGTACCTCATAACCCTTTTTGCTGCTTTCCAGTGATCCATTCTAGGATTACTAAGCTATCTACCCAATACTCCTACGATGTACGCAATATCCAGACGCATACACATCTGAGCATTCATCAAACTCCCTACGATAGGTGCATAAGGAATTTTTTTGCATTTCCTTAGCTTCAAGGATGTTATCAGGGGATTGTTTGAGACAAACTCTATCTCCTTTAGCGATAGGGGTATCTCCTACTTTGCAATCTTGCATTCCAAACCTTTCAAGCACCTTTTCTATATAGCTCTTTTGTGATAATCCAAGAATACCACGTGAACGGTCATGGTGTATTTGGATTCCTAATACAAAAGAAGCTTCGCCAAGATTTTTCATTTTAAAGTTGTTTGAAAGAAATCTCTTAGTTTAATGCAATGTATGTAAGTCATTGCTGGCTAGTAACATGTCATCAACATATAAAATCAAGAATGCAAATATACTCCCACAAAACTTGTGATACACACAGTTGTCAATAATGTTCGCCTCGAAACCAAATGAGGTAATTACATTATGAAATTTGTAGTACCACTGACGAGATGTCTATTTGAGTCCATAAATGGATTTCTTTAATTTGCAAACCATATTCTTTGGGTCTCCAACCACAAAGTTTTCTGATTGCACCGTATAAATTGTTTCCTCATTGTCTCCATTGAGAAAAACAGTCTTAACATCCATTTGATGTAACTCAAGATCAAAATGTGCAATAAGCGCCAAAATAATTCCAAAAGAGTCTTTCGATGAAACCGGAGAGAAAGTCTCTTTAAAATCGATTCTTCCTTTTGAGTAAAACCTTTTGCTACAAGACGTGCCTTATACCTTTCCAGTTTACCTTTTGCATCCCTTTTGGTTTTAAATATCCATTTACAACCAATGGGTTTTGCACCTTCAGGCAAAAGGACAACGTCCCAAACTTTATTATCTTACATGGATTTATACTCTCCATTCATAGTCTCAATCCACTTTTGAGAATTAATATCTTACATGGCTTAGTGTAAGTTAATAGGATCATCTTCCACCAATCCATTATGTTCCTCTATTTCTTGAAGAAATACCACATAATCATCTGGAATGGCACTTCTTCTATCTCTAGTGGATCTTCTTAATGGTAATTCTTGTTGAAGTTGTTGAGTTTGTTCTTGTATAACATTTTCCTCAACTTGAAAGGGATTTTCTTCAACATTGTCTTGTTGAGATTCCATATTTACTTCTTGATCAATAACATGCACGATGACCGTCATATCATCTGAAGAAGTAACCTTAGTGGATATCACAGATGATGATTCCTCCTCAAAAGCAATGTTCCTTACTTTATTTCTCCCCCAAAACTCTACATCCTCAAAGAATGTTGCAATTCCCATCTCAAATTTTTTCCTTAGCATGGGATCATAAAATTTATAGCCCCTAGATCACTCAGAATAACCAATAAAGTAGCTGCTCACTATTTTAGAGTCCAATTTTCTTTCATTGGGCCTATAAGGCCTTGCCTTATTTGGACATCCCCAAACATGAAAATGCTTTAGAGTGGGTTGTTTGCCTATTCAAAGCTCATAAGATGTTTTGACAGCTGCTTTAGTGGGTACCCTATTAAGGATATAAACAGCTGTGTTTAATGCCTCTCCCTAGAGTGATTTTGGTAAGGTAGAATGACAAATTATACTCCTTACCATGTCTTTAAGGGTTCGGTTTCGTCTCTCAGCAACATCATTCATGCTAGGTGAACCTGGCATAGTGTATAGTGGGACTATTCCGCATTCCTCTAGGAAGTGGGCAAACGGTACTTGACATTGTTCATCTGATCCATCAGATTTACTATAATATTCACCGCCATGGTCAGAACTGACAGTTTTTATTCTTTTGTTGAGTTGGTTCTCAACCTCGAACTTAAATTTCTTGATCATGTCCAAGGATTCCAATTTATCATGTATAAGATATAGGTAGCCATATCTTGAATAATCGTCTATGAGTGTGATAAAATATTGTTGACCATTCCATGATGCATAAGGAAATGGCCCACAAATGTCTATATGTATCAATTCTAAGACGTCGGTTGCACTATTGGCACCTATTTTCTTATATTTGGTCCGTTTTACCTTGATACACTCTATACGTACATCAAAGTCTGAAAAAACAATGGATTGCAAAATGCCATCTGACGCAAGCCTTTGAATTCTAGCTTTAGATATATGAACTAAGCGCTTGTGCCATAATGCGGCAGAATTTTCTTTATTAGATTTCCTTTTAGTACCATGTAATTCCACATGCAAGGCTTCATTATAAGATGTATTAATATCAAGCATATATAAGTTATCACAAACATTAAGAGAACTAGTTCCAACAAGAGTTGAATTAATTGATAAACTAAAAATACCATTCCCAAATGAACAAGAATAAACATATTTGTCCAATTTAGAAATAGAAACCAAATTCCGTCTAAATGATAGTATAACAAAAATATCAAATAAATCCAAATAAAATTGAGTTCCTGATAATAACTTAAAATGCACAATAGCCTGCACTTGAACCGATTTTCCATCACCCACATAGATGTATCTTTCAGCATCAGTTGGATTTCGGTAGCTCAGGCAATCCTGCATAGAAACACTTATGTGAGTAGAGGCACCGAAATCTATCCACCAAGTGTTTTTAGGTACTTTTGCTAAATTTACTTCAGAACAGGCCAAGAAAAAGACATACATTTCTTAACACACCAAGCGTGATATTTGGTACAATCTTTCTTTAAATGTCCAGCTTTTTTACAAAAGAAATAACCATCAGTTTCCTTTTGTTGTTTCTTTTTTGTCGGACCCTTAGCAGCTTCATTATCCTTTTTTCTCTTTTTGTCTTTTCCCTTAAGGGTATAGGCCAAATGAGCACTTTCAGTCTTATCACGCTTCAACCTCTCTTCTTCTTGTACACAATATGAAATGAGCTCATTAAGAGTCCATTTCTCCTTCTGACAGTTATAAATGATCTTGAACTGGTTATACTGTGAAGGAAGATAGATCAATACCAAATGCATGAAAAAATCATCTGAAAGCTCTTGCTTAAGTGCCTTAATTTTGAAGCAACATTAGACATTTCCATTATGTACTCCCTTACATTTCCTTTGCTTTGATATTTCATGGAAATCAAGCGTTGCAATAGCATGCTTGTCTCCGCCTTATCGTTTCCGGCAAAACGTTTTTCAATCTCGGTAAGGAACTCTTTGGCATTGGTTATCTTTTCAGACACTGCACCCCTAAATGCCTCCAGAATGTTGCGTTTTATGATCATTAGACTCATTCGGGTTTGAATGATCTCACCTCTCAAAGTTCTTTATAGCATCAAAAAACTTTCATCGGTAAGAGGGGTGGGTGCGTCCATCCTAAGTGCAAGGTCAAGATCCATGCAGTTAAGAACAAGCTATATGTCCTCTTTCCAATCCTTGAAGTTTGTTCTAGTCAGAATAGGAATACTGTTAAGATTGGTAGATACCATAGTCATATTAACTGTAATAAAAGTATGCTTACATTATAAATCAACAGTAGTAAATTCAAATAATTGGTAGTTCTCTTTTCAAGATATCTAGTGCAACATTAATATCAAGTCTTTGCACGGTTATATTAATTGTAAATGATACTCTTGTTGCAACGATCAAATACTGACAACAAATAAAAGTCGAATAACAACCTTCCTTTAGGCCGATTAATTATTCACTCTTAAATCCTTAAAATTGTCACGTATTTATCATCACATATGTGTAAGTGATTCGGCCAAACATTAACCTTCCTTTAGGCCGACTAATATTCGCATGAATAACCACACACAAATATCAAACATTTTCATGAATCACTAAAATAAAAGATGTCACTTTGGCGACATATTATTTTAGTTAGTTCACTTAATGTAAAATATTTACAGCTGTAAAGAGACACCAAAAAAATGTATTTGAATTTGTTTGCATATTATCTTAACCATATGCCTTAAATATCAATATCAAAATTCTACAAGTTGAAATATGATTTGATAGCCATAAAAAATGATTTTTTTTTAAATACATATATAAATATAGCATATCTAAACCAAAGGAAAATATCATGCGGCTTTTAGCATCCGGTTGTTAGACTTGGTCAAAAAATTGGATAATAGGTGATACAATATATGGTATTGAATGACACAATATGTTGACAGCTATAAAAATTGAAATGAAGTAACTGACATGCATAATAAACTCGCATAGCTGCAACAACATTTAATAGCTGAGTCCGTCTGCATATTACAAAAGCAACATAGATCCAAACATGATACCAGTAGAAAGAAAAAAAAAGCTTAAAACATCTGGTCAGCTTAGATCCAAAGAAAAAGATTATTCACATTAAAATAATAATAATAATAATAACAGAAGTACTAGATATTTTCTGAATTAGTCATAATAACTAATAGGTAATTTTTATTCTAATCCACGGTTTTAATAAGTTAATCCACCATTTTACTTTAATAAGTTAATCCATAACTATTTTGTAAGTTAATCCGCGAGTGGATTAACTTAAAGATTTCACCCTATTATATATCTAACAATCGACTTTGTGCTTCTTTTTTTACAATTATGCGTTATTTCACAATTCCCATATCAGATTAATAATAATAATCCAATTAGCCTAAAATCAAGATCTCATACCAGATTAATTATATGAAAAAATACACATTATATCATAATGTGGCATAGATAACATATAAATGTACTGTATACAACATGTTTCTTATATAAATTATACCAACATACCAATTTATAAGATTTTCATTTGCTAATCAAGTTCTCTTGCTGTATATGTTAATTTGTGTAGCCACTCATACTAGTCATTCATACATGCTAGCATAGTATGCATAAAAAATCCAAATGACATGGTGACGGACAAACAAGAAATCCTTGCTATAAATAAACGAATCATGGAGCAAAACATCAATAGGTTCATCTTAAAACGCACGACAGATGATGTAGCATGGCAGACTGTAAACTCAACCTTGCTATAATATTTCTATCAATTTTTCAAGATTTCAGAAAATAACTAATTACAATTATATGTGATAATGGTGATATTAAGAAAAAGTACAATTTTGTATACAATTAATCAACTTCAAAAAAATAAAAATAATAAACAAACTACTTACTATTATGTTGAATTATTCTGCTTAACGCTTAAGCTTGGATTTAGATGCTAGGATTCCAGAACCGAAAAGAACGATGGAAAACGCACGGAAGAAGAAAACGCATGGAAGAATATTGTGAAAAAGAGAATATGTACGTTTTTTTTTGGTGTGTGGATGTACTGATTAAAATTAAAATTTTAGTAAAAGTCAAAGATACTATAAAATATGGTGGATTAACTTACTAATATTGTGAATTAGAATAAAAATTACCTAACTAATATGCCACGTAAAAGGATCCATTTAACAATTGAAAAGTCAAACTCAAAAAATGGACCAAAACACTTTTGTCAACATACACATCATTCCCATTTTATAATGCACGTGCTTTGGTGCTACTGCCATCATGAATAAGAAAGTAAACATGATGATACTTTGCAGCAGGTTACAACATGAATCCAAACACGTTCTCGTGAAAATAACATTTTAGGCTATATTTCTAATGTAATATATATGCTAAAACAACCGATTTCCAACTTAGAATGAAATCAGTAAACAGGGAAGCTATTATAAACAGAGACCGTATAGATTGAAACCCTGAATCTACAAACTTGTTTTAAGATGGAAAAAAAACGACGTATGTTTCAAACTTCTCGATTTGTACTATAATTTCCTCGATTTGTACTGAGTAATCTTAATTTGCATAAAGTGATGGTTACAACATAAAGTAATGGTTGGCTCTTTACACAAAAATGTAGGAAGGACAATACTATAATTTCCTCGATTTGTACTGAGTAATCTTAATTTGCATTTAGCAATTATGTTTAATTCTAGCTCACTATGCTTTGTTTTCGAGAATTCCATATGTTCTCCTCTTCATTTTGCAAAAACGAATAAAAGATTCTGCCCCCACTTCTCTTATACTCTTTACTTTTAGCTCCACTACCCTTTCATCTACGGATCCACTTCGGTCCGCCCAGCACCCCTCCCATCTATCCAATTTTTATCTTCCTCCTCTGTTATACAATCGCGGCCCAGCACACCTCCCTTCTATCCAATTTTTATCTTCCTCCTTTGTTTTACAATCGACCTCCGGTTCATCTTCGGATCCACTCATTCCGATTTCGTCTTCATCATCTGCAGTCCACAAATCTAAGAATCACCGATTAGTGAAATCAGTAACTGCTTCGAAGGACGTGCCTCCGTCTTCTTCGTTGGCAGCCTCCTGCTCTCTCACCTTATAATAGAAGGTCAGATGTCTTCCCATTTCAATAGTTTAAGCGTTTACATCTTTGTTTTTTGGTCACCTGCATTGCGTTATACTTTTCTGCACAACAACCGTTTGATGGATTGCCTCCTCCAAGTTGTATCTTCCTCCTCTCTTATGCAATTAGTTTTGACAATTTATTCTTTTTTAACTAATTGTGATACATTTATAGCTCAATGTTTTTTAAAATTTTATTGCAGTCTCTTATGTAATTAGCGTAGACAATTTATTCTTATTTAACTGATTGTGATTTGATATTTATAGCTCAACATTTTTTAAAAAATTATTTCAGTCTCTTATGCAATTACTGTTAACAATTTATTCTTATTTACCTATTAGTGATTTCATATTTATAGCTCAACGTTTTTTAATTTTTATTTCAGTCAAATTGATGCTGCATATGAAGATTTTGCAATTTCAGTAATCACCTGCCTTCATGGACCGATAGTTGCACGTTCAGATGTCCAGGCAAAGGCTTTCTGGTATGCATAACCTCTACACCCAGTCTTGCTTTAAAAACATGAATTATAATATCGTTTTACAAACTGTAAATTATATGCCCCCCCACAACACACAGGAATAGACCCGAAGGCATGAGATGGTTATCAAACAGCACAATCCTATTTTGATGGTATAGTCTTCTTCATTTTTAAGGATTTAATCTCCTCCAACTTTTAAGTATTGTTTCAATTTTCCTATTTAAGTTGATATAATTTATCAGACTCATTTTCAGTATTTCAATTTTGTGATTGCTAAAAGTACATACAATATATCAGCCAATATCATTCTATTTCTGATTTTTTAATTTGCACACAGTAATTTCTAATTTGATTTCTTATGCATTGTTTAGTGGTTTTTTTTTTTTTTTTTTTTTTTTTTTTTTGAAAACCCAGGAGAACCCGGCGGGCCGGTAAACTCCTGAGGAGGGTACAGTAAAGTCGCCCGCTAATCCAAGCCCCCATACCCCCGGGTAAATTTATGTAGGATGGGGAAGCGCATGGTGCATATACAAACATCTATATTGTACCGGAGCCTTATTATATATGTTATAAGTTAGGAAAATTTCGTCAAACACAATAAATTATAGCACATACTTTTTAAGGCAGTAACATATTTTTCATCTCATAGATACCACAATCGGCCATGTGCAAATGTACCCTCCTAATATTGCCTGTGTGTTTACAGTTTTTTCAACATTCATATTCGTTTGTCTACCTTCTACACTAGATAATGAACGGTTGCGATGACGACAAATTAGCCTTATGGTGTGCATGACAACTATCTTCGTTTGGTAAGTAGTTCTGCCACTGATAATCATTAATCTACTTACATACCTTCGGAGAGCAGGTTTATTTTTATGCATATAACGTTTACTTATTTTGTTTGATCATTTCACATGTTGACAACAAGACTATTTGACCAACACATATTAATTAATTCACTCATGTTTATTTGTATTAATATAACGTTTACTCATGTATATTTCTTTTAACTTAAAACGAAATGATCATATTAATCAGTTCGTTCAACTTAACATAAAAATACATAATATTACCCATTATCCTTATGGTGGTGTTAAGCACCTAAAATGAAATGAGCATATGTGTTAGTTCTCTTCTCCGTTTGTGAATGTCAGCATTGATAGATTAGTGTTTTGTAGATTTCTTACCCTTTCTGATTGCATGCAATGAAGTAGACTGTTCCACACTACACGTAGGTTGATATTGTTGAGAAAAAGGGTCGTTAAACACGCTGCACATGCATGGCTCGACTGCACTTCATGTTCCTCTAATTTTTTGCCTATATCCCCATCCAGTTGGGAAAAAAAAAACTTTGCCTTAAGCATTATCAGGATTCGTTACATACTTGTAGCCTACTCGAAAAACATAGAAGAGCAAGTGACTACTAATATGTACATTTTTGTCCTCTTCTTTATGACATAATTGCCACTTATTTAACTATCTACTATTCCAGTATACAGATTGAACTGTCATTTTACTATGTATGTAGGATGATGATGAAGTCGTCAATCGTGCAGATCTTAACCGTACTAAGCCTATTGACAAACGCAGAAAAAAATAAAATTATTTGTACTCATTTCAATAACACTTGCTACTTTTCTTTTGTACCATTCAATTTTCTTTCATGTAACTCATCTGTATGTTATTTTCGATTTTTATTTTCTTTCTACCGGCATTCGTCCTTTTGTACTACTTCTACAACAAGTTAATTTTCTACTGCTTATCTTTACTATTAAATGCCTGTTACAATTTATTTCTCTAATTGTTAATTCTATCCAGTTGCGCATGCTACTTACCATCACTTTAAATTATATGCAATATTCAATCTTATATTCCTGTTTATTTTGTTCCTTTACCTACATGTCGTCATGCTATAACTTTATTTTACTACTACTACAAATATAAACTTATTAGTCTATCACATGCGGTACCGTATGTCCTAAGATCACAATTAATTTAACATTATAAAATCTCATATATTACAAACACTACTTCAACATCTCTATTACACATTCTCCTTAATCAATATCATGTTACACTTGTGTGCGAAGCACAGGTCTAAACCTAGTATAACACAAAGATAACACAGAAATTCTAGAACTGCTTACCTTTTATTGAAACTCAAACTATCTTTTATAAAGCCTTACAGATAACTACATAAACAAAGAAAATCTAAACACGTTCATTGCCTAAAGAAGTGGTAACAACCTATAACCTAATCAAATACAACTATTCAAATGCCCTGAAGAATTGGGCTACAACTTCTGACCTCTTCATTCCCTTTCCTAAACAAGACCAACTGAAACAAAGTACTAGTTTATCATAGGTGCATCACAAACTCCAAGCTGCTCTCTCATTCTTTGAAAAGACTCCAATTTCAGTGGCTTAGTGAACACATCCGCCACCTGATCATGTGTACCACAGTGCTGCAAATTCATAGCTCCTTCATTTGCAAGGTTGCGAAGAAAATGAAACCGCACCTGAATATGTTTGCTTCTTCCATGTAAGCTAGCTTTATTGTTGAACTATTATCACAAAATATGACTGCTTTCATTCGTTCCCTTCATACCCCAGCTTCTTCAGCACCCTCTTCATCCACACCGCTTGAGTTGAACATGCAGCAGCAGCCACATACTCTGCCTCTGTTGTGCTTAAGGCAACGATCGGCTGCTTGCGCGAGGACCAAGCTAATGCAGCTGAGCTTAACAGAAAAAACATAGCCAGAGGTACTTTTCCTATCGTCGATATCACCAGCATAATCACTATCGGTGTATCCAATTAGCTCCTTATTTCCATCCTTTTTATACAACAGTCCAAAACCAGAAGTTCCTTGTAGATAACGTAAAATTCGTTTAACAGCCAGAAGATGAAGCTCCGTCGGTTTCGTCGAGTATCGACTGATCAAACTGACCGCATACATAATATCAGGTCTTGTGGCTGTTGGATACATCATGCTACCCACCAACTGTCTGTAATAAGAATCATCCACCTCCATTCCTTTATGATCACAAGAAAATTTGAAACCGGGATAGTTTGGGTTTTTAACAGGATTACAGTGTTCCATGCCAAATTTCTATAGAACTTCCAGCGCATATTTCTATTGGTGAACAAAAATTCCTTCACTAAGCTGCAAAACTTCTATTCCAAGAAAAAATATATCTCATTTTACCGAGATCCGTCATGTCAAATTCTTTCACCATCGATTGCTTAAACTCAACGAGCATATTCTCATCATCTCCGGCATAAATCAAATCGTCAACATAAAGGCTAATGACCAAAAGTTTACCTTGTTTACTAATCTTGGTGAAGAGTGTTTGTTCACTTTCACATTTTTCAAATCCTTCTTTCAAAAAATAAGCTTTAATGCGGTTGAACCATGCCCTCGGCGCCTGCTTTAGTCCATATAATGCTTTATTGTGCTTATAAACTTTGTGTATTGCAGATTTCACTTCATAGCCTTTTGGTTGATCGACATAAACATCTTCAGTCAAGTTTCCATGAAGAAAAGCTGATTTAACGTCAAGTTGATAAACATACCATCCTTTTTGCGCAGCTAAGGCAAGAAACATTTGAACAGTATCCACACATAATACAGGTTCATATACCTCTTCGTAGTCAATGTCATGCTGTTGTGTGTAACCTTTGGCAATCAAGCGGGCTTTGTATCTTTCGACCTCTCTGTGTTCATCAATCTTGGTTTTGTAAACCATTTAATCCCAATCCATATAGAACCTGCAAGCAGCTCCATCAAGTACCATGTGTTATTTTTCTGAATGGCATTTATTTCCAAATCCATAGCCTTTATCCATTTTTCATCAGCCGCGGCTTCCTCATATGTCGTTAGATCAGTGGTGGCAAGAACTGCCCAATCTATAACAACATCTTCATTAGAAAGCTCTTCACCTAAGGTATAGTCCTCCATCCATACATGGGTTCTTATCATTCTTGAGCTCGTTCTCACATTCAAAGGACCAGAGGTTTCTGGATTCACAAAAATTTGTGCAGCGTCAACTTCATTGCTTCTTGCATTTCCATTTTCTAACTCGTCCAGAGTATGCAATTCATCATCGTCACCCCATTTCAAATCAAGAGCAATATTTTCAGCAAAACTATAATCCTAGTCCCATTTCTTGTCTTCCTCAAAAATAACATCCTGACTAATTATTACTTTCTTTGAAATAGGATCATAAAGTCTGTAGGCCTTTGATTCTTCACTCACTCCAAACAAAACGCAACTTCGACTTTTGTCTTCCAATTTCATTCTTCGTGCATCCAGAACATGAGCATGTGGAACACTGCCAAAAACTTTAAAATTTTCTACTGAATGTTTAATCCTACTCCACGCCTTTTTGGGTGTCATGTTTGGTACATATGAGGTGGGACTCCTATTGAGAACATAGAAACTCCAATTAACCGCCTCTGGCCAAAAAATCTTGGGGACACCTTTCTCTGACAAAAACTCCGCATCATGTTCATCATTGTTCGATGTTTTCTTTTTATGACGCCATTCTGCTGTGGTGTATATGCTGCAGTCAGTTGCCTTTTAATGCCATTCTCTTTACAAAAATCATTGAACTCATGCGAAGTAAATCCCCCACCACAGTCCGTTCGTAAGCACTTAATATCAAGATCTGTTTCTTTCTCTACACAATTCTTAAATAACTTGAAAGAGCCAAATGCATCTGACTATTTAATCAAACCATCATTCCTACCTTAACAACATGCGAGGCAATCCTAACAGTCTCCCCTTTGACTCGCATCCTACGAGTATCTTTTGGAAGCACTGTCTTGCCTGCATGGCCCAGTTCGTCACCTTTGGCTCTGGTACCACTTTTATGTAACGACGGTCGGAACAAAGCCCCTCGTCCTTTCACGAAAGCTTGTTCTTCTCCGCTTGAATTCCTCCGAAATTTCTGCTCACTTACTAACAAAGAGCTCTGCAATTCATTAACTGATAAATTCTTGATATTCTTTGACTCTTCAATCGAACATACAATATAATTGTATTTCTCATACAACACCTTTTCAACAATCTTTGCATCCTGCAAATCTTCTCCCAAATTGCGCATATTATTTGCAACAATCATCACTTTTGAGAAGTAATCATTGACTGATTCTCCTACCTTTATTTCAAGCCCCTAGAAATGTCTTCTGAGTGTCTGCAGCTGTGCATTTCTGACTCCCTATTTCCCTTGATATTTTTTTCAATGAATCCCAAATCTATTTGGCTGTGTCCTTCTGAAGAATGGTTTTCAAAGTGGTCTTGTCTATGGCCTGGAAAAGGTAATTCTTTACCTTTAAATCCTTCAACTTCACTGCTGCAAAATCTGGTCTCCGAGCATTGTTAAGAACCTCTCCTCTTGCTGGTTCTATAACTCCTGTCTCGACCAATGACCACCATTCCTTGAGCGAAGCAAATTTTCCATGAGCATGGCCCAATGCTCATAATCATCATCAAGCTTAGGAATACTCAACAAGGAATCCTTCTGTGCGGCCATCTACACTTGTGTTTCCTCAAAAAACTTAACAACCGGTCAGGCCTCTTGATATTTTTCTATGATACCAGATGTTAAATATAACACACAGATAGCACAAAGAAATTCTAGAACTTCTTACCTTTTATTGAAACTCAAACTGGCTTTTATAAAGCCTTACAGATAACTACGTAAACAAAGAAAATCTAAACACGTTTATTGCCTAAAGAAGTGGTAACAACCTATAACCTAATCAAATGCATTTATTCTAAAGCCCTGAAGAATTGGGCTACAACTTCTGACCTCTTCACGGTTCATAGAGCGTGAAGAAGATACCTGCCAAACAGGCATTAGACTTATCTATCAAAAGGGAGTCAATCATCCTCATGCCTAAGCTAGTTGCTATACTAGCGCCAATTGATCCCGATTATGGCAAGGTAACGACCTAGCCCTTTGGAGGGTGTGAAGTTGATCTCTCTTTCTCAGTTAAGTCTACACATATTAAAGGTGGTCATAGCGGAAGTAGAGGAAGCGTAATGAGGAAGAAGAATTAGAAATGTTTTGGCGGTTCTTAACCTAAGAAACTGACGAAGGGCAAGCAATTGAATAGCCACCAAGTTGGCTTGCTTTTTTTATAGGTTGTAGCCATTTTTGCATTTCATCAATCGTGTTGCATGAGTATGATCTTCACTTCTGTTATTTAGGACATAAAACTTGTACTTATTGTCTTTCAAGTTATAGTTGTGAGTAAAAGTATAATTTTCTTTTCACCCAGCTTTCATATATTTAAACGTTCAAGTATTTATGCTTTCCATCTAATGTACTTGCAATTAACTACTTGTTATTCACTCTTAAATTGTAGTTAGTCAGTCAGGAATTTGAGAATCGATCAAACATGCCACACTTAAAAGCTTTCTTTCGGTCCTAGTTTTGAGCCACGTGAACTATTGAGTGCATGGCTTAGTATTAGGGAGTGAAAATAGCCTTTTATTGCACCCCACCACTATGCGGTGGAGTTAACATAAACATCGATTTTCAACCTTTATTATTTGTACTCTCCCATCGATGTTTGGGTTAGATTTAACAAATGAGTGGTCATGTTTTATTCACTTTCGGCTTATACTCTATGGGAGTTGACCATCCCCTTTCTCCCTCAGCTGAGCTTTAGGTCCACGTCGGCTGCTCCTATTGTGGCTGACCATGGCTTTCTTGTGTGTTCGGTGGCGTGCGGTGGTGTCTTCGGGCCGGGTCTTGGCAAAGTAATTGATGCCAACTGGAAAGGGGGTGAGGATTTCATCACCTCATCCGATTCCTATCCAGATTTGGCTGTGCATCTTTCGGAGGCGAGTGACATTGATGTGCAGGTGGCTTCTCATCGGCGTTCGCGTCGTAAGACGTGTTGGTTGGAGAAGGTCTGTCCACCGATTCCGATTGGTCATGATATTGGTGCTTGTCTGTCGGTGATAGCTCTGCCATCAGTAGTTAGTGCTCAGCCTCCCTTCCAATTATCACTTCCAACTATTTTTCGGTCTTAGGGGGAGATGATCCACCTTCTGCTCAAGTTGATGTTCCAGTCGTTGCTGCTCAGGCGTCAGTTTCTAGTGGTTCATGTGGCACTTCATTTAACCGTTTGTGGTTGCATGGTGCAAAGTTCAGGCAATGGCGTCGGCTCTCTCAACCTAAGCTTTGTAGGCAGCCAGAGGCGAGATCTCTTAGCGAGGCCACGAAGCTAGGCTCTTCCCCTTTCGAAGTGGCTATTGCAGTTGATGCCCCTTATATGTTATCAGATGTTGGTTCTAGCGTTGGCATTCCGGTTGTTTTTGCCAATAGAAGCATCAACCTCGATGCTTCGATTGCCGCCGAGGTATGATTTCTACACGCCGTTTATTGCAGTGATTTTACTGTGGCTGTGGCTCTCCCCTATGCCCCTTCGCGGCTCTTACCTCCTGTTGTATCTTTCCCTCTTAGGAGAGGGGCTACTCCACTTGTCTATGTTGTGTCTGATTTCTTTTATTGCTTGCGTCTTGATATTGACTCGGTTGTTGTGCATGCGGTCTGTGATTTCCATTTTGTTAATTTTCTTGTGTAGTTGAGCATTTACACATGGTTGTGTGTGCTCCCTAGTACTGCTGCTTACCTTAGGGTTTTATGCGCTGTGGGTCATGTGTGTGTTGGCTTGCATGTTAGTGTTTTTATCGGCTTTATCTCGCCTCTGTTCGTTATTTCTGTGGATTTTTCTTCCTCAGATGGCATATGTCGATTTAGCCTTGCTATTTGCATTTGTGTAGGCAAGTTGTTTTATGTTGCCTCTTTCTGCTTTTGTGGGTTGATTTTTTCTTCTTGCGGTTTTGCGTCGTGGACCCCTGTTGGACTTTTTGCGTGTTGGCTATTGGCCATATTGGGTTGGTTTTTTTGTTCTTCCGTCATTCTGTGGGATTTTCGCTGGCTTGTCTATATTGGGAACACAGCAGGCTTGCCAGTGGTCTATGTGTGTTCGTAGCATTGGTTGCTTGTCCATCGGTTGGTTGGTCTTCTGTTGTCCCTTGAGGGTGCTCTAGGTTAGGCGTGTGTAGCAACCATCGAGTCAGTTCTTCATTGGCTTACTGCATGGCTACTACATTTACCCTTACTGCACCGCCCCCTATTCCGTGTGACCCTATTTCGGTTTCCTTGGTTTGAAGAGTCTTTTTGGTCGCGATTGATTTGTCGTTCTAAGAACTGTACCTATTAGCTTAATCAGTCAATCTCATGACAGAGCGGCATCGGTACAGTTCACACAGCAACTGGTGTTGTCTCTTACAAGCAACTCCACATCCTCCTTTTTATCTTTGGCTTCTTCTCCCTTAACTTCCCCTTACTCCTCTGCCTCCACTAGCACCTTGTGTTCCTCTTCTTCGACCCCTGAGTTCTCTCTCCCTCGCAGCTCCTTACGTCTTCTTAGTAAGGTCGAGATAGAAATCATTAACGACCGCTTAACTCGCCTTACTAAGAACTCTTATCCTTCCAAGCATAGATTAGCTATCACTTCTTGTGTCCCCTCCTCTAGTCTCGATAGAGTTTAAGCTGCCTCAGCTGCGTCCTCGGTTAGTTCGTCTTCTTGACCTTCGCGCGATAGTCGATGTTCGGTCTCTCCCACTGCTCGCACCATTCGCACATGCTCTATAGCGGCGTCCGAGCAGATAGTTAGATCTACTCGTCACACCCTTTACCGTATTTGAGTCTGTTCTCTTCTAGTGCTTCCACTTTTGACCTTCCTCGATGGCAAATTTCCTCTTCTGGAATTTTAGTGGTATTGGCAATGATGAGTCTGTAGCGAGACTCAAACGCATTGTCAAGAAGCATCCTGTCTGTTTAGTTGCGCTGCTGGAACCTATGATGGGTCCAGACGCGCTTACCTCTTCAGTTTTGTCGCTTGGCTTTGGTGGTGCGATAACCAACGTTTCAGACAAGATTTGGATCTTATGGTCCAAAGGACTTATCATTCAGCCTATTTTCGATTCAGAACTGTTGCTTTTGGTTGTTTATTCGTACGGCCCTTTCTCGTTGTCCTTTTTATTTTTGGTAGTTTACGCTAAGTGCGATAGGATCGAGAGACGGGTCCTCTGGACCGACTTTCTCTCCCTATCGAACTTGGGTTTTTCTGTCTCGATATTAGGCGGTGACTTTAACAATATCACCAACCAAGCAGAAAAACGTGGAAGTATTGCCGTAAACCGTCTTGCGATTGCATATTTCAATGATTCATTATCAGCTCAGATCTATCTATAGTTTCCTTCCTCGGATCGACTTTCACTTGGTGTAACAACCAAGAAGGCCCAAACCGTATTCTTTCTAGGCTTGATAGAGGTTTTGCATCAGAAGGTTGGTTTAGCCTTCCATTCTCGTACTCCATCTCCTATCTTCATCGTACCTTTTCTGACCATGCCCCTATGCTGATCAACTGCACCTCTCTTTCTCTCTCTGGCCCATCCTCCTTCCAGTGCCAGAGTATGTGGAGGAGATCTCATCACTCCTTCCACAGTCTTGTGGAAGATTCCTGGACTTCCCCTTTAAGCGGCCCCCTTTATGTTATTTTTTCTCGCAAGCTGAAGCGCTTAAGACTTGTCTGAAGTCGTGGAATCTATAAGTTTTCAAGAATATTTTCTAATGCGCTAGAGCGGTTGAGGAAACTCTTGTTCTTGTAGAGGCAGCTTTTGATGAAGATCCCTCTGCTGCCAACAAGGTGGCTTGGGCGATAGCCCAACTTTCCTTCTCGTCCGAGCTTCGTATTGAACAAGACCATTTGCGCCAGAAAGCCAGGATCAAGTGGGTTGTTGAAGGTGATACGAACTCCATCTTTTTCACTCGTCCATTCGAAAGAAGAATAGACTTCTTTCCATTCGCCAAATCCTCCGCCCTGATTTTTCCTTGACTACCACTCCTGTAGAAGTCAAAGATACTATTCTGTCCTATTTCCAGTCTTTCCTTAGCGCTCCTTCGGTGTCGGCTTCAGATCCGTCCCTTCTTGCTTTCATTTCACGGCTGATCCTACCATCGGATGATTCTGACATTGTCGTGCCTCCTACCTCAGACAAAATACGTGCCTGCGTATTTAGTCTAAGCAAGGATAGTGCGGTTAGGCCGGATGGGTTCAACGGGAATTTCTACGGAAGTGTGTGGCCTGTTATTCAAGCAGACTTTTGTCTTGCCTTTCAGTCTTTCTTCTCGAGGGAAGAACTCCTTAAGGGGTGGACTTCCACCAACCTCATCCTTATCCCAAAATGTGACCTCCCTAACGCTTATGTGGATTTCAGGCCTATCAGCTTATTTAACTTCTCTAACAAAGTCATATCTATGGTTCTGACCTCTAGGTTAGCCCCGTTTCTTGAGCATCTTGTCTCCTCTTCTCAGGCCGGGTTTGTTAAAGGGCGGTTAATCACTGATAATGTCCTTTTAGCCCAAGAGCTTATCTCGCAGATCAATAGGAAAGTTCGTGGTTCCAATGTGGTTGTCAAGCTCGATATGGCTAAAGCTTATGAGCGCATGTCGTGGTTTTTCATCATCAAGATTCTTAGGGCTTTCGGTTTCCCGAAACCCCTAATTGATGTTGTATAAAGACTCATTTCTAATTGCTGGTTGTCTGTTCTCATCAATGGATCAGCCACCAGTTTCTTCAAATCCGGTAGAGGACTTCGTCAAGGAGACCCTCACTCCCCCTACCTTGTTTGTTCTTGCCACGAAGGCCTTTATTAGGGGATTGCACTCCCTTATGATAGCTGGGATGATCCACCGTTTCGGAACCCCTAGTGGATGCCCGTTGATTTCTTCATTAACCTTCACTGACGACATTATCATTTTTACTAATGGAGGTCGCTATTCTGTTAATGGGTTTTTAGCCTTATTCGGTAGTATGAGAGTTGCTGGGGCCAACTCATTAACTCTTCTAAGAGCTTCTTCGTTTTAGCGAAAGACCTATCCGATGTTAGATCTTCCTGGATCGAAACATCGACAGGCTTTAAGGTGACAACTCTTCCAATTCCTTATATGGGTATTGTTCTATATCGAGGCAGGAAGCTCAGTGCCATTTTCAACCCCCTAACTGACAAAGTAAGGGGAAAGATTCTTCGGTGGAATGCTACTCTTCTTTCCCAGGACGGTAGGCTTGTTCTTGTTAGCTTTGTTCTAAATTCCATGGGATCCCACATCTTTGCCGCCATGACTCCGACCGCTTCTTTCTTCCATTCGTATCTCTCCTTGGTCTCGTCCTTTTTATGGCGGTCTAAGGAGAATGCGTCCCGCCATCACTGGATCTCTTGGAGCACCATTTTCCATCCCAAAGGTGAGGGTGTCCTTGGCCTCCGAAACCCTCAAGACATCTGCACGGCCTTTGCTTGCAAGCTTTGGGCGAGGTTTGGAGTGAACAACTCCCTCTGGGCTATGTTCCTCCACGCCAAGTACCGTAGACTGGCAAGTAAGAATTACTCCGGTGTCCCGTCCTGCGGTAGTGAGACGTGGAAACTGATGCAATACGTGAAGGCCTTATCGGATGCTCATGGGGGTGGTACCTCATGGGACAACAACCCTTTCTCGTTATCGGCAATATGGAAGTTAGCTATGACTCCCACACCTAGGCGACCCCTGCTCTCTCTCATTTGGACTGTGCACATTCCCCCTGAGGTCTCTTTGTTTATGTGGAAAACCTTGTATAATGGTTTACCTATAGATGAGAATCTTCAGCGTATCGGCATCCCGTTCGTCTCCAAGTGCAGGTAGCACATAATCTGGTTTTCATTTGTTATTTTATGGAGACTGTGTCAGGTCTGTCTGGAATTACTTCGGGAATCTGATGGGTTGCTGAAGTAATGCCATCTCATTTGATGATCTCCTCAGCTTCTGGTGGTCTAGGATCTCTGTCAAGTGCCTTTCATGAGATACTTTGTCGTCTGATTCCTTGTTTGATTTGCTGGCACATCTACTGCTCGCGAAACAAGGCAGTATTCGACTAAGTAGCTATGAACCCTCCGGCTATTATCCGGAAGGTTAGGAATGATGTATTCCTAGATTTTCGGTTTTGACCGTTCAGGGGTGTTATCGGCTCCCGCTCTAGGAGTTTGGCGGTTGCATTCGATGTTTCAGGGCGGTCCACCACTCTCAGAGCTGGTATTGGTTGATTGTTAGGTTTTTTTTTCTTGGTTACAGGTTTTCTGTTAGTTACGCTTTTTGTGTTGCCATCTCCCCCTATTGTTCCAACACCCCCAGTGACTGATAAAGGTTTCTAGTTGTGCAGGTTTAAGTTTTCAAGTTGCTGATCATTGATGTTGGATGTTGCTCTTCTACCCCTTTGCTAGCATGGTTATCTGGATGCTTCGCTTCGCTTCATGTGTTAGGAACTGGGTGATATCTTCCTTTTTTTTTCGAAGAGGGTTCTTGGAGAAGGTCGCTTTCTTCGAGAGGTCTATTAGGATATGTGTGGTTTCCTTCATCGCTCGACGAAGACCATCGACCCGTCATTCAGTATTGATCCGTCGCTGGGGATACTGGAGTCTTCTTTATTGGCCTCTTTTGTATTATATCGTAAGTGTATTGGGTTTTTTGTTCCGCTGTTTTTCCTTTATTCAGTTACCTTTGCTCGCGTGTGTGTGCGCGGTTTCTACATTGGTGGAAACAGTTTTTGTGAGCCGTTGGAGAATGGCTAGATTCTCCTTTTTTGGTATATTATTTTATCTTTCTTAAAAAAAGCAAGTTATAAGGATTGAAGCTAGCTCAACAAATGGTTGCATTAGCTTCGCCTTTGTTTAGGTTCATTTCCCTTAAGTGGTAAGACAAGGGTCGATGAACGGATACCAATGTTGTGTTCAGTATTTTATAGCCCTTTCATCAAATCGTGGAATGGATTTAATTAGGGAATAGTCAAGACATCCACGTTTAGGTTTTATGCTCAACCTCATCGTTTCTTGAGGCATAGCTTGTGAGTAGTTGGCTGATTCCATATATAATTTTTAGTTTATACCTTGTTTGCGAATAATAAGTTAGAGTTAGTTAACGAGTAGTCGAGCCATGCTTACATTCAATAAGCTTGATCAAACTTCGAATACCATTATATTGGCATTTGATATATGTATATGTAAGTCGGTCATATCACATCTATAAAACTATGCATTTACAAGTCAAAGATATAGGAAACCAAGTGTTTTCGTTGCAATTGGAAAAGGGTTAGCAACACCAGTCTTATTATATTACTCGAAACAAAT